>OY747134.1:72947601-74247185 GCA_963556465.1 Berberis vulgaris
ACACCAGTGATCTAGATATGTATCACATTAAAAGTGCAATCCTTTTTTTGGGAGAGTTATTAACTAAAAAGGACAGTTGGTTCGTTGTCTATAATTAAAAGTGGAATTCATTTCCCTTGTTATGCAGATTTTCATTGTTTGATTGTCTATTTACTGACAGAAAATCGATTTTTCATAAGACTATCTTCCCACTACTCATGAGAATCCAAGTCTGAGGGGGAGGCCTCAGAATCGGATTCAAAAAAATGGTTTCAATTTTGATGTATATTTTCCTTGTAATTAAACAGACCCTTAATATAAAGGTTAAAGAATCCTTCAAACCCTTGCTGGCTTTCCAAAAAAATAAATCCTTGTAGGGTCAAGAATTGTATAGTATTTTGGTGATCTTCCCACTCAAGTAGGAACGTTGAGGGTTTTACTGATAAAGAATTCACGCTACTAATGGAATCAATCAAGAACGTCAAGGAAAATTTGCTAGTAGATTTTTTGGATAAAGATGAGAATTATTAAGTTTCCTGGAAAAATAAAAAGATCAATATATTTTTATAATTAATTAGAAACCCCTAAGTAATTTTCAGAAGGACGCTTAATTGGAGTGGTCAATTTGTATAGTGCCGTGATATTTTTTATAAAGAAAATTTAGACTTTAGATCTCACAATGTAACTCTGAGTTTGGGTCCTAAAATCTAAATTGTATTCTAAGTTTGAAGAAAGCAAAAAACAAATGTGAGTTCACTCTCTTGAACAATGACCGTGATGTAGTAGACACGGTTAGAGTGGTTAGAAGAAGTTGAGGAACTCACATTCTCCATGTTTGAGTCTGATTGTTTCTAGCCCAAAGACACAAAGTGGTGGTTTTGGTTTCAAAACTGTGGCAAACCTAACGTGCAACATATATGGACTATATAATGATTGTTCCCCTTACGAACAGTGAAAATGTGCGTCTTCAATATGATTTTCTATTCCAATTTTTCCCTCCCAACTCTACGGTATTTAGAAAAAAAAGTAAAAGGGGCCAAAAAGTATCAAGGGTGTTTGTGTCATTCGAATGAAAGCACTATTACATCTTTTTACCATTTCACCAATTAAATTTAAACTATTTACAATCAAAATCAACCATTGTAAACATTCATTAATTATATCTATGTCCTATCTATAATTTATTGAATCCCTCCAATTATCTAGAAATTATAAAAAGACCCTTACATTTGACTTTTGGATTCAATTTTGCCCTCCACATTTCATACTTTTACGATCAAAATCAACTTCTCTCAAATATTAATTAATTATACGTAAGCCCCTAACATAGTTTTTTTGAAGCCCCTTATATTTTATAAACTATACATAGGCCTTTAATTATATATAATTATTTTGTATAGAAATTAAATTAAATTATATTATTATTAAATTGTTGTAATAACATACAAAAATATTAAATATCCACACACATAGAGCGCGTCTACATCCCAATGAAGATAAAGGAGCCAACAAGAGTGAAGTGGAGTATTTAGATGTTGCATTGAAAGCAATCATGGCCAACAAGTCATGCAAAGGACTTGAAGGTGCAAGTCTAAACTTCATTAAAAAGGATTTGAGTTGAAACATGAACATTTGGCAATAAAAACATGAACATTTGGAAATAAAACATGAACCAAGAAATCTGAAGTTTCGTTAATCATTAATCAGAAAGTTCATGGGGTTTGCATGAAAAGGATTGGCGGGTCTGCGTGAGAAGGAACGGTTGGTCTGTGTGAGGGTGAACGGCGGGTCTATGTGAGAAGCTCATGGGGGTTTGCATGAAGGTGAACGGCGGGTCTACGTGAGAAGCTCATGGGGGTCTGCCTGAGGGTGAATGGCGGGTCTGCGTGAGCGTGAACGGAGGCGGGTATGTTTGAGTGGATTTTCTTCATGAGTGGGGTTTCTTCTGCTTCGATGGTTCCTTCTTGAGTTCTACTTGAGTGGGGTTTATGAAAGGAGGGTTTCGGAAGCAGATCTACATGGTTGTTTTTGAAGCGGGGTTTCCTATTGAGCGGGGCTTCTAAAATGTGGGTTTCTAAAGCAGATCTAAACGGTGGTTTTTGAAGTGGGGTTTCTGAACCAAGGTCTTTGAAATGGGTTTATGAATGGTGTTTTCTGATCGGAGGGTTGTTGAAGCAGTCTAAACAGAGGTTTTTCTAATCGGTGGTTTCCTAATCGAATGGTGGTTTTTCTTAACGATGAGTTTCTGATCGGTGGGATTCTGAGGTGATAAAGTGGATTCGAACGGTGGGTTCGATTCCTTGCTGCCGGCATTTTCGGCAGAGATGATTGATTGAAGATGACAGTTGATGATGAAAGTAAATCAGTGGTTAAAATCGAAGGGAAGGAGTTTGGGAGTACGAAGACCATAAGTGGTTTCTTCCTGTTTGAATCAAGTGTGAAGTTTTGGGCTAAGGTTTTTTTTGGAATCTAATATGGAAGTTTGGTTAGGGCTAGCTCGAAAAAGCTGTGAGAGTGGGCAAACATAGCTTCACTGTCAATTGGAAATAAAGGAATTGGTGGATGATGGTGGTGAAGGAGTCAAACAGAGGTGGTGTTTTCCTCTCAATCATGGTTGGCTGACACTCTGGAACCAAGACTTTCAGAGTTCCAGCCGATCTCGATGGCAATGGCTGGTTAACTCTGGCCAAACTGGTGAATGGGGAAACTATCAAGCCTCAAGGATCCAAAACCAAGTCTTCTCCCACTCAGCAGCCCATAGTGAATCCCCCTCCTTGTCCTAGGTCTTATGCTGAGGTGGTTTCAAACAACAGTTTCTGTTATCCCAATTCCTCAGCTGTCAGGAAGGAGCCGGAGAAATCGGCTAATATTATGCTCAACTTTCCACTTGATTTCCTCTTCAGAGTTCTTGGGGTACCTCTTCCTCGGATGAAGCATATTGTTGGAGTTAATGGGGCCAATTTGGCGAGGACGGCGACTGACTCCAAGATTTGTTGGTCACCGGTGGCGATGCCAGGTGGGCAATCCACCTTACTGGTATTTGTTAATACCAAACATAGGGTTGGCAGTCAGCAGCAGCAGGTTTGGAAACCCAGAGCTCAGGTCTTTCCCGAAACATCTCTTCGATAGGCCGTACAGTCAGTGAAACCCCATTGGAACAACCGAGTCTTGTTTCGAGTGGCTAAAACTCGGCGGCTGCGAATTCTGGACCAAGTTCGTTACATAAGGGGGAAGGTCTTCCAGTAAACTCTCCGACCCAGGTATCTAAGTCGGAACAATGTGTTGACTCATTGGAAGTTGTATCGAAAGAGGGACTTCGATTGGAAGGGGAGCAGATCAGAGCCGAGGACAGAGTCCAGGAACATAGAGCTACTACTCATCATATCTCGTATCTCAAGGCAATGAAGAAGGACCTTTTTCAATTTGTATCCTCTCCTAAACAAGATTGCAAAACAAGATAATAAGGCCCATAAACAAGCCAAAAAGGCGCAAAGAGATCGATCTCTCCTTTGGGCCAATTTCTAAGTCTTCCCAACTAGGTCCTCTCTTATGTTAAAACAAAGGCAAGTGAAAGCGGACATTTCTAAGAAATCAGGGCGGGTGGAACAATTGGATGCAATTGTTGAATTGGAACGAAGCTTAACTTCAAACTCTATCCAGAAAACAATCTTCATTTCCCGCCAGGTTTTGCGCTGAGCATCTTGAGGGAAGCTCTTCAACGCCTGTTCATTTGAGAGCTCCGCCAGGTTTTGAAGCTCCTTTAACCGAACAACATTCTATCGAAGCTGCCTCAAACCAACTCATTGGGATTACTTCAAGCGAGTGTTCAAGGGAAAATCTTGGCAGTGATCTCAGTGGTTTAGAGCGGCGTCCTGTTGAATCAGAGCTTAGCAGTGATGAGGATAAAGTTCGTTCATCTTTCAAAAATATTGGTAATATGATAGTGGTTGATCTCAATCTTGATGCAGACCGGGCCTTGGTTATGGTGCAAGCTTTGTATTCAGGTTGAGGCCGGTTCTTCATCGATTTTGTGGCGAGTTTGCGGTTCTCGTTTCTTTCTGGTCTTGTGCCAATCTTCTTCGTCTTGCGGCTTGATCGTGGCTTTTGTTTGGCTCATGGTTTTTTATTAATTCTTCGTGGGGTTTTATTATTTGGAACTTTTTTTTCCAGGGATTTTTGGGAGAGCTTTCTCAGGTCTGTTTTGGTTGTTTTTTTTTCTTTTTGGGGAGTTGGTAGATTGGACTATTTGTTGTGGATTTTCCTTGCTTTAGGTTTGCACCATCTTCTTTGTGGTTTGTCTTTTCCTTAAATAAACGTCTTCTTGTTTGACAAAAAAAAAGTTGAAAAACAAAAATATTAGGAAACCAAATTTTTGTAATTATGTTTTGCAACCAGGGTGACGTGGCGTGATCTTGAAAGAATGATGAAATCTCCAAAGTGTTTGTGTATCTCGAAGTTGCAAAAAAAAACCCCTCTGATGATATCATGTCATCTTGGTTGCAGAACCTGATTACAAAACCTGATTTTCTAGCCTCACTCAACTTAAAAATTCCTATACGAGTTTTGGTTTCCCTTCTTCATTGGATATGAGATTATTGAGGATAGAGGACATATGTCACCATAGCCACCATAAGATGAGGAGAAGTTGATTTGGAGAAATAATTGGAGAATCCTAGCATTCCTTCCCTTTTGAATGCTATCAATTAGTCATTTTGACAATCATGTGAAGTAAAAAATGCACTTGTATACAAGAAAAAAGTCCTAATCTATACTACTGCTAGCTAATTTGATTTTTTCAATTCATTTAGGTTGAGTGGTATTTTGGAATTCGGATTCTCGTATACTACTACAAAGCTGATCTTGATGTCTTGCTTGGGGGGTATTAATTTGTCCAGTATATTGAGATATGTTCTTTAAAAGTCAATCATCAATAATAATGTTATAAAAACAATCTCAAATGTTCTCTTGTTAGCCACAAATACTAATTAACAATGATATGGAACCAAAGACATGGCTAAGATTTTCTTCACTTCATTAGCAATGATAAACAGCTCGAAGAGAGATGCACACATTCTTACAAGAACATTATAAGGAACATCTTGTTTCATACTATCTTATTATACTGATATTTTGAAATATAAAGGGTTCTTTTAACTCTCAAAAAGTTTCTGATAGGCACATACAGTCAAGGTTTTCACCAGGGCGAGTTCCCAATATGGTGCAGTACCTAGCATAGAATCCTATGTGCTCTTGAGCCCTCTGATTAGAACCATTTCCAAATTCGAGTCCATCATTAATAATGTTCGTGATCACACCATAACCTAGGAGGCGATTAGCTGCTCTATCTGCAGGAGAGGGGTTCCATTTTCCAATTATAACATCACGAGGC
Source organism: Berberis vulgaris (assembly GCA_963556465.1). Taxonomy (NCBI): domain Eukaryota; kingdom Viridiplantae; phylum Streptophyta; class Magnoliopsida; order Ranunculales; family Berberidaceae; genus Berberis; species Berberis vulgaris. The sequence continues at coordinate 72,952,970 of OY747134.1, forward strand.
CATGACTTTGGTGAATTTGGGGTCATCCAGAACCACATTGCAGTCTCGAAAGATATAACAGGGTCTTTTACTACAAGATCTGGGTTTTTAATTAGGTCCACACCTATTGCCTTGCCCGCTTGTCCATAACTGAAGTTCGTGATGATATCAAGACATGTGTGAAGATTGAGTTAGTTACAGAATTGAATAGATGAAAGCAGTTGACATAATAAAATTACCATGATATCTTCAATGACTTATCTGAAGTAGTGGGCGATCCACCTGCATTACACAACCAAATCTAACAGCAATCCATCATTTTTATGACCAAATTCAACCATATAATACAAATAAAAACTATATTTGAGCAAATGTTAAAGTAACAGACCTAAAGTTTTATGTGAGAGGCTTGAGCAAGAAGAGTTGCAACCTCCCTTCTACGGACCTTGATATAACCATTGTTACTAAAACCACTAAACGATGTAGCAGCAATTATGAAAGCTTGGCATGTGTATAATCCACTATGAAAATTGTTGTCACTGCCATGTTTCAACATGTTCTCAAATTGAGTCAGCATTATGACTGAACCCAAGTCCTTAGCTTTGTCTATTGTTCCCGTAGTGTTGAGAATCATAGCATCTAGATTAGCAAGATTGTGGCAAACTGGGTTATGCCGGCAATCGCTCTGGCACATATACTCACAGTACTGATAGTGGCAGACACAGAGCCAGCTTCGCTGAAGCAACGCCCATCAGGGCACGGTGGAAATGTACCTGGATCTGCAATTTGAGTGCCGCACTGACATTTGTGGGCTCCTACCGGGTAATAGGGAGAGTAATAAAAATAGCAAACAGAGCACTACAAGGAACCTCATTTTCTACTTTTCTTACAAAAAAACTTTGTTGCATGAAATTTTCTCAACTGTCACTATGATATGGGTGTGAATGACTGGTTTAAATTACACAATTGGTTATCTAATTACCTTAATTAGCCCTATTTTGTTTCAGTCCCCCCACCCAACAATAGGGTCATATGTATAGAGGTATAACTTTAATGGAAAATCCTCGTTCCACATCTATTGTTTTGATCAATTTAACTTTACAAAAACCAAAAGCATGTTCCAACCTTATTGATTCAAATCATTGCTCTGTAAGTTGGTAAGCAATCACATGTCCATAATTATTTGCCATCTCTTTGTCTAGGTGAGACAATGTGTGATGCCATTCGTGCACGTTATTATATCCCACTTATTGCACTGTTACGCCAAATTGTGTGATGATTGAGATAATGAAAGGAGACATTGAGAAACATATCGCCTAGCATAGCGTTGGATCTCCGATCAACGTCACATGCATACCTACACAGCAATGTGATGAGGAGGATAAGATTCTCCTTGTCTCCCTTGTGTTATTAAGTATAGTGTTTGCATATATAAATATCTCAATGTGATGCTTCATGGACTCATCAGCCTTCGTTGCAATATTTGTTTAAAGAAGAAAAAGAAAATGGCTTCCTCTGCTATGAACCTAAAGCATATTAGATCCATCAGCTTGCCTTCAAACTCTCATCCACTCACCCAGAAAGTTGAGGAACAATTGTGCAGATTAAAGTGAGAGTCCAGTCAGTGTTTGTTCGCTGATAATGATGGTTCGTCAAAGGATCATTGCTCTCAATATAGACAATGATCGTCGAACATACTAGGTAAGCTTAGTCAGTTTGCGACTGATGACGACGACTTCTGGTGCCCAAAGCCTAATCCACTCCGCGCGGGTAGCGACAACTGAAGAAGTGGGAGTCTAGTCAGCGCTTGTCTGCTGATAATGATGGCGCTCCAAGGGATCATTGCTCTCAATACAGATAATGATCGCCGAACTTACCTGGTAAGTTTAGTCAGTTCGCGACTGATGACGACGGCTTTTGGTGCCCAAAGCCTAATCCGCGGGTCACGACGGCTGAGGAAGTAGGAGTCTAGTCAGCGTTTGTCCATTGATGACGAAGACTCGCTAAGGGATCATTGCTCTCAATACGAACAACTCTCAAGATAAGCTTAGTGAGTTCGCGACTGATGATGACGACTTTTGGTGCCCAAAGCCTAATCAGCTCCGTGCGGGTCGCGACAATTGAGGAAGTGGGAGTCTAGTCAACACTTGTCTGTTGATGACGATGACTCACCATGGGATCATTGCTCTCAATACAGACAATGATCGCCGAATTTACCAGGTAAGCTTAGTCAGTTCGCGACTGTTGACGACGGCTTCTGGTGCCCAAAGCCTAATCAAGTCCGCACGAGTAGCGACAGTTGAGGAAGTGGGAGTCTAGTCAGCGCTTGCCTGCTGATGACGATGGCTCTCTAAGGGATCATTGCTCTCAATAAAGATAATGATCTCCGAACTTACCTGGTAAGCTTAGTCAGTTCGCGACTGATGATGATGGCTTCTGGTGCCCCAAGCCTAATCCACTTCGCGCGGGTTGCGATAGATGAGGAAGCGGGAGTCTAGTCAGCGCTTGTCTGCTGATGACGATGGCTCTCTAAGGGATCATTGCTCTCAATACAGATAATGATCATCGAACTTACCTGGTAAGCTTAGTCAGTTCGCGACTGATGACGACGGCTTCTGGTGCTCAAAGCCTAATCCGCGGGTCACGACGGCTGAGGAAGTAGGAGTCTAGTCAGCGCTTGTCCGTTGATGACGACGACTCGCTAAGGGATCATTGCTCTCAATAAGACAATGATCGGCGAACTTACAAGATAAGCTTAGTCAATTCGCGACTGATGACGACGATTTTTGGTGCCCAAAGCCTAATCAGCTCCGTGCAGGTCGCGACGACTGAGGAAGTAGGTGTCTAGTCAGCACTTGACTGTCGATGACGATGACTCACCATGGGATCATTGCTCTCAATACAGACAATGATCGCTGAATTTACCAGGTAAGCTTAGTCAGTTCGCGATTGTTGATGACCGCTTCTGGTGCCCAAAGCCTAATTCAGTCCGCACGGGTAGCGACAACTGAGGAAGTGGGAGTCTAGTTAGCGCTTGTCTGCTGATGACGATGGCTCTCCAAGGGATCAATCCTCTAAATAAAGATAATGATCTCCGAACTTACCTGGTAAGCTTAGTCAGTTCGCGACTGATGCCAATGGCTTCTGGTGCCCAAAGCCTAATCCACTCCGCGCGGATAGCAATAGCTGAGGAAGTGGGAGTCTAATCAGCGCTTGTCTGCTGATGATGATGGCTCTCAAAGGGATCATTGCTCTCAATACAGATAATGATCGCCGAACTTACTTGGTAAGCTTAGTCAGTTCGCGACTGATGATGACAGCTTTTGGTGCCTAAATCCTAATCTGCGGGTCACGACGACTGAGGAAATAGGAGTCTAGTCAGCACTTGTCCCCTGATGACGACGACTCGCCAAGACAATGATTGCCGAACTTACAAGGTAAGCTTAGTTTGTTCGCGACTGTTGATGACGGCTTCTTGTGCCCAAAGCCTAATCCGCTAGGCGTGGGTCGCGACGGCTAAGGAAGTGGGAGTCTAGTCAGCGTTTTTCGACTGATGACGATGACTCGCCAAAGGATCATTGCTCTCAATACTTACCATGATCTCCAAACTTACCAGGTAAGCTTAGTCAATTCGCGACTGATGACGACGGCTTCTGATGCCCAAAGCCTAATCTGCTCCGCGTGGGTCTCGATGATTGAGGAAGTGGGAGTCTAGTCAGCGTTTGTCCGCTGATGATGATGACTCGTCAAGGGATCATTGCTCTCAATACAGACAATGATCGCCGAACTTATTAGGTAAGCTTAGTCAGTTTGCGACTGATGACGACGACTTCTTGTGCCCAAAGCCTAATCTGCTCCGCGCATGTCTCGACGACTGAGGAAGTGGGAGTCTAGTCAGAGTTGTCCGCTGATGACGACGACTCGCCAATGGATCATTGCTCTCAAATGATTTTCGAACTTATCAGGTAAGTTTAGTCAGTTCATGATTGAAGACGACAACTTCTGGTACGCCAAGCCTAATCCGCTCCGTGTGGGTCGCGACGGATAAACAAATGGAACAAGAAGTCAGTGTTAGTCCGCCAACACTGAAGGCGTCATTACAGACAATGACTAAGGGAATTTGGTCAACCCCTGGCCAACAACGACTTCTGCTAGTTAACCCCTAATCTGTCACAATAGCAATATAGTTTGATCGAAGAAGATAGACATTCCGCCTAGAACCACGAACTCTACGGTTTACAAAGCAAGTACGACAATACAGGGAAAAACAACACTTTCATTAAAAAAACATGTCTATTTAATATCCGCTAAGAAAAGGGCATTACAATCAATCTAAGGAAAAGCATCTTCCCCATCTATTAGCCTTGCAATACCAGAGCCCTCCCCTCGATTGATCGACCCAAAAACAACCCTCCTATATCGAACCAAGTCAAGATCGATATCGGGGTGCTCTTCTCTAATCAGTTCCAGGAGCTCCAGTCTGCCCCGAATGACCTTAGACAAGATCAGCGACATCTTGCCGGACACTTCAAAGTCCACCGTGCCCAACAAGGCCTCATAATGCGAGCGCTCCTCCGCTAGCGACCGCTCAGCCTCCAAAACACGACGAAGTCCCTCGTCCACCGCGACTTCCAACTGCTGCCTTTCAATAGCCCATTCTGCCTCCGCCCACTTCCTCTCGGCATCTTGAGCCTCTCGTTCAGAAGACCACCTGTCCATAGCCGCATCCAAGCGCCTTAGTTCAGTCTTGGTCCGCTTCAGTTCAACACAAGTTGATTTCAAATCGGACTCGGTAGCCCTCAGCTAAGCCCTCAAATCAACAACTGCCGCATCAGTAAAGAGGGTCGTGGCCTCCTCACCCTCGCGGTTCACGATAGTGCCAGAACCTTCTGCCCGATATAGGGCGTCCGAATATGACATTTGCAAATCAGCGAAGGCCTTCTCCAAAGCAAGGACCCTCCCACAGGCTTTAGGGTGCAGCAAGACAGGACCCTGCGGCTCTGGGGCGCGAGTACTAAGGGGAGAAGTCGCCCTAACAGAAGTCTGCCTTTTCGTTGGGACTACAACTGGAGTTACATTCGCCTCCAATTCAGCAAGCCTGGAAGGGCTGAGCGGGGCTAGGCTTTTCTTTCTCATAAGATGAGCCAGCACCCCCTCAGCTGGTGAACCTGACACAAGGTGATCACCATAAGAGCACCACAGCAACCCGCTGCATGCGACATTGCTTGGCATCACGACCTCCTCAACAGAAACCAAAAAGTGCTCGAGAAACTCCCATTCTATCCGCATCTCTTCCTCGCTATGAGATGGAATAACGAACTTCCTTAAAAAAGAAACGACGTCAGAACCTGTGTCATAGAAGGAATGCATGAAGATATGCATGCACCAACGACCAAGGGACTCACCGAGGTCAAACTGAAAATACCGAGACACCCTGCGACTCCCAAGCCTGAAGTAACCAGAATCCGCCGAAGCCAATAACCAATGCTTTTCCCAAGATTTGGCACTATTCGCCGTCAGTCGCAGACAAGAAGGACTAGTCAACATACAAATACCTCTGGAATCCAGTCGAGCATCGATCAAACGATGAATCACTGGAGAAGTCAAGCGAAGGCCGACATCATGAGCCCTCAGGAGAATTGCGAGTAGTATCTTGAACCCGCTCGGCGCCATTTGAGCGGGAGGCATGCGAAAGTGGGTAAAGAAGCGCTAGACGTCATTCTGCACCAGGAACCGGAGGTCAAACTCGAACATACCTCGGTGCAAGCCTATAAACCCATGAGGGGGCACAGTCGGACCTACAACTCAGAACGCAAGAACAGTTTTCAAATCTCTATAGATACGGTACAGACTACGGAGCCAGATCAACTTAGTTTCGTCAACAAAGCTACCATCAAAGAAATTCATGTAGACAAGAGATAACAGATCTTTGGAAGAACGTTTAACGTTGTCATCCATTGGGAAGGAAAACAAGTACTACAGTTCTAAAAGATAGCGCGGATAACAATGGGGAAATCTTACTCAGAGCAGTAAATATTTATAAGGGAGGCAAATCAAACTTTTCCTCCTCGAGCAGTCACGTACCCATTAAATTTCATGTGCCACTCGAAACCAATGCTTCGAGTCCAATCATCACGACGATACAATTGTATTTTCAAAGAGTCAGTGGACCGACTTAACACCCCATTGACTCGGGTGAGTAGCTGATGATACATAAAAAAGGTCACATCCCGGAGCCGTACACATGTCATGATAATCTCGAGGAACTACGGCCTCAAGCGGCAGCCCAACACTGATCCGACCCAAGCGGTTCTAAGCCCGCCTAGCTGCAGTCTCCCAGGCGAACCCGTACTCTCACAGCATGCTAGGCCTACACGTCTCACAACTATCCTCAATACCCATAGGCCATCTTCAGGCAAATATCTCGAGGATCAGCTTCGAACGGGCAACTATAACTGTTCTATGCTTTCAACTATAAGCAAAAACCAGAGTATCTTCCACGCAGGGAAACTCCCTTTGACAGATTGCTCTTGGATTGGAAACTATCTCTCGCGTATCTAGTAGCACGGAGCTAACATAGAACTTCCCTCCTATAGCATGACTCCTAATTAGGGAATCTCCTTCCTAAACTACGCCTACGATGGCTTGGTAGAATCATAACTCCTTGCACTGTAAATAAGACATGAGGTTGGTAAGCTAAGGTACACTACAAATTTCTTGCTACAACATTATACCTTCCTCAGAGCTTTGTCTGACTTTAGCATTGAAGTGTCATCGACCATCCCACGGTGGTTTGTGGCTCACGTGCGTTATTTGTGTAGGTCAGCGAGATTAGGTCAAAGCAGGGAGCGAAAAAAGACTGCATCAATAATTATTTGCCCATTTTAATAATTTTGCATAATTTGTAGGGTTTGTTGGGATTTCGAGTTATATATATAATAAGCAACTTAGTTCATGAATGAAGCAATTGAAACAAGTTTATTTGGTAGAACAATTATTTTTCTCCCTTCTCTTAATTCTTAGCACTGTTAGGTTCATATAAAAAGTTGTGATAGCTGGGTCATGCGTCCTATACGCTCAACATATAGCTTAGAGAATTATTGATCATACCATGAAGGTATACAAAGGAAATTAGATTGTTTACATCGAACTTCACTTCATATAACTTATCCATGTAGTTTTGGCCAACCTAATAGTTTGGCACTTGTGGAACATAAATGCCAAATCAAGATTGGGCAATAGAATGAACTCTTAACAATAGGGTAAAGTGAAAAAAAATGATAGGAAAAAAAGGACAAATTTCCTAGGGAGTGTTTGTAATTTAAGGGTAAGTTTGGTTAGTCATTTTTCATGGTCCATTTTCTCTGTTATGTAGATTTCTGCTGTTTGGATGTCTATTTATTAACAGGAAATCGATTTCTCATGAGACTGTTTTCCTACTACTCATGAAAATTCAAGTCTAAGGGGTGAGCCTCATAATCAAATTCACGAAAACAGTTTCAATTTCCATTTTTGTTTTCTGTGCAACAAAACAAACCATAAAAGAAAAACTTTTCTTGGTAACACTAGAAAGGAGAATTAATAGGAGAGAAGTTAGGGAACTCTTTCTCTGGGGTTAATAAAATTATATCTTGAGAAGATTTTATTTTTCACCCTTAGTCCCAATTGGCCTCCACAATTTGTCAAAACACAAAAACTTATATGGGTAGAAACCTTATCATTAAATTATTTAATTTTTGAAGGGAGAGCAGTGTTCTAAAAAACGCTAAGCAGGCAGCGAGCAGGGACTAGTGTCCAGAGGACTAGGCGGGGGCCTAAGCGGTGTTTATTTATTTATTTATTTATTATGATTTATAATTTACAAAAGTTAAGCATATATATATATATATATATATATATATATATATTACTTCAAATTCAATTCCAAGATACATATGCAAAAGGTATAAAAAAAAATAGAATCTTATTTTCTTTTCTTTTTTCAAACTGAATATAATTTTTTTTTTCAAAAACCTGCCCAAAAGGACGCCTAGCGCTTAGGTCTTGCCTAGATCGATTTTTAGAACAGTGGCTAGAGTAAAATTTTGACGGGATCCAATAATGGACTTGCGTACAATTTGCCATTAGTCTATCAATTGAGCTAGCACTAGTATCAGTTGGCCATCATCTGAGTTGTACAGATACAGACACGTGTAGTGGTATAAGTATGAAACTGCCATAGGGATACAATTTTTTTTTCAAAATTGAGGGTAGGGGCACGGGTATGTTACGACATTATAATAATAATAATAATAAGTATGATAACATAATCAATAAGTAATGAATCACATTTGATAAGTTATAAACATAAATACAAAAACACTATAGTCATATGATTATCATTTTAATTTGTTAAATACCAAAAATCTATCGCAATTCTCAAATATATGCATTCTAAACATGCGCATCCAACAAAAAAAAGTCCATACCCCATCCTAGTCCCACAATTTGCAAAGAAAAATAGCGAAAATAAATTCTTTTAGCCATATCAGTGCCGTATCCTAGCCACCGACCATGAGATATACCCATTTTCACTATATTTGTGGTATATCCTAGATGTATCGATGGCAGGCATTGAGAGTGTATCCAACACGGGTACATTGGGTATATCCATACTTCATAAGCCATGATCATATGTTGTCTTCCTCTTCCTAGTTCCTCCCACTATCTCCCCCCACTCCTCACTTTGACAATTTTTTTTCTGAAGTTTTTTTTCTTTTGAAACAAGCACATCCCCAAGATATAATTTGAATAACCATTCGAACAAAATTGACAAGCTGGGGTTTCAGTGGAAAATCCTCATTCCACTTCTTCTTTGATTAATTTAAGGTTACATAAAGCCAATGCTTGTCCTTACCATGCGGCATTCAAGAACTCTCTGTCTAAGTTGGTAATCACATGGCCATTATTACTTACCATCTCTGTTGGGTAGCTAGCCAGGAGACAATATGCGATGCCATCCGTGCACATAATATTCATATATCTTCATACTTTATATTGATCTCATCACTTATTGCATTGTTACACCAACAAATGAGTCATAATTTAGAAGGTTTAAACACAAAAGAGACATTGAAAAACATCGCCTATTATAATGTTGGATCTCAGATCAATATCACTTGCATGCATGCCTACACAACCTTGTGATGAGGCAGATGAGATTCTTCTTGTCTCCCTTGTATTATTGAATGTGTTTGCATATATAAATCACTCTATGTGTTGATTCAAGGACTCATTAGTCTTCACTGCAATATTTGTTTCAAGAAGAAAAAGAAAATGGCTTCCTCTGCTATGAACCTAAAGCATATTAGATCCATCAGCCTGCCTTCAAACTCTCATCCACTCACCCTGAAAGTTGAGGAACAATTGTGCAGATTAAAGGCTTCAGAAGCCACATCTTCATCGTCATCATCAATTTGCCAGTATATGAGTGGCTTAAATGGTTTGTACAATTGTGTTCATGATTTGGTTCAATTGTCACTCACACATGAGAAATGGGCTGACGAGATGTTGGAAGGATCTCTTAGGCTTGTGGATGCGTGTGGCACGGTGAGAGATGTTTTCTCCCAAATGAAGGAAAACGCAAGAGATTTACAATCTGCCTTAAGGAGGAGAAGCCATGGTGATGAAATCAGTACATATATGATCGCAAAAAAGAAGATGAGCAAGGAGATCCGCAAGTGCATTCAAAGTTTGAAGAAAACAGAGAACAAACGCGAGTTTACACTCTTAACCAATGACCGTGATGTTGTTGGCATGGTTAGAGAAGTAGAGGGACTGACAATCTCCATGTTCGAGTCACTCTTGGCATTTGTTTCCATCCCTAAAACACGTTCAAATTGGTCTTTGGTTTCAAAACTGAGGCACACCAAACGCATAGCATGTGAAAGTGAACAAGTTAACAAGAGCGAAGTGGTGCAAGTTGATCTTGCATTAAATGCAATCACCACCAACAAGTCATGCAAAGGGCTTGAAGGTGTACACCTTCAAAATGCACTAAAAGGGCTGGAAGCATTGGAGTTGAGCCTCAAAGATCTTGAGGATGGATTAGAAAGCACATTCAAGCATTTGATCAAAATCAGAGTGTTCCTTTTGAATTCTCTTAATTAGTCTTTACGACAAATCATGTAAAGCGAAAACTGTACACTTGTATATGTATACTCAATACAGATTGATACCATTTTTACACTTCAAATTCCTGATCTTTATTTTGTGCATCTATACTGCTATTTGCCAATTCCTGATCTTTATTTTGTGCATCTTAGACTGATTGGTTTTCCATATTGGGGTTTCTGTACATCTTCAATCAAAACATATGCACCAGGAATTTTATCTTATAATTACAAAAAAAAAAAACGATTTGGTTAATTATCTTAAATGGGAGTGGGGTCACTCTCTCCTAATTAACTTGATCTACAAGGCGTTTAACAAAAAAAAAAAAAAAAAAAAAAACTTTATCTACAAAGCATGTCCGTTACAAGTGGAAAAAAATGCATTGGCGTACAGATTTATTTTCGAAAAGGATTTCCAGATAAGCCAAAGCCCACTGATTTATTTCCAGATCGAACGGAAACGGATCGGCAAATTGTTTTGTTCGAGTGCGGCTGTTGCAAATGCGCGAGAACTCTCTCTTGACTGAACTAATGAAACCCTAACCCTAATTCAAAGGACAGAGAGAGAGAGACGGTCCTTACTCCTTCAATTCACATCACATTGTTCTTGATTTGTGAATCAATAATCCAGGTTCAACTTCGATTTACTAATTTAGTTTTTCTGCTCTAAATGTATGTCAATCTTTATGCTTTCAATGGTAGAGAAGCTAATAGTATTTGCAATCTTGAAAGGAGGAAGTTCTTGATTCCTTGATTATTATTAGTTTTCAATGATTATGGTTCTTGATTTCTTCGATGTGAACTAACAATGGTTACATTCGTTCGCTCATTTGTGTTATAATGCTCTTATTGTGGTTCATGTCTATTGCCATTGGTGTTGGTGGCTTTAACAATGTTGTTAAATAAAATATAGATTTAAAAAAATAGTTTATTTATACGACCACATGGAAGTCACGGGAGAAGAGATTTCTGAATTCTTTATGGTGTTTGGTGAAGAGGGGAAAGTTGGCATGCCAGTTGAGCACAACAAAATTAAAAGAACCATTATGTGTTGAAACCTTCGACGTTGAAATCGATTTGAGTATTGGGGTTCTGTCTTATCTGATGGTATTCTTTCTTATCTGCATTGTAATTCAGTTTATAGGAATAGCACAGCAGGTTCTGAAGACGACGACTTTGGTCACCGTTTGTTTAATATTAAAATGTTGGGGTATCTTGTTCAGCCTAGTTGTGATGGTTGGTTACCCAAAACAAATACAGCATTGTTGCCCTGTTTTCTTTGTTAGGTAATCCACTGATTGAACTGTCATTATGGGGTATAATTTCGACATAATTAGAAGTTTGAACTAGTAATACACTGATTGAACTGTCATACACTTGACTTGATGAACCAATCATATCTTACATTGCATGGAACTTTAGAAAACACAGTGTCTTAAATGCTACGTAATATGACAAAATTGTTGGTGGAAATGACCACTTATGGTGGTTTGCAATCACTAAGAGAGAATTAAAACACAACAAAGGAAACACTGTTTTTATTCAAAGAGAAAGGAGAACAATCTCACACTTCTACTCTCTTATTTCTCTCTTTGTTTTCCACACTTAGAACACACACATCCTCTACCTATTTATAGGTAAATGGTAATACAACAAAGTCTACAAAGGAGGCAACAACCATCAACAATGGTGGCTATGGTTGGTACAACAACCATCAACAATGGTGGCTATGGTTGGTACAACAACCATGGTTGTTGAAGACCATCTAGACATTGAAGACCATCTAGAAGTTGAAGACCATCTAGATGTTAAGTTTATTTCCAGCAAATTCCCCCCTTAAACTTAATCGAGGGATATCATTCCGAGCATGTACTTCAATCTGGTAAATGTTTCACCCTTCAGTGGCTTTGTAAAGATATCTGCAACTTGGTCATTTGACTTGCAGGATATCAGTTCAACTTCTTTGTTCTTCACGTGTTCTCGAATGAAATGATAACGTGTATCGATGTGTTTGGTTATTTCATGATACACAGGATTTTTCGCCAAAGCAATTGCTGATCGATTATCAACATAAATCCCTGTGAGAATTTCTTGAGGAAATCCCAAATGCTTTAGCATATTTCGCAACCATATTGCATGACATACAGCTGAGTTAGCTGCAACATATTCAGCTTCACAACTCGATAGCGTCACTATCGATTGCTTCTTGGATGACCAAGTGAACGATGTATCTCCCATGAAAAAGACAAACCCTGTTGTACTTTTCCTTTCATCCAAGTCTCCACCCCAATCACTATCCGAGTAACCAGTAAGCCTGAAGTTTTCACATGAAGTATAGAACATACCTTCATTCACCGTTCCTTTGATGTAGCGGAGAATTCTCTTGGCTGCATTCAAGTGACATTGATTTGGTGTCTCCATATATCTGCTGATCAGTCCTACTCCATAGAGTATGTCTGGTCTGGTACATGTCAAGTATCTCAAGCTTCCTACTAAGCTTTTAAAGTATGTTGGATTAACATTTCCCACTTTATTCTTCCTCCTCAATTCCAGTCCACTCTCAACTGGAGTTGAGACCGGATTGCTTTTGTCCATCTTGAATTTCTCAAGAATGTTCTTGGCATAACCACTTTGGGATACAAAAATCCCATCTTCTTTCTGTGTCACTTCGAGGCCAAGAAAGTGTGCCATCAGACCAATGTCTGTCATCTCAAACTCTTGCACCATGCTTTTCTTGAAAACCTCGAACATGATTGAGTTGTTGCCGGTGAAAATTAAATCATCGACATACAAGCATGCAAATAACATGCTTCCATCAGCTTCTTTCTTCACATACATCGCGTGCTCATATGGACATTTTTCAAATCCATTTTCTTGGAAATACTTGTCAATCCTGGTATTCCAAGCACGTGGAGCCTGCTTTAGGCCATAAAGAGCCTTCTTCAACTTGTACACTTTAGTTTCGTTGCCGGCTTCAACATATCCAAGCGGCTGGTCAACATAGATTTCTTCTTCCAGGAAACCATTCAGAAATGCTGACTTCACATCAAGTTGATAGATCTTCCACTTATGTTGTGCAGCTAGTGAGATCACCAGTCTGATTGTTTCCAGTCGGGCTACAGGAGCAAATACTTCTCCGTAGTCAATGCCTTCTCTTTGTTTATAGCCTTTTGCCACTAGTCTTGCCTTGTACCTTTGTACTTCACCTTTGGCATTCTTTTTTGTTTTGTAGACCCATTTTACACCAATAGCTTTCTTTCCTTCTGGTAGATCAGTTAGCTTCCAGGTGTCATTCTTTTCAATGGCATGAATTTCTTCATCCATTGCTTTCACCCATTTTTCTTCTGTGACAGCTTCAGTGAAGTTGAGTGGGTCACAATCAGCGAAGAAACAAAATAAATTTGTATCCTCGCTGACTTCGGTGGCATCATATAAATCTTGTAAATTTCTCATCCCTCTTGGTCCTTCTGGTGAGGAGGTTGATGATGAAATTGCTGATGACGAAGGTGACACCGATGTTGGTGTAGGAAATCCATGTACCGGAGTTTGTGGCTCATCTATCGGACCTTCTGAAGGTATTGTTGATACTCCTTCTTCATTTTCAAGGATCAAATCAGTATTGATCCATCTAGTTTCCTCTTGATCACTATCCCAGTGCCAAGCTTTATCTTCTTCAAAGATGACGTCTCTACTCATGATCACCTTCTTTGTGATGGGATTATATAACTTATATCCCATTCTTCTGTCACCATATCCAACAAAAATGCATTTCTCACTTTTGTCGTCGAGTTTGGACCTTCTCGCCTCAGGTATCTTTGTATAAGCCACACAGCCAAAAACTCGGAGATGAGTAACACTTGGCTTGTGACCACTCCATGCTTCTTCTGGAGTGACATTTTGCAATCTCCTGGTTGGGCAGCGATTCAGTAAATATACTGCACATGACACAGCTTCAGCCCAGTATTGCTTGGGCAAACTTTTTCCTTTGAGCAGACTCCTTGCCATATCAAGAATTGTTCGATTCTTTCTTTCTGCAACACCATTCAGCTGCGGCGTATGAGCTGGTGTCATCTGATGCCTGATGCCTTGTTCCTTGCAGAAGTTTTCGAAGGCATCTGATGTGTATTCTCCACCTTGATCAGATCTCAAGGTTCTGATGTAGTAGCCGCTCTGCTTCTCAACAAATGCTTTAAACTCTTTAAAGCAATTCATTACATTGTCCTCGTCCTCTTTGTGATGTCATTCCTTGTTCGTAGCTATCATTCCTGAGGGACAGCTTGGAATGCAAGGCATGCTCCATTGCCTTGTCTTCACCTCTTTTCACAATTTTCTGTTCATGGGCTTGTAATGAACCCACAAGCTCATCTACCGTCATCGTGTCCAAATCTTTGGACTCTTCAATGGCCACGACAACATAGTCGAATCTTGGATCTAGGGATCTCAAGAATTTTTCAATAACTCGACTTTCTGTGAGAGCTTCTCCATTTCTTCTTATCTGATTAACGATTACCATAACTCTAGTATAGTAATCGGAAATAGATTCTGAGGACTTCATCTGCAATGATTCAAATTCACCTCGCAATGTTTGGAGGCGAATCTTTTTTATTTTGTCGGCACCCCGGTATACTCTTTGTAGAGTTTCCCATATGCCTTTTGACGTTTCTGCGGAAGCAATGATCTCGAACGTGGCTTCATCGAGACCTTGATAAAGAATAGACTTTGCTTTGCAGTCTTTCTTTCTATTGGCCTTGAGGACCAACTTCTCTGCATCTGGCAAGCTTTTTTCTTCTTCTTTGGACACTGGTTCGTCGTAGCCATCTTCTACGAGCTCTAGACACTCCTGTGCGCCAAGTAATGCTTTCAATTGGATACACCAATTGTCATAATTTTCTTTGGTCAGCTTCGGGATAAGGACTTGAGCACTTCCATTTGCCATTGGAGCAAAAGTATACACAGTAATGTATTTATGAACACTACCGTATATATGAATAGTTGTGTACTGTATGAACAGTGAACAATACCGTATAGTAAACAGTATCTGTAACAGTACAGTGTGAACAGTGTCGTCGTCTTGTGAACAGTAACTTACAGAGAATCAGAATTTTGAAGAGAGTAGAAACTTGCAGAGAGCCTAGCTCTGATACCAGTTGTTGGTGGAAATGACCACTTATGGTGGTTTGCAATCACTAAGAGAGAATTAAAACACAACAAAGGAAACACTGTTTTTATTCAAAGAGAAAGGAGAACAATCTCACACTTCTACTCTCTTATTTCTCTCTTTGTTTTCCACACTTAGAACACACACATCCTCTACCTATTTATAGGTAAATGGTAATACAACAAAGTCTACAAAGGAGGCAACAACCATCAACAATGGTGGCTATGGTTGGTACAACAACCATCAACAATGGTGGCTATGGTTGGTACAACAACCATGGTTGTTGAAGACCATCTAGACATTGAAGACCATCTAGAAGTTGAAGACCATCTAGATGTTAAGTTTATTTCCAGCAAAAATTACCGTTTGCCCAAGGTTTAGGAGTTAATTTGGGGTGGGTTGGGGGGTTACTTGTGAACAGAACCAAAAGCAAGGTTTCAAAGTGTCATAATATAATTTCAAAGTTGTGCAAAAATAATAGGAACTTTGGGGTAGGTTTCCCTTTGTGTTCTACTTCTGTTGTGGCTAGTGTTTATTGTTTAAATTAAAGAACTGCAACTATTTCAAAGTTTACCACACATTCTTCTTATTCTAATGTGCATGCAAATGGTTGTTTCTTCAAATATTATGCTCCATTTGTTAACTAAATGAGACAATAAACCATGCACCAAAACATCGTAATTCACAATTTTTGTTTTTGTTCTTAAAGTCACCCATTGTTTCAGTTTCTTTATACGTGAGTAGTTAAGAACTGCCAAGCCAAAAGACTGGAAAATCCACGACATGACAGCCTAAGAAATCAACACCATGAGATTTTCTTTTCTGCCTCATGAATTGGTATATATGTTGGACTTAAAAAATACAACTTTCTACCAAAACTTAGTTGTTCACTTCAGTTCTTCTGGAAAAGCGAAATGGTTGCATTCCCTGCTTCCACCAAAATTTCTTACCATGTCTGCTCAGAAAGTGTTCCCTCCAACCCCCATCCCCTCCTTCTGAAAGTCAATGAACAGTGGTTCCAATTAAATGCTATGGAAGCCACCTCATCAACTTCATCGTCAATATGCAACAGACTAAGTTGCCTCCAGAACTTGTACCAATATCTGGATGAATTGCTCCTGCTGCCACTTACTCAATGAGCTCCCTCACTGGACCAGAGTAAGAAGTGGTTCGATGAGGGTGTAGATGGATCTCTCAGACTGTTGGAAGTGTGTGGTACCTCTATGGACATTTTGTCATAAATGAAGGAATGTTTACAAGATCTTCATTCATTCCTCCGTAGATCAAGAGGAAGGGATTTCAGTCAGGCTACTGAGGTTAATGCATACATGGGCTCTACAAAGAGAGTTAACAAAGTGATCAATTTCCCTTCTCTTCTATCCAATATAATGACCATGAAGTACAATCCTTGGTTAGCATATTAAGAGATGTGGAAGCTGTCATTCTCCCTTTATTTGACTCTCTCATGTTATTTCTATGTGGCTCATAGGCAGTGTCAAATCATACGTATTGGTTTCTAATTTCCAAACTGATACATACAAAACATGTTGCATGTGAGGCTGAAGGGACAAATATTAGTGAAATTGGGATGGTAAATATCGCATTGAAAGCCCTCATCTGTCACAAGCCTTGGTGGATGTTGAAGACGCTAAGAAGCTGTTGGAGGTGATGGAAATGAGCATTCATTGTATCGAGGATGGACTAGATCTGTTTAGTGTTTAATCAAAACCAGAGTCTTAGTTCTCAACATTTTCAATCAGTAACAAATATTGAGAATTCTTGAACAAATATTGAGAAAGCCTTCCAAAAAAAAAAAAAAACAAATATTGTGAATTCTTGAACACTTTCACTAAAGAAGTATGCATACCAATTTTGCTGTACATTTTTTTCTTTTTTAAGTTTGTTTCAAGAGAATCTTGCTCAACTAATTGATATGTTGAGCCCCAAATAGAACTGTAATCATTCTTTGCATTTACTTTAGTTAGATTGTCAATTTCTGTAACTAATTTTTCATCATTTATAATTTTCAGTTTGATGAACTTAAGGTAAAGGGCTCCCCTTGAACTTTTATGTGTTGTAATCTTCTTTATTTATTTATTTATTTTTATTTTTTTGTTGTATATCCCTGAAATGAGAAATCTATATCTGTATTGTGACATTTGACTTTAGCAAAGCACAACAGCAATCAGTTGAAAATTACCTTATTTACATTTGTAATCCCCATTGTTCTCTCTCTCTATTTTTTTTCATAGGCACAATCTTTTTTGTCTCATAGGTACAACATCACTTGTCCAACTGCCGCAGAACTCTTTTAACAAGTAAAAGATGACAATATTTGAACTCAAACATTTATTTTCTCAAAAGAGGTGAGTTCCAGAACTTGTTAAAATTTTACAATATATTATATATAAAAATACAAGATTACCATGTGTTTTCGTATTATAAAATACAAGATTAACATGTGTTTTCCTATTATGATTGTTTTATTTTAATTAATTAATTCATTATTGTTATTGTTTTTGTTATTATTATTAATTCAATAATAACCTTGAATGAAAGATTGATGATCCAAAGTTTCTCTTCATGGTCTCATGACCTAAAAGTATTGGTGCATAGTATTGTCTTTCTATGTCCTGCCTTATATTGAAATCTATAAACCCAATGACTTGGGAATATGTCTTACCCTCTTAAAAAAAATTGTCTTACTGACATGTGATGCAAGAGTCATGAAAGGGATAAAGCTCCGAAGTTTTGTCTTGACCACTCCAGGCATGAAAAAATTGTGGTCACCGCATGCGAAATGTAGTTAGGCTCATATTGTAGCTCTGGCTCCATCCATGGGTTCATTTCAATCTTGATGGGTCTGGTCATCTCCTTGGTGCTCTCCAAACTCACAATAGTGCACACCAGTACATAAACTTGTTAGAACCTGTGGTTCTTCACATTCTACATTTGGAAAAGACCATGGTTAACAGAGTGATTTGTAGTTATAGATTGTTAAGTTTTAAGCACCTAAAAATTGCACACAGCTAGCTGTCTTTGGGGCTGCAGATCCAAATGTTCGTGAGATGAGGCTTGAAGGTAAGATGTTTTAATTTGTATCATATTGACCTGGACATCCAAATATATAGAGAAACATGAGCAGACAAAAGGAATCTCCCCTACTTCAACTTGTTTCAGCTAGGCTGGACTTGTGATTTGGATCTAACACAATGTGAGGCAATGTTTCTCCAATACTTCCCTCATATAGTCCTAAATATCGAAAGAATTTATCAAAAACCCTTGAAAAAAAAAACAATTTATCAAATAGTGCAGCAGTGTGTTTTAATGCATGGCAGATCTGTCTTTAATAAATTAATAGTCATATATGATCCATGAAGGTTGGCATATGGCTTGTCCGTCAGATGTTTCTGTATCTATGATGCACAGATCTCAAATGGGAAGAAGATCTTCGATGAACCTGCTTAAGTCATTAAGGTCTTAAGTTGAACTTGAACTGACATTGTTTGTAGATGTTTAACACAATTTTCTTTTAATTGTGATGAGCTTCGTAATATATAAAATTAGGTCTTGTATGAGAAACAAGGAAGCAGAAGCTGCTAGTGTAATTCAATTATCTATTTGTGTGAATATTAAAAACCTTAACAGTTATCCCTTTTTCCCCTGATATAAAAAAATAAATAAATAAAGAGTTATCCAGGTGTTCATTGATCGGTTAATTTGTGTCTATGATATGCATTTTATTTCAGTACTTTTTATTTGACTAGTTGGTTATTTCTTCGAATATTTATGCATAGAAACTCAATTTCTAGTAGCTGAAATTTTTTTCTTGATAAAATAATTACTCGTATTACATAGATATATATTTATTTTATTTTATTTAATCTATCTCCCCTACCACCTATTTTGGTTGCTTAGTTTGAAAACATCTGTATTTGTCTTTAAGGATTCATGATTCCAAATGATCCCTCTTCTGTATGGTTCAGATCTGTTAAACATGACTAAGATTGAAAAATGTTTTGAAGGAGGCAATGAGGCGATGCCGCATCTTTGATATTAAATATTTATTGACAGCAAAGAGGCAAAGCAAGTGGTTCTGGTGAGCACAAGCGAGGCGACTTACGAGCTATGGTCTATTGAACCATCAGCTCGGGGGACAAGGTAACAACCCACTCGTGCACTTCCACGTGTGATTATTTCTTTAATCTTTCAATGGTTCTCTACATCTGAATTAATGCACACTTGAATTCATATGCAACACGTATAACACTGCCCTGAGGACCACCCTCATCCTATTTATCCATGTAAGCAATTGCATTGGTCTATTGTTTTATTAGATTTTAAGTTTTAGTTTTTGGAAGACATTATATATTTTTTGTTAATATGGCCCCTATGTGAAGCAATAGAATAGTAAAGTAGTCTTAGGCAGTTCACCATGGATATTTTCCCTACAACAGTTTTTCACTTTCAGAGCCAACTCTGTACCATATGTAAAAGATGTTGGATCTAAAATTATTATGACAATAGTCCAACTCAAACAACTGCTTTTCAACTTTAAGAGTGACAAGATGAGATCTAGATGGCAAGCTGATATAGCAAGTGTCACGGACTAGTAATCCGTGCGGCACTAGCTATCCAATTCACTAGTAAGCCTATGAGTAGTTACTTTGACGAACACAAATATTAACTTGAGAATGCACAATATCAATCTGTAGACAATATAACAATGCACAATAGTCAGTAAAAGCTCTCATTCACATTCAATAGATTACAATGGGGAGGAACGTTCGGAAGGACGTTGCTCAAGACTAGTTCGATGCTATCGATCGATGGAAATACAAGTTTGAAGTTGAAAAGCAATGCAAAGAAAACAATAAAAATGCTAGCGGTACAGTCTGGCCCGACTATGCAATGGAGGCAACACGTCCTCACAGTCAAGAGCTCAAACCTTCCCCCTATAATATAGATGCTAAGCATTTGGGCACTTTTCAAAAGGGAACATTGAGTTTTGAGACCATTAGGAAAGTCTTGAAAGGCCTCTGAACCTTGATTTCCCTAACCAATGGTACTAGTCCTGACACTCTCCCACACTCAATTCGCTGACGCCCTCGCAGCGAACTTTTCCAAGTACTCTTCCAGTTTTGAGAGGTATGGCAGCAGATGCTCAACTGGCTCCCAACTGATCTCTGAAGGAGGTTCATCCTGCCACTTGACCAAATATTCTCTATCCGGGCCTGTGTTGTTGATGAGGCGGTCAGCTAAGATTTCTTCCACTTCTCGATCTGGCTTAGAAGGATGCTTAGGCAATGCTCGGGTAGATACATTTCTTGTGGGATCAGCGGCATCGGCATGGTAAGACTTCAAGTTACTTGCATGGAAGACAGGATGGGTGAAACGGAGCCAATGTGGTAACTTGACGCGATAGGAGACTTTGCCTACTTTCTCAATAATCTGTACCGGTCCCTCATACTTGCGAAACAGATTGTTGTGTGCTCTAGCTGTCCGTTTATACTTGTTGAACATATCTAGCTTCACCAATACCAAGTCCCCGACTTCAAAAGGATCGATTCGTCGTTTCTTGTCGGCCCATTTCTTCATGTGACGGGAGGCTTGCTCAAGATAGGCTCGAGCAACTTCAATGTTTTTCTGCCAGGCTTTGACAAATTCAAGAGCTCTTGGGCTGGGTCCTTGGTATCCGGTCAGCACTGTATGTGGTGTCAATGGTTGCTGACCAGTGACTAATTGAAAGGGGCTGGAGTGAGTAGCTGAGCTCTTTTGTAAGTTGAAACAGAATTGTGCAACATCAAGTAGTCCCACCCAATTTTTCTGGTTTGCACTTACAAAATGACGAAGGTATTCTTCAAGCATAGAGTTAAAGCGCTCAGTCTGTCCGTCAGATTGGGGATGTTGGCTTGTCGACATATTAAGTTTGGATCCCAAGAGCTTGAACAACTCCTTCCAGAACTTTCCTGTGAATCGAGCATCACGATCGCTAACAATGTTTTCGGGCAGTCCCCAATACTTCACTACATGCTTGAGGAACAATTGCGCCGTATCTTCGGCTGTGCAAGTTAGTCCGGTCGGCACAAATGTCACATACTTTGAGAATCGGTCAACAACTACAAGGATGCTCCTGAAATCCTCCACTTTCGGTAACCCAGTAATGAAGTCCATGGAAACACTTTCCCAAGGACGAGTTGGAACAGGCAGGGGCTCTAGTAAGCCAACTGGTCGATCTCTTTCAACCTTATCTTGCTGGCAAATAAGACATGTTCGAACATAGGCCATTACATCCTCCTGTATCTGCGGCCAATAGTACCCCCTCTCTAGCAATGCAAGTGTCCGTCTCCAACCTGGATGTCCCGCCCAATGGGTGTCATGGCATTCTCTCAAAAGTTCTTTCCTCAAACCAGAAGTTCTCGGAACATAGAGGCGATTACCAGTTGTGAGTATTGCTCCATCTTTTATCCAGAACCGTCGAGTTTTGCCCTGCTTGATCAACTCTGTAATCGCCTTCGCTTGTGGATCCGTCTGTAGGCCTACTTTGATCTTCTCCAAGATGGTGTGACTCGGACCAGTATGGGTTAGCACTGCAAGGTCTGCCCTTCTACTGAGTGCATCAGCTACATTGTTAGTGCGCCCTGGCTTGTATTCCAATACTAAGTCAAATTCTGCTAATTTTTCCTGCCATCGAGATTGCTTGGAGGTTAGCATCTTCTGAGTAAGGAAATGGCTTGCTGCAGCATTATCCGTTTTAACAAGAACTTGAGATCCCAAGAGGTAGTGTCTCCACACCCGTAAACAATGTACAATGGCTAGCAATTCCTTTTCCTGAGCTGAGTAACGAGACTCTGTATCATTCAACTTTCGACTCTCATATGCTACTGGGTGACCATCTTGAAGTAAAACTCCCCCTAATGCATAATCAGATGCATCTGTTTGTACTTCAAAGGGCTTGGTGATGTCTGGCAAGGCCAATACTGGATCTTTCATCACGGCCAATTTCAAGTCTTGGAATGAAGCTTCACACTGCCTATCCCATTCCCATGTTCGGTCTTGTTTCAACAAATTTGTCAGGGCAACCGCTCTCTTAGAGTAGTCCCTTATGAAGCGACGATAATAGTTTGCGAGTCCAAGGAAAGAACGTAGTTGAGACACGTTCTTAGGAGAGTTCCAATCATGGATTGCCTTGACTTTCTCCATGTCCATCCGAATCTTGCCATCGCCAATAACATGACCCAAGAAATTGATCTGGGTCTGGCCGAATGAGCACTTTTCCTTCTTGACAAAGAGATGATTATCCTTAAGGATTTGGAACACTTCTCGCAAATGATGTAGGTGTTCTTCTATAGTCCCACTATAAACCACAATGTCGTCAAGATAGACAACCACAGACTTGTCCAGAAGGTGACGGAACAGGCCATTCATAAGGGTGCAAAATGTAGCTGGAGCATTGGTCAAGCCGAAGGGCATTACTAGGAACTCATATGACCCATATCTAGTAGAACAAGCAGTTTTGGGTTCGTCACCAGCAGCAATGCGGACCTGATGGTAACCTGATCTCAAGTCGAGTTTTGTGAAGTATCTGGCGGATCCAAGTTGGTCGAATAAGTCTGCAATGAGCGGCAACGGGTATTTGTTCTTTATAGTGACTTTATTCAAGGCTCTATAATCAACACAAAGGCGAAGACTGCCATCATGTTTCCGCTGAAAAAGAACAGGTGCCCCATAAGGTGCTTTAGAGGGCCTAATGAATCCTGACTCCAACAAGCCATCTAGTTGTGTTCTCAATTCGGTCAGCTATGGAGGGCTCATGCGATATGGACTACGTGCGGGTGGCTTGGCACCAGGGACTAACTCAATTTCGTGATCAATGAGCCTTCTGGGAGGTAGATTCTTTGGCAATTCATTCGGCATCACTTCGCTGAAGTCAGCAATAACTTGGGCAACTTCCTCAGGGATTTTGCTAGTATCATCTTCCATCTCTAGCTTTGCCACAGCTAAGTATGTATCTTCTCCTTTGGCCAAGCCCCTCTTGACTTGGAGCGCCGACAATATTCTATCATGAGTTGTTGGTCGAATTGAGGTTGGTACAATGCGTAGTCTGGGTCCGAAAAACCCCAAGGAGTCCATGAAAGGTAATGGTCCTGCTGCAGCTCCTCGGAAGAATTCTTGGCCAAGAATCACCTTAAAATCATCAAGTGGAACGGCCAAGAAGTTTGATCTTCCTTCCCATGGACCAACCTGTAGTGGCACAGCTCTAGCCACACCATTAATAGAGATTGCCTTAGAGTTGACAGCTTTCAACTTACCCACATCTCCTTCTAAGTTCAGACCCACACGTCTAGCTTCATCTGGGGCAATAAAATTGTCTGTCGCTCCGGAATCCAACAATGCTTGGGAAGGGAACCCATTGATAGTGATGTCGATGTATTGTAAAGCCTTCTTGTGTGGGTGCTCATACATTTCTCCTTTGACAGCATTGAGCTTGCGTAGAGCTCCCATTTGGGAGGTCTCACTGTTGGTGGGGTTCGAGCTCGATGCGGTCGGGTTAGAAGGTTCTGCTTGAAGCAAGGACATTAATGAGTGTAGAGCTGGTTTGGATGGACATTTGCCTGTTGGGTGATCCCTGCTATTGCAAAGAATGCATGGGGCAGGGGCAGATGGTCTCCACTGCCCAGAGTAATTTTGCCCTCCTTTGTTGTTGTAATTTGAGTTGCTAGAGCTGGCATTCCAATTTTTGTTGGAACTCCAATTCTGGTTGGACGGCCGGGAATTATAGTTTCCTCGATTCTGACTTGAGTTTCCCCAGTTTTGGTGAGGTGAGCGAGCATTCGACCCTGAGCTTGAATTGGTACTGCCAGTTCTAGCTGTGGAGTGATTGAGCGAAGTGGATCCAGTCATGGGCATATAATCGCTAAATCTTTCTGCTGCCGCAATAGCACTTGTAATGTCTGTCACCTTCTGCCTTTGCAATTCTGCTTGTAGAAGCGGCTGAGCTTGTTCCATGAAACAAAAAACTTTGTCCTTCTCAGACATGTCTCGAATATCTAGCAAGCAAGTTGAGAATTGTCGGACATAGTCTCGAATATTGCCTGTTTGTTTGATGGTGTGGAGCTTCCTCCTTGCTAAGAAATCAGTGTTCTCAGGCAAGAATTGATTTCTGAGTTCCTTTTTGAGATCTGCCCAAGTTCTAATAAGGATGCGACCTTCTTCCATATCTGCATATTTGGTTCTCCACCATAGTTTCGCATCACCTGCTAAGTACATGGTCGCCATGGTAACCTTGGCTTCTTCTGATTCGGGGTTCACCGCGCGAAAATACTGCTCCAGATCAAACAAGAAGTTCTCTAACTCCTTCCCATCTCGTGCCCCAGCATATGATTTTGGCTCGGGTACTTTCATCCTGGGGTGGTCAGTCGTCCCTGTGGCCTTAGTAAGCAAGCCAACCCTTGCAAATAAGTCCTCCAACTGTAATTGGAAGTCACTCATCACCTGAGCTGTGGGGTGAGGCGACTCTTCCATTGCGACTGTTCGTCCCTCTAAGTTATCAACATGCTCGGCCAGCGAATCCACTCTGTCTGCCAGTGAAAAGAGTCCATCCAACCGACTAATCTGTTCTCCCAAAGTGTTCAACTGGTCCATTCTGCTTTCCAGTCTATGCATTCGACTGGCCTGTCGTTCCTCCATAGCGCTAAGGCGCTCATTTACTTCCTGCATCCTGGTTTGCATTCAACAAGCTCTGGCTCTGATACCAACTGTCACGGACTAGTAATCCGTGCGGCACTAGCTATCCAATTCACTAGTAAGCCTATGAGTAGTTACTTTGACGAACACAAATATTAACTTGAGAATGCACAATATCAATCTGTAGACAATATAACAATGCACAATAGTCAGTAAAAGCTCTCATTCACATTCAATAGATTACAATGGGGAGGAACGTTCGGAAGGACGTTGCTCAAGACTAGTTCGATGCTATCGATCGATGGAAATACAAGTTTGAAGTTGAAAAGCAATGCAAAGAAAACAATAAAAATGCTAGCGGTACAGTCTGGCCCGACTATGCAATGGAGGCAACACGTCCTCACAGTCAAGAGCTCAAACCTTCCCCCTATAATATAGATGCTAAGCATTTGGGCACTTTTCAAAAGGGAACATTGAGTTTTGAGACCATTAGGAAAGTCTTGAAAGGCCTCTGAACCTTGATTTCCCTAACCAATGGTACTAGTCCTGACAGCAAGCATGGTAAGACATTTTTGGCTTCAGAGGATAAGAAGCCGCAATAGTTGAGAGCAAAGAACGCTAAACAAAAATATGTACATGTGACGACTTTCCACAGATCCCATCATCATGTATATAAAGCAATGAAGTTAGACACGAGAAGTCCTAACTTTCAACTGTGGTTTTTGAATTGGATCTAGCTGTTTCTTAGGTGATGTTTCTTCCAAGTCCACATCACATTAAACCTATGGGTTTAATATAAATATTAATTCAATATAAATAAAATATATCATGAGTGGTTTTGCTACCTTGCATGTCTCTTACCCCTAGACAACTAAGGTCAATGGCTCATAGTTTATGATAAGCATAAACGTTCATCAAATATCCAAAGGTAATGACACCCACTACCTTTTTGTACTGATTTCTTAATTAGAATAAAATAAGCAAATGTCTTACATTTTTGTTAATATTTTTGGTGTTCCAATTCATCTTTAGCTTTTACAAATCTCTGGAGATAACAAATCTTCTCATACACTACTGTTTAATTATGACAAATTATCTATTTCTCATCTGCCCCATGTTTTGGATTTATTTAACTTAGTTGACTTCAGTTGAGATGTGGAGCTGTGTCAAGGGAGACAATAGGCACTTATGCATCTTTAATTTATGATTTTATTATCTTCATTTGTGTGGAAAGGAGATGGAAGATGTTAAAATTGGATAATCCATCATTAATTAACACAAAAACCCAGATGTAAGCGAGTATTGTTAACGGTGATCGGGATGGTTTGAGATCACACGAGTGCACCATATACATTGAAATCAATTTCACAGCCTCTCAAGATTCCAATTGTCTGTTTAATCACCCAGTTAAAGGTCTCTTAAATAGAGGTAAACCACAGTGGAAAAGATAAACTTGCATTTAGTTTTCTTAGGTCCCAAACCACGGTTCTTGACACACTTTACTTCATTGTTTTAGATTTACAGCATGTGTCCATGTGCTGGTACCTGGTTTTGTGTGGTAATGGTTTTTGGTGTGTAAGTTTCAAAATGGACGAGTGTCTCCTTCAAAACCAATTGAGTTCACAACAAAGAAAAACTAGTGCCTGTTGCTAAAATGCACAAACTAAGTAAAACAAGTCCAGTTTGATTTTTTCATCCAAAAAGAAAAAGAAAAAAATCGTTTTGATCTATCTAGAGATGTCACTGGTTGTGATAATTTAAATGGTCTAGTAAATCATCCTGTCATATCTTCTGTAAGAGTCCATTCCCTTTGTCATATAATTCTTTAATTTCTATCTTAGGTATAATGATGCAGTTTTTTTGTGTGTTTATAGCCAATATACTTTCATTACTCAGAATAAATTTGGCCATCCATGCATACATTTATTTACTGTTAGTTACATCTCTTTAAAATTTAAAAGTTGGGCAAGAATTTCTGTTGCTGAGTTCAGATGATGAGGATTATAGTGATTTAAGTCATTCAAACAAAGGCAAAGAATGAGTTGTTTCTGTGATACAACATTGGCCTAAAACAAACAATGAAAAATGTTTGAAATAATAACCTAAAGATATGCATGATATTTGTTTGAATCTTAACTGAAATAATATTTGATTCACAATAAAGGTATGCTGTACATGTATTCTGTATACATGAACATAATGTTCAGTATATGGGTTTAATGATTTAGGGTGTTGAGGAGGGAGACCCTTATTTTGATTAAACTCCTGAAAGCATGCTCTAATTTATCATCAACGCTCTCAATGCTCGACTCTAGTGCTTCCAACTGTTTCTGGAAATTTTGAATATGCTCTACTTCAATGCCATTGCATGACTTATTCATGACAGATGACAATGCTATTTCCACCCTCTCCATTTCATTGATGTTGGCCTCCTCCCCCTGACATGCTACACGTTTGTTGTTCATCAATTTGGAAACCAGTGACCAACCACTTAGTTTTGATCCTCGTCTTTGCACGGACACAGAAGACAAGAGGGATTCAAACATAGAGATGGTCGTACCTTCCACTTCTCTTAGTATGCAAATGATGGCTAGTAGGTTTTCATCCCCTGAGAAAAGAAGGGCATGCTTGTTTTGCATTTTCTTCAGATCTCCAAGGCACTTGCAGATCAACTTATTCACCTTCTTCATAGATATCATATATTCTCCAACATGATTTGCAAGACCATGTTCTCCCCCTCTTTGTCTCTGCAGGGATGATCCTAGATTTTGCACACCCTCCGTGATTTTAAGCAAAACATCCCTAGTGGAGCTGCACATATCAACAAGTCTGAGAGATCCATCCAACACGTCTTCCATACATTTCCTGGACCTATCAGTTGCGAGCGCTTGTTGGGTAAGTGGTAACTGAAGTAAATCCTCCACGGTATCATACAAATTGTGAAGACAACTCAGTTTGTTGCATAATGATGACAGTGATAATGGTGATGATGAGGCGGATTCAGAAGACCTCAGTCGAGACAACTGCTCATCAACTTCAGTTGTCGGAGGATGAGATCTAGATGGAATGCTCAAAGAGCGAACATGAGAAGAAGTTTTGGTGGTTGATGGAGCAGCCATTGTTTTTCTTTGAGAAAAGGAAGGTTTGAGATGACGGTGTTTCAGTTTGTATCACATTGACTTGGACATGGAATCTCATCTTGTTCAACTTGTTTCAGGTATGCTGCAGGTTTGATCTGGATCTAATGCTAGGTGAGGTGATGTTTCTCCAATGTCCCCACTATTAGCTAAGCTGTTACGATTCTTGTGTTCCAGTTCACATATGGCATACATGACCAAACTTTCCATATGGCATGTCATTCTTGTTTTCCGTTCTTAACAGTGATGCTGAAATCTTATATGGGAACTAGACTTTTATGAATCTGGTGAAATTATCAGGTTTATTATTGGATCTAGCCCCCAACTCACAACTTGATTAGATAAAATAATCGACTTAAATTATGAATTTGGGCCGAGTTGGGTGATTTTATGATATAGGTTTGGAGAAACTGATATGTTGGCCTAGTGAATAATTAATCAGTCTGAATGTTAAAATATAACAGTATAGGTTGTTTAGATGTGGATGGATCAGTAACAACTTCAGTCTATGAAACATCTTTAATCTTCTCTTCTGTTAATACCTAAGAGGAAGAATAAGAACAAACACTATTTTTTTATTTTATTTTATTAATCTTTTTCATAATAAGAAAGAAGAATAAACACTATTGATGTACTTTATTTGCGGTAAAGACAATGCTTCTTTCAAAAGATAAAAAACATTGCATGGGAATTATTTTTGTTTTATAGAAACTAAATTCCAATGATATTAATTTCAGAAACTATTTGTGAAGCTATAGAATTTCATAGTATTTTTACTTCTGTTTTTTAGTTGAAAATTTATAAACACCAACATATGATGCAGAATGCCGAGATTATATTCTAACTATTCCCTTGTTGATTATATAATTAACATATCCATGCTTTTTTTAAGGAAGTAACGAGGTGATGCTATGCGTTGGACCTCCTCTCTAGGTACTATGCCAATGAAGCAATGCAAATGGTTCTTGCGCATGTGTGACAGGACTTACGGACTATGTCCTTATGATCCATCAACTTGTGGACACGGTAATGACCTACTCATGCATTTCATAGTATAATTTTTTTTTTCTAATCTCTCCATGGTTTTTCACATCTGAATCGGTGCACATTTGAATTAGTGGACAACGCGTATAACACTGCCGTGGCCGTGAGGACCACCAAATTCCTATTAGTTCATGTAAGGAATTGCACGTGTCTCCCATTGTCATACTGGTGTAAACATGTGAAGGTCTAACTGCATGTTCACGTGTTTTGCAAGTAAGAAATGTTGTGCCCAAAAAAGAAATTCCGGTAAACTTCACAGGCAGTAAAAATACCGTATTCATGGAAGGCCCAATGATTGATAAGATTCATCTTGTTTTACCATGATCATAGTTACTGAGTTCAAATCCATGATGTGCCAATAGAGAGATCTTTAATAAGAGGAAGATGAGAAAGATTTAAGTTTGTATCTGTTGATAATTATTAAGCTAAATTGGTTAAAAAACAACTAGCTTTTGTCTTGAAGGCATTTTTGGTTATAAAACAAGTAGCTTTAATAAGAGGAAGTATTGATTTAGAAGGAATTTTTTTTCCTCTTTATATATACTATAATTCATATAGACAGCCTGAGAATTAAAATTCACATAGTAGACTAACTACATCTGAGAAATATCCGTCACTGGCTTAAGATGTTGAGAAAGGTAACTCTAGTTTTGATTAAACTTTTGTAAATGCACTCCAACTCATCTTCAAAGCCCTGGATGCTGAACTCTAGAGCTTCCAACTGCTTCTGTGCATTTTGGACTAAAATGCGCTTACAGGACTTGTTGTTCAAGAGGGACGACAAGGCAACATCTACCTTCTCCATTTGGCTGTTATCAGCCTCCTCCCCTTGACACGTTATGCACTTGTTGTTCATCAACTTTGAAACCAGAGACCATCCTGTTTGTCTTGATTGTGATCTAGAAATAGATACCAAGAGTGCCTTGAACATGGACAATGTCACTGCTTC
This sequence comes from Berberis vulgaris, assembly GCA_963556465.1. Classification (NCBI taxonomy): domain Eukaryota; kingdom Viridiplantae; phylum Streptophyta; class Magnoliopsida; order Ranunculales; family Berberidaceae; genus Berberis; species Berberis vulgaris. The sequence goes on from OY747134.1 coordinate 72,983,075, forward strand.
TACTTCTCTTACCATGGCAATGATTGCCACAAGTTTGTGATTCGTCTCTACAAGTGAAGAGAACACAGGCTTGTTCTCTGTTTTATTTATGTCAACAAGGCACTTCTGGACCACCTTGCATACTTCCTTCCTTGATTTCATGTATAACCCAACCTCATTTTCCAGATAAACTTCTCCTCCCTTCCTACGAAGAGATGACCGAAGATCTTGTGTGCATTCCTTCGTCCGAGACAGAATATCCCTACTCACATCCGACATCTGTAGGGATCCTTTCTGAGCCTCATCAATACAATTATGTGATCTTTCATGTGCAAGTGCTTGTTGGGTCAATGGCAATTGAAGCAAATCATCCACACATTCATAAAAGTATTTGAGACCAGTTAAACTGGAGAATCTGGATGATGAAGAGCATGAGGAGGAGGTGGTTTTGGAAGATCTCAATCTACACAATTGCTCCTCAACTTTGAGAGTCAGAGGATGAAATCTAGATGGCAAGCTAATAGAACGAGAATGGTAAGAAGTTTTTCGGTTCAGAGGAGATGAAGCCATGTCTTTAACTGAGAAAGAAAAAAGGGTTAACAACAAATTGTAGATGGCTGTCATGTGGCACCAGGGGTTTATAAAGGAACAGGGGTAGACATAAGGAATCTCAACTTCTTCAACCTTGTGATCATGATTTGGCTCTGGCTGTTTCTTAGGCGTTGTTTCTTGTAAATCCACATCGCATTTTACCTATGGTCTTAACTTAATAATTAATTGAAAATAAATAAATAAATAATAAGATGCACGAGTGGCGTCCTAGCTTGTCTCCTAGGCAACTAAGGTCAATGGTACTATAAATCATTACAGATCCAAATGAAAAAGACGTGCACAACCTTTTCTTCTAATTCATAATTAGAATATAAGGGTTTGTTGATAGTTTTGGCGTTTCCAATTCATATCTATCTTTGCATATCTCAGAAGATAATTAACCTTTGCAAAATATTATTATAGTATACGCCTTCTAATTATATGTGACTCTCATCTCCTTATGCGTTGGATGTGAAGCTGCGAAAGAGGGAGACACTAGGCCCTCGTGCATCTTCAATATATTGTTCTTTATCTTCATTTGTTTGCAAGTTTGAGACGGAAGGTGTTGAAATTTGATAGGCCAACTTATCGACACAAAATACACAGGTAAGTCATTATCATTAAGATCATTGAGATCACATGACTGCACCATACATACACTGGAGACTTTTCCAGCCATTCAGATTCCAATTGTCTGCTTATTCACCGTCCTCGAGATCTGCTGAGTAAAATGGAAACTACAACCTATTAGAAAAGATGAACTTGCAGAGCGGCTGTGTTTGGTTGCGTCAGATGTTCATGCGTGGTGCCTACCTAGTCTTAGGTGGATGCCTTGGCTCCTCCAAGGCTCCTATGGCACTCACTGGTGCCTCGCCTCGCATCCCAGACAACATTGGTTACCTAGATTGCACCTTTTTTTTTTTTTTTAACCAATAAAATAAGAACAGAGAACGTCAAGGCAGGAATTAGGTACATGGAGAGAGAATAAAAACTCCCACAAGAAGGAAACAAGCAAAACAAAAAAACAAAAACTACAGAGTGGTGAAAACTAAGGCTAGGCAGTAAACAGAGGCCCAACTAGAAGGATATGCTTTTGAGAATGTGACATGTAATTCCCCGTTGCCAAACATAGTACTCGATGCTCATGCTTGTCGCCTCATTCTCTAGATTGCACACGTTTATATGGAAGTAATTGGCATTTGCATTAAAGTTCTATTTGGTTGCAATAAGAGGGATCTATTTGTATATGTGAATTCTGTTTATTTTTGCCTTCTAAATTTTAACTGAGCATATTCAGTTTCTGTTATGATATCAAAATGGATGCTCCTTTACTACTGTTTGGATATTCGTTTGCTTCTTGAAGACAGTGGCCCTATTGTTGCTGAATCAAGCAGCGTAAGATATTCCAGGTAGTCTTTCTTGAACATTTTATCCGGTTATTTCATTTATCTGACATCTAGGTTAATTTATTATATATTAATCTGTGATAAAGTGATTTTCTTTTTCAATCACATTTCATCTTTTTTTTAACAATTTTCATGACACTTCGGTGTAAACAGTCACATTTTGTAATGTAAATCAGTTATTTTTATGAATGGCTTTACTAAAAATTACATTTCAACATAAATCAAAGTGTGATCGGTCATAATTTGTATTCTCTGGATTTCGAGTTACCTGACTACCTCCCACCAAGTCGACTTTTTATGCCACTGCCTACAATATCTTGACCTAATAGAGACAATTATTCCCTCACTGTATTAACAACTCTTGTTCAGTCACCAAATCTTGATCTGGTATTCCTAAATGTTTCTCCGTCCATTCTATTCACATTTCTTCTGCAGTAAAAGTACAACATTCATGGTAATAATAGGAATCATTACTACATAATTGGAGAATTAGAATAGAGCCAATCAAAGGACAGTCTAATTTTTAATCAGAGAACATAGGTTCAAAGGACCCATCATGTAAGATTTCGATCTGTCCAATTTGAAGAAGTTATTGGAACTAAGTTACTGTAGAATTTCATATGTTGAGAAGGATGTGATTGGGATGGTTAATTATTCTCTCTGTTAAACTCCTATTGTCGACGAAATTCTAAAAGTATCAATCCTCTTTTGCAACTATAATTTTTAATCTTGTGTTCATTTTGTTCTTCTTTATTAGTTTTCTATGCAATGATCATTTGCTCTGTTAGAGATTGTGTCAATATTGCGTTCACTCATATTTGTTTCTCTTAGATGCGCTTGTCAGATTGCAGAATTGTTTTTCCTTCACTATGCTAATTCTACCACCATGTTTAACCTGACTACAAAGAGGGAAATAAAAAGAAACAAAAGAGTATACACAAATTTGGTTATCTAAGCTTGGAAATTTGATTTCAAATCTATATGTAGGTTCTCTATACATGTATTCCTCGTTCATATACAAAATAATACACATACACAATATGGACTCAATTTCTCTGATAAATAGAGGCATCACTGGCTTAAGATGTTGAGAAGGGTGACTCTTGTCTTAATCAAACTTTGGTAAACACATTCCAATCCATAGTCAAAACCTTGGATGATCAACTCTAGTTCCTCTAACTGCTTCTGCACATTTTGGATGTCGCCTTTACATGACTTGTTGCTCAAGAGTGATGATAAGGCAACATCAAACTTCTCCATTTCACTGATGTTGGTCTCCTCTCCTTGAGCACGTTTGTTATTCATCAATTTGGAGACGAAAGACCAACCCCTCTGGTTCGATCTTGCACTTGAAAATACGGACAAAAAAAGTGACTGAAACATGGAGAGTGTTAGGGCTTCTACTTCTCTTATCATACCAATGATAGCCACAAGGTTGTGATCCTTGTCTAAGAGCGACGAAAAAACACGCTTGTTCTCCAATCTTTTGAGATCAATAAAACACTTATGCATTTCCTTCAACACTTCCTTTCTAGATTTCAAGTACACTCCAATTTCATTTGCAATACCGATTTCTCCTCCTCTTCTTCTACGGAGAGAAGATCGAAGTTCCTGCATGCATTCCTTCGATTGGGATAAAATATCTCTAGTAGTAGTGCATACATCCAACATCAGTAGGGATCCATTCAATACCTCATCGATGCATTTGTGGGATCTTTCTTTGATCAGGACTTGTTGTGTTAATGGTAACTGAAGCATGTCTTCAACACAATCATGCAAGTCTTTAAGACCCTTTAAAAGAGAGACTGATGAGGAAGTGGCTTCAAAAGACCTCAATCTATACAATTGCTCCTCAACTTTAAGAGTGAGAGGATGAGATCTAGCAGGCAAGCTAATTGAGCGAGCATGATAAGAAGTTTTTCGGTTCAGAGGAAAGCTGGCCATGTCTAAAGCTGAGAGAACAAAGAAGGCTTATCAACAAATGTACAGGTGACTCTCCTTGTAGGCTACCCAACATTATATAGAGGTTATATCGATCTAGCTGTTTCATAGGCGATGTTTCTTCTAAGTACACATAAAGTTTAATCTAAATCTTAAAGTAATGCACGAGTGGTTTGCTTGCTTGTCTCCTAGACAAATAAGGTCAATGGCCCATTACTTATATCAAACTTATATATCCATCAAAGATCTGAATTCAAAAGACGTGCATCGCCTTCTCTAACGGTGGAATAAATTTATATATAATATACGAAGACCTTAGGTGGTTTCTTATGATTCTTGGTTTTTCCAGATCATCTCTATCTTCAACAAATCTCAGGTGATAACGAATCTCTACAAATACTATTATGTTATTAACCCTTTATACTATTAAATTCCCTTCTCCCATTTGTTAGATTAATTAAAGTTGATTAACACCATCATAGGCATCGCTGAGTGTGCAATGTTGGAAAATGAGCGACACTAGGCACTCGTGCATTGTTAAAGTTTTAACTTTTTGTGTTCATTTGGTTGGGGGTTGCAAGGAAAACATTGAGATTTGATTAATATAATAATGATCAGAAGATTATGAGATCACACGAGTGTAGCATCTAATCTGAAATTAAATGTACAGCCTTGCAAGATTCCAATTTCTAATTATTATTATCTTTCTAGACCTCTGAATCATGTTCTGTTACTCTATTATCAGATAACATTTACCTGGAGGGTCACCAGTCTACTGTATGGCAAAAGGCAGCTTGGAAAACAGGTATGTTATACAATGCATGGTATATTCTATCCTCTTCATGTATACAAAGTAATGGGTTTGTCACAGGCACATACGTCACACATTGAGTTGGTGAACACATACACACACCTGGTTCATTATAGATAACAAGAGTGTCTACGTCTTCTCTAAAGCTCTTTGTTCCCTCATTATTCCTTTAATCTTCAGTATTGAGTTTGTTGACATATAAACTGACAGGTCGGTATCTTTTAAATTGTTTTAAAGATAATGCAATTGAAAGCATACAAGTTTTAAAAAGACACCATATATATGTCGTATGAAACAAAACGAAAAAAATCTGAAAATGATATGTATCTAAAAGACATTCAACTGGTCTTTTGCATCAAACTACTGTATACATACCAAAATACTGAACTGGGAACAGAAGTCTGACCGCACTCTCCTCAACATTACAATCTGAGATCAGTACACTACCTCCCTCTATAGGCTATCACCAAAGCCATTGCCTCACGATGTGATAACCAGGAAATGGAACCCCTCTCCTGCAGATAGAGCAACTAATTGCCTCATGGGTTACGGTAGGTCACCAACATTATTAATGGTGGACTTGAATGTGGAAAAGGTGCTTCTCAAAGGGCTCATGATCTCGTAGGGTTGTATGCTAATGACGCCGGGCAGAATAGCGATTTATCCTACAAGCTAGTTCAACAGATAATTCACAAGGAAAGATATAAGAGATTCGCCCAAAAATACAGAGAAGTATCTCTAATGTCAATTCAAAATTATGCAAATCCAAAAGTCTCTCTAAAATCAGCCCACAAGCCGGGCTTTATAGCTAAAACTCATCAATATTGGAATTTTACCAAAAATGGCAACACCCCAATAATCATGCTAAAACGAAATAAGTAATAAAAGAAATAATCTGCCAAAAATCTGGCCCAAATCGGGTTCAGAATCACTTCCTAAACAATAATTGAAATATTACTATAAAGGGAAATAAACTACTAAATTTTACTAGCAGTCTATTCCTAAAAGAAAATAATGCCTAATCCTAAAAGGAAACTAAAAGATTCCTAATTAAATTGAAAGATTACTCAAAGTTATTTAGTAAACAATTTTGAGAGCAAATTAGGAACCCTAGAAACCCAAATTAGGAACTCTAGGAACCCTAGAAACCCTCCTGCACTAGTCACCCTGGGTTGGAAACAACTCTTCATCGAATTCACAATAGCTTCATCGGAATCCTCTGGCAGCAATCCAGGAGGAAGATCCTCTGGTATCAGGTCAGAAAACTCTGCTGGCTGCTGCACGTCTGCTGGTAAATCTGAATTCACGTCTGAATGGGCTAGAAAATCATGGTGGATGAGGTCACAACACTTGTGTACGTGAAATTCATCTCTGCACGAACACGAATCCCGAAAAAGGCTGCTGGCTCTTAATAAGTCTCGGGGTGCAAATATCCAAACTGTTTTGAAAAACAATTTTATCCCGCCAGAAAAATCGCGCCTCCCTGCGTCTTCATCCCCGCGAGCTTCCTCTTCCTGGTTCTTCTCTCCTCGCGAGCGTCTTCTTCCTCCAACTAACTCCGGTGAACCTGCAAGTGAGAGTGAGACAATGAGAAAGAGAGAGAAAGACGAGAGGGAGAACCTAAAGAGGGAGAGAAACAGGAGTGGTGCTTCCTGTTGCTGTTGCTCCTGCTCCTGTCTGCTCCGGTTGTGCGAGCAGTTTCTTTGGCCGATGGGACGGTGGTCGAGAGAGAGGGAAAAAGAAAAGAAGACGAGGTGGCGGAGACAAGAACAGGGGCGGTGGAGCTCTGTCGCGAGGTGGAACAGGGGCGGTGGCCGAGAGAGAGGGAAACAGGAAGGAAGAGATATATGGGTGAAGGAGGTAGGCGAGGTTGCGGCTAATGGTGGTGCTCGGCGGTGCGGATGATGGACGGTGGCGTGGAAGGGGAGAGGAGCAGGGGCTGCTCTGTTTTTAGGTCAAGCAATGCTACAACGTTGCCATAAGGACTTTTTGTAGAAAACTCAATTACAGAATCCTCTATTAGAAGTCTGCTTGCATGACCCATCATTTGCAACAGGTCAGTGACGGGATAGTCAGTGTGAGCATTTTTTCTCCCATCGAAGTATTGTGTTCCCATAACCACCACCAAGTGAGTTGACAGCGGCATCCCCCAGCACATTGAGTTGCTTGCAACACAAACTTGAATCCAACCAGCTTCAAACAAATGAGAAAGAACTTTTTGGTCCATACTAGTCAAACCTTCATGCAAATAGTCGACACCAAACCGAAGTGTCACTCCTAACATGGACTTTCTGACTTGTGAGATCAAATGCTCCAATTCTTCAATCGTGTGTAACCAAAACGAGGAGTAACCTGCACCATCTGCAATTGCATAGATCATCAGATTCATTGCTGTATGTGATGCATGCTTTTGAGTCTTGGACCCTGGTGAGCTACCGCTGTTGGTGACATTGTTCTGCAAACCATCTACATCTACAATATCCAACTCTTCATCAATGTCATACACAGGCTCTCCAAGCTCTTCAGTATCGTCTACCACGTCTTCCGCAAGCTCCTCATCGTCATACACAGACTCTCCATGCTCGTCATCGTCATACACAGGCTCTCCATGCTCCCATAATTGAGCATGATTGCGATACGGGTTTTTGAAACTGGAATTAGAATTGTAATCTTCCATCTCACGATTACTGAAATCTGCGCCGTTAGACGCTGGGTTAACTCTGCAACTTGCCTTTGTAAATCCTCAATCATCATATTCTTAACGCTACGATCACGGTTTGGGGATTCCTCGTTCAGAACCTGCCTGCGGCGACCACGACCACCAGCCATAAAAACTGATGAAATCTCATCCCAAGAAGATACTGAAGCTCTGATACCAACTGACGCCGGGCAGAATAGCGATTATTCTGCAAGCTAATAGCAACAAATAATTGACATGGAAGAACACAAGAGAATCGCCAAAAACACAGAGAACTATCTCTATTGTCAATACAAAATTATGCAAATCCAAAAGTCTCTCTAAAATCAGCCCACAAGCCGGGCTTTAGGGCTAAAACTCATAATATTGGAATTTTACCAAAAATGGCAACACCCCAATAATCATGCTAAAACAAAATACGTAATAAAAGAAATAATCTGCTAAGAATCTGGCCCAAATCGGGTTCAGAATCACTTCCTAAACAATAATTGAAATATTACTATAAAGGGAAATAAACTATTAAATTTAACAATCAGTCTATTCCTAAAAGAAAATAATGTCTAATCCTAAAAGGAAACTAAAAGATTCCTAATTAAATTGAAAGATTACTTAAAGTTATTTAGTAAATAATTTTAAGAGCAAATTAGGAACCCTAGAAACCCAAATTAGGAACTTTAGGAACCTAAGTTAGGAACCCTAGAAATCCTCCTGCATCAGCTAGGTACCACACCTTATTGGGAACTCGCTTGGTGACAACCTAAACTGTGCCAATAAAAAACCTTTCGAGAGTTAAAATAACCCTTCATATTTTGAGAGATATGTATGAAGTTAGTATGAAATAATATGTTAATATTACCATGTGATATGGAGGCAAACTAGTGTAATACCCGTGCCGTTGGCACTATTGCAGACTATTGTCGAAAGAGACATGCACACAATATCATTATATCAAAAAAAAATGTCATTTTTTTGAATAAAGTAATTTATCTAAACATGTCATAAGAAAATATACTTCACATAAGTGACTATAATGACAATCAATGTCATGAACAACTAAAAAATCAAAATTTCGACAGAGTTTCCTCTGTATTTTTCAATATTGAAACCTGTCTGAACCTGTCATAAAAAATTACAATGGCAATCAATGCCATGAACACCACATAATATCTCCAATTGCAATTGGGTTTTTACGACAATTGCAATTGGGTTTTTACGACTATTGGAGATTGAGAGACACTGCATGAATCTTACGACTATTGAACCCATTTAAAAAAAAAAACACCAAATTAATCTCTACGATACCCAGTACGCTATAGATATTAAAGCTGCATTGCATGATATCAATAAGCAAAACAACTCAAATATGAAAATTGTCGTGTCATACCTATTGTTGCACCAAAAGCAGCAGGTGGCAATGGATCAAACTCCATCCCAAGTATCGACCCATCTTCTCTAACACGCTCTCCTAAAGTAATTTATCTGAACATGTCATAAGAAAATATACTTCACGTAAGTGACTATAATGACAATCAATGTCATGAACAATTAAAAAATCAAAATTTCGACAGAGTTTCCTCTGTATTTTTCAATATTGAAACTTGTTTGAACCTGTCATAAAAAATTACAATGGCAATCAATGCCATGAACTAATAAGCTTGAAAAAAAAAATAGCAACTACAAATAGTATCAACCTAAAATTTGACTCAACTAATAATCTTGAAAGCAAGCATTCTCAAGTACAAAAAATAGTATTGACACCTAAAATGGAGCACTAAGCAAGCAAGGATGGTGCCTGCAATCAAGCAATGATGGTGTCTGCAATCAAGCAAGCAAGCTGCCTGCCTGCCTGCAAGCAAGCAAGAATGCTGCCTACGACACTCCTATTCTTCAAGTTATGATTTTTCGAAAGCATGCATTCTCAACTACAAATAGTATCAACCATTAATACATAAGCACAATTTGATTTTTCAAGTTATGATTTTTCAAAGAAGGCAAAATTTTCAAGTACTGATTTATCAAAGAAGGCAAATTTGACTCAACTAATAATCTTGAAAAAAAAGAGGAATTCTAAATGTCGAGGAAACAGGCGAGGAAATGGGCGAGGGAAGGGACGTGGCGGGGTGGGGACCGTCCACCCCGCTCGGGATGCGCACACCAAAAATGACGGCACGCATCCCGAGCGGGGTGGACGGTCCCCACCCCGCCACGTCCCTCCCCTCGCCCGTTTCCACGCTGTGTAGCAAAGCTCGAAAAAAAATTAGCAAGACATTTATATTCAGAAAAGCATGCTGCCTGCAAGCAAGCAAGCATGCTTAACCAATTTCTCAACCAATGCAAAACCAAGCAAGCTACCTTGGAACAAACTGCAAACTAAGATCAAACCCCAACACATCAAAACTCAAAGAACTAAATGCATGTCAGATCATAAACACAATTTCACAACCAAAACCAAAAATTCAATCAAATCATCTCATGATCAATACACTTATTGCATTAACTATGTTACTTCAAAGGCAAAATTCAAAAGACTTACATGGAGCACTAAGCAAGCAATCATACTGCCTGCAAGCAAGCAAGCTGCCTGCCTGCCTGCAAGCATCCTGCCTACGACACTCCTATTCTTCAAGTTATGATTTTTCGAAAGCAGGCATTCTCAATTACAAATAGTATCAACCATTCATACATGTGATTGTGAAGCCAAATTTGACTCAACTAATAATGTTGAAAAAAAAAATAGCAACTACAAATAGTATCAACCTAAAATTTGACTCAACTAATAATCTTGAAAGCAAGCATTCTCAACTACAAATAGTATAAACCTAAAATGGAGCACTAAGAAAGCAAGCATGCTCCCTGCAATCAAGCAAGCAAGATGTCTACCTGTCTGCAAGCAAGCAAGCCTGCATGCCTGCCTGCCTGCAAGCAAGGAAGCAAAAATCCAGAGCATACAAAAATCCTAGTTTAATTGACATCATAAATTCCAAGCCAATAAATATTGTCAGAACCTTATAAAATAAGGCCCTAGATTTAGAAGGTCAAAGAGATTCAGAGCTCTAAAAAGGGGACATGCCTGCCTGCCTGCAAGCAAGGAAGCAAAAATCTAGAACATACCAAAATCCTAGTTTAATTGACATCATAAATTCCAAGCCAATAAATATTGTCAGAACCTTATAAAATAAGGCCCTAGATTTAGAAGGTCAAAGAGATTCAAAGCTCTAAAAAGGGGACCTTTCCTTCTTAACATCTCTTTGTGACTCTTCACTTAGAAAACTTAATATGTGAGAAGCCATATTTTCAACTAATTTTAAAGCAAACTATGAGTTAGATACATAAAAGGCAGACAATGAGATGCTAATGCTATTATAATTATAGCACAATGTTACAACACACTTAAAGTTAGAATACTATTACAAGCTCTTTGAGTTATTGGATTACAACTGAAGTGTAATGAGATGCTAATGCTATTATAATTATAGCACAATGTTACAACACACTTAAAGTGGAAGACAATATTTATAGCACAATGTTACAACACACTTAAAATAGCAGACAAAAATGCATTCTCCCTATTTCCTAGCTTTCATGTAACCATTCAAACTATCTTTGCTAATTCAGAGTTCAATCTGGAAATATTGTGCTTTGGCAGTTTGACACAGAGAAACTGAACGTCATTACACAGATATGGAGGTTTTTGCTTAGGAAATCATGGGAAATGATATTTCGATTTATCTATCAATCTTTCTGGTATGCATCATATAACATTTTGGGTGACTCAGTTGACAACTCCTATAAGTCACTGTAGAGGAACTCTTACACCTAGAAGATGGTCTTTGATATGATACAACTCAGTGACAACTTCTCATATATTCTTCTCCTATATTCATACAACTCAGTGACAACTTCTCCTATATTCTTTGATATGATATAACAAAACTTCTCCTAAGTCACTGGGTTTTGGTAATGGGTGAACGCAAGCCAAGAAGACAAAGAACAATCATAGAAGCAGTGCAAGTACTCAGGTGAAATTGTAAAAACTATGACGGTCTGTAAGAGTACACAGAAGGGCAGAGTTCAAAAACCAGATTGTTGGGGTAACAAAGTTGAAAGTTGTAGCACCAATAGAAAATGTCATAATTTGGCTACAAACATAGACCAATATTTTCATAAATGCCTTGCTTCAACAAATTCAGAGCTCTAACTATGCTAAAAATGAAAACACCAAGACTGCATTTCAAAAGCAACCACAAATTTCCATTACACACTAAGCATCTAAACACATCCTGCACAAACCTCAAAACCCATAAAGCTCCAACCTTTAAGCTACTCTACCAAACCCCAATACTCAAAAACCATAAAGCTCCAACCTTTAAGCACTCTTAAAAAAGAGGAATTTCATCAAACAAATATGGTGCATCCAGTAGTGGAGGCAAGTTAGCAGAGGAAACCATTGAAGAAAAACTGATTTTTTTATTAGAGAATACATTGAAGAGGAATCCATATTGAAGCTAGGGTCAAGTATAGGGTCAAGAAAGCAGTATAGAGTTACTTGTTACCTTCAGTGACTCCTTCGTTCCTCCAGATTCTTGCCAAGTCTGCAAGTGAAAACAGACACTTCAAAGCCTCCACCTGTTTCCAAACAAAAGAGCATCAGAATGACTGCGTAATTCATTTTTGCTAAAGATGAACTACAATTGTAGGGGCAGGGTAAAAGCATAATGTTGAAACACAATCAAGTCATTAAGTCTCCACTTGTATTACTGTAACTTGAGTTTCTATATTACTTGATATTCCACTTAGATTTTTCTTACTTGATTCTTCCACTTAGAAGCTGCAAGATGGAAAAACTGAAGCTTTGTTCTTCACGATATCTTTCAACTAACTGATCCTCCTACGACACTCCTATACTTCAAGTTTAGATTTTTCGAAAGCTGGCATTCTCAACTACAAATACTATCAACCATTAAGACATGAAAAGTAACAACCAAATCTCCTTAAAAGGGAATACCCTCAAAAGGGACAATCTCCGTAGAAGAGGGAGGCATGCGAACAACAAATGCGTCCTGCATGTTAAGCAATGAATCAATTAACCATTTGTTTGTCAACTGCAGTGTTTCTAGGTGCATTTGGGGAGCCATTTACCAAATAATGCCAACTGATCAGGAAATAAAAAAGCGTACGCCTCAAAACGCCTCGAGGCTTACACCTCGAAACGCCTTCAATTGGCACCTCAACTCGTACGCGCAGAGGTGATTTTTGTGCGCCCCGCCTCGACTCGCGCCTCAAGGCGTACGCCTCAATCGCCTTTTAAAACATTGACTTCAAGTTTTGATTTTTCGAAAGATGGCATTGTCAACTACAAATAATATCAACTATTCAGACATGAAAATTAACAACCAAATCAAACAAATCAGATTAACAACCAAATCAAACAAACCAATTCACAATGGTAATTAACAATGGGAGATTAATATTGATATCCCCAATTAATTTCATCTACATGAAAATGCTATACTTGCCAGATTATTATTGACACAAAAAATGGAGCACTAAGCAAGCAAGCATGCTGCCTACGACACTCCTATACTTCAAGTTTTGATTTTTCGAAAGATGGCATTTTCAACTACAAATAGTATCAACCATTCAGACATGAAAATTAACAACCAAATCAAACAAACCAATTCACAATGGTAATTAACAATGTCAGATTAATACTGCTATCCCCAATTAAATTCATTTACATGAAAATGATATACTTGCCAGATTATTATTGACATAAAAAACGGATCACTAAGCAAGCAAGCTGCCTGCCTGCAAGCAAGCAAGCTATAGTACCTGTACGAAAATCATCATTTTGGAGTATGGTGTTTTTTGAAGTGGTCCATAATTAAGGTGAGGAACAATGCAAGTTGAGTGACCCGTGAAAAGAAAAAAGGAAATGTTTTCACATTGCAACCTAAGCTTTACAATTGAATTATCTTTTTGGATGGCAACCAAACCAGTGATTCAATATGTAATTCAACATCAATTCAACCAAAAACAGACACTAAAAGGTGGAATGAAGAACCATATGTGGGTAAAAAACCCATAACAAATATGCAATTGGTATAAAAGGGGGAAAATAACAAAATAAATGGACTTTAGAAGCCTTGGGATTTTAAAAAACAATTGAAAGAATTTACATTGTTTTAACAATGATGCATACTTTTAAAAATATGATTAGAGATCTAAGAAATTATTTCAAAATTTGGCAAATCAATATGCTTTAAACATTTTAAATGTATCATAGCATGATATCTAAGAAAAAAGTTATTAACATGAGTTGTTTATGAACATTACCCTTGAATCTACACCTTATCAAAGCAAAAAAAGTAGATATTATGATTAAACAGCACAACCACACATTTGAGATGAAAATGCAATAGTTTCCCTTCGCGTAGACTTCTAATTCAACAAAGGCAAGGCAACATCTTCATAAGAAATTAATTTAATATGGAATTAACAACTTAAAGAGCTTCATATGCTTCTAATAAATATATAGATTAATGGGTGTTGGTCTTGAAGTTAGCTTCATATGCTTCTGATCATGAAGTTAGCTTAATCAAGCTTTCAAATGGTTAAAAGAAGGTATAGTTTGCTTTTATTAGAGAACTTGAAGCTATACTCTGTAGCCCTTGTCAAAAACTTAAGTTTTAAAGCTTCAAAGGATCATTCTCAATTCAGCTATGAATGGGTTCAAAAATTAGGTGCGACATTTGTCAAAATTTTTAGAATTTTACTCTTATTGAGGAGGTGTGACACCATATAGTTATGCAGTAACTTATTTTGCCTAATATATGCTTGAACTCAGCAAATATCTCTATATGCTTTCGAGTACTTGGTCAATAGCAAATCGGTGCACTAAAAAAAGTGCCAGAAACGTTGAAAACAAATTTAGCAGTTAAGTCATGGGGTGGTGGAGTGGTTCAAAGCCCAAATTTTCTAATGGAAGATAAATCCACTACTTTCGGCAGGTAGTGACGACATTGATAGATCTTAGCGCATAACTAACCCGTACCGAGTGGACAATACAGGTTTGATGTAGCAAGAATGCATAAGACTTTGTCACAATACGCTACCTACCCCTCCCACCCATCCGAGTACCTGCAAAAAACCATCAACCAATTCTTTAGTTACGTCTCAAAAACCTTCTAAATCAAAAACCCATTTCAACTCTATCATCCAAAAAACCAAGGAGTTAACCCATTTCACCTCTTCTAAACCAAGGAAAAACGCCTAGAAACTCAACCCATCACATCTTTTCAACGTAAATTGCACCACAGAGTTAACAATCTTCTAATGAAATTGAAAAAAAAAAAAAACAGAACCCCAAGCAGATCTACAATGAAAAAGCTAAGACAACAGACACAATAAACCCTACTTGCACACCAAATATGTGAAGAAATTACATAATTGAAGAATGGGTATTGAAGAGGAGATCGAAAATTCGAAACCCTAATAGCAAAGAAGAGAATGGAGGAAGAAGAAGAAGAGAAACACACCTCTGATGAGAAACGGCTACATGTTTGGTTTGGTTTAGTAAGAGAGAGAGAGTTTGAGCTTCTTCATTTCCTTCAACAAAAAAAAAGAACTTCAGATCTTAAGAACGAAGAGATTTGAAAAAAAAAATCAAACTGGAAGAATCAAACTTCAGATGAAATCTCTAAATAAACAACCCCACCACCCCAAATCTCTAAATAAACAACACAAACTATTTAAACAACCCGTAATTCGATGAAATCTCCGAACACCCAAAATTAAAAAAGTACAAAAAAAATTCAAAATTTCCAGATCAAACTACAAAAATTTTGACACCCCCATTAACCCAAAATCCATAAAACAACAAACCCAATGGAAATTTTTCACAGAACTCATCAATCTAACAAACATTTCTAGCATAACCCATCGTTTAGAAGATGATTTCTAATCAAAAAATAAATCATGGGATTGGATGGAAATTCAAACCTGAGTGAAGTAAATCAAGGTGATAAGCCAAAGGAATGAAGTTCCAAATGCCACCCGCATCTGTTTCGCACATTTTATCATTTTAAGGATGGAATTGGAGAGAGGGATCGTAGTTCTCAAGAATCAAAGAGTTGACTCTGTTATGCTCTTATGGGTTTCTGAGTGAAGGGAAAAGAGCGCTCCTGAAACAAAAAAAAAAAAAAAAAAAGAACTTCAGATCTTAAGAAGAAGAAGAGGAGGAGATGTAGAGGAAGAGGAGATCTTACCTTCTCGTCCTTCTTCTTCTTTCGTCATTCTTCTTCTCTGCTTGGTGGGAGGGGTTTGGGTAGAGGAAGAGAGGGGAAATGAGAGAGTGAGGAAAGCATCGGGGGTTTTTTTTTCACTTAACTGCTGCCAAGGACATAAGTGGTGCCACGTAGGACAAACACTCTTTAAACACTGTTCATGAACAGTAAAAAAACCATTTGAATTGTAAGATAGATGGTAGCCTTTAAACATGAAATAAATAAATGTATATATATATATATATAAATAAATAAATAAATAAAAGGTTACAACTAATGTGCATGAAATAGTGTTGGACAAAGCTCAAAAATAAAATTTGTGGTTTGATTGAGCTTTGAGTGTGTATTTTCATGCTTCAATGGATGGTTCAAAGCTCAATGGATTTGAGATTTCCGCCCAAACAATTACTAGAAAATGGCATAGGCTTGGTTAATTTGGGCGGATCTAGACACTCCAAGTAGTCTTGAGCGTTAGCCGAAATGAATATTAGACCTTATTTGGTGTCCAAGTAGTCTTGAGCGTTAGCCAAAATGAATATTAGACCTTATTTGGTGTTCACCAATGGGTAAATCAAAAGACACCATATAGACAGTTCATGGTGATGATAGAAGTGGTGGTTTTATCTGATGATCATCTTCATCACTATGTAGATTTATCCGAAAGTGGGAGTGTGTTGCAATTGCAATATGTTTGAACCTAGACTCTTTCGCAGCACCAAAAAGTAGCCCCATCCAGTTTTCTTCAGAAATTTCTTTCTAAATGAAGTTGAAAATGTTCAGGTCAGTTGATGTGTTCTCTTTGCTCTTTTTGTTCCCCTTCCTGTTATCTTTGGAGCTTTAGCAAAACAATGTGATGAGCAAGTTAAATGGTACACTACAATGTGCCCTAATGAGCTTTGCCGCAACAGTTGGGATTGATGTGGCTTACCGCAGACTACTGTGAGCCTGGTTGTAGAGCAATTGCAGGTTTAGAGTGCTTCTGTTGATTCTGTTATTCTCTGAACACTTCCGAAACCATGGACCTAATTATCTTAGGGAATGTATGGAGGAATAATGTGTCAAGGTTAAGCTTGATTCGAAAAATGCTTCCCTAGATACACTCAAAACGTGACGTCATTGAACACCCCTAATTTTATAGTGAGGCTAGGGAACCAGGTTTTGCAATCATATTTTGAAACCAGGATGATGTGGCATCGTCCGAGGAGGTTTTTTACAACCTCGAGATACACAAAATCTGTGGGATTTCTTTATTCTTTCGAGATCACGCCATGTCACCCTGATTACAAAAAATGGTTACAAAGACCTGGTTTTCTAGCATTTTTGCTAATTTTAATGCTGACTACCATTACATTTTTTTATTTTTTATTTTTTTAATCTCCGCTATGGAGAGGTAGCTATGGGATGCCAGACCTTAATTACTTCTTGCAAAACGAGATATAAAAAATAAAGTGGGAAGGAAAAACAAAAACTAGACAAATATATCAAATCTAGACTGACCAAACCCCTAGATCAAAGCGTGTACTTGCTGTTGCATTTCTTCATTCTAGATGATCTTCGAGGAAAAACATTGAAGTCTTTGAAGCAATCGTGATCTAGCGTATTTTCTGTCGTCATAAATCTTTACATTAATCGTATGTGATCTTTCTTTAAACCTGACAATATTCTTGACCTGATAGTGTTTTCATCCATATCTTCTTCATCCAAACTGTTTTCATCTGAATTGTTGGTATCGGATTCCTGATTGTTTTCTCTGTTAGACTGACCAACCAAATCCTCTGAATGACAAGAACTTCCAAAGGTCTCCACTAATGGAACCGGAGTCACCGAAATGGCCTGCTTTGACTGAGACCGAACATTAGGCGCCGAGTCATGCTGTTTAGTCGCCACCAACTTGATATTGCTACTTGAATTCCCAGCATCCTTCAAATCCGCTATCGATTCAGACTGTTGATCCGCAACCTGTAATTCCTTTTCTACCCCTCCCTGGTTATTCGTCGTGATTGGAGTCCTTTCAAATTCTGGTAACTCTTTGACATTTGTGCTAGAAGTGTCTCCTTTCCCCACAGTCTCGCCTATCCAGTTCTGGCGTCCCCTGTTCTTGTTGATTATCCATTTCCACTATTTCCAAAGAATCCTCTACTTGTAGGTTTTCAACATCCTTGCTATCACGTAGAGGAGTAACCACCATATTCGCATTTCTATCAAGCTCATGATCCATCTTGAGTAAGCCAACAACTTTAGAATGTTCAATCGTTGCTTCAGTTACCACTGTGAGACAAAAACATAGGACTCATAGTCCTTGTGTAATTGTGGCTCTCAATTTTAAGGGAGGAATTTAAGAGGGAGTTAAAGTACTTTATTCACAAGGACTTAAACTCATGTTCTCTCTTTTGTTTATATAACAAGCAACACAACATGTAAAGGTAAGCAAAAATACAACGTGATTTAGCAAAGAGCACACAGCTGAAACGCAACAGCAATACGCAACAACAACGCTGCTGAAACAGAGCAGCAGTGTGGCGTGAAAAGGGCTGCGATAAGGGCGTGAAATAGGCTGCAAGTTTGGCGTGATTCGGTGTGTGTGTAGCGTGAAACAATAGCCAAAAAGAAGGATTGGAATCGAGTGATTTCGGGTGTTCTTCGTTTGCGAGTTTTGTCAAACTTTTGGCGGTATTGTTGGCTTGAGATTGGATAATCTCAAGGATTGTTGTCTGAAAACGTTGTAATCTTCAAGTAAGTGTTTCCATATTAATAAGAAAGTTATAGAGTCGTCGTCCGTGGAGTAGGCAAAATCGAACCACGTCAATCTCGGTGTCATCTTTATTTTCTACACATTGTTTGTTCTTTGCTATTACTTGCATAACAATTTTAGCCAATCACTATCACCAACTAGGTCTAGGACTTGTGTTGGGATTATTTGCATTAGCTATTATTTTCCCTTACAAGTGGTATCAGAGCGCCAGTTAGTTGGTATTTGTGTTTTGAAGGTGTTAATTAAAATGGCTGAAAGGTCTTCTTCATCACGTGATGATGGCTATGTGAAAGTTCATGGGTTCGATATTGTTCGATTCAATGGTAGGAACAATTTTAAAGCTTGGCATATGGATTGTAAAGATATTCTGGTTAGTTTGGATCAGATTGATGCACTTGATGAAAAAAAGAAACCATCATCAGATAAGGCGACGGTTGAGGTTATCGAGAAGTTGAGTAAAATGGATCAGAAGGCATGCAATACGATTCGTTTGTGTCTTTCTCGCAATGTGGCTTACAACTTCGCTGATGAGATGACGGCTAAGGGTATTTGGGATAAGCTTCAGGCTATGTATCTTCAGAATGATCAGATGAGTGTGATGTACCTACAGAAAAAGCACTTCACTTTCAGATTGCAGTCAGGTAAACTCATGACTGATCACATAAATGAATTTGAATGTTTATATTCAGATTGTGATAGCTTGGGAGCTAAATTTGAAGATAGTCAGAAAGCATTATTTTTGTTAATTTCTTTATTACCGGAATGGAAACCGTTTGTTGACAGATGACAACATTGAAGAAAGAGAAATTTGTGTATAGTGATATTGTTCAAGCTGTACTTGCAAAGGCTTCTAGAAAGAGTGCTTCGAATGAGGAGATTCAAGCACATGGCCTTTCAGTGACAAGGGGAAGAAATTACAAAAGGAACAACTACAGAAGAAACCGATCTAAATCAAAAGGCAGAGATATGTCTAAGGTTGAATGTCACAAATGTAAGCGCAAATGCCATTACATAAGGAATTGTCCAGACTGGAAGGATAATCACAATAAGCAAGAGAATGAGAGTAAGGGCGTAGTGAATATTGTTGAGACACCGGATGTGGTAGAAGATATTCTAATCGGGGGTGACTTAGCACATGCATTGATGGTAAAATCTTATGACCATTTGTATGACGGTTGGATATTGGATACAAGAGATTCGTATGATATGTGTCCCGTAAGGGAATGGTTCAGCACTAATCGCGAGGTTAAGGGCAGTTTAGTTAAAATGGGTGACTCTCAGCCTTGCAAGACAATGGGTGTTGGCACAGTCAAATTCCAGTTGGCAGATGGGTCATGTAGATAGCTTACCGAGGTACGTCATGTTCCAGCTCTTTCAAAGGAGCTGATTTCTCTTGGGGTGCTTGAAGCTCAGGGCTACACGTATATTGGTGAGAATGGATATTGCAGTGTTTATTTTGGTGACAGCTTGCTTATGACAGCGATTAGGCATGCCAATTTGTATTTCCTTCAAGGAAGTATAGTTGAAGGTGGAGCTATGGTTTCTACAGTTGTTGATGAGAAAAGCTTGACGCGTACACAATTATGGCACATGCGATTAGGGCATGCAAGTGAGAATGGACTAAAAACTTTAAGCAAGCGGGGCTTGCTTGGCGGTGATAAAATGACAAAACTGGATTTCTGTGAACATTGCATCTATGGGAAGCAGTGCAGAGTCAGTTTTAGTGATGCTACTCATAGCACCGCAGGGATTGTGGATTACATCCACACTGATGTTTGGGGACCCTCTAGAGTCGCATCCAATGGGGGGTTTCCAGGTATTTTGTGTCTTTTATCGATGACTTCAGCCGGAGAGTATGGGTGTATACCATGAAACATAAAAATGAAGTCACTGATATCTTCAAGAAGTGGAAAGCCATGATTGAAAAACAAACAGGAAGGGTGATCAAAGTAGTGAGATCTGACAATGGCGGTGAGTATACCGAGGATCCCTTGAAGCAGTTTTGTTTGGAATATGGCATTAGAAGACACTTCACAGTGAAGTCGACAACACAGCAGAATGGGGTAACAGAGCGGATGAACCGTACCCTGTTGGAGAGAGCACGATGCATGTTGTCCAATGCAGGTTTGGGCATAATATGGTGGATTGAAGTAGTAAACACGGCGTGCTATCTCATTAACCGCTTTCCTTCATCAGCTATTGAGTCTCAGATTCCTATGGATGTATGGTCTGGTATTTCTTCAAATTATTCTAACTTGAAAGTATTTGGTTGTCCAGCATATTTTCATGTTAGGAAAGATAAAATTGGAGTAAGGCCAAGAAAGCTATTTTTCTCGGTTATCGAGATAATGTGAAAGGGTATAGATTATGGTGCCCTGACTTGCAGAAGTTTGTGATCAGTCGAGATGTGAAGTTCCATGAGGAGACTTTGTTACAGGCAAAATGTAAGAGATGCAAATATGGTTCCCCTATTTGGAGGGGTGATAGCTATGAGGAAGATGAGGATGCTGGAGATTCTCTGCAGGTGGAGCTTCAAGCTCCTAGATCTCATACAGAGCATGATGTTCCTTCTACTGAGGAAATGAGCGATATAAATATGATGCCTGATGAGACAGTGGCAGAAGATGAGGTTCCTACTGATGGGGACATGGATCCTACACAACAACAGGATCAACAGTTACAAACATCGTCTTTAGCAGCAGGCAGATAACCTAGAGTCAGACATGCACCACTTAGATTTGGTTATGAGGATGGCGCAGTTTGTGCATTCTCAGTTCTTGATGGGTATGATGATGTTCCTACCACATATACGCAGGCTTTGTGAAGTGTTCAGAAAGAGGAGTGGAAGGAAGCTTTGGATGAGGAGATGTTATCTCTTCAGAAGAATCATACATGGGAGCTTGTGACATTCCCTAAAGGGAAGAGACCAATTGGGTGTAAGTGGGTTTTCACAGTGAAAGACGGGATTCCAGATTCCAGGGGTACTTGTACAGGTATACGATACAAGGCAAGATTGGTGGCTAAAGGATATGCACAACAAGAAGGTGTGGACTACAATGAAGTATTCTCTCCGGTGGTAAAACACACTTCTATCCGAGTCCTTTTGGTTTTAGCAGCGCAGTTTGACTTAGAGCTCGAGCAACTTGATGTCAAGACTGCTTTCTAGCATGGAGATTTGGAGGAGGACATATACATGTCTCAGCCCGATGGATATGTTGTTGTTGGTAAGGAAGAAAAGGTATGCAAACTGAAAAAGTCACTGTATGGGTTGAAGCAATCTTCGAGGCAGTGGTACAAGAGGTTTGACACTTTTATGATTGAGCAGAGATATGCGAGGAGTCAGTATGATCCTTGTGTATTCACACAGAAGCTCAAGGATGGGTCTTTCGTGTTTCTCTTATTTTATGTTGATGATATGCTCATTGCTGCGAAGAGCATGAAAGAAATTGATAAATTGAAGTTGAAACTTAGCATGGAGTTTGAGATGAAAGATCTTGGTTCAGCAAAGAAGATACTTGGGATGGAGATAGTGAGAGATAGGAAAAAGGGCAGACTGACATTGTCACAGAGACAATACTTAGAAAAGGTTATTCACTGTTTTGACATGGATATGTCTAAGCCGGTAAGTACTCCTTTGGCTGCTCGTTTTAAGCTCTCGGGTAAGTTGTCTCCTAGCACGGAGGATGAGAGGGAATACATGTCACAGGTTCCCTATGCTAGTGCAGTTGGTAGTCTTATGTATGCCATGATCTGCACACGTCCAGATATCGCTCATGCAGTCAGTTTGGTTAGTAGGTTTATGTCAAACCCGAAAAAACAACATTGGCAGGCAGTGAAGTGGATATTGAGATATCTTCGGGGTACGTTGGATGTTGGTTTAATATATGAGAGATATAAAGAGGAGATGTGTCAAATATGATCCGAGGTTATGTAGATTCAGATTATGCTGGTGATCTTGATAGGCGCCGATCGACTACGGGTTATTGTTTTACATTAGCGATGGGTCTGGTGAGTTGGAAGTCTCAGTTACAGTCTACAGTTGCTTTGTCTACTACTGAAGCAGAGTACATGGCTCTATCAGAGGCGGTAAAGGAAGCCATCTGGCTTCGAGGCTTGGTTAGTGCTTTGGGTGTTACTCAGGATGACGTGACAGTGTTATGTGACAATCAGAGTGCTATCCATTTGGCAAAGAACCAGGTTCATCATGCTCGAACGAAACACATTGATGTGCGGTATCATTTTCTGAGGGACGTCATTGAGCGGCAAGGTTCTCTTGGAGAATGTGAGTACTAAAGACAACTCAGCTGATATGTTGACAAAAATGGTTCCGGGGATCAAGTTTGAGCATTGTCTCAACTTGACCAGGCTCTCTCAGTGTTGATGCCTCAAGGGGGCATAGCCCTTGGGGCATGACGGCGATTCTCGTTACTGAGAGATGGGACTTGGCGGTATTTCATGCCAAGGTGGAGATGCTTATATGCTTATATGGTTGTTTGTGATGCTTGTGTGGTGGCCTGAAATTGTTCGCCAAGGTGGAGATTGTAAGACAAAAACATAGGACTCATAGTCCTTGTGTAATTGTGCTCTCAATTTTAAGGGAGGAATTTAAGAGGGAGTTAAAGTCCTTTATTCACAAGGACTTAAACTCATGTTCTCTCTTTTGTTTATATAGCAAGCAACACAACATGTAAAGGTAAGAAAAAATACAACGTGATTTAGCAAAGAGCACACAGCTGAAACGCAGCAAAACAACAACAACAACGCAGCTAAAACAGAGCAGCAGTGTGGCGTGAAAAGGGCTGCGATAAGGGCGTGAAACAGGCTACAAGTTTGGCGTGACTCGGTGTGTGTGCAGCATGAAACAATAGCCAAAAAGAAGGATTGGAATCGAGTGATTTCGGGTGTTCTTCGTTTGCAAGTTTCATCAAACTTTTGGCGGTATTGTTGGCTTGAGATTGGCGGTAATCTCAAGGATTGTTGCCTGACAATGTTATAATCTTCAAGTAAGTGTTTTCATATTAATAAGAAAGTTATAGAGTCTTCGACCGTAGAGTAGGCAAAGCCGAACCACGTAAATCTCGGTGTCATCTTTATTTTTTGCACATTGTTTGTTCTTTGCTATTACTTGCATAACAATTTTAGCCATTCACTATCACCAACTAGGTCTAGGACTTGTGTTGGGATTATTTCCATTAGCTAGTATTTTCCCTTACAACCACAATGTCAACCAACGACTCGCAACCTTGTTCTTTACCGCTGCAATGTGTACCCCCTGAATTATGGCCATGCAATCTATCATTACCAGAATTGTGACCACCAATATTAACCCGACTACGACCATCCTTGCTAGCCCGACAACGAGCCCCACCTTGGGCACCACCTTGAGCCCCACTATGAGAATCACCGTGAGCATCATGACCTGCACTGTGGACAGTACCTTGATCACCTCCTTGGACACTCCTTGTTTTGGAAGAAACAAATTTCACGCTCCATGTTTTGGATGAAGCAGAGTTCACGCTCCCTGTTTTGGACGAAACATAGTGCAAACACTCTGTTTCATTCAATATTGGTTCGGTTATAGGCACTGCATTGTCGCCATCGCGATGCACTGAGCCAGGGCGCACAACCTTTGTAATTTCACCATTGTCCATTCCTGAAACAACACGAAGTTGAATTGCTTCTTCACCCTCCTTACTCCCTGCAACAGAGAGTAAAACATCTCCGTGTGATCCCCTTGCTTGAGACCTCTTCCTTACTGAAGTTCTCTTGCTTCCCAAGTACATTTTTAATCTCTGTTACTGTATACCCTGCCTCACGAAGACCTTCCTTCATTGTTTCGTGAACTACCACGTCTAACTCTTTCACATCTTCCTTACTAACAACTTGACAATTCATATTATTAGTCTCACCTTCCAATATATTCTTCATAAGTACCTCATATTTATTTGCCAAAACAATTTTCGCAGAATCTTCGCCCTCCGGCTTCTCATCACCACCTCTTTCCTTGATTTCAACTCCTTGACTATTCTTTGCACCACTCGTACCAATCTTTGGTTTTGTATCTTTCTATTTATTGGCCACTGGGACATATCGTTGCTTGACGGGTTTGACTTCCACCTTAAGTATCTCAACCATATCCTCTTTTGCCAATGGATTTAGTTTCCCATTGCCCTTATGGCCTAACTTTTTCCTACACAGTGCCTCTTGATGTCCTAACAAAGAACAATAATCACAATATTTAAAACCCGGGTATACTATTTGCTGCCAGAAGCCCCTATTGTTAGCCCTATCTATCCAAATTCTATTGGGAAGTTTCTCCTCCAGGCTCATCTCCACGCAGACACGAACTGCACCCAGACATGATAGACATCGAGTATGATCATCCATATGAAAAACACCACCAAAAGAATTTACAATAGCATTCAAAAGAGGAGCATGGAATAGATGCAGAGGAAAGTTCGGCAATTCTACCCACAATGGAATCGAAATCGGATCTGCTTTCAAACTCAATCCGTCATGCCAGCGAAAAGCTTTGAATCAAACCAAGCAAATCAAGAAAGAATCCCTCGAACGTACTTTCTTTATTTCCGCCTCAGATTGAAAACGGACTAGAACATGACGTTGATCGAGCAATCCTAAAGAGAAGTCTCTTAGAATACCCCATGTTCTATGAATAGAATCCTGAATATCTTCCAAGGTTGGCCTATAGCTGGAGAACTTTAGCACTATCACGTGTTTTTCCATGAAAGCTTCCCCACATACTTCATCAGATGTCGTAAGCCCAATGGCTGGCTCTCCTTCTTTCCGAAATCTAGTTCCTTCCACTTGCAATTCCTTAACTTCTTCTACTAAAATATTTCCAAGAATCTGGGCGAAAGATTGCTTAGGAGCCCCTTCCATGGCTTTCCCACTCCCCAAGGAGGGCAAAGAAACTTTGGCGGCTAGGGATGCCGCCATGGACCAACCAAAACCTCGGCCCTACCAAGCCGACAGACGAGGACAGGCCTATCGGCGACTTCCAGACACGCTGGCTGTCAAACCGGCGGCCAAACAGTGTGCGGCGGCTTCAAAACCTAGCGGTGTCTTTAAACCCTAAGTCTCCTTATGTCATCGAAACCTCTTTATTTTTCACTCAAAATTTGCGATTATTTTCTCTCCACTTTATTTCTTTCTTGGTCCTACGGAAACTACCCAACAATTTTTTTCCTTGGAAGGTGAGTTGGGTTTTCAAGATCTCATAACTTATCAAAGACCAGAAATGACTGATAAACATGCCGCCGGCTGGGTTTGAACCCATGACCTAGTGGTACCATTCGCCAAGCTCTAACCATTGAATTGTCATACCATTACATATCTACTATTAAACCAGCATGCGCAACGGTAAAATGGATTAATTGCAACCAAAATTTAAGATGTGTTTTGAGTTTTTTTTATTCAATGTTTAATCCCTTTCATGCCGAGGTTTCTAAATCTGCGATAATTTTTATTTTATTTTTTCAATATTTACTTTTCTAACTTTATTCTCACAATCAAAATTTTGATAGATGATTGAACATTTAATTTTTTTTTTAAATTTTCTAGAGCAATTTCAGTAACTAAATTACTATTTCATGAAATTATGGAAGTGGAGGTTGTGGAGAAAATGGTGGAAGTGGTTATAACAAAAACGTTACCCTCGCTCCAACTGTATTTTCTTAATATGAGTGTGTAAAATAATCAACTAAATTGCTAGGATAAGGTATTAAGTTTCTTAGGAACATAAAATACTTATCAAAAGTCATAAATACCCTTTCATCTTAAAATAAATTAATATATTTTAAAAATAAATGTGGATACAATTGTCAAAAGAAATATGTAGTTTTTTTTTGGAAGGCGAGCAAGGTTTTTTATAGGATCCCAGAACCCATTAAAGATCAGAACTGGTCAACACACCATAAACTGATAAATATGTCGCAAGCTGGGTTCGAACCCATGATCAAGTGGTACCATCCGCCAAGCTCCAACCATTGAGTTGTCATGCCATTGAAAATAAATATATATATATATATGTAGATACTCTAAAGTCTAACCCCTCTTAGCTGTATAGATAATAGAGATGTATGGTTGTCAACGTAATTCAAAAAAAAAATATATATATATATATATATATATATATATATATATATATATATTTATTTATTTATTTATCAGCCCTCACTATTATAGTTGGATGGTTGTCGGTGAAAAGTTTCACTGTCGAGGAAGAAGAAAAAAAAACAAAATTTCGCTGACTATCCTATTAAAGTTTTTTAACATTGGCATGATAAAATCCTACAAAATGTGGCTGTTGCAAACAATTGTGTGTGGGTTTTTCGTGTGATTATGGAATAATAATAATAATAATAATAATAATAATAATAATAATAATAATAATAATAATAATAATAATAATAATAATAATAATTGTAACAACAATAATAATAGTAGTAATAACAATAATAATAATAATAATTATTATTATTATTATTGTTGTTGTTGTTGTTGTTGATGTGTTCAGATCTGTCCTCACTAATCTCGACGATCTTTGACCTGCAAAAAATGAGCAGCGTTAAGCCAGAGACCACCATTGTTGTGGCCGAAGGTGCTTCGACACTCAAGTCACATATCAATGCAAGGAAGAATAAAGACTATTTGTACATTGCAATGTGTATGCGTGCCTTTCTTCCTTTATTCCGTCTCTTATAGCGAGTGTTCCTTTTCAGCTGTCCCTGCGATCGAGGGCGTGATGAAGGGAGATCTCGCATAAGATCTCACCTATGCATTACTAAGTCTATTTGACACTTGGCTCTATTTAGGATCCAATGCTTGATTGGGCTAAGAGTTGATTTTGTGCGAATTGATCTCGAGCTATGACAACTTGAGATTCGTTGTTCGGGCCTTATTGTTCTGGGCCAAGCCCTAAAATCCGTGCCTCTTGGGCTGGGCACTTAACTTACAGGCTGAACGACAATTCGCGCATGGGTCTGCTTGAGACTACGCTGAAGCCTTTTATGTGTTAGGGTTAGCCCATGGCACATGTACAGCTGTGATTATTTGAATGATTGATGTCTCATTAGCTACTCCCCCTAATTAGTGGGTTTGCGTGCTAGGCAACTAACTGACAATGTATGGGAGTTCGTGGTATGCCATGATGGCCTATTTTCGGTGCCTTTTTTGGACGAAACAGAGTGCAAACACTCTGTTTCATTCAATATTGGTTCGGTTATAGGCACTGCATTCTCACCATCGTGATGCATTGAGCCAGGGCGGACAA
Source organism: Berberis vulgaris (assembly GCA_963556465.1). Taxonomy (NCBI): domain Eukaryota; kingdom Viridiplantae; phylum Streptophyta; class Magnoliopsida; order Ranunculales; family Berberidaceae; genus Berberis; species Berberis vulgaris. Next base: position 73,010,830 of record OY747134.1, read on the forward strand.
CCTTTGTAATTTCACCATTGTCCATCCCTGAAACAACACGAATTCGAGCTGCTTCTTCACCCTCCTTACTCCCTGCAACAGAGAGTAAAACATCTCATTGTGATCCCTTGCTTGAGACCTCTTTCTTACTTAAGTCCTCTTGCTTCCCAAGTACATTTTCAATCTCTGTTACTGTATACCCCGCCTCACGAAGACTTTCCTCCATTGTTTCGTGAACTACCACGTCTAACTCGTTCACATCTTCCTTACTAGCAACTTGAAAATTCATATTATTAGACTCACCTTCCAATATATTCTTCATAAGTACCTCATATTTATTTGCCAGAACAATTTTCGCAGAATCTTTGCCCTCCGGCTTCTCATCACCGCCTCTTTCCTTGATTTCAACTCCTTGACTATTCTTTGTACCACTCATACCAATCTCTGGTTTTGTATCTTTCTGTTTATTGGCCACTGGGACATATTGTTGCTTGACGGGTTTGACTTTCACCTTAAGTATTTCAACCTTCTCCGCTTTTGCCAATGGATTTAGTTTCCCATTGCCCTTATGAGCTAACTTTTTCCACACAGTGCTGCCTGATGTCCTAACAAAGAAAAGTAATCACAATATTTGAAACCTGAGTATACTATTTGTTGCTAGAAGCCCCTATTGTTAGCCCTATCTATCCAAATTCTATTGGGAAGTTTCTCCGCTAGGCTCATCTCCACGCAGACACGAGCTACACCCGGACGTGATAGACATCGAGTATGATCATCCATACTCAAAAAACCACCAAAAGAATTTACAATAGCTTTCAAAAGAGGAGCATGGAATAGATGCATAGGCAAGTTCGACAATTCTACCCACAATGGAACCGAATTCGGATCCGCTTTCAAACTGAATCCATCATGTCAGCAAAAAGCTTTGATTCGAACTCCGCGAATCAAGAAAGAACCTCTCGAAAGTACTTTCTTTGCTTTCGCCTCAGATTGAAAACGGACTACAACATGACGTTGATCAAGCAATCCTAGCAAAAAGTCTCCTAGAATACCCCATGTTCTATGAATAGAATCCCGAATATCTTCCAAGGTTGGCCTATAGCTAGAGAACTTTAGCACTATCACGTGTTTTTCCATGAATTCTTCCCCACGTACTTCATCAGATGCCGTAAGCTTAACGGCTGACTCTCCTTTTTTCCGAAATCTAGTTCCTCCCACTTGCGATTCCTTAACTTCTTTTACTAAAAATTTTCCAAGAATCTGGGCGAAAGATGGCTTAGGAGCCCCTTCCACGGCTTCCCCACTCCCCAAGGAGGGCAAAGAAGCTTTGGCGGCTAGGGACGCCGCCATGGACCAACAAAATCCTCGGCCCTACCAGGCCAGCAGACGAGGACAGGCCTATTGGCGACTGCCAGACATGCTGGCCGTCAAGCTGGCGGCCAAACAGTGTGGCGGCTTCAAAACCTAGCGACGGCTTTAAACCCTAACTCTCCTTAAGTCTCCAAAACCTTTTTATTTTTCATTCGAAATTTGCGATTATTTTCTCTCCACTTTATTTCTTTCTTGGTCCTACGGAAACTACCCAACAAATTTTTTTTCTTGGAATGTGAGTTGGGTTTTCAAGATCTCATAACTTATCAAAGACCATAAATGACTGATAAACATGCCGCCGGCTGGGTTCAAACCCATGACCTAGTGGTACCATTCACCAAGCTCTAACCATTGAGTTGTCATACCATGACATATCTACTATTGAACCAGCATGCGCAACGGTAAAATGGATTAATTTCAACCAAAATTTATGTTTTGAGTTTTTTTTATTCAATGTTTAATCCCTTTGATGCCGAGGTTTCTAAATCTGCGAGAATTTTTATTTTAATTCTTCAATATTTACTTTTCTAACTTTATTCTCACAATCAAAATTTTATAGATGATTGAACATTTCATTTTTTTTTGTTTAATTGTCTAGAGCAATTTCAATAACTAAATTACTATTTCATGAAATTATGGAAGTGGAGGTTGTGGAGAAAATGGTGGAAGTGGTTTTAATAAAAAAGTTACCCTTGCTCCAACCGTATTTTCTTAATCTGAGTGTGTAAAACAATCAATTAAATTGCTAGGATAAGGTATTAAGTTTCTTAGGAACATAAAATACTTAATCAAAAGTCATAAATACCCTTTCATCTTAAAATAAATTAATATATTTTAAAAATAATTTTGGATACAATTGTCAAAAAAATATGTAGTTACTCTAAAGTCTAACCTCTCTTAGCTGTATAGATAGTAGAGATGTATGGTTGTCACTGTAATTTAAAAAAAAAAAAATCAGCCCTCACTATTATAGTTGGATGGTTGTCGGTGAAAAGTTTCACTGTCGAGGAAGAAGAAAAAAAAAGACAAAATTTCGCTGACTATCCTATTAAAATCTTTAAACAACAATGGCATGATAAAATCCTACAAAATGTGGGTATTGCGAACAATTGTGTGTAGGTTTTTCATGTGATTCTTATTATTAATATTAATTATTATTATTATTATTATTATTATTATTATTATTATTATTATTATTATTATTATTCTTATTATTATTATTATCATACATCAAAACGCCCACAGATTGTCTTGTTAGAAACAATGTTCCAAACATGCTTTGTCATGGATGCTTGGTTTGAAGTTTCTATGCATCTTATACCTAAGCCTCCTTCCTTATAAGGATGACATATCTTCCTCCATGCTACCATAGGCGTTTTGATGTATGAATTTGTGGCTGACCACAGAAAATTGCGCATAACAGCATTGAGTTCATTTATGACCTCCTTGGGCTACATATAGCATGATGACCAGTAAATATGGAAGCTATTCAACACCGCTTTAATAAGCGTAATTCGCCCAGCGAATGAAAGAGCTCTATTTTTCCATGAAGTCACTCGTTTACGCATTCTTTCAATCAGTGGAATACAATCATTATAGGATAATCTCATTGAGATGAAGGGGATCCCTAAGTATCTCACTGGTAGTTTATCCAATGCAAAGCACAGCGTGCTGGTGATAAGGTGCTTCTCAGTGTCATCAATTCCAGCACTATATAATCTACTTTTGGAGCAATTAACATCCAGTCCCGTACATACTTTGAAGATATTCAGAGTTTCCGCAAGAGTTGTGGCCGAGGTGCTGTCAGCATTGAAGAAGACCATCAGATCATCAGCAAAAGCTAAGTGTGTGACTCTCGGATCCTGGCATTTAGGATGCAATTTGTAGCTTCATTCATTCACCTTTTTCTAGGTGAGCCATGACTATAGAGAATATATACGGTGACATTGGGCATCCCTGTCATATCCCCCTCGCCGCTTTAATAAAACTCTTAGGTGAGCCATTAATAGCTATAGAGAATCTAGGTGTAGAGATGCATACACTGACCCAGTTAATGAATTGCTCAGGGAATTTCATTTTACGCATCATGTGGGTGATGGACTCCCATCTAATGGCATCATACGCTTTCCGCAAGTCAATTTTCGTTGTACATCTAGGAGGCCCCTGATCCCTGTGATAGTTCCTCACGAGCTCATGTGCAAGCATCACATTGTCCTGAATGTATCTGTCCTTGATGAAAGCTGACTGATTCATGCTAACCAGTTTCCGTATCACCTTCTTCATTCTATTCATCATAATTTTGGTGATACTTTTGTATAGGACATTACAACAAGATATAGGCCTGAAATCACTAACATAGGAAGCATTAGGAATTTTAGGAATTAATGTAACACATGTTGCATTTACCTCGCCTAGTAGTCTGTTATTCCTGAAGAAGTTGTTAATGGCTTTCAAAAAATCATCCCCAAGAACTCTCCATGCTGATTTGAAGAACAAGGAAGAGAACCCATCCGGACCCGGTGCTTTGTTGGAATTAATGGAAGCAAGGGCTTCTGTTATTTCATTTCTGGTGATCGGTTGCACAATTGCGCTGGACTCTCTGACTTCCAGACTGTCAACTACAGAAGAATCATATTGTTCATGCGTACCCCCAAAAAGATCCTGGAAGTAACTTACACATTCTGCACTAATTATCATCCATGTTCTCTAGCTTCTCGTCATTGGCAGTATATATTGATAGGATCTTATTCTTTGATCTCCTTTCCCTGAGATAGTTATGAAAATAGGCAACGTTTTCATCCCCCTCCTTCATATGCTTTGCGTTTGCCCTTTGCATGATCTCTGACATTTCATTCCTAGATGCCACTGCATACCTCTTCACTGCCTCTTTTTCCTGGTGTGCTATGTTTCTGTCCATTGGTCTTTGTTGGAGCGCAGCTTGTATCTGTTCCATGGACTGTTTTGCACTGAGCACATTAGAAGCTGCATTAACAAAGTTTGTTTTTCTCCATTCAGCGAGTTTGGCCTTTACTTGTTTAAGTTTCTTAACGATGCAATAGGTAGGATTGCCCTCAACTTGTACTTCCCAAGCTTGTTGTACTACCGTTAAGTAGCCTGGTTCATGAATCCAGTAATTGTAAAATTTGAATGGAATTGGGCCTGCACTCTTGTGCTCGTAAATGGTGAGAGTCATAGGGGAATGATCAGAGATTCCAGGGTTGAGAAAATCTGCTTCTGAGTTGGGCATGCTTGCTATCCATTCTTGATTGATCATGACTCTATCGATCTTGGAGAGCACCCTGTTATCACCAGTTTGTTTATTGCTCCAAGTCAGGTATCATCCTTTATAGTGACAATCAAACAGTTTTGTGTTGTGAACACAGTTTAGGAGGTCAATGAAATGCATGGGTCTGATCTCCTCTTCTCCTACTCGCTCATGGGAATTAAGATTGAGTTATAATCACCTAATACTGCCCATGGTCGATGATTTGTCCTTGCAAAGCTTTCCAGTTTTGCCCACAGTTCCTTCCTGTCCATATAGTAGCTTTTGCAATATACAAATGTTAGTACACCCGAGAAGCCATTAGGCCAGATTGTTTCCACAAAAACAGCCTGGTCAGAATGTGAAATAATGCTAACATTGACTGCCTGAGGATCCCAAAGAACCCAAATCCTACCACCATGCACTAAGTCACCATTGTCTATAGCAATCCAGTCTTTCATGAGTTCCTGCTGGACTTTGGCTTTTCTTTCCTCACTGACTTTTGTTTCAACTATTCCCATTATACTTATCTTTTGTTTTACAATCAGCTGTCTAACTTCTCTCTGCTTTAGGGGATCATTGAACCCCCTTACGTTTCAACATCCTGCCTTGATCATTTAAGATTGTTGGTGTCCGTGCTCACACCCCCTGTATGTCGGGTTATCTGCTTACCATTGTATTGTTCTTTTATTACGAAAAGGTTACCTGTATGCTGTTTGTTGTGTGAGTCCATATGCTGTAGCATTGTGATGGAGTTGTCGTCCTTGTTGAGCGTAGAGATGATGTTTACTTGTGACTTACTTGGGCTCTTTTTTGCAAGTCTCGTTTGCACTCCCACTGTTTTACTATCTTAGATCCTTCTGTGAGCTTCGTACTATCTGGCTTAGGTGCTGCTGTGAGCTTTGTACTATCTGGCTTTGGTGCAGGGCCTTGTAAGGTATGCCCTACTGGTCCATCAGTTGATTCGTTACCTCCATACACTACACCAAATTGGCACTTTTGTAACAACTCTCAAAACAATATCACTTTTGAGATGTTGCAATTCACCAAACAATTTCAAGTCAAAACTAAATTTAGCCAAAAAAATGAAAAACAGTAACACAAAAAAAATGATACAATAAGTTGGATCACCATGAATAGTATCACTTTTATAACCATACTCTTCATGGTGATACAATTATTGTATCATTTTGTTTGTGAAAATGTGTAAAATTGTTACACTTCAAAAGTGATACTGTTTTGGGGATTGTTACAAAAATGTCAATTTGGTGTAGTGATATAGTAGTACCACTTCCTTCCCTGTAGCAATGCTAGTTTCTCCTGTGTCCTCTACTGGGACTGTCATTGCTTGCATCTCTACCTCAGCATCTAGTTCTACCATACCGTCAGTCTTTGTGGTAGTCTCTCCTGTTATATTCGTACCTTCCGCCTCTTCCTGCGGCTGAGTGGAAGTATTCCTTTGTGTGCTTGGCTTTTGGTACACACCATTATTCTTCAGCTGTTACGTTCTCTGTCCCTGGTTCTGCAGTCTTGTTTTGCTTTGGCCTCCAGACAACAGTGCTTTTAGCCTTTCCTTTCACGTTCTGAGGGCAGCTCACTACAGGATGACCAAACCCCATACATTGTGAACACTTTACGGGTCTCCAGGGGTACTCTACTTCCACCTTGATTGCTTTCCCATCATCAATGATAACTGGGATGGAGGTCGGGAACTGACTAGTTGCTCCTATTTCCACACATATCCTTGCGTAGGAGAGTCTGGTTTTGTTCGCTGTTGCCTTATCGAGCATGATAGGAATGCCTATTGCACTTGCAATCGATTGTAATCCTTCTGCACTCCAAAGAAACAGCGAAACCTTTCTTAGATTCACCCAAACTAGTACTGAATTGAGAACTTCTACATTCTCCTCCAAATAAGGTTTCCATGGTCTCACTATAAATAGCCTGCTTGCTATGTGTATTGAGCAAGATTCTAGCGCAGTCATTCTATCTTCTTCATTTAGGAACTTGAATACAAAAGCTCTTTCTCCATATAATGACATTTCAAAATCACTTTTCAATCCCCAAAGTCGTTTTAATCTATCCTTAACAAATCCATAGGCCAAGCGTTTTCCTACGAAGTTACCTATAAGGTATTGCTCGCATTCTAGGAATCGTTTACTATGATCCGCTAGTTTGATGTGTACTTGGCTTTGTCCATCAACTACAGAAGGAGGAACAAACTGTAGTTTTGATTCTTCTTTATTCTTTGCAGCGAAAAGTGAGGCCCAGTTCATCTTGCGCTGTCCTACATTTGGATTAGTTTCATGGTGGGTCGTATCCATGGATGCTGGCAGTGCAGTCATGGAATCGTTAGTGATGGTCGAAGCTCCTTCGGTAACATCTGGAGTAGTATCACTCTTTGTTAGTTCATCCGTGCTAGGGTTAAGGGCAGTTTCTCCCTGGTTTTTGAGGTTGTCTCAATGGGAGAGGATGGAGATAACCTGGGTATCAGTTGCTAAAGTCATCCTGGATGAGAGATCACGTATTCTTTCATGGATAATCAATCAAACTAGGCTTCAAAACCAGAATCGCTTTCTTTGGCTTAAACCCATGTTTTTCTTGAATAATCATCAATGAAAAGCAAAAAGTAACAGCTTTTACCAAAAGATAAAGGCTTTATTGGACCACAAACATCCGCATGAATAAGTTGTAGTGGCTCGGTTGCTCTTGAGTTGGATTGCTTGGGAATACTATTTCTTGAATGTTTGCCAAGTAAACAAGCTTCACATAAATGATTGGGGTGATCAATTGTTGGAATACCTTTCACCATCTTCTTTGCTCCCAAGTCTTTAAGCCCTCCAAAATTTAGATGCCCATATCTCACGTGCCAAATCCATGATGGATCTTTAACACACATCTTCAAACACATGGCTCCTATAATCTTCATATCCAATACGAACATGCGATTTTTTGTCATAGAAACCTTAGCAATAAGATTTACTTCATTATCTTTAAGCCAAAGAAAGCATCTTCCATGTTTATTTTGCAACCATTCTCCATAAGTTGCCCTATACTCAAAATATTATTTTGCATTTTAGGAATGTAATAAATGTTAGGAAGAATTTTATGGCTTCCATTCCTTGCCTCGAATAAAATTGTGTCTTTGCCTTTAATCTCCACCTTCGACTCATCACCAAAGCGTACTTGGCCAGTCACTTTGGTGTCAAGTTCCACAAATTTTCTTCTATCACCCGTCATGTGGTTGCTAGCTCCATTGTCTAGGTACCATAAACTCGTGTCTCCGTTGGGTTCTTCCTTATGTGCAAGGAATAATGTGGGCTCATCCACATCTTCCTTGTGCATGATAAGCTTTGTCTCTGCTTCTACGTTCTTGGTTTGACATTCCCAAGAAAAGTGTCCATATCTTCCACAAGAATAACATTCAATTTGAATTTTTTCATTCTTTACCTCATTATATCTTACATAGTTGTCTCTTCCTTTTCCTCTTCTACGGCCTCTTGAAAAATTTTGATAGCTTCTCTCTTGAGAAGAATTGTGATCATCTCATCCTCTTCCTTAACCACGTCCTCGTCCACGGCCTTGACCTTTTCCACGTCCTCATCCTCTTTCACCATTTTCATAAGTATCTCCTTTGGCTTTCAATAAAAGTTTTGCTTGCAATGCTTGCTCCACTTGTTCTTTCTTGCCTCGGTTCATTTTTTCTTCATGAGCCCATCAGGATCCATTCAATTCATCGATGGACATGGCATCCAAATCTTTGGACTCTTCAATGACTACCACCACATGATTGAATTTAAAGTTGAGAGAACGAAGAATCTTCTCAACAACACGAGTATCTTATAATTTTTCTCCAAGCCTCTTCATTTGATTCACTACCGCCAAGACTCTTGTGAAGTAATCTGAAATGGATTCACTCTCCTTCATCAAAAGAGAATTAAACTCAGCCCTTAGAGTTTGAAGACGTACCTTCTTCACTTTTTCAACTCCCATGACGAAATTTCGAAGGGTATCCCATGCTTGCTTGGATTTGGTTTCATTTGCAACCTTCTCGAACATGTCATCATCTAAACCTTGATGGATAACACTAAGAGCACATTGATCTTTCTTCCTTTCTTTTTCCAATGCATCCTTTTGAGCCTGATTCAAAGTCTTCTCATTTTGAAGTTCTTCATAGCATTTCTCAACAATCTCCCATAGTCATTGAGAACCAAGGATAGTCTTTATTCGAATTGCCCAATTCTCATAATTAATCTTGGTGAGTTGTGGGTATTGAAAAGAAATAGTTGCTCCTTTAGAAGACATTCTCTAGCACAAGGCTCTGATACCACTTGTTGGGAGAAGATTAAAACAAAGCACACAACTATGAAAAGAATAGAATAAGACTACACAACTCTATTTTTATTGATTGAAACATAACTTGAGTACATGTTTATATATACTATTCCAAAGAACACTTAAGAAATAATATTTCATCAACCACACTCTTACATATCAAAAAACACATTTTGATCTTTCATAGTCATGCTATTCAAGTATTTGGACTTCAAAAGACACATTTTCACCATTCACTGTTTTTTGGTTTCCACTAAACAATGACCATAACTTTCTCAATACAAACCCAATTAATTCACCGTTTGAAGATTTGGAAACTAGACAAAAAGAGCTTTCTTTGGATATATTATAAGTTAAATTCGGATAAGTGTTGCCCTTTCAAACTCTGGTCGAAAGTTGTGTTAAGTTTACTTTTCAACAAGAGGTCTATTATTTATAGTGTTTTGGGAGAGTCCTCTCTCACGAGCACAGTTATTGCCATAGTGTGCTTTTCGCATCACAATTATTGTAATCCTATACTTCCATATCTTAGTTGCCATAGTTGAACGCTACAATGAAGGTTTTGAATCGAGATTTGGGACTGTTCATAACTTGCATAAAATGGTGTGCAAAGTGGATGTGAGTTAAGTTGATAACAAGTGTATAGAAGCACAGAACTGGGAACGATATTGATGAAGAGTTGACTGTCCAAGATAGGAATAGGCGAAGGGTATCCTGCTTCAACATCATCGTTATCTTATCCTTGATCCAGCTTGATTTTATGTTTTTTGTGACTGAATATACAAGTTCAATTAATGGAGAAGTACAAACCGTATTGTCTTTACTAATGTACCAGCTGGGTGATCAATAACAATAACTATTCATGACTGGAAGGTGTATGTAACAATGTGACAACGAACGCTAATTTGTTGCAATGCATGTGTGTTCCAGTGCTTCACTTGAGTCTTACAATACTAGTATAGCAGCTAAGGTTATCAATGGATACTATATCATTGTTGCAGTTAATGTTAGAATGGAGACGACAGCACTAATCAATGATGACAGACAAAAAAGAAAAAGGAAACCAATTGGTGCTGGACCTTGAAACCTCTCAGGATCTCCACTGTACAAAGGTTGTATCATAAGTAGCTCGACAGTAGGGGCTGTTAAGGAAGAGAGGAGTGAAAGAGGGGCTGCTGTTGAGGGCTGTTTACAGGGAGTTAATGCCGTAGTTGAGAGCTGTAAAGAATATAAATATAGAGCTACCAAGTTAAAAAAAGAGGAATATTCATTAAAAAGAACATGAATATTCATTGATTATTCAACATTAATAAAGAGGATTCCAATTACAAATTCAGGGTTTACAAAATTACAGAGGAGTTACATTTATGTGGGAATTGTCAAAGTAATATGAAATGTAGTTTGTGAAATTCATGCGCATGTTGGAGAAATCAGGAAAGTGGAGATACTTGTGCAAAATTGACAATGTGAGGTTGTCCATTCGAACTTCAATCAATTTACTTTATTTATAAGTTGGATCTTCTTCTACAACTGCTAAATATAGAACTTTCATTTAATATGTTCAGATCCTATAGTTGCAGTATCAAAGTCAAGTCACAGCACTTCTGTCATGTGAAAAAGCATGTATACAAGCACCAACTTCACCATACTTGCACCACTTGAGATTCATTGCTCTGCGTTTAAAACTCTCCAATTAGCTGGATAATGAAGAAGCCAAGAAAAGGTACAAAGAAATGGTTATTGTGTAAATCGCACAGAAGACACTAACGTGTCCTAGTATTACTAACAAGCTTGAGTGAAGCAATAAGGTGGCATGAGTGCAGCACAACAAGTGCACTGTGCGCTCTCACATAGCCACATGCACCATTCCTAAACAAGACAACAAAATCATTGTCTACCTCTTCATTAAAGTGAAGTCTTTGTCTCTACAATCACTTAAAAACAGAAAATCATACTGAATTCAATGGATAAGATAAAGATTATCATGAAAGAAGACACTACCTTCCACCGATTTCTACCTTCCGTAGTCAAATTTTCATCCATATTGATCCAGATTTTGTACTCACAGGCGCTTCCTTGCATCTTGATTCTCATCCTCTTTAGAGACCATATGGTACATCATTTTATCCCAATGGTGCATAATTGGAAATCTCCAATTAATACATTCATTGTATCCAATGACTTAAATTGTTGAAACTAAGAAGTAGATGCACAGGATAAGTATAATTGTGACGTCGAAGCAGCTGTATTAGAAGTGTCCTTAACACTGACTAACAAACTAGGAACCCCTAACATAACACTATATATACCCTACCTCTCTTCACCATTTCATTCAACAAAGTTTCTTCAAGTCTCTCACAACTCGTTAAGTAAAAATGAAGACACTTTTGCTTTCTTTAATCTTCTCTTCTTTGTTGTTGGGAGCCTTAGCAGAACAATGTGGTACCCAAGGTGGGGGTGCTAGCTGCCCTGGTGGGCTTTGCTGCAGCCAATGGGGTTGGTGTGGCTCCACCGCTGAGTACTGTGGCGCTGGTTGCCAGAGCAACTGCAAAGGTGGTACAGCTTCTGTTGCTGATGAAGACCCTGTTACTTTTAACACTGGCGGAACTGTTGACCAAGCTGGAGACTTGGGTTCCGTCCTAACTAAGGCCCAGTTTGACAGCATGTTGAAGCATCGCGGTGAGGGGAATTGCAAAGGTGGCTTCTATACATACGAAGCTTTTGTCAGTGCTGCAAAGGCTTTCCCTGGGTTTGGAACCACAGGCAATGCTGACATACGCAAAAGGGAGGTTGCCGCTTTCCTTGGTCAGACATCTCATGAAACTACAGGTTTGTTACATCGTTAATTACCTTTTGATCAATTTAACTTATATATACATAATATTGAATTTGATCTTAATGGTAACGGGTTATCTATGAAATTGGATGTGTACGTAGGTGGGTGGCCTACTGCCCCAGATGGACCATTTGCATGGGGTTACTGCTTCATTCAAGAGCAAGGAAATCCTGGAGCTTACTGCGAACCTAAACCACAGTATCCTTGCGCTCCTGGCAAAAAATACTATGGTCGCGGCCCAATTCAAATTTCATGGTAAAATTTTGCGAATGAGAGAACCATTGGTTCTTTCTTCTTCAATTTTATTAGGAATCAACTGATCATGAATTTGGTCTTGAATTTCAGGAACTACAACTATGGGCAAGCTGCTAAGGCAGTAGGTGCTGACATCCTTAAAAACCCAGATCTTGTGGTCTCAGACCCAGTTATTTCCTTTAAGACTGCAATTTGGTTCTGGATGACTCCACAGTCCCCAAAACCATCAAGCCACGATGTAATCATTGGAAAATGGAATCCTTCCCCTCAGGACAAGGCAGCTAACCGCGTCCCAGGATATGGTGTGATCACCAACATCATCAACGGTGGACTGGAATGTGGAAAAGGTCCTAACCCCAAGGTCCAAGATCGCATTGGGTTCTTCAAGAGGTACTGCACCATATTGGGAACTACCCCTGGTGACAACCTTGACTGTGCCAACCAGAGGCCTTTTGGGCAGTAAACATATTAAAACTTTTGTATCTGCAATGGCACTTAGCTACAAGATAGTAAAGAATAAGCAGTGTTACAATATGTATTTGTAATAAGACTGCATGTACATTCCCGCTCTTTGAGCTACTTGTCCCAGTAATAAAAAGTATAGTTTTGAACTGTGAAATGAAAGTTTGCCATTTTAAGTCCTCTTAAATTTCGTTATTTGAACTTTTTTGCACTGTCAAGTATAATGGATTAAACATCGTCTCACACACCAAGTTTTGGGGCAAAAAACGGTGATAAATTCTCACCTGCTTGCCCAACTCCCATTCAAATGTAGTTTCTGTTCAGCACATCATACACGCAAGGCAAACTACTTCAAATAAACACAACCATGTACGATATTAAACTCATACTATTCCTAGGGCTGGGCATGGGTTTGGGTTTTCGCCCAACCCGACCCAAATACATTTATATTAAATAGTAATCATCGAGTTATCTTACGGATACAATTGTAATGCACCCTACAAGCATCATAAATGCTAGGAGAATGTCTTATTGTTGGGGTTAAGGGTAAAAGACACGCTATCTCTTGACTACTTCTTTTTCTTTAGATATACGCATAAAAATGAAAAAATAAAAAAAAATTAAGATTCTCAATGATATGTCACTAAAAACCAAAAGCAAATGTGCAAATGGAAAATGGATTTTCTACACAGGCAATGTTTAGAATTGACTGATGCTTAGTTAGGCAATCATGTTTAATGGTTTTGAATCTTGATTCCAGAAGACCTAGATAAACTATTCACTCCTGATCAGTCAAACATGCAAAAGCCTTGACCTCTTCCTTGATCGTGACTTACATGGAAAATAAACCGAATCCTTGATCATGACTTCAACGTCCATCCCAGATTTTCAGTAACTTCCCTGGAAGACACCTGACAAGGTCTTAATTTATCTTAACAATTCTTGATTACTGATAATATATTTCATAAGCCAGAAACATGAACAAGTGTCATAATCAACCTAAAACTTCAAAATTTATTGACATAAGGATGTATGTACCCAGACTGATTATAGATTAAAAAAAAAAAAAAAAGGAGATGAAGACTTGAGAGAAGGATTGTAATCTTAAACGTAAATGAAGGGGAAGCTCGAAGCCTGCCTTATTTGACATAATTTACAAGTCTTGCTATTCGATTTGATGATCTCCATTTATCTGATCGCTCAGAATTCTTATATTTATACCCAACTACACACCCATTCAATGCATCAACAACATTAAGAAAAATGAAGACAACACTAGCCTATGCTTTGCTTTCTTTGATCTCTTCTTCCTCGCTTTTATTAGGAGCTTTAGCACAAGGAGGATGTGGTAACAATGCCGGTGGCGCAACGTGCGCAGGTGGGCTTTGTTGTAGTAAGTTCGGTTTCTGTGGAAGCACCGAAGACTACTGCAGTCCCCAAAATTGCCAGAGCCAATGTCCTCCTCCCACTCCTTCGACTCCAACTCCTACACCCACCAACCCAACCCCAACGCCTAGTGGCGGTGGCGGTGGTGGTGATTTGAGTTCGCTTATACCTGAATCGCTCTTCAATGATATGTTGAAGCATAGAACTGATACAGCTTGTCAGGGAGGATTCTTCACATACAGTGCTTTCATAACTGCAGCTCAATCTTATCCTGATTTCGGTACCACTGGTGACACTGATACTCGTAAAAGGGAGATTGCTGCTTTCTTCGGTCAGACCTCACATGAAACTACAGGTAGTTTATTGGTCTTCTTTTTCTTTTCTTTTTTTTCTTTTTTTTTCCAGTCGATAATTATGGATTTTCGCTGATCGTAATAAAATTCACTAATTCTGTAATGAATCTACGCAGGAGGATACGCTGCTGCCCCTGATGGACCATATGCATGGGGTTACTGCTTTGTTCAAGAGAGAACCCCATCTGACTACTGCAAACAAAGTACCCAATACCCATGCGTTGCCGGCAAACAATACTATGGTCGAGGACCAATCATGCTTACATCGTACTACTCTAATTTCTTTATTCAATTAGCTTTTTCAATACATGCTAATAATATTAAGCTACATTGTGCTCAGCTTAATTTTAAGTTTACTCTTCATAGAATTTTAGCACTTACACTTAATTCAATGCTTAATGGAACGTAAACAAGTCATCTAGCGATAACAATGTTAATAACCAATGGGGACAAAAATGTTCACTGATTAAACAGTATGTGAGGTAGTTTTATAACATTGAATGAATTCAAATCCGAATAAAAGAATATGCTGAGTACTATAATTCAAATAAATTTCTCCATTGAAACATATGGTTGGTTCATTAACCTTAGTAGGCCTAGCAGGTAACTACTTTTTGGGTTCTTCATACTAATCATGCCAAAAGCTAGCTAAGATGACATTGACATTGATATTTCAGGAACATCAACTACGGACAGGCAGGGGATGGCTTGAATCAGAACTTGTTGGCCAACCCAGATGTTGTGGCCACTGATCCAATTATCTCCTTCAAGACAGCATTGTGGTTCTGGATGACTGCACAAGCTCCCAAGCCATCGTGTCATGATGTCATCACTGGACAATGGACACCGTCGGCTGCAGACACTGCAGCTAACCGTCTCCCAGGATATGGTTTGATCACAAACATCATAAATGGTGGACGTGAATGTGCTAATCGCGATAAAGATAAGGTCCAAGACCGTATAGGATTTTATAATAGGTACTGTGGCATGTTTCAGGTTAGCCCTGGTGACAACCTTGACTGTGCCAATCAGACACCATATGGTGAATAGGCCATTCTGGTAATTCATATTATAGTAAAGATAAGCAGTGTTACAATATGTATTTGTAATAAGACTGCATGTACATTCCCGCTCTTTGAGCTACTTGTCCTAGTAATAAAAAGTATAGTTTTGAACTGTGAAGTGAAAGTTTTCCATTTTAAGTCTTAAATTTCGTTATTTGAACTTTTTTGCACTGTCAAGTATAATGGATTAAATATCGTCTCTGCATCATGATGTAGCCTTATATTTTCTTGTGGTAACAGTGACTGAGTCTCACACACCAAGTTTTGGGGCAAAAAAGGGTGATAAATTCTCACCTTCTTGCCCAACTCCCATTCAAATGTAGTTTCTGTTCAGCACATCATACAGGCGCAAGGCAAACTACTTCAAATAAACCCAACCATGTACGATATTAAAACCAAATTTTACTTAATGAGTTGGACAATTGTGATGCATCCCACACGAAGCACGGGAGATTTTGCACCTCCTGCTAAATTTATTTGATGTTAAAACCTGAAATCACACCCAAGCTACGACCTCTTTGCAAAGCCATCATATCTGCCTTGAGATACTCATATAATACAATATCAAAGGGGCAGTATATAATAGCAATGCTCCAAGATACGATCTATAAGGGTGCATAGCCACCAGATCTTTCACTCACTCCCAAGATCACCTACAACTGGGTATAGGATTCACAATTCATAAAAACCAAAAATTTTAGTCATCCACCAACCTAAGTATTTCAGATTTTAACAAATCCGTGCTTCCAATCCTCTGTTTGTCAACTTTCTACAACCTGGACTAAAGAATTTGAGCGCACCGTGACAAAATATGTACCTATTTTTCAAACACTTTGAGGCACTGTGGTACATATACGATGCAATCCCCTTGAATACGCCAAGAAAGAAACATAAAACATATCGGACTTTCTACTTCTTCATTAACGCTCTTCGTCTCTTTCACTGAGATTAGACAAAATGTGATTAAATGGACAGCTAGCCTCTACCGATCCCAACATATTCCATAAATCAAGTATTCATCCATATCAAACTACATCTCTCTCTTCCTATTTATTTATACCCAACATCTTTGCTAATCAATTCAATTTCAGAGCTCTACCGGTACTATAATTTAACTAAGATGAAGCGCTCGTTACTATTAGCGTTTGCTTTGCTCTCTTTGATGTTCTTGCTGTCAAGAGCTGGTGGTAGGTCAATCACTTCAAATAATTCACTACACCAAATTGGCACTTTTGTAACAACTCTCAAAACAGTATCACTTTTGAGATGTTACAATTCACCAAACAATTTCAAGTCAAAACTAAATTTAGTCAAAAAAATGACAAACAGTAACAAAAAAAAATGATACAATAAGTTAGATCACCATAAATAGTATCACGTTTATAACCATACTCTTCATGGCGATACAATTATTGTATCATTTTGTTTGTAAAAATGTGTAAAATTGTTAGATAGATTGTTACACTTCAAAAGTGATACTGTTTTATGGGTTGTTACAAAAATGTCAATTTGGTGTAGTGATTCTACTGGAGAAACTGCTCAAATACCAGGGGATTTGAACTCAATTATAAGTGAGTCCACCTTTAATAACATATTGAAATATCGTGGTGATGCCAAATATCGCGGTATGTTCTACACCTACAAAGCTTTTCTAGTTGCAGCCAAGTCTTTTAGAACATTTGGCATGACGGGTAATAAGGAGGTATGTAAAAGGGAGATTGCAGCTTTCTTTGCTCAAACCTATGCAGAAATTGTTGGGATGAAGTTTGCTTGAATAGTCCCACATAAAGTAAGGTAGAGTTGTCACTAAGGTTTATAAGGAGATGATTCACTCCCTAATTGCAACGAGACCTATTAAGATAAAAACCCAACACATTGTTCAAGGGAACAGGCGCGCATGTGGACTTGACATGGAAAATAACAACACAATGATGATAATTCTTAATGGATCTAATGATAATTCTTAATGGATGTGGAATTGACATGGAAAATAACAACACAATGATGATAATTCTTAATGGGTCTAATTTTGGGAGATTGTTAGTGTTTGAAATTGACATAGAAAATAACAACACAAGGATGATTAACCTTAATGGCTCTAATTATGTGATATGGAAAACAAAGATGGAAGATATTTTATATTGCAAGGATTTATATGCTTCAATTGAAGGGATAATGCCAAAATAGCTCTAATTATGTGATATGAAAAACAAAGATGGAAGATATTTTATATTGCAAGGATTTATATGCCCCAATTGAAGGGGATAATGCCAAACCAAATGATATGTCTAAAGATGAGTGAAAGAAATTAAATAAAAAGGTCATTGACTATATCAGGCAATGGCTAGATGATACAGTATTTCACCATGTGTCCGCTGAGACGTCTGCCCATTCTCTTTGGACTAAACTCCAAAATTTGTATGAAAGAAAAATCGCTATGAACAAGGCCTTCTTAATTAGAAAGCTGGTGAATTTGAAAGTCAATGAAGGTAATTATATTAGTAATTAGGAAACGTTGGTGGTGTCTGTTAATAAATCAAAATTGAATGGACTGCTTACCATGGAGTTGGTTACGAGTAGCTTACTCAATGAAGAAACTAGAAGGAAGTCTGCAGGTACTAATCAATCCCAAGCACTTGTAATTTAAAAGAGAGTGAGAGATAAAAATAGGATATATCATGGTCATGATAAAACTCGTGATAAGTCAATAGGGAAATCAAAGTCAACTGATAAAAGGTTTAAATGTCATTATTGTGGTAAACTAGGTCACAAGAGAAAATAATGTTTTCGTTACATAAATGATTTGAAAGAGGGAAAAGTGAAGAAAAGTGATAGTACAAATTCTACAGCTGCTGTTTCAAATGAACCCGTGGTTCTTTTGTGTGACGAAGGTGAATGTTTGAATATTGCAAACGAAGGAAGCAAATGGATTGTTGACACTGGTGCATCTTTTTACGCTACTCCAAGAAAAGATTACTTCACTACTTACAGAGCAGAAGACTTTGGCAGTGTGAAGATGGGTAATACTAGTTTCTCTAAGATTGTGGGAGTGGGTGATGTATGTATCCAAACTAATATGGGATGCACTTTGACTTTGAAAGATGTACATCATGTTCTTGATCTTCGCCTAAATCTGATTTCTGGACTTGCTTTGAATAAACAAGGATATATGAATTACTTTGGTAATGGTGCTTGAAAGCTTACCAAAGGTTCACTTGTTGTGGAAAAAGGCAAGGCGCGCTGCACCTTATACAATACACGGGTGAAGCTGTGTAAGGGTGGTTTGTATGCAACTGAAGGTGATACTTCTCTGAACTTGTGGCACAGGCGGCTTGCACACATGAGTGAGAAAGGTATGCAGCTCTTAGCAAAGAAGAAATTGATTCCCTCCTTAAAAGGTACCCCTCCTAACCCCTGTGATCATTGTTTATTTGGTAAGCATCATAGAGTTTCATTTCATAGATCATCAAAAGGAAAAACTGGTTTGTTACATTTGATTTACATTGATGTTTGTGGTTCTATTGAAGTAGATTCTCTTGGTGGTAGTAGATATTTCTTGACATTTATTGATGATGCATCAAGAAATGTGGATTTATTTCATCAGATCTAAATACCAGGTTTTTCAGTGCTTTCAACAATTTCATGCCAAGGTTGAAAGAGAAACATGTAGACTTTTGAAGTGTTTCCGTAGTGATAATGGGGGTGACTACACATCAAAAGAATTTAAAGTTTATTGTAATGAACATGGTATATGGCATGATATGACAGTTCCTTGCACTCCATAGCATAATGGAGTGGCAGAGAGAATGAATCGAACTATTTTTGAAATGATCCGATGTATGCTTCACATGGCTAGGTTGCTGAAGGTGTATTGGGCTGAAATTGCTCGTACTACTTGTTATCTTATCAATAGGTCTCATTCAGTTCCTTTGGATGGTGATATTCCAGAAACAGTGTGGAGAGGTAAAGATATTTCATACTCTCATCTGAAGATGTTTGGGTGTAAAGCGTTTGTTCATGTACCTAAGGAACAAAGTTCAAAGCTTGATGAGAAGACATTTCCATGTATTTTCACTGGCTATGGAGATGCACAATTTGGATACAAATTGTTGGACCCTGAGAATAAGAAGATTGTTAGAAATAGAGATGTGGACTTTTATGAAGATCATACCATTGCAGATTTTGGAAAAGTTGAGAAGCCCAAACAGACAAAAACTGAGGTACCGGATCTTACCCCACTTCCTTCTCCTTCATCACATGTTGAAAATGGGGGAGAGATGCCAGATGATATAGTAGGTGACCATATACCTGAAAATGAAGTTGTTTGTGATGATCATATACATACAGATGAAACTGAGCAAGAAGAGCAAACCCTTCAGCAAGAAGTAGTAGAGCCCCAGGTAAGAAGGTCTATTAGAGAGCGTCAACCATCAAAGAAGTACCTCGATTTTGAGTATGCTTTGCTTACAGAAGAAGGTGAGCCAGAAAATTTGCAAGAAGTATTAGCTCATAAAGATAAAATTAGTTGGATGAAGGCTATGCAAGATGAGGTGAGCTCCCTGCATAAGAATGGTACTTATGAGTTAGTTGAGATTCCAAAAGGTAGAAAACCTTTGAAGAACAAATGGGTGTACGAGCTGAAAAAGGATGGTGATGGGAAAAATGTGAAACACAAAGCTCGGTTAGTGGTGAAATGCTTTGTGCAAAAGAAGGGGATAGACTTTGATGAGATATTCTCACCAGTTGTCAAGATGACCTTTATTAGACTAGTGTTGAGTCTTGTAGCTAGCGTGGATCTTGAGATTGAGCAGTTAGATGTAAACTGCGTTTTTTCATGGAAACTTGTATGAATAAATTTACATGGCACAACCAGAGAGTTTTGAAATGAAAGGGAAAAAACATATGGTCTACAAATTGAAGAAAAATCTTTATGGGTTTAAACAAGCTCCAAGACAGTGATATAAGAAGTTTGACTCATTTATGGTGGGTCATGGGTATAAGAGAACACTTCTAGATCATTGTGTTTATGTCAGATATTTTTCACCCAGTAACTTCATTATTCTCTTAATTTATGCTGATGATATGCTAATTGTTGGAAAATATGTTGATATGATTGACAGGTTGAAGAAATATTTGTTTGTCTGTTGATATGAAAGACTTGGGGTCAGCTCAACACATTTTGGGAATGAAGATTGTACGTGACAGAAAAACTAAGAAGTTGTGGTTGTCACAAGAAAAATATGTTGAACGGGTGCTTGAAAAGTTCAACATGAATGATGCTAAGCCCGTGAGCACTCCACTTGCTAATCACTTCAAGTTAAGTGTCAAGTTGTCTCCTAAGACTGAGAAAGAAAAGAAGGAGATGACATGTATTCCATACTCCTCTGTTGTAGGGTGCTTGATGTATGCGATGGTCTGTACAAGACCAGATATTGCTCAAGCAGTTGGTGTTGTGAGTCGGTATCTTGATAATCCAAGAAAAGAACATTGGGATGCAGTTAAATGGATTTTGAGGTACTTGAAGGGTACTTCAAAGCTTTGTTTATGCTTTGGTAATTCATGAGCCGTATTGGAAGGGTTCACATATGCAGATATGGCAGGTGATCTTGATAGGAAAATGTCTACTTCAGGTTATGTTTTCACTTTTACAGGGGGAGTTGTATCTTGGTAGTCTAGATTGCAAAAGTGTGTTGCATTGTCAACAACTAAAGCCGAATACATTGCCATTATTGAAGTAGGGAAGAAAATATTATGGTTGAAAAAATTACTCAAGGATTTGAGTGTGAATCAAAATAAATATGTTGTGCATTGTGACAGTCAGAGTGCCATAGAGCTGAGTAAGAATGTCACATGCCATGGGCGTACCAAGTATATTGATACTCGTTACCATTGGATACGTGATGTGCTTGAGAAGAACTATTTCCAACTTGAGAAGATTCACACTAGCAAAAATTCCCCTGACATGAGGACAAAAGTGGTTCCTAAAGAGAAACATGAGTTCTGTAAAGAGCTCATTGGAATGGCCTAATGTACTTAGACTATGATTCCCCCCTTATGGTCTGGAGGGGGAGATTTGTTGGGTTGGGTCCAGACCATTAGAGTGGACCAGGTCCTAAATTAAAATAGTAACTAGGGTTACTATTGATATTTATAAATATTAGAAGAGAAAGATAAAAAGGACAGACCTATGTTTTTGTTTTGTGCGATGACTGCGACGTGACGGCTGTGTGCGCGTGTCTCCATTGTGAGAGAAGAAAGAGAAGGGAACGAGGAGTAGATTGTTGGGGTTTGATTGAAGACTCACAAGTGTGTTTTGGATTCGATTCTGATTGGATTTTGATGCCGTTTGTTTTGGTGTATTCTTCCTTTGATTGGGAGTTGTTTGAAACTCTTGTGAGGTAACCCTTGTATTCCACAAGCCTTGGCAAAAGGTTTGAGAAGAACATTGTACTTCTTTTATTGATTAGTGGATTGATTGGATTTGCCCCGTGGTTTTTTACCCTTCAACTTGAAGAGTTTTCTATGTATATCTTGGTGTCCTTTATTTTGCATTGATTATTTGTTTGCATTGAATATTTGTTTGGCAATATTACTTGGTTCTTCCATTGGTAGAATTTCTTTGTGGTTGTTTGCTTTGTTTTCCCCAACAAAGTGGTATCAGAGCCGATGGTTCGGCTAAGACTTGGTAAGTGGTGTAAAGCGACACATTTTTCAAGGGATCAAGCGCGAGGTAGCGAGCTAAGTAGAGCATCGCATGTGCGCGGTGGACCTAGGTTCGCGCACGCGCTCAACACGCCAACAGAAACTATAGGTGAGCTTCCTACACTTTAATTTTAAAGTAGTTATTTTTCATTGTACACATACTATTTCACTCTTAATGTTAATTCACTTTTATGAACATCAATTAAAGGCTTTTCAGTCCAAAAATGGTCGGCCAAGAATTAGTGGAACTTCTTGATCTTCTTCCATATCTAATACCACAAAATCAGCAGGAAAAATGAATTTGTCAACCTTTACCAAAACATCTTCTATGATTCCACGTGGATATTTCATGGATCGATCTGCTAGTTGTAACGAAATGGTTGTTTGTTTCATCTCTCAAAGTCCTAATTTCCTGCAAACTGAAAGAGGCATAAGATTTATGCTAGCTCCAAGATCACAAAAAACTTTATCAAAAACTTAATTTCCAATAGTGCATGGTAAAGTGAAACTCCCTGGATCTTTTAATTTTTGAGGGAGCTTCTTTTGAAGAATGGCACTACATTCTTCGGTGAGCTTAACCGTTTCAAACTCCTCCAATCGTCTCTTTTTCGAAATGATGTCTTTCAAGAATTTCACATAATTTGGCATTTGTTCCAAATCATCTGCAAAAGGAATATTTATGTGAATTTTCTTAAATATTTCCAAGAACTTAGAAAATTGCTTATCTAATTTTTGTTTTTGGAAACGTTGAGGATATGGAACTGGAGTTAAGAGAATAGGAGGATTGTCAGAAAATGAAATGGTTGGATGCTTGTTAGCCTCTCTTGGCATTTCAGGCACAACTTCATCTTTCTCTTTTTCCTTATTTTCCTGGTCATTCTTAACAATTGTAGGGATGGATCTTGCTTCTTTTGATAGTGGCATCTCAATTTCTCTACCACTCCTAAGTGTGATGGCCTTGCATTGTTCCTTTGGATTCACTTCTGTATTGCAAGGGAAAGTTCCTCTTTGTTGGACATTGATGGTGGTAGCTATTTGCCCAATTTGAACTTCAAGATTCTTCATCATGGCTCCCATGTTTCTACAATGAGTTTCAATGTTGTCCAACCGTATATCATGCTTCTTGAACCTGGCCTTTGTCTCCTCAACAAATGAAACCATGGCATCTTCAAATGACATCTTTTTATCGCTTGTTTGATTATCTAATCCTGGAGGAGGTTGCATCACATTCTTTGTGTTTCCATAATAAAAATTTTCATGATTTCGAAGCATTGGATGGTAGTAGTTTGGCATAGGATTCCCACGATAGTTGTAGTTTCAATTGTTGATGTATTGGGCTTGCTCTTGACTAGCTTCATTTCCTGGAATTACGATACTTGTTGTTGCTGCAACTGATTCTGCATTAATTTGTCGGTATTCCTTGGGTTGTCAAAGTTGCAATTGGATGTGAAAGAGAAGCCACTTGGGCTGAAAGGGCTGCTATAGGTTCCAACTCGTGAATTCTTGCTACTCTCTTAGCCGTAATTCTTTCAGTTGGCCATTGATAATTGTTTGAGGCCATTTCTTCCAGAAGAAAGGTAGCACCTTCAACAATTTTTGACATCAAAGTTCCACCAGCTGCAACATCTACTATGGTTCGAGTTTGTCCGTTTAACCCATTATAAAACATCTGAACTTGTAACCAATATGGTAATCCATGTTGAGGGCAGCGCCGAATCAGGTCTTTAAACCTTTCCCATGCTTCATAGAGTGATTCAAAGTCATTTTGCTTGAATTGACCGATCTCGCTCCTAAGTTGGGCAGTTTTGGCAGGTGGGAAATATTTAGCGAGAAACTTTTTAGCCATCTCTTCCCAATTAGTTATACTTCCTGGTTGTAAAGATTGTAACCATCCTCTTGCCTTGTCCCTTAAAGAAAAAGGAAACAATCTCAGCCTAATGGTGTCTTCACTAATACCATTGATCTTCACTGTGTCACAAATTTCCAAAAACATTGCCAAATGAATGTTGGGATCATCTAGTGACGATCCACTGAATTAGCTTTGTTGCACCATGTTGATCAAGGTCGGTTTAAGCTCGAAGTTTTTGGCATTGATGGGTTGCCGCCTTACACCCGAATAGTTGTCATTACCGATGGGCCTTACATAATCCTTTAAGGTGTGTGGTTGTGCATCTGGCTGTAAATTAGCCATGGCTAGTACTTTGTCCTTTTTCTTCCTTAATATCCTAAAAGTTCTTTGAATATTTTCAAGATGTCTAGCACGACGCATCCAACGCAAAATACACCTGAAAAATAAAAATAAAAAATTCCTAAATTAAAATCAAGATTGAATAGTATTGATATTGGCAAAACAAAATGATCAACTTAATTCAGTCCCCGACACGGCGCCAAAAACTTGATAGGTGCAAAACTCCAAGTGCATTGTATCGTAGTTTTATAGTAAAGTAATAAAAAAGTGTATCGTCCTCAGGGATTGATAATTCACTTTTTAACAAGTATCGAACTAATATTAATCTTGATTTTATATAGAAAAGTCACTAAGTTGCTTTTGAAATCTATAATAGCGAATCAAATGAAATAAATATAGATGTTTGATTAAAGAATCGGTACGAAAATTCTAGGAAATCAATACTTCTAGTCCCTCACTATGCTATGATCATCTAATAAATAATCCTACAAGTTTGTTAGCAACATCTCCCAACTTTTCCAATAGCCTCTTTCGATAGTGTATTGAAATTATTCTTGGAAATCATTTCACAAAAGAGTTTGCAATTTGATAAACAAGAATGCGTTACGATTGGCGATTCTCTACATAGGTTCTCAGAAGTCTTTCGATCACTATAATTGCCTATGTTGAATTATCCAAAGGTCTATCTTATAATTCCCTCTTTTGAAAGCAAATCACAAGATCCAATTCATCTAATTAATGGCTAGTCAATTAGAAGCAATAAGCGAAGAATAATTCGAACAAACAAAGTAGAAATTTATTTCAGACAAACATTACGAAAACAAGCACAATTTGAGACTAGAATACATCATTTCCCTAAAATGAAATAACTTAGTTCATGCTGGAAATAAAACTTATAACAGAAAAGTTCAACATAATTTGAGTTTGGGAGTAGAAAAGATCAAACTGAGGGATGTTGGTGAGGCTTGACTGAATTGTAGCACCTAGATCTCCACTATCTCCTTCATTTCTTGTTCTCTCCTCTTCACTTTTTATTTTTTTTTTCTCCTCCCCTTTATGTTTTTTTCTGATTTTTGTACGAAAACTACCCAAAAACTTAAAAACTACCAAGTTGAGGCAATAACAACCACCCAATTTTGAATTTCCACTCAAACAACAACCGTTCCATTTTTCTTTTAAGCAAAATCAGGGCTCCAAGTTGTTGTTTCTTCTGCCACTAAAACTCTGTATTTTGAGTTAATATGGGTTGTAGTAATGGACTTGATTAAAGCAGCTTCTTGAGTGTGACAGACTTGGTCAAGAAAATTTGGCTTCATTAATCTCATCAAATCTGAAATAAAATATACATGACTAGCAATGAGGCCTAAACCCAACAAAAACAACTAGAATTCGAGTAAATTCTAGATGTAAAATGTGGTAAAATTTAAGAGAATATGCAACGCATCATGCATTATTTGGACGTGCGCTGGTTCAGCGGAAAAAATGCAAGAAATCAACCTCTATTTAGGTCATCCGCTCTGTAGAGTCTAATTCTTGTACTTTCCTTGCTTTCAAAGCTACCGCTCTGGTTAGAAAAGATTGTTAATCTTCTTCATGGCTCAAGAAAACCTTCATGATGATGCTGTCTCGGCCAAGGGCCTGGAGTTTTTCAAATATAGGTTGTTGTCCGAACTTGGTCTCGCTAACATCCGTACGGTGTTTGGGGTCCAAGAAGACCTGTCGTTGTATCTCCTGACGGGCGACCAGACGCCAATGTCACCTCTAGCTGGTTTTATCTGTTTGCACCACGAGATGCTGAATTGTATCTCAATCTTTCACCACTACAACAAAAATGATCTTTTACAGCATTTGAGAATAGCATTTTTTACACTCCAGTGACACAGATTATTCTTGGTGCAGTCACTCACGCTCTAAGAAATGGGTTTATTGTCAATATCTTTGATGATGAATTGGAAGTTCTTTCTTTATGTTCAGAATCAGTGTTCTAAAAATCGGCCTAGGCGCTAGAAGGTGGAAAACCGCCCAGATTAATGGCTTCGCTGGCAGTCTGGGCGGTTCTGGGCAGTCTGGGCGGGATGTAGGCGGACTCTAGGCGGGTCTAGGCGGTCTGGGCGATTTTATTTTTTATTTATTTTTTATTTTTTTGTAATTTTTTTTATTTTTTAATAAGGCTGATTGTGTTCCTATTTTTTAGAAATAAACTATTTAATTGTTTTTTATTCAGTATATGTCTAAATGTAGCAAATGATGATTACTTAATGGAATTCTCAAAGGATCTGCCGGTACCAATTTTACTAATATAGATTTTATCAAACATAACTGAGGTGCAATTTGAAGAAAAATAAAAGAGTACACAAATTCAAATTTATATAAAGTACCCATCATGACCAACTTCAGTCATTTGAGTTTTAATAAATTTTGTTCACGATTGTTAATTTTTCATGTTTTTAAATTTTGCAAATGTATATTGGCACTAAATTGGATGTAATTGATAATGTATTATGCTTAACTTTGGTAAATTATTAAAGTAATAATACAAAACCTAAGACCGCCTAGGCTCCTGGGCGCTAGGCACCTGCTCGCCGCCCGCCCAGCGCCTAGCGATTTTTAGAACACTGTTCAGAATTATGAGTGCATATGGAACAACTTTTTGTGATTTCTGTAGAACTGCAGATTAAGCAAATTAGTTATCATTTAGCAATAAGATTCCACCATATAGGTACTTCTTGTTTCAAGATTTAAAGTTCTCAAGACTTTGCAATGTGTCATTCAACATGCATTGAACCGCATATTCTTATTTTTTAAGTGAAAAAGAAATAATTTCCTGGGAAGATATTTCAACATCGAACTATTTCTCGGGCATTCTCATTAGATGGTTGGATCTATTCTCTGCTTTTACGTTGGCCTTTTCTGTTATTTCCCTTGGATTTGGTAGGATTGTGGTACTATAGGATCATTCTGGAACAGAACCTCATATGTCTAAAATTCTTCATTATTTTGTGGTCCTTATGGCTTGATTGATTGCCATTTCCCCTCCGATTTCATTTAGTAGATAGTTTTGTTTGTCCCTATGCAACAAGGACACTCCAAAAAACGAAAAAGGAAAAATAAACTCTGGTGTCAAACACTCTGACACGGTTGGGTTTACCATGGATCTGAGATTCTATAAATGGTTAAGACCGAGAAGTAAGTTATACATCTAGCAGGAATATAATAAGTTTGTGAATATTAATTCTTGTTCAGCTTAATATTTATTTGATGCCAACACTAGGGCTATTTCTGATTCTATTTGTTTTCTTATGATGTTTCATTTAGTACAGAAGTGATGCTCTCTTAAGGCAATTGGATAACTTACATGCTCGTGAGTCACTTTCTAGAATTGTTATTGATGAAGCTCATTGTGTAAGCCAATGGGGACATGATTTTAGACCAGATTATTAGGTATCTGCTTTCCATATGATTTTTCCTATTGTGGACAATAGAAATACATGATGTGTACATTTTGCACTACCTGCTGGAGTTCTTATTTCTAGCAGTTAGTTTTTCTTTAACAAAATATTTTTTGTTTTTCTGATTTAAAAAAAAGGTTTCACTTTTGTATTACATGAATGAGTTGTTATAACATCCATGGCTAATGTTGTGCTGTATCTGCTCCACGGTCTTGGTATTCTGAAGCAAAAGTTCCTGAAAACCCTTGTGTTGGCTTTAACTGCCACTGCAACAACAATTGTCAAAGACTGTCGAAAGAGAAAATTCTAAGACTGTCAAATATTGAAGTAAGGTGTTGATTTCTTGACATCAAGGCAATATAAATTGAGTTTCATTGAAATGATGCCTACATTGTTAATTAAAGTGCAAGAAGAGGCCATAGTGTTTGATTGCTCTAAATTTCATTTATTTTTATATGTTTCATAATCTTCCAAGTTCGAGGCCCCTGATTGGTGCTCCAAGTAATCCTCAATCATGTGAATCTGGCTTTGAACAAGTCTAGCAAAGACATTTTGCTGGCCTTAGTCAACTAACCATAGAGAAAGATTGATCAAACAAATAGCTAACCTGACTTACCCTTATTTTAGCATGTTTTAGAAACGTTTTGATAGCATTGGATTTGTTATCTTATTTATTATTTTTTATAATGGCAGCTTGGTCGTCAAACCATGGAGCCCATCAATGAAGAAGATAAGA
This sequence comes from Berberis vulgaris, assembly GCA_963556465.1. Lineage (NCBI taxonomy): Eukaryota > Viridiplantae > Streptophyta > Magnoliopsida > Ranunculales > Berberidaceae > Berberis > Berberis vulgaris. The sequence continues at coordinate 73,039,208 of OY747134.1, forward strand.
TTATAATAGTGCAGAAAGAGGGTCCACCTGGAATACTAAGATCATCATTCGCACCTGTCCGGAGTGTTGTTATTGTCAGATCAGTTTCCTTTGCTAACCATGAGAAGCCTATACAAACAACGCCTGATGCTGGTACGTATTCTCCTCCAAACTATTAAGTTGAATTCCCTCACCATTTGGCCTAAATGAAGACCCCTGATATAATGATCGTAGGGTCTATCCCTAGTGCACAACTTATTTTTATTATTATTCACTATCAATTGAAAATTAGAGGCTTTATAAGAGGAGCACTTTTGGCTCTTTTTTGTTACTTTTATCATCAATATTAAACGAGTTTCATATATACTGAGACCTTAAGTAGGGATAGTGATCTCCATGTACGCCAAAACTCAAAAGTTCCAGGACAATATACCCTTTTCATGTAACTTGGTCCGAAACCCATCAAAGTTTTGATAAATAAGCTCTAGGCTTGACAACTGGTGAAGTGATAAAGCTTGAATAATTAACTAGCGGTGGTGGTTGTTTTTTTTTTTTTTTTTTGCACAAGGTACATGTTTAGTAAGTTATGGAATGGTTGAACTTTTTACTAGTTTAGCACCAGATTATTTATTTTATATTAGAAAAATATGTTTTTAATATTTTAAGATATATTGGATATAAACTAAAACTGAATCTAAAACATTACGGAATGTCATGTTTGTTTTTGTAGTTGATTGATAAATGTCTTGAGACTTGAAATTTAATGTAGTTTTTCATGAAAACCTAACTGGTAAACAAAGTGATGATGCCTTTAAAACATTAATGAACAATGTACCTTTGGAGTTGATAAAAAATGGCTCGAGTATTCATGATTCTTTCTATTGTTTGGAGAGATAACAACTAGATATTGGTTTTTCAATATCAATATAAGAGAATACTCCCAATTTCAATTGAACAAACCTGTATGATGGTTGAATTGTCCTACGCATTTGCAACAATTTTTTTTCCTGCTTTCTACCTTCTGAGACCTCCAGCTGCCCCTGGCATAAACACTAGTCTCTACTTGTAGGAGATCCCTATACCATTAGCCGATCTGACTTGTTTGTTTTAACCTCCTAGCTGTGTACAAACACAAAATAATTTGCTTTCTAGCAGAAAAATTATCTTGCAATGATTGTCAAAATTTAGTTGGAAGTTTGAAAAAAATTTACTTGTATATAATTTTCTACGAATATGAAGTTAGTTGAGAACTTTACTCAACCTGTATGTGTCATTTCCATAGTATCCATCAATTTAATGCATTTGAATTAATTAGTCCTCAAGTAACTCAATGGCTTAGTTCTCAATTAAGTTTATGTTCTTATGTGGTGTTTTTCCGAGCGCACCACACAACAAATGGTGGTCTCTTTTTTCTATCTCCTTGTGTATGAGACCACTGATGCTAGTCCTATTAGATTATAATGGATATTTGATGTTATTCTTTACATTGTAATACTTCTTGAAGGATCATTACCTGATGGGTGTGATATTGTGGCAAAATGCTCAATGAAAATTCACTCATTTTCCATACCTATTGTTGTGGTCAACTGAATGAAGCCCTTTTCCTGTCGTGGTTAATGATATGAGTGACAAACTGGCTCCTAATCCTTTCCTATAGAATGCTCCTTAATTCGTGCTTGGTCTAACAGTCTAGTCTAGTGCAACTAAAATGGTCCATTGGGTATATTATCCATGTTATGTGTCGGAACCAATCCCAAGAAAGGAATCCTCCATGTTATTTGCACCACTTTTATTGACATTTCCTGTTTGAAGCTGGATAACTGCCTTCTCATTTTGTTATTGGTATTTCACAGATGTTAGTTTATGAATTCATATCAAATGGCACACTTGGGGATCACCTTTCTGGTAAACTTTCCTACACCTTTTTTTTTGTGATTTAACCGGTTATTTTTTGAGTTTGCTGCTCTTATTAAATTTACAAGTTTTGATATTTTACAGCTAATGTAAAAGTACATTTGAGTTTTGATATGCGGTTAAGAATCGCTCTGGGTTCAGCGAAAGGTGTCCTCTACTTTCATACTGAAGCTAATCCTCCAATATTTCATCGAGATATCAAAGCTAGCAACATACTGTTGGACCCCAAACTTACTGCCAAGGTCGCTGACTTTGGACTTTAAAAACTTGCTCCAGTCGCAGATATTGAAGGGATTGTTCAGCTGGGCACGTGTCCACAGTTGTAAAGGGTACTCCGGTAAGCACTATATGAGTTTTGGGCTGCTTGCTACCTGGTTTGCGAACTCTGTTTATTTTAAGTTTTTCAAAAGTTGAAAGTATTTTGCAAAATGAACACCTTTGCATTTTTCGCAAGGTTACCTGGATCCAGAATACTTCCTAACTCATAAGTTGACAGACAATAGAGATGTTTACAGTCTGGGGGTTGTATTTCTAGAACTCTTAACAGGGATGGAACCAATCTCACATGGTAAAAACATTGTTCGAGAGGTAATTCCCTGCATCACTCTTATTTAAACTTTGAATTTTGGTATCGATGTCATTCGAATCTTATGGATTTGGTATGAGCATCTATGTTAACAATCTTTGAGATGTGTGGCACTCATTTTTGTCAATTAAGAATCTACATTATCATTGAATTGTTGTTCCGCCTCTTTTTGTTTATAAATCAGTTTATTCATACATTACATATATATAACTTGTGTATAATTAAACTGTGGTAGTTCTGTGTTAGATTGATTTATGTTCTTCTTCAATGCTAGGTGAACATGGCCTATCAATCTGATATGATCTTTTCAGTGATAGATGGACACATGGGATCTTATCCTTCTTAATGTGTGGAGAAGTTTGTGACATTGGCTCTCAGGTGTTGCCAAGAGAACACTGATTCCCGACCTTCGATGGCAGAGCTGGAAAATATATGAGTTATGATGCCAGAATCTTACACAGGTGTTTCAGAATCTATAGTCACTGACACTGAAAGGCAAGGAACCCCACAATTCTCATCGTCTACAATGAAAAACCCTTACAAGAACCCATACGTGTCATCAGAAGGGGAGAACCAAAGCAATGAAATTGGAAACTGGAAAGGATTGTGACTCGATGTAATACATTATCTTTATTATTCAACTGAAATAAATGTAGTCTGATCTTTATTATTTGATAGATTTTGTGACTCGATGTAATACATTATCTTATTAATTACATTACTTTGCCTCCATTCATGGAAATGTTTATGTTTGGCACATTTACATTTTTATTTTCTAGAAATAAAACTTATAAAATGTTATAAAAAGTCATTTGATAGCACTTGATGAGTGCTATAGAAAAAAATGGCGTTGAGAAACGCTATAGAAACTAATACAATAGCATTTGTTAAATGCTACGTGAGAGAAGACAATAGCATTTCAAAAACGTTATTGAAATGATATTGTAAAGTATACCATAGCGTTTCTGAAACGCTATTGTATAGTATACCATAGCGTTTCAGAAACGCGATAAATGATCTACTTACAATAGCGTTTTTAAAACGCTATAATAGACCCTGTATCTATTATAGCTCCGACAGACACAGTATTTGCTAAAATGCTATGGTATCCTACCATAGCGTTTTTGAAACGCTATTAATGAGCATTTTTCTTGTAGTGTTTCCCTTTTTTTTTGTCCCTAAGAGGAGGGGGCTTCCTATTGCCTTTGGTTTCTCTTTTAGCGGTCCTTGACTCCTCCAGGGTGATGTGTCTCTGGACACTCTTAAGAAGCTCCGCCATGTCCAGAGGGGGCAACAAGGTGAGGTCCTCGAAAAGTTTTCCCTATGTGAGCCCGTAGTAAAGGTCGTCACGGCTGTATCGTCATTGCACCCGTTGATAAGGGTCGGCTCGTTGTTAAAGCACGTGACACACTCTTGGAGCATCTCGCCGGACCTCTGCCTTAAAGAGAGTATGTAGCGCGGGCCTTTTCTTAAGCGCTGGCTTCCGATGAAATGTGTCAGTGTTTCGAAGGAGTCGATTGACTTTGGTGGAAGGCTGTGGAACCAAGTCAGCGCAGAGCTTTTTAGACTGGTGAGTAAGGTTCTGCACATGATGGAATCGAATCCTTTTTTGAGAGCCATTACGTGCTGGTAATGGTGCAGATGATCGAAAGGATAGGTGGTCTTGTCGTAGGAGTCGAGCTTCGGGGAAGTGAACTTCCTTTGAAAGGCTTCGTTCATTATCCGATCCACAAATGGTGGGACGGAGAGGCGATATAATACGTCCGGATCATGGGCCCCTCTGTGGAGGGGGTTTCCAGAGCCGAGCCTCTCTGTCCTGGCGGTGAGCACATCATTAGCCGCGTAGCCTCCCTTAGTCCAATGAGAACTAGCGGGGGCCTGACTCTCCTGTGCTTGCTCCCTTATCATCTTCTGGAGGCGACGGTTTGTGCTGCTCCTGGTCACCGTTAGCAGGAGATGGATTCTAGTGATCTGCTGTATTTGAGATGCCAGCACATTGATTATGGGTTCCATTACTACTACCGGTAGCGTGGGAGCGAGAGTTGGCTGCTCATGCACGACATGAACTGCTAAATGAGGTGGTATAAGGAGAACTTAAGTGTTGGATGTGTCCCCTGGTTCTCCTTTGTTGCGTGATCTGGTGGTCACCATCTTTCCGAGTTTTGATAAGAGACGACGATTAGTGTAAAGTTATGAACTATGTCATCCCCACGGACGATGCCAAGTTGATGTAGTCTTTTTTCGCTCCCTGCTTTGACCTAGTCCTACCGACCTGCACAAGTAACGCACGTGAGCCACAGACCACCATGGGTGGCCGATGGTAGTCTGATGCTAAAGTCAGACAGGGCTTTGAGGATAATGCTATAGCAGGGAATTTGTATCGTACCTTAGCTTACCAACCTCATGTCTTATTTATAGTGCAAGGAGTCCTGGTTCTACCAGACCATCATAAGCATAGTTTAGGAAAGACATCTTTGTGGAGATCCCTCCCTAATTAGGAGTCGTGTTGTAGGAGGGAAGTTCTGTATTAGCTTTGTGTTCCTAGATACGCGGGGGATAGTTCCCAATCCAAGAGCAATTTGTAGAAGGGAGTTTCCCTGTGTGGAAGATACTCTGGTGTTTGCTTTCTAGTTGGAAGCAGATAGCAGCTTTAGTTGCCCGTCCAAAGCTAATCCTAAGGATACTTGTCTGAAGAGGGCTTATGGGTATTGAGGATAGTTGTGAGACGTGTGGGCGTAGCATGCTGTGACAGTTTGGGTCTGCCTGGCGAACCGCAGTTGGGCGGGCTTACAACCGCTTGGGCCGGATCAGTGTTGAGCTGACGCTTGAGGCCGTAATTCCTTTAGATAATCATGACACGAGTACGGCTCCGGGGCGTGACCGTTTTTATGTATCACCTGTTCTTATTTTCAATCAAGCAATTCTCAAAGCACTGCATTCTTCCTCCTCTTTTTCTGACTCTCCCCTTCTCATCCCATGCTCTCTTTCTACTCTCTCGCCTAGGGTTTAAGACAAACCTATAAAGCTTCAGTCAATCGTCACTCTCAGATTCAGTTAATTCAATCAACCGACCGAGGTGCAATCAATTCATTACACGTCTCAAATACTTGAACTCAAATCAGGTTCACGCGTCCAAGGTAATCATTTCCTTCTACTAATGTCATGCCCCACTCATAAGGAAAATCCCAACAGGTAGAAATATTTCTTCCAAACAGCACATGACATACAACCTGACCACATTCTCACATAAAAGTTATCGAAAACAAAATTCCTTCATATTACACAAAACTCCAAAATATTACAACCATTCCATTGGCAGCCTTCACCCCCAAATTTACACACCAAAACAAAGACACAAAACATAACTTGCATACTGAACACCAAAAAGCAAGATACAAACTTTCGGGCCAGAATTTCGGGCTCAAGCACTTGAAAGGCTTTCTTCAAAACATGGTCAAACTTTTGACATGCCTAATTTTTTGACAGACCCAATTTTTAGCCCAAAATTGAAAACTGATAAAAAAAAAAAGGGAATGATTCGGTGCAAAAGGGTGCACTGCAATGCATTTGTTGCACTAATCAGGTATTGATACCTACCTGTTATTTATTTATTTATATATATCTAATAAATCGGTCGGTTCAAAATCGTAGACCGATTTCAAACCATTTATAATTGGTTCGGTTCAGTTTAAATTATTTTCTTTATACTCATATTTCTGTTTGGTTACCGAATTGAATTTGAAAACCGGTTCGGTTGGTTAACCGAATTTAAATCGATTTTTGCCCACCCCTACCGTAAAGTTTGGTTCTGCCAACAATTTGAAAAGAAATGCCAGAATTTACCAATGCATTAGTGGGGGGAAAACTCTTTTTTCAACGAAATACTTCAGTGGGGAGTTATCACACCCAAATATAGGTCTGGGCATGGTACTGGACGGTTGAGTATTAAACTCATAATCTAGGGATGGGCATGGGTTTGGTTTTTCGCCCAACCCGGCCCAAATATATTTATATTAAATAGTAATCATCGAGTTATCTTATTACGGATACAATTGTAATGCACCCTACAAGTATCATTAATGCTAAGAGAATGTCTTATTGTTGTGGTTAAGGGTAAAAGACACACTATCTCTTGACTACTTCTTTTTCTTTATCATCATCATCATCATCATCATCAAAGCCCATTTCCGAGATACTTCTTTTTCTTTATATGAAAAAAAAAATTAAGATTCTCAATGATATGTCACTAAAAACCAAAAGCAAATGTGCAAGTGGAAAATGGATTTTCTACACAGGCAATGTTTAGAATTGACTGATGCTTAGTTAGGCAATCAAGTTTAATGGTTTTGATTCCAGAAGACCTAGATAAACTATTCACTCCTGATCAGTCAAACATGCAAAGGCCTTGACCTCTTCCTTGATCGTGACTTACATGGAAAATAAACCGAATCCTTGACCTCTTCCTTGATCGTGACTTCAACATCCATCCTTTTGGCGCGTGCTGAGCGCTTGCGTGCACCTAGGTCCACTATATATAGTAACAATATTGTCCCCAACTTAAACACCGCAACTTGAGCCTATCACGAGTGTGAGGTTTTTATCTTCAAAAGTCTCGTTGTTATTAGGGAGTGGATTATCTCCTTATAAACCTCAATGACAACTCCACATTAATTGATGTGAGACTATTCAAGCCAACTTCATCTCAACAATCTCCACATTTGGCACGAATCGTCACACATCCTACAATCCATCCACTGGTCTGCAACATCTCGAAGTACACCTCCTTCTCGAGTCTCATGTGCGACCATCCTGTGGGTAGCACTCGATGTACGGGCTGCTATCCTGGCGTTGTTGGCTACACCTTAGTCGCAACCACTGCACTAACTCCACCTCGACCGGACTTGTAGGATACCTTCTCTTGGCAAGGATCTGGAACCTAATCTGGATCCATTCATCCGACAGATCGCGCACATGCGACGCTCTACTTGACGACTTTAGTCGCAACCACTGCACTAACTCCACCTTGACCGGACTTGTAGGATACCTTCTCTTGACAAAGATCTGGAACTTAATCTGGATTCATTCATCTGGCGGACCGCGCACATGCGGCGCTCTACCTGGCTCACTACCTCGCGCTTGATCCCCAGAACAATGTGCCGCCTGCACCTCCACCTCGGACCGCGCACATGCGATGCTCTACCTGGCTCGCTACCTCGCGTCGAATCCCCTGAACAATGTGCTGCCTTGCACCATTTGGCAAGTTTCTGCCGAACCATTGGCTCTGATACCACTTGTTGGCATGCACCTAAGTCCACTATACATAGTAACAATATTGTCCCTAACTTAAACACCTACTATCTTGAGCCTACAATCTCCAAATTGCGGTGTTTAAATTTGGGACAATATCGATATTACGTACAGTAAACCTAAGTGCACGAATGGGTGAGTAGTTATCTTATTAAGAAAAGTCAGTGAAGAGGTCCAACAGTGGACCTACAATTGTATAAATGTCTCGAAAATCAGTACATGCAGGTGGACCTACTATTGGACCTACAATAGTGCGCGAATGGGTGTGTAGTTATCTTATTTGTACTATGTGACTTACACTACAGGTGATCGCTCAGAATTCTTATATTTATACCCAACTACACACCCATTCAATGCATCGACAACATTTAGAAAAATGAAGACAACACTAGCCTTTGCTTTGCTTTCTTTGATCTCTTCCTCCCTTTTATTAGGAGCTTTAGCACAAGGAGGATGTGGTAACAATGCCGGTGGCGCGACGTGCGCAGGTGGGCTTTGTTGTAGTAAGTTCGGTTTCTGTGGAAGCACCGAAGACTACTGCAGTCCACAAAATTGCCAGAGCCAATGTCCTTCTGCTCCCACTCCTTCGACTCCAACTCCTACACCCACCACCCCAACCCCAACGCCTAGTGGCGGTGGCGGTGATTTGAGCTCGCTTATACCTGAATCGCTCCTCAACGATATGTTGAAGCATAGAACTGATACAGCTTGTCAGGGAGGATTCTTCACATACAGTGCTTTCATAACTGCAGCTCAATCTTATCCTGCTTTCGGTACCACTGGTGACACTGATACTCGTAAAAGGGAGATTGCAGCTTTCTTCGGTCAGACCTCACATGAAACTACAGGTACTCAGGTAGTTATTTGATCTTCTTTTTTTTCTTTTTCAAATTTTTTTCCAGTCGATCATTATGGATTTTCACTGATCGTAATAAAATTCACTAATTCTGTAATAAATCTACGCAGGACGATACGCTGCTGCCCCTGATGGACCATATGCATGGGGTTACTGCTTTGTTCAAGAGAAAACCCCACCATCTGACTACTGCGTACAAAGTACCCAGTACCCATGCGTTGCCGGCAAACAATACTATGGTCGAGGACCAATCATGCTTACATCGTACTACTCTAATTTCTTTATTCAATTAGCTTTTTCAATACATGCTAATAATATTAAGCTACATTGTGCTCAGCTTAATTTTAAGTTTACTCTTCATAGGATTTTAGCACTTACACATAATTCAATGCTTAATAGAACGTAAACAAGTCATCTGGCGATAACAATGTTAATAACCAATGGGGACAAAAATGTTCACTGATTAAACAGTATGTGAGGTAGTTTTATAACATTGAATGAATTCAAACCCGAATAAAAGAATATGCTGAGTACTATAATTCAACTAAATTTCTCCATTGAAACATATGGTTGGTTCATTAACCTTAGTAGGCCTAGCAGGTAACTACTTTTTGGGTTCATACTAATCATGCCAAAAGCTAGCTAAGATGACATTGACATTGATATTTCAGGAACGTCAACTACGGTCAGGCAGGGGATGGGCTGAATCAGAACTTCTTGGCCAGCCCAGATGTTGTGGCCACTGATCCAATTATCTCCTTCACGCTACAAAAAAAAAACTTTAATAACTACGGAAACTAGTGACGGTTTTTTGATACCGTCGATAATTATAAGATTTGCGACGGCAAATTAAAAGATTAGTGACGGCATCCAACCGTCGCTATTGTCTCTGATACTGTTTCACCACATACATATAAAAAACCGTCGCTAAATAATTTGCGACGGCATAAAAACGTCGCTAAAGCTTGTAATAGCGACGGTATTTTAGCCGTCGCTAAGTTTTACAAATAAAACTCATTAGCTACGGTCCAATACCGTCGCTAATGGGTTTTTAAATATATATATAAACATTTAGCGACGGCAAAAGTGTCGTCGCTAAGTTTTACAAATAAAACTCATTAGCCACTGTTTCCTACCGTAGCTAATTGTTTTTTTTTTAAAATTATATAAAAACATTTAGCGACGGCAAAAGTGTCGTCGCTAAGTTTTACAAATAAAACTCATTAGCCACGGTTTCCTACCATAGCTAATTGTTTTTAAAAATAAAAAATTATATAAAAACATTTAGCGACGGCAACAGTGTCGTCGCTAAGTTTTACAAATAAAACTCATTAGCCACAGTTTTTTACCGTAGCTAATTGTTTTAAAAAAAATTATATAAAAACATTTAGCGACGGCAAAAAACCGTGGCTAATTGGTTTTTTTGAAAAAAAATTAAACACTAAAGAATTTAGCTACGGCAAAAAACCGTGAGTAAGTTTAAAAAAAAATTTATTAGCGACGGCAAAAATACTGTGGCTAATTGGTTTTTTGAGATCAAATCAGATCGAAGAAGAAGATATGATCTAGATCGAAGAAGAAGATATGATCTTGATCAGATCTGAGATCAGATCATATCTTGATCCACCCACTACACCAAAAGGCCGTTTTAGCTACACGTAGATGGCCACGGTTCTAAGCCGTTGCTTTATTTGCCACGGCTAATAACCGTGGATATTATGGCCAACAGCAAAAAATCGTGGGTATAAGCGTGTTTTGAACTGCCAACGGCTTAAAACCGTGGCTATAATCAGTACCCCATGGCCACGGTTTAAAACCGTGGGTTCATTTGCCACGGCCAAAACCCGTGGCTATGTTGGCCAACGGGCTAAAACCGTGGGTAGAAGCGTGTTTTGAACTGCCAACGGCTTAAAACCGTAGCTAAATTCGCGTGTTTTGCACGTGCGCGTACGTGAAGAGAGGCGTTTCGCGCTCTAGGGAAAAAAATTTCGCGCTTTGGCCAAAAAATTGGGGAAAAAGAGCGCGGCCGTTTCGAAAAAAAATTGCGCAGGTGAGATTATAGAATCGCAAGCTCAATTCTTCTCTTCACCTCCTCACTCGAATCCTCTTCACCTCCTCTCCAATTCTTCTCCGCCTTCTCCAAAGCCCTAATTCCTCTCCAATTCTTATCTCGCATCCTCCGCACCTGCGGCTAATCTATTCAGGTTCCTTCCTTCATTCATTAATTCATTCAACTTCTCTACTCTTCTGTTTCTTGGTACAAGTTGGGGTTAGATCTCCGTAGAACTCGTTTGATTGATTTGTGTTTTTTTGCAGATGGAGATGGACGCATTACGGGGAGCGATGCGACCAAGTTCTTCGCTCTTTCAACCTCTCCCGGTCTGAACTCAAGCAGGTTTGTTCGTTCAGGGCTTTTGATCTCGAGTTGTCGTTTTAGGGTTTGTTTATCAGTTTCTGATTAGTTTAGCTGTAAATTTGAAGTCTGTGTATTTAAATACTAATGATTTAAGTATTTGTTATCGAATTGAAACAATCTGAAATGATGATTCAATATGCTTGATAGATAGAGTTGCATTATTACTTTGTTAAAGTTTGATGGACCTTTTCGTTTGCTGCAAGAGCAGAAATGTGTCGTTTTCTGTTCATTTGAGACCTATCGATGTTTACCCCTCTAGCTACATAGGAGCTTCTTATGCTCGATTTGTTGTTAGGTTTCAGCTTAGTGATGGTGGAGGTTTCTCTTTTATTATATTGTCTTCATTGACTGTTAGAAAACCCTATCGTTGATGATGGAAAAATGTTGCTTTTGCTACAATTATAGAATCTAAGTGATGGTAGTCATAAATGGGTTCTCTTCTCTTGTACTGTATTTTGATATTTTTATTGGTAAATACTTGAAGAGTTTGAGATAGAAGCACAAGATTTATGATCTTGTAGTTGTACTTGCATTAACGATCAAAAATTGGATTAAATCAAACTTCATCAGACCCATGTGTTAATGCTTGAACAACTTTATATTATCAGTTTCATGTTATGGCCAAAGTTACTGATGATTGGGCTATTGTTTATTTGATTGTATTTACCTTTTTTTCAGCCTACATACAATACAATTGTGTAGTAAGAGACTCTGCTAGTATTATCCCATATTCGTTCGCTTTTTGTAATAACAATTAGAAAAATGGTTGTTCCAAAGGTATGGGCTATTGCTGATTCCAAGAGACAAGGGTTTATCAGTTTCAAAGAGTTCATTGCCGCAATGCAGGTTCACATTTCCACTCATTTATTTTTTGTCTACATATTTATTTAACTTTAAGGTGGCATTTATCAACCTTTGTGATAATTGACAGTTAATTTCCCTAGCACAAACAAGACATGAAATAACAGAAGGTTTGCTTGCCACTATAGGTAAGTGGTGTTGAACTTCATGGTTTCATGGAATATGTTGTGTTCTATGGATATTTGCATATGGAAATAAAATGTCTCATAAAATCCATAAAAATGAAAGTTTAATTGGGATTCTTGGCCTTGAATATTTCATTCAGACAAAGAGATGTATGGATGAAAACCCCACTGGTCCCTATCAAGGGAACAAATGGGGCTTCCTTAAATGTGTACTCAAGCCAGCCAAAATCTACTGAAAATAGTTCCCTGGTGATTTTTTATTGCACTTTTCTTTATACACATATAAAGAAGTATATGAGGATGAAGAAGTATATTTTTTCTAAAGGTTATTTGGAATCAATAATCATGCCAACTCCATATCATGTCATTCTGAAGACCAATAATGCAAATTCCAATCTGAGAAGTCGATTTGCATGAGTTCCTACAGAAAACTTGCTCGAGTCCATCATGGAATGCATTGATGGTTCTAAAGGCATTGGATGACCCACAGTTGACATGTTTATTAGACTAATATGAGCAAGTGTTGTGGAAAAGAACCTATGCTAAGTTCTTTTCATTCAACAAAGCACCCATTTTATCTATCTAAGTAATCAGATAAACTTTAGAATTGAAACTGAAAATCATGGAAAACAAATCAGTTGGGATAGGACACTGAGATTTAGTTTTTGTTGCATTACCATGTTGTTTTCTTTGTTCACATTTTTTATATTTGTTTTCTTAATATGTTGCAAATAATGATAGCAGCTTGGTGAGCCAGTCAGGATTCCAAAGGAAACAGTTGACATTTTAAGGGACCAAGTATTTGGTTTTGACACATTTTTTGTGACAAGTCAGGAACCATATGAGGTGCGCTTTTGATACGAATTTCTTTTACTTTTCTCTTTTATCACTTTGATACAATTATAGACCGAGGAGAAAAGGATATGATGAAAATTTTAGTAACTTTTATATTATTTTCTGATTCAACATTTTTCTTAGAGTTTATAAAAGTTAAAGATACCATATAGATTCTCAAATACGATTTTTTCTAATAAAATCTTGATTAATCACTTGAGAAAAGTGTAATATAAATTAGTTGGTTCATCACAAATAGAATCCGACACCATCTCACAACTTGCCACGTGTCAACCTGAACATTTCACCAAAATCAACTTTCAAAATCTCACCCGCAATATGTGCACATTTCAAAACTTGTAACCTCTCCAAATTCTTAGCTCTCTCTCTCTCTCTCTCCCCCCTCAAATTGTTTGAATAAACTCCTGTTTCATATTCTTCCACTCCACACTCATTAATGGGTAGAGTTGGAGAAGAAGACTCAGATCCAAAGTCACAACTAGTGACCAAATTATGTTCCATTGCTTCACATTATTCAATCAGTAATCCACCCAGTTGTCGAACCCATCGATCAACTAGACCGCATTTTATCGATTGGTACCTCATTCTTCAAGTATGTTAATTAAACTGTTTCTTTGTTCTTAAATAAAAAAGTTTCACTGGGTATTTTTATTTTTTAAAATTTTTTTAAAATTTTTTTAAAGTTGAATGCATGTTTGTTTATTGGATCAACAGGTTGGAGAAGATGCACACATTGATATAATTTGGAAGCAGTATCGAAAACTTGGTATGTCTCATCAGATTGATTGATGGAGTTTGTTATAGCAATTGTAATATTTGTGTGCAATAATTTTTATTTTGATTATTTTATGAGGTCTGTTTTTGTGCAGCTTTGCAACTTCATCCTGATAAGAACAAACACCCCAAGGCTGAAGTTGCATTCAGGCTTGTTTCAGAGGTATGTTTTTTGTCATATGTTTTTAGGATTTGTGCTTATTTGCTCTACAAAATAGTCAAAAACTGAATACTAGAATAATAGATAAGTATTCATTTCGTAACTATTTGCTAGTCAAATTAGTAATGTGTATAGTTCAAATCTTTTTTTTTTTTTTGGCTTCATTTTAGTGTTTCTGACACTTCTAATTGAATAGAGTTCCCAGTCATCGTTGTACCATACTCAAATCATCTAAGACCAAATGGTTTTGAAAGATTGTTCACAAAATTGCTCTTTATGTGGTGCAAAAACGAAATGCTTGATCTTCTCAATGGTGAGAATGGAATGTTCAATTGATAAAAAACGAAATGCTTGATCTTCTCAATGGTGAGAATGGAATCTTCTCAATGGTGAGAATGGAATGCTTTATTTCTTTATGTATGGATAAAAAATTTCACAAGAGGAGTTCCGGTAAAATAGGAGATTGCCATTCTGGCTGATGTGAAAAGAGCACATAAGTACATAACTTATCTTGAAGTTAAAAACTTTCTGGCTACATCGACAAATTGATGCAAAAACTGAATGTTTGATTGAATTCACAAATATCAGTTTCAAGAAATACAGACCTAAATTACCCTCATTGTTGTAAATACCTTCATAACTACTTTTACAAGTTTTCACATCTGTTTTTATGACTATTAAGGAATCTCATGTCTAAATTGAAGTAGATTCTTCCCTTCTCAGCCAATTGCTTAGATAATAACAATTATTTAATTCTTGTTTAGTGTGTGTCTTACTTTGTCAGAAAATTGATAACAGCGTGCTTGTTGGCATCAAAATTTCTATTTCAGGCCTCTTAGGAATCCTTACGATCCAACAAAGATCTCTGGAGGTTCTTCTAGTGGATCTGCTACTGTCGTCTCTGCTGGGTTATGCCCTGCTGCCCTGCTTGGAGTTGATTGAGGAGGTAAATTTTCCATTTGGATTTACTTTTACTTGGGTGTTAAAACATTTGTTGTTTCAAGCATTAAAAACAGGATTTGGTAAAATTAAGAGTATTTTTATTTAAGTGAAACTTTTCAATACAATCATCTCTGTCAGCATATTGTTGCATTGCGATCAGTGCACACCCTAGATAATCACACTTGAATAATCAACTTCTAAGCTTTGTTTCGAATCTCTGTGAGGATGCCTGCTTCTATTCATGTGCACTTTTCTTCATGTGCAGAAGCCAGATTTCATTTTCTTATGTCAGGTACATTATACACACAATTCTTAATCTACTTCAGTGTATCGTACTCAGTATAATTTATGTTCCCTGAGTTGATGGAAGCTTGCATTTCTTCTAATGTTCTTCCCTTAGTCTCTGGTACTAGATTTGCCACTAACATAACCGTCATTGCCACATTTTAAATCTTAGCTCTAAGTTATCCTACCTGATTCACAGTTGCAAGTCCACCACGAACGTTTTTGGGTGCTATTTCAGCAATGAATACTGGCACCTGTAAGATCAGTTAGTGATCTGATCAGATAATATTCTTACAAGTATCAATAATTCGATAAAAGATTAAAGTTAAATATTTTACATACCTCATAGGAGAAAACTCCAATTCCATATCCAGTGAATTAAGAATCGTCCAGTTTCGAGCAATAGAGCTCCCTTCATCAAGAACAATCCAGAGTTGTCAAGGTCGTATATACACTAACTACACACACCTTTTTTTCTACAACAAAATTGCATTTTCATGTTATCACTTTCTAATATATTTAAATTTGATGGGGTTGTTGGGGGAGCAGAGAGAAGGAAACAGAAAGGGGCCAACTTCAAGCTCTGAACATGAAAGACCCAAGACACCAGACCCCAAGGTTTGATTCTCTCCATCGTGATCACTCACTCATTTATTAGACTGTTAGTGTTGAAACTTTTGTAGTTGATGTTGGTTGCATTTATGTTTTGGGCAGACATTGAGAAGGCTTGCTCAGAATAGATAGGCAGCAAGGAAAAGCAGACTCAGAAAGAAGGTTTATTTGTAGTGCATGTAGATAGATGATCAGTAGCCAATGATGAACCATTAATTGTTTGATGTTGTACAACTCTCTAGTTCTCTCTCTGATCAGCATTTATTGATCAAGTCTTTGTTGCTTTTCTTGTCTTTGTCACAACTTGTTTGTGTTAGGTTTGTGTAAATTACATAATGTTATTGTTTTGTGTGGAAGGGATTTGAGCCTGTGATGTCAGAAGGGACACCCCGAAATAAATGCTAAAGTGTTAGGCATCGGCCTCCTATCAAGTACACGTATGCAAGGAAGAAATATCAAATATCCAACGTAGAACTGGTAAACTACCAGTCCAGAAGGAGGTCAGTCCTTGTTGCTCATTTTGCCTACTTCCTGTCCGTGTATGTGTTTTGATACTCTCAGTTATGCAGTAAATAAAATAAAAATTAAATGTATACAGGGTGAGGAGGTGGATTATAGAGGAGTCCTGCACCGAGATGGCTCTGTTCTTATGTCTGTGTCCTTGGATCAGTTGAAGGTATATTTTTAGTACATACTATTTTGTTTTACGAATTCTACTTTCGAAAACCATGCATTGGAAGCAATGATTTTTCATTCTCTAATTTTTACGATATTTCGTTGATAATTTGTTCATCATTGTGATTTTTTTTTACCAGAAACCAGAATTCCTGTACAGATCGCTCGCAACAAAGCTTGTGCTCGGCATGCCATTTAAGGTTTATTTGAGTTACCTTTTTCTACAATAGTAACTTGAACGTACTTATTCAATTGTTTTATTGACAACCTGGTTGGTCACAGGATCTAGCAACAGTGGATTCTATCCTTCTCAGGGAGCTTCCACCCCTTGAAGATAGTGATGTGGTACAACCATAACCCTCTCCTGTTTTTTTTTTCACTTTATGGGGACGTGGCTGTTTGTTTTGGCAGGATGGTTGCCAGCATTGCAAGTTATCTGGAATGTCTTGATCACCGTATTTTTTTGTGTTGATCTGGTAGTCTTTGATAGTTTGAGTGCCAAGTGGCTCTTTGATTTGTGCTGGTATGTATTACTCACTGAAGATGATATTACTGAACAAGTGTGTGGGGAATCTGGGGATCTAACCTGACAAGTTTGGCTCCTCTCTTCATTTGTCTACTTTACTTTTACCCAATCCATAGTTATGTTCTTGATTTTTGGTGCCAACTTTGAATTTTCTAATTCTTCGGAAATATGTTATTATATTGAGGTCGATACCATTCTGTATCCAAAACTAGTATTTGTCATGATATTCAACATGAGTTATTTAACAAGGACATTTTCTACTTCTTAATTAGAATATTTCCATGTGTTACCCTTATTATTTCACACCTCGTGTATCTATTTATTTGTTGTCATCTCATTTGGAGTCAACATGCAGGAGTTGCCCCAACTACAATTGCTGTGCAATCACCTTATGTTGCTCAAGTACAACTCTTGAGGGATAGGCTTGATGAGCTACCAGAAGCTGTAGGAGTTGAGGTTGCAACAGTGGACAGTTTTCAAGGTCGAGAGGCAGATGCAGTCATCATATCAATGGTATGCTAATTAGTTATGACTTTACATTTTGTTTCTTTGAAGTCATTGAAGCATTAAATATAGTCATCAATTAGTTACGGTTGTCTGTGATAGCTCTACCATATGTCACAACACCTTCCTGGCTAGGCTTTTACGTTATATCCGCCACTACGGAAGAGTAAAGCATGTTGAACCTGATACGTTTGGTGGATCTGGCCTTAGCATGAATCCATTGCTGCCCTATATCAGTTGATAGATGAGAGAGACAAGTTACCAAAGTCTACTTGAACTTATTTGGGAGAAAGGCACTGTAAGTTGATTCTTGGACTCCAATCAGCATTTGCTACAATTTGCTCCAACATCCGCTTGTGCACAGGCCTTCCAAAGAAAAGGAAAAAAAAAAAAAAAATCAAGATTAGTTTAACACACATTTTCCATTTGGTATATATTCATTCTTAAAAGTGAATACATGTACAGTGATTGAAATCATGTTAAGCTGTTGTCGTAGGTTGTCTTTATCGCATTGATATTGGTCAGGGATTTATAGTCACTGGATCTTATAAACACATTGGTTTACCCAAATATACCATGAAAATTACTGTTAGTTCTTTCATGTAGCTGGTCGATGACTTATGAAGAGCTGCTGTCGACTAATGATCCTTTCCCTCAGAAAATTCCATTACCTGTAAGTTCTTTTAATGACATTTCATCGGCACTCATCTCATTTAAGGACATGTTCAGGACATGATGATATTGATTGAATGTAAATGCTCTGTTAGATGTTGCAAAGACCTCTGTGAGGTATTAGTATAAATAGGAGAATGGCAATAACAGGGTATTCATTCATGATATCAATTGGTTTTCCTGGATTTTCTGAAAGTTTATAACAGCATGGTCCTCTTTCTTGCAGTTCAAGCCCTGAGTAGTTCAATCCCGGCACCTCCAGCTAACTTTAGACTGAGGGAAGAACACATGTCAGGAAGTTCATTGAAAGGTAAGCTCTGCTAGTTTTATTGTATCAGTCCAGTTTCATTATGCATCAGAAACTAGTTTATGCTTCCTCTTCCTTTTAGTGTTTCTGACACTTCTAATTGAATAGAGTTGGCGAATCTTTTACATACTAATCCAAATTCAGATATGGTTTTACATGGAAAACTTATTGCTGCTTACAAAATGATGGGTGCAGGGGGTCTCCAAATATTCTGATTTCAGTGTTTATATATGATGGGTGCAGGGTTGATATATTTCAGTGTTTACATGGAAAACTTATTGCTGCTTACAAATATTAAGTTTGGGTGAAACAGACAGTTGAAGAGGCTAACTAGCTAGCTTGATAGTTGTTAATGGATGTTATGATGTATGCAGAGAACTCAGGTATCCGGCCAGCTACTTTGAACATCTTCCCTTCTCAGCCAATGCATGTCGAGCCACCGAACAATTATTCCATGTGACAACAGAAATGTCGGATAGTATTGCTGGCCCCCCAGCAGATCTTAATCTAGTGGAAGAGCTGGAGCACATGTTTCGAATTCCCAGTTTAGAAGTTATTTTTAAGAAAAAAGCGGTTCTTAATGTCTGTTTAAAGTGGTTCCGTCATTTCTGTGAGGATTCTGAAGTTCAAAACTGTGGACTTGTGTTACACTCCACTCCAGCTGTTCCTTTTAAATTGATGCAGCTTCCTCACGTTTACCATGATCTCCTACAGAGGTTTGGCCTGTTCCTCGTCTGATTTGCATTTGAAGCTTATCCCTTTCTTTATGCTTATAAACTGAATTGTGTTGTGTCATCAGGTATATAAAACAACAGTGTCCAGAGTGCAAAACACCCCAGGATGAGCCAGCATTGTGCTTGCTGTGTGGTAGATTGTGCTCCCAGGGTTGGAAAACCTGCTTGGTCACTTAACTTACTTTTCTCAGAGCAGGCATATGTAGATTCAGGTGTTATTATAGGTCAAACTGGACAATATTAGAAAGATGTTGAGAGATATGGAAACATCGAGTATATGAGGTGCAATCCAGAGAATGGGTTTTTCCCTGATTTGTCAAAAGTTGCACGCACGGATGTCATATTTTTCTGCTCCCCAAACAATCCTACTGGTTCTGCTGCAACGAGGGAACAGCTGACCCAGTTGGTGGAGTTTGCTAAGAAAAATGGGTCTATCATCATCTATGATTCTGCATATGCCATGTATATTACATATTCTTTGACCATTTGATGTAATTGTATAATCTGGTCAACTGACAAATGACAAAACGTGCACAGCATGAAACAAAGTTTGGCACATTTGATGTAATTGTATAATCTTATTAATTACATTACTTTGCCTCTATTCGTTTAAGTTTGGCACATTTAAATTTTTATTTTCTAGAAATAAAACTTATAAGATGTAATAAAAAGTCATTTAATAGCAAAAAAAAAAAAAAAAAAAAAAAAAAAAAAAATATATATATATATATATATATATATATATATATATATATATATATATATATATATATTTGCCACGGCTTAAAACCGTGGCTAACTATTGCAACGGCTCAAAGACGTGGCCATGACTTTCCACGGCTTATAACCGTGGCTAGGACTTGCCACGGCTTAAAACTGTGGCTAAAACCTTTGCAACGGCTTATAACCGTGGCTAGGACTTGCCACGGTTTTAAGCCGTGGCTATTCCTGGCCACGGCTTAAAACCGTGGCTAACATATATTTTGCCACGGTTTTTAGCTGTTATTGAGGATTTAGCGACGCCCTTACAGCCCACGGTTCTAAGTCGTGCCAATGGGTTACCCCCACGGTTTAAAACCGTTGCTAATGGCCATTTTTGGTGTAGTGACCTTACAGACGACGGGTCGAAGTCGAAGATCACGATCTCTCCCTCTCGCACACAGACGAAGGGTCGAAGTCAAAGATTTATTGAACAGAGGCATTCACTCATTAGTATTATCAGTGGTTGCTCTTGGAAAATGACAGATACATCACATGGGTTCATTGGTATTATCAGTGGTTGCTCTTTGTGGTATGGGAGCTGTGAAGGATTCGTTCACAATATAGCAACAGGTGCTCTATGGGATCGTAACTTTGCTACTGAGATTCAAGCCATAAAAGTTCTGAAAAAAAAAAGTTGGGTACCCGGTAAGTATGTCATGAATTATTTTTTAAATACAAATTTATATGAATTATTTGCTACTCGCTAATTAATTATTTTTTAAATTAACATTATTTTTATATTAGCGACTAGAAAACTCGTCGCTAGTTGTTTTTTTTTAAAAAATAAAATTATTTTTATATTTATATTAGTGACGGCAAAACCAGTCGCTAGTTGTCTTTTTAAAAAATAACATTATTTTTATATTAGCGACAGCAAAATCCCATCGCTAATTTTTTTTTTTTTTAAATAATTTTTTTTTATATTAGCGACGGCAAAAAACCGTCGCTAGTTTTTTTTTTTTTTTTAATTAAACACTAAAGAATTTAGCTACGGCAATTTACCGTCGCTAATTGTTTTAAAAAAATCACCGATCCGCGTGAAACTTCATCTCAACCGTCAATAACACCCAAAAATTTAGCTCAATCCAACGCACTAAACCAAACCATGTCACCGATTCGCGTGAAACTAACACAACCAATCCCCTTCAATTACCTTTCTCTATATAAATTTCAATTTTTTTCTACAAACCAACTTAAACAAAAAATTTCTCTTAACCTCCAGAGAAGAAACCCACAGAGGAGAAGTTCGCCGCTTCCTCGACACCGATCCCGGCCGCCTCCCTCGACACCGATCACGGCCGCCTCTCTCTCCCCTCCCTTCCTCCGCTGCCTCTCTCTCGGAGATCTAAGATCTAAAATCTCAGATCTTGGAGATCTATGATTTCCGATATTCTATAGATCGATTTTTTTTTTTGTGGTTTTTTTGTCATTTTTGTATGGATTATTTGTAATTTTTGTATGATATTCTAGAGACTGTGTAATTTTGATCAATTAAGTTTAGTTCTGGTAGTTGATATTAATTTTCAAAATGGACAATCATTAATAGCTAATTTCATTATAAAAAATGAATTATAATTTGTAAATTTCATTTGTCAATATGATTTGCAACAAAGTTATCCCTAAATAGCCACGGCAAATACCGTGGTTGTTTTTTCAATTAGATTTGCAATTTAGCAACGGGAAAAAACCGTCGCTAAATAGCCAAGGCAAAAAAACGTCGCTAAATAGCCTTAGCGACCGTAAAAAAAAACCTTTGCTAAATAGCGATGGCAAAAAAACGGTCGCTAAATAACGACAACAAAAATCGTCACTATTTAGCAAAAATCGTCACTAAACAGCCACGGCAAAAAAACGGTCGCTAAATAGCGACGGCTAAAATCGTTGCTAAATAGCCACGGCTAAAAAACGGTCGCTAAATAGCGACGGTAAAAACCGTCGCTATTTTACAATTAGCGACAGTCTTCGTCGAAATTTTCAACAGCTTTAGCGACGAAATTTTTTGAGTTAGCCACGATTTTTTTGCCGTGGCTAATTAGCGACGGGATAGTTTACCGTTGCTGATTCAAATAGCGACGATTAAACGTGCCACGGTATTGCGACGGTTGTTGTGTCGTGGCTAAATCATTGTAGCGACGGTTTTTTGACAATTAACAACGGTTTTTAGCTGTTGCTGAATCGTCTTTTTTTTGTGGTGTCAAGACAGCATTGTGGTTCTAGATGACTGCACAAGCTCCCAAGCCATCGTGTCATGATGTCATCACTGGAAAATGGACACCGTCGGCTACAGACACTGCAGCTAACCGTCTCCCAGGATATGGTTTGATCACAAACATCATAAATGGTGGAGTTGAATGTGCTAATCGCGCGGAAGATAAGGTCCAAGACCGTATAGGATTTTATAATAGGTACTGTGGCATGTTTCAGGTTAGCGCCGGTGACAACCTTGACTGTGCCAATCAGAGACACCATACGGTTAATAGGCCACTCTGGTAAAAGTAAAATCTGTGGCAAGAGATTACAGTTTGTACGGAATCAATGGATTAGTCTAAAATTCGATCCAAATAATTCATATTATAGAGACAATAAATACTGCTTCAATGAAGGATCGATTGATGTTGATTGTACGGTCTTGTTGGCAATTTCGATTAACAAAATTAAACAGCATTAAAATGGGAGGATAAAATTCTACACAGTAAAATTCATAAGTGGGATATAGCGTGAGAGCTGACGCATTGACCTCCAGTGGATCAGTATAAAGACTCCCATTTCAACAAAGAATGAAAAGCAATGGGATTATAGGTGCCAAAGTCTTCATAAGATAAGATCATATGGATATTTCCAGACTAAAAAAAAAGTAATAAAAAAAGTAATAAGGAACAAAAAGAATATCTTTATAAATGGACAGCTAGCCTCTACCGATCCCAACATATTCCATAAATCAACTATTCATCCGTATCAAACTACATCTCTCTCTTCCTATTTATTTATACCCAACATCTTTGCTAATCAATTCAATTTCAGAGCTCTACCGGTACTATAATTTAACTAAGATGAAGCGCTCGTTACTATTAGCGTTTGCTTTGCTCTCTTTGATGTTCTTGCTGTCAAGAGCTGGTGGTAGGTCAATCACTTCAAATAATTCTACTGGAGAAACTGCTCAAATACCAGGGGATTTGAGCTCAATTATAAGTGAGTCCACCTTTAATAACATATTGAAACATCGTGGTGATGCCAAATGCCGCGGTATGTTCTACACCTACAAAGCTTTTCTAGTTGCAGCCGAGTCTTTTAGAACATTTGGCAAGACGGGTAATAAGGAGGTACGTAAAAGGGAGATTGCAGCTTTCTTTGCTCAAACCTCCGCAGAAACTACACGTAAGCTTCCTACAATTTAATTTTAAAGTATTTATTTTCCATTGTACACATACTATTTCATAAATTGGTTGATTGGGGAGTGGATTTGTTTCGATTCAGGCAGGTGGTCTGATGCTCCAGATGGCCCATTTTCATGGGGTTATTGCATTATTGAACAACTAGGCGATCAAGGGTCTTATTGTGAAGCAAGTACACAGTGGCCATGCGCTCCTGGCAAATCATATCATGGCCGAGGCCCAATACTGGTTACATGGTAATCTATACTATCATATTAAAGCAGACTCTCGTAATCTAATATCATGTTCACCATTTTTAATATAATATTGCCGTTTTCTTGATGGTGTTACTTTGATCCTTATTAGGAACTACAATTATGGGGAAGCTGGAAAAGCTCTTGGGATAGACCTAACAAACAAACCAGAGCTTGTGTCATCAGACCCAGTTATTGCCTTCAAGACAGCACTTTGGTTCTGGATGACACCTCAAGCTCCCAAGCCATCAACCCATGATGTTATCTCTGGCAAATGGAAACCTTCTGCAGCAGACAAGGCAGCTAATCGTCTCCCTGGATTCGGTACAATCACTAATATCATTGACGGTGGACTTGAATGTGGAAAAGGCGTGAATGATAAAGCTCAAAACCGTGTAGGGTTCTACAAGAGATACTGCACTATACTAGGAGTGACTCTTGAAGATAACCTAGATTGCGCGGATCAGACGCCATTCTAGGTTGGAATAATTACAGTGCTGAGGAGGGATTACAATGAAATAAAGTGGGTGACATTCTTTAGTGATATAAACAAATTCAGTAATACAATCTTGATTAAGATAAGTAGTTAATCATTTTACACCGATGAAGTTTAACAAACATGAATACATAAACTAAATAACATTTTCAAAATATAAAGATTTTTGGTAGAGATGATCTTGTTAATCTTTCTATGTTCCATGCCAAAAACGGATGCGCCACTTAATCAAACATTGAGTTTATTAACCACCCTAATTCATAGTCTTCTAAATAAATTACTAGGGCTCTAATTAATTGATCAAAACAAATGTAATCCTATTGGGTTAATTAAGCTACATTGTGCTCATTTTAATTTTAAGTTTACTCTCCATAGAATTTAAGCACTTACACTTGAGGGTTTTTTCTAAGTGCACCGGCCTTATGCCTGGTGTTGTCTCTTATCTCGATGCAGATCTACGGTGCCTGGTAGCACCAGGCATCTGGGCCAGACACCGTAGCATCACTCTACACTTAATTTAATGCTTAATGGAATATAAACATGTCATCTGGCGATAACAATGTTAATAACCAATGGGGACAAAAATGTTCACTGATTAAACAGTATGTGAGGTAGTTTTATAACATTGAATTAATTCAAATCCGACTAAAAGAATATGCTGAGTACTATAATTCAAATAAATTTCTCCATTGAAACATATGGTTGGTTCATCAACCTTAGTAGGCCTAGCAGGTAACTACTTTTTGGGTTCACACTAATCATGCCTAAAGCTAGCTAAAATCTGTGGCAAGAGATTATAGTTTGTACGGAATAAACGGATTCTCAAATTCTAGACAGCCTGGGTTGGTCGGGGGCGAAAATACAGTTTTGCCCCCCCCCCCCCTCTTTAAACACCTTCTCTAAAAAGGTGTTTAAAGAGGGGTGACAAAATTGTATTTTTGCCCTCCCAGACAACAAACCAAACTGCAGACCCAGGCCCTGTAGAATAACTCGATGTTGATTGTACGGTTTGTTTGCAATTTCGATTAACAAAATTAAACAGCATTAAAATGGGAAGATAAAATTCCACACATTAAAATTCATAAGTGGGATATAGCGTGAGAGCTGGGGCATTGACCTCCAGTGGATTAGTATAAAGACTCCCATTTTAATAAAGAATGAAAAGCAATGGGATTATAGGAGGCAAAGTCTTCATAAGATAAGATCATATGGCCATTTCCAGATTAAAAGAAGTAATAAGGAACAAAAAGAATATCTTTATAAATGGATTCAGCAACTATCGCCACTTCGCGCGCATTATGTAGAGGTAAAATTATCTATTCGTTGTGATGTGTTTAGATCTATCCTTGTTGATTTTGTGCTTGCAAAAATGAGATACAATTAAATCAAGGACCACCGTGGTAGTGGTCGAAGGCACTCCGATGCTTAAGTCATATATCGATGGAAGAGTGAAGATTGTATGTAAATTGCAATGTGTATGTGTATCTTTCTTCTTCCTTTCACCATCTCATACAGCGAATGTTCCCTCACCAATTGTCCCTATGATCCAAAGTGTGATGGAGGAAGAGATTCCAAAGTGTGACTGAGAGTCTCTGGCACTTGACTTTGTTTAGGACCCAATGTTTGATTGGGCTAAGAGTTGATTTCATGTGAGTAGATCTCAGGCATGTGGTAGCTTTGAGATCTGTGTTCGGGCCTTATTGTCCTGGGCCAAGCCATAAGATATGTGCCTCTTGAGATGGCGTGTTTTGGGCCTGACACTTGACTTACGGGCTGAACAACTGTTTGTGAATGGGTCCGTTGGGACTGCGCTGAAGCCTTTCTCGTGCTAGGGTTAGCCCATGCCACGTGTACAATTGTGATCGAGTGACTGTGTCATGTCTCATCAGCTACTCCCTCTAGCTAGTGGGTCTGCATATTAGGCCCCTAATTGTTTGTGCGTAGGGGTCTATGCGAGGCCATGATGATATATTTTGGCACATTTTCGGCTTCTGTGATGCACTTATTACTAGTATAGCGGGTTTTGGTTATTGATTCCCTTGCAAGTCAAGTCTATACAGACCTTGTTCGAGAGAGTTTGTCCATTTTCCTTGCCTGAGTTATTGTTTTCTTGCCAACAATTCTCTTCAGTTGGGCTAGGTACAAACTTATTTTCGATCTTGACTTCTCAGTTCTCGCCTGACCATCCTGTGGCATGTACTGAATTGTTTTTGGAACATCTCTGATGTCAGAGAGGGATCTCACCTACCTTCACAGCCAATATAGAATCCCTGGTGCTTCAGGGTTAACGCTTTTGGGTGATGGTGAGTCTCTAATATCCCCAAAGGTGGGGTGCGTAGCTCTGTATAAGGTCATCTTCAGAGTGGGCATGCGCTTCTCTGTTCTTGAAGTTATTTGAGAATTCCTATCATTCCATGGTATTGCTGCCCAAATGGCACCAAATGGGTGGAGGATTTTGATTGCCACCTTGGCTAGGGTGAAGGTTGCTGGGCTCTGCCTAACACCTAGGTTGATTCATTCCATGGCTCCTATAAGGATGAGCAGCCATGACACCTGCTCGCTGGTGAAGCCCTCTTGCTTTAGCGGACATTCAGAGGACACGAAGAATTGGCAGTGGTACTGCTTTTTTACTTGTGTGCGGTCTGGATACTTTGACCATGAGAACCATTTGGTATATCGCAACTTCAGAAGTGTCATTAAGTCCTATGACTTTTCTTGTTTGATTCTTCTAGCATGGTGCTTATCGTATGTTTGTTGTGCCATCTATTTTCATAACTAGAGGGTCACAACATTGTCGTTCTTTCTCATGAGAATGAGAGAGCTAAAGCCAACTTTTTCTCCCTGTTGCTTATGCCCCTTTAGGATGCACTTAGTATTGACTTTATCGAGCACAACGGTCTATTTTTTTATGAGGTTGGTAGGGTGGACCGAGCATTGATTGCTCCGACTGCTCTTCTTCTAGAACAAGAGTGTCCAGGGCGTAGAGGAAGTTAGTTGCCAGGGAATCCAATCCATCCAAAAGGAAGGTCGTGGAGAGGCTGTTTCCCCCGGCTTGCAAGTCCAAAAAGTTTAATTGGGGGTTGCCCAGGCTGCCCTCTCCGCTCTGTTGTCTATTATGGAAAAAGATCTCGTCGATCACTCCCAGTCAGTGATACCTTTCTGTGTTTCTAAGGAGACAGTGCATGAACCCGACAGTTTACCTCATTGCCCTCGTGTTCTGATGTTTTTCTTTGAGGGGGAACACTTTAGTCTTGCTGGGGTGGAAGACCCCAACAGTCTTAATGAAGAGTAGCTCGAGCGTGTCAATGCTCGTCTTTTTTAGGCTACCGTGAGACTTTCTACTGGTGTTGAATCAGGCCTGGATTCTCAGGCTCGCTCCGCTTCCTTGTCGGCCTGCTGCCAGCAAAGGGAAGGGATTCACAGAATTTTATCCTTCTTCGGAGGTTGTAGCTGCGAGAGGGAGTGCGGGACTCATCCCTGACCCCAAGCGCCTCCATTCCAGCACTCGCGTCAACTTTCTTGGCTCAGGCATTATTCAACTTAGTTGTGATTATCGACATGTGTAGCATCAGAAGGTTGATCAGAGGAACGGATCCATGCAACTTCTGAGGAGGTCTTTTTCCCATCTGGTTGATCGTTCGCTATTGGAGGAAATACCCACGGGGGACCATCTCAATCAAGGGGTGAAGCAACTCATGCAGGTGAGCTAATACCTGTTTATTCGTCGTTGGCTTCTAAACTACACTTCTTGTTTGTAACGATGTGTTTGGTTTCTGATCAAGGGATGGCCCCCTTCACGTATGTTGGGATGCTGGGCACTGAAGAGGATTCTACACAGAACAAAGTCTATGCCCTGGAAAGGTTGTTTGCCGAGCAACAATGTCACGACCCAATCCACAGAGTACTATATTGTTCGTTTTGGGCCCAAGGCCTACCGCTTTAAAACCCATAGTACTTTGTAGATCCAAACTCGTACATATATAGTACATCACCCTCCGGCACCTAGGCGATGTGGTACTATGATCTTCCCCTTTGTAGCTTGCCAACTCTCTTGGGATTCATGGGCTCTTGGACTTCTCCCTCACCCATCCCTTAGGTCCACCCACACAAGGGTATCACAGTTGCATTTTCAAGTTTCTTCTCCAAAAAATTCCCTTCCACCACCTTCTTTTTTTACTTGGAATTTCAAACATTGCAGCTGTTGATCCAAGTTATTGCCGACTTATCCAAGTTTTCTTTCCTTTTATAGTCACCATGTGGTGGTGGTGAAGATTTTTCAAGCTTTTTCTCCAAGCAATTCCCCACCACCTTCTTCTTTGACTCATAATTTCAAACATTGTAGTTGTTGCTAGCTCATCTAAGTTCCCAGCTCCTTCGTTCAACAAGGACATTGTCCCTAACTTAAACACTTGGCTCTCAAGTGTGGAGTTTTTACCAATTAGTCTCTACCGCCCCAGAAAGACATCGGCGCTTAGTAAGAGACATGTCCAATCTTATTAACTTTAACTAATGTTGATTCATAACCGATGTGATATTAGTTACACTTATGTCAAGCCGACATCTACAATAGGTTGTGACATATAGTTGCTCTTTTTGCTATAGAGCGCGACGAGTTTTGCCATCCCTTCCGATCACAGCAGTCAGGTCACTATGACACTCAATTTGGAGAAATTAATCAAGCAAGTGGATTTTAATTGGCGTTGGCCCTTTTTGAGTGAAAAAGAATGCCCCGACACTTATAGTGACTTCTGACACCATTCAGTGTTCAGAATACTGAGGGTTCTATTGTCCCCATCGTTGATTTAACATTTAATTTTGTTGAAGTACCCCTATTGAGATTAAAAGCCAAATAACCCCTAAAAAATAATTTTGGTTGGAAAAGGACGGATGATGGTTTGGTGTGATTGATTTTTAGTTGTTTGAGGGAAAAAGAAAACTTTACCACTAAAGTTTTATTTTCCGATATTTGATTTTTTTTATCAGTGAAAAATAACCTACTATGAAAACTTTACCCACTTTAATGTGGGAAAACTTTACTTATGGGTCAACAATGAAAAGTTTTTATTGCCTTTCTCCACTCTCCACTCGATCTCGATCTCGATCTCGACCTCGACCTCGACCTCTCTCTCTGATGTTGCCTCTCTCTTCAGATCTCTTGCTGCTATTCTCTTCAAATCTCATATTGTTCTTGATGCAGTCTTTTTCCACTCCCTGTTTGACCTAATCTTGCCGACATGCTAACATGAACAAGTAACGCACATGAGCCACAAACCACCATGGGGTGGCCGATGGCACTCCAATGCTAAAGTCAGACATGGCTCTGTGGAAGGCGTAATGCTGTAAAAGGGAATTTATTTGCTTACCAACCTCATGTCTTATTTATAGTGCAAAGAGTCATGATTCTACTAGGCCATCGTAGGCGAAGTTTTGGAAGAAGATCTTCATGGAGATCCCTCCCTAATTAGGAGTCATGTTGTAGGAGGGAAGTTCCCTATTAGCTCTATGCTCCTAGATACGCAGGGGAAGTTCCCTATTAGCTCTATGCTCCTAGATACGCAGGGGAAGTTCCCTAACAGCAATCCGTAAAAGGGAGTTTCCCTGTATGGAAAATACTCTGGTGTGTGCTTCCTAGTTGGAAGCAGAGAGCAGCTGTAGTTTCCCGTCTGAAGTTGATCCTTAAAATACTTGCCTGAAGAAGGCTTACGGGTATTGAGGATAGTTGTAAGACGTTTGGGCCTAGCATGCTGTGAGAGTTCGGGTCCCCCTAGTAGACTGCAATTGGTCGGGCTTAGAACCGCTTTGGGTCGGATCAATGTTGGTCTGACGCTTGAGGCCGCAACTCCTCGAGATCATCATGACATGTGTGCGACTCCGGGGTGTGACCGTTTTTTTGTATCATCAGCTACTCCCCCCGAGTTAGTGGATTGTCACATCGATTCGATAAGTCATCTCTTGAAGGATTGTGCGCTCATGATGATTGAGTCGGAATCGTTGCTTGAGCCTCGTGCTACATTAATTGGACGTGCGTTGGTTTAGCGGAAAAAAATGCGAGAAACTAACCTCTATTTAAGTCATCCACTTTGTAGAGTATAATTTTTATACTTTCCTTGCTTTCGAAGCTACCGCTTTGATTAGAAAAGATTCTTAATCTTTTTCATGGCTCAAGAAACCCTTCATCATGACGCTGTCTCTGTTGAGCGCTTGGAGTTTTTCGAAGATAGGTTGTTGTCCGAACCTGGTCTCGCTAACATCCATACAATGTTTGGGGTCCATGAGGACCTGCCGTTGTATCTCCTGACGGGCAACGAGAAGCCAATGTCACATCTCGTTGGTTTTATCTGTTTGCACCGCGGGGTGCTTCAAATTGGAGTGCATTTTCTGGTTCTGGATGTGATATGGGAGTTTTTAGATTTCTTAGGGATTCATCCGGCTCAATTGGGCCCCAATGGATATAGAATTATCCTCACGATTCTGTTAAGTGCTAAGGAGGTCGGCGTTAGCGTGACTCCGCGGGTGATTTAGTTGCTGACCTCTCCTCGGCTAAAGAGTAATGCAGTTTGTAAGATGAAGTCGCTGAATAACTTCGTTAAGTTGCCTGATGATTTCAAGTTTTGGCAGAAGTACTTTCAATGCAAGGGTCGTCCTCTCGAGTGGCAGTTTAGGCCACTTCGTAAGTTCATCTCTTTTCTTGTGACTTTGATGTGCTTGATAGTGGGTCGATTAACCATCGCTTGCGTTTTTCAGCAGGAAGTTTTCCCACTACTCCTCTTACCTTAGAGGAGCAAAGCACCATGGAGAAGTTTTGCGTTCTTCCAAAAGAAAGTCGGTCGAAGTCATAAGAGTCTCCAACTTCATCCGTAGTGGGTTGTAGGACAACTGGCACGTCGCCTCCACTCTGTATCGAGAGTAGCGCATTAAGTTGGAAGATGGGGCCCCTTCCAGAAAGAGGAAGGCTACTGGGGCCAAAGCTTCTATTCTGTCTTATGCGGAGGAGTTGTTTGAGACTCTTGCCACCTTTGTGAGGAAGAGGTCTCGCGTTAGAACTGGGCCATCTTCGCACGATCCACTCTGGTGAAAGGGGAGTGCGAGTCTGCTAGGCATGTTGATGCGAAGACTGATGTTTCTGGCTTGGAAAAGGATTACCTGTGATTGGCAGAAGTTTTGACAGGTCGAACTTTAGTGACGTGTAGGTCGAGGCTATGAATGACTATCTGGTGCAGATGGTGATGGCAGTTTCCGCTGGTGCTGATTAGTGTAGGGTCGCTTCGACAGAAGGCTCTGGTGAGGATTTGCCTGAGGTGGTAGAATTTGATTTCCCCATAGTTGTTTCGCCTGATATTGGCCGCGGTACCGGTCATGTCTCTTGCAGTTAACATTGCTCACCGTCTCGCTCTAGGCCTCAACTAGAGGTGTTGGAGGGTCCTTTGGATACTTCGTTGTCTTCTCACCCTCCGGATCCCATTGAGCCATCTTGCACAAAAGGGGTTGTTGTTGTTGACAGGGGAAAGGCCACGGAGGAGAACTTGAGGATGGTGGCGACCATGAAGGGCAGTGTCATCATAGTTCTCGATCAGGTAAAGCTTCATCTGGGCGCACGAATAAGCTTGTTTGCACCGAATTTGGTGAAGCTGATTTCACAGGTCGGGCACCAAGAAGTGGACGTAGAATATGCTTCGAGGAAGCATATAAGCAAGCGTCATAGCTGGCTGATGGATCACGTTCCAAAACCCAAGGAGGATTCGTTGGAAGGGTGTATGGATAAATTCTTGAAGTACCTTATGATGGGTATGTCTCATTTGAGCCACGCGGTCGTTGATGGGACGGAAGTTGAGGCGGCTCGCGAGAGAGTGTACACGTTGGAGCGTGTCTTCTCGCATATGCAGACGTTGTATGCTGATGTGCTCCATGAAATTGAACAGCTTAAGAAGCAGGCCGAAGAGAAAAGGTTGGATCGGTCAACCGTGGTAGCTGAGGCTCAAAGGGCTCGTTTGGAAGACCTTGAGTGTAATCTAACATAGGCAGTGTCCGAAAGGGACAGACTTAGGCAGGAGCTGAGTTGTATCCGCCAAGAAGTCGAGGTTGTGCAGGAAGCTGTGGCTAAGGCGAGTTTTTAATTGTTGTCTTTCATTGAAGAAAGTCTTTCAAAGGAAGCCGACTGTCCTGCTGAGAAGCAACAATTGGAATCCGATGTGGAGTTCTATGCTCGAGAAGCGAGGAAGGCTGAGGACCAACTCGAATTGGGGTGGCATAAACTTAGTGTCGTAAATAGTAGTCTGGCCACAAAACAGTCTCAGGTCGACGCACTGACTAGCAAGTTGGAGCTATTGGAGCGTGAACTTGTTGACGCAAAGGTGCGAGAGGAAGAGTTTCTCCAAGAACAAGGCAAATGTGAGTTCCACTAGGTTGTACATGGACGGCTGGAGCTGATGAAGGATAAGCATCTGGAGTGGGATCTCAGCCGTTATAAGAAGATGTCGTATGACAACATGTCTGTTACCTCGATGTCATCGAGCGAGGACGATAGTTTGAGCTTTGATGTCCAGGCTGCGGCGTGTGTGGTCGCAACTCCTGCTCCTTCTTACACTAGGCTTAACTCTTCCATTTTTGTACCCACTCCTGATAAGGAGTGAACTTTGTGTGCTTGTACTCTTTTTGTCTTTGACCATTAATGAAAACAGTTTTATTCATTTCGTACTTGTTGTCTCTATTACGTATTTTTTTGTTTCACCTTTTCGTCTTGCTTTGGCATAGGCTGGTTGAATCAATAAGACGTTGATTGGTCTATCTGCAGTAGAGAGCTTAACCGCTTTGTGTTGTGAATGACTCGGGGTCATCGCAGCGTAGTCATGTCCGGCAGTGGGCATGTTATGAACAGTTTAGCTGGGGGTTGAGTCATCTGAGTTGTGCCCTGTCCCCAAGGTAAGCTACTTGAGGGTTACCACCTTCCAAACCATCTACACCCAGGGGCGGAGCCAGGATTGCTGACAAAGGAAGGCCAAAAAAGTTTGAAAAGACAAATTTTACCCCTAAACGTGGTTTTCCGAACCGAACAAAGATTTTTTTTCTTTTTTAACTCCCAGCAAACCCATCCTCACCAACCCTCTCACTCTCTCCTCTTATCCTTATTCTTTTCTTATATTTTCTCTCCCTCACAAACCCTCTCTCACTCTGTAATCTCTCAACTCCGCCTCTCATCTCACTCCCAATTCGCTCAACTTCGTAGCAGCTGACTATATCGAACCCTGAAACGCGAACATATCGGTAGCAGAGATTTGTATAGAAATGGGGGACCTAAACTTTAAAAATAACCCATAATATAATTTATAGTGGAGTTCGGAGTCAAGATTGTATACAAAAGGGGGCAACCTAAACTTTTAAAAGGGGGGCAATATAAAAAAATTGAGTAATTTAGTTGAATTTTTCATAAAAATAAGGGGGGCAACTGACCCCCTTATCCTAAGGGTAGATCCGCCCATGTCTACACCCTCGCAGTAGGGGCTACAGGTCGGGGATTTGATCAAAAGCTTTCGTTGCTGGTCGTCACCAGCTAGGCTTACCAGATTAGTTTCAGCGATCACTGACCGTGGATGGGGCAATGATCCTTGGCAAGTCTTCATCACAATGCGTGGTAGCACTGATTAGATTCCCACTTCCTAAACCTTCGATGCCCGCGCTGAGTGGGCTAGGTGAACCAGAAGCCATAGTCATCGATCTTGGCTGACTAAGCTTGCCTGGTTTGAATAGAGGTTTCGTCTGCTAGGGGACGTGCAAACCTAATCCATCACCATGTTGCATGGAATGGATGAAATTACCTTAAATCAGCTGGTGATCTGTAGGTATAATTCGTATGTCAAGGTTGACTAGGATCTCTAGTGTCCGTGCCAAGTATGTGACAGAGTGTTGTTTGAATAATAGGTTGATCCCATAGGCCCGTAGAGGAAGGGCTAGGGTTTTCTACATGGTGCGTTGTGTGTACGACATAGATTGCGCAGTGACACGTGTACAACATAGGTTGTGTGACGGTTGAGTATCGGTTACTACCACTCAATTGATGGGGTTGCATGCAGTGTCATTAATTAACTGATGTGGTCTGTGCAATTTCTTTGGGAACCGTCGTCTTCCAATTTCCCATACGGTATTTAATGTTTGGCAGTTAATGCTTGACTGCCTGCTTGGTGAACCATCATGTCTATATAATGGTGTTTTCCAATCGTTGTAGGCACTATCTTTCACAGAGCTTATCTTCTATAATGTCCTTGCTTGAAAAAGAATCTTTGGATTTTCGAAAGGTAGAGGATAATGCTTTGGGTTTTCCAAAGGCTGAAGTTGAGTCTCCGTCTCTGGAGTCTCCGAATGTTCTGACGTTTGCACTGATCATGTATAGAGATAGTTGTTGTTATGCGTGGTCACCTGATATGGGTGGGCACGTAGTTGATCCGTTGAGGTCTCGTAATTTCTTATCATATGGCGAAGAAGTACTACGAATTTCTTACTAAGGGAGATACTTTGGTGTTACACCGTACCACTTTTGCTTTCATGTGCTCGAATCTCGTTGCTAACCAATGGTTGATTGAAGTGTTAGTCGACGTGCGATGTCTCCGAGTGTGGTAGTTCTCAGCCACACCGGTACCTACCATCGCATATGGGAAAAGTGGTATCTCTTGATAGCATTGTGAGATAGTAGTTGCATCGCTACTTGTGACCATTTTCATCTGCCTTCTTCTAACCTATTTGAGAAAGTTAGAAGGGGGGTCGAATGTCTCTTGAGGAAATCAGCAGCCCGTTGTGAGGTCTACAATGCTGTAGTACGAGACTTTTTCGGGGTGATTTGACGGAGCAATCTGACTTCGATCTCAGTCTTTCAATCTCTTCTGCCACTTCGTCTTTATCTTGGGAAGGTGTCCAGCGAATCTCAGTATCTTACCTTTGCTATCACTTGCAGACTGCTCGCATTAGAGGGTTTGCAAGTCTACGGCGGACAGTGTCCGTTGCTGAATTTTCTAAATGAGTCTTTTACTTCAGTTCGCACTGTATTCAGATGTTTATAGTGCTCAGTCTTTATATCCGCCTCAGGGCGTTTGCAATATGTAGCCTTTTGTATCTGCCTCAAGGTGCTTGTTGTTACATCTTTCCGATAATCAATAGAGTTTGTTTTTTATAATTCTTCCTTTATTTCTTAAATGATTGAAAATCACATAAGTCTTTTAAGAACTAAAACTCAATATTGACTGTGGAAAGGGAAAAAAACAACTTAAAGCAAACTAATTGTTAATGGAGAAAAATTGATCCTGGCCTTGAAGTGGATTCAGGTTGCTCTCACAAATCATTTGGCAGACTGTCGAGGCATTACATAGGTTACTGAAAAGTTAACCTTGCAGAGGGGCAGATCTCCATGTCGATGAAATGTCATGGGGATGTGCTCCTGCTTGCCATGGCCTTTTCGGCTCGCTGGGCGGAAGAGCTTGTTACTCTCGTACCGCTTGAAAGTGATGTCTCTACCATCTTTTAGTTTTGCACTGGGTTAGGTTGCACTACATGATGTACCTAAATCTGGGAGCACTTTATTTATTTCAGCGCGGTGTAGTGGCAGCCTCGTGTCGCAGGTTGGTCTCCACGTATTGTTCATTCGAAGTGGTTAATAGTATACTTAAAACAATGGTGAAGGGTGGAGACCACTGCTTCCATCGTGTGGAGCCAAGGTCTTCCCAGGATGAGATTGTAGGCTGATGGTGTGTCTACCACCATGAAGTCCAAAAATAGGACTTTCCTTAGTTGCGGCTCTCCTGCTACCGTAGCCAACCTTATCTTTTCGATGGGGAATCACTTCTCCCCGCTGAATCCGATCAACGGGTGTTCTGAAGATGTCAGGATTTCTTCCTTGAGGTCCATGCTACAGAACGCGCTGTAGAACAGAACGTTAAGTGAACTTCCTATGTCAACCAGAGCTCTTTTTACTTTCCACCATGCTATGGAGACCGAGATGACTAAGGCATCGTTGTGTGGCGCTCAGACTCTTTCGAGGTCCTTGTCCGTAAAGGTCATGGTGGGAATAAGGCTCTGAACACGTAAGTGGTAGATGTGTTTGTCCTCATCCACGGATTGTAACCGCATATCCAGTAGTGTCCGCTTGTGGGACCTGTATGATTGATCTTCATTCGGTCTAACTCCATGAATGACGTAGATTGTCCTTGGAGTCTCCTTCTTTATCTTTTTAACCGACTCCCCCTGTCCATGGTCTGTTCTGACTGCTTATCAGATTTTAGAAATTCTTTCAGTTTGCCTTTGCGGATCCAGTACTCAACTTCATACCTCAGACTCTTGCAGTCATTAGTGTTGTGGTCGCCCTCCTTGTGGTACATGCAGTATTTGTCGTTGTCGCGCTTGGAGGGATTGCCGGGTGTCTTTGGGGCCACTTCAGTTCCTCCCAGGTTTTCATGGCGCTTAGGGTATCACGGCTCTAGATCCAACGTACACTACAAGAAAAATGGTCATTAATAGCGTTTCAAAAATGTTATGGTAGGATACCATAGCGTTTCAAAAATGTTATGGTAGGATACCATAGCGTTTTAGAAAACGTTGTGTCTGCCGAAGCTATAATAGATACAGGGTCTATTTTAGCGTTTTAAAAGCGCTATTGTAAGTTGACTATTTATAGCATTTCTGAAATGCTATAGTAACATTACTTATAGCGTTTCTGAAACGCTATAGTAAGTCTATTATAGTGTTTTAAAAATGCTATTGTAAGTTGACTATTTATAGCATTTTTTATAGCGTTTTTGAAACGCTATAGTAAGTCAATTATAGCGTTTTAAAAACGCTATTGTAAGTTGACTATTTATAGCGTTTCGGAAACGCTATAGTAACATTATTTATAGCGTTTCCGAAACGCTATAGTAAGTCTATTATAGCGTGTTAAAAATGCTATTGTACGTTGACTATTTATAGCGTTTCTGAAACGCTATAGTAACTGTATTTATAACATTTTTGAAACACTATTGTACAGTTACTATAGCGTTTCAGAAACGCTATTGTCTTCTCTCACATAGCATATAACAAATGCTATTGTATTAGTTTCTATAGAGTTTCTCAATGCCTTTTTTTTTCTATAGCACTCATCAAGTGCTATCAAATGACTTTTTATAACATCTTATAAGTTTTATTTCTAGAAAATAAAAATCTAAATGTGCCAAACTTAAACATTTCCATGAATGGAGGCAAAGTAATGTAATTAATAAGATAATGTATTACATCGAGTCACAAAATCTATCAAATAATAAAGATCAGACTACATTTATTTCAGTTGAAGTATGGTCACACCATACCAATTCTATAATTATAACTGTACATTGTTGCTTTCTACATCCTCTTCGATTGCCATGTCTACGTATCAACTGCTCTCTTTGTCAAATTAGAACTGATATAGAGTTGAACTTAGAAAATAAGTGCTCTGCATGAAAGAAAATAGGACTAAGATATGTTGAAGCTTGGGGCACAGCATGCTGGTTCATTCACTAGGCTCGTCCTTGGATCAGTTGCAACGTTGACATTGACCATGCTAGCAGCAAACCCCATGGCTCTCCCAATCTCCCTTTCCATTCTACAGATAACTACATCTTGGACAATGTCCTGAACTGCCTTACTCAAGTTGCCATTCTCCATATTTTTTATGGCACGTAAGGCACTAGCTTTGTTTCATAGATAAACTGCATTGACATCCTTCTCCCAGTAAGACTAGTTGTGACTGCTAACTCCATATCGGATACTGAATGTTTGAAGTCACTGTTCCACACAAATATCAGTTAGCAAAACTGGCTTTGTGTAGAAGCATGTAGACTAGTATGAAAAACTCAGATACAAACCTGATCTATCACCAGAACTGAAAGATCTTTCATGATTTGAGCAAGCTCATTCACTGATTCCACAACCTACAAACAAATATCAGGCAAGTTAATTGAGGACTTTTTATCTTTTAAGCTTGCCTGAGTTAACTCTCTCTCCCTCTCTGCTGGGAATGCCTCACTATTCTTCAACCTTGACAGTTGGGGCACATTAAATCTCTAAATAGAAATATACACCAACCAAATCAGAATTTATCTATTTTATCTCAATGAATTATCTAAAAAATTTCACTTTCATCAGATTGAGATCGTATTTTTGGATGCTGAAGATACCCAAACTAAGATGTTAAAAAGGGGGGTGGTGGGAGCATACCATGTCACTGAAGTCATCCACTTCCATTGTAGATTTACTTCCATTAAAATTCATCTCGATGTCAACCCCATCTTGACCCTAAAGCATAAATTTTCACCATTTCAGAAATATGTATTGCTCCAAGCACTTGAAGATGTTGAGTATTTCAAAGAGGCACCTAGATTGTAAATCAATTAAAGTATTTATGAATAAAATAACTGCAGTCTTAATCCAAAGAGCAAACCATACATTTTCAAAATTATATGCTATGTAGAAAATTTTCTGACCAGGGCATATGAAACTACTTATGCTACTAACGTTACAAACAATATTAAGAAAAAGGTAATGTAGACCTCTTTTTGCTGCCGGAGGCTTCAAGTAAGTAGATTGTTTCTTTCGTAGGTCCACTGAAAGATTCTGAAGGTTGGTAGCAAGAGAACGTTGTACAAGAAAAATGAAG
Organism: Berberis vulgaris; assembly: GCA_963556465.1. Classification (NCBI taxonomy): domain Eukaryota; kingdom Viridiplantae; phylum Streptophyta; class Magnoliopsida; order Ranunculales; family Berberidaceae; genus Berberis; species Berberis vulgaris. The sequence continues at coordinate 73,077,831 of OY747134.1, forward strand.
ATGCAATCAAAATCCACCACTGAAGGATGCAAGGAAAATGAGATCCAATAATTAGATATTCTAATTCTTAACTATCAAAATCATCAGTTTAAAATGAATGTGCAAGAGGCAATAAGTAATGATCATGTTATACCTGTACATTTTTCCTAACATTTGAATCCTCAGAAAACCTACGTGCAGAAAGTCTTTGTAATTCCTTCTCAGATCTTTTCAACAAATCCGTTATCTCTTGCGTAAGGGCCTCAATCAGGTGTTGATCTTCTCTGCCATCTGTAAAGTATGTAATCTTTTCAACATAACCGAGGGAAAAAAATTTCATGGTTGTCATTACTTACCTTTCCCAAGGCATCATCAATATTCATATTTTTCACAAACCCGCATGAAAACAATGTTTGTTCCGAAATCAGGATCAATGATCTGGGACAAGGTTGCCAGTACATCTTTTTAAGCTGTGAGTGATGTTGTAGAAGTACCAGCTACAAGAAACAAAGTTGTGGCAGATTAGATAGTTAAATTAGAACAAGAATAAAATTTTTCGTTGGCATCCAGGTTTTAGCCTACGTGCGAATCCGGAGTTTGCACCATTATGGATTGAACTCCCAAATCTTCCTTTCACTTTCTTTCTTCCCGCCATCATGAAGGCGATTGGGGATTCCTTCGGTAGTTTCCTTCTGATTGATGATGGAACTAGATTCTTTGCCCGTCCGAAGGTGGCACGTATGTGTGTTGAGATAGATGTCACTAAACCTCTCTCACATAGGATTTGGCTTGAAAGTTCAAAATATGGAGGATTCTGGCAGAAACTTGAATATCCAGGATTCAAATATTGCGACCATTGTTCGCTAATTGGGCATGAGAAAGACTATTGTAGAAAACTAGTTGGCAAGAAGAAGGCTCAATCTAATGTTGATGGAGAAAGTCATAGGGAAATTAAGGCTTCCGACAAGACCAAGCAAAAACACAACCAAATAGGGGAGAAACAAAGTCAAAACGTTTACGAACAAATGTATGTTCTGGTTGCCACAAAAACTATGGAAAATGATGAGAAAATAGGAGTTAGTGGAGCAAAAAACTCTCAAGGAGTCGAGATTATTAGTGAACAAGTAGAAGAAAACAAGGTGAAAGCATGGGAAAAGGAATTCGACAATGTTATTTTGGTTAACAAATTTGGAGTTTTAGATGAGGAAAATTCGGAAGGGTGTGGGGAAGGAATTGAGGAAAAGCATGAAGATCTCAAGATGGAGGAACATATTTTTCACACGGCTCATGACAATGCCGTAGTTGTTCCAGAATCCACGGAGGAATGCCTTTTAGAGGTGGGGTACACAGTTTCGGAGATTGCAAATGTTATGGGGAACCAGGAACTGACATTAAAGCAGGATGATGTTGTAAATTCAGGGGCTACGTTTGCTGTTTCACCCAAGCCGCAAATTCAGGGTGTTGCAGCGACTGCGCAGGGTGCTTCAGCGCACACACCACAGGGTACTCCAGTGACTCCAGTACACGTACCACAGGGTGCTCCACAGGGTGTTACAGTGACTTCAGCGCTCACGCCACAGGGTGCCTCAGCGCACACACCACAGGGTACTCCAGTGACTTTGACGAAGGATGGTAATGAAAGTGATATGATAAATCAAGATCAGACAGTAGATAATGAAGAGGTTATGCAAGGGCATTCTCCCAAAACCCCAAAGGATGTTGTCTCTACTTCCATGGACAATTTAACTGAAAAAAGGTTTGAGGTTGGAGGTATGGTGTTTGTCACACCCCGATTTTCGAGGAAAATGAAAATCCCAAAATCCACGTAGGATTATCCGTTTCCCCCAAAACTCGGAACGTGAAAATTCAAAAAACACAGAAACAAATAGCAGCAACAACTAAACATCTTAAACAAATAAAAATCTAACCCGGAGAAGACTGGCATGGCTAGCTCACTAGCAGAACTCCAGGAACGCAGCTCAAAGTCTCTAAACCTGAAAGGCTAATCGGCTACATTCCAAAAGGAATGTACCCAAGAAGCAAAAGCTCACTCGGTTCAGGAATAAAGCTGGTGTGAGAAATCTTCATCCTAAAATCAATAAATCCACACATGACAACATTAAAATAAAACAAACAATAAATAACCACACCATCAGGTAGTTCCTCAATGAGGCAATGGTGTTATCATCCTAATAAATAAATATGCATTATTTATTACTAATAATTAAAATTTATGAGTTATCAATCCTCATAAATGCAACAACAATAAAATTCATAATCATATTAGACTATTATTGAAATATTAACAAAACACATTTTTCTACCTTCAGGAAGACATGTAGTTCTCATTCAATGGTTGAATGAGCATTTAGTTTCTTCCTTTAAGGTAATTATGCACATACACAAAAAGAAATCTCGCTTCTTTTCCACAATCGCACTGTCCTCCTTGTGCCGAACACACCTCACCCAAGTGTGCCTCCCTTGCCTTCGAAACCACTCGGAGCGTACATGTTCCAAGTGGGGTGCCACCTCGAGGAACATGTCATCTCACCCGAAGTTCGATCCATGGCAAGCATTTTCTAAATCTACACGTACAACCGAACTCACATGGAACGGTGCACCGATATGAAAGCAAGTCTGCATACCCATAATATCACACGTATACAAGCAAGTCTGTATACAAAAATTTCTTTTCTTTTCACATTTTTTTTTCAGAGTTGTGGAAAAGAGCATAAAAATAAATAAATCCTCAAAACTCTTTTATGGTGACGCTTTGTCAACCATAAAATCAACCACAGTATCTACCATTCTCTTGGGGAACAAATAATATTTGACACATTGTCAATTCACATATCTCATCACTTTGCATCATATGAAAAACAATATGCACACCAATTCGAATAACAATACAAATACTAAAACTAAAACAAGTGCTCAGTTATATTTCATCCAATATCTATTACTAGAAAAATTTTCTTCTATTTTATGTTATGCAATTGGGATCAATCTCACCAGCTATGTAAATAGGTCTAAAGAAATACTCCAAAAATAATCTCTTCCAGGTCATGATCAAAAGAGCATATGACAATGAAATACATTAGGAACTAAGCAAAATTGACTCATTCATTCTATCAGTACAATCTCTTTGGTGCACTATGGGGTAACTTAGTATGGGCACATTCAACGTCGACCAATCTCATCAATTGGAATCCCCATCCTAATGAAATTTACCCAATAGCTCCATTTGACATAAATGGTTGCTAGTCTGCTTATGCTACACTCATTTATTGAGTAGAACCTGTCATTCTATATACAGGAATAGACCCACAAAACAATTAAGTACATAACCTAGCAATGCCAAAGAACCTTTCAGATCCAATGGTATCAATGGAAGTACATTCAGGGATCCCACTATTGGTTCACCAAGGACAACTCTCAACTCATTTCTAGCAAACCGGTGTTTATATTCACAAAATAGCCGTGGGCATGGAGAGGAGTAGGCCTGATTTTGGTGTGAACTCCAGTTCTGCAAGGCCATCATGTAATAACCCTACTAACATGTCATCAACAAGGAAGATGAACAGGGTGATTATACTCAACTAAGATGTTCCAAGTCAACAGTGAAGGTATTTTTGTTTCACCATGGCACACCAAGATACAAGCCACATATGCATTACAAGGGTGACCCTAGTAGGTCCAAATATAGTATTCCTAAGAGATTAGTTGTAAGATCTTCAATAAATATCTTATTGAACAAAGCAACAACAAATGTTGACTAACCACAATACCTGCTAATATAAACTTCAGGGTGACAGAAAGAGCAAAGAAAAAGAAGAAAAAAAATCTTTATTCAAGTTTCGGTGGATAAAAGTCTAAAACCTATAAAGATTTTCTGTTAAATTGTTTCAAGAGCAGAAGGAAACCACTGATTACGACGACAAACAGAGAGTGTTCAACAGTCAAGAAACAAGGATTTCAAGCTACAGGGAACAAGAAAACTTCCAGTAAAAGGGAAAGAATGAAGAAAACTCACCAACATTGCAAATCGCAAAGAATTGCGCATCCAACATTTTCCTGACTGATAGTCCACATTTAATGACATCTATCAGTTTTGTCCAACCCATGTTAGGGTTCCAGTTCACGCAAGCACTTTGATCATGAAAAGAAGAGGGGTAACTGATGCCACTTTCATCAGCTGATCCTATAGAACATCCATTCCCTTGTCCCCAAGATGAAGAAACTGGAGGCCAACTCTGCACCAGAGAAATTTCATCTCCTAAAAAATGCCCGTCCAGCACAAGTTGAAAGCAAAATGATCCCACTTGGGCAAAACATCAAACAGGTTGAAGGCCTCTTGAGTTATAGCTGAAGTACTCATGGTTTTTCACTTGAGCACCCAAGAAATCACTCAGAAATCATTTTCATGATAAAAGGAACTCTAGGTATTCATCTAAAGTGCAAGAAAAACAGGATCTCAAAGAAAACAAGACAGGTTGGAGAGTGATTAGAGTGCAATAAAACGGAGAAGAAGACGAAGTGGTACCCGAAGTGAAGTGAGAGCTTTGAGTGGGAAATTGTAGAGTGAGTTGCAACCACCGCGAGAGGATTTGTACCCAAAGTGGTCGATCTCTCCCTCGATCAGCCAGCCAGTATCATCACCATCCTTTTCCCCGTCATTCGCTCTGCGAAAGGTGAAGAAGACGAGAAGCACCACCTCCTCCTCTTTCGATTGTCTCCGTGCTACCAAACAGACCAAGAGCACCACCATTCCCATCGCCGCCATCGAGAAGAAAAACATAAGGAAGGGAAGGAGAAGGAGAAAAGAGGAAAGGAAAAGAAAAGAGGTTTTCTTCCTCTTTATAGGGTGGTGGTTATTTGCCCCCGCTGGACTTCTGAAAGCACCCACCTTCTAAACTCACAAAATAAAACCCTACTTATTAGTTTAATAAAAGCCCAAAACCAAGCCCAAATACAATTTAGTAGCAACCCATCAACATTAGGGCTTACAAAAGAAATTTTTATATTTATTTAATTAGACGGGTATTACAATTTATACAACTCAAAATAATCTCGTCCCGAGATTCGGTAGAGGAAGGTAAGTAGGCAATTAATTCTTAAATAAACAAACTACACATCATATGGACAAACAAATAACTCATGCGTATGCCCATAACTTAATGAAGACAATCACACAAAAATATTAAAAAATTTCAGTAAGTAAAAAAATTACGAGGTGCTACAATATATACAACTCAAAATAATCTCGTCCCGAGATTCGGTAGAGGAAAGAAAGTTAAGCGAATTTCGAAAAAATACAACTTGTCAAACGAAAGAAAATTCATTTTAATTTTAGTTGCATAAATTTGTATTGTCATTGAAAAAGTAGGGGTGTTACAATATATACAACTCAAAAGAATCTCGTCCCGAGATTCGCGAAAAGGGTTAACTAAAAATTCAAGATAACAAACCGCTACAAGGAAACTACACGGAATAATGTCATCCACTATTGACATTAAAATAAGTTAATCACAGAAATCTCATCTCGAGATTCACGAAGAAAAAGAAACAATAATAAAAGTTCAAAGTTCACCCTTGTCACTTTATCTCTAGACAGTCACACTACTACTCTCCCATATCCACATTCCGAGGATCACCTAGACTCTACCCCAGCCTAGGCTAACCAAATGCTCTGATACCAAACTGTCACGCCCCGATTTTCGAGGAAAATGAAAATCCCAAAATCCACGTAGGATTATCCGTTTCCCCCAAAACTCGAAACGTGAAAATTCAAAAATAACAGAAATAAATAGCAGCAACAACTAAACATCTTAAACAAATAAAAATCTAACCCGGAGAAGACTGGCATGGCTAGCTCACTAGCAGAACTCCAGGAACGCAGCTCAAAGTCTCTAAACCTGAAAGCTAATCGGCTACATTCCAAAAGGAATGTACCCAAGAAGCAAAAGCTCACTCGGGTCAGCAATAAAGCTGGTGTGAGAAATCTTCATCCCAAAATCAATAAATTCGCACATGACAACATTAAAATAAATCAAACAATAAATAACCACACCATCAGGTAGTTCCTCAATGAAGCAATGGTGTTATCATCCTAATAAATAAATATGCATTATTTATTACTAATAATTAAAATTTATGAGTTATCAATCCTCATAAATGCAACAACAATAAAATTCATAATCATATTAGACTATTATTGAAATATTAACAAAACACATTTTTCTACCTTCAGGAAGACATGTAGTTCTCATTCAATGGTTGAATGAGCATTTAGTTTCTTCCTTTAAGGTAATTATGCACATACACAAAAAGAAATCTCGCTTCTTTTCCACAATCGCACTATCCTCCTTGTGCCGAACACACCTCACCCAAGTGTGCCTCCCTTGCCTTCAAAACCACTCGGAGCGTACATGTTCCAAGTGGGGTGCCACCTCGAGGAACATGTCATCTCACCCGAAGTTCGATCCATGGCAAACATTTTCTAAATCTACACGTACAACCGAACTCACATGGAACGGTGCACCGATATGCAAGCAAGTCTGCATACCCATAATATCACACGTATACAAGCAAGTCTGTATACAAAAATTTATTTTCTTTTCACATTTTGTTTTTCAGAGTTGTGGAAATGAGCATAAAATTAAATAAATCCTCAAAACTCTTTTATGGTGACACTTTCTCAACCATAAATAAATCAACCACAGTATCTACCATTCTCTTGGGGAACAAATAATATTTGACACATTGTCAGTTCACATGTGAGACCCTAAGTGGGCGAACCTGAGGTGAGGGTGAGGGTGAGGGTAGAGGGCCCAACAGGCCCAACAGGCCCAATAGGCCAAGAAGGGTTGGACGAGCTACAAGGGGAATCATAGTCTCATATCGCCTGGGTGCGGGAGGGGGATGTGCTTTAAGTGTGCGAGGTCGCTCTACATGACAACACGCGTTTTAAAGCCGTGCGGGCCGGTTGGTAGCCCAAAGCGGACAATATGGTGTCATGTGGGAGCGGGTCGTTACATCACATATCTCATCTCTTTGCATCATATGAAAAACAATATGCACACCAATTCGCATAACAATACAAATACTAAAACTAAAACAAGTGCTCAGTTATATTTCAGCCAATATCTATTACTAGAAAAATTTTCTTCTATTTTATGTTATGCAATTGGGATCAATCTCGCCAGCTATGTAAATAGGTCCAAAGAAATACTCCAAAGATAATCTCTTCCAGGTCATGATCAAAAGAGCATATGACAATGAAATACATTAGGAACTAAGCAAAATTGACTCATTTCATTCTATCAGTACAATCTCTTTGGTGCACTATGGGGTAACTTAGTATGGGTACATTCAACGTCGACCAATCTCATCAATTGGATTCCCCATCCTAATGCAATTTACCCAATAGCTCCATTTGACATAAATGGTTGCTGGTCTGCTTATGCTACACTCATTTATTGAGTAGAACCTGTCTTTCTATATACTGGAATAGACCCACAAAACAATTAAGTACATAACCTAGCAATGCCAAAGAACCTTTCAGATCCAATGGTATCAATGGAAGTACATTCAGGGATCCCACTATTGGTTCACCCAGGACAACTCTCAACTCATTTCTAGCAAACTGGTGTTTATATTCACAAAATAGCCGTGGGCATGGAGAGGAGTAGGCCTGATTTTGGTGTGAACTCCAGTTCTGCAAGGCCATCATGTAATAACCCTACTAACATGTCATCAACAAGGAAGATGAACAGAGTGATTATACGTAACTAAGATGTTCCAAGTCAACAGTGAAGGTATTTTTGTTTCACCATGGCACACCAAGATACAAGCCACATATGCATTACAAGGGTGACCCTAGTAGGTCCAAATATAGTATTCCTAAGAGATTAGTTGTAAGATCTTCAATAAATATCTTATTGAACAAAGCAACAACAAATGTTGACTAACCACAATACCCGCTAATATAAACTTCAGGGTGACAGAAAGAGCAAAGAAAAAAAAATATTTATTCAAGTTTCGGTGGATAAAAGTCTAAAACCTATAAAGATTTTCTGTTAAACGGTTTCAAGAGCAGAAACGAAACCACTGATTACGACGACAAACAGAGAGTGTTCAACAGTCAAGGAACAATGATTTCAAGCTACACGGAATAAGAAAACTTCCAGTAAAAGGGAAAAAATGAAGAAAACTCACCAACATTGCAAATCGCAAAGAATTGCGCATCCAACATTTTCCTGACTGATAGTCCACATTTAACGACAGCTATCAGTTTTGTCCAACCCATGTTAGGGTTCCAGTTCACGCAAGCACTTTGATCATGAAAAGAAGAGGGGTAACTGATCCCACTTTCATCAGCTGATGCTATAGAACATCCATTCCCTTGTCCCCAAGATGAAGAAACTAGAGGCCAACTCTGCACCAGAGAAATTTCATCTCCTGCAAAATGCCCGTCCAGCACAAGTTGAAAGCAAAATGATCCCACTTGGGCAAAACATCAAACAGGTTGAAGGCCTCTTGAGTTACAGCTGAAGTACTCATGGTTTTTCACTTGAGCACCCAAGAAATCATTTTCATGATAAAAGGAACTCTAGGTATTCATCTAAAGTGCAAGAAAAACAGGATCTCAAAGAAAACAAGACAGGTTGGAGAGTGATTAGAGTGCAATACAACGGAGAAGAATACGAAGTGGTACCCGAAGTGAAGTGTGAGCTTTGAGTGGGAAATTGTAGAGTGAGTTGCAACCACCGCGAGAGGATTTGTACCCAAAGTGGTCGATCTCTCCCTCGATCAGCCAGCCAGTATCATCACCATCCTTCTCCCCGTCATTCGCTCTGCGAAAGGTGAAGAAGACGAGAAGCACCACCTCCTCCTCTTTCGATTGTCTCCCTGCTACCAAGCAGACCAAGAGCACCACCATTCCCATCGCCGCCATCGAGAAGAAAAACATAAGGAAGGGAAGGAGAAGGAGAAAAGAGGTTTTCTTCCTCTTTATAGGGTGGGTGGTTATTTTCCCCCGCTGGACTTCTGAAAGCACCCACCTTCTAAACTCACAAAATAAAACCCTACTTATTAGTTTAATAAAAGCCCAAAACCAAGCCCAAATACAATTTAGTAGCAACCCATCAACATTAGGGCTTATAAAAGAAATTTTTATATTTATTTAATTAGACGGGTATTACAGGATTCGACATTGAAGGTATGGAAAGCCCATTAACCTATTCTAAGGTTAAATTTTTTTTGAAAACATTAGAAGATCATGAAAATGGAATTGAAACCAACAATGCAACAAAGGGGGCAATAGAGAAATATGGCGGGGATAGGGTGTAGCAAAGGTTTTTACAACTAAAAGATATGATGGAAGTGGAATTAACTAGGTTGGGTCAAAAGAACATTGAAAATGAAGGTTGGGCTACCACAACTCAGTTGCCCAATGGAAACGCTCCTCGAAGATCTACGCGAACAAAGCATGCAAACCCTAAATTCATGGCTTAACCCAAACAGAGAAGTTTGCTCTCTGTTTTTGGTGGGTTCTAATATTGGGCATTGGAAATAGTTGCAATTGTGTTGCCATAGTGTTGTTTTTGAACAGGTTTTGTGCAGTTTTTGGAAGGCTGCCAGTGAGCTTTCGGTGAGCCCCTTTGGCAGTGGAAATGGCTGTAGGCTGTGGCCTTATGGTCTCATGGAAGGTGCGAGATTTTTGTAATCTTTTCGTTTTGGTTTTCTAGGCAAAGTCATAATGTACTCCCACTAGATGTAACTCTTTTTTTAGAAGGAAAAAAAAAAAAAAAAAAGATAAAACGAGAGTTGACCTAGTTGGCATCGGTGTTTATATATTAGTACCCCAACAAATAATGAGCATAACTCTCCTATTGTTCCAATGGAGAGAAAAACATACCATGTCATTACTCAAAGGTACGTGGTATTGTCACCCCCCATCCACCAAAAAAAAAACACCTCTGAAAAAAAAAATCACAAAATTACCTTGCCTTGCTTGGACTTGAGATTTACTTGACTCGTCATTCTTCAAGCGTGAGTTTATTAAATGCAAGGGAGTCGTACGATCCTTCAGGCTAGCAACTGCAAGTCCCTGCTGCAACTGGGAACCAAGGCCTCTATTTGTAGCTAAGGCTGATTTATTTAGACTAACTGATGGGTAATCTTTCTGCAGCAGCATCCTTTTCACAGTTGTTTTAGGAGGCTCAAAAGTAGCTCGAATTTAATAGTATTAATTCGGCTGAACTATGCTAATTACAAGCAATAGTAACATACCAGAACATTGTATTATCCCCTAAGAGCATAGTTGTCAATACCCAGTGTACCAGACGGTATATACCATATCGGTACTCAGACAGTATAAATAATATGTGGCAGTCACAAGTTTAGAATACTTGATTCTTCAATACCTTCTCAGAAAATGAAACTTCATTTAAAATTGATAATGCTAATGAGAAACCCAAAGCTTAAAACATATAAGCTAATGTGATATCTAACTTATGATCTAAGAAGTGTCAATTTCCATGAGCCGAGCCCATATCAAATACATATGCTCATCATATATCTCAAATAAGTGAACATAAACATTCATTTGTTGGATGCTACTTGAATATGACTAATACATTCTGATACTTGCACAAATAATTCTTGAATATGAGATGTCTTACAAAAACAGGTCCTTACAATGATCACAGCAAAAACGTAGAGCCATCTCTTACGATTAAATTTTAGGTTTGCAACGTAATCTCGAACAGTACATCTAATATAGTAGATGTAGAGTTGATTCTTTTTTTCTATGGGGTTTTGTAAATATTAAAAAAATAGAATAATTAATAAACTAAAAGGTGACAAAAGGCAAAAAGAAATACAGAAAACCCAACGCATAAAATTCTTTACGAAAAAAAGTGGAAGTCCAATCTAAGACCCCATTCCATGACGTATGGATGTTGATGAACTAAATTTTCAACACAATATATTGTGTAGAAGTTCATGCCAACAAAACGTACAGTTCATGCCAACCAGGTAATGTTTTGATGCATATCTCGAGAAGCGTTAGTAGAATCCAACTGAAACTTTAACAAGTTATTCTTGATGCTAATCCGCAAAATACATCAAAATTTGGATGAAACAGATTAGCGAAAAGCATAGTTCATACAGAAATTGGTCCTTGAAGTCCATATACTTAAGTATTAGTTGGCTTAAAACTAAAAATTAATTGGGGTACCCAGAATAATTGGGCCATTAGCCCAATTTCCTGTTTTTATATAATTATTGTTCTCAAGCATATAAATAGCAGCTCATATCATTTGATACACTGATTGTCGCATAATTGAATTTGATGTTTCCTCACATTATTCCTTGTAAATGTCAGAAATTACTACTATAAATAATAATAAAGTTGATTAATATATACTAATAATTACTTGGAATATCAACTTTTATGCAAGTATAAATTATTGTTTATCACTTTATTGTTTCTTCCTCATAGTACATTTACTCTAATGTTCGCGATTTGTCGTATCGCCTAATCTGTATTACATCAAATACGATATGCATGTGTCTTATAGGTGTATCTTAGATTCTATATGACAATTAAGAGCTTATGAAATAAGAAAATAAACCAGTACATAAAGGAATCATGAAGAAAACCTTGGTCATATCGAGCACCAAGACATGCACATGTTCTTGCTTTTATTTACGTGTCATCAATAAATCATCAATCGCAAGTAGTACGTTTCCTTGTAAAATAAATACATAACTAAATTAATTTTTAAAATAAAAAGGATTAAAGAAATTTACCAAACCAAAGGAGTCTCTCCTCCTCCTTGAACTTTCTGGTTCAAAAGCTTTCATAGCACTTGATGGATTTCTCCGTGATTGACCTTTAGCAAAAACAATCGATGAAGGGAAAGGGAGTTTCTTGACAGACTCTGGAGTATGGATTGCTTTTTTCACATTTGGCGAGTTGAAGAAGTCACCATCATAATCGAAGCCTATTGATTCAAACAACTCTTTTGTTACACTTTGTCATTTCATAGAGGGTGACTCTATATTTAACACAGACATCTGTTTGGAAAGGCACTCAGAGAGTTGCCCAGCAGCTGCTAATTGCGAATTCATTGTGTTGAATAACCTATGGAAAGACTGGTCATGCCTGCAACAAAACATAAGTGAAAGTACATAAACCACTAAATCAAAATAAAACTGCCAAATAAATCTACCTATAATAGGTAGGAAGTTGAATTGATAAATATTACTTGGAAGTTTCCACACCAGTGCGAAACACCCTTTGACCTTGAAAAGCACCACCATCTTCACCAAATCGGTTGATCTCAAGAGTATTGAAATGCCTCTCAAGTTCTATGAGTTGATTTGTTAGATCCTGGAAGAAATAAATAAAAAAAAGTAAATAAAAAATTGGGTGGGGGGAAGTAAATAGAACATGGACTCACAGGAAAAAAAAGCATTGTAATCACATCATTAGACTATTACCTGATTTACTTTCAATATATGTCTTTTCTCATTTCAAGTTCCGGACTCAACCTCTGGCGATTCCAAATGTCCCAATAGTGATTATCAGAAGCTTGCTTAACAAATGCTCATCTAACTCAAGACAACTTATTGTACAAGACAGGTTATGCTATAGAAGTGCACTATTTCACTATGCTAGATCTCAAATTCCCAAACAAACTAAAACCAGAACATTGAACTAATACCTCTAATAGTAAAATAATTCAAAGAGGTCTCACCTGATGCTTAGAAACCTCTTGGCCACAAAAAAAATCACATATTTTGTTTCCCTTGATGCTAAACCACTTCAATACACATTCTTCATGTGTAAGCTTGAGATCACCCTTGCAACTGCACTCTAACTTGAATGTTTTTCCTCCTTCACTCAATGAAACTAAACAAATCCTGCAAAGTGCTTCCTCTTCTGGAATCTCGTCATCCCCATCTTCCATACGCATGGGGGTAGTTTCATCTGCATGGAAAAGAATGAGGTCTCAGAAGGTAGAAAGCAGGAAAAAAAACTGTTGCAAATGAGTAGGACAATTCAACCATCATCCAGGTTTGTTCAATCGAAATTGGGAGTATTCTCTTCTATTGATATTGAAAAACCAATCTCTAGTTGTTATCTCTCCAAACAGTAGAAAGAATCATGAATACTCAAGCCATTTTTTATCAACTCCAAAGGTACATTGTTCATTAATGCTTTAAAGGCATCATCACTTGGTTTACCAGTTAGCTTTTCATGAAAAACTACATTAAATTTCAAGTCTCGGGACATTTATCAATCAACTACAGAAACAAAATTCACATTCCGTAATGTTTTATATTCAGTTTTAGTTTGTATCCAATATATCTTAAAATATTAAAAACATATTTTTCTAATATAAAATAAATAATCTGGTGCTAAACCAGTAAAAAGTTCAACCATTCCATAACTTAGTAAACATGTACTTTGTGCAAAAAAAAAAAAAAAAAAAAAAAAACACAACAACCACCACTGCTAGTTAATTATTCAAGCTTTATCACTTCACCAGGTCAACATTGTGTCTAAGTTGTCAAGCCTAGAGCTCATTTATCAAAACTTTGATGGTTTCAGACAACATTACATGAAAAGGGTATATTGTCTGGAACTTTTGAGTTTTGGCGTACATGGAGATTACTATCCCTACTTAAGGGCTCAGTATATATGAAACCCGTTTAATATTGATAATAAAAGTAACAAAAAAGAGCCAAAAAGTGCACCTGTTATAAAGCCTCTAATTTTCAATTGATAGTGAATAATAACAAAATAAGTTGTGCACTGGGGATAGACCCTGCGATCATTATATCGGGGGTCTTCATTTAGGCCAAATGGTGAGGGAATTCAATTTAATAGTTTGGAGGAGAATACATACCAGCATCAGGCGTTGTTTGTATAGGCTTGTCATGGTTAGCAAAGGGAACTTATCTGACAATAACAACACTCTGGACAGGTGCGGATGATTATCTTAGTATTCCAGGTGGACCCTTTTTCTGCACTTAAACAAATTTCATTATAATCAAAGTCTCACCCCATTGTATGCATCAGTACAACATACTTCATCATCTTCAAATGAATTCCTTAAAGTATCCTCTCTAATACTTCAATAGTACCGGAGGAGTAACATATCATAATTTTGAAAAAAAATAAGGAACCTAATAATATTAGATTGAAGCCTCAGAAAATGAAGAATATTGAGTTTGTAAAACCAGAAAGCTTAAGAAGTTACATTTGAATTTTTCTGTTTAGTACATGTCCCTTCTTTAGGCATTGTGGTCGAGGGAGACAATGTTGATGCTTGTGAGACAGGAAGCGTAGTACACCTTTTCCGTGATAAGGCCGATAGAATATTGGCCAAGATGGGGCTTCCAAACACCTCCTTCGCGTCTGAAGTGAGGAGGGAGCTTCCTTCTCCTTCATGTACTTATTTGTTTTTGGCACTTAGACTATGCAAAAAACCTTTAGGAATTGAACTAGCTTTTTGAGAATGTTGGGACTGGAATACATCTTTTTCGTTGCTAATCTTTTCAATTACTAGTGCAGTCGGTATTTGTATTGCGAGGCCCACACTCTTTTCAGACAAAGGTGCAGCTTCTTCATTGATGGGCTCCATGGTTTGACAACCAAGCTGCCATTATAAAAAATAATAAATAAGTTAATAAATCCAATGCTATCAAAAATTTTCTAAAACATGCTAAAATAAGGGTAAGTCAGGTTAGCTATTTGTTTGACCAATCTTTCTCTATGGTTAGTTGACTAAAGCCAGCAAAATGTCTTTGCTAGACTTGTTCAAAGCCAGATCCACGTGATTGAGGATTACTTGGAGCACCAATCAGGGGCCTCGAACTTGGAAGATTATGAACATATAAAAATAAATGAAATTTAGAGCAATCAAACACTATGGCCTCTTCTTTCACTTATAATTAACAATGTAGGCATCATTTCAATGAAACTCAATTTATATTGCCTTTGTGTCAAGAAATCAGCACCTTAATTCAATCAAAAGAATGACATATCATCCCCAAATTTTTGAACTGCACACATTAATGAGAGATCACATCTCGCCACAAAAAAACAAGAGTCATGCTTCAAAAGCAGTCTTGTTTAACAATAAAGAGCACAGAAATGGAATAGGAACGATAAAGTGAACAATTTGGAAGTCGTCAACTTGCATTTAGTGATCTAAACTCAAGAAGTAAATCTCCAAATGCAAAGTAGAATATTACTAGAGACTAGCAGAGTGCTCTCACTGTTCTAAATTGGACATACATCCACTACCTACCCAAAGGTCAAAGAAACAAAAATTAAGAGTTGAACAAAAGTTTGAAGTCCAACACTTGAAAAGAAGTTGCATCTGGAGCTCAAACTGATGAATAGGAGATGTAAAAAAGAAAAATGCCGCAAATTAAAAACAATAGCTCGCAAATAGCAATGTAAGTAGTGGTTTCATGGGAAAAAGAAAAATGCCGCAAAAAGAAACATAACCTTTTCTTCTAAACCTAACAACATGCAATTCAAACAGTTGAAATCATCAATTAACCAAATTTCCATCTCATACAAGACATCAATTCAAGAAAAAACAAATCAAACAAAAGTTATAACAAAGAACAAATGAGAGGTCTAAAATCGAAATCTCACCCAAAGAAGAGAAATGTACCTACAAATAAGAGGATCTAAGGGAAGAAATCTCCTTAGTTCCTGAAATGTGAAAAATAACAACGTTAGGGCTTTTGGTTTCAATCCACCATAGATGAAAAAGCAAAATGAAGACGAGGCATGCTAGGTCTGAGACTTACAAGACAAATTGTATCCTTCAAAGCCTTAAATCTACCATTCCAGAACTTCAAAAACTGATACAAATGAAAAATAATAGAATTTGCGGTGAAAGCAAAGCAAAGCAAGAGAGAGTAAGTTGAGTGAATGACAATGAAAGCAAAGTTGAAGCTGAAGCTGAAGCGGGAGAGCCGTTTGGAGAGGAAGAGCAGAGCAGAGCGGAGAAGGATACCACAACACCGAGAAGTAGACTAGGCGGTGAGCAGAGCGAGAGCAGTGAGGGAGAGCAGATCCGAGAGGGAGAGTGAGACCAGAGCGAGAGAGGTGAGCAGAGCTTCCTTTTTTTCTTTATTTCCTTATTTTCTTTCTTTTCTTTCCTTCTTTCTTTTCGATCGAGAGGGAAACTTGGCGCTTTGTGAAATTTTAACTCCTGCCCATTTGCTACCATTTTAGCAATGTCAAGAAATCTGAAATGGGACAAACCTTGGGCTTTCCATAGCACTAAATGAAAAAACGCTATTGTCATATGCTATTAATGGCTAGTTTTGGTGTAGTGGTAGTTGGATGATTTCTCCGGCCTGGGCCAACCAGGGTCCGGCCTGTTGCCACTGCACTTCTTTTTGCTATGTTCCTCGTCATTGCGTCTCTTTCCCTCCTTCTTGTCCCTAAGAGATGAGGGCTTCCTGTCACCTTCAGTTTCTCTTTTAGCGGTCCATGACTCCTCCAGGGTGATGTGTCTCTCGACGCTCTTGAAGAGCTCTGCCATGTCCAGAAGGGGCTCCAAGGTGAGGTCCTCAAAAAGTTTTTCCTCTGTGAGGCCCGTAGTGAAGCCCGTCACGGCTATATCGTCATTGCACCCGTCGATGAGTATCAGCTCGTTGCTAAAGCACGTGACATACTCTCGGAGCGTCTCGCCGGACCTCTGCCTTAGAGAGAGTATGTAGTGCGAGCCTTTTCTGAAGCGCTAGCTTCCGATGAAACGTGTCAAGAATTCCTTCGCCAGTGTTTTGAAGGAGTCGATTGACTTCGATGGAAGGCTGTGGAACCACGTCAGCGTATAGATTTTTAGATTGGTGGGAAAGGCTCGGCACATGACGGACTCGGATCCTTCTTTGAGAGTCATTACGTGTTGGTAATGGCGAAGATGATCGAAAGGATCGGTGGTCCAATGAGAACTAGCGGGGGCCTGGCTCTCCTACGCTTGATCCCTATCATCTTCTGGAGGCGGAGGTCTGTGTTGCTCTTGGTCTCCGTTAGTAGGTGATGGATTATATTGCGTAAGAGTCTTTGCCACCTTGGCGATCTGCTGTATCTGAAATACCAACACATCGATTTGGGGTCCATCGTTACTACCATTGGCGTGGGAGCGAGAGTTGGCTGCCCATGCACGGCATGAATTGCTAAATGAGGTGGTATAGGGACAGCTTGAGCGTTGGACGTGTCCCCTGGTTCTCCGTTGTTGCTTGACCTGGTGGTCACCATCTCTCTGGGTTTTGATAGGAGACGAGGATTAGTGTAAAGTTATGAACTATGTCGTCCCCACGGATGGCGCCAAACTGATGTAGTCTTTTTTCGTTCCCTGCTTTGACCTAATCCTGCTGACCTGCACAAGTAACGCACGTGAGCTATAAGCCACCATGGGGTGGCCGATGGCAGTCCGATGCTAAATCAGACAGGGCTCTGAGGAAGGCGTAATGTTGTAGCACGGAATTTGTAGCATATCTTAGCTTACCAACCTCATGTCTTATTTATAGCGCAAAGAGTCATGGTTCTACCAGACCATCGTATGCGTAGTTTAGGAAGGAGATCTTCGTGGAGATCCCTCCCTAATTAGGAGTCGTGTTGAATGAGGGAAGTTCTCTATTAGCTCTGTGCTCCTAGATACGCCGAGGATAGTTCCCAATCCAAGAGAAATTTGTAGAATGGAGTTTCCCTGTGTGGAAGATACTCTGGTGTTTGCTTCCTAGTTGGAAGCAGAGAGCAACTGCAGTTGCCCGTCCGAAGATAATCCTAAAGATACTTGCCTGAAGAGGGCTTATGGGTATTGAGGATAGCTTTGAAAGTTTGGGTCCGCCTGGCGGACCGCAGTTGGGCGGGCTTAGAACCGCTTGGGTCGGATCAGTCCAATTGACGCTTGAGGTCGTAATTCTAAAATCAAGAAACAGAATATTGACTTGGACTTTTTGGAAGGTTTCCAAAATTTCCTTAGCCTGTTCATCTTTCCTAGATTTGGCAAACCTACCTGAAAAAGGCACAAAAGGTTGAGCAAGATTTGCAAAAACTAAATTTGGAATGCTCACCTTCTTACCTTGGAGCTTTGGTGTTTCAAGGATGGCTGGATCATCATTCTGTAATTCAGCTTTCCTATTTCGACACTGTTTAGGGACTATTGGCTCATTCTCAATTTGCCTACCACTCCTCAATGTAATTGCTTTTGCATTTTCAAACCTGCCATTCACATTTGGAGTGGTAGAAGTAGGAAGTTCTCCTTGCTTGTGAATTTATCCAATAAACTTTGCTATTTGTGCCATCTGTAGCTTCAAATCTATTATATCTTTTGCTTGGTTCTGCTGAGAAATAGTTAATGATTTTAGAATCTCATCATAATTAAGGAGCATACCTGAATTGTGCTGAGGTGGTTCAGGTGGTCCTTGAAAGAAACCAGGGGGTGGCCGATTTGAAGTTTGTTGTTGAGGTTGTTCTGAATTTCTCCATCCAAAACTAGGGTGATTTATCCAACCTTCATTGTAGGTGTTCGAATAAGGATTATTCCTATAGTTATTTTGCCCTTGAAAACCTATTGCATTGACATTCTCCCAATTGCCATTCTCAATCAGTTAAGGACATTGATCAGATGGATGGAGTTTTTGCTAGCACATTTGGCTTCCCTAGAGCCTGAGTCACAAGTGAAGTAAGATTAGCCATTTGAGCATCCATACTAGAATTAGTACTTACCTCACTAACTTGGCGTGATGGCTTTCCAATTCCCTCATACTTTTGGGCATTTAAAGCTCGGTTTGCAATCAAAGTCTTTGTTGTTGCTCGAGTTTTATCAACCAAAGCTCCTCCTGCCGCTGCATCTAACATCTATCGCTCAAGAAAAAGCAATCCCTCATAAAAGTATTGAATACCACTGATTTTCCTGATGCTGCGAACATGCTGCTATGAGAGTTTTGAAGCGCTCATCGTAAGCTGGATATGATTCTCCTGGACCTTGTTGTATACCACTGATTTTCTTCCTCAACAAGATAATTTTGGAAGTTGGGAAGAATTTCTCTAGAAACACCTTCTTTATGCTATCCCAAAAATATACTGTTTTGGAAGGTAGTTCATAGAGCCAATCCTTAACCCTATCAGCTAGAGAAAAGGGAAATGCTATCAACTTTAGGATGTTCTCATCCACATTTATTGGCGTTATACTGAAGCATACAACTTCAAATTCCTTTAAATGTTTATTTGGATCCTCCATAGAAAGACCATGATACTTTGGAATATGATGAAGTAGGTTCGATTTCAGCTTGAATGACTCTGTCTTGCCCTGTGCGGCTATTGGATACTGAATGCACAAGGGTGCGGCATTGTCCAAGGTGGATGCCGAAAGTTCTTTAATAGATCTATTATATCCCATCTCAAACTCTTCAGATTCAGATTTAGAGCTAGATGTTTGTGACTTTTTTTTTTCTCTCCTTCGTCTTCTAAATGTTTTCTCAGGCTTTGAATCGTATTCTAATAAGTTTTTGCTATATCTTCTATTGCGCATGAACTGGTACCTGAGATAAAGAAAGAAAGAAGAAAAATCAATAAAAATAATATTAAATAAATAAAACTAATGAAGTAATTAACAATTTTTCTAATCCCTAGCAACGGCGCCAAAAATCGATGCGCTATTTTAGTAGCACACAACTTAATACCCTGCTTTGTGATTGTAGTAGGGATCGTTCTGAACTGGGGATTAACACGCCTACGACAGAAAACGGGGCCTAAGCGCCACGATCAGCAGGAACGCCAACACTGCCTGCACTCCAAGAGAAGCACACCCCTTGTGGGGTCAGCAAAGCACAAAGCTAGCTGGTGTGAGCAAACTAAATACAAATAACAGAATAATATACAAGGAAAATTCATGCCATACAATAAAGGATAAGTAACAAGTTGTAAAGTCTAAATCACACCGTGTCTCTAAGGATAATATTTCTAAGTTCAAGCAACAACACAAGCATTTCAAATTCAACAATAACTACAAGTTTATGATATATGCCGATCATTACACGGGATTCAAACATGGTAAATATCAAGCGATGAAAATAAAGACAATCTCATAGTTCTTCATAGTCTCCTAGGTATAGCAATCAAGTCGAAACCAAAAATCCTGTAAAATTTTGTATAAGTGTCTCATATCGTAGGTATCCGCATACCATACAAATGTGTCTCACCCAGACACATCCCACAACGTGCACCAGTACCACTTCGGGCTTGTTTGTATCCTAATGGGGTGCCATCTTCCAGGATACAAACTCAAACATCCCGAACGATTGGCCTAACACGGCCAACCTAACACAATCAAACTCAAGCGTGCTGGGAGGGAAAGCGAGTAATCTCCAAAGCACGTCCTCCGGGACCCGTCATACTGCACTTTATAGTGGCAAGTGCGTGCGGGAGCTCACCGCACCTCAGCAAGCTTGCCACATGCAATAGCGCCCTCAATGTCAGGTGCGAGTCATCTCAAGCACCATCCAACTCACGATGCGAGCAAGCTCCTAAGCATCGACACAACAGGCATTATAGCGGGGTAAAGACACTTACACTAACATTCACATGCACAAATGACAAGTCTATACATAATCAAAGGTAACAATCATAATCAATTCGGCAATTTTTATAAAACCACGACTATGCCAAGGTCCCAACATGACCCAATTCACCACGATAAATTTATTCAAGTCGATTATTATACATGCTCAAAACTCGGCAATCCACGGTAAAACATGACATACTATTGCAAACTCGAAAACGAAGCATACAAGTCCAATGTCATTACACCAAAGCCTAATTACACCAAAATTCATTCACTATTCAATTTCATTCAAGTATATCATGCTTTCAGAAAACCCAATACGTAATTCATTCACAAATAACTAACACAATCCTCGAAATATCTAAAAACCCCGAATTTCGAATTTGGATTCAATTGTACACAATCAACGGTATGATGTAAAACTTAAATTTAGGATTTCAAATAATTATTTCTCAAAATAAATATTATAGTTCCACTTACCTGAGCCGAATGGGTTTTCAGAACCCAATTCCTACCGGTCGAAACTCCTAACTCGCAAAACAACGAATGCGGGACCACGGAAATTTTTTTTAAAACTACAAGGCGGACTTGAAGGTGAGCAAACTAGCCGAAAACTAAAAAAATAAATAAATTACAAGCGGCGCGTGACTGAAAGAAAAACTTACAGGCAATAAAAATTTGGCAAAACACCTCGCCGAAACCCTCCTTACTCCGGTCTGATCGCTTCCAAATCCCACAACAGCCTGGAAATAGGTCTAAGAACATTTTGAGTCACGAATGTGCGGCTCACCCACGCACCCAAAGGCCAGATTCACGCCGAGGAACCCTCAAAATGAACATGCACCCTGATTTTTTTGAAAAAAAATCGGCTAACCCCGAAATCACCCTTGCATGTGGGGTCTAAGGGCTCCAAATGACGCCATTAAGGCCCCTCAACGGCTGATCAGAGCTACGAAAACCGATCAAACAAGCCAACACCAAAATAAGCCCACACAAATCTGAAATTTTGATTTTCTTAAATGAAAAACTGAAACAAAAAGGAGAAAGATGAAGAAAAATGAGGAAGAAGATGTGAGATTTGAGGGAAGAAAATGGCAAACACACGCCGATTCGCTGGAGAAAAAGGGGACGACGGGGAATCTCACTCCCTGTAAAGAAAAAAAAGAAAAGAGAAAGATAAAAAAGAAAAGGGTTGTATTTAAAGGGTGGGTAGCTATGCGCCCCCACCACATTTACTGAGTACACCCCTGACCAATTTTTTTTTTTAAAACACAGATATTACAGTTGTCGTGGTCGTCGCGGATAGGTTCCGAACGAGGAAGCCCCTCACCGTGATCGTAGCGTTAAGGATGTGATGATTGAGGATTTACAGAGGCAAGTTGCAGAGCAAACCCAGCGTCTAACGGCGCAGGATTTCGGTAATCGTGAGATGGAAGATCACGATTCTGATTTCAGTTTTGAAAACCCGTATCACAATCGTGCTCGATTCTTGGAGCGCTGTGGTCGGGAGGATCGACATGGAAATCTCGATTTCAAAGTGGATCTACCCGAGTTTTCTGGTACGTTACAGGGCGAAGGATTCGTGGATTGGTTGAATGAAATATAACGTATTTTTGAATATAAGGAAGTTCCAGATCATGTCAAAGTGAAATTGGTTGCCATCAAACTCAAAGGCAAAACATATGCGTGGTGGGAGCAATTGAAGCGATCACGCGACAGACAGGGCCAAGCCAAGATCACTAATTAGGAAAAAATGAAGAAGAATATGAAGGGTCACTTCCTTCCTTTCGGCTACACTCAAACTTTGTTTCAACGACTTCATTCATTGAGGAAAGACACGAAATCAATTGATGATTACATGGAGGAGTTCTATCAATTGGCAGCCTGTAATGACTTATCTGAAACGGAAGAACAGATGGTGGCATGATATTTGGGGGGATTACGACAACCCCTGCAGGATGTCCTCAGCCTTCACTCACCGTGGACCGTTTCTAAAGCCTACTAGCGTGCACTTGCTGTGGAAAAACAGCAGAACAGGAGGCCTATGATCAAAAGTGATCAAGGCAGTCGGCCAGTTCGCCCTCAAGAATCCTGTCCTACCCAACAGCCACCACAGAGTAACTCTACTATTAGATGTTTCAGATGTGGCAAATAGGGATATAGAGTGACTAAGTGCAGGAAACCTGCTATTCAGAAGGGCAACAATCTCCTGATTGACGAAGACGTGGTAGACGAAATTGAGGAACTTGGAAAGCCTGTGTATGACGATGATGAAGATGGAGATGTGTTGCATGGAGATGGCCATGAGACTCTGGTCATTTGTAAAAGTCTACTGACTCCCAAGGATGATTCAGAGGACGATTGGTTAAGAACCAATATTTTCCACACGACCTGCACAGTTGCAGATAAAGTCTGCAAGATGATCATTGACAGTGGCAGTTGTGAGAACGTCGTGTCTGAAGAGGTTGTCCAGAAATTGCAGTTGAAGACAGATTGTCATCCCAAGCCGTACAAATTGTCGTGGTTATATAAAGGCAGTGAGGTAACAGTAGATAGGCGATGCCTAGTGTCTTTTTCAATCGGCAGGAATTATTTTGATAATGTTTGGTGTGATGTTGTGTCTATGGATGTTTGTCATGTATTGTTAGGCATGTTTGATAGTATGATCGCAGTGTTATTCATGATGGGCGGAAAAATAAATATTCCCTTAGCATCAAAGGGAAGAAGATTGTGTTGGCACCTCGTCGGGAAAGGACCACTCCTACCCCGATAGCCAATAATATTAACATGTTTTCTATGTTCAGGTTTTTTGGTGAGATTGAGCGTGGAGACGTGGTCTATGCTCTGCTACCTTATGGGAATAGTGTTGTAGACGTGAATCCAGATTTACCAGCAGAGGTGCAGCAATAGTTAGCAGAGTTTTCTGACCTGATACCAAAGGATCTTCCTCCTGGGCTGCCGCTAGAAGATTCCGATGAAGCTGTTGTGAACTCGATGACAAATTCTTTCCAACCCGGGGCGACTAATGTAGGAGGGTTTCTAGGATTCCTAATTTGGGTTTCTAGGATTCCTAATTTGCTCTCAAAGTGATTTACTAAATAACTTATTCGTAATATTTTAATTTAATTAGGAGTCTTTTTAGTTTCCTTTTAGGAATAGGCTTTGTTTTTATTTTAGGAATAGACTGCTTGTTATTTTAGTATTTGATTCTATTTTTTTTTCTTTTAGGAATAGACAGTTTTCTTTTAGGATTAGGCTTTACTTTTTCTTTTAAGAATAGACTGCGTGTTATTTTAGTATTTGATTTTATTTTTTCTTTTAGGAATAGGCTGCTTATTATTAAAGTTATTTGAACACTATAAATAGAGTTCTTCCTCAATATTGTAAGATACATTTGATTTGAGTAATTTAATTGACATTAGAGTTATTTCTCTGTGTTTTGGGTTATCTTCTTGTGTTTTTCTCTGTCAATTATATGTTGATATTAGCCTGCAGAATAATCACTATTCTGCCCGGTGTCAAACTGGGAACGATATGGATGAAGAGTTGACTGTCCAAGATAGGAATAGGCGAAGGGTATCCTGCTTCAACATCATCGTTATCTTGTCCCTGATCCAGCTTGATTTTATGTTTTTTGTGACTGAATATACAAGTTCAATTAATGGAGAAGTACAAAACGTATTGTCTTTACTAAGGTACCAGCTGGGTGATCAATAACAATAACTATTCATGACTGGAGGGTGTATGTAACCATGTGACAACGAACACTAATTTGTTGCAATGCATGTGTGTTCCAGTGCTTCACTTGAGTCTTACAATACTAGTATATCAGCTAAGGTTACCAATGGATACTATATCATTGTTGCAGTTAAGGTTAGAATGGAGACTACAGCACTAATCAATGATGACATACAAAAAAAATAAAATAAAAAAAGGAAACCAATTGGTGCTGGACCTGGAAACCTCTCAGGATCTCAACTGTACAAAGGTTGTATCATTAGTAGCTCGGCAGTAGGGGCTGTTAAGGCAAAGAGGAGTGAAAGGGGGGCTGCTGTTGAGGGCGGTTTACAGGGCGTGAAGGCTGCTGTTGATGACTGTTTACTGGGCGTTAATGCCGTAGTTGAGAGCTGTAAAGAATATAAATATAGAGCTACCAAGTTAGCTCGGGACTGTAATGTTCACAAGTTCTCATAATCGGTTCTTTCTCTAATGATATATGTAAGTACATTCTTTGTCTTAACAAACAAAAATGTTAAAATCCCAGTCAAGTAAAATCTTTTGTTCTCCTTGACAGCTTCAGCCTCGAGGAGTACTAGCTGATGATTCTTAACATTTGTTATTAGAGCTTGGTTTTAAATGGTTCAGTATTATTTTGCCAATGGGCTTACAGCTGTGACACGATTTTTGTTGGGAAAACTTTTACGGAGTATGTAAGTTGAGAGTTTTTCTCATGTACTAGTACTTTTTTTTCCAAGGAGATATTTTCTCAGATTGTTGTGCTAATTCATTCACAAAAAATTCAGCTAGAAGACTTCACAGTCCGTCACCACTTCAGAGAAACCAACAAAGCTGCTGATTATCTCACTGGTTGTTATCGTAACAGTGCATTCATTGAGATTATACCTAGCTCCTTTGCTGAAGACTTGAAAAAGATTGTATATGATAATAGAACTGGAAAACTATATGAGAGATTGTACTAGTGTACTATTCATTTTTATAGGTTTGGGAATCCTAAATAACCCCTGCTCAATTTCCAAAAAAAAAAAAAGATTGAGAAATGTCTTTCTGAAGTTTTTTAATTTATATATATATTCTAATTATTAAAAAGAACATGAATATTCATTGATTATTCAAAATTAATAAAGAGGATTCCAATTACAAATTCAGGGTTTAGAAAATTACAGAGGAGTTACATTTATGTGGGAATTGTCAAAGTAATATGAAATGTAGTTTGTGAAATTCATGCGCATGTTGGAGAAATCAGGAAAGTGGAGATAAATTAATATGAAATGTTGTTTGTGAAATGTAGTTTGTGAAATTCATGCGCATGTAGTTTGTGAAATTGACATGTGAGGTTGTCCATTCAAACTTCAATCAATTTACTTTATTTATAAGTTGGATCTTCTTCTACAACTGCTAAATATAGAACTTTCATTTAATATGTTCAGATCCTATAGTTGCAGTATCAAAGTCAAGTCACAGCACTTCTGTCATGTGAAAAAGCATGTATACAAGCACCAACTTCACCATACTTGCACCACTTGAGATTCATTGCTCTGCGTTTAAAACTCTCCAATTAGCCGGATAATGAAGAAGCCAAGAAAAGGTACAAAGAAATGGTTATTGTGTAAATCGCACAGAAGACACTAACGTGTCCTAGTATTACTAACAAGCTTGAGTGAAGCAATAAGGTGGCACGAGTGCAGCACAAGTGCACTGTGCGCTCTCACATAGCCACATGCACCATTCCTAAACAAGACAACAAAATCATTGTCTACCTCTTCATTAAAGTGAAGTCTTTGACTCTACAATCACTTAAAAACAGAAAATCATACTGAATTCAATGGATAAGATAAAGATTATCGTGAAAGAAGACACTACCTTCCACCGATTTCTACCTTCCGTAGTCAAATTTTCATCCATATTGATCCAGATTTTGTACTCACAGGCGCTTCCTTGCATCTTAATTCGCATCCTCTTTAGAGACCATATGGTACATCATTTTATCCCAATGGTGCATAATTGGAAATCTCCAATTAATACATTCATTGTATCCAATGACTTAAATTGTTGAAACTAAGAACTAGATGCACAGGATAAGTATAATTGTGACGTCGAAGCAGCTGTATTAGAAGTGTCCTTAACACTGACTAACAAACTAGGAACCCCTACATAACACTATATATACCCTACCTCTCTTCACCATTTCATTCAACAAAGTTTCTTCAAGTCTCTCACAACTCGTGAAGTAAAAATGAAGACACTTTTGCTTTCTTTAATCTTCTCTTCTTTGTTGTTGGGAGCCTTAGCAGAACAATGTGGTACCCAAGGTGGGGGTGCTAGCTGCCCTGGTGGGCTTTGCTGCAGCCAATGGGGTTGGTGTGGCTCCACCGCTGAGTACTGTGGCGCTGGTTGCCAGAGCAACTGCAAAGGTGGTACAGCTTCTGTTGCTGATGAAGACTCTGTTACTTTTAACACTGGCGGAACTGTTGACCAAGCTGGAGACTTGGGTTCCGTCCTAACTAAGGCCCAGTTTGACAGCATGTTGAAGCATCGCGGTGAGGGGAATTGCAAAGGTGGCTTCTATACATACGAAGCTTTCGTCAGTGCTGCAAAGGCTTTCCCTGGGTTTGGAACCACAGGCAATGCTGAGGTACGCAAAAGGGAGGTTGCCGCTTTCCTTGGTCAGACATCTCATGAAACTACAGGTTTGTTACATCGTTAATTACCTTTTGATCAATTTAACTTATATATACATAATATTGAATTTGATCTTAATGGTAAGGGGTTATCTGTGAAATTTGATGTGTACGTAGGTGGGTGGCCTACTGCCCCAGATGGACCATTTGCATGGGGTTACTGCTTCATTCAAGAGCAAGGCAATCCTGGAGCTTACTGCGAACCTAAACCACAATATCCTTGCGCTCCTGGCAAAAAATACTATGGTCGCGGCCCAATTCAAATTTCATGGTAAAATTTTGCGAATGAGACAACCATTGGTTCTTTCTTCTTCAATTTTATTAGGAATCAACTGATCATGAATTTGGTCTTGAATTTCAGGAACTACAACTATGGGCAAGCTGCAAAGGCAGTAGGTGCTGACATCCTTAAAAACCCAGATCTTGTGGTCTCAGACCCAGTTATTTCCTTTAAGACTGCAATTTGGTTCTGGATGACTCCACAGTCCCCTAAACCATCAAGCCACGATGTCATCATCGGAAAATGGAATCCTTCCCCTCAGGACAAGGCAGCTAACCGCGTCCCAGGATATGGTGTGATCACCAACATCATCAACGGTGGACTGGAATGTGGAAAAGGTCCTAACCCTAAGGTCCAAGATCGCATTGGGTTCTTCAAGAGGTACTGCACCATATTGGGAACTACCCCTGGTGACAACCTTGACTGTGCCAACCAGAGGCCTTTTGGGCAGTAAACATATAAAACTTTTGCATCTGTAATGGCACTTAGCTACAAGATAGTAAAGAATAAGCAGTGTTACAATATGTATTTGTAATAAGACTGCATGTACATTCCCGCTCTTTGAGCTACTTGTCCTAGTAATAAAAAGTATAGTTTTGAACTGTGAAGTGAAAGTTTTCCATTTTAAGTCCTCTTAAATTTCGTTATTTGAACTTTTTTGCACTGTCAAGTATAATGGATTAAACATCGTCTCTGCATCATGATGTAGTGTTGGAAAAAATATGCTGTAAATTCGAAATAAAAGAAGGAACGATGGTACCAATTTTGCTTGGGTTGAGTCGCGGACTAGGTCGCTTTCTTTAAGACGTTTCGCGGCTCTGCCCAAAATTGTGCAAGCAGTTTCGTAGCCCCGCCTACCCCAGGATAAAACAGCCGAGAACCTTCTCTGTCTCGTTCAAAAATTGCACAATAGATGAACGGTATACAAATCACCCTTAATCTCTTTATTTGCTCGGAATCACCAATACCATTGAAAGAAATCAGCAAGAAGCAGAAACGAAAAACTGATTGTAAACAAGAAGACTGTTTGCAAAACTTTTCTAACTTCGAATACTCTGGAAGAACACTATGTTTCTGAAAGCACACTCAGTTTCTGATTTCGAAAGAAGACTCTGTTTCTTTTGTTTTTCTCTGTGTTTAAAACTCTAGAACTAGATGGTATTTATAGATAGAAAACGTGCAATCGAAAACGAAAATATAGACTAGGTTCATTGGCAACAAATCGTGGAGAAGATACTCGGCGGGATTTGTCAGAAATCGCGGAGCCAAAACGTGTTTTGAGAGACTGTTTAGACTCAGTCCTCTTCAGAAATTTATTTTTTTCGTTTAAATAAATTTTCAGCAAAAAAGAAGTTTTGCTCTCTAAATGACCCAACCCGACCCGTCCCGCCCGACCGACCGGACGGTGGCGGTGGCGGGACGGGGAGAGATAGCGAGAGAGTATATCTCTCCACGTCCAAACCCAAGTCCTAACTATCTTCTTATATACTCTAACTCAAAGAGATATATAGTAGATATGGGACTATAAAATAGAGAGTGATTCAAAGATCAAAATAGGAAAGGGAGGTCCAGGGTTCAAAACCAGGTAAACACACATTTGTTTTTATTTTTAAAAAGCCAAATTTGCAACATGTAGCCTTATATTTTCTTGTGGTAACAGTGACTGAGTCTCTCACACCAAGTTTTGGGGCAAAAAACGGTGATAAATTCTCACCTGCTTGCCCAACTCCCATTCAAATGTAGTTTCTGTGCAGCACATCATACACGCATGGCAAACTACTTCAAATAAACCCAACCGTGTACGATATTAAAACCAAAATTTCTTAATGAGTTGGACAATTGTGATGCGTCCCACACGAAGCACGGGAGATTTTGCACCACCTGCTAAATTTATTTGATGTCAAAACCTGAAATCACACCCAAGCTATGACCTCTTTGCAAAGCCATCATATCTGTCTTGAGATACACATATAATAGCAATGCTCCAAGATACGATCTATAAGGGTGCAGAGCCACCAGATCTTTCACTCACTCCCAAGATTCACAATTCATAAAACCAAAAATTTTAGTCATCCACCAACCTATGTATTTCAGATTTTACCAAATCCGTGCTTCCAATCCTTTGTTTGTCAACTTTCTACAACCTGGACTAAAGAATTTGAGCGCACCATGACAAAATATGTACCTAGTTTTCAAACACTTCGAGGCACTGTGGTACATATACGATGCAATCCCCTTGAATACACCAAGAAAGATGCATAAAACATATCAGACATCTACTACTTCATTAACGCTCTTTGTCTCTTTCACTGAGATTAGACAAATGTGATTAAATGGACAGCTAGCCTCTACCGATCCCAACATATTCCATAAATCAACTATTCATCCGTATCAAACTACATCTCTCTTCCTAATTATTTATACCCAACATCTTTGCTAATCAATTCAATTTCAGAGCTCTACCGGTACTATAATTTAACTAAGATGAAGCACTCATTACTATTAGCGTTTGCTTTGCTCTCTTTGATGTTCTTGTTGTAAAGAGCTGATGGTAGGTCAATCACTTCAAATAATTCTACTGGAGAAACTGCTCAAATACCAGGGGATTTGAGCTCAATTATAAGTGAGTCCACCTTTAATAACATATTGAAACATTGTGGTGATGCCAAATGCCGCAGTATGTTCTACACCTACAAAGCTTTTCTAGTTGCAGCCAAGTGTTTTAGAACATTTGGCATGACGGGTAATAAGGAGGTACGTAAAAGGGAGATTGCAGCTTTCTTTGCTCAAACCTCTGCAGAAACTACAGGTGAGCTTCCTACAATTTAATTTTAAAGTAGTTATTTTCCATTGTACACATACTATTTCATAAATTGGTTGATTGGGGAAGTGGATTTGTTTCAATTCAGGTGGGTGGTCTAATGCTCCAGATGGCCCATTTTCATGGGGTTTTTGCTTTATTGAACAACTAGGCGACCAAGGGTCTTATTGTGAAGCAAGTCCAAAGTGGGCATGCGCTTCTGGCAAATCATATCATGGCCGAGGCCCAATACAGCTTACATGGTAATCTATACTATCATATTAAAGCAGACTCTCGTAATCTAATATCATGTTCACCATTTTTAATGCATTGCCGTTTTCTTGACGGTGTTACTTTGATCCTTATTAGGAACTACAATTATGGGGAAGCTGGAAAAGCTCTTAGGATAGACCTAACAAACAAACCAGAGCTTGTGTCATCAGACCCAGTTATCGCCTTCAAGACAGCGCTTTGGTTCTGGATGATACCTCAAGCTCCCAAGCCATCAAGCCATGATGTTATCTCTGGCAAATGGAAACCTTCTGCAGCAGACAAGGCAGCTAATCGTCTCCCTGGATTCGGTACAATCACTAATATCATTGACGGTGGACTTGAATGTGGAAAAGGCGTGAATGATAAAGCTCAAAACCGTGTAGGGTTCTACAAGAGATACTGCACTATACTAGGAGTGACTCCTGAAGATAACCTAGATTGTGCAGATCAGAAGCCGTTCTAGGTTGGAATAGTTACAGTCCTGAGGAGGGATTACAATGAAATAAAGTGGGTGACATTTTGTAGTGATATAAACAAATTCAGTAATACAATCTTGATTAACATAAGTAGTTAATCATTTTACACCGATGAAGTTTAACAAACATGAATACATAAACTAAATAACATTTTCAAAATATAAAGATTTTTGGTAGAGATGATCTTGTTAATCTTTCTATGTTTCATGCCAAAAACGGATGTGCCACTTAATCAAACATTGAGTTTATTAACCACCCTAATTCATTATCTTCTAAATAAATTACTAGGGGCTGTAATTAATTGATCAAAACAAATGTAATCCTACTGGGTTAAGGAAAGATAACGTGAAAGCTTTCCCCTTCTTCCTAAAAACAATTTTCAGTCGCGGGTCAGCAATATAGGCTACTTCTTTGTAATGACTATATATGACAATTTCATTATTGCCACAAATTTCATTGGACCTGTTTGATGAAAAGTTTTGAATGTCGAGGTTTATGGTTCCACCACCACCAATGTTTCACTACACATTCTATAGAAAAAGCTATTATGAATAATAAAAGGAGCTCGCGTAATTTGATGTGCCATTAGAAGCCAAGTTATGCTTGATCTTCAATATTCAGCTTTGATTGTCCTTGTGATTGGCCAACCATTGAAAATGATTTTGAAAAAAAAAAAAATTCGTTTTCCTTCCTAAATTATTTTCAGTGACGAAGCACAAATATGTTAGATCAAACAGACTTTACTATCTTTACTTTAGTAGTAGATCTAATTAAGCGATATTTAAATTCTTTATCTGTTATGCTTTTGATGATCAACCAAAGTTTGCTATGTTGGGAATGATGTTCCAGGTTTCAGAGGAAGACGAATGTTGGTAACTAGAAAATTTTGCATCATAAAACTGGTGAATTAGTGAATAGATGTAGATATTGAAGATGTGAGCTCAACATAGTCTCACATCTACATAGTGAACAACATCATGTGAAGTATATAAAGCATGATCGAAGAAGCCTTTTAGGGGCAGCCTAGTTTTATTCGTAAAATCCTCACACCCGAAGGGAGACGATACCGTTGCTTGGTGCCTTGGCGGAAGTGGCATACTATTCCTCTGAAGAGTAGACAAGCCAATTCCTGCTCCACGGAGCACAGGAAATATATATGGACTCTTTCTAACAGAAGTGAAGTAATCTAGGAGTGGGCATCCCATCCCGCGATCCCGAACCTGACCCGATCTCGTTCCGTCCAGTCCCGATTTTTTTGGATTCTTTTGGGATTGATCAAACTCATCCCGATCCCGTCCCGTCCCAATCTAGAGTGGGATGGGATCGGGATGAAAAATTTCAATTCTGCCTACCCCGTCCCGTCCCGAATTTATTTATTTAATAATAATAATTATTACTTTTAATCAAAATACTCTTCTAAATTAAAGTTTATGATGTGTTGAAATTAAATCAATGCAAGATGAAATTCTATATGAAATCTAAATGAATTGAATCATTAATTCTAAATGAAATTTAATATTTAGTTGCCTTCCAAAAAAAGTTTAATATTTATTTATTTAATATCTAATATTATTTATAATGTAAGTTATATGTATATAAATTTGACATTATTAGTGTGTGAGTAATATGAGATAAAACTTTTTTTGTTATTTTTTATTGGAGGACTATTTAGTACGTGCTTATCCCGTCCCATCTCGTCCCGTCCCGATCCCGTTTGAAATGGGACGAGTTCGGGATGGCGTCTATCATGTCCCATCTTGATCTTGAATGAACGGGATACTTGGAGGAAATTTTACGGGCCTCAGATTCTGGCCCAATTTGATGATGCAAATTGGGCTAAAACTTCAAATCGATTTGTGGGCCAACTCGGAGCCTATGGACATTTTAATAGGCTTATGAGGAAACTACTTATACTTCAATCCGTATAGGGGTGGGCAATGTCGGTTCGGTTTAGTTTTGAGTATCGAACCGATTTCATTTGGTTTGCCCAAAATCCAAAACCAAACCGAATTTTGCATTTGTAAACGATAAATCGGTTGAACCGAATTTCGGATCGGTTAGGCCGAAATTTCGGGCTCAAGCACTTGAAAGACTTTCTTCAAAGCATGGTCTAACCTTTGACATGCCTAATTTTTTGACAGACCCAATTTTTAACCCAAATTGAAAACTGAAATAGAAGAGAATGATTTAGTGCAACAGGGTGCACTGCAGTGCATTTGTTGCATTAATCAGGTATTGATACATACCTGTTATTTATTTATTTATATATATCTAATTAATCGGTTCGTTCGGTTATTATTCAGTCGGTTCAAAACCGTACACCGATTTCAAACTGTTTTTAATCGGGTTAGTTCAGTTTAAATTATTTTCTTCCTACCCATATTTCGGTTCGATTACCGAATTGAATTTGAAAACTGGTTCGATCAATTAATCGAATTAAAATCGATTTTCGCCCACCCCTACCGTAAAGTTTGGTTCTGTCAACAATTTGAAAAGAAAATGCTAGAATTTACCAATGCATTAGGGGGGAAAAACTCTTTTTTCAGCGAAACACTTCAGTGGGGAGTTATCACACCCAAATATAGGTCTGGGCATGGTACTGGACGGTTCAGTATTAAACTCATACTATTCCTAGGGCTGGGCATGTGTTTGGGTTTTCGCCCAACCCGACCCAAATACCTTTATATTAAATAGTAATCATCGAGTTATCTTATTACGGATACAATTGTAAGTAAAAATCTAACTGGCGAGGGAAGCAGCGAGGAAAACACAGGGGGGAGGGGGGAGTCGTCCATTCCCCCCGAGATGCGTGTTTGAATGTTCAACGCACGCATCCCGGGGGGAATGGACGGCTCCCCCTCCCCCCTATGGGGTCCCTCGCTGTTTTCCTCGCTGCGTCCCTCGACAATTAGACGGGTTCCAATTGTAATGCACCCTACAAGCATCATAAATGCTAGGAGAATGTCTTATTGTTGGGGTTAAGGGTAAAAGACACGCTATCTCTTGACTACTTCTTTTTCTTTAGATATACGCATAAAAATGAAAAAAATAATAAATAATAAATTAAGATTCTCAATGATATGTCACTAAAAACCAAAAGCAAATGTGCAAATGGAAAATGGATTTTCTACACAGGCAATGTTTAGAATTGACTGATGCTTAGTTAGGCAATCATGTTTAATGGTTTTGATTCCAGAAGACCTAGATAAACTATTCACTCCTGACCAGTCAAACACGCAAAGGCCTTGACCTCTTCCTTGATCGTGACTTACATGGAAAATAAACCGAATCCTTGACCTCTTCCTTGATCATGACTTCAACGTCCATCCCAGATTTTCAGTAACTTCCCTGGAAGACACCTGACCAAGGTCTTAATTTATCTTAACAATTCTTGATTACTGATAATATATTTCATAAGCCAGACACATGAACAAGTGTCATAATCAACCTAAAACTTCAAAATTTATTGACATAAGGATGTATGTACCCAGACTGATTATAGATTAAAAAAATAAAAATAAAAATAAAATAAAAATAAAAATAAAAATAAAAAAAGAGATGAAGACTTGAGAGAAGGTTTGTAATCTTAAACGTAAATGAAGGGGAAGCTCGAAGCCGCCTTATTTGACATAATTTACAAATCTTGCTATTCGATTTGATGATCTCCATTTCTCTGATCGCTCAGAATTCTTATATTTATACCCAACTACACACCCATTCAATGCATCAAAAACATTAAGAAAAATGAAGACAACACTAGCCTATGCTTTGCTTTCTTTGATCTCTTATTCCTCCCTTTTATTAGGAGCTTTAGCACAAGGAGGATGTGGTAACAATGCCGGTGGCGCAACGTGCGCAGGTGGGCTTTGTTGTAGTAAGTTCGGTTTCTGTGGAAGCACCGAAGACTACTGCAGTCCCCAAAATTGCCAGAGCCAATGTCCTTCTACTCCCACTCCTTCGACTCCAACTCCTACACCCACCACCCCAACCCCAACGCCTAGTGGCGGTGGCGGTGATTTGAGCTCGCTTATACCTGAATCGCTCTTCAACGATATGTTGAAGCATAGAACTGATACAGCTTGTCAGGGAGGATTCTTCACATACAGTGCTTTCATAACTGCAGCTCAATCTTATCCTGATTTCGGTACCACTGGTGACACTGATACTCGTAAAAGGGAGATTGCTGCTTTCTTCGGTCAGACCTCACATGAAACTACAGGTAGTTAATTGGTCTTTTTTTTTTCCAGTCGATAATTATGGATTTTCGCTGATAGTAATAAAATTCTCTAATTCTGTAATGAATCTACGCAGGAGGATACGCTGCTGCCCCTGATGGACCATATGCATGGGGTTACTGCTTTGTTCAAGAGAGAACCCCACCATCTGACTACTGCAAACAAAGTACCCAATACCCATGCGTTGCCGGCAAACAATACTATGGTCGAGGACCAATCATGCTTACATCGTACTACTCTAATTTCTTTATTCAATTAGCTTTTCAATACATGCTAATAATATTAAGCTACATTGTGCTCAGCTTAATTTTAAGTTTACTCTTCATAGAATTTTAGCACTTAACACTTAATTCAATGCTTAATAGAACGTAAACAAGTCATCTGGCGATAACAATGTTAATAACCAATGGGGACAAAAATGTTCACTGATTAAACAGTATGTGAGGTAGTTTTATAACATTGAATGAATTTAAATCCGAATAAAAGAATATGCTGAGTACTATAATTCAAATAAATTTCTCCATTGAAACATATGGTTGGTTCATTAACCTTAGTAGGCCTAGCAGGTAACTACTTTTTGGGTTCTTCATACTAATCATGCCAAAAGCTAGCTAAGATGACATTGACATTGATATTTCAGGAACGTCAACTACGGACAGGCAGGGGATGGCTTGAATCAGAACTTGTTGGCCAACCCAGATGTTGTGGCCACTGATCCAATTATCTCCTTCAAGACAGCATTGTGGTTCTGGATGACTGCACAAGCTCCCAAGCCATCGTGTCATGATGTCATCACTGGAAAATGGACACCGTCGGCTGCAGACACTGCAGCTAACCGTCTCCCAGGATATGGTTTGATCACAAACATCATAAATGGTGGAGTTGAATGTGCTAATCGCGATAAAGATAAGGTCCAAGACCGTATAGGATTTTATAATAGGTACTGTGGCATGTTTCAGGTTAGCGCCGGTGACAACCTTGACTGTGCCAATCAGACACCATACGGTTAATAGGCCACTCTGGTAAAAGTAAAATCTGTGGCAAGAGATTACAGTTTGTACGGAATAAATGGATTAGTCTAAAATTCGATCCAAATAATTCATATTATAGAGACAATAAATACTGCTTCAATGAAGGATCGACTGATGTTGATTGTACGGTCTTGTTGGCAATTTCGATTAACAAAATTAAACAGCATTAAAATGGGAGGATAAAATTCTACACAGTAAAATTCATAAGTGGGATATAGCGTGAGAGCTGGGGCATTGACCTCCAGTGGATTAGTATAAAGACTCCCATTTCAACAAAGAATGAAAAGCAATGGGATCATAGGAGCCAAAGTCTTCATAAGATAAGATCATATGGCCATTTCGAGATTAAAAAAAGTAATAACGAACAAAAAGAATATCTTTATAAATGGATTCAGTGACTATCGCCAGTTCACGCCCATTTTCAGGCACGGATTCACATGGGGGCAAGTGCCCCCAATTAGTTTTTTTATTTGCCTCTCTATTCTCACTTTTCACTTCAACCAGGACTTCATCCTTCAAATCATGTTCATATCAAATTCAAACTCTATTTTTAGAGTTAGTGATAGAGGTTAAATCCCTCAAATATCTCAAAGAAACCAAAATCCACAGTTTCTTCTTCACACTCCATCGATTGGATAAGATGAGGGAAACTCAGGCACGGATTCACGTGGGGGCACTTGCCCCACTGACTTTTGAGATTTTTTTTTTTTTTTAATTTATTTGTCTCCCAATTAGTTTTTTTATTTGATCCTCTATTCTCACTTTTCACTTCAACCAGGACTTTCATCATTCAAATCATGTTCATATCAAATTCAAACTCTAATTTTAGAGTTAGAAATAGAGGTTAAATCCCTCAAATCTCTCAAATAAACCAAAATCCACAGTTTCTTCTTCACACTCCATCGATTGGATAAGATGAGGAAAACCCCTATATTTCATCATCTTCAAAAATCTATAACTATTGAGTTATTTGAGCTCATCTTCACAAGATCCAGTAGGATCCAAACCACCTTATTCTTTTTTTTCTAGGTACCAGATGTCTTCATTAATCACTGTGTTGGTCATCTCCACAAAAAAATCGTAAGCAACCCAATCTCTTCCTCTTTTTCTTTATGTAGTAGTAATCAATGATTCAAACCCTTATCTTGTGTTGTGTTTCTAGAAGTAGTAATAATCTTCAATGAATATAGTAGTAATCATCTTCAATGATTGTCTTTGTTGTACTCCCCTTTTTGCTATATTTAAAAAAAAAATCATGTTAAAGTAACTAATTTTTATATTATATTTAATTAATTATGACATCACTCCCTCCCCCCCCCCCCCCCAACAAAAATTATGGCTCCGTCACTGCCCATTATGTAGAGGTAAAAAGATTTATATGTTAAATTCTCACTCTGAATGGAGTCCATTTGGTCATTCAAATCCTTGCATTGTCGGATTACACCCAAATTGGCCTCCAATTGAGTCTACAACGTACAAATGAGTTTTTCTTATTCGTTAAGCACAACCGAACTTGTTTGTTGAATCAAACATGTTCCATTTATCGTTATTATGGTACTACGCGAGGTTAGAAGTCAAACGGAGTCCATTTGATCACTCAAATCCTTGTATTCTCGGATTGCACCCAAATTGGCATCAAATTGAGCATACAATGTACAAACGAGTTTTTCTTCTTCGTTAGGCATAATCGAACTTGTTTGTGTAGTCAAACATGTTCCATTTGTCCTTATTATGGTACCACTCAAGGTTAGAAGTCAAACGGAGTCCATTTGGTCACTCAAATCTTTGTATTATTGGATTGCACCTGAATTGGCCTCAAATTGAGCATACAACGTAGAAACGAGTTTTCCTTCTTCGTAAAGCACAAACGTATTTCATTTGTCGTTATTATGGTACCACACGAGGTTAGATATTTAATGATACTATTCATGGTGATCCAACTTATTGTATAATTTTTTTTTTGTAATTGTTTTTTATTTTTTTGACTAAATTTAGTTTTGACTTAAAATTATTTGATGGATTGTAACATCTCAAAAGTGATATTGTTTTGAGAGTTGTTACAAAAGTGTCAATTTGGTGTAGTGCTTGTTGGCAATTTCGATTAACAAAATTAAACAACACTAAAATGTCTTTGCTAGACTTGTTCAAAGCCAGATCCACGTGATTGAGGATTACTTGGAGCACCAATCAGGGGCCTCGAACTTGGAAGATTATGAACATATAAAAATAAATGAAATTTAGAGCAATCAAACACTATGGACTCTTCTTTCACTTATAATTAACAATGTAGGCATCATTTCAATGAAACTCAATTTATATTGCCTTTGTGTCAAGAAATCAGCACCTTACTTCAATCAAAAGAATGACATATCATCCCCAAAATTTTGAACTGCACACATTAATGAGAGATCACATCTCACCACAAAAAAACAAGAGTCGTGCTTCAAAAGCAGTTTTGTTTAACAATAAACCAAAATCTACCATTCCAGAACTTCAAAAACTGATACAAATGAAAAATGATAGAATTTGCGGTGAAAGCAAAGCAAAGCAAGAGAGAGTAAGTTGAGTGAATGACAATGAAAACAAAGTTGAAGCTAAAGCTGAAGCGGGAGAGCCGTTTGGAGAGGGAGAGCAGAGCGGAGCGGAGAAGGATACCACAACACCGAGAAGTAGACTAGGCGGTGAACAGAGCGAAAGCAGTGAGGGAGAGTGAGACCAGAGCGAGAGAGGTGAGCAGAGCTTCCTTTTTTTTCTTTCTTTCCTTCTTTCCTTATTTTCTTTCTTTTCTTTCCTTCTTTCTTTTCGATCGAGAGGGAAACTTGGCGCTTTGTGAAATTTTAACTCCTGCCCATTTGCTACCATTTTAGCAATGTCAAGAGATCTGAAATGGGACAAACCTTGGGCTTTCCATAGCACTAAGTGAAAAAACGCTATTGTCATATGCTATTAATGGCTAGTTTTGGTGTAGTGGTAGTTGGATGATTTCTCCGGCCTGTTGTCACTGCACTTCTTTTTGCTATGTTCCTCGTCCTTGCGTATCTTGCCCTCCTTCTTGTCCCTAAGAGATGAGGGCTTCCTGTCACCTTCGGTTTCTCTTTTAGCGGTCATTGACTCCTCCAGGGTGATGTGTTTCTGGACGCTCTTGAAGAGCTCTGCCATGTCCAGAGGGGGCTCCAAGGTGAGGTCCTCAAAAAGTTTTCCCTCTGTGAGGCCCGTAGTGAAGCCCGTCACGGCTATATCGTCGTTGCACCCGTCGATGAGTGTCAGCTCGTTGCTAAAACACGTGACATACTCTCGGAGCGTCTCGCCGGACCTCTGCCTTAGAGAGAGTATGTAGTACGAGCCTTTTCTGAAGCGCTGGCTTCCGATGAAACGTGTCAAGAATTCCTTCGCCAGTGTTTTGAATGAGTCGATTGACTTCGATGGAAGGCTGTGGAACCACGTCAGCGCAGAGATTTTTAGATTGGTGGGAAAGGTTCGGCACATGACGGACTCGGATCCTTCTTTGAGGGTCATTACGTGCTGGTAATGGCGAAGATGATCGAAAGGATCGGTGGTCCAATGAGAACTAGCGGGGGCCTGGCTCTCCTGCGCTTGCTCCCTATCATTTTCTGGAGGCGGAGGTATGTGCCGCTCTTGGTCTCCGTTAGCAGGTGATGGATTCTATTGCGTAAGAGTCTTCGCCGCCTTGGCGATCTGCTGTATCTGAGATACCAACACATCGATTCTGGGGTCCATCGTTACTACCATTGGCGTGGGAGCGAGAGTTGGCTGCCCGTGCACGACATGAATTGCTAAATGAGGTGGTATAGGGACAGCTTGAGTGTTGGACGTGTCCCCTGGTTCTCCGTTGTTGCTTGACCTGGTGGTCACCATTTCTCTGGGTTTTGATAGGAGACGAGGATTAGTGTAAAGTTATGAACTATGTCGTCCCCACGGACGACGCCAAACTGATACAGTATTTTTTCGTTCTCTGCTTTGACCTAATCCTGCTGACCTGCACAAGTAACGCACGTGAGCTATAAGCCACCATGGGGTGGTCGATGGTAGTCCGATGCTAAATCATACAGGGCTCTGAGGAAGGCGTAATGTTGTAGCAGGGAATTTGTAGCGTATCTTAGCTTACCAACCTCATGTCTTATTTATAGCGCAAAGAGTCATGGTTCTACCAGATCATCGTATGCGTAGTTTAGGAAGGAGATCTTCGTGGAGATCTCTCCCTAATTAGGAGTCGTGTTGAAGGAGGGAAGTTCTCTATTAGTTC
Source organism: Berberis vulgaris (assembly GCA_963556465.1). Taxonomy (NCBI): domain Eukaryota; kingdom Viridiplantae; phylum Streptophyta; class Magnoliopsida; order Ranunculales; family Berberidaceae; genus Berberis; species Berberis vulgaris. The sequence goes on from OY747134.1 coordinate 73,118,200, forward strand.
TGTGCTCCTAGATACGCCGAGGATAGTTCCCAATCCAAGATAAATTTGTAGAATGGAGTTTCCCTGTGTGAAAGATACTCTGGTGTTTGCTTCCTAGTTGGAAACAGAGAGCAACTGCAGTTGCCCGTCCGAAGCTAATCTTAAAGATACTTGCCTGAAGAGGGCTTATGGGTATTGAGGATAGCTTTGAAAGTTTGGGTCCGCCTGGCAATCCACAGTTGGGCGGGCTTAGAACCGCTTGGGTCGGATCAGTCCAACTGACGCTTGAGGCCGTAATTCCCCGAGATCATCATGACACGTGTACGGCTCCGGGGTGTGACCGTTTTTATGTATCATCAGTTCTTATTTTCAATCAAGCGATTCTCGAAGCACTGCATTCCTCATCCTCCTCTTCTGACTCTCCCCTTCTCGTCCCATGCTTTCTCTCTACTCTCTTGCCTAGGGTTAAAGACAAACCCATCAAGCTTCAGTTAATCATCACTCTCTGATTCAGTGAATTCAATCAACCGATCGAGGTGCAATCAGTTCATTACACGTCTAAAATATTTGAACTCAAATCAGGGTCACGCCTCCAAGGTAATCATTTCCTTCTACTAATGTCATGCCCCGCTCATAAAGAAAATCCCAACAGACAAGAATATTTTTTACAAACGACACATGACATACAACTTAACCACATTTTCACATAAAAGTTTTCGAAAACATAATTCCATCATATTACACAAAACTCCAAAATATTACAACGATTCCATTGGCAACCTTCGCCCCCAAATTTACACACCAAAATAAAAGACACAAAACATAACTTGCATACTGAACACCAAAAAGCAAGATACAAAACATCTTACAAACGCTGAAAAATACTAGGATTTACTTCTACTCGGCTTGATCAACAAACTCGCTTCCAGATACTGCACACCAATAACAGTACACCCAATTGCCACAAAACAAAGCAAAATGGGTAATCTAAAGTTGGTATGAGCAGAATAAAAATCAGCAACAATTAAAACATAAAAATAATGATTCACAGTTCATGATACGTCAATATCTGTCTTACATCATACTATACAACTTATTCATAATGCGCCAACCATATAATCAACTATTCATATGCACCAATCATATGATCAACAAAATAATAACTTTTTAATAAACTATTACCTCCAAATGGGTGAAAATTTCCATAATCTCTTACACATAATTTTTCTCAAATTCTCACACTCATTTTTTTTATTCAGATCATACATTTTCCTATCACGACTTTTCTTGTTTCAAAACATATCATACTATTTTTATTATGACATACTCTGTTTCAAGACATGTCCTTTTCTATAGGTCCTTAGGAATTCTCCATTGTATCACGCGAGTCAAAAGTCGTACAATGGCTTAGTTTTCCTTTCGGAGAACATGATACATAAAAATTTTAAACCATGAATACCATATCGCATTTATCCATGTGTCGAACATGTCTCACCCCGATATACCTCCATACGTGTACCAATACCAACTTTGAGTATGTATGCATTTCAAACGGGATGTTGTCTCTAAAATGCATACTCTACCTCAAAAGACTGGACACACGAGCCAAATCACAAATAAAATTGCGTGCTGGAAGAGGACTAAGTTCACACTCTTCCCTTGACCCCTCAAGAACATTCCACCATATCACGCGAGTCATGACTCGTACAGTGGCTTAGTTTTCCCCTTTTGGAAATCAGGCTCTCCTCAGGAACACTCTATTATATCACGCGAGTCATGACTCATATAATGGCTTAGTTTTCCCATTTTGGAGACAACTCTGTACCACTCAATCTGTATGGATTATACAAATATCATAAATCAAAGCCTCTATGGCCATACTATACCATTCTATACATTTCAAACATCAGAGTAGGGTATTCATGTCAAAATCACGATTTCTCCATACTTATCCAATCACATCATTTTCATAGTATCATTAGATGAATCTAAGTTCTAAAGAGCACAATCACATATGATGCACAATGATTCAATAATGAACATCTACTTGAAAACACGCATCTTGAGGCATAATATTGTTAAAACTAAAATATTTTATAATGCAAAATAGATTTGTTCTAAATTTAAAATTTGTCATGGTGATCGCAACGGTGATAACGGTACTCAAAATAGAGGTACGGTTCAAATTGTATGATCAGTCAAAGTTCGGTCAAAACTGAAGTCAAACAGAAGACATCATCATCTTCTTCCTCTGAACAGATTTTCCAGAACAATTTCAGTCCAACAGGATAGATTCAAACACACACACAAGTCACGTTTTTCAACCAAAAACTACAATCCTTATACCTTTAGAAAGCTCCTACTTTGTACTTTCTAAATATGCAAGATTTATATCTAATTTTATCCTAAGATAGAAACTACAATCAGGTCTTCATACCCTGTTCATCACGTTTTTACTTCAGACTTAAAATTTTAGCAAAACACGGTTCATGTACCCAACTTCAAACACACATATCTCCTTCGATCCTTACTCAAATGAAGCATATAAGCTACCTATGGAAAGATCTCAAACTCATGTTTCTAATGAAAGCAATCACACACAAAGATATTCACAGAATCAGGAAATATCGTGATGGAAAGACACCCATTTACTCATATCAAAACATAATTTAAATCCTCAATTTTGCACATAAACAAAACTGTAAAAAAATATGGCAATCTCTCCTAATTGATTGAAAATGTTCAAATGGAAGAGATCTACTGACCTTTTACATCTTTTGCAATCCTCAAAGCAAAATCCTTCTCCTCCACAACATGCAATAATATCCTATATATATTTTCTTTAGGAGCTCTCACTCAAGTTCTCTCCTCTTTGAGATTAGTTTTCTTTCTATCTTAGAAAACCAAAAGACCAAAAATATCTAAGGAGGAGAACTTTTTGATACCCTTGTGTGGCTGGACCTGAGGAGGAGGGTGATGGAGAATCCCAAGAGCCCATGGATCCTAAGAGGGTTGGCAAGCTACAAAGACGAAGATCATAATCCCACATCGCCTGGGTGTGGAAGGGTGATGTATTATATATGTACGAGTTTGGATCTATAAAGTATTACGCGTTTTAAAACAGTGCGGGCCTTGGGCCCAAAACGGACAATATAGTACTCTGTGGATCGGGTTGTGACAAGTACTTGTAGCTTTCGGTTGCGCTTTTTGAAATGGATTAGCTGGGCAAGCAGTTGACCGTTTGTCGTGGGTTGGAGGCTCAACTGCAGGATTCTAGTGAAAGTCTGGATAAGGCATTGGCTACTTAGACTGACCTGGATGTATGACTGAAAGGAGTCCAAGAGAGTTTAGATGAGGTCCTGGCTGCCTGGACCGATTTGATGGTCGAACTTAGGGGAGTTCAGGAGGATTAGGACAGGTTGGTAGCTGAGCAGATGGAGGCTGCTAACCGTCTGGCATCTGCACACAAGTCTACTGCTAAAATTCAAGTGGAAGGAACTCTATGGCGTTGTTCTACTGCAAGTGTCCTAGCTTACTCGGGAACGACACCTCGAGCTCGCAAACCAAGTTGCGGCTGAACGCAGGCTGGCCGACAATGAAAGTGGCCTATCCAGGTTGCACGAAGAGCTGTTTGCCTGAAAGGCACAGTGGGCGGTATAAGAGAAGGAGCTTCTTGATGCCACTGAAATTACTGACTTCAGCAAAGTTGTTATTGGTAAGCTGGAGTTGCTAGACTATTCCTTTTCTTCCCTGTCGGGTGGCTCTGAAGCCGATTCGTCTGTCGCAGAGATGACCACCAATCCTGCTGTTCCAGAGTGTGCTGCCGACCCAGAGACCGTTCTGGATTCTAAGTTGAAATGTTCCTGACTATACTCTCACTGCGTGAACAATTTTGTAATGAATAGGAAATTTGTGGCAAGAGATTACAATTTGTACAGAATAAACAGATTAGTCTAAAATTTGATCCGAGTAATTCATATTAAGTCACGAATTTGTGTCCCCGGATCCCACCCCACTTTTAATTCAGTCCTTGAACAATCAATCAATTACAAGGAGGATTATCAAAAGAAACACTCCGGGCACCCTTTATAATTTCACAACCACCATGGAGTCAAGAATTTGAGATACTCTTGTTATATTAAAAAAATAAAAAAATTGAGATGTTCCAATAATTTTGACACTCTAATTGGGACTGCGAATCGTCCAAACTGACAAGAATTGATGGTTAATTCATGAATGGTCCCGGTTCCACTACCACTAGAGCTAACACCTGACACCCTAGTCTCCACTAGAGTCTTGTAAAGAATAATCAACTATTCTATAAAAAAATTTATGTCCTCCAAGTGATATTTTTAAGCTTAACAACAGAAATAATGCACGAGATTATGACACAAATCAGAGAGACAACAAAATCAAAGGTAATGAACTTAATCCAATCCATTTTAAAAACAAACAATTTTTTAAGGCAGCAACCTTAGAATTAGTAATTTACAACACAGAAGTTGAGAAGATTCTGAATCGAATGCCATGGATTGAATATTAAACCAATCAATTAAGGACATTGAAGCTCTTGCACCATAATATAATCAAGGTATTTATTAAGATTACATTTTTATATAGAGTTGAAAAAGCATCCACAGTCCTTATCATACAATATGAGATAGAAGTTGCAGTCGATAGATCCTAAACAAATAAGCCTTGTTCAAGCTTGAAATTGGATTTATAAGCTTTTTAAGTGCTAGAATGAACTGACAAAGCAAAGAAAAAAAAGCCATAACATACCCAAGACGCCCAAAATCCTCCCGCGTAAAGAGAACTTATACAATTGCTACAGTACCCCCTTTCTATTACATTTAAATTTTATTTTTTGACATTCGCTCTGATTTACAATTGCAGTTTAGATCCGCTTAATCCATATTGATTTCGATTAGGATTGGATTTTCTCTAGACTGGATAAAGTATGGCCACTAATCTCTCTTTTATCTACCAACTTTGGTTGTAGTGAAGAGTAACAAATCAAACCCTAAGGACCACACCATTACCCAAAACTACAATGATTTAGCACAATAGAAGGAGGGGATGGTCCCATGCAAATGCTCAAAAATCCCAATCAAGAAAGTATTGTTATGCCTCATGGCGATGATGATGTTGGAGAGATGAAAAATTAAAGGGAGAGTTGTTTATGATGTTTGAGGGAGGTGGTGAGTGATTCTGATACAGCTCAGTTGCCATGTCTGGACTACCAAAACAAATATGGAAAACAGTGGCAGAGCCACATACAAAATATGGGTGCAGTTGCCCTCGCTAAAAATTTTTTAATTCAGATTTAGTGCAGTGAATTATGAATAATTGTGATATATTTAACTAATTGCCTCTCTAAAAATTTGCTATTTTTTTCCGCCACGCTGTGAACATCCTGGCTCGGCCAGTGCACGGAAAGGAAATCAATCACAACTTTCGTTGGAGCGTTGTGTATGTGAAGGTCACAGTCAACAAAGTCAGATGATGTGATTCGTCTACAAACACAGTATCGATCATAACCATGGACTTTTTAGCAATTAGCAGTGCAAGGGGGGTAAAAGCCGGCTATAACGTGCTTCTGTTTGTGTTACGTGTTGTTGAGTGCACCTTTAAATGAAGGGTGTCAGGGGTTGCCTCTCCTTTTGATTCTGGCTGCCCTCCACCTGAAGGAAAAATTATCAGAAATTCTAAATGTCGAGGGTTTGAGCGAGGAAACCAGCGAGGGAAATGAGGTGGAGGGGGTGGAAACCGTCCACCCCCCTCGAGATGTGAGCGTTGACTTTTTGCGCGCACATCTCGAGGGGGGTGGACGGTTTCCACCCCCTCCACCTCATTTCCCTCGCTCGTTTCCTCGCTCCTCCCCTCGACAGCTAGAAAAGCTCAAAAATTATTACTTTGTATTTTGCATAATATGTACTTTTAATTTTAAATTCAAAAATATGTATATTTTTTCTCAAAGCAAAAGGAAAAATTCTAATTGTCGAGGGAACCAGCGAGGGACCCCACAGGGGGTGGGAGTCGTTAATCCCTTCGGGATGCGTGTTTGAACTTTCGGAATGCATGCGTTGAAAAGTCAAATGCGTATCTCAAAAAAAAATGAACGGTTCCCACCCCACCCCCTGGTGGGGTCCCTCGCTGGTTCCCTCGATAATTAGACGGGTTCAAGCAAAAGACATGAATAATGTTTGGGAGTTTGTTCTTGATCCAACTAAGCTTGGAAGTTTGAATAAGTGGTTAGTTCATTTGAAAGTTCTAACTAAAGCTACCTAGAAACACTTGTTTCTAAATGACCTGAACTCATCAAAAGAGCCAATATGGTACCGGTTCAACAGTAGATCTGTGGCGAATGGAATCACGTTCAAGATTCGAACTCAAGTAGAAGGGGCTGACAGATTGAAAAACAAAACTAACTCATCAGAAGAAAATTTCAAACCCAAATCAGATTTAGAATTTCAATCACTTACTAGAAACACGGACATTAGGATACAGTCTTCTTCATAAAAACTATAACTTTCAAAGTCAGTGCATAATTTTCGATCTGAGTAATTCATATTATAGTGGGGTGGGATCCGGAGCTTCAATGAAGTATCAAATGATGTTGATTGTACAATCTTGTTGGCAATTTCGATTAACCAAATTAAACAGCATTAAAATGGGATGATAAAATTCTACACAGTAAAATTCATAAGTGGGATATAGCGTGAGAGCTGGGGCATTGACCTCCAGTGGATTAGTATAAAGACTCCCATTGTAACAAAGAATGAAAAAGCAATGGGATTATAGGAGCCAAAGTCTTCATAAGATAAGATCATATGGCCATTTCCAGATTAAAAAAAGTAATAAGGAACAAAAAGAATATCTTTATAAATGGATTCAGCGGCTATCGCCACTTCGCGCCCATTATGTAGAGGTAAAAAGATTTATACGTTGCATTCTCACTGTGAATGAGTGTTTACATTGTTTTAAGCTACAATTGGGTTACAGAATCAAGTAAATGTATAGACTTGTGTTGGAGTCAAGTCATAGACCTTTTGTGAGGGAGAAAGCCGCCTTGTTTGATTTTTCTTTTTCGATAGGTAGGTCAATGAAATAATGGTGACAACTCTGTTTCATAAAGAGCTGTATATTTATACCCCCACTTCACACCAATTCCATGCATCACGAACTTGTCAAAATGAAGGCAACAAAAGCCTTTGGTTTGCTTTGTTTGATCTTCTCATCCTTGTTAGTGTTAGGAGCTTTAGCACAAGAACAATGCGGTAGACAAAGGGGTGGTATACAGTGCCCTGGAACATTTTGTTGTAGCCAATGGGGTTTCTGTGGAGACACCCCAGGCCACTGTGGTACTGGTTGCCAGAGCAAATGCAGACCTAGTGGTGGAACTACTCCTACACCAACTCCCTCCACCCCAACCCCTACCGCTGGTGGAGGGGATGTGAGCTCACTCATAAGCCAATCACTATTTAACAACATGTTGAAGCATAGAAATGATGCCCCTAATTGTCGCGGTGGATTCTACACCTACGATGCATTCTTGACCGCTGCCAGGTCTTTCAATGGCTTTGGTACCACCGGTGATACTGACACTCGTAAGAGGGAAATTGCTGCTTTCTTTGGCCAATCCTCTCATGAAACTACAGGTTTGTTTTCTCAGTCAACATGTTTTCATGCCTTCTAGCTCATTTTTATTGCTGGTGGGATCAGTTGACAATTTATTAGTTTGATGATGAACATGGTAACATCAGGAGGATGGGATGGTGCTCCTGATGGACGATATGCATGGGGTTATTGCTTTCTTCAAGAGCAAGGAAGCCAAGCGGAATTGTGTGATAGAGCACAGTGGCCATGCGCACCCGGCAAAAGATATTATGGTCGCGGCCCACTCCAGCTTTCATGGTAATTGTATTGTATATTCATGGAATTAGAAGTAACTCAACTGCTATACATGATAAATAGTGTTGATTTTATTGGATTTCTTGACCAACATGCTTCATGTTTTAATTCCACTGACTGACTGATAATGCTTATGGACCAAACAATAAGCTTAGTACATGAAAGCTTCAATACACTAGTGGTTGGGCTTGCCTTAACATTGACCTTGACTTTCAGGAATTATAACTATGGACAAGCAGGAAAAGCCATAGGAGTTGACCTGATAAACAACCCAGATCTAGTAGTAACAGACCCAGTCATATCCTTCAAGACTGCATTTTGGTTCTGGATGACCGCGCAATCAGGGAAACCATCAAGCCACGACGTTATTACAGGAAGATGGAACCCTTCTGCAGCGGACAGAGCAGCAAATCGTGTGCCCGGATATGGTGTGATCACCAACATTATCAATGGCGGACTAGAATGTGGAAGACCTAATGATAGAAGTGTCCAAGATCGAATTGGATTTTACACGAGGTACTGCAACATGTTGGGGGTGAGCCCTGGTGACAACCTCGACTGTGCCAATCAAAGATCTTTTGCTTAGAAGCTCAATTTGTAGTCCTCTGGAATATGATGTGCATTTACTAATCTAAAATAAGCACATTAAGTAATAATAGCGATTTTAACTTTATAAAGTTCAAAGTACAACTATTTCTCTCTTGGTTGCAAACCCGCATTTATGCCCTCCATTTCAACGCATGCAGCAAGGCCAAACCGTACCCTATTTTTTTTTTTTTTTAATAATTAAGGCCAAACCATACCCATGTCAAGATAATGATATTGGGACTTTGGGTCTCCAATGAGTTGAGATCTCAAACAAATAAGGCCGAAACAAAATTACCCCGGTGATGGCTATTTTCATTGGTTTGGTGAAAAGAAAAAAATAGATATTTTTCGGAAGAAAAATGGAATATTTTCGAAAACAAATTACCTCGGTTAAGAATACAAGTTGTTACATTGCATGTTCTTATATGGAAAATGCACTGAACCAACCCTTCACCTCTTCCTTGATCTTGAGTTTTGACTTCGACATCCACCCAGACTTTCAGTAACTTCAGTGGTAGGACACTTGACAAGGTCTTATTATACAAGTAGTTCATTAGTTCCGATTCCTAAGTACTGGTGATATATTTCAAAAATCAAGCAATCTGGACACTTGAACAAGCGTCAAAATCAACCTAAAACATCGAAAAGCGTTTGGATGCATGTACATAGATCTAATTCTAGACAAAAAGGGAAAAATACTTGAGAGAAGGATTTTATCCTAAACGTAAATAAAGGGGAAGCTTGAAGCCACCTTATTTGACATTGTTACGAGGTCTTACTTATTCGATTTGATGATCTCAACTTCTCTAATTACCCAAAATTCTTCTATTTTCACTGCATCGCAAAGTGGAAACATGAAGGCAATACTAGTCGGTGCTCTGCTCTCTTTGATATCTTCCTCCTTTTTATTGGGAGCTTTAGCACAAGGAGGATGTGGTAGCGATGCTGACGGCACGACGTGCGCAGGTGGGATTTTGAATTTTTCTGTTGATCATTATGAATTTCAGTGATCATAATGAAATTCATTAATTTTGTTATTAATCAGTGCAAAAGATACTCAGGTGTCCCTCATAGACCATATGCATGGGATTACTGCTTTGTTCAAGAGAAAAACCCGCGGTTTGACTACTGCGTGTTGGGTAGGGGTGGGCATCCCATCCCGCGATCCTGATCCCATCCCGTCCCGATTTTTTTAGGTCCTATTGGGATTGATCAATCTCATCCCGATCCCGTCCTGTCCCGATCTAGAGTGAGATGGGATCGGGATGAAGATTTTCAATCCCGCCCATCCCGTTCCGTCTTGAACTGATTTTTTTTTATATTTAGTATGAATTGTGTAGTATGAAACTATGAAACTATTTGTTGGTCTGACTATTTTATTTGTTGTTTTATTTATTGACATGACTATTTTATTCTCACAAGCTTCCATATGACTCACCTAGATAATGAATCTAACTCAAACCCTCTCTTTTTTGTTTCCTCTTCCTAACTCTTGAAAAGATCAATGTGTGCTCCTCGTAGTTTTTAAATGACAAACCCATTTATCATTTTCGTTAGCAATGTACAAAAAAATGGCTATCTTCAATAGTGGATCTAAAAAAATGAGTAAAAGCTAATAGAATGGGAAAATAATAATCAATAACTTAAAGTTATATAGTTGTTCTTAGAGTTGTGTGTTTGGTAAATCTAAAATTTTCAATCTTACATGTTAAATTTTCATTCCAAAATTTATTACAGCTCGTCCCGTCCCGAACCTGTTTGGGATGGGCCGAGGTCGGGATGAGGTATATCCCGTCCCGTCCTGTCATGATCTCGAACAAACGGGATGGGATAGGGATGAGGTCCATCCTGGCCCGTGCCCACCCTTAGTGTTTGAGGCCCCTCTCATGTGGAGGACTTATTTATAATTGGAAAAATAATCATGGACCAACTTGAAATAAGGAAAAATGGATGAATTAAAACCACCAGACAGAGACGTGTTCTGGGTTCCAGAAAAAAGAAGAAAAGATAAAGGTTTATCTTTGCTTATCGCTCTCTCTCTCTTTGTTGGTTGAATTTGAGGGAATGGTTGGGGGTATGTGAGCTCTCACTTTTGTATTTGGAGAAGAAGATTGGGAAGACGAGGTGCGTTCTTGCTAGTGGTGTTTGTGAAGATTAAACCACAACATCGAAATTCTATCCTCCATTGATTTTCTAGGGTTCTTCAACCTAGTGTGATAACAATTTATTTTATCAAATTGTTGATTGTAATCTACCAATTAATAGGTAAAGGACTTAGTAAACCAAGAGATTGTTAGTTTCTTAATGATTGATAAAACGCTTAATTGGTTAGGGAGGTTGTAATCTCATTATAGAAGTCATAGTGAAGTTTTTGGCTGGACACTGTCCCAGAGTTTTTCTTTTTGCATTAAAAAGTGTTCTTGATAACAAATTCCGGTGTCATTTGTTTTATTACATTTGCTTGCATATAATATCTTTGTGATTTGCATATAAGATTTGGGGTTGTTATACCCAACAAGTGGTATAAGAGCAATGTTAGATTAATCGTGCAAATCATGGAGCAAAACAATAGTTGAATCACTACACCAAAAATACCCATCAGCAACGGTTTTGAACTGTGGGGGTAACCCATTGTCACGGCTTAGAGCCGTGGGCTGTAGAGGCGTCGCTAAATCCCCAGTAACGGCTAAAAACCGTGGCAAAACATATTAGCAACGGTTTTATGCTCGAGGACGGTTGATGATTTAGCCACGGTTATAAACCGTTGCAAAAATGTTAGCCACAGTTTTAAGCCGTGGCCAGGAATAGCCACGATTCTAAGCCGTTGCAATAGTTTTAGCCACGATTTTAAACCGTGGCCAGTCCTAGCCACGGTTATAAGCCGTGGCAAGTCATGGCCACGGTTATTAGCCGTTGCAATAATGTTAGCCACGGTTTTAAGCCGTGGCAAGTACTGGTCACGGTGTTTTTTTTGTTTTTTTTTTTTTTTTTCTGGTCACGGTGTTAAGCCAATGCAGTTCTACTGACAGCGATGCAATACAGGCAATGAAGAGAAATTACAGACTGAAGAACTTGTAATTGTAATTCTGGATTGATGACAGTAAATGGAATGGATTGTATTCAATAAGAAAGCTAATTCGAGATAGCTAATCTCCTCTAGAGCAAATGCTCAAGTATACAATTTTCTTACAAATCAAATGAATCCCTTTTTCTCTCTTATGCTCTCTTATTTATAGTACTACATTTATTGACAGCTAATTGACAACTAATCTAACAGAAATCCTTCCTAAACAACATTACATGTAACAACATAGCACTTTGCAACATATAGCAACCTGCTCCCTTTAGTAACAACACTTGTGTTAGCAGCCTGCATTCCATTCAGCAACAACAGCATTAGGTGATCTGAGCATTTTCAATTACAAAATATACTTATTGCAATTTTCATGTTGATATCTTACCTTCTGCCAACTGGAGATCTGAGCATTAGGTGATCTGGTTGTGGTTCTGTGGCCAATGCCAGCGCTCCAAGAGTATCCATGATGAGATTGACCCAAAGAAGCTGCAGAAAGAAACAGTTCAGACGAAAATCAAACAAAGAGAAATTATGGTACAAGAAGCCATGAGACATACCTGCACTGCATTCAAGGGAACATTCCCGGAATAAATTGTAGCCACAACATTTATTACAAGAACTGCAACATTAACTGTGAGCTGCAACATTACAAGAGCTGCAACATTAACCGGATGTTCTATTCTTGAGCTCATCGGAGAGAACACCCACTATGTTCTCCACATCAACTGCAATGGCATCGGGTCATTTACTATTGTATGCCCGTACCATCTTTCTCAATACCTCACCAAAAAGAATATCAGAACTATCCAGTAGAATGCATCATCATTAAATAGTGAGGATGCTCCTAATAGAGCAATGCAGGCAGCTGTTATGCGAGCTGAGGCCAAAAGATACAACCAAAATCAAAACTTTCTTCTAATTGAGATTTTGTTTCCATCTTCAGCGATATTTTCCGTAGATAATCTGACTGAAGAAATCAAAATTACAGGTCGTTATACCCCCTCCCAATAAGAGGCTATCTGAAAAGCCTAAGTAATAACAAATAAAAATCAACTTTCTAACAATATCAGTCTATATCTAAGAATCTCAAGAAGTGAGGTGGCATTGTCACACACCACAGACCATATAAATAAAAACCACTACTACCACACACTGAAATAATGAAGAAGACAACTGATGGGAGTTTTCAATTTCTCTCATTAATTAGAAAACAAATAGAATAACAAAAACTTACTTTTGTGTACTTAGAAATGTGTACTCAATGACATGGTACAAAAAATATAAGATTCCATAAGTAACATCAATTTCTTAGGAAGAGTATAGCATAAGTAACAAACCTGAGTAAGTCCGGAAAGGGGATTATAGAAGCACAAACACCTAAGATCAAGGAAGGATGGATTTCGTAGTGGAAAGACAATCTTTATTCTTGATGAAGACAACATTACTTAAACTACATCACTTCCTATCATTGTTTCTATTGGCATTATGGAAAGACAAATAGGCATATTAGTGTGTATGTGTGTGCTTGTGAAGACTACGGAAACCATAACCATAATGGAGTTCACTGACACATAAAAACTACTTCTTAAATTACTTGTTAGCCTTCCTTGTGATGTACCCTCTAGAATTGGAGGTGTTATAACATGCTGAAGAGTATATCATAACCATTTTGTTGATCTTAAGCTTCATTTTCAACAGTGATAACATGGAAGTATGCATTTTAAACTTAGACATGACAAAAGTTACCCGGAGATAGCATTGATCACTACACGGGTCCTTGTTCTCTTCAAGTCCACACCAGCTTGATTGCTTTTCACTCTGTAAGAGAAGAACTTGATTACATGATAAAGAATCAGAGCACTTCAAGTCGATAAACAACAGAATAACAAAGTGCATCAGACGGCAATCGAACACCTGTGGAACAAAGTCCATCAGACGAAGAACAATTTCAACGAAATTAAATATCCACCATATCATAGGAGAAAACTTTCTTTCTATAAGTGCTGAAAACAAAAACGTGTCAAATTAATTTACAAGGTATGGAGGGATGCGGGACAGACAATAGAGATCCATTCCTTACAGTCAAATTAATCAAAGACCAATTGTTGAAAACAAATGTAACACAAGGAAGTATAATGAGCACTCAAAAGCTAACAGTATGCAATAAACAATACCTTCTCCCCAATAGCATCTTGAATAACACTCACGTGATTAGTCATACCAGCAATTGATGAAGAAAGTACCTTGATCACAAGCCTTGCCTACTCCTGGATTTCAGTTAGATGCTTCTAAAGTACTGAATCAGCATAATCAACAAATTGATAAGCTTAACTAATCACAGCTTATGTGGCCCCATGCAGCAGCGACAGCAGAAACATCAACATCAACAACAACAGCAACAGCAGATGCAACAGGAGCTGCAGCTCCAGCAGCAACAGCCACATCAACAGAAGCAGCAACAGCAACAGCAGCAGACTGGACTAATTAAAAAACCTTAATGATGCACAGAGAAAAGTTCTGATCACATTTGGCACTACATTAATCACTTTAGCTCTCTGAAGATCTTGCTCTAGCTGAGTAAGCTTTATCCTACTAGATTCTAGCTGTTGCACATAAGCCTGCAAGGGAAGAAGTAATTAATAGGGTGATCTGATTTTTTTTAATGATTTTTTATGGAAGAAAAAATGGTTATAATTCTGACCCATTTTTTTTCTCAGTCTGCTCTTTCTTGCTGCCTCTCTGTTCTGAGCTAAGCGCCTCAATATCTGAACACCAAGATTTACAAAACATCCAAAATAAGAGTTTTTTTCTACCATAAATGTTTCATCTTGCAAAATGGGTTTTGATTCATTTCAAATATACAACAATACTGACCTTTGCATCTAGTGGTCTATCTGAAGTTGAACCACTTCCCTTTTTCTGCAACATTTGAGCAAAAAAAAAGTTTGAATCAAAGTTTTTTTTTTTATGATGGGGAGGTCTTGAATTCTGATAAAATGGTTTAAAAAGTGATAAAAATCAAATGAAAAAGCAAAATCAGAATTTAATAAAAATGGGAATCCAAGAATCATTCATGAAAAAGCACCTAATGGGTATTATACTGATTTTGATAGAAAAACATGAAATGGGTGTTTTGGAGATAAGAGCACAATGAGAAGAAAAATGAAAAAAAGTTGAGAGATAAGTTCAAGCTATATATTATTATGCTTGCATAATAAACAAAAAAAAAAAAAAAGAACCAAAGAAAAGAAATGGTCAAAATAGGAGAAAAAACTACTCTTGGAGTTGGCTGAAATTTTATTGGCCATGAAGGGAACATTTCCAGAGTAGCAGCTGGTCTGGTAGTGAAAAAAGCTGCAAAGAATCACAAGCAAAATCTCAGAGGATCAGCAAAGAAAAAGACTTGAAGATTTTTTTTGGAGAGATTTATTCCCTTTTGTGTAGTTAAAGAGTCAGTAATAAGTAATAGTTGTGATGAGAAGACAATATTTCCATGTTTGATATCTCACACCATTCAAGTTTCCCTATATGATTATGATTGTAGTCCTCAAAATGGCAAACTCACTTTGAAAAGCTTGTCTATAAAATTTTCAAACTTCTTGTTACTTCACTCTCTGTCATATTTTGGGAATTGGTTGTATAAGAAAAGAAGTCAGAAAAGGAGAAAGGATAGATAGAGCTTACCACTTTTCTTGTATTCATCATTTCCAAACTTAACTCCTTGTAGCACAATTGCCTCTTCTAGCTCCCCAAAATCAAAAGCTGCAGATCCTTGTTGATGACTGATTTAAAAAATAACCAAAACCCATTAAAGATATGATCTCAATCAAGTGAATTAACATGCTTCAGATTTAATATCAACCATACAGCCAACTTGAAATTCAAAATAGAAATAAGAATATAAAATAGAAACTGGAGGAAGTGAACCTGGATACTAAGGATTTGTGCCCCGTGGAGTCAAGAGTTGCTTAGAGGATAACACTCTTCAAGGGTTTCTGCCAGATGTAAATTGTTCATGAAAAATTTGCAGCTACTTGAAGCCAATGCAAGCTAAATTTCCCAAGTATAAATTTTTGAAAAAATATTAAATTTGCACCAAGGTCAGTGTCTTTAGTTGAAGAACATTCCTAGTATGAAAAATGCTGCAACAAATTAAACATGGCTACTGCAAGTTCAAAACACAATGACTCTTGTAGTTTTCGATGTTCAAAATGAAAATAACTCCAGACGAGACAAGCCATGATATGAAAAATGACAAGTTCAAATTCAAATGCTCGTTTTGTTCTGGATAAAAAAAAAAGATAAAAGGAAAATAACCAATCTGCATCTAAGTCTGCTGTCAAAATCATCCTAGATGGAACAACACAAAATTATATCTAAGACAGACCATCAGTTACACCTTGATGGCATACTTTTTCATGGGGAAATACATCTCTTTTTTCTTCTCCCTCTCTGTCTTCAGAGAAGCCTGCAATTGACCATATTGTAATTAGTTAGTGAAAAGTTTTTAAATTCTAATCAATGAAAATTTTTTCACAAGGCAAAAACTTGGTAAACAATCTCGGATAAAAAATCCATTAAAAAAAACTTGTTCTAAACCAATCAAGTGAATGAAAAAGGGATCTATTGCAAAATCTGATCAAGGAATCTAACTGAAACGGTAAAAAAGTGAACTATAAGTGCAATTTTAGATTTTAACTTCAGTGACAATGGAATAGTGTCACTTCTTTTTCTTTTATACCAAGAATGAAATTAGTGTTGCCTAAAGAAATTCATCTGAGAGAAACTTGTTACTGAAGTACACCATGATTGTGTACAAATTCAACTGATGTACACAGAAGTAAATGCAAACAACTTTAACTGAAATAGGAAGTTGAATAATGTTATACTTACTCTGAAAGGACAATTACTCACAGAGTAAAGTAACTTGAGAAACTTGTAAAGCCTGAGTTTGATTTAATCCATTCAGTGCCCTTGATCCTTGATGCCGGTTTTGTGTCGATGTAAGACATATCTGAGTAACATATTACAAGCTCCATTATCTTACACAAAAAGGGGACTTTTCAATTAAACAAATGGAAATTTGATACATACCTGCTCACCTAGTTGAATGAATGGAACCAAATATAATTCTGTGGTTTGAATATTGTTTTCTGCAGCAGTTGAAATAAAGGGCTTATCCAAGGCAAGCATACTTCCTACATTGAGCGGAGATTTTATCTTCAAACAGAAATAGGTAGTAAGTTATATTGAATTGAAAGAATCCAGTAAAAGAAGTTAACCTGAAAAGATTGGCCAGAGAATTTGCTCGACCCACAAAAGAAAATTGATATTTACACCATCGCTATCAACTAGGCCAATTTGTTTCCTCTGCAAGCTACCAAATTCTCCTTGAATTTCCAGTGACCCTTGATTGGATCCTGCACACAAGGAAAGGTTGGACCATAGAAAATAATAGTTTGTTAAATCAGATCAGTCACACATAACACATTCCTTCAAAAATGCCAGAAGTAGAATTTTATCATAATCTTAGCTATGCCTGCAGTATCAAGCAACTGAATCTTGAATGTTAACAAGTCAAATGTGAATAGAAGATGATACTGGTAATAATTTGATACATGACTGCCAGACTAAGGCTTTGAAACCAAAACCTCTTTCAATTATGTTAGCAGGCTTTTTTCTTTTGAATTATTTGAATGGTAGAGAGTCAAATAGTAAAGAATGAAAAGAAATTATCTTACCTTGCATAAAAGGAATATGAAGCCCCATTATTAACAGCGGTAATTGAGATGGAAGAAAAGGCATCTTAGCAAAACTGAGCTCCTAGAAGCATTGCATCTTCGTCTTGATTCCGGATGCAAAGAAAAAGTGTGACCATAACACCATAAGAAAGCTAAGCCTGTAAAGTCCTTGGGAACCTACATAAAAGGCATGTTAGGCTAGAGCTTTCACAAAATGCATCAAGCCCCAAAACATGCGAGGCATGTGCACCAGTTGAAGCTTGACAGAGGGTACATGTGTACATTAAAGCTGCCAAGAACACAATTGAGTTTATAATACCTCAACAACTGAAAACCATGTATGGTCCTTGCTTCCCGAACATAAAAATCAAATCCTAAAAGCAGTGAATATAAGTCATGAATTGAATATGTTAACATAAGAACTTCAACTATTGCACAAGAAAACAAAATTGTACATAGTATTGAATGCTAACACCAGTTATATTGGTCACAGAAACTAGTTTAGGTGGCCTCTTTTTCTCATTGGAATCTCAGTATCACCAACATTTTGTTCTAGTTTCCAGGCAACGAGCAAAAATCCATGAACGAACATAATCTTGCAGCAATTTGTCTGAAATTGATTGCAAACCATCAAATCTTCATTTGTTCATATATTCCAATTACATTAATCAACATTCTACAAGCATGGAACTACACATTCAATTCGATTTCATAACTAAGCAACATTCAAATTAGACAATTGAACTGCAGATCCAGATACAATGAAAAAACGCACAAATCGCACATTAAAAAACTTAACTAATCGCCTAAAACCAAACTGAAAGACAAAATCAGCTAGGTTTTCATCAAAGAGATCTGATGCAGATTGGGGTTCGAGAAAGTAAACTAATAAACTTCCAACCACTTCTTCTAAACACAAAAAACCATCTACTCTACAAGAAACCATGCAATAATCACTACCTTCTAAACACATCAGGAGGTGTATAACTTGTAACTGAGCACTGTGATGTTGATACTGAGCATTCTGAAGTTGATGCAACCTCCACAATGTCATTTTGCATCTTCGATAAGTCAATGATTATATCAGTTGTTGATTCGGATTGGGATCCGTGAGAAGAGAACAGATTGAAAGGAGAACCTTTCGGATGGTTAGAGAAGGGCTCCACTGCTCCTTGAGGATGTCAAGACAGATGCTGCCATTGGAGTTGATGTTTGGGTGGTAAACCTGTGTATAAAAGCAGTGAGATCTAATATCAGCCTACATTGATTCTTTATTTAGGGGAAGCTAGACCAATATCTCTGAGACAAAATCCATGATCACCATGCGTCAAGTAAAAGCAATGCCAGTATCTGGAAAGCCACTTACACACACCTATTTCAGCACTTTCACTCCCAGAAAATAGGTACCATCCATAAAATGATTATGGAACAAAGGTGGACAGTGAACATACTGAAGAGCAGCTTCACGAGTGGCATCTCGAACTTCAGCCTTCTCAGTTCTCCTTTTCTGGATAACTTCCAAGGTAGTGCCAACAATAGACCTTGAATAAGCTTCTTGGTAGCCTTGCGCCTCTTCTTCACAGCCTCTGCAGCAATGTCCTGCAAACATCACAAGTTCAATCCAATTACATAAATTAAAGAGAAATAAAATGCCACAAAAAAAATGACGTTCAACTTGAATAGGTGACAACTATAAGAGATAAGCACCTTCTTATGTTGCTTTCTGTACATGGCAGTCCATGTAAGCTTCGATGGCTTGAGTCGGTTGTGGAAGTACCTATTGCATTTTGAGTTTGCAAAGAGGAAAACCTACATTTATGAAATTGTTTAGAGTTTCATATTGTTATGATGCGAACATATTAGAAAACTACATCACTCTTGTATTGGGAAACAAATAGTTCATATGGTACCTGTGAATCGGATCGAATAAATCTTATACCCTTTCCAGGGTAAATCTTTTGACAACTAAAACGGCAGAGTTCAATTATGAAGAACAGACAATAAAGAATCATTCAGTTCAAAACTTTCTGAAAGTTGCAATCATAAACAAGAGATAATTACCCCATATCTCACACACAAAATTTTATATGGTATGCTCATACAACAAAATATTTGACATTCCCGCGATACGTAATGTACACACAGTTTCAAGTCCTACACATCAAGTGCATACATAATGTACTTGCAATAAAACAAGTCCTATGGTTGAGCCTACTAGTTTCCATGGGACAACGATCTCAGAAAACTAAGATATACATTCTCGAAACATAACACATAAATCTCAGAAAACAAGTCATATACCCAATCAAAATGAACCCTAACATCCAATCAGATCTAACAAGCCAAAACCCATGAAAAATAACGAATACCCATTACGAACAGTTATGATTTTTCAAACCCCACTTCAGTATAAAACGATTTCATCCAACTCTACATATCAAATCAGATCAGAAACTAGATGATAAATGTTAAAACCAACTATAAAACAGAAAACTAACACAACAAAAAGAGAACAGTGAGAGATAGAAGGAAAAACCTATATCAAGAATCGAAAATGAACTCACTTGAGAACCATTGTGGTTAATCTTCTCTTCTCCTCTATAGTACTGGATTGAAATCACTTGCTATCTTCCATTAACTCTCTCTGAAGCTCTCTCAAGCTCCTCGATCTCTCCTCTGCGCCAAACCTCTCTCTGACTCTGATTTAGGTTGAAATTCTTTTTCGCAATGACCGCGCAAACTGACAGATTCAAACCAGAGGTCGAAGAGGTCGCAAACTCTAAACCGCGCAAATCTCTCTCTCTTTTTCGCAAACCCTAAAAGAGAATGAGAGGTCGCAAACTGACAGATTCAAACCTCTTTCGCAATGACCTAAATCAGCTCCAAATTCTTTTTCCCCAATTGTTTTCGCCAAAGCGCGAAACCCATTTTCTCCAGAGCGCGAAACTCCACTCTCCAAATCACTCGCAAGAGCGCGGCACGTGCAAAACTGTTTTGTTTAGCAATGGTTTTTGACCGTTGCTAATTATAGCCACGGTTTTTGGCCGTGGCTAATGCACCCACGGTTTAGAGCCGTGGCCAGTTATTTTTATAGCCACGATTTTAGGCCGTTGCCCACTCTATCCACGGTTTTTGGCAGTGGCAAATAAACCAACGGTTTAGAGCCGTGGCCATCTTCGTGTAGCTAAACAGGCCTTTTGGTGTAGTGAATGGTGAGTGTCAATGGAAACAATTAGATTATTTGGAAAGCAAAGATGGAGGTCTTACTTTATTGCAAGGACTTCTCCAAGCCCATTTTTAGCGATGAAAATAAATCAAAATAAATGAATGATGATGAATGGAAGAAACTTGGTCGAATGGATTTTGGGTATATTCGACAATGGTTAGATGACAACGTGTTTCATCATGTTTCTACAAAAACTTTCGCACACTACAAGAAAAATGGTCATTAATAGCGTTTCAAAAACGCTATGGTAGGATACCATAGCGTTTAAGAAAACGCTATGTCTGCCGGAGCTATAATAGATACAGGGTCTATTATAGCATTTTTATACCCTCGCATACCATATTAGGGTCTATAATAGTGGCTCGTCGCGGGACTCCCGGTTGCCGATTTTATACCCTCGCATACCATATTTGATGGTGGCGTTCGATGGAGCGTTCTTTAACTTGTGGGTAGCATGCCCCGAACTGTTCGTGTTGCTTAAGTTGTTGGATAGTTTAAGCAAGTCCTTACTCCATGTTGATCAGATGCCTGCAGTATGTAGTCTTTAGTATCTGCCTCAGGGTGTTCGTAATATATAGCTTTTTATATCTGTCTCAAGGTGTTTGTTGTTATATCTTTTCAATAATCAATAGAGTTTGTTTTTCATAATTCTTCATTTATTTCTTAAATGATTGAAAATCACATAAGTCTTTTAAGAACTAAATCTCAATATTGACTATGGAAAGGGAAACAAACAACTTAAAGCAAACCAACTGTTAATGGAGAGACATTGATCCTAGCCTTGAAGTGGATTCAGGTTGCTCTCGCGGATCATTCAGCAAACTGTCAAGGCAATAAATAGGTTACTAAAGAGTAAACTTTGCAGAGGGGTAGATCTCCACGCCGACGAAATGTCTGGGGGATGTATTTCTGCTTGCCATGGCCTTTTCGACTCGCTGGGCGGAAGAACTTGTTGCCCCTGTACCGCTTGAAAATGATGTCTCTATCATCTTTTGGCCTTAAACTGGGTCAGGCTACTCTGCATGATGTAGTTGAATCTGTGAGCACTATCTGTTTTAGTGCGGTGTAGTGGCAGCCTCGTGTCATAAGTAGGTCTCCACGTATTGTTCTTTCAAAGTGGTTAGCAACATACTTAACACATTGGTGAAGGGTGGAGACCATTGCTTCCATCTAGTGGAGCCAAGGTCTTCCTAGGATAAGATTGTAGGATGGTGGTGCGTCAGGTTTTCCATCTTGAGGTCCATGCTGCGGAACGCGTTGTAGAACAGAACGTTAAGTGAACTTCCTATGTCAACCAAAGATCTCTTTGTGTGGTGTGTGGAGATAAATGCTCAAGATTAGCTAATTTATGAGCTAATTCATAAATCAATAAATCTCGTGAGAGACAATGCTCAAGATTAACCGTGATCAGCACTGCATTAATCTTATTATTTTCCCAAATTTGTTGAATTAAACTTAGCGCCGATTTCAAACTATTCTTATCATGCTATCTAATCAGGAATCACAAGTTAGTTAAACAATCCAAGATCATTAAGTTTTGTGGAAAATATGAACACTGACTAGACAATTACAAGTATGATCAGCATTTTGTTCTTACCTAGGTTTTTACTTAACCTTAATTATGAAAGCAATCCAAGTAGCAACCAACGCAAATAAAGTTGAGAACATGCAACGAATTATTATTGACAAAAGAAATGAAAGATGACCTAACTAAAAACTCTCAAAATCAAAGGAACAATAGGCTCAAAACTCACATATGCATTATATTGAATTAAATTCAATTAAGCATGCTACAAATACCAATTACTCAGTTGATTACATGTGAATTTGCATATGATGACCATGAATAAACATTAACCAAAGAATAATATTTGATCTTAAATCATGCTTATAAATCATCTTAAAGTCCTGCAATTAAAAACCAAATCTCATCATTGTGTTGGAAAGTATCTTAAGACTCAAAAAAACTAAATGTTTTTTAGTGACAGTAATACCAACAAAGAAAAAAAAAACCAACACTTTTTTTTAATGAACTGACACTTTTAAAAAAATTTTATAATAAAAACGACGTTGTTCCCCCCACACTTAAACCTAACATTGTCCTCAATGTTAATAGATTATAGCACATGCAATGAAAGATTTAAAAGCGAAAAAAATAAACTACTAACAAACAAAAGCAAAAATAACGAAAATAAAATAAAGGGATAGATAAAACAAATCTGATTAGGTTGCCTCCCAAGATGCACGTGTTTTAACGTCGTGAAGCCTAACGGTATCTCCAGTCAATCCTCATGGAGTGATACGTCCTCCACGTCATGCTCCACAAATGACTCATAATAGGGCTTAAGTCGATGATGTTTCACCTTAAACTCCGTACCGGTTGTGATACTCTTAATCTGTATAGCACCATGGGGAAAACATTAGTAACAAAAAAAGGACCATTCAGAATGTAACTTACCAGTTCTAAGACACCATTGGAAAAGCAAGACTTTCTTTCCAACGACCAAAGTATTTCTATGGATCATCTGATCATGAAAAACTATGGTATTCTCCTCATAATTGCTTTTACTATCATAGGCCTCATCTTGAATCTTTTCAAGCTCATTCAACTGAAATTTCTTCCGTTTTTTTGTGTCATAGGGAACTCTATTGCTCTCATATCCAATGGCAGTAGTGATGGTGGTCTCAAGTTCATCCTCATTTCTGACGTCTGGCAATTTCTGTGCCAAATTGTCATTCACATTAACAGAAAAAACAAGAATGATTTTTAGTAGGATATCTCGTGGCTTCAAAGATGTTGAAGCCAATAACATCACCATCAAATTCCATGGTCAGTTTTCCCGCATGCACATCAATATTTGTCTTCACATTTTTCATGAAAGGACACCCTAAAAGAAGAGGCAATGGTGTTGAAAATTTCGAATCTTCCATCTCAAACACATAGAAATCTGCTGGGAATATCAAATGGTTAACCTGCACCAACACATCTTCCAACAAACCTCGAGGATATGCATTAGAATGGTCAGCCAATTGAATAATAACACCATCATTTTTTAGCTTCCCAAGATTCATAGATTGATAAATAGAATACGACATAAAATTAATTGAAGCACCTAAGTCTAGCCTTGCATTTTCAATTTTAGTATTACCGATAACACAAGGGATAGTGAAACTACCCGGATTCTTACACTTCGGCGGCAATTCCTTTGAAGAACTATGGAAACATTCTCACTCACCTTAACTACTTCTTCATCTCGAAGTCGTCTCTTTATTGTGCAAAACTCCTTCAAAATTTTTGCATACTTAGGCACTTGCTTAATAACATCAAAAAATTAGAATATTAACTTGGACTTTTCGAAAGGTTTCCAAAATTTCCTTATCCTGTTCATCTTTCTTAGATTTGGCAAACCTACCTGGAAAAGGAACAAAAGGTGAAAAAAGATTAGCAGAAACTGAATTTGGAATGTTCACCTTCTTACCTTGGAGCTCTGGTGTTTCAACGATGACTTGATCATCCTTCTGTAACTCAACTTCCCTATTTTGACCCTGTTTAGGGACTATTGGATCATTCTCAATTTGCCTACCACTCCTCAATGTAATTGCTTTTGCAGTTTCAAACCTGCCTTCCGGATTTGGAATGGTAGAACTAGGAAGTTTTCCTTGCTCGCGAAATTGTCCAATAAACTCAGCTATCTGTCCCATTTGTAGTTTCAAATCTGCTATATCTTTTGATTGGTTCTGCTGAGAAATAGTTAACGATTTCAAAATCTCATCATAATTAAGGGGCATACCTGAATTCTGTTGCGGTGGTTCTGGCGGCCTTTGGTCGAAACCAGGGGTGACTGATTTGAAGTTTGTTGTTGAGGTTGTTCTGGATTCTCCATCCAAAGCTGAGGAGATTTCTCTAACCTTCATTATAAGTGTTCGAATAAGGGTTATTCCTATAGTGATTTTGCCTCTAAAAACCTACTGCATTGACATTCTTCCAACTGCCATTCTCAATCAGTTGAGCACATTGATCAGATGGATGTCCTAGCTTAGTACACGCACCACAAACTTGTGCAACTCCTAGCACATTTGGCTTCCCTAGATCCTAAGTCACAAGTGAAGTAAGATTAGCCATTTGAGCTTCCAAACTAGAATTAGTACTTACCTCATTGACTTGGTGTGAAGGCTCTCCAATTCCTTCATATTGTTGGGCATTTAATGCTCGGTTTGCAATCAAAGTCTTTGCTGCTGCTGGAGTTTTATCAACCAAAGCTCTTCCTGCCGCTGCATCTAACATTTGTTCCTCAAGAGGAAGCAATCCCTCATAAAAGTATTGAATCAGGAGCTCCTCCTTCATCTAATGTTGCAGACATGATGCTATGAAAGTTTTGAAGCGCTCATAGTAAGCTGGATATGATTCTCCTAAACCTTGCTGTATACCACTGATTTTCTTCCTCAACAAGATAATTTTGGAAGTTGGGAAGAATTTATCTAGAAACACCTTCTTCATGCTATCCCAAGAATATACTGTTCCGAAAGGTAGTTCATAGAGCCAATCTTTAGCCCTATCAGCCGGAGAAAAGGGAAATGTTCTCAGCTTCAGGATGTTCTCATCCACAATCATTAGCGTCATACTGGAACATACAACTTCAAATTCCTTTAAATGTTTATTTGGATCCTCTTTAGAAAGACCATGATACTTCGGAATATGATGAAGTAGGCTGGATTTCAGCTCGAATGATTTTGTCTTGCCCTGCGCTGCTGTTGGATACTGAATGCACCGAGGTGCGGCATTGTCCAAGGTGGATGCCTAAAGTTCTTTAATAGATCTATTGTCTCCCATGTCGAACTCTTCAGATTCAGAGCTAGATGTTTGTGGCTCTTTTTTTTGTCTCCTTCGTCTTCTAAATGTTTTTCAGGCTCTTAATCGTATTCTAATAAGTTTTCGTTGGATCTCCTATTGCGCATGAACTGGCACCTGAGATAAAGACAAAAAGAAGAAAAAAAAATCAATAAAAATAAAATTAAATGAATAAATAAAAACTAATGAAGTAATTAACAATTTTACTAATCCCCGGCAACGACGCTAAAAATTGATGCGCTATTTTAGTATCACACAACTTAATACCCTGCTTTGTGATTGTAGTATAGAATAAATAGGGATCATTCTGGACTGGGGATTAGAGGGCTTGCCAATTAACACTAAGAATAACTAAAAGACAACTAACAACCTAATTAAGTAAATAATGGGGGATTGGATTTTCTAAGTTAAACTATGAAAATAACAACGAAAATTACTGTAAATATAATAAAACTAAAGGGATGGCAAAGATGAGAAATTAGCTAAAGGTTTATCTCCACACGCCAAACATATGCTCATTAATCAATATTCAATAATCACTTGCTAACTCGTGAGAGACAATGCTCAAGATTAATCGTGATCAGCACTGCATTAATCTTATTATTTTCCCAAAATCGTTGAATTAAACTTAGCGTCGCTTTCAAACTATTCTTATCATGCTATCTAATTAAAAATCGCAAGTTAGATAAACAATCTAAGATCATTAAGTTTTGTGAAAAATATGAACACAGATTAGGCAATTACAAGTATGATCAACATCTTCTTCTTACCTAGGTTTTTACTCAACCTTACCAACGTTCCTTGGTATTTACTACTTATGAGTACAAGATTGTAACGATTAGGTGAAACTCTCTTATACTCTAGCCCAAGATCCTAGCATGCTTACTAAGTTGGCCACCTTACTAATAG
Organism: Berberis vulgaris; assembly: GCA_963556465.1. NCBI lineage: Eukaryota > Viridiplantae > Streptophyta > Magnoliopsida > Ranunculales > Berberidaceae > Berberis > Berberis vulgaris. The sequence continues at coordinate 73,144,482 of OY747134.1, forward strand.
CAAGGAAGATTAAATTCAATTAATTTATAAACACATGTTCAGAGCTTCGAATCCACCCCTAGCTAAAAGGAGTTTAGCTAGACATATTAATCATGTTTCAATAACAATACATAATTAATTATCAAGCTAAAAAAATATTAGAGAAGGGATGAGAGATATAAAACACTGGGTGGTGAATAGTGTATCACTGGGTGCCGATAGCGGAGTGAAAGGGATGAAAGGTTCTCCCTTTCTCCTTCTTTCCACTTGCTATCTGTGACCTCGAGGAAGGGAGGCGTGCTTGTGTGTGGCGTGAAAAGGGAGGTGATGTCTTGAAGGAGATGGGTCTGTGCTTTTGCTACTTTGGTTGTGTGTGTGACGAGAGACTAAGATGGATGTCGGTGGTGGTGTAGCTGATGTCGCAAGGATGGGTGGTTTGTGGAAGGGATGAAAAGAATCGGTGAGAGATGGACGATGAAATTAGAGACAATGAGAGAGAGAGATTGATATGAGGGTTTCCGTGCGCGAAGGTTCTGATGGAGATGGAAATGGCGATAAAACGATGGGGCTGATGGACTGTTGTTGTGGCATGTGCTTGCGATGAATTGCGAGGAGCTGGATGAGTATTTGCGGCTGCGTTGAGGATGTTGTGGATGGATGACGGCTTGTTGTGGTTGCAAGCGTGATGAGGAGGCTGTGGATGGATGATTTTTCCAAAGCAAGGTATCATGCCTTTTATAAATGTTTTCTGCTTGGTTTCCTTCTTTTCGTGATTTCCTTTTGCAATCAATATTTCTAAATTTCCAATTTGCTTCACTTAGCTTCTATTTTGGAATCTTGTAATTGAAAACCTGCACAAACACGAAAATAGCAATTAGTGCCATAATTATCAAGTAATAGCCAAAAATACATATAGAAATATGGTACTTAAAATAGCCCAATTATGCTCCTATCACATTGTAGTTGAAATTGGGAGCGACAAGAGATGGGTTGCTTCATGCTTGTTCCCTGTTTTTTATTTTTATTTTTATTTATTTTATTTATTTATTTTTGCTGGAAACGGAGAAGAGAAACAGTGGAAGTTAAGTGGGTTTTGTTTTTATTTTTTATAATGGTGGTGTGAGATAACATATGTGGTGGTATCAACTAGACCTTGACTTCTTCATAAGACTGTTTTCTCACTACTCATGGGAAACCAAGTCCGAGGAGGAGGCCTTGGAATCGGATTCATGGAAAATGTTTCAATTTCCATGTCTATTTTTTGTGCAACCATACAGACCCTTAACTTCAATCCAAAAGTTTATGAGATTTTAAAATAGGACAACCCATATAGGATTAAAATATGGAGCCGTATCAAATTTCAAATTTCGGATAAGTTTTGAGACGGGAACTGGAAATTTTATCAATTAATAAGCACAAAATCATCACCATGAGAAAAACGGAATGAGTAACTTCACAATTATTCTTGTCTTGCTGAAATGATCATCCTTGTCCTTATTTTTTTGGTTTTAAAGGAAATTTGATGATACATCAAACTGCCGCTCGATCGTGGCACAAACCACCATAATTAGAGATGGTTGTTACGAAGAAGATAAGTCATGGCGGGAATCACTCCCTCAAGGATGCATCTCAGTTAAGAAATGGTCGTTATGAATGATATAAGTCATGGCAAGTATCACTCTCCCAAGGACACATATCAATTATGAGAGAACCGTTATGAAGAAGATAAGTCATGGCGAGAATCACTCCCCCAAGGATACATCTCAATGAAGGAGGAGACCGTTATGATAAGCGTCCCCCTTCATTGTGCCATTCGAGCTTAAGTCATGCAAATAGTTAAATGCACTCATTATATAAGGTAAAGGAAAAGGGATGAACAGGGATATACGAGAGGTAAGAAAATACATCACAAATATAATCTTTCCAAGTTCACTTTCTTCTACAGTTAACTGACTTAAGCATTAGAGTGCCTTCGGCCATCAAATGGGTGGTTTTTGGAAATCTAACCTTGTTTTGCAGGTCAGATCTCAAGGATAATGAATTTGGATGCATCAGTTTGGCGTCATCCGTGGGGAACGACAGTTTCTTTTAAACAACGATAATTTCCTCAAAATAAAAATGGAGACTCGCGCTAATTCTCGTGCTGATGGTGTGCAAATCATCATTGATCAAGAACGTCCCTAACTTAGAGTTGGGCAGCATTAATCACAAAATAGTTAGAGTACCATGGCAGGCTCAAAGAGTTTCCACCACTCAGGTGGAACACTCATGTGCCACTCATGATGTTTGGTATTAACTAACCACTTGATCCACCTATCTTTTGGGTTTTGTATCTAATATTTGTAGGAATCTCACGCGTGCAACTAGCAGTGGGTACATGCACAAAAAAAAAAATAAAAAGCCTATTCTTGAACACAACTTAGCAACAAGACTGGAAACTGCAAACTTTGTCAGATCCCTTCTCAATATCTTGCCTATAGCATTCTTGGGTATATAGTTAATGAAGGATACTCTTTTTATCTTCTTGTAAGATGAAACATGTGAACATGCGCACAAAAAATCATATTGTAAGCATTTTGATCCTCTCATTAGCCAACACTTTGAGAAAGGGAATAGTTGAGGGTCACGCATTTCAAGTTAATGTATGAGTTCCAGTGTTCTAAAAAATGTCGGGCAGTGAACAGGTGCCTAGCGCCCAGAGGCTTAGGCGGGAGGCTAAGCGATTTTAGGTTTTGTATTATAACTTTTATAATTTACAAAAGTTAAGCATAAAAATAAGACATTGAAAAACCTAACTAATACAAGCCACAACATTTGTATGATAGCGATGCAATTGTCTGATTATTGGTTTCTTAAAAGTATAGCAATGCACTAAGGTCTGTTTGGATGAGCTAAAAATTTTCGTGGGAAACTCTTCCTCATTTTCCTTTATTTTCATTTATGAATAAAACATTTTCGAAAAAGAGAAATTTAATCCTCACTATGTATCAAACAAATTCCACTCTCAATTTTGAAAGAAAAGAATGAAATTAAAACTAAAAAGCAGGGAATGTTAATGAGGTGACTTTGAAAGAGAAAGGGCAATATTAAAACCAGTTTTGAGTTTCCACGTGCAATATAGTGGCTAGTGATGTATGTTGTAATGGGGGGTTGGGTTGGTCTAAAAGGTGAACCAAAACTGAAAAACCTACCACTTCTCTCAATTTTTGGCTTAAACGCCTTCTTGAATGGCCTATACTCTAGGTTTTGTATTTTTATTAGAGGATGTGATGTGGCTGAAGTCGCTGGACAGAGATCAGACAAGGAAACACAATGGCTAGACAGAGATCAGACAACGTCTGGACAGAGCTCAGAGAGGAGGAGAAGGTGACGTCTTGTAGCCTCTTGTTTCTCTTTTCTTCTTCTTCTTCCCCTGGCCTTATTCTTCTTTTTCTTCTCCTTCTTCTCCATTTCTTTTCTTCTGCTTTGCAATTGCAAATTACAAATTTTAAAACCTAGATCGATGGGAAGAAGAGGGATCTAAGGGGGTTGGTTATTTGCTCCCACTTGGTTGTTATTTGCAACTAGGAATAAAAACTCATGCCTAGATTTAGACCCGCCCAGAACCCGCCTATGCGCCTACCCAATTTTTCACCCAGCCCAGCCATTAATCTGGGTGTCTCTCTAACGCTTAGGCCCTTTTTTAAATCACTAATGAGTTCAGAGCTCAATGAGCTTTGTTGGGTGAGATGTTATAGTGGAGAAGATACATGTTTGGATTCGAAATCCATGACTTGAGCTTCATCAAGGGAACTACGGGGATGTCTAACCAGAAACACCATTGGCACTAGACATGCTTCTTCATCTGGACTGGTCCACAGGTTTGACAACAGAGTGGTCCGATAGCAGACTGGTCCACAGATCCAACTGGTGATTAGTCAAACTGACTTCATCTGGTTCGAACTCACGCAGTTTGACTATGATGATTTCATTTGGTTTAGAGCTAACTACAATGATTTGTCAGATGACTTCATCTGGTACAGAATTGCACAACTGACTACGATGACTTGTCACACAGACTACATCTGTCCGAAGTCACGAAGTCCAACTACGATAACTTGTCACAAAAATCTTCATCTGGTTCGAACTCATGCAGTCTGACTCCAATGACTTCATCTGGTCTGAACTCACACAGTCCAACCCCGATGACTTGTCACAATGACTTCACAGTCTGACTGAAGAAAACCATCATGCTGAGATTGATCCGACAGGAGACATGTTTGACAGGAGATAGGTCTGGAGGTCTACCAGGAAACAGATCTAACAAGTCCGACAGGAATCAGCTCCACAGGTCCGACAACAGATTAGTCTGACCGGTCCAATGGGAGAAAGGTTCGACTGGAGACTGGTCCAATAGCAGATTGGTCCGCAGGTCTGACAAAACAGTTGTCCAACAACAACCTGGTGCGCAGGTTCGACAAGTACGACAGGAGACAAGTCCAACTTGAGACTAGTCCAAAAACAAACTGGTCTGCATGTCCAACAAAAAAGTGGTCCGACAGCAGATTAGTACGACTGGAGACTAGTCACACTGACTTCATCTAGATCGGACTCCCACAGTTTGACTACGATGATTTCATCTAGTCCAGACTCATGCAGCTGACTGCGATGATTTATCAAATCACTTCATCTGGTACGGTCTCGCGTAGCTGACTACAATGACTTGTCACACAGACTGCATCTATTTTGAACTCACGAAGTCTGATTACGATGACTTCTCACAAAAACCTTCATCTGGTCCGATGACTTCATCTGATCTGAACTCACGTAGTCTGAGCCCGGTGACTTGTCACACTGACTGCACAGTCTAACTAGATAAAGTCACGATGTCGTTGTGCGGGCTCCCACAATTGACAAGTTAGTAGCCACACAGGCGAGCCAACTAACTAGGGAGGAGTAGCTGATGATACATCAAACTGTCATCAGATCGTGGCCATTTACGTGGGACAAACCACCATAACTTGATATGGTTGTTATGAAGAAGATAAGTCATGACGGGAATCAATCCCCGAATGACGCGTCTCAATTAAGAGAGGGTCGTTAAGAAGGATATAAGTTATGACGGGAATCACTCTCCCAATGACACATATCAGTTATGAGAGGATCGTTACGAAGGAGATAAGTCATGGTGGGAATTACTTCGCCAATGACAGATGTCAATGAAGGAGAAGACCCTTATGATAAACATCTCCCTTCATTGCGCCATTCGAACTTAAGTCATGCACATAATTAAATGCACTCATTATATAAGGTAAAGGAAAAATGATGAACATGGATATACAAGAGGTACGAAAATACATCACAACTATACTTTGTCCAAGTTCACTTTCTCCTACAGTTAGCTGACTTAAGCATCCGAGTGCCTTCGGCCACCAAATAGGTGGTATTTGACAATCTAACATTGTTTTACAGATTAAATCTCGAAGAGAACAAATTTGGATGCATCAAAATCTAGTGAAAATTTACGGCACATTCAGTTCAATCTCATAAGCAGGCAGTCAACAGTAATTACACTACCGTGTGAGTGATGCAATACGATAAAACATTTCAAATAAAATTGAAAGCGATAAAGTGGTTCCTTAGTCAAAGGTGCGTTTGGGAAGGCCAGACTTCAATCCCTCCATTTTAATATTTTGGCAATTTGTTCAACAAATGTTTCATATCTCTAGAGATATAGATTTGTTTATTAATCTTCAGGTGTAACATATCACAGTCATGATGTATGCATATAGCACCCAGGGGCAGACTCGGAATTTTAGTCGAGGGGGCGAAATGGAAAATACTTATTAGTTGATAATAGTAGTTATCAATGGTAAAGCCAAATTTTGTTTCTACCTTAGCTAGTAACTAATAAGAAAATACAACTATAAAAAACATATTGCATATATCAAATTGGATCCATTGTAGTTCAATTTTAAGCCAAAATAAGGTCACTATCGATAACCTTAGCAAGGAGCAAACGAGCATAATAACTAGAATATATAACTAATATCACAAAATAATTAGGATAAAAATTTAGGTGTAGCTAAAAAAAATTTGAAATTTGCGAACCTAATATGATCATAATACAATTTCATAGGAAAAATAGTTTATATGAGGCTCAAATTTTTCATTGAATTCTATAGTTATTATTTTAGATATTGTTTTGTTGGAGGTTTTATACCACTTGTGAAAAACAATTTATTTCTTTAATGTTAATAAATATTTATTAAACTAAACATTTTTTAATGTTTGCAATTACTAATAAAATTGCATTGAAAATAAAATAAAAATGCACTCGAAGAGTATCGAACTCGAGTCTTTTACTAAAAATGATAAACCTCAAACCGCTAAACCAACAAAAACATGTTCAAATATTTGTATAAACAATTATTATATTGTATTCTAAATTATATAATCGATTATTTTTAAAACTAAAGTATATATAAAGAATTATTTTATAAGTTGAGGGGGGCAGTTTCCCCCCTCGCCCCTTAGTAGGTCCGCCAATGACAACAACACTGTGGTTAATTTATGATTGTAAACAGACAGACACTACACCAAAATGACCATTTTGTAACACAATCAAAATTTATTTGTATGATTTTTGGCATGTTACAATATTTGTAATAGTTTAATTAAATAGCTACTGTTTTTGTATGATACAATCACTGATATCTGCCAATCCTCTCAGACTCTCTCATGATGATGGTAAGATAATCTCAAACTCTCTCTCCTGATACAATCACGTTTGGATAAAAAATAAATAAAAAATAAAAAAAATCAGGTTAGGGTTTCGACTCTCAAATTTGATTAGCGAGGCAAAAAGTTTCAACTTCGTCTCTTCACTTTCTCGCTTCAACTCATCAGCGATCGCTCCAAGGTTAGGGTTTAGATACACTTTGTGCAGATTCTTCATCTTTTCACTTTCTTTCAAGTACTGATTCTTCTTCTTCCACTAACTCGTTCAAATTTGTGTTATAGATTCTCTCATTTTGTGTGTTTCAACTAATTTAAAGTTCATATCAAGAGTTTTGCAGGATTTGGAAATATTGGTTTAATAAATGAAGTATTTGTTATGCAACGATTATGAGGATGCATTGTTGGTTAAGTGAGGTTTGCTAAAATTTTGATTGTTGATCATTTACGTGTTATGAAGCATATCGTGGAGTTGATTTGGTTAGAATTGGGCGATTAATGATGTTTGATTTGGAGAGATCTGAATATTATGAGGGATGTTAGGGCACATTATGACATTATATTCATAGTTTGATTTAAACATATACAATTTCTCCGGTTCCAAGAAATTTTATTTTACTGCATGATATGTAGTTGATTATAGAAGTGCAAAATGCAATATATAGTATTATGAGTGTTGGTATGCTAAACATTTGTTGGTATCCATTTGGTTGTAGTTTGTTTGAATGCAACTTGTAGATATGAGATTTGAGAATCATGAAGTGCAAGGATGCCCTGAGACAACTGTGACATGCTCTAGTGAAATCATCAGCTATTCATCAAGTACCACACATACATAATGATAAACTCCATAAAAATGAGTAGATTCATGATTTTTTAATAATTATTTTTAGTTAACCATGAATTACTAAAGAATCATGCATCCTTGAGAAAATCTTGTAGGATTGGTCATGTGGTTGTGTAGAGGTTTAAAACCGTAAAAGGCCATAGTATGCTCACCGCAAGCAATTCTACCTCCAGAATTTCCAGTGGTTTTGCTGAGTTCATGTCACACACCTTAGAATGCAACTTGTAGATATGAAATTTTTTTCCTGAACCACACCAATACCATGCATGTTGTCTTTTTGTCCATCTCATTTTGTCCCATTCATCTCAATTTGCTATATAAACTTAGGTGAGGTGAGCACATGCATTAGTTTTGGAATTTTCTATATAAATGAAGCGATGAACTCGTTGTTTCTAATCCAAAGAATGAAGTAAATTTTCTAAAATTATGTCTCAATTCACTCTTTTTTACTGCTAGTTATGGTAAAGTCATTGTTGGTGCATTGATTTCTAGGCTCCTCCTTGTGAAGCTTGCCTTGGCCGATTTACATGGTCTTACACATCAATAGAAGTTAGCATTCTGAATCAATGTCTACAATTCCTGCATGATGAATGTATGAGGAATGCCTTACATTGTTAGGAGTTATATTTGTCAATGCTATCTGAAATAGTTACTAAGTGAATGCTCCACCATTATGTCGATGTTTCTCTTATTTAATTCTTTTGCAAATGAAAGCCATTCTTCTCTATTTTCTTTTAGACATTCCTTGAGCACGGAATACCTGAAAATTCTCAGATGGTCGTTTTTGTGAGCAAAAGGTCAGGTTTATTTAGCAACTAATTTGCATGTTTAAAGTATTTCACTTCCACTTTTAATGTTCATTTCAATTTTGTTTTATACCTCATTATTATATCTATCTGTTCCTATGGTGTTATTGAGACCCTTACAAATTAGGAGTTACATGTTAGTTTTAATTGTTGAAAATGCCCTCTGCAATTCTTAGATAAAATTGAGAGCCATTTATTTGATGCCCAGTGCATTGAGCTGCATCTTTACCAAACATATCTGACATTTGTATCATTGTGTGGACTGAAAACTTTAGAGTTTAATAACTTCGAAGACCATTTATCTCGATATTTATGTTCCACTGAAAACTCAGAACTAGTCTTTAAACATATGATGATATATAGTCTGACCACTCCGTATGTCATTAAAGAAATTTATCTACCACAAGAAAGTAAACATTGCCTCTTAACATAGTTCAATCTGCACAGAGGACCATGACAAGTAGATTTACATTTTTGGTCTGAACCACTGACCAATATGAAATGCATATTTATCCACCGAAATACCTCTTAACATAGTACATTTTTTATCATCTCTAACATATAATACTTGAGAGTTTACTGTCATATAGACTTCAAATCACTCTTTACAAATTGAATGGCAACTGTCTATTTCAGGCAATGATAAATGTTGGAGAGCAATCACTAAATGCAATGACAATTGAGCATTTCATTTTGAGACTGCCTTAACTGTCAAAATATGTAAGTAAGGTTCATCTCCAGCTGTTCTACATATTCTCCTTTACTATGGGTTCAATGGACATTCTCTAGAACTGAAATTGTGAAACTGTCCACATAATGAAAATTATCTTATTTTTTATTTACTATGCACTTTCGAGGTTATTCTAGGCATACTCAAAAGGTGTTAAAAATGATGAGATGAAGGCAGATAACATTTTTGGAATGGAATGGTTTGAACCTTTGGTTATATTTGCGCTTTCGCGTGGAAGCGAGTCCTTGCTGTAAGTTTGGTCACATCTTACACAAAACAGAACATTTTATTCAACCTTCAAATCTACTATTAGAAAGCATTGATCTGTTGTTGTTTGTCAACCATCCAGTAGCTCAACATATGTGCCATGTTACACTATGTTCCTGACAAGCACAAATTTTTTTAAATAAAGGTGAGAGTGTATACAACATCTGATGTCAAAAATGAAGGCACTGATCAAATATCTATAGGTTAGTAATTTGCTTCTTTTAGCTATCTTGGATGCCTGATTTGTTGAAATCAGACTTTTCTTATTTCGTTGTTTGAAGATGCCAAAATAGTATCCACTGATTCATGAAAAGATGCTTAGTTTTGTATATATAGTTAGATGTTTGATTCACATGTGCTTTGAGTGGTCTACCATTGAAAAGATATGCAATTTTGATTGTGACCAAATGGTAGTCAGACCAGTTGGGAATGAAACATATTCCATTTTTCTTTGAGGTGTTTAATCAGAAAGGGTCAATTGAATCTGCTTTTCCTGGTGGGGATGGGAATAAGAATATATGTTGTTCTTACATTAAAGTTGTGTTTTGTATTGTTTTTTAGTTTGATCTTATACTGCAATGATGGTTCAGTTTTTGTCAAAAAACTATTTGGTTTGGGTTGGTAAGAAATTGATGTAGGACCTTTTTTAGAGTTGTGTTGATAACCTAAAGGACAAGACAAAGGGCTATGCTAACGTCTGGTGTATCCTATATGGACATGGAAGGTGAGATTCAGCTCCTAGTGATATCTCTCAGTGGATGATTTTGAGTGTTATTTGTGAAATGTGTGTTGTGCTGGGCAACAAATTTGTTGTTACCCTGTTAGCTTGAATGATTGTAAGTGGGATTGGATTGGTTGTTGCAATTTTTGTGTTGTATTGTTTTGCTGTGACATTCTGATTTGTTTGAAGGTATTACTTACTGATTTTTACAGATTTCAGTAACTAAGTACTTCACTGTTTGTAATTTCTATGTGAAAGGCATACAATAGGATCACAAGTACTTGGTTGGTCAATTGCTTCATGTAATTTCCATTACTGACTATTGTTATATCTTCGAGCCTATTCACAAGTTATGGTTTATCATTCCCCTGCACTGGCTTGACTGAGATCCTAATTGGATTGTTAGTTTCAGGAACTGATAGTAAGATTTATCATTTGGATGTGAGTTCATAGGCTCCATTAATTATGATGATGATGAAAGTGCATGCAACCCTTTGTTGCGTGCAGACTATTGATCTTTGATTTGGTGAACTTTGATGATGATGATGATGATGAAAGTCTTTTGCTGCATGCAGACTATTGATATTTGATTTGGTGAACTCTGATGTTATCTGTGATTTATCTATTTTCATTTATGCAGGCAGCTAAAGAGTTTGATTCAAGTTTGACAGATTCGTCTCCAAATTTGATGCAATTATCCGAATGGCATATGATTGTAGGACTTTTGGTGTCCCAACTACAAACTTTGGAATGAAGAGATTGCATTTTTTTTTTTATGTAGCTGGCATTAACAAAGTGAACCAAGCTAGTTCATTATTGAGTTTTTGTTGGATTTAGAGATTATTGTCCATTTTTTTACATGTTTCGACTACATTGAGAACTCAATAAGAATATATACATTCTTTCATATAGCTTCTGTTGGCACATTATTTTTTTACTACTTGTTTACTTTGAAATAAAAAAATGAAATAAAAAATAAAATAACTTTGAAATTCATTTAAAATGTAGGTTTTGCTATACATACCTCTGGGATTTGAATATATTAGTCTATGAAAATTTTGGATGTATACTATCCATTTTTTAAATTTTATTATTTGGAAAATGTTTGAAATTAGTTATAGTTTCTAAATGATACAAAGCAAAATTAAGTATCAACTTCATTTGAATTAGTATTAGCTAGTGTATGTAACTATATAAAATTTGGTATTAGTTTTATCATGTTGCAATTATTCCATTAGTATGGGTTGGTTGATGATACAATTATTCCATTAGTATGGGTTGGTTAATGATACAAATATTAGCATCACCTCATTTGGTATGGGCACAAAAGTGTTAGAATTCATTTTAGCAACATGTAAGAGCTATAACAAAAACCCCTTTATGATATAGTGAGAGTTTTGGGCACATGTTATAATCCCAACTCCCTAAACTTTAAAACAATGAGAATCGAGAGCGCTATTTCTGGGCTTGCATGTTGTCCAAACAATAAAACAAATTAAACACGTCTAGCTAGACCTAGTTTATAAGATTATCCATATTGATTTGCATAGAGTACTAATATCTTTGGATGTATAATATTATAAAAAAGTTATCTATTAAAAACATTAGTTTTTTAGTCACATGTATATAAATCCCTACTCGCTGAACTTTTAATAATAGCAACAGGCAGGTTTTTGTGGTGATGTTAGTCCAAAACATAAGATTAAACAGCAAATCAACAATATCAGATTAAGTGTAGAGATCTAGCAATTTCATTTCAGATTAAGTGTAGAGATCTAGCAATTTCATTTGAATATATTTTTAACTAGGGGATCTCTACCATTATCCACTAGTTTAAACCCCAACTTCACACCTATCCAACTCATCAAGGACAATGTGATCCTCTGTTGTCACACAAGTTATGTTATTTCATTTTCCGAGGTTTTTAGATCTTCCATCCAGACCATGTAATTGCCTATATAAGCCTATTTCAAATTTAAGTTTTTATTTGGTTCCAACAGAATTAAACATTTGCAACTAATGCTTATTTCTTGTTCCAAAGGGTAAAAGGGCCTCAGTGCCAGATATTCCAATTTAAAGAATTATGAGAATGGATTATTAAGATGAGAGCAATAACCAACTGGTGCTGGCTTAACTTGTGGTATATAAGGGTATTGATGCGGTTATTGAAAACCTTGTATTTTCACAGAATTAGAAAAAGAAATAATTTATAAAAAATGATCGGGGCTACCTCATACGGATTGGCTCCCAAACCATCATATCAGATCTATTAAAAATTTTGTTTGCACTTAGAAAAATGGGAGTTGCTACGTGTACTCGACTATTTAGTTCGGTTGCACCAACTCTTTGTTGCACCCGTAGTTTGAGATATTTCGACTTTGTTGCACCAACTTAATGTATGTAACACCGACTTATCATTTTTTTTAATAAATAAATATAATTTTGGCGCGAAATTTTCAAGTTTAGGAGCGTTAATTGACTATTGAATGAAAGAACAATAGAAACCATCATCTATAAACTATAAAACTAAAATTTAGTCACGCATTCGTTAGATTTCAATGCGTTCATTAGCCATAGGGGTTGATAAAACCAATACATATTAAAAACAAATTATTTGACGGGATTAGAAGTTTTCAAATCCAATTAACTTTGGCAGGCGTGATGTTCTCATCATATAGATCAATCTCAGAAAAATTCAGTTTATTTCAAAACTTTTAGCATGGGTTACTCTTCCATTAAAATTGAAGTATTATCATTCTTTTAGTTATATATAGGGCGAATAACAGGGGTTTCTAGCAGAAAATTGAATATCTAGGATTCAAATATTGTGATCAATGTGCACTGATAGGACATCAGAAGGACTTTTGTAGGAGAAAGCTAGGTCAGAAGGGTACTATGAACGCTGCTCCATTGGTGAATGAGGAGAAGGTGGAGAGAAATAGAGCTGACTTCAAACCCGCTAAGCAAATCTACATCTCGATAATAAAAAACTAGAGAGACACAAAGGCAGAAATTGGCTCGATCGGCACAAAGAATAGTCAAGGTGTTGAAATTAGTGAAAGAGAGGGAGGTGAAAAGTCGTTGAGCAAGGACTCTTCAAAAATCTCTCTGGCAAATAAATACGAGACTTTAATGGAAAACCCTTTGGAAGACGATGCGATAGTGAGTAACGGAGATGTTGTTTCCCTTATAGAACAAATTGCTAGAAAGGAGAATATAGCCGATAATGGCGGGATGGTAAGGAAACGACAGGTGAAGGACTTCTAGAGGCAGGGTACACAATCAGTGAGACATAGAGAGCTCTGCTGGTGCAGGAGGAATCAAAGGAACACGTGAGAGCTTGATCTCGCCTCCAACAAGGGCAGAAGGTGAAAATAACATAATATCGAAGGTTGTTTCAACGCCTTTGAATATTGGTAATGCAGTGCGTTTAGAGGGCTCGGTTGCAGTATGCAAAACAAAGTCTTCTCACTCTGTTTCAGCGAGCAGGAACTCTGTTCGTGAAGATGCACTGGTTGAAACAGAACCATTGGTTCCTGTTGATCAATCAAGAAGTTTGAGAATTTTACACTGAGCAACAAGTGACTCTAAGGGCCAAGAAACAGACCGTGAGGGGACTGGCAGCAGCAATAGGGTCACGACAGTGCAGGCAGCTGAGATCTTGGTACCTGCAGAGGTAGTTTCAGCGATGGGAGGACAGGTAGATGCGGATAAGGATGCACTAGACGGTGAGGTTGCCATTGGGACCAATGTTTCGGGTTCAAGTAGACAGGCGAAGTTGGTGGAAACTGGTAAGAATTCGGAGTTGGGCTTATTGCTAGACAAGGCTATTAATTTGTTTAAAGAATGTCGTATATTGCGTAAAAAAAAACATAAATACATTGGAAAGTGCCTGCGAAGATAGTGATGAGGCGGAGTTGATATCGAAGGTAGGATATGCTTCAATCGCGATAAGAGACTTGAAGGCAAGGGCTCATTCAGACGCGGAACTCAAGAGCCTAAGGAATCAGAAAGTCAAGATGGTGGTGCCTCCAGGTATGCGTCGTAAGACAAAGAAGGGCGGTAATACTTCCTCCCAAATTCATGATGATTAAAAACTTTATGTTTTGGAACACTCATGGGGTAGGAAGCAGAGCCACGAGAAGCCATTTAAAAAAAATAGCTGCAAAAAATAATGTTAGGATTCTTATGTTGGCGGAGCCTATGATTGATGCTAGCAGACATTTGAAGATTGGTAACAAAGTAAAGCTGACAGGATTTGCTTCGAATGAAGTGGTTGGGGGAAAGATATGGATCTTCTAGGATGCGGATTTAGCTGTCTCGGTTGTGGATATGTCGGATCATATCATTCATTGTAAGGTAACGAATTCATCTTCTAGAGTCTTTATGATTTCTATTTATGCTAAATGTTCTATTGAGGAAAGAAGGGAACTTTGGTCAAACATGGAAAATTTTGCATTAATTTGTGATCTATCCTGGATGGTGGGTGGGGATTTTAATACTTACATCAATTCCCAAGAGAAAGTTGGGGGAGTAGAGCCGTCAATTGCTAGTATGGACAACTTCTCAGATTGTATTGAAAATTGTGGATTCATGGGACCTAGACTCACCTGGTGTAATAACAGGCGAGGTAGGGATTGTATTTGGGCTAGGTTGGATAGAGTCCTTGTTAATTCTGCATGGCTGTCAGTTCTGTCTAATCCAAAAGTGGAGCATTTAAATTGTACCTTTTTTTTTATCATTCCCCAATGTTGGCATCAATGCCATCTCAGATGAGAACGTGTTTTGCGCCTTTTCGCTTCCACAATATGTGGGTAACGCATCCTAGTTTTCAGACTCTAGTCAAAAATAATTTGTTAATGGACACGGGTAGTATGAGGCCTATTGATAGAGTTGATGTTAAGTTAAAACTCCAAAGCGAGCACTCATCCGTTGGAATAAAATTGTTTTTGGTAACATATTCAGTAGAATGACAACATTGGAAGATGAGATGCAACAGTAGAAAACTATTCTTTTGGCTGGATGGGAGGACATTGAAAATAATGAGCTCAATGTTGACGCTAATTGGAATGTGAATGCATGTTGCAACTTGAGTCTCTATCATGCGGAATACAGGCTAGCCATTAAGGAGGAGGAGGAGCTCTACTGGATGCAGAAATCAGGGGAAAAAAATAGTTCAAGGAGGAGGATGCTTGCACTGAATATTTTTTTGCTTCTATTAAATCTAACCAAAAAAAGGACCATTTCGTGCATCACATTACCTTGTTGGGGGGGGGGGGGGGGGGGCACTACAACAATTAAGGCATTTTTCAAGAAAAAATGTCCTTGACAAAACTCAAAATTTCGTTGAAAACTACTTTTAACAAGGAAAAAATTCGTTAGTGGGTTCCTGGAGGCATCCCCATAGCTAAAGGTATTTGCCAAGGAATTACAGTTTTTGTTGGTAAAAGGGATGCTAAGTCAAGAAAATATTTTGTTGGTAATATTGACAACTACCAAGGAAATTCGTTGGTAAAAATCAAATATCGTTACCAACAAATTGTTTGTTGCAAAAACTATTTTATTTACCTACAAAAATTTTCTCGAAAAATCTTAAAATCATCAAGGAAAATTGTCGTTGGCAAAGGTAACAACATTTATCATAGAACTTTTTCGTTGGTAAAATGCATGAATATCAACGAAAGTTGTCATCGGTATCGTTACCAATTACCAAGGAAATTATTTTCAATAAAAAAAATTAT
The DNA here is from genome assembly GCA_963556465.1 of Berberis vulgaris. Taxonomy (NCBI): domain Eukaryota; kingdom Viridiplantae; phylum Streptophyta; class Magnoliopsida; order Ranunculales; family Berberidaceae; genus Berberis; species Berberis vulgaris. The sequence continues at coordinate 73,160,290 of OY747134.1, forward strand.
ACATTAAAGTTGTCTAAGAGACGACCTAATCTAGGTCCCAAACTCAAAGGACACCACCCACTATACCTCCCAAACTCTAAGGACACCACTCTTGATGATAAGACCCCACTATGAAATTCCATATATAATATATTTATTTTTAGGCTCAACAGGAATCGAACTCCTGACCTACAGTAAAATCTATTGCAATATTTACCAATTGAGCTATTTGAATAATTGTGTTGTGTGAAGCAACTTTATAGCTTATTAAATCAAATTACTCATTTTTTGCAATAAAAAAATCATTGCTACGTATATAATAGAGACCAATATATAATATTTCGTCACTATAAATTAGAACTAAATATTTTCACGATTATAAGATTTATGTTAAATATCTACCACTTTTAGCAACGAAAAAAATTTCACAATAAAACCATTATAATTAGCAACAAAATAGTAATAGCATTTCAATGCTATATGTTATTGAAATTGGTTATATCCCCAATGAAATAAAATTAAATTGTTGTAAATAAGAAAATGAGCCTTAATAAGAAAAAAGTTCATGGAAATTTTATCAATATTTAACAACGAAATAAATTGTTACCATTAATATTATAATTAACAGTAAAATAATGTTGTATTGTTAAATAAATTTTATTTGATTTTCTAGATGAAATAATATCAATGCTACTAATAAAAAATTTCAACGAATTGATATTTTTCCACTATAAAGAAGCTAGGAGCTTTAAATATAAAAAAGAATTTCATGAAAAAAAATTCATTATAAGTAACCAAATAAATCGTTGCAATAACGTGGTAATTAACTAGAGAAAATTTAGTTTCATTGTTGAAGAGACACGAACAAGTGTTATAGTGCATTTACTAAGAAAATGTTTGTCAATAATATTAATATTTATTAGCAATTAAATAATTTATTTTAAATGACATCATTATAACTAACAAGCTAAAATTTCGTTGAAATAGAAATATTTTGTTGCTAAATAATGTGGGTGGGAAATTGGTTTTGGAATAAATATTTTTCGCCACCTCTTTACAAAGAAAAGTTGCCAACAAAATAGATTTTGCTACAAAAAGTGACAACTCTATGGTTTTTTCAATGAAATTTATTTTTGTTAGAAATAGTAACATATTAACAAGGAAAATAAAATTTGTTAGTAAATAAAACATTTTTTTGTAGTGAGTATACCAATTTCCAACAAAATAATGACTCGTCGCTATAAAATAGTTAGTGAATTTTAATGAGAAACAAATTTTTATGAAAATAATTATCAGTGTTTACCTAGAAAACAATTTGTTACGAACAATGTTATAATTACCAACAAAATCTTATTTCATAGCTACAAAGATTTCATTAAAAAAGATATTGTTTCCAACAAAATAAAAAACGTTGCCAATATTGTGACAATTCTCAACGAAATATTACTTTGTTGCTATAAATTAATAAACGAGCTTTAACAAGAGAAAACCTAATGGAAAAAATTATCAATCATTATCAACGAACCGAATCATTACTAATAATGTGATTATTGTCTAGGAAAACATATTTCCTTACTAAAGAGGGATGAATAAGATTTAATATTCGTTAACAAGGAAAGTGATTTGTTGTTAAACTTAGTCTTCTTTAGCAACAAAATATTTCATTCCAGATGATACCATAATTACCAAGGAACAAGTATTTTGTGGCCATAAAAATAACTTCATTGTTAAATCAATTTGGCGAGAAATTGGGTTTGGAGGGAATGTTTTCCGCCACCTATTTAACAAGGAATGTTTCCTACAAAATATATTTTGTTGGAAAACAGTAACAAGTTTATGGCTTTTTCAAGAAAAATTTTTATTCGTTGACAATGCTACAATATTAACAAGGAAATCAATTTTCGTAGCAATAATTTTGTTGGTAAAAGATAGATTTCTTGTAGTGGGGGGGGGGGGGGGGGGGATGGGGGGGGGGGGGGGGGGGGGATTTCGAACCCGAGGGAAATTCTTAAAAAAGCAAATGAGTATTTTCATAGCCTTCTGACGACCCAAGGGGTTCCCGTGGAGGACTCTAATTTGCTTGGTTGCATTCTGGAGATCATGTCCACCTCTAGTTGTGATGGCTTAGTTAAAAGCCCTACTATGGAGGAAGTCAAACATGTTGTCTTTGATATTCCAAAAAATAGTGCGCCAGGTTCGAATGGTTTTATTGTTGATTTTTTTCAGACAAGCTGGGAGATGGTGGATTTTGATTTATGGGAAGCAGTGATACAGTTTTTTGAAGGTGATATTCTCCCTTCTACTTTCTAAGCAAATTTGATTGCTTTGATACCTAAAAAGGAAGGCCCAGTATCTTTTTCAGACTTCCGCCCTATTAGCCTTTGCAGTGTGATTTATAAATTTCTCAACAAAATTCTTTGCAATAGATTAGCAATGTTATTGCTAGATATGGTGGCCCAATAACAGAGGGCTTTGTGAGAGGAAGGTTTATTGTGGAGAATATTGGCTTGGCGCAGGAGATGGTCAGAGATATCCATAAAAAGGCCTTTGGAGGTAATGTGGTGCTTAAGATTGACATAGAGAAAGCCTACGACAAACTAGAATGGAGTTGTCTTTTTGTGGTTCTCAGAAGGTTTGGTTTTAATAGCAGAGTTTGTCACATTATTTATAATTGTATAGCTAATTATGGTTTTTCGGTACTGCTACAAGGAGTTTACAAGGGTTATTTTAAATTTTCTAGAAGACTGAAATAAGGGGATCATCTTTCGCCTTTATTATTTATCATTGCTTCTGAGGTCTTGAGCAGGGGACTAAAAGTGGCTTTTAACAAAGGAAATATAGGTTTTTACTATACGCCTAGAGACTGCGGGCCTATTACTCACCTTCTGTATGCAAATGATACGTTAATATTTTTTAACAGTAGAAAATTTTCAGTTTTAGGGTGTATGGCATTTTTGGAAAGATGCTGCAATGCCTCTTATCAGAAAATCAATGCAAGGAATAACTCTTTTATGTTGAGGTAAAGACTTTGGCGGAGAGAGTAGTGGCTATGAAGATGTTTACAGGATTTTAATATAAAAGGTCGCCCATGAAATATTTAGGGGTTCTTATTTTTCAAGGTAGAAGTAAAATATTTTACTTTGAAGAATTGGTTAACAAATCCAAAGGCGTATTTAGGGTTGGAAGGCGAAACTCTTATCCCGGGGGAGGGGGGTAGGTTGATATTGATAAAACATGTCCTCAGTTCTATCCCATTTTATACCTTAAGTGTGATGTGTGTGCCTAAGAAAGTTTTGGCTAGAATTCAAAGTCTGCTAGAGAATTTTTTCTAGAGAGATTGTGAAGGTATACTGAGAAAGAAATGGGTATCCTGGGACAAGATTTGTATGCCACGGGTTGAAGGAGGTTTGGGTGTCAGGAATTTGTCAGTGGTGATTAAGGCTTTTCAAGTTAAGGCTTTGTGGAACCTTCTTAATTTGAACTCTTTATGGGCAAATTCATGAGAAGGAAATACTGGAAACCTAAAGTTCCTCTAAGTAGTCAATTAGATTAATGTGGGGCTTCTCCATTTATAAAAGAAGTCTTGATGTGAAAATCCGTGGTGATGAGCAATTTAGTTTGGCGTATTGGCAAAAGCAATTCCAGCTTCTTCGCAGAAAATTGGAATTTAGTGGCTACATTTAGAAGGACAGATGAATTAGTCAGTCAAGGTATATGGCCTACTATTAGGGAAGTGAAGAATGGCGATTTTGAATTGATTAATCCTGATCTAGAGATTTGGCTCGAAGTCTTTTTTCGGATAGATTTCGTGGTAAGAAATACTGTGAGGATGTTTGTGTGTGAACTTCGGATTCGGATGGACTTTTCAGTATTCAGACTACTTATGAGTTATTAAGGAATAAGGGGGTAAGGAAAGAGTTAAGTAAAAAGATTTGGTAACCCATCCTTCCTTCTAGAATTTATGTTTTTGTGTTGAAATTATTGCAGAGGGTTGTCCCAGTGGATGGGGAGCTACACAAGTGCAGTTTTAGCTTAGCCTTGAGATGTAGATGTTGTGATCGACCTAATACTGAATCTTTGAATCATCTATTTTTGGATGATAACCTTGTTTCTATGAGTTATTAAGGAATAAAGTATAGGGCAGTTTTCTTTGGTTTGAATGGCCTTCCAAGGAAGTTGGCTGGGTTGGTGTTGTTGGATAGTTGTTACACAACATATATTTGACATAGATAATTTTAATTTGTTTGATAGGGGTGAAAAGTGGATTCTTGAGTTTCTTCAATTACAGGACAAAAAAGGTTTTTTTTTTTTTTTTATCGTTTTTGCCCTATTTTGGCACCATTTATATTGGGCGCGTGTCACGGACTAGCAATCCGTGCGGCACTAGTTATCCAATTCACTAGTAAGCCTATGAGTAGTTAATTTGACGGGCACAAATATTAACTTGGGAATGCACAATATCAATCTGTAGACAATATAACGATGCACAATAGTCAGCAAAAGCTTTCATTAACATTCAATAGATTACAATGGGGAGGAATGTTTGAAAGAACGTTGCTCAAGACTAGTTCGATGCTATCGATCGATGGAAATACAAGTTTGAAGTTGAAAAGCAATGCAAAGAAAACAATAAAAATGCTAGCGGTACAGTCTGGCCCGACTATGCAATGGAGGCAACACGTCCTCACAGTCAAGAGCTCAAACCTTCCCCCTATATTATAGATGCTAAGCATTTGGACACTTTTCAAAAGGGAACATTGAGTTTTGAGACCATTAGGAAAGTCTTGAAAGGCCTCTGACGTTGATTTCTCTGACCAACAGTACTAGTCCTGACACTCTTCCACACTCAATTCGCTGACGCTCTCGCAGCGAACTTTTCCAAGTACTCTTCCAGCTTTGAGAGATACGGCAGCAGATGCTCGACTGGCTCCCAACTGATCTCTGAAGGAGGCTCATCCTGCCACTTGACCAAATACTCTCTATCCGGGCCTGTGTTGTTGATGAGGCGGTTAGCACTGCAAGGTATGCCCTTCTACTGAGTGCATCAACTACATTGTTAGTGCGCCCTGGCTTGTATTCCAATACTAAATCAAATTCTGCTAATTTTTCCTGCCATCGAGATTTCTTAGAGGTTAGCATCTTCTGAGTAAGGAAATGGCTTGCTGCAGCATTATCCGTTTTAACAAGGACTTGAGATCCCAAGAGGTAGTGTCTCCACACCCGTAAACAATGTACAATGGCTAGCAATTCCTTTTCCTGAGCTGAGTAACGGGACTCTGTATCATTCAACTTTCGACTCTCATATGCTATCGGGTGACCATCTTGAAGCAAAACTCCCCCTAAGGCATAATCAGATGCATCTGTTTGTACTTCAAAGGGCTTGGTGATGTCTGGCAAGGCCAATACTGGATCTTTCATCACGGCCAGTTTCAAGTCTGGGAATGAAGCTTCACACTGCCTATCCCATTCCCATGTTTGGTCTTGTTTCAACAAATTTGTCAGTGCAACAGCTCTCTTAGAGTAGTCCCTTATGAAGCGACGATAATAGTTTGCGAGTCCAAGGAAAGAACGTAATTGAGACACGTTCTTAGGAGTGTTCCAATCATGGATTGCCTTGACTTTCTCCATGTCCATCCGAATCTTGCCATTGCCAATAACATGACCCAAGAAATTGATCTGGGTCTGGCCGAATGAGCATTTCTCCTTCTTGACAAAGAAATGATTATCCCTAAGGATTTGGAACACTTCTCGCAAATGATGTAAGTGTTCTTCTATAGTACCACTATAAACCACAATATCGTCAAGATAGACAACCACGGACTTGTCCAGAAGGTGACGGAACAGGCCATTCATAAGGGTGCAAAACGTAGCTGGAGCATTGGTCAAGCCGAAGGGCATTACTAGGAACTCATATGACCCATATCTAGTAAAACAAGCAGTTTTGGGTTCGTCACCAGCAGCAATGCGGACCTGATGGTAACCTGATCTCAAGTCGAGTTTTGTGAAGTATCTGGCGGATCCAAGTTGGTCGAATAAGTCTGCAATGAGCTGTAGCGGGTATTTGTTCTTTATAGTGACTTTGTTCAAGGCTCTATAATCAACACAAAGGCGAAGACTGCCATCATGTTTCCGCTGAAAAAGAACAGGTGCCCCATAAGGTGCTTTAGAGGGCCGAATGAATCCCGACTCCAACAAGCCATCTAGTTGTTTTCTCAATTCGGTCAACTCTGGAGGGCTCATGAGATATGGACTACGTGCGGGTGCCTTGGCACCAGGCACTAACTCAATTTCGTGATAAATGAGCCTTCTGGGAGGTAGATTCTTTGGCAATTCATTCGGCATCACTTCGCTGAAGTCAGCAATAACTTGGGCAACTTCCTCAGGGATTTTGCTAGTATCATCTTCCATCTCTAGCTTTGCCACAGCTAAGTATGTATCTTCTCCTTTGGCCAAGCCTCTCTTGACTTGGAGCGCCGACAAAATTCTATCATGAGTTGTGGGTCGAATTGAGGTTGGTACAATGCGTAGTCTGGGTTCGAAAAAACCCAAGGAGTCCAAGAAAGGTAGTGGTCCTGTTGCAGCTCCTCAAAAGAATTCTTGGCCAAGAATCACCTTAAAATCATCAAGTGGGACGGCCAAGAAGTTTGATCTTCCTTCCCATGGACCAACCTGTAGTGGCACAACTCTAGCCATACCATTAATAGAGATTGCCTAAGAGTTAACAGCTTTCAACTTACCCACATCTCCTTCTAAGTTCAGACCCACACGTCTAGCTTCATCTGGGGCAATAAAATTGTATGTCACTCCTGAATCCAACAATGCTTGGGAAGGGAACCCATTGATAGTGATATCGATGTATTGCAAAGCCTTCTTGTGTGGGTGCTCATACATTTCTCCTTTGACAGAATTGAGCTTGCGTAGAGTTCCCATCTGGGAGGTCTCACTGTTGGTGGGGTTCGAGTTCGATGCGGTCGAGTTAGAAGGTTCTGTTTGAAGCAAGGACATCAATGAGTGTAGGGCTGGTTTGGATGGACATTTGCCTGTTGGGTGATCCCTGCTATTGCAAAGAATGCATGGGGCAGGTGCAGGTGGTCTCCACTGCCCAGAGTAGTTTTGCCCTCCTTTGTTGTTGTGATTTGAGTTGCTAGGGCTGGCATTCCAATTTCTGTTGGAACTCCAATTCTGGTTGGATGGGCGAGAATTGTAGTTTCCTCGGTTCTGACTTGAGTTTCCCCAGTTTTGGTGAGATGATCGAGCATTCGACCCTGAGCTTGAATTGGTACTGCCAGTTCTAGCTGTGGAGTGATTGAGCGAAGTGGATCCAGCAATGGGAATATAATCGCTAAACCTTTCTGCTGTTGCAATAGCACTTGTAATATCTGTCACCTTCTGCCTTTGCAATTCTGCTTGCAGAAGCGGCTGAGCTTGTTCCATGAAACAGAAAACTTTGTCCTTCTCAGACATGTCTCGAATATCTAGCAAGCAAGTTGAGAACTGCTTGACATAGTCTCGAATATTGCATGTCTGTTTGATGGTGTGGAGCTTCCTCCTTGCTAAGAAATCAATGTTCTCAGGCAAGAATTGATTTCTGAGTTCCTTCTTGAGGTCTGTCCAAGTTCTAATAAGGATGCGACCTTCTTCCATATCTGCATATTTGGTTCTCCACCATAGTTTCGCATCACCTGCTAAGTACATGGTCGCCATGGTGACCTTGGCTTCTTCTGATTCGGGGTTCACCATGCGAAAATACTGCTCCAGATCAAACAAGAAGTTCTCTAGCTCCTTCCCATCTCGTACCCCAGCATATGACTTTGGCTCAGGCACTTTCATCCTAAGGTGATCAGTCGTCCTTGTGGCCTTGGTCAGCAAGCCAGCCCTTGCAAATAAGTCCTCCAGCTGTAATTGGAAGTCACTCATCACCTGAGCTGTGGGGTGAGGCGACTCTTCCATAGCGACTGTTCGTCCCTCTAAATTATCGACGTGCTCAGCCAGTGAATCCACTCTATCTGCCAAGTGAAAGAGTCCATCAAGCCGACTGATTTGTTCTCCCAAACTGCTCAACTGGTCCATTCTGTTTTCTAGTCTCTGCATTCGACTAGTCTGTCGTTCCTCCATAGCGCTAAGGCGCTCGCTTAGTTCCTGCATTTTGGTTTGCATTCAACAAGCTCTGGCTCTGATACCAACTGTCACGGACTAGCAATCCGTGCGGCACTAGTTATCCAATTCACTAGTAAGCCTATGAGTAGTTACTTTGACGGGCACAAATATTAACTTGGGAATGCACAATATCAATCTGTAGATAGTATAACGATGCACAATAGTCAGCAAAAGCTTTCATTAACATTCAATAGATTACAATGGGGAGGAACGTTCGAAAGAACGTTGCTCAAGACTAGTTCGATGTTATCGATCGATGGAAATACAAGTTTGAAGTTGAAAAGCAATGCAAAGAAAACAATAAAAATGCTAGCGGTACAGTCTGGCCCGACTATGCAATGGAGGCAACACGTCCTCACAGTCAAGAGCTCAAACCTTCCCCCTATATTATAGATGCTAAGCATTTGGGCATTTTTCAAAAGGGAACATTGAGTTTTGAGACCATTAGGAAAGTCTTGAAAGGCCTCTGACGTTGATTTCCCTGACTAACGGTATTAGTCCTGACAGCGCGGAAGCTTTTGTGGAGGGATAGCAGCTGGGTGCAGCAGTACAACGGGTTGTTTTTCTTATAGGCAGGGGAAGTGTTGCTATGGGCTCGATGGTGCAACAGCTGATTTTGAACACCATCCTATTTTTTCTTGGCAGGACGGTGCAGGATTTGCTTGGCAACAGAGCGTTTCTTGGCATCTGGTGTTCTTGGTGCTATGGACAGCAATCAAGGGACGTGTTGCTAAGTTTTGGTAAGTAAGTTTAGACCTTGTGAATTTATTTGCATATCTATTTAGCGAATTAGGCCTAAAACTAGGTCTAGCTCTTGGTGAATAAGTTCAAACTCTTGCTTTGTCAATCATTGGTGAATAAGGCCTAGTTCTTGGTGAAATATGAGGCATGGTTTTCTTGGTGAAGACCCTTTTGATCAAGAACATGTACTTTAAAGTAGTTTTTTTATTTTGGTTTGTAAGGGTTTTTGGTTTGTAAGGGTTAGGCCCTAGGATTTATTGTTTCAGTTGTTTTTTGTTTTGTAAGGGCTAGGCCTTAGGTTTTCGAGTTCACTATTTTGAGCGGGAAAATCAATAGTATTTTACCAGATCACCATTTTTCAATTTAATTGTCCATTGAAGATCACCATGGCATAGGCTATTTCAGTGACAGTTTCTAAAACACGTGTTGCACTTAACTGGTGTGCTTCAACGTACAAGAGAAACATTTGCCCTCTCATCGTCCCCTTTCCCAAGTTATGCAATTTCAATTTTCAAGGTTTTGAAATTTTCTTATGCAGACCATGTAATGGCCTATATGTAGGCCTCCTTATTAATTCTAATAATATTGTGTAGTTATATTAGGGTGTTTAACACAACAACTAAAACTCAGGAAGCGTTTGTTTGAGTTAGACGTCTAATCTTTTATTAAAAGGAAACCTCTAACTAGAGGTAAATCTTATATAACAAATCAGAATCGTGTTTTGGGTTGGAGATAAAAGACAGCTGAAATTTATTCAAATATAAAGATCTAACAGATCACATAAAGGGGGAGGGGAGGGTGTTTAGCTGAAATTTATGTTTGCATAGGGCTGAAATACATATGGCCAAAGTTAAAAAAATTTCTCCTATCAAACAATTTGAGTGTAGAAGGCATGTAAAATACCCAAGTCTATATAACAAATCATAATGGTGTTTTAGGTAGGAGGTGAAAGACGATTGAGATTTACTCAAACATAAAGATCTAACAAATCATAAAGAGGGAAGTTGGATAAATAAGTTTTTTAAGTGTCATGCCCCAACCAACTCTAACCATCACACATCTAAATGTTTAATTAAAAACCAATTTTTTCCTAGTTTATGTATTTTAGAAAAACAATAGTTATATTGTGAAAATTTACTATAAAAATAAGATATGTAAAACAAGTATAAATTCTACTGTGGTTCATTTATGAAATTAAAATCATTTTTAATTAACATATTACTTTATAGTTCAACAATGATAAATTATTATGAGCCGCGAATATGTAACAAAGATAAATTAGAAAAAATTCACTATTTAATTTAGATAAGCTAAACAAATAAAACACCAAAATTAAAAATTTTTAAATGATTTTTTATTTCAGAAATGTATATACAACAAAAAATATAATTTTTTGAAAGAGTTTAATTAGAATTAAGGTTGATACCAATATGTTTAAGGAATTAAGCTTGATACTAATTTCATAATGATTAAATGTTTTTTTCTACAAGTCTATCCTGACACAATTGTATACATTTTGGTTGTACACTGCTCAGAAAGGGATGAGATAGTTGGAAAAATAAACTTCATATGAAGTTCATTGGGAAACAATGTGAAAATAGTCTCGTTCAGAGTTTGGCTAACCTCTAAAGAGATGCAGAGGCAAGGAATGTGATTTTCTTTTCATGAAATATTTCTATTTTAAAGTTACCAAAATATCTTTCGATATTCAAAATATTAAATTTTTTCTTAGAGGAATTCTCCAGACAACAAAAAAATATTTGAATTGCCATATATTTTAAGCTGTTGTGATGCTATTTTAGTATCAAAAGTTTATTACGTGAGTGATTCTTATTTAATATGTAATCTATATTACAACTCAGAGTAGTGTTTTACTATTCATTGCTAACTAGGACAAAGTCAAATCGAAATGATTAGAGATAAAAGATGGTTAGAATTGAAATTAGGGAAATGTATTGAATTTTGAGGGTTGAGATTTATTTTCTATGATAACATATTTGTAAATATAAAATATGTAGAATGACAAAAATAATTATAAACTTTTGAAAAAAGTTTGTGGAATGTACATGTGGGGGAGAGAGAAAATATTGTATTTTTCCATTAGCAAAATGAAAATTATCATATCTATCTACATCGTTGTCGGATTTTGGTAAACTTAGTATCGTTGAAATGCATTTTTGAAGATTTTTCCAACAAAATCAATGAGCAATATAAGCGCTGAAATTTTAAAAATATATATATCTTATAATTAAAAAACGTATAATGTATTTCACGTCTTTAATATTTTTTAATATTTTGCAAAGCAATGAGTTGGGTTGATCATACAAAAAAAAAAATAATAAGTTAGGAATCTTAATGCACATTTAAACAAAAACTCTAAACTTCATGTTTTGACGAATTCAAATATTAGGGAGAACTCATTCTCAGCGTTTAAAATTTTCCCCCAACTGATTCAAATTTGACCGAGTCTAACCTTAAAATTTATAATATATAGGCTTACACTTCAATATTGATTGAAAGCAAAAATGGGGATAGTGACGGAGGTGTTTAGTACAAAATATTTAGCAAAAATATAATTATGTATAGTGCCAACAGCACGGGGCATACTCTAGTCTATGACAATATGAGCCGTATGAGATTTTTTATGTATTATTTAAGAGTTTAAAACACATAATTATATTGTTAAATTCGAAATTACAATCAAAATTTTTACCTTTTTTCTCCACAAAATAATTCTTAAAACCAGGGAACCGATTTTAAGAATGGCAATAGATCCATTGAGAAACTGGTTTTCATGGCGATGTCAGTCCAAAACATAAGATTTAACAAGGATATCAACAAGATGTAATTTAGTTTGTAGATCTAGCTAATATATTCTTAAACAATGAGGGGGGCTTTACCACAACTATTTAAACACCAACTTCATACCCATTAAATCCATAAATATCAAAAGATGAAGGCAACAATACTTGCCTCAGCTTTGCTCTCTTTGATTTTCTCCTCCTTTTTTAGTTAGTGGAGCTTTATCTCAGGATCCAGAACAATGTGGTCATCAGATTGGAGGTGCATTCTGTCCTGATGGTCTTTGTTGCCGCTCATGGGGTTTCTGTGGAAACTCCAACTGCTTACTGTTGTGATGGTTGTCAAAGCCAATGTAGTTGTACATGTGACGATTAACCGTCACCCCCTCCTTCCTCTCCACCTCCGCCAACACTATGACCTCCTCCACCTTCACTACCGCCACCACAGGATATCAGTTTACTCATAAAAGAAACAATGTTTACTGAAATGTTGAAGAACAAAAATGACCGATGGTGCAGTGGTAACACTGGCAACATTCACACTCGTAACAAAGAGATTTCTGCTTTCTTTGGTCAGATCTCTGCTCAAACATCAGGTGAACATTACATCTTCTAACTTTCACATTACATAATTATTATGTTAGTATTAATTATTTGAGTATTGTGTTCAATGAATAGCTAGCTCATCCTCGTAAAATATATTAACCATGCCACATATAATATTGCATGCAGCACTTCTGTTTCCAGCTGGTGACTATACATGGGGTTATTGTTATGTATTAGCCAATGAGGAGCACTGTGATACCACTGGTGTAGAGTACTGGCCATGCGCCCCCAGCAAAAAATACTATCTTCGAGGCCCCTTCTCGCTCACTTGGTAACTATGAGTAGTTTATATCATATTCCATTCCTGCATATAGATTTTCATCAATTAAGTACTTAATATTCTAATCTTCCAGAACTTAAATTTCAGGAACTATAACTACGGAAGAGCAGGAAGAGACTTGGGTCTTAACCTCCTAAACAACACAGATCTTGTGCCAACAAACCCAGTCATAAGATTTAAGGCTGCATTAGGGTTCTGGATGACACCAAGGGGTGAAATGCCATCAAGCCATGCATGATGTGATTACCGGACAATGTACCCCTTCTCTTGTAGACATAGCAGCTAACCGCTTTCCTGGGTATGGTGTGATCACTAACATCGCAAATGGTAGATACGAATGCGGAGAAGGGGGCATAGACAGCCCAAGACGTGGGGGATACTATTTAAAATACTGCAACCTGTTGGGGGCAAGCCCTGGTGACAACCTTCTGTGCAAGGACCAAACACCATTCATACCAAGGGGTTTGAGTCGGCAAATCACAAGTATTGCACTTGGAGGCTAATTTTCAATTTGATTTTGTATGAATGATCATGGTGTCAAGAGTGTGTGCTGTAGTGAATGTGTTAAGCCTAGCCAATGCGCTTTGACAAGAGAGTTGTCATCCCTTTCTTTTGTCTCCTCAAGTTACAGAACTTCAGTTAATTTTCATCTTCAAATTAACCATGCAATTTCCTATGTATAGGCCTATGTCAATTTAGTGTTTAATTATTCTGTTCTAACGTTATGCTATTCTTATTTCTCTTGTTCCAACCATACTTACCACATATTGGCAGTAAACACTGGATACATTAACTGAACTAAATAAATTCTCACACAAACGAAGTCTTTTTAGTCTTAGTACAAACGAGGAGTTATAAGAATGTATATATATGAGAGCAATACCTGACAAGGATCGGCACCCGAACCAACAGAATGAGGTTCATGGGCACAGTTGAAACATCTAAATGTACTGCACCAAAACAATAAATTGCAATTAATGGATTGAGGGGCCAAAGCAAGGATTCAAATATTAGAGTGGGGTTTTCAAAAAGATGAGAACAGATACCTGAGATGGACTGACTTCTGAATCAACTTAGTGAGGTTCAATTGTGGGAGTGACACCCCTGATAGGAAATTAATGTGACAACTGCAAATTGCGAATGGTCCATTGTCAGACCACTTAATTATGACAAAAAACAAAAATCATATTGTGTAATGGAGCAAAAGTGGTCTGGTGGCCTGCCACTGCTCCAGTATGGTCTCAAACACCAGTGATGACCGCCGGCAAGCCACCTTGTTTGATCAGCTTATTTGCCATTGAACCATAAAAAATTTATCGTTTACAAAAGTATTTAGGCGCCCAGGCTCTGAACAATTTCTATACCCATTTCAAGCAAAATGAGCTGAGTAGCCATAATATCTTTATACTCTATGAACTCCTTCTTGCTACCCATTTTCAGCTTTAAGGCTGCATTGTGGTTTTGGATGACACCATAGGCACCAATGCCATCAAGCCACGGTATAATGACCGGAAATGGATCCCTTCTCCTGCAGCTGCAGACATTGAAGCTAATCGCTTCTCTGGGTATGGTGTGATCCCCAACATCGTCAGTGGTGAAGGTGACTGCAGGAAAGGCATTGGTCATGGTTGGCTGCGCAATAGAAGTGTGGGATACTATAATAGATATTGTGGCCTGTTGGGGGTAAGCCCCGGTGACAACATTGACTGCTATCATCAAACCCCTTTCATCCCAAGTGGGATGAGTTCGCAAATCTCAAGTATTTAATTACTTGAAGACCAATTTTGAGTTTGATTGTATGTCTTATTCAAGATCATGATGTCGAAGGTGTGCAGCTGAGAGTGCACATTTAGCATAAACAGGGCCTAGCTGCTGCACTCTATACAAGAGAAGTAATCATCCTCCCTCATCCCAAAGTTATGTAATTTCAATTTTTTAGGTTTTAAGTGTTTTCTTTTTGGTCTAACCTGAACTGAGTGAACATTTTATGCAAAAAAAAATCTTGCTCCAAGCGTACAGCATAATGGCAATAAAATGTGATAGAATAACCGAAACTAAATACATTCACACAAACGATATGAGAGCAATACTGACAAATACTAAATGGTCCTCAAACCATCACTGGGGTTCATGAGTGAGGGCGACCCTAATTGGAGGTTCATAAACAGTTATGGTCTACTTGCTGTGCTCATCTGTAAGTCCAATGACATGCATGTGCACACACAACCAAAGCCATAGATAACATGTGACCTATCAAATGGCAAAAGCGAATATTTTCAAATATGCGGGTGTGTTTTCAATGAGAGCCATGCCTAAGAAGGAATGGCTCCTGAATCAATAGAGTCAGCAAATTGCAAAAAAGAAGATGAACAAATTATGCAGTGGAGTAAAAGTGGTCTGGTGGCCTTCCACTGGTCCAAACACCAATGACGATGAATGTTGGAAAGCTGCCTTGTTTTTTTTTTTATTATCAAATTGGGATGATGACCCATTTTATTCATTTGATAATTCACGCCCGAAGGTTACATGACTGATCCTATAGGGTTAACTAAAAAGCCGAAACAAACTCTTACAAAAGAGAGGATTCACCAATACAAGCCTAGACAATAAACTAACTCAGTCTTTGTATCTATCAAAAATAATTGAACAACTCAAATGTTCTCCCTTACAAAACTATTTATCCCCCTACACTAGGGGTGGGCACGGGACGGGATGGGACGAGATATACCCATCCCTATCCCATCCCATTCATACGGGATCGGGACGGGACGGGATCAGCGTGCTAATCTGGAGAATACATTTTGAACATATTATCAACTAAAAGTCTAGAAGTCTGAAGTTCTAAAATACATAGAACATGTTAAAAATAAAAACTATTGTTGAAATACATAGAAGTCTAGAAGTCTAAAGTCCCATTAAAAATTTTTTTAATAAAAAATATGATTACATGCTACAGAACAATATATAGAGCCTCAACTTGGTTGTATCCAGACAGCAGTACCATCTTCAATTAACAAACTATTGACGTTTATAAAAAAGGAAAATATGAATCCAAATTAATATTGAACAAAACAATATGAACTCGAATATTTCAAGACTTTTGGATTCTTGTTAATCCAGAGTCGAATTATGTTGAATTCACATTTTATCAGACTAGATAAATGCAAATGACAATAGTTTCATGTCATGACAGATAACTCTTGCATACGTAGGTGCAACATGATTGAGACTTCCAGGAATATCATAAACATGTGTTACCTATTTGCTCAAGCTTCCCCTATCAAATGGCTTATTCCTAAATAATTAAATAAATATATTAATTATTAATATTAATAAATTAGTTCGGGACGGGACGGGATTGGCGGGATTGAAAATCTTCATCCCATCCCATCCCATTCTAGATCGGGACGGGATGGGATCGGAATGAAATTATTCAATCCCATTAAGACCCGGAAAAATCGGGACGGGACAGGACGGGATCGGGACGGAAATGGGATCGCGGGATCGGATGCCCACCCCTACCCTACACTCATCTGAATAATTTCAGTGACCCAATTGAAGCAAAATGAATGCAATAGCCATATCTTTATTCTGTTTGATTGCCTCCCTGTCACTATTAGGAGCTTTGCCACTTGAACAATGTGGCAGCAGCCAAGGTGGTTGTGGTTCGAATGCTACCGAGGCTTGAACCATTGAACATACCAGTAGAGGGGTAGGAGTGGATTTGATCATCACCCAGTCCATATACAATGAAATGTTGAATCATCGAAGTTATAAGAATTGCAGTGGTGGGTTCTACACCTACAATGCATTCATCACGGCTGCCAAGTCTTTTAGTGGTTTTGGTACCATTGGTAACACTGAGACTCGTAAAACCGAGATTGCTGCTTTCTTTGCTCAGACTTCTCAGGAAACTAAAGGTGTGTTTCCGTATTTAATTTCTTCCAATAGGTGTTTGTTATGAACTTGTTCAAATGTTGACGCGTTGATAGAATTGGTGTTATAGGTAGGTGGAATTCTACTCTAAAGGAGTCATATGCTTGGGGATATTGCTTTGTCGAAGAGCAAGGATATGCACCAATTGATTACTGCAGTGTAACCCGACAATGGCCTTGCTCTCCTGGTAAAACATATTATGGTCAAGGCCCGTTCCAGATCTTATGGTAAATTTTTCATTGATTTATGAGAGTGAATGATGTTAGTAAGAATTTATGTCACATATCCAATAGATGGTTTAGTTTGAAGATGCACAACTAAATCCATAAAATAACCCCAAAATACACTAATTCTTAAGTTTCATTTGCATCCACAATATTCAAGAATGAAATCAAAGCTACATAAAAATCACAGTAACCCATAATTTAAGTTTCTTTCAATGCACACTTCAACAATGGAATCAAAACAAACCTAGAAATCAAAATATTCCCAATTTGAGTTCCTTGCCAATTCAACATTAACAATAAAATCAAACCAACCTAGAAATCAAAGAATAATGAAAATGGGGAAATAAAGGTAAAGACTTCAAACCTTGGAAGTATAAAACCCTCCATTGCACTTGTTCAATTCAATCCATTTGACTAGTTAAGAACAAGGAATGTGATTTCTCGAAATATGTAGAAATTTCACGAAATATTTCTTCTTTTGTAGTTACCAAAATTTCTTTGGAAATCTGAAATATGTCGAAATTTTCCTAGAAAATAAAAAAGTATTTTAATCTCTGTATATTTTAAGATGCTATAATGTTCTTTTATTATCAAAAGTGTGTTATGTTAGTGATTCTTATATAATATGTTGTTTGTATGACACTATGAATCATTTTTACTAGTATTTATGAGTTTAAAAATTAAAATGCATAACGTATGTTGTTAAATTCAAAATCACAACCGAAATTTTTACGTTTTTTTTCTAAAATTGTTTGGTAGGACTATTATCAAATTTGAATATTTAGTTTAGAAAAAACAATAAGATTATTTTGCTAAATAATGGTGGTGAACACCCAAGTTCTCTCATGAGCCATGATCTTTTGAAGTTGGATTCCAAAATTATACTTTGACCGGAAAATACAAGGCTTTGCAATTTAGATATTTCTGGTAAAAAAAGAATCGCATATCATCATCTTATTGGAAAATAAAATGAGGATTAATAATTAAACCTTTACTTTTCCTTTTTTTTTTTTAATGAAGATCTAGATGGTGACATGATCACTACTCACTAAGTCTGAGGGTTCACTCAAATTGACAGTTGGAGACAAGAATTATGTCACAATTTCCTTGTGTATGATCATGAAAAAGCCATGCATATTCTGATCTAGACCTTGACCTTGACTTTCAGGAACATCAATTACGGACCAGCAGGGAAGCCATAGGAGCAGATCTCATCAACTACCCAGAACTTGTGGCAACTGACCCAGTTATATCCTTCAAGACAGCACTGTGGTTCTGGATGACGCCACAACCTAAAAAGCCTTCATGCCACGATGTGATGACTGGACGATGGAAAACTTCTGTTGCAGACCGAGCAGCTAACTGTGTCCCAGGATTTGGAGCTGTCACTAACATTGTGGATGATGTTGAATGTGGTGAAGGAACTGACGGAAGGGCCCTTAACCGCATTGGGTTCTATAAGAGATACTCTAAAGCTCTTGGGAGTAAGCCCTGGTAACAACATTGTTTGTGATACTAAGCACCATTTACTAATTAAATTGCATACATTGCTACTCAATTATGTATTAAAATTTCAAGTAAGAATTACATATAGTCAGCCATAACTCGCGATGTACCCTATTTGATTCACACGAAATTTCTCCATGTTGCCCAGTTAGCAACAGATTTAATTTGATTAAAAAACAAACCTCATAAGAACTTAATTGGTGCCACAAATAAGGGGAAAACTTTTGTGTTGTGATTTTGTCCATGAGTTGAACAATGTGTGTGTTTGCATTTGTAATCTCATATGGAAGTGAAAATACCAAGTTTTCTCTCTGCTTAACAGAGTTTGATGATTTAATGAGAGATTGAAGAATTATCTACTTGTAAAAAAGGGAATTGGATGGTCATTTTCAATCTCTCTCATTTGGTCCTATTTTCTCCTCCCCTTTATCATTTTGGTGTTTCTTATAGACTCCAATTTTGTTCAACCAAACAATCAAACGTACTATTTGAACAAGTACTTAAAAATGCCCGCAAAACCTGTTGTGATTTTATTATTTGATCGTCTTATTAAAAGGAAAGGCAAATACTACCTGAAATAACTCCTAATCAACCCAAATTAATTGCCTTGTCTGCAAAAAGGATAATGTGCATATTGGTAATCAATAAGTCTGGAGGAAGTTTAAAGAGTGGGTCATGAGACTCACAACTCCAACTCTTCACAAAAAAAGCTTTTAGCCTCCTTCCATCCAACAGCAACCAAAAAAAAAAGAAAAATAGCTTAATAATCACCATAATTATCTACATATCAATTCCCTTAATTTAATTTCTCCTAGAAGTTAAGTATGTCTGCATACTGGGCCAAATTTCCGAGTAACCACGGGCTTTGTAGCTGGGTCCAAAATGAGTCTTGAGTCCAATCCATGTTAGGTTTGGGCAATTGGAGATCTGGCAGAGCAAATTCCACATGTAAAGATTGCGCCTTTGGTGCAATTTCTGCATTTTCATTCTTGAATTCTACAATATTATCTTCTACCTCCGCCTTCAAAATGATTTCGTTGTTGTTCTTCGATAGTGGCACCAGTGTCATGAGATTGTCTTGTTCGTCGGGGAATTGTTGAATGACATCTCCAGGTGATGATGGAGAAACAACTTCAGGTGTTTTCAATTCTACTTCCATTGCTGCCCTTTCTTCCAACACTTTCAATGAGGTCGCCTTCCTATATACCTTGCATAGCACTATGTCATCCTGTTCCAATACATAAAATTTCAATCTTATAAGTTTGAGTATTATACATGTATTATAGTAAAAATTAAATTAATTTTTTTTTAAAAATCTTTGCAACTGATATTGAAGTAATGCACATAATTTGTACCTTAGGCACAGTGCAGGTATCCGGCATCCTATACTCATTCATGACCCAATCAGTTCTACACCCTCGTGGTGCTCTGCCTTTGTAAAACACAAGAGTCTTTCTCAGCCCAAGGACCTTCTTAGGATCATTCAAGCTCCGAATCTGACGATCAGATCCTGTTGCCTTCCAAAACCCGTGTAGTGTGGTCCGGTTAGGCCTCCCACCATTTCCTTGCTTTCGGTCCCTAGGCACAAAGAAGTACCACTCTCTCTCCCCAATCTTAGCCAACCCTGCAGACATATTTACAACATAAAACACATTAGCACCATTAACCATTCATAACCTAGAGTTAGTATGTTAGTAAATATGAACTAGCATGAACAACATGAATAATGAATTGTGAAAACTTACCAGGCAATTCCCATGGATCATGATGATAGATATTGAGAAACCCAATTATATCAAACCGGAATATCTTCTTGAACACCATTTTCTTGAGGTAGAATTCAAGTAGTTCTTCTTCGGTCGGATGGAACCGAAACCCTGGTAAATCAAGCTCATCCATGCTTTGTTACGTATTGATGGTGTTGCTCAATGGTTTCTGATTTAGTAGGTTAAGTTGGTTGGTGTGCTAAAGTAAGAAGAAGTTTACACACTTTCTCACAATCTGTTGTTGATCCTTTATAATGAGTTAAGGTAGGTTGAGGAGGAATATAAAACACATAATGGGGTCTTCAGTGATGTGGAAAATGTGGAGGATTAGTTGGTCCCACGCGCATATATCTTATTAGAGAGATTGATTGGAGACTTGTGACCTATGGATTCATGACTTTTTTTTTCTCCAATTCTTTTTTACTGTTGGAGTTTATTTGGTTGAATACTTGATATTTCTCTGTCTCTAATTATCTTTCATTCACATACTGTTAGAGTGGTCACACAAATAATTGAAAATTATCTACAAAACAAAAATAAAAATGAAGGGATTTTAATCTGTTAGGTCTCATAATTAATGGTTTTAGTTCATCCACCAATTCAAATCAAAAAAAAAGGAGGAACTTTTCAAAACCAGCGCAGATCAAAACACAACAAAAACATCGACCTCGCTCAATGTTTTTTTGAGGCATAAGCTCTTGTATTTTTTGCATGATGGGATGAATGATACATTTCTAAATCTTATCTTGTTTTAACTGTGGTTTGAGACTTTGAATATTTGATATTTTGATTATTACTTTGAATGGTTCAAACTTGATTTTAAAACGGGTATAAAATCTGAGTTAGGCCAGTCCTCCATTTTCTTTCAACTTAATGATGACCAGCACCAATATTACTTTGTATTTTCCTACCCAATTTCCCATGAACCAACAAAAAGTACAAGAGCATCCCATTATTAGCAAAACATTCGAGATGGCTTGCCAAGGAACCCATTCGTGAATGTTACCAAAATCAGAACCAATTCAAGGTGGTGTACTAAGTATTTCATGAACAATTATTAGATCTTTGAAAACTTTCGAAGTTTAGGCTCCTAAAATGTAATTGCCGTACGCGCTTAAGAAAAATAACTTAGCCTGTTATGATGTGGATTGTATGATTAACAATCGGATTTTAAGCCACATCCTAAAGTCCTTATGATCATTACTTATTTATATTATATACTCAACTACCAACCCATTACTAGTTGATATTTCAATAGTTAGGCTAAAAATATATGTTCATAAACAATGCTAAGTTTCGATTCTTCGCTACAAAAGAATAGATTCAAAGGTAGTGGTGATTCAAAAGTAGCTCCGCGTTTCTTAGGGCTCGTTTGGTTACTCGATGGAATGGGAATGAGAATGAGAATGGTAATAGGAATGGTAATGGTAATGGGAATGAGAATGGTAATGGGAATGGTAATGGAAATATGTATGTTTGATATACTTTTAAAATGGTAAGGTGGTAATGTAAAATTTATTTCCAAAAATACCCTCACTTAGTTAAAATGGGGGAGGGTGAGGAGGATAAAAATGGTCATTATTTAACTTTGACCATTACAATGGGAATGGTAATGGCCATTCATAGGGGGGGAGGTAGGAATGGCCATTACAACCAAATCTGTAATGGGAATGACCATTACGATGGTTTTATGTGATACCAAACGCATAAATGCCTTTGACCCATTACATTGTAATGGTCAAACCATTACATTACGACGGTCAATGGGCTAACCAAACACGCCCTTAATTGTTTTCGATAATCATCACAAATTGTACTAAACGATTTGATATGATAGTATATATTTAACCATTATCAGTTGACTTAAAGTCAATAGGAATGGACCCCCCCCTGTTTCAAGAAAGTCTTTCCATTTTGATGTGGACGACTTGAGAAAAAACAAGTAACCCTCCATTTGATTCCATTAAAAACCAACCATACATAGACTCAATGAGTCCTTTATGGCCTTATAGTACTTGTTGTTGTGGCCGAGGACCTATTCATAGATATCAATGAGAAAACGCGTCAAGTGAAATCCCTCCCCATCCCCATTAGTGAGACAAAAAGGAATGCTAAACTTCCAAGCACTTTCCTTTCAACATCTTGATCACAAATATTCCTTTGTGTTTATCTTAAAAAAAAATTTAATAATAATTTTCCTTTCTTAGCTAGCGTGTTAATGTCAACCACATTTTTGGTTATTGTGTGTGCTATTTTCTTTACAAAAGGTTCAGCAACCTCCATTAGGGGTGGGCATTACATTTCGCGATCCAAATTTTTTTGGGTTTTAATGGGATTGAAAAATTTCATCCCGATCCCGTCCCGTCCCGATCTAGAATAGGATGGGATGGGATAAAGATTTTCAATTTCGCCAATCTCATCCCGTCCCGAACTAATTTTTCAATATTTATTATTAATATTTTTATGTATTAGTTGGAGTGAGTCAATTTCCGTTATTCTCGAGTTTTATCCTATCACTATTGATTTTGTTCTCTTTATTTCTGAAAACTGCCGCTACATGTTATTGCATATTTTCTTAACCTTACATAGACAAAGTGATTGTCTTCTAACTTTTCCATGGGTTTATAAGCTTGATACAAGCAAAACACAGTCATAACTCCTGAGTCCTGATTCAAAATGGTGTAGAGATTTGGTCATTGAGAGCTGCCTCAATTTTTTTATGCTGAAATGACATGAATGGGTTAAAGTTCCTTTTGAAACAGGGAGCTTATGTTATGTGCTGTGGTGTAAACAATCTCAGTACTTAATCAATTTGGACTTTAGGGTAGAACTGTTGTTGCATTGCCTCAATCATCTTATTTATATAGCCAACTTCCCAAGTAAATGGTTGGATTGTCGGACCCTTGTCGATGATAATCTTCGCAACAGTCACAGGCAGCACGCTGATCCCGTCATGTCTTGTCCCGAACCCGTTTGGGATGGGATGAGGTTTTTCCCATCCCGTCCCATTCCAATCCCGTATGAACGGGATGGGATAGAGATGAGTCTATCTCGTCCCATCCCATCCCGTGCCCACCCCTAACCTCCACCATCACCACCATAATTTAGATTTTGATTTCATGGGAAATATAGCAATGTAAGAACTGGATGATTAGTTTTTTTTTTTTTTTTCTTTTTAATCTTTGAACTTTTATGATAATTGCTTAAAAGTTAAGTATGTTGGCAAGAGAGAGACTAATTTCATTCTAAGCCGAAATTTGAGTTTTACTCAGGAGTAAATAAAACATGACAAGGGCACACTAATTGTCTTGATTATTCACTAATCAATCATGTTAGTTATAATCTTTAATTAAAATAAAATAAATCCAATAGAAAAATAACCAAGCAAAAAACAAAAAGCAAAAGCAAAAACAAAAGCAAACTGCAACTTCCAAATAATTACATCATTTGATCATTGAATCTGAATGTCCCTTTGACCAAACCATTCAAGTTTTAAGTTGTTCCCTTCTAGAAATCGTTTCAAAAAAAAAAAAAAAATTGTAGAAGTAATTCAAGTTAAATAATCTTGTTTTTTTTTCCAATTTGAACCTAATACTTGAAATTTGAAGATTGAATGGAAATTCAGTCAATGCCTAACGTTTAATAGAAATTAGAAGTATAAGAACCAAGCTGTCGACTGTGTTAACAAGTTTGGACCTAAAACTTGAAATGTGAAGATTGAATGGAAATTCAGTCAATGCCTAACGTTTAATAGAAATTAGAAATATAAGAACCAAGCTGTCGACTGTGTTAACAAGTTTGGGAATTTAGATAAGTGTACTATACCTAGTCACTTTAAATTATAAGGAATGATATATTTAAGGGCAAAGGAATAAAACTCGTATTAAACATTTTCTAAATAATTAAGTCACACTTGTATTCTAAATACAAGAAAAAGAAAAATCGTGCAATTGACATATTGAAACAGTCAAGAAGACTAAATGTAAAATCTTTTTTCTTTTGTTTAAAATTTGGAACATCTACTACTACCATTGTCACAAAAATTTAGTCAATAACGTGAAAATGTAACCTTTAATATGATCTTATAACCAATTTTATAATTATACCTTTTAATAAAACACGGAATAGTACAAAAGCATTCTACGTCGCAAATTACTACTGATGACACATCTAAACGTCATCTCTTCTATACTGTACACGTGTCATGATAATCTCAAAGAATAACCGGGTCAAGCATCAGCTCAACGCTGATTTGGCCCAAGCAGTTCCAAACCCGCACAGCGCAGTCCGCCAAACGGATCTAAATTACTACAGCCTGCTAAGCTCACACGTCTCATGGTCAATGAATGTGATTTCTCGAAAAATGTCAAAATTTCACCTAATTTTCTCTTTTTCGAGTTACAGAAATTTCTTTTAAAATTCGAAATATTAATTTCTATCAATAGACCAATCTCACTTTTTCTACATTTTAACCCGTTTTAACTTTAATTTAGAATTAAAATTTTGTTGTATAAGTGATTCTTACGTAATATATTGTTTGTATGATATTATGAGTCTTGTAGTACTCTTTATGTAGTATTTAAGAATTTAAAATGCTTAAATTATATTGATAAATTCAAAATTACAACCAAAATTTTTTCTTTTTTCTATACACAACGAAATATTTCTTAAAATCAACTTATCGAAATTACTTCAAAAAATGAACAGTCCTTGTTCACAGTCATCCCCAATTCCCGTAAGACTTATTAAGGCAAGTATCTCGGGGATCAGCTTTGAACAGGCGAGCCAATAACATTTTGCTTCCACCTATGAAGCAAATACCAGAGTATACGTCGTACATAGAAACTTCCATCTATGGACAACACTCCAATTGGGAACTCTCTCACGTATCCAGGACCACGAGTCTAATAGGGAAACTTCCCTCCACAACACAGCTCCTAATTAGAAAATGATCTTCCAAAAGATCTCCTTCCCTAAAACTACGCAACCAATGGCCTGGTCGAACTAGGACTCTAGCACTATAAATAAGATATGAGGTTAGTAAACTAAGGTACGCTACAAATTCCATGTTTACAGCATTAAGCCTTCTTCATATCCTTGTCTGACTTTAGCATCGGAGTGCCATCGACCACCACAACAGTGGTTCATGGCTCACGTGCGCTCCTTGTATAGGTCAGCAGGACAAGGTCAAGTAGGGAGCAAAAATCGACAGCATCAATTTGGCGTCGTCCGTGGGAACAACAGAGTTCTTAGCAAAACGCTAACATCATCTCTTTTCACAGTTCAAGAAAGATGGTGACCACCAGATCCTTCAACAATGGAGAACATGGGGACACGTCAAACGCTCAGACTGGCGTTATACCACCGCTCCCAGCAGTGTCGGTAACAATGGCAGCAGGTTTACACCCCCGCGCCGGCAGCAGCAGCGACAGACACCAAGATAGATCTACTGACATCGCAAATACAACAGATCGCTAAAAGCAGTAAAAATTCTCATTCAGCAAAACCCTCCACCTACTGATGGAGGTCAGGAGCAGCACTAGCCTTAATCTCTAGATAACAACAGAGAGCAAGCATAGAAGAGTCAAGCCCTTATTAATTCTCACTAGACTAGAGGTGGCGGTGTGGTCAATGGAGACCCAATTCTCAGAGTAGACAGACTCACCACGTAGAACCCCCTCCGTTAAGGGGCTCGTGTTGTACCGCCTCTCTGTTCCCCCGTTCAAGGATCACATCATAAATGAGGCTTTGCCAAAAAAGTTCAGCCCTCGAAAGCTGGAGTTCTATGACGGGATCGGTGACCCGTTCGATCACTTGCGTCATTATCAACATGTAATGACGCTCAAGGAAAGTTCTGAATCGGTGATGTGCAGAATGTTCCCTACCAGCCTGAAGAAGTCAGCGCTGATATGGTTCCATAGCCTCCTGCCAAAGTCAATCGACTCGTTAAAGACACTGGCCAAAGAATTCATGTCACGCTTTGTCGGAAGCCAGCGGATCAGGAAAGTCCGGCATTATATTCTCTCCCTGAGGCAGAAGTCAAACGAAATGCTAAGGGAATACGTCACGCGCTTCAATGACGGCTGCAGCGACGATACTGTCATTACGGCTTTTACTGCGGGTCTAAGAGAGGGAAAGTTCTACGACTTCCTCACCTTGGAACCCCCATTGGATATGGCATAACTCTTGAAGGGCGCTCAGAGGTACATCACCTTAGAAGAAATGAAAACCGCAAAAAAGGAAACTGGAGTAGAAAAGAAACCCTCTGTTTTTAAGGACAAAGAAGAGGGGAAGAGGCAAGAAGACGGAGGCAAACGGAAACACAACAATGGAAAGTCAGACTCTGGTCGGCCCAGGTCAGAGAAATCTTCCAACTATATCGAACCCAGAACAATGACCCCCCTCAACTCCAGCTTGTCAGACATCATTAATTCCATGAAAAACTGGAATTATCTAAAATGGCCATCGAGGCAGCGCAGAGACCCCGCCTCCAAATGAGACAACAGCAGGTATTGCTCATACCACAAAGAGGGTGGCCATGTTTGGATTCGCAAGGGCAAGCTGAAGGAGTTTCTGGATTCGGAGAAAAGGCAGGACCGAACAAGATAAAATAGAGAGGCGATCAGAGAAATTGAGAAGGAGATTTCGGGCATAATATATGTCCTTCACAGAGTCGAATCAGAAGAAGAACAATCATTGAGATGCAGACACAGCCCACTAGCGAGGACAAATACGTATACTACTCACGAGTGTAGAGCCCCATCCCAACCTTGACTTTCATAGATAAGAACCTCGAAGGCGTTCGCGCACTGCACAATGACACTCTTGTCATTTCGGTCTCCATTGCAAGGTGGAAAGTGAAGAGGGCCTTGGTGGACACAGGAAGCTCTCTCAACGTCCTATTCTACAACACATTCCGCAGTTTGGACCTCAACGAAGAAAACTTGACACCTTCCAGCTACCAGCTGATCGGATTTAGCAGAAAAAAGTGTTTTCCAATCGGGAAGATAAGGCTAGCAGTGGTGGCAGGAAAGCCACAACTAAGGAATGTCTTATTCCTAGACTTCATGGTGGTAGACGTGTCGTCAACCTATAACCTCATCTTGGGGATGCCTTAGCTTCACCATATGGAAGCAGTAGTCTCCACCCTTCATCAGTGTGTCAAGTACACCACCAACCACTCAGAGGGGACAATTTGTGGGGACCAACCAACAACACGAGGCTTCCACTACGCTGCGCTAAAACACATAATTTTTTTTCAGGTTTACCTGGAGCCCTCCAGACAAGTTGACTAGGAGCTAGACTCATAAACTGGGGACAAAGTCCCAGCAATAGTAACTCAACTTATTGATGGAGGGCAGTCCAGCATCAGAAGAGCAATCCGCTTTCTAGCCCAATAGGAAGTCAGACCCAATGGAGAGGTCAATGCAAACGGGAGTATAACCCAACAATGGTCGATGGGAGCAGAAGGAACCTCCCACAGTAAATCTCAACGGCATCGGCGAAACTTGACCATTCCCCGAAGGTACTTACGATCCAAGCCGGAGCCATGCAAATCTACTTCAGGGCCAGATTAACCTCTCTCCGCCAACAGTCAATTTATCCAGTTGTTTAGTTTTCTTTCAGTAGTCAGTTTAGAGTTTTAATTCTAATGAGTTTATGTCACGCTCCGATTTTTCGAAGAAAACGAAAATCCCAAAATTCACGTAGGATTATCCGTTTCCCCAAAACTCGGGACATGAAATTCAATAACAATAGAAACATTTAGCAACAACAACAACTTAAACATAATTTAATTACTGAAACAAATAAAAACTCTAACCCGAAAATATTGACGTTGCTAGTCCCACTAGCAAAACTTCAGTAACGCTGCTCAAAAGTCTCTAAACCTGAAAAGTTAATCGGCTACATTCCCAAAGGAATGTACCCAAGAAGCAAAAGCGCACTTGGGTCAGCAATAAAGCTGGTGTGAGAAATCTTCATCCCAAAATCAATAAAATTGCATGTGATAAACATCAAGCTAAACACAAACAATACACAAACACACCAACATGTAGTTCTTCAACGAGGCAAAAGTGTGATGCAAGAAAACACAGTTCCAAGAATTTAGTTCCTCAACGAGGCAATCATATCATCATCCTAATAAGTAAATATGCATGTACTTGTTCTTACGCTGTAAAAGCTGACTATGACAAGTCTGACCTGCAAAAATATTAGTGGACTTGCCATCCTGCATGAAAAGGGTTTAGAAACAATATAAACGTAATCTATTAATTTTAATTTTAATTCGTTTCATCTTTTAACGGATTGAACACTTAGACGATACCACATTCGCACCACCTCCGTGCCGAACATACATGCCCGTATGCCTCTCTTATATAAAGGAGGACATCTCCGTCATCCATGCCCAAGTGGGGACATCACATGCAGGCATGCATCGCGGATACTCCTAACTATATGAGTACCAAAAGCCACTCTTGGGCTATCAATGCATATAAACTCACGTCACATTTTTTACGGATAAATATGAAAGCCTATCTTAGGCATAACAATTCACCTCATTTCTGCAAGACTAACCCGGAGGTTATTTTAGTTTCTCTAGTAAGAAATGGGCGCCCCACCTCCGCAAGACAACCCGCAGGTTATTTAGTTTCTCTAGTAGGAGAGGCGAAATCATAAACCAAATAGGTGTGGTAGTTCTAAGTGATACAATTCTAGGTGATTTAAACTTTTAGAAATCAAATTTTATCAATATCATTTATTTTTGATATTTCAGAATTCCTCCACGATGACATTTTGTCATTCATAAATAAATCAATCCACCCATTATTTTGGGGAAGCATAGCATTTGACACATTGCCAAATCATAAACGATTTCATCAGGATATCCTCCCATTGTTCTGGGGCAATCTACATTACTCATATATAAACTTTATGTACCAACACGGGGGATCAAGGCCCATTTAATACCAGAAATAAATTTCTTTTCAGCAACACAATTTGCATAACAACCAAATTTAAGTCATACACATACAAAAGCAAATTCATAGAATCATGCAAATACCCCAAAATATGAACCCAACAAGCTAGGTAAAATTCACACATCAAACAAATCAAAAATAGTGAAGATCACACGTTTGCGACACAAAACACCACAAATAAGGCAACCTCATTCTCAACATAACTAAAATCTCATAACGGATTACCTGAAATGAAACCCATCATTTCCATACAAACCTCAAATTCTCCATATGAGCATTCATGCACAATGCTAACCAGAGAAGAACTGTTGTTACCTGCAAACAAAAACATCCCTAGAAATCCACCTTACTTTGACCTATCGGATGTTAATTTTCAACCAATCCATTGTTCAAAAATCAAAGCTTCCTCAAATTACATCAACCATACATAACACAACCTACTCTGCCAATCACTACAAACTCAAACTTAAATGATATACAGCTGCTTCAAAAGCTTCCACACACTTCCATTAGTGACCCAAGTTATCCAATACACAACTCCCTAGCTTCATGTTCTCAACTAAAAATTCTCAATACAACCATGAATTCTAAACATGGGAAGATGTATGTATCAACCACATGCACAGTGATAGCCTATCCCAACCCCAATCGCAAATGAAATTTGTAGTCATAAACTATTGCCCCATAGTAATGGATACATTCAAGCAAGTATTAGTCACTTAAACACAAACCACCTGAATATAAACTCACCTAAACTATCCTAAGTAAATAGGTCCAAGAAATGCTCCATAGATAATATCTTCCAGGTCATGATCAAAAGAGCAAATGACAATGAGATACATTAGGAACTAAGTGAAATTGACTCATTTTATTCTTGTAAAACTTCCCCAAATCCATCAATTCTAACACTTTTTGATAAATGAGTTCCTCATGGAGATGAGGACCAAAGTAAGATCAAAAGTCACTTTTACAAATTTCAGTGGCTCCCATTTGGACATGCATATGAATTTAGTGATCACCTGAAGGTTTTCCCAAAAACAATTTCCCTTTTGCAACTAAACACCAAGAACATGAAAAGTACTTATCTATACCAAACACCTACAAAATTCAGATTTCCAATCTCCATGATTCATGCATCCAGGATGAAGTTATCACTCAGAAAATCGACTCCTTTCCAACTAATTATTCATATACACTGAAATTTACACCATGATAAAACCATTAATTCTCAGTCGACAAAACTACTAAAGCATTCCCAAGTCCATATTATTCATAATAATCCATCATGATGAAAGGACAATTGGGTAGCTCTTAATTAAGATTTGTTAAGCAAAGTCCTGTCCATGAACTACAGAAAGAATAGATCAAAACAGACAAACTCCATTTTGAGGACTAGAATCAAATCTAAACATCCAAAATCATGAGATGGTTATCTCATAAAATTTACAAGAAGGACATTTGAGATGAATCTAAAGTCACCTAACAACAAGCAAAACTCACTCAAAACCCAATATGTAATCCTCAAGAAAGCTTGAATTAAAACCACAACTGAGCAAGATCAAGATAAGGGTATCTGAAAAACTCACCTCTAGCATTACTTTGTATTGGTGCCTTGCTAAGGCAAGGGTCGAAAGCAAAAGATTTTGGAGCCTTGCATGATACTGACATCATTGGTCTGTTACAACTTACAAGCCAACAAAAAGATAAGAGGTGATTGCATTTTATCTTATTTAGGCTCAGAATGGTAGCTAACAACTCTGACAATGTTTTCTTACATATTTTACTTCTTTTGTGAACTTTCTTAGTCATCCTACCAGCTCCCCGACTTCCTTAACTATTGGTAAAGTTGTGACCAAAGTGCCCATTTTACCATTTGTCAAAGCTTAACCTTTTGTGATAATAACAACAGTTGGATGAGTCTAAAGAAAGGTAACCTCATAATTCTTATTCCCAATTGTAAACATAAACCTAAGAAAATGTGTCTTAGCCAAAACTCTCGGAAGATTAGTCCCAAGAATATTTTCAAACATATATTTTCAAAGATTGAATACAACGAATCCCAACGATTCTCAACTTCATGCAAATATGTATATATAAAGAAGAATGAGAAAACTCACTGGATGAAATAGCAACAGAATTGCGCAGCCATCGCCACATCCCAAATCGTCTTGCATGCGACTCGCCATCTCGATTTCCATCTTTCCCTCTCGAACTCCTCTTCCTGCTAGCAACTGGCGTTGAATTTGGTGACGCAAATGGAGCGAATTCCAGCATCAGTATTCAGCAGTTGCTCACATGCTTCAGGGACAACATCTGAACCATTAAGTCAGCTGTTATAGAGTTCAACTACTCTGTTTCTGTCTCTAAAATAGAGGCACGGGGTAAGACAGTTTCTGCAAGGAGGCAAGGCGTTCCACTGTCAAAGCATCGGCTTGAACAAAACAACAATCTTCAATTTGAGGACTTGGACGACGAGATCTGGGATCTCAAATCACTATCTCTCTCTGTCTTTCGATCTCGTCTCTCTATGTTTTTGGTCTCTTGATCAAAGGTATCTCGCTGGATTTCTCTCTCTCTCATGCCAACATTAAGAAGAAGAAAACGAGAAGAAGGAGAACAAGAGAAGGAAGAAGGAGAAAAGAAGGAAGAAGGAAGAAAAGAAAGGGTTTCTCTTTATAAGGTGGGTGGCTATTCGCCCCCCCCCCCCACTGAACTTCCGAAGGCACCCACCCTCTAAACACGCTAAATAAAACCCTAAATTTTGAAATTCGAATTCAATTAAATGTAACTCTATTTTATTTTATTAAAAATAAAATAAATTAGTTTTTATGAAATTTAGGGGTTTTACAGTTTATGTAATTTGCACTCATTAAAGAAATAAAAGAGAATTGCGCAAACACACTCTATTGATTACTGAAAATATGTAACGACTATCACCCAGACGACGGGTACAAAAGATTACAAACTACAAGCATCTGAATCAGATGTGATATAAAGTAAAGATCTGCTTAAACAGTCTGACTTCAGAAGAGAACTCATAAACGACAGCATGGGTACCCAAGGTAAATGACGGTGCCAACTTATAGTTCCGTTCTGCGACTTTTATGAAGAAGATGATCCGCGAGTAAGAGCCGTATGAAATAGTGCATGCTTTGTCAGACCCACCTCACGAGGATGACCTAAGGGATACAAACTCAGCAACTAGAAGCCTCACAACACGCCGACTGAAGCTACAACGAACTCACACATTCGATTCGTCCAACCAGACGAACTAGGGATAAATATCAGGTTGAAACAGATCAGGTGCACCCTCCCACGGAGGGATGAGAGCGGCATCCAGGAATCAATGGCCCACTCCGACAGGTCATGCCCAACTTTTCTCCGCCCCGCAACTTAGAGTTCCAGCGCAACACAACGTGTCAAGACTAGCTGAATTGGGATAAGAGCAACCGCTCCAAAGTTGATTGCTGGTGTTATCTCGGAAATTAAACGGTTTGAAGCACTGACAGGGCACCAGCACATAAACGATAGACTCGTCCCTTGAGGGAAAGTTTGTACTTCTTATACGAAATACAAGAAGAAATTACAATGACTCAACGAACCAATTGGGTGCTCACCCAAAGTAGGTGACCACACAAATAGCAAGTCTTATCAAGACTCATCAGTGCAAATGTCAGAACATTCGAAGCCTCCATAGGAGGAGACCTTCCTCCAGCCTTTGGACAACCCAAAACATATTCTCTAAGTGAGAGCATCTTAAGAATGCACTCTAAAGCAGATAATGCCTACAACGGTGAAGGAACACAATTATATAGACGAAGTGGCTCACCACACAGCATTGAATACCGTATGGGAAACGAGGATGCGGTGGTTCCCAAGGAACACACTGATATTCACATAATTATTACATAATATACCTCCTAATTTATATTTGTTAGTGTTTCAAATAGCGTATTTTAGTTTAATTATTTTATTTTTGTCTTTTTGTAGGATTTGGAGTTTAAATGACAAAAGTGAATTAGCGTGGCGAATTTGGAAATTCAATTCCAAATTGACAAAGTGGAGCGGGAGACACTCAAGCCAAAGATTAAGATAACCAAAGAAAAAAAAAATTAGTTTTGAATTTTGGTGGAACAAAGAAGTAATATGGATGAACATAGCCAAACCCACCTTTCAAGGGGTGAGACTCTTTTGTTTGCAAATTGGGCTTCCAAATTTCATTAGGTTCCAAATTGGATTGGGTTTGCAATTGGCATTGGGTGGTAATTGGGTTTCCAATAGGGCTTTTTCTCATGAGCATAAAGACAACAAGAAGGGGTAGATTGTGGCTTCGGTTGGGAACCACAAGGAGGACAGCAAGGTGCGTGAGAAAACAAAAGATAAGCTGTCCAGGACAGCACGCAACCACAGCAAAAACAGGACGGCAAAGCAGGCCAAAAACGCTGCCTAGCAGCGGCCACAACGCTGTCGAGAGAGGGCAGCAAGATGCCAGAACTCGGCAGCAACCAAGGCCCAGGCCGGAGCAGAGGAGAGTGCACAAAGCGAGGACTGCAGGGAGTACATGACGCAGCAACGCTGTCCAGAACAGCAGTGAAGACGTCGTCCAGCAGGGTGCGCATCGCTGATCATCCCGCGCTGCCATGCAGATGAAGCTCCCACTGTTATTGCTGCCATCACCTTCGTCATGTGTCACTAAACTCCATGCAAGGTGAAGAGGTGAACTCTTAGATGTAATGCACTTAATTAGTATTTGATTCATTTTATTCTTTCGCGATGAATAATGGTGTTTATGATTCTCACTTTTATTTAATATAAGAATTTATGTTATTTTAGTGACAAAGATTTCATCAATTTCTTTGTAGATTATTATTCCGGTGGTTGTCTTTTTCTTCTCCATATAAGCTTAGTCACGCTTTTCTTATATGTGAAAATTTTTAAGGATCAATTGATTCCGGTAAGTTAGTTATATGTGATCGTCTTTTATTATGTTATTGTCTCCGGATATATCGTAAATTTATTATATCACATATGACCAACCTTTGTGCTTTCTAGAAAAAGTGAAATCTAAAATCCATTGACATTAGGATATATTAATGCATTAAAGACTATTTTTCCGATTATGTTGTTTGGGATGTGAAACATGTAATCGAGTCATCATAGCGAATCAATACTAGTTGGCGCGTGAAATCTAGGAGGGATTCTTGGAACCTTATGACTTTTCTAAACTTGATTTTTATTAAACTAAGTTCAATTTCATATTTTAAAATTGCTAGAATTTCTTACATTTAGTTTCGCGTAGTTTTTCTTCCTTGACCTTGTTTTGTAGATCGCCTTTTCTCATTGGATCGACACCCCAATCTTTACTGCAATTGACCGCGTGTACTGTTTGGGCGTAATCAAATTTTGGCGCCGTTGCCGGGGAACAAGCGTCATTCTACAAAGGAGGTTTTGGGTATTAACTTTCTTGCTCATTGTTTTAATTTATTTTATTTTTAGGTTTTAGGTCCAGTTTAATTTTTATTTTATTTCTAAAAAAATTGCAAGAAAAACAAAAAAAAAATTTGGGGGAGTGAGTTGGAATAAAGACCACTTTGGGAGACTAATTAAGGTCCCAAATTTAGAACACCCACAAATTCACATTGAGAGCAAATTAAGTTCTACCTCTAATTCTAACACCATGAGTAATAACGAAGATGATGTTCGGTCGCTAAAAGACTATCTCCACCCCACGCGCACTGCTACTCCATCATGTATCATGTTTGCACCATGTACACCAAAGCTAGATTTTAAGTCGGGTATGATATAGTTATTACCAACTTTTCATGGCCTAGAGAGTGAGAATCCTTATGTTCACATTAGGAAATTCGAGGAAGTTGTGTCCACTTTCCACAACAAAGTTGAGGCTGTAGACTTGGTTAGACTAAGGTTTTTTCCTTTTTCCCTTAAGGAAAAAGCGAAGAGTTGGCTATACTCTTTGCGACCAAGGTTTATAGGTTCGTGGGAGGAGATTACCCAAGCATTTTTTAATAAATACTTTCCTCACCACAAAACCAACGGTCTAAAGAGACAGATTTCTACCTTCACCCAAAAGAATAGCGAGACATTATATCAAGCATGGGAGAGGTTCAAATATCTCTTGAATACATGTCCACACCATGGGTATGAGAGTTGGCGCTTAGTCAATTATTTTTATGAGGGGCTCATCAGTAGAGAGTGTCAGTTCGTTGAGATGATGTGTAATGGAGAATTTTTGCAAAAGGACCCTGACGAGGCCATTGAGTATCTGAATGACTTGGCTGAAAAGGCTCATACTTGGACTGATCCAAGTGCTACTGAGAGCACGGATAGAACACGCCCAGCTGGAGTCTATCAACTTAGGGAAGAGGACAACCTTAGAGCCCAATTGGATAGAGTAACTAGGGAGTTAGAGGCACTTAAGACCAAAGATGGTAGGCCCACACATACTGTTGCCAGAGTTGAGCTACAGGACACCTGTTTTATATGCGGGGGAGTTGAACACTTAGCACAGGATTGCCCGACCTTGACTGATATGAGAGGGGTTTATGAGGAACAATTTAACACCTTAGGGATGTACAAGAAGCCTTACTCACCATTCTCTAACACTTACATTTCTGGCTGGAGAGATCACCCTAACTTAGGCTGGAGGTCCGAAGCAGAAGGGCCAACCACCTAATACCCTGCACCTCCATACAATGCGCAATCTAACAGAAGTTCCTTATCAGACACATTGCATGCATTTATAGAGGCACAAGGTAAAACTAATCAAAAATTTGAGGTTGCATTGACACAATTGGCAGAAGAGAACAAGGAGATCAAAAACCAGATAACCAAGCTGACAAGTTCATTAACAGTAAAAGAGCGGGGCCAATTTCCGTCACAGCCTCAAGCAAATCCGAAGGGCCAACTTATGGCACAAACCTCTACTTTAGACTCTCAGAATGTCGAAGAGGTTAATGTCATCACTGCTTGGAGTGGTACGATTCTAGATGGGTCAAGCTCGTCCATGACTATAGGCACCTCCCCAAGTGCAAAGGAGAGCATCCCTGAGGATGAGCCCAACAGGAACATTCCAGTTCCAATTCCTTTTCCTCAAGCACTACGACCTACTAGAAAGAAATCGAAAATGCATGGTGAGATTCTATAACACTTGAAACAGGTTAAAATTAACTTACCTTTGCTGCATGTGATTAAACAGGTACCAACTTATGCTATGGGTCATCAAGGATCTATGCACTATCAAGAGGAAACATCATGTCAAGAAGACTGCCTTCTTGACAGAATAAATAAGTGCGGTTATTGAGCAGAGGACACCACCCAAGTACAAAGATCCAGGGTGTCCTACAGTCACCTGCCAGATTGGGACTCATGAGTTTGGCCAAGCCTTGTTTGATTTAGGGGAAGTGTAAATTTGATGTCATATTCTATTTACTTGCAGCTGGGTCTAGGAGAGATTAAACCCACATTTGTGGTACTACGATTGGCCGATAGATCGGTTAAGAAGCCAAGAGGAATAGTCGAGGATGTCTCAGATTGATAAGTTTTACTATCCCGTCGACTTTCTTATTTTAGATATTCATTCTGCGGTTAATATAAAGTCTACAGTTCCGATTATTTTAGGTAGACATTTTCTTGCCACAGCTAACGCTCTTATCAATTGCAGGAATGGTCTAATGAAGCTGTCTTTTGGGAACATGACTATGGAGGTCAACATATTCAATATTAGAAAGCAACCACGTGATGATGATGAGTGGCATCATACCTACATGATAGACACGCTGATATCAGAGGATGCGCTCCTAAGCGCAGATTCTGAAACCATAGAATACCTCCTTTCTATTTCTGATTCTGAGAATTCACTTTATCCTGACAATGCTTTTGATATTTCTGTTGTTTCAGGGTTAAAGGATAAAGGATGATGGCAATGGCAACCATGCTTTGAGGAGTTGCCAAAGGAAAGGCAGAAACCACAACCATCCACCGTGGAAACTCCAAAAGTTGACCTAGCTCCACTGCTTGAGGGACTTAAACATGCATTCCTCGAACTAGGTGATATCTTTCCTGTTATTATTTCTTCCGTGCTTGATAGCTCATAAGAAGAAGAATTGATTAATATGTTACGTGAGCACAAATCTGCATTAGGTTGGACTATAACTGACATCAAAGGTATTAGCCCCTTAATATGTTCCCATAGGATTCACTTAGAAGAAGGAGTTAACCCCCGTAGAGACCCTCAAAGACGACTTAACCCTACTATGAAAGAGGTGGTGAAAAAGGAAGTCTTAAAATTGTTAGATGCATGCATCATTTATCCCATCTCTGATAGCGAGTGGGTTAGTCGAACTCAAGTAGTTCCCAAGAAATCTGGAATAACAGTGGTGACTAATGATGAAGGGGTGCCTGTTCCAACTAAGGTAGTGACAGAGTGGCGTATGTGCATTGATTATAGGAAACTTAATTCTGCCACCTGCAAGGATCATTTCCCACTTCCATTCATAGACCAAATTTTAGAGCGAGTAGCTGGTCATTCTTTCTATTGCTTTCTAGATGGGTATTCAAGATATTATCAGATTGAGATTGCATTAGAGGATCATGATAAGACTACTTTCACATGTCCTTTTGGTACTTAAGCTTTTCGGCGTATGCCATTTGGTTTGTGTAATGCACCGGCTACTTTTCAGAGATGCATGATGAGTATTTTTAGTGACATGGTTGAAAAATATATGGAAGTATTTATGGATGATTTGACTGTTTTTGGTGGTTCCTTTGATTCATGTTTACTTCACTTGAAGGCTATTTTAAGTAGAAGTGAAGTGAAGGGTCTGGTGCTTAATTGAGAAAAATGTCATTTCATGGTTTCTTATGGAATAGTTTTGGGACACATAGTTTCTAATAAAGGAATCAAGGTTGATAAAGCTAAAATTGAATTGATTTCTAAATTACCTACACCTAAAAGTGTCAAGGATGTGAGATCATTTCTAGGGCACGCGGGATTTTATAGGAGGTTCATACAGAATTTTTCTGCCATATCTAGACCATTAAGTAGCCTCCTGGTCAAAGACGTCGTGTTTCAATGGACACAAGAGTGTGATGACGCCTTCCGAACACTCATTGATAGGCTCACCTCTTCCCCCATCATGCAGCCACCGGATTGGAATTTACCATTTGAGATAATGTGTGATGCAAGCAACTATGTTGTGGGGACAGTCTTGGGACAGCGAAGGGAAGGGAAACCCTTTGTTGTTTACTATGCTAGTCGAACACTTAATGATGCTCAAAAGAATTATTCGACTACTGAAAAAGAGTTGCTAGCTGTAGTTTTTGCTTTAGATAAATTTCGTGCTTATTTGATTGGTACACCTATCACTATTTTTACTGACCATGCGGCTCTTAAGTTTCTTATTTCTAAAAAGGATGCTAAGGCAAGATTGATTAGGTGGATTTTACTTCTGCAGGAATTTTATCTAACTATAAAGGATAAGAAAGGGGTCAAGAATGTTGTGGCGGATCACTTGTCTCGTTTGGAGTTCAGTGACTCTACCAATGGCCCACCCATCCGTGATGACTTCCCTGATGAACACCTATTCGCCGTCACTCAAGTACCATGGTATGCGCTCATTGTTAATTACTTGATTTCCGGCGAAGTTCCATCATCATGGAGTGCTCAAGATAAGTGCAAATTTTTGGACGAGATAAGTTCCATCACCACGAGCCATTATTAGTGATCAGGGGACTCAATTCTGTAATCACTCTTTTGAGGCTTTGATGCGCAGGTATGGAGTTAATCACAAGGTTGCCAATGCCTATCATCCGCAGACAAATGGTCAAGCCTAGTTGGCAAACCGAGAAGTGAAACAAATCTTCGAGAAGATGGTGAATTTTGATAGGAAGGATTGGTTTTGCGCCTTCATGATGCACTTTGGGCTTACCGTACCGCTTATAAGACAATTCTCGGGATGTCTCCGTATCGGCTTATATATGGAAAAGCATGTCATTTACCTGTTGAGTTAGAACATCGCGTTTATTGGGTTGTAAAAAACACTAACTTTGATCTCAATGATGCAGGTATTCAGCGGAAACTTCAGTTAGCTGAAATTGAGGAGTTGCGGAATGATGCCTATGACAATTCCCGAATATACAAGGCGAAGATGAAAGCAGCTCATGATAAGAAAATTTTGAGGAAACATTTCAAGCCCAACCAACGAGTCTATCTCTATGACTCACGACTTCATCTTCATACTGGCAAGTTAAGATCGAGATAAACGAGCCCATTCATGGTAAAACAAGTCTTTCCCAATGGTTCTATAGAAATTCAAGATCCAAAAGATGGGAGAGTATTTAGAGTAAATGGGCAACGTTTGAAGCACTATGTGAAGCGGGTAGAGGTGCTAGAGGAAATCTCTCTGGTTGCCTCTGTCTACTTGATTTGATGTTCTCCACCCTATCTTTAGTTTAGGTTTTTTTTTTTTTAATTTTTATTTTATTATTTTTAATTTTTAATTTTTAGTTTAGTTTAGGTTTTTGCTTTTATGTTTTTATTTTAGTGTTTCACGTTATTTTAGGTGTTGCTACTGGAGTCACTCGGAGTCTTTCATCCCATGTGTTCCTTTCTCCTGTCGGTATGATTTTTTTATATTTTGGTGAATGTGAGGACGTTGTCTATTTTAAATTGGTAAAGCTTCATCATGGTAATATCACTCTAACCCTCCTCTTTTCTTTTTCCTTCATTTGTCATGATTATTATTTTATACATTGAGGA
This sequence comes from Berberis vulgaris, assembly GCA_963556465.1. Taxonomy (NCBI): domain Eukaryota; kingdom Viridiplantae; phylum Streptophyta; class Magnoliopsida; order Ranunculales; family Berberidaceae; genus Berberis; species Berberis vulgaris. The sequence goes on from OY747134.1 coordinate 73,200,047, forward strand.
CAATTTTTGGTTTAGGTTTGGGGATGATGGTGGTTTATTAGATTTGTTTTGTGCAATTTTCAAAAATCTTTGAGCTTAAAACATATTTTACAATTAAACCAAGTCATTTTTTGTGTTCTACTCAATCTCCATTGAATACTTAGATGATTACGGTAATTGTGCAAAATCTTTATGAAAATGCATTCGAAATCTGAACTCTTGGTGAATTAAAAAAAAAGGGGGGGGGGGGGGGGGGGGGGTTGAGTCTTTTTAATTTTAGAGAATATTTTTGTTGCCTTTAATTTTGAGAAAACACATACTAACACGTGTCACATAGTTATATTAGTAGAAAACATGCTATTTGATATTATCCTTATGTTAGATGCATTTTGTGAGACTTTTCAACTCGACTATTCATGCACTATAAGCAAGTCAACATGATTTGAAGTTGATTAGTAAGATATTGAACTAGAAAACCTTAGAATAATAGTGGAGACTTAACCCTTGTGAGTTTTGAGTCATTCTTTATTTCTTGAGGGTTATTAATTACACTCTGATTTTTCTTGAGCCCGCATTATTTCGTTGATGATCTCATTATTCTTGATTTTCTTATTGATTGCTTTAAGAATGACATAAAAATTGAAGCTTCACACTAGAACTTCTTGCTTTATTTAATTGAGATGTCCTAGTATTAATTGGAACTTATGAAGTGATATAGGCATTTCTTTCTTTAAACCATTTTTTTAGCCTTTTAGCCTACCCAATAATAAATATCCATTTGCAGCCCTTTGAGCCTTTATATAGCCTTCTCTTTGTTATCCCCATTCCCAATACCTACTCCAATCAAGGAGTAATACCTTTATTATTTTATCCTTACCCAATTTTCTGAGAATATATGCGGTGAGATATATTTATGGAATGGGCAAATAGAAAGAGTTGAAAATAGATATTTCATGCGCTCTCAAAGTAAAAGTGTTTGATTGTATAAACGGGGAAAAGCATGTAAGAAAAAAAAAACATGTAAAAAAAAAAGTTGAAAAAAAATTAATGAAGAAAAAGTTAATGGTGTACAACATTGATTTATTCTTCAATGCCCTATGTGTTTATTCAAGGGTGTAGCCATTCTCAGGAAATTCTTGTATCCTTTTTGTCCCTTATTGTTTGCCATAATCCAAACCCCATTACAACCTAGTAAAGACCTAATTGATCTTGAGTGAAAGTTGGTTTAGTAGATGTGGAGATTGAATAGGTAAGAACTATGGTGTTTGATTCAACATTCTCAAAAGTAATCAATATTCTTGTCCATGAGATCATATTCATTCCACTCTTTGAAAATTCTATTTTTCATGATAATTATATGTGAGACGTTTGCATTTTCCATAGTTTATATTATTTTTCTCACATAAACTGAGTGCCCAATCTCTGAGTGACATGAGAGATTTGTAGTCGAAGCGCAGTTTCTAAAGGTTATCTCGTCACATCTTTATTATGAGATGAAGAGTTATGTTGATAAGGTTTCTCACACACACACTTCGAGTTGAAAATGATTATGAAATTTATTTAGATACTATTAAATTATTGTACTCTATTGATATACTATTGTGACATTTTTAGTTTATTGTTTTTCTTGAATTTTAAGCAATTAGAAAAGTACTCTAAAGAAAATAAAGGAGAATGCCCATGTTTTTAGAAAATAGATTTTGTTCTATTGAGTCAGTAATGTTTGGGGGTAACATTTCTGGAAACCCTCAAGAGACTATAACTCGTCCACTAGAGGTAATCTAGGGGTTTAAAGCTTTTTTGCACGTTAAGGTAAGTGCAACCGTGATTCCTACGAAAGTGAGTTAAGATTTTATTCTTAATTTTGTTTTGCTCGAGGACTAGCAAAATGTAGGTTTGGGGGTATTTGATATTCACATAATTATTACATAATATACCTCCTAATTTATATTTGTTAGTGTTTCGAATAGCATATTTTAGTTTAATTATTTTATTTTTGTATTTTTGTAGGATTTGGAGTTTAAATGACAAAAGTGAATTAGCGTGGCGAATTTGGAAATTAATTTTCAAATTGACAAAGTGGAGCGGGAGACACTCAAGCCAAAGATTAAGAGAACCAAATAAAGAAAATTAGTTTTGAATTTTATTTAAACAAAGAAGTAATATGGATGAACATAGCCAAACCCACCTTTCAAGGGGTGGGACTCCTTTGTTTGCAAATTGGGCTTCCAAATTTCATTAGGTTCCAAATTGGATTGGGTTTGCAATTGGTATTGGGTGGTAATTGGGTTTCCAATAGGGTTTTTTTCTCTTGAGCATAAAGACAACAAGAAGGGGGAGATTGTGGCTTCGGCTGGGAACCACAAGGAGGACAGCAGGGTGCGTGAGAAAACAGAGGATAAGCTGTCCAGGATAGCACGCAACAGCAGCAAAAACAGGATGGCAGAGCAGTCCAAAACCGCTGCCTAGCAGCGGCCAAGACGCTCTCTAGGGAGGGCAATAACGCGGCAGCAGCCAAGACACAGGCCAGAACAGAGAAGAGTGTGCAGAGCAGCGAGGACTGCAGGGAGTACACGATGCAGCAGCGCTGTCCAAAACAGCAATGAAGGCGTCGTCCAACAGGGTGCACATCACTGATCCACCACGCGCCGCCATGCCGATGAAACTCCACACCGCTGTTGCTGCCATCACCTTCGCCATGTGTCACTAAACTCCACTCAAGGTGAAGAGGTGAACTCCTAGATGTAACACACTTAATTAGTATTTGATTCATTTTATTCTTTCACGATGAATAATGGTGTTTATGATTCTCACTTTTATTTAATATAAGAATTTATGTTATTTTAATGACAAAGATTTCATCAATTTCTTCGTAGATTATTATTCCGGTAGTTGCCTTTTTCTTCTCCATATAAGCTCAGTCACGCTTTTCTTATGTGTGAAAATTTTAAGGATCAATTGATTTCGGTAGGTTAGTTATATGTGATCGTCTTTTATTATGTTATTGTCTCTGGATATATCGTAAATTTAGGATATCACATATGACCAACCTTTGTGCTTTCTAGAAAAAGTGAAATCTAAAATCCATTGATGACATTAGGATATATGAATGTATTAAAGACTATTTTTCCGATTATGTTGTTTGGGATGTGAAACACGTAATCGAGTCATCATAGCGAATCAATACTAGTTGGCGCGTGAAATCTAGGAGGGATTCTTGAAACCTTGTGACTTTTCTAAACTTGATTTTTATTAAACTAAATTCGATTTCATATTTTAAAATTGCTAGAATTTCTGACATTTAGTTTCGCGTAGTTTTTCTTCCTTGACCTTGTTTTGTAAATGACTTTTCCTCGTGGGATCGACACCCCAATCTTTACTGCAATTGATCACGTGTACTGTTTGGGAGTAATCACACACATAGATCCACGTCCAATCAATTAATGGTGTTGCTCGCAATCCCATTAATTTTTGGGGAGTAACTGATACTTTACCTTCTCGCAATCTACACCATACATGTGGCACATGATCCTGCAACAAGACTTAGTCCTTCTATGGACCCAGTTCTACTTATATAAGCCCATCGTCTCGACCCGCTATCCGAGCGACATTCTACCACGTGCGCTGATGCAATCAGTAGAAGCCCTGGTCACTCTTGACACACGGAGCACACCTACATATCACCAGCTGATTTAAGGTACATCTTTTTAAAGTAAAGAAATTAGTGAAAACTAATCCGCATGATGCAATTTATCTGCGGAAGTAGGCTCGCATGCTTGTAACAGGCGGAACCCTAGTATAGTCAGGCAAGCTTAGTCAGTTTCAACTGATGATGACGGCTTATGGTTCACCCTGACGCCTAGTTTACTGTGCATGAATGTCGATGGCTTAGGAAGTGAGAGTCGATGTCAGGCGCTAGTCAGTGCTCTCGCGCCTGATATCGACTCGATAGGGACCGCCACCCCTTTCACAGACGATGGTTGTCAAACTCGATCAGGTAAGCCTAGTCAGTGACGACAGCTTCTGGTCAACCCCCAAACTTGTAGTCCCCCTCCGTGCAGGTGTAGATGGTTTGGAAGGTGGGATCCTAGTCAGTTACGACTAATGCCCACGGTTCGCCACGGGACCACTGCTCTTCTACAAACCATGGTCGCCAAATTTCCAATTCCCAGACTTGAAGCCCGTTTCGCGTGGGTGTAGATAGTTTGGAAGGTGAGAGCCTAGTCAGCCACGACTGATGACGACGGCTTGCCACGGGATTACTGCTTTTCTACAGACCATTGTCACCAAACCCCCTCCCCCCCAAATTTGTAGCTTGATGCGCATGGGTGTAGATGATTTGGAAGGTGGGAGCCTAGTCAAATCCAACTAATGTCGACGACTCGCCACATGACCACTGCTCTCCTACAAACCATGGTTCCCAAATTTTCTCATCCCAAACTTGTAGCTCGCTCCACGCGAGTGTATATGGTTTGGAGGGAGGGAGCCTAGTCAGCTCTAATCGATGTCGATGGCTCGCCATGGGACTGTTGTTCTTTCTAGGACAGCGGTCGACGAATCCGATTACAACTCAAATAGCGTCTTTATGCCCACATAGGCTGACATCTCATTATCAGCAATGGCCACTCAAGCCGACTAAAAAACCAACCCTCTAAGCATGGACGGATGTTGCACGGGATACCAGCCCGAGCTTACAAAACTTGACTCGAGCCAAGCGCTCCTGCTCAACTACAGACGATAACGCATGCGCTCAACTACAAAAGTTCACTCATTCGAACAACCACAATCGACAGTCAGATATATAACTTGAACCTCCAACAGCTTACGTCAAGGATGATCTCTGGCCTGGGTAGAGTAATCCGCTGGCAAAACCATCCGCAGAATGTTCATTATTGAACATAACTACAACAACTCTGAGACCTCACAAAAGAACGAGTCGGAGTTACTCGCAGCATAGACGGTCAAGCTCTCGACAGCAAATAGACTACTTGGCTCCTTGCTAACCCAACAGGGCCTACATGAAAATGAAATGAGAAGGCAAAACGAGGAACATGCAACAGGGAGACCAAACGTAATATGGTAAAAAAAACATACTCAAAAGAAACATATTTTCATTAACAGTTGTAACAAACGGTACAAATGTACGAAATTTACTCCTCATCAAGAGGAGCTACAATTACGGGGAACTAAGCTTAACAGAAGACGAAGCAGAAGTTGCGTCCGTGCATGCCTCAGCTTGAGCGCCATGATCCGGATCGCCCTCTTTCTCTAACAACTCAGAGACCACACCAAAGTCTGCAAAAAACACCTTCTTGTAATAAGCAAGGTCCCATTCCAAGTGCTCTTCTTGTATCAGCACCAACACTACCAACCTCCCATGCATGATCCTGCGGAATTCACACGTGCCTTGCGCCATGAGAAGGTCCTCCTCGCATGCTTTTGCTTCAGCGAGTTCATGCTCCAACAGCTTCAGCTTGCCTGTTAGCACATCAACCTGAGACTGCTTAGTAATCAGGCTACTTTTAACTGCACTAAGTTCGTGTCGTTCCATGAGAAGTTGGTCCCAACCTTTCCTTGCTTTTCCGAGCGTAAAATTCCACATCGGCCTTTAATTGTTGCTTCTGGACAACCCACTCGAATTCTTTCATGGTGTTATCCTCAGTGGGAGACTGCAATTCGGAGTGCATCTTAGTCGTAGCTTTATGCGCAACTTCCCGATCGTGGTAAATAAGGTTCAACTCTTTTCTAGATCGGTCCCTTTCGGACACCGCCTCAGCTAAATCAGACTCAAGGGCTTCCAAGCGAACCTTTGAGCCTCGACACCTACGGCTGATTGGTCCAACCTCCTTTCTTCGATATGTTTTCTCAGCTATTCAATCTCAAAAGGTGCATCAGAATAAGACTTTTGCATATTTGAGAAAACACGCTCCATGGTGTACACCCGCTCACGGGCCACCTCAACCTCCATACTAGAGATGGCTACTTCGCTCAGACGCGACATCCCCATTATAAGATGTTTCAGCCCCTTATCCATGTGTTTTTCCAGTATAGCCTCCTCGGGCTTTGAAGCATGGTCCATCAGCTAGTTGTAACATCTACTTATATGTTTTCTCGAAGCATAATCAATGTCAGCCTTCTGATGTTAGGCTTGGTTGCTCATCTTCACTACGTCCGGAGCAAACAAACTCATCTGCACGTTTAGATGAAGCTCTCCTGGATGCAGAATGACGCCAGCGCCGCCCTTTGCAGTCTCCACTACATCTGGGCCCTCATCTACGACTTTCCCTTTGTCACCGGCAGCCGACCCTTTGTTGTGAGCCGACTCAGTAGATTTTGAAAAGAGAAAAGGGAGTGAATTGCCTAGCGAACCCTCCATTATCTTGACATACGGCCTAGAGCGAGATGGAGGGCAATGCGGGCTGCAAGAGGGACAGTGCACGTTGCTACAACCATTGTTAGATGATCCACTAGTAGAATGATTGACTTTGGGGCCACAGGAAAATCTTCATTAGAGCCTTCTAGTACGACAGGTCTAGACTGTTAAGTACCAGCAGAAGCCACCACAACAGCCAGCATCAACTTCTTATTCAAAGCTTCAGTCCGCTCGGTATTCAACTTCAACGCATCATCAACCCCTTCCAGCCACAAATGGTCATTCTCCAAATCAGATGCTACAACCTCCGCCTTGCGGGCAGGTTAGGATCACGCCCCTTCCTCGATGGAGCGAGTCATTTAGAGGTAGGCTCAGCCGTAATGCAAGACCTCTTCAAGCTTATAAAGGAGGCGAGCGACTCAGAAAGCCCTTCCCTGTCTGACGGACTAGGAGCCTTAACTTTGGAGGCCTTCCTATTCTTGGAATGGGCTCCACCTTCGAACTTAACCTTCGACACTCTGTAAAGAGTGGGAGCCAAGTGCCAGTGGGCCCACAACCACTGCGGCTAAAATTGTAAGGACTAATAACTTCCTCCATGCTCATTTTAGGCATGTCACAGGATGCCTCCATAGCAGCCTCTTCCTCCGAAGAAAAATGAGTAGTGGGGAACCTCCCTACAAAGAACACATGCAAAGATCAACATGCAATCAACACAACGGAATCAAAGGGCAAAACTACTTACGAAATTGTTTGAACTCCCGCTCAAGCGAACGACCCTTGAACTTTAAGTACTTCGAATCCAAAGGAGTCAGGAAACCAAATTTCTCACAAGATTTAAAGTCATCCGACAGTTTTTCAAAGCAGGCCGATGACATCATCTTACACACAGCGTGATCGTTCAGTCGAGGGAAAGTCAACATCTGGATCACCCTCAAAATCACGTGGACACCAGCATCTTACGCCTTGATCATATAAGAAGAATGGTTCTGTACCCATTCGGTACCAACTGGGCAGGAAGGATCCCAAGTAATTTCATAAAGCCCTAGATCTCATCAAGCAAAGGAAAACGAACACCGGTTTTAAGCAAGTCGCAGTCATCACTCAAGTTGTAGAGTGGCAACTCCTCAGGGACCTCATATGTCTTCCAAATCTCAACCAGGCTCGATTCGGAGGCCGACCGATCTTCAAAAAACTGAAGACCCTTGGTTAGAAGTTCATCATCAAGGTGATATTGGCAAGCCATGAAGAAAGTAAGCAAACAATATATTAAAAGCTAAACAGAATGAAGTCTCTAAAAATGAAGAAATGGAATAATCAATCTCTGCAAAAAAGGACATCTATATAGGGAATGATTTCTCGCCCTTTCTCTACTGAGCCAACGCACGCTTAATTAATGAAGCGCGCCACTCAAGTAACGGTTCAGACTCAATCATCATGAGCGGCGTATCTTTTCAACAATCAAATTAGTGGACCAATACGATGGCCCACTAACTCGAAGGGAGTAGCTGATGATACATCAAAATGTCATCTCTTCTACACCGTACAAGTGTCACGATGATCTCAAAGAATAACGGGCCCAAGCGTAAGCCCAGAGCTGATCCGACCCAAGCCAACACAACGTGGTCCCCCAAACAAACCCAAATTACTACAGCCTGCTAAGTCCACACGTCTCACATTCAACCCCAATAGCGATAAGACCTATTAAGGCAAGTATATCGGGGATCAGCTTCGGACAGACAAGCCAGCAGCACTTTGCTTCCAACTAGGAAACAAATACTAGCTAGAGTATGCTTCGTACATGAAAACATTCATCTGTGGACAACACTCCAATTGGGAACTATCTCCCGCGTATCTAGGAGCACGAATTTAACAAGGAAACTTCCCTTCACAACACAACTCCTAATTAGAAAAGAATCTCCCGACTAATCTTCTTCTCTAAAACTATGCCACCGATGGCTTGGTCGAACCAGGACTCAACCACTATAAATAAGACATGAGGTTGGTAAGCTAAGGTACACTACAAATTTCATGTTTACAGCATTAAACATCCCTCAGATCCTTGTCTAACTTTAGAATCGGAGAGTCATCGGCCACCATAACGGTGGTCCGTGGCTCACGTCCATTCCTTGTGCAGGTCAGCAGGACAAAGTCAAGCAGGGAGTGAAAATCGACTGCATCAACTACTATTTTTTTGTGCTAAAAGCAAATTACTACCTTATTGTGTTTTTTTGGCAAAAACCCACAATATTAAACATTTTGTTTGATACTCAATCAGTTAATGTGATGTAATATTCTCTTATGATTATTGATGCAGTCGTTTTCCGCTCCCTGCTTTGACCTTGACCTGAAAACCTGCTAACATGTACAAGGAACGCACGTGAGCCACAAACCATCGTTGTGGTGTCTGATGGCACTCCGATGCTAAAGTCAGACATGGATCTGAAGAAGGTGTAATTCTGTAGACAGGGAATTTGTAGCGTACCTTAGTTTACCAACCTCATGTCTTATTTATAGTGTAGGAGTCCTTGTTCAACTAGGCCATAGATGTAGTAGTTTAGGGAAGAAGATCTGCGTGGAGATCATTTTCTAATTAGGAGTCGTGTTGTGGAGGGAAGTTTCCCTGTTAGTCATGTGCTCCTAGATTCACGGGAAATAGTTCTCATTCAAAGAGTATTCTATAGGTAGAAGTCTCCATATGTGATACGTACTCTGAAATCTGCTTCCTAGTTGGAAGCAAAGAGTTGTTGTAATTGCCCGTCCATAGCTGATCTTCAAGATACTTGCCTTAGTTGGGCTTACGGGTATTGAGGATAGATGTGAGACACGTGGGCTTAGCAGACTGTGAGAATTCGAGTTTGTCTAACGGACTGGGCGAGCTTGGAACCGCTTGGGCCGGATCTGACGCTAGGGCCTGTTACTTCTCGAGATCATCATGACACGTGTACGAGGCTAAATTGTGACCATTTTGGTGTATCATTAGCTACTCCTCCCCCCCCCCCCAACCCCGAGTTAGTGGTCCATAACATCGATTCGCTAAAAATCACTTTTTGAAAAATAAGCTGCTCATGATGATTGAGTCTGAATCGTTGCTTGAGCCGCGTGCTTCATTAATTGAATGTGCATTGGTTTAGTGGAGAAGATGCGGAATCCCATCCCTATTTAGGTCATCTTTTGTGCGGCGACTAACTCTTTTATTCTCTTGCTTTTAGAGATCTTGCTATGTTTATCTTCTGATTGAAAAGATTGTTCATTGTTGCGGGTTTAACCGACCTAAATAAACAGGCTAATTTGACCCACTTGTAATAACCGCAAGTGCACGGTGTCTAACTGGTAGACAACGGCAAGTACGAGTCGATCCCACGAGGAAGGTGGATTAAATTGAATTTAATAATTTAATTAAACTAATTTGGAGAAAAATAGGGCTACAGTGTTTTTAAAACTAAACTAAAAATAAATTAAAAATAAAATAAAAGGAAAAGATGGATGAGATGGATTTTGTGGGGTTTCGACTCACCGATGAGTTAGCAAATATATTTAAATCTAAATTACTGAAATTATAAACGAGAAGCTTTAGGGATGACGATCCCTTGCTTGCATCGAAAATGTGATCCTTAAAATCCAATTCCAATCATATCAAGTTTCTGTCAAACATTAACAATTTATCTCAAGAAAATAAACTCTTACCAAGCATTAAGTGTCTTTTTAAGGCACACTTAATCAAAGTCTAAGCTTAATAATTTTTAGCACATGCTTTGAATATTGATAAAATGTGAATCTAACTATCAAACATATCAAGTTTTAATCGAACATGAAAGGTGAAAGAAATTTATCAAATTTCTGAAATAAAATTGTAATTAACAATTAAGCATTTAAGTCAATAAAATAAATTATACAACCCTTTTGGTTTATCGTCGCCTCGATGCGGTGGTACTCATTAGATCAGCAGGTTGCAAACAACCAACTATTTTGAAAAACAGTTGGTTCCAGCCTGAAAAATTGCGCTTCTCTACGCTTTCGTCTCCAGCGAGTCGCGCTCCTCACGAGCTTCGTCTTCACTCCTCGCGAGCTCTTTCTCCCTCCGAACGGCTCCGGCAGGATTGCTTTTCGCTCCTCGCGAGCTTCTTCTTCGATTTGAACAGAGAGAGGTGGGAAAATCCAACGAAACAGGAGCGTTGTTGAGAGAGAGACCGGAGGATTCGATGATGCTCAGGGCACCCGACCGAGATTGGAGGATGGAGGAGATCCTCCGATTCTGATTTGTGTCGTTGTGACTGCCCCGCGAAAGAGACAAAGACGAGAAGGAGGACAAGAACGGGCGAGAGAAACAGGGGCGGTGCTCCCTGTTTGCTGCTCTTGTCTCGGTGGTGGCGTGCGAGCTGGTCCGAGGTTGATCAGAGGAAGGAAGGCGAGGTGGAGAAGAGAGGACAGGGGGGTCGTGCTCCGGTGGTGGTGGTGGGTGTGTGGCGTGATGGAATAGGGAGAGGGAGAGGAACGTGATTTGTTGTTTTATGTGGTGCGTGAAAGATGATGATGGTGCTTGGTGGTGGTGGTGGCTGTGTGGCTTGATGGAACTGGGAGAGGGAGATATGGTCTAGACAGAGAGGGAGTGAGAGATGGATGGTGATGAGATGGGTGTGATGAAAATCACTTTGTGAAGAAATGAGAATTTGTTTTTGGCTATTGAGGCTTGATTCCCTTCTCCTCCTCCCCTTTTTCTCATTTATTTCCCTTGTATTTATAGATAACTAGAAAATTGAATATGGACAACTTAAAGGGGAGGATTCAATGAGTGATTTAAGGCCTAAATCAAACCAGAATATTGGATAATTGAGAGAATATGTTTTGGGTTCGATTGGGCTTAGCAATGGGTTTGGGTTGATGGATTTGGTTTTGGGTTTAAGCTAAGGGCTCAGGTTATTTTCACCTCCACTTTCTCTAAAGTCACCATCTGTGATTTGTTCATTTCATTTTTCTTCGATTTCTTCATTATTGCCCCAAATTCTACAAAAACACAAAAATTTAATAATTAATCTAAAATAAAATAAAACAAGGATTAACAAAATTATAATAAGAGGTAATAATGTTATAATTATGTGATTATCAAATGCCCCCAAACCTATATTTTGCTAGTCCTCGAGCAAAACAAAGAAAAGAAAACCACAAATAAAATCCTAACTCACTTTCGCAGGAATCGTCGATTGCACTTACCTTTGAAAATGTGCAACAAGGCTTTGAACCCCTAGATTACCTCTAGGGGACGAGTTATAGTCTCGTGAGGGTTTCCATAAAATGTTACCCGCAAACATTACTGACTCAACAAAACTTGGTCAAACAGTAATCATTTTAAAACTTCAAGAAATGTAAGAAACCAACAGTGTCATTTTCGTGTATCAACGAATCTCCAAATAATTTAATATTCTCCAAAAGTTTGAAAAAATTCATAATCATCCTCAACTCAATGTGTGTGTGAAAAACACTATCAACATAACTTTTCATTTCAAAGTAAAATAATGACTAAATCTCCTGTAGAAAGTTTGTTTTAACTTCAAACTTCTCATATCACTCACAATAAAACACTCAAAGATTTGGTATTCACTCAGTTTATATGTGAGGAAAGAGTAAATAATGGAAAACAATCATCTCACATATAGTATTATGAAGAATAGACTTTTCAAGAATGGAATGAGCATGATCTTATGGAATGGAATATCAATTACTTTTGGGAATGTTGAATCAAACACCATAGGTCTTGGTTATTAAATCTCCACATCTGTGAAACCAACCTCTACCTAAGATCAACTAAGACTTTGTTGGGTTGTAGCGGGGCTTGGGTAATGGTTAATAAGGAATGTCAAAGGATTCTAAGAAAATTATCTAGGAATGTATACACCCATTCAACGAACAATTAGGGCTGTCAAGAATAAACCAATGTTGCGCCCCATCAATTTTTTCTTCATTCTCACATCTTTATCCTCATTGAGGACTCATTTTTTTTTTCACATAGAGGATTTATGAAATATCTCATATTTTGCTCTATAATGCTTTTTTTACACCAAGTATATCCATCCATATACATTCCCAGAAAAGTTGGGTAAAGGTTAATGGGTTAACAAATAAAAGTTATTCTAAGGCTCAAAAGGCTACAAAAAGGTTAATGTTATGGGTAAGTTAAAAGGCTAGTTAATGGTCTGAAGAAAGTAAAGGAAAAAAATGCCTAGATCATTTCCTAAGTTCGGGTCGGTATTATGACATCTCAATTGAATAAGCCAAGAAGTTCTAGTGTAATAATTCAATTTTGATGTCATTCCCAAAGCAATTAATCAGAAAAATGAGAATAATGAGATCATCAACGAGATAATACGGACTCAAGAAAAATCAGAGTTTATGTATAACCCTCGAAAAAATAGAAAGGTTCAAAACTTTCAGGGTTAAGTCTCCACTATTATTCTAAGGTTTTCTAGTATATACTTCACTCATCAACTTCAAGTTATGCTAACATGGCTCATGGTGCAAAGATAATCGAGTTGAAAAATCTTATGAACTAGATCTAACTTAAGGATCATACTAAACTTTCAGTTTTTATCAATATACCAATATGTCAAGTTGGCTTGCATTTTCTTGAGCATAAAACATTTAAAATCCATTTTCATAATCGCAAAAGACCATGTTTTCCTGATAGAAAAGCACAATTTTTTTTTTAAGAATAAGAAAAGAAAACACTACGAAAAATTCACCGACTCATGAACCCTACCCCCAAACCTAATCCAAACATTGTCCTCAATGTTTAACAAAATAATTTTGACAAATGAATGAAATAAGTACATGAGAGGAGGTTAGAACAGTATTACCGCGGTGAAGATTTTACCAGTAATCCACCGATGAGAGCTCAGAAACAAAAGAATTGTGGATTAGTTAATAGAAATAGATAAACTACAAACTCAACATGCATTCTTACAACAAAAGGTTGGGCTACCTCCCAGTAGCGCTTGGTTTAACATCATCAGCTCGACAAATATTCCTCCTAAAAAATGGTGTATCGAAAAGTGGAGAGGAAGAACATGACAAACACTTATTCCATGGTCGTATATCAACAACCTGAACAGTTGAGGATCAGTCCACCCAAATATAGCAATCACATGGGACACCAAATACACTAGGACATCCCGAAAGTGACCAGTAGTCATACACAACAGAGGATTCTTGTGTGCTCCAAAAAGGGAACATCCTAGGTCTAGTTCCAAATCAGAAGATTGAATAATTTTTACAATAGGATGGTGAAAACTGAAATCCTCACTACAGAACATGGGATCAGTGAAAGTAGCCTCACTAAATGGGAATGTGATGCAAGTAGATGAGACGATGGATATATCAGGTGGTATAGGCTCATCACATGAATCACATAGAGATATTGGTCTAGACAACTCATTGACACCCATATCAGGCATTTCTACCTGATTTTCAACCAGTTTTTCATTTTTAAGGGTAGTAATGCATTGGACATCATCATCTGGCTCAGATGTGCCACTAATTTCGAATTGACCCTTTTGATTAAAAATAGGTTGATTAGGGAATTTTTCTGACTCTATCTCAGGAAGTGACTCAGCTATCTGACTCACAGTCATCTCAAGTTTTTGGATAGCTTGCGAGTTTTGTTGAGAAATAACTGTCAATTCTGTAATATCCTGAAAATTTTTCTCAAGCATTTCTCCTGTTCGCTCTATAAAAAGGTTCAAAATATCCTCTAACCTTGATGTGTTGGATGGAGGAACAACTTGATGAAATTGAGACTCATTATCAAGAATGAAAGCTTGAGGAGTCTGAGGGGTGTCTAGAGGGCCTTCATGGTACTAACCATGAGCCCATGAGAAGTCAGGATGATAGGCTAAACCTGGGTTGTAATAATCTAAATATGGATCATAATCAGGTCGTCGCATGTCATAAAATGAATTGACTTGCTCGGAAAAATAGGCTGGATAATCCCTGGTGTTCATTTTTTTTTAAATCACTAACTCTAAAAATATACACAGACTCACACGCAATCAGTAACCAATAAATGCACAAGAAACATGCCTCCCTAGGCAATCAACGTTTTTGAGATCAATTATCTTTTTATCTTTGGGGGACAATTATTTCTTATGTAATCTTTATGACAGAGCAATGGGTGCTACAAGTTGATCCTAAGAGTGTACACTTTACACCGCAAAGTTCAAAATCAGTAGGCTAGAGTTTTGTTTCAAAGAAACCAGATCATCACACAAGGGAAGGAGGTCACAATGGTCCAATTAAGTACTTCCTTGTGCTACCGTTCTGTAAACCAATAGATGTGAGAACGATATGATGTTAAATGTACACTTGAGGCTTGTGTTCCTAACCCAAAACTGTTAGTTACACCAATTCTTCTTGTGGATCGTAGCTTACTTATGACTTGGCGTACCGGGTAAATTACCCTTGTGGCAATGGCCTCTCAGAGTTCATTGAATGATTAAACCCATTGTCACTTTTAGTTTTGGTCAACACAAAAATTATTGGATTCAACTTGGTCTTGGTTGTCCTATGAACACCGTACCTAAAAGATGGCTCTATCTAACTTTCTAACTGATGTTAATGATATTGTTTGGCTATTGGTTGCATGCACCCAGCTGGAGTGATGAGGTGGGGATATCAAGTCCCACCAGTTTCTATTTAGAAGCTGGGTCTTCTTATTATGAATTACTAAAGTTTAGCATCCACAATTACAGAAATTAAAAAACCAACACACAATTGCAAACAATTACATAAAGCACCCGATCGCTAATACGTTGCGTGTGATAGAAGTACTTACAGTGTGCGTATTCCGTTCTGCACAAAAAGTGAGCACAAAAAAAATGTCCGACTTTTTTTATCCGTTTCACACAACACACAGGCACATGCTAATAAATTTACTAGTCTTAGTCTTAGAAGTCGGACTTCTAAATCACAAGAAATTATTGGGTAACAATTAAAATTGTTTCCCTATATTTTCTTTTGACTTAGAGAATTTAGGGGTTTTTTTTTAGGTAATTAAAAATGAAAACAATAGAGTTTACAAAAATTATTACACCACACACTCGTAAAACGAGGTGAAAATAAATTTAAAACTCTCCTTGTAATAGACAGGCTAATTTGACCCACTTGTAATATACACCCATTCAACACATTCCCAGAAAAGTTGGATAAAGGTTAATGGGTTAACAAATAAAAGTTATTCTAAGGCTGCAAAAAGGTTAATGTTATGGGTAAGTTAAAAGGCTAGTTAATGGTCTAAAGAAAGAAAAGGAAAAAAAATGCCTAGATCATTTCCTAAGTTCAGGTCGGCATTATGACATCTCTATTGAATAAGCCAAGAAGTTCTAGTGTAATAATTCAATTTTGATGTCATTCCTAAAGCAATTAATCAGAAAAATGAGAATAATGAGATCATCAACGAGATAATACAAACTCAAGAAAAATCAGAGTTTATGTATAACCCTCGGAAAAATAGAAAGGTTCAAAACTTTCAAGGTTAAGTATTATTCTAAGGTTTTCTAGTATATACTTCACTCATCAACTTCGAGTTATGCTAACATGGCTCGTGGTGCAAAGATAATCTAGTTGAAAAATCTTATGAACTAGATCTAACTTAAGCATCATACTAAACTTTCAGTCTTTATCAATATACCAATATGTCAAGTTGGCTTGCATTTTTTTGAGCATAAAACATTTAAAATCCATTTTCATAATCGCAAAAGACCTTGTTTTCTTGACAGCAAAGCACAATTTTTTTTTTTAAGAATAAGAAAAGAAAACACTACGAAAAATTCACCGACTCATGAACCCTACCCCCAAACCTAATCCAAACATTGTCCTCAATGTTTAACAAAATAATTTTGACAAATGAATGAAATAAGTACATGAGAGGAGGTTAGAACAGTAGTACATGATAGGATGATCAGACGCCAATGTTGTCGGCGGCGGGGTTCATCTGCTTGCATCGCAGGATGCTCCAAACTAGAGTCCATTTTCCTGTTTTGGATGTGATTTGGGACTTTTTGGAATTCCTCCGGCCCAGTTGGTGCCTAATGGGTACAGGATCGTTCTTCTCATTTTGATTAGGGCGAAGGAAGCTGGCATCCGCGTGATTCCGCATGTGATCCAGTTGTTGACTTCTCATTTGAACAATCACGCTGTTTGTAAAATGACATCGCCGACTTGCTTTAAGAATTTGCCTAAGAAGTATTGCTTCTTGGCTCATGCGGATTCAAAGTATTTCCAGTTGCGCTTGATTGTATGTTGATCGTTGCTCGTGTTGCCTCGCAGGACGGTTTCCCACTATTCCTCTTACCCTAGAGGAGCGAAACATTATGGAGAAATTTCGCGACTTGCCAACGAAGAATGTGGTGGAGGTCATATGTGTTCCCAACTTTATTCGCAGTGGACTGTGTGACAACTGACATGAGGCCCTCACTATTTACCAATCGTCGCGAGTTAAGTCTGAAGGTGGGGCTCCTTCTAAAAAAATGAAGGTCGTCGGAGTTAAGGCTCTTGTTTTGACTAACACCGAGGAGGCATCTAAGATGCTGACCTATTTTTTGAGCTTGAAGAAGTCCCATGTTAGAATTGGGTTGTCTTCAAATTGATCAACTCCAGTAAGTGGTAAGCATGAGCCCGATCGGCCCGTCGGGGCGGAGGCTGATGTTTTCGACTTGAAGAGGGACCACCTGCGATTAGTAGTGGTTGAAGATATATCAAATCTTAGTGTCGCATAGGCTGAAGCTCTGAATAAGCAACTGATGCTAGCTGCAATGGCGGCTTCTACTGGTGCCAATCCGCCTGGGACCGTTCCGATAAGAGGTTTCTGTGAGGATCCGCCTGAGGTTCTGGAATTCGATTGTCCCATTGGTGGGTTGTCCAATAGTGGTCGTGGTGACACGGGCCAAGTTTCTCATAGTTCGTATAGTTCCCCGTCTCACACCAGGCCGTATTTCAAGGTGTTGGAGGGTCTGTTGGATAACTCGCTTCCTTTTCTTCCTTCGGATCCTGCTAAGTCGTCTCGTATTAAGGGGTCGACTGCTGATGACAAAGGAAAGGTTGTAAAGGAGGGCCTGGGAGCAAT
This sequence comes from Berberis vulgaris, assembly GCA_963556465.1. Classification (NCBI taxonomy): domain Eukaryota; kingdom Viridiplantae; phylum Streptophyta; class Magnoliopsida; order Ranunculales; family Berberidaceae; genus Berberis; species Berberis vulgaris. Next base: position 73,217,509 of record OY747134.1, read on the forward strand.
AGCGACTAAAAGGGTGGTGTTGGCATAATCGTTCATCCGTGAGAACTTCATCCTGATGCGTGGATAAGTCAGTTTGCCCCGAACTTAGTAAAGATGGGTACTCAGGTCTGGCACCAGGAGGTTAAATGTGGACCATGCTTCGAAGAAGCATATAAGCATACGTCATAGTTAGCTAATGTATCACGTTCCAAAACCCGAGGAGGATACGCTAGAGGGACGTATGGATAAGGGTTTAAAGTACTTTATGCTGGCAATGTCTCACTTGAGCCAGGTGGCCGTTGTTGGGATGGAAGTCGGAGCGACTCGTGAAAGGGTGTATACCATGGAGTGTGTCTTCTCGAACATGCAAAGGTTGTATTCTGGCGCGTTTTTCAAAATTGAACTGCTAAGGAAGTAGAATGAGGAGAGGAGGCTAGAACAGTCGGTTGTTGCTGCTGAGACTCAGAGGGTTTGTCTGGGTGCCCTTGAGTCTGACTTAGCAGAGGTCGTGTCCACGAGAGACAGATTCCAGCAGGAGTTGGATCTGACCTGCCGTGATCTGGAGATTGCGCAAGAAGCTATGACTGAGGCACGTTCTGAATTGTGGTCCCTTGCTGAGGAGAATGCCTTGAAGGAGGCTGATTGGGCTATTAAGAAACAACAGCTAGAGTCTGATGTGGCATTTAATGCTCGAGTGGCGTGGAAGGCCGAGGACCAGCTTGAACTAAAGCAACATGAGCACAGTGTTGTAAAAAGCAGTCTGATTACGAAAAGCCTAATGTTGATGCGATGACTGGCAAGCTTAAGCTATTGGAGCGTGAACTTGTCGAGGCGAAAGCGAGTGAGGGGGAGCTTCTCCACGAGCAAGGCAAGTGTGAATTTCGTTTGGTCGTTCATGGTAGATTGGAGCTGCTGGCGCTGATAAAGGAGGAGCTTTCGGAATGGGACCTCGATCGTTATAAGAAGATGTCATATAGATATGTCAATGGATTTTGCGTCATCAAACGAAGAGGGTGGTTCCGATCCCAATGCTCAAGCTGCGGCGCATATGGACGCAACTTATGCTCCCTCCTTAGTGAAGCTTAGCTCTTCTGTTTCTAAACCTTCTCCTGGTAAGGAGTAAACTTTGTACACTTGCACCTTTTTTGTTTCAACTGTTTAATGAAAACAGGTTTATCTTGAGTACGTTCTGTATCCGTTTTGTGTTCATTATCCTTATTGTGTGTTTTCTATTTTGCCTTTTCATTTTACTTTAGCATAGGCTGGTTGGATCAATAGTCAGTCGAGTAGTCGGTCTGCTATTAAGAGTTTGACCATTTGCGTTGCAAGTGACTCAAAGTCACTATTGCATAGTCACGTCCGATAGTGGACATTCCGCAAATGGTTCAGATGTGGGCTATGTTGCCCAACTTTGGCCCATTCTTAAGGTAAGCCGCTGGGGGCTCGTTTTGCAAATCTAACTGTCGATCGCGATTGCTGGCATGAGTGAACTGTAATAGTCGAGCACATGTGTTATCTCTAACCTAGAGCGCTTACTCCGTGTCAAGTTTTGCAAGCTCGGGCTGGCATTCCATGTAGCACTTGTTCGCTAGTTGGCGGGACAACTTATGGGTCGACTTTAACGGCCTTTGCTGGTAATAAAATGTCAGCTCATGCGAGCATGGAGACGCTATTTGAGCTGTGACTTATCTTTGCGGCCGCTTTTTCGAAGGAGAGTAGTGGTCGTGTGGCGAGCTGTCTAGGGCTCCCACCTTTCAAACCATCTATGTCTGAGCAAAGTGGAATATAGGTTTGGGGTGCAAGGATTTGGCGATCATGGTCTGTTGAATAACGATGATCTCGTGGCGAGGCGTCGACATCATTTCAAGCCTAACTAGTCTCCCACCTTTCAAACCATCTACGCTCGCACATAGCGGGCTACAAGTTTGAGACGAGGGGGTTCGACAACCATGTTGAAGAGCAGTGGTCCCGTGGCAAGCTGTCAGAATCAATTCGGGACTGACTAGGCTCCCACCTTCCAAATAATCTACACCCATGCGCATCGAGCTACAAATTTAGGAGTTTTCGGTGACCATGGTCTGTAGAAGAGTAGTAGTCCCATGGGAAGCCGACAAAATCAGTTTGGAACAAATTAGGCTCCCACCTTCTAAACCTACGCCCGCGCAATGGGGTCTACAAGTTCAGGGTTGGTAATTTGGCGACCATGGTCTGTAGAAGAGCAGTGGTCCCGTGAAGAGCCGTCAAAATTAGTTTGGGACTGACTAGGCTCCCACCTTCTAAACTATCTACGCCCGTGCAGTGGGGGCTATAGGTTCATGATTGGTAATTTGGCGACCATGGTCTGTAGAAGAGTAATGGTTCCATGACGAGCCGTCGAAATTAGTTCGGGACTAACTAAGCTCCCACCTTCCAAACAATCTACGCCCAAGCAATGAGGGCTACAAGTCTGGGCTTTGATCAGAAGCTGTCGTTGCCAGTTGTCACCAGCTAGGCTTACCTGATCGGGTTTCGCGACTGTTGTCTGTGAAGGGGGCAACGATCCCTGGCAAATCGTCATCACCAGGCGTGACAGCGCTGATTAGACTCCCACTTCCTAAACCATCGGCATCCGCGCTAGGCGGACTAGGTGTCAAGGTGAACTGGAAGTCGTCGTCGTCTGCCAAGGTTGACTAAGCTTGCCCGGCTAGGTGGAAGCTCCGCCAGCTGCAAGCATGCGAACCTATATCCGCTAGCAAAGTGCATTGTGCGGATGAGTTATGAAGAGACAGAAGTACCTTGAATCACCTGGCGATATGCAGTTGTGATTTGTTTGTCAGGAATGACTGAGGTTTCTAATGCTCGTGTCAGGCACGTGGTAAAATATTGTTTGAATAGGGGGTCGAGCCCATGGGCCCGTAAATTGAGAGTCCGGTTTCTCGTACGCAATATGTTACGTCTACGATGTAGTTCACATGGTAGCACATGTACGGCATGGATTGCGAGCGTTTGACATGTCCCCTTGTTCTTCATTTTTGCGCGATCTCGTGGTCACCATCTCTTTGTATTTTGAAGAAAAATGATGCTAGTAAAAGGCAAGAACTTTGTCATCCCCACAGACGGTGCCAAACTGATGCAGTTGTTTTCCGCTCCCTGTTTTGACCTTGACCTGCACAAGGAACGCACGTGAGCCATGGACCACCGTTGTGGTGGCCGATGACACTCTGATGCTAAAGTCAGACAGGGATCTGAGAATGTGTAATGTTGTAGGCAGGGAATTTGTAGCGTACTTTAGCTTACCAACCTCATGACTTATTTATAATACAAGAGTCATGGTTCAACCAGGCCATCAATGGTGTAGTTTAGGGAAGAAAATTTGCATGGAGATCCTTCTCTAATTAGGAATCGAGTTGTGGAGGGAAGTTTCCCTTTTAGCCATGTGCTCTTAGATACGAGGGAGATAGTTCGCATTTCGAGAGTATTCTATAGGTAGAAGTCTCCATATGTGATACGTACTCTGGAATCTGCTTCCTAGTTGGAAGCAAAGAGCTATTGTAATTGCCCGTCTGAAGCTGATCCTCGAGATACTTGCCTTAGCATGGCTTACGGGTAATGAGGATAACTGTGAGATACGTGAGCTTAGCAGACTGTGAGAATCCGAGTCCTTCTAGCGAACTGCATTGGGCGAGCTTGGAACCGCTTGGGCCGAATTAGTGTTCGACTGACGCTAGGACAACCTGTTACTCATCGAGATCATCATGACACGTGTACGGTACAGAATCAAGACCATTTTGGTGTATCATCAATTATGTATTCACGAGTCTTTGCTAAAGTATCAATTGATTATATGCATTTAACTTGGTGAATCCCTAGTGGTAGGTTGTCTCAAAGAGTATTTAATCAGAGGATATGTTACTGATGGGTGAGGTGATAAAAAATTGCATTTTTGTCTACAAAGCTAGACTATACCTTGTCTCGTAAAGTGTATACTTGAAAATAATTATGCATATAACAAGTGACGGAACCTTGAGGATTTGCTCCTTTCACCTCCTTTGGAAGCTTTAGACAATTGCAAACTTAATTGACAGAGTGGGGTGGTAGGTTTAAAAGTCTGAGTGGAAAGCAGACAATGAAAAGATATTTTAGTAAGTCTATGCAGCCAGGGCTATTAGCCATTTTTTTGTCAGGGTTAGACTCTTTTACATTTTTATTCATTCCCTTTAAAAATTCAATAACAAACATCATTCATAGAAAGCATAAAAGTGTAAAAGAGCCCAACCCTGACAAAAAAAATGGTTGATAGCCCAACCCTAGAATTTTTGAAGATATTCAACTAAAAGTGGTGGTACAAAGAGAAGACCAATTTAACTAGTGGTGGTGTGAAGGAGCATGTACACATAGAAACACCCTTTATTTTAGAGGTACTCTCCACTTTATAAAACTTTGAAATTTATGAAAAAAACCCGAAAATTTTTTTTTTTTCAGAAAAATGCACTTTTTGGTAGATAGTTTTTGTATTTTTACAGAAAATCGAAAATTACGAAACAAATCTTGAAATTTACAAAAAACCCTCAAAAATATGTAATTTTTTCTTTCACCCTTTGTATTTTCATAATTTCAAAAAAAATGAAATTTTCGCCTAAAAAATCGTGAGATTCCACGAAATCTCATTCCTTATTAAAGGTACCCTCCAAGACTGACAATTTTCTATTTTATACCGTCTACGAGACCACGCCTCATGCGCATTGTCGTCCTCCAATTTTTAACTCCAAATATTCGTCTATTGACTCATAGTGCATGTACAAATTTGACTTGCCCGCATTTTGGCATGTAAAATTAGCCAATGGGTTTGATAACCTTTGAACAAACAATCCACAAATTTACCCCAACTCTTCTATTTCTCATTCACATTGTGTTTATTTAATAGAATTGAAAATTCTAGATTGTTGAAGATTGGAGGAGGTGAGAAATCGAACATTTGTTCAAAGATAATGTTCCTACCTTACCTTATTTTCAGTTGGGTAGCATCTAGTAAAGTTTCTTAGTCATTTCTTAATCGATTTTCATGCATTGTATGAAATGGGAGTACCACTAATTTATTATTACCAATCAAGGTTCATGTATTAGTATTATATTTACTGTAGCAGGTACCACTAATTTATAAGAATCTATACCCTAAAGTTTACATATTTTAGAACCTCCATCACGACCCATGCTTCCTCCAATTTCAACAAATGTAATCAACAAATCTACTCACCTAATACATTCGAGTTGATGATCGAACCTAAAATCGACACCAAGGTCTTTGAAGAAGAAAACCCATTTTCTTCTCCTTTTATTTTCCCTTTCATTCTCAACTGGAGACCCTCGTCTAATATGCTGAATCTACACTGTGCATCTCTACCTACTTTTGAATCAACGGCTCAGACCGTATTTACCTTTTCACAATGATTAGATCTGAATTATTCCAAACTCAATAGATAGAGTTATTTGGGGTATTATGAAAGTTGGGGATGGCCACATACAAGGGGTGTGCTCCAGTAGACGGTAAAAAGTAGAAGATCGTCATTGACTATCAGTCTTGGGGGTACCTCTAATATTTGAAACACTTGGAAAAGACTATTATTAGCTATCAGTCTTGACTATAAATATGCGACCTCATTTCACATTTTCACACATCTCTCACAAGCATTTCCAAGAGTTGTGTTATGAAATCTTAAAAGTTAACCAATGTCAAAGAGTTAAAAACTTGGTTTGCTTTATATGCTTTACGAATGGTTTCTAAGCCTTTTGAACATTTGTAGAAGTTCTTCTCAAATGTCTAATTAAATATCTAAAACAACTTTCAAACGTTTTCTAAGAGCTTGACAAAGTATTGTGTATTGTGCATATGCAAGCAGTGAAACGACGGATCAAGTGAGACTATGATATAACCGCTAGAGAGAAGCATTGTTGAAGCAAAGCTCTATGTATGGAGTGAGGGCAAGAAGTGACATTACATTGTGAAACCAGTGTAGAGTTGTCATATGTGATTCTTGTACTCGTGATATTTGTTTCATAGTGGATATTTCTCTCTGTGGATATAACTCTTGCTAGTGTCAGCAACAAGTCGGTGAATCACGTTATATTGTTGCCTCGTTTACTTTTCCAATACATGTATATTTTTTGTGTGTGATTGTCAAGTAAATCAAATGTTTCCATAGATTATCACAATGAATCAATTGCAAATAATAATTTCACAAACGAGATTATCCATGCTCTAGCTGCAAGCTTTAGGTTTTCATGCCCATGCCCTTTTGATTGATACCATGGATGCTGACTGGTTTGGTTTATTAATAGGGATGGGATCCGGGGACACAAATCTCATTAGCCAATCCCACACCAAAAGTAATGACCCTTGGTGCAGATTAAATCAATGGTTGTGAGCCATCTATTAAAATGGTTTAAGATAATTAAATGGTTCAAAATCTTAGCCAAGCCAATTCATTTGTTTCTCAAATCCCAAATAAAAAGGAAACTCCATATTAACATTATCTTTCCTTTCTTAGCTAGTATGTTTGGTTCGCATTTTTTTTTAATATCAACCACATTTTTTGTTCTTGTGTGTGTGCTATTCTTCACAAAAAGTTCAACACCCCCACCACCATCACCACAATTTAGATTTTGATTTCATAGGGGTATAGAAATGTTGATTAGTTTTATTTTTATCTTTGAACTTTTATGATAATGGCTTAAAAGCTAATTATGCTGACTAGAGAGAGACAAATTTCGTTCTAAGCCGAAATTTGAGTTTTACTCCTAAAGCAACGAACATGACAAGGGCACACAAATTGTTACTTGAGTATTCACACTAATCGGTCATGTTAGTTATAATATTTAGATAAAAATAAAACAAATCCAAAGGGAAAAGAGCCGAGCAAAAAAAATGTAAAACAAACTGCAACTTCCAAATAATCACATCATTTGATCATTGAATCTGAATGTCCTTTTGACCAAACCATTCAAGTTTTAAGTTGTTCTAGAAATTGTTTGAAAAAAAAAGTTACAATTAATGATTCAAGTTTGGACCTAAAACTTGAAACTTGATGATTGAATATAATAACCAAGCGGTCTGACTGTGTTGACAAGTTTGGGAATTTAGATAAGTATTATACCTCATCACTTTAAATTATAAGGAATAATATATTTAAGGGCAAATGAATAAAATTCGTATCAAATAAAAGAAAATGAAAAATAGTGCAATTAAAATATTGAATCACTGAAGAAGACTAAATGGAGTGAAAACTCGACATAATGGAATGAAAACTTAAAATGGTAGTGTGGGGAGGTAGGTTTAAAAGTATGAATGGAGAGGAAATAGTGAAAGGCATTGACTTTTTGACACCACCCCTTCTGCTGAAGTACATCACAACCCATTTTTAATGTGTTGAAGCACACCACCAATATAAACCTCTCTCTCACCACTGTTCATCTTCTTCTTCACTCACTATCTTCTCTCTTCACATCAACTGACAAAGCAACGCTACCCCGCCGGCCTCGCTACTGCCGACGTACCACCCTTCTCATCATTTTCTCATTTCTTCTTCTTTTCCCTCCCTTATTCTTCTCTTCTTCTCCATCGCCAAAAACACCACCATACCCCCGCCTCCTTCTTATCTTCTCCTCTATTTTTGTTTTTTTCCCTTGAGCAGATTCGTGCGGTGATGGTGTGCTTTAGAAATGTGGGGGTATGCTTCAGAAATAGAGGTGGTGGTGTCTTTTAGCAAAAGTGGTGGTGTCAAAAAGTCGCTACTATAGTGAAAAGAAATTCAACTAAAAATGGTGGTATAAAGAATATTCCACTTTATCTAGTGGTGGCATGAAGGAGAAGGTGCAGATAAAAGTTCCATTTATTTTAAGGATATTAAGAGGTACCCCCATTTCATAATGTGACACTCAAAATACCCCCCAAGTGTTTCAAATATTAGAGGTACCCCCCAAGACTAACAGTCTTCCATTTTTACCGTAGGCGAAAGCGCGTCCCCAGCACGGGTCGTCCCCAAGTTTCATGATACCCAAATAATCCTCACACATCCCTTGCACATGGCCGTCCTCCAAGTTTCATAACCCCAAATATCTCTCTCTTAAGTCAAAGTGTATGTGCAAATTTGACATACCCACATTTTAACACGCAAAATTAGCTAATGGGTTTGAAAACCATTTAACAAACAAACCACAAATTGACCCCAACTCTTTTCTTTCTCATTCATATTGTGTTCATACAATAGAGTTGAAACCCCTAGATTGTTGAAGATGGGTGGAGGTGAGAGATCAAACATTTGTTCAAAGGTAAAACTCCTACCTTACTTTATATTTAGTTGGGTAGCATCCAACGAAGTTTTTAGCGCTTTCTTAATTGATTTTTATGAATTGTATGAAATGAGAGTACTACTTATATATCTATTAACCATCAGGGTTCATGTCTTATTATTATATTTACCATAGAGGGTACCACTGATTTATAAGAATCTATATCCTAAAGCTTACATTTTCTTAGATCCTCCATCACGAGCCATGTTTCCTCCAATTCCAGCGCATGTAATCAGCATATCTACTTATCTAATACCTTCAAGTTGACGATCGAATCCAGATACGACACCAAGGTCTCTGAAGAAGAAAACCCCTTCTTCTTTTCGTTTCCCTTTATTTATCAACTAGATACCCTCTTCTGACATGTTGATCTTCAACGTCCATCTCCACCTACTTTTGAATCAACAAGCCAGACTATATTTACCTTTTCTCCACGGTTGTATCTGAATTATTCCATAACAAAGAGATAGAGTTATTTGAGGTATTATGAAACTTAAGGACGGGCACGTACAAAAAGTGTGCTCCAGTAGACGTTAAAAAATGTAAGTCTGCCACTGACTGCCAGTTTCGAGGGATACCCCTAATATTTGAAACACTTTGGGGATACGTTGAGTTTCACATTATTTATGAAGTGGGAAGGGGTGATAGAAACCAACGAATATCTCTGTTGAACTAGTCTTTGGTTGTTCCTATTTGTATGGTCATTTGTTGTACTTGAATTAGTTAGGATATGATTGTTTCTGTTTCGGAGCTCTCCTTCTTTCAAGGAGATTGTGTTGTATTCTGATTGTAACTCTCTCTCTACAAATACTTACATGGTATCAGAGCATCCTCTCTCCACAATAATATAATCCTTTATTTTATATTCAAACTGTAAGTGCCAAAATTTTATTGATGATAATTTCTACCCAAAACTTATTGAGTGGTGTAACTTCATTTTAATAATATTATGCATTTTTTTAAGATGGTGCATAAGTTGACAAATCAAAGTAGTACCCAAACTATTATATTTGTTTTTCCTTTACTTTGTGGGGTTTATAATACTCTAAGGTAAAGATCTTTTGGAGTGCTTAAAAAGAAATGATATCTTACGTTCTTTGAATTGTACAATTAATATTCAGTAGGAGCATGTCATGTTCCAGCCGATTTTGTGTTCTCTACAGTTCCCCAATCTCTAAGTACACTAATACAACCACCTTACATAATGTTGTTTACAATGAAGATTGTAAAGAATGCTCTGATTGAGAAGAAGGTTTTATGATTAGAGTAGAAATAGACATGGAAAAGGACTGGGAAGAAAGGTCTGCGATCGTAATACGATTGAAATATTAATGATATTATGAAGTATTAAATGGAAATGGAGAAAAAATAAGGAAGGGGGAAAGCTCATGTGAATATTCAGATTTCTTTTTCAACACTTCTAGAGAGCCAAGCCCGCCCATTACCATCCATCATCCTAGAGATTGAGTCATTTTCAGCATCTTTAGGAAGATGGATGGTATTGGGCTGGCCTGGCGCGGACCTGGCTCTCTAGAAAAATTGTTCCTTTTTAGTTGGGATTTGGGAAACAAACCGCTCGGCTTGGCTAAGATTTTCAGCCATTTTATCATCTTAAGCCATTTTAATATTTTAATTGATGACTCACAATCATTGATTTAATTTGATCGAATTGTCGTCGGTTTGGTTGTGGGATTGGGTCGTGAGCTTTATGTTCCTGGATCCAATCCTTTATTAATACTAGGGTGCGGACACACTTTACGTGCAAGTATATTCAATATTTTTTCATTTTATTATCAAAATTCAATAATAAATCAAAATTATTATTGAACTTCTAAGCAAAATAATTATTTACACTTTTAATTTAATTCATTTAATTAATTTAAAGATTAAAAAATAATATTATAAAGTAAAATATTGGAACCAAAGATTACACTCGCACTATTGTAAGGGTCAATTTATAGTTTATAAATAATCAGGAGCTTCAAAAATATGTTAGGGGCTTAGATGTAATTAATCAATATTTACAAGAGGATGGTATTGATTGTAAAAAAATATGAATATGGAGGGCAGAATGGCAAATCCAAAAGTTAGAAGTAAGTAGGGGCGGGCACGGAACGGGATGGACCTCATCCATATCTTATCCCATTCGTTCGAGATCGGATTGGGATGTAATTGATTTCATCCCGACCTCATACCATCCTAAACGGATTTGGGATGGGATGGGATGGGATGAGCATGTAATAAATAGTCCTCCAATGAAGAATAACAAAAAAAATTCATCACATTGCTCACACATAAATGATGTCTAATTTATGTACATATAACTTTCATCATAACAATATTAAATGTCCTATAAAATTTATGGTCTAATGAATTTATAGTTTTTTATGTTAAGTATCCTCTATGTGATACAAAAATAATTGTCGTATAACCAATCTAAAATGTAAAAAATATAAATTCACATAAGTTATATTTGAACTAAAATATTCAAACTAAAGTTTTTATTTAAACAAATAGTACCAAATCAAACAAATAAGTTTTCAAATTGATGCGTCTAAAATTCAGTCTCCAATAAGTAAAACCTGCAAAACAAATGTTAGATTGTCAGAGACCACCTTTTTGGTGGCCAAAGTCACTATGATGCTTAAGTCAGTAACTTAGTTGGAGATGGAGATAAAACTGAATAGAACTCAGTTAAAATTGCATACCTTTGTCGAATATTCCCTTTACCTTTTATAATGGTCATTGTTAATTCCCTGCGTGACTTAAGCATGTGAGGCGCAACAAGGTGATACGTTCTCTGTAACAGTCTCATCCTTTCTGGAAGCGTAACTTCCTCCACGACTATGTAACGTTCCTCCCCTTTGAGGGAGAGCTTTATCAAGACTGAATTTGGACCTCTAATTATAATTTATTCTGACAGATCTTGTTTGGGCTTTCGTGACTGAATTTGTCTTCTTTGGGCTCATGACTTGGCTTGGTCTTGGGATACTTATTTCTCGTAGTGGACGATCAATGCCACGTATACAACCGAGATGTTGGTCTTATTTGATGTATCATCAACTACTCCCCCCTTTGGTTAGTGGGCAAGGGCAAGCCACATATAGCCTAAGGGGGGCAATTACCCCCCCCCCCCCCCCCCCCCCCCAACTTTAAAATTTATGACACTATTGTACAAAAATGGAGTGGGTCTAGTACTATTTTAATTAACTTTTCACTAGTTGTCCCCCTTAAAAAAACTAACAAACTATATTGCCCCCCTATATATAAACAAACTATTGCCATTACATAAGTTGTTGCCACGTAGGACAAACACTCACATTTTACTGTTCATGAACAGTGAAAAAACCACTTTGAAATGTTAGATAGATGCTCAATGAAAATACCATGTTTGCTCACCAAATTACAACATAACTCTTATAGGTTCCATGCAAAAAAGGTAATTTGCCTCATGCACTTCAATTCAACCACTTTACACATAATTGTTTTCTATTCTCTTACTAGCATTCCACATACCACCTCATGTTCACACAATTACTTTCTTATGAAATCAAATCCATTTTCACCATCTACATTTAGCTACAGCTAATTGGGGTTCTTATAGATATAATTAATTAAGTTGACAAAATATTGATCAATTTAGCATCCATTTTACAAACATTAATTTTGTAAGTAATCTTAAAATTATTGCAATATCTGTGAAATGAAATTTCAAAAACAAAAGCACTAAGATTTTTTCTTCTCTTGAAAACCAAAATTTTGAATGTTTATAGTATAACCAGAATCACATAACTAGTTATTTGTTTGTCAATAATTATTAGCAACTTGTTGACTTAACAAACAAAAATTATTAGCCAATTGTTAATTGAAAATATTATTGTACCAAAAGCAAAATTTGAGAATATTGTATCAAAATAACCTCAAAATTTAGATTTATATGATCTATTCAAAAAAATTTGTTTTTGCCCCCTTGGCCAAAAATCCTGGCTTTGCCCTTGTTAGTGGGTATGTTGACATGGCCACTAACTCGACGACGGTTGGAATTTTCGACTTCGTCATTGTCTCGCATTTAATGTTGTTGGCAGTTTTCGGTGGGTTGGTATCCCAATCTCTCGTTCATCAGTTTGTTTCTGCGTGTATTTTGGAATTTCGTTCAGTAATCGTATCTCGCACGTCGTCCTATGGGCAGTCTCTTCGTTGTTCGGCTCTACAAAAGGGGGCGTGATTGATATGTTCCTCTTTTTACGTTGCTTGATTTTTGAATTAGGATTTATTCGCCTTTCTTATTTGTTTTCTTTGCTCCTTTGTTACTTCACGATGTATGTTGTTGATATACCAGACGGCGAGGCACTTACTGCTTATGAGGCCTACTTCTCGCCTAATAATGGTCCTCAGGCGACGTTGTACAACATTCGTTCCAATTATGGCCCGCCATCTGACCTTGAGATCGTTCTGTCAAGAAAGAACGAAAGTCTTTATCGTCCAGGTAGATTGTACTCTACTCGTCTATGTTCTCTTCTGACTTACGATTCCTTGTTCCAGAGCTGTTTTGGGAATATTTGGATTTTTGGGTATTTCTCCTGCTTAGATGGGTCCTAATGGTTGGAAGGTTATGGTTTCTACCTATGCGAGAGCCATTCTTTCTAGCATTCCCTTAACTGCCAAAATCATGAACTCGGTGGTTGGTCTGTTGGTCACAAAAAAAATTTGCTTCCTCCACTCTCCTGCTTGTTTTGGGAATCTTGACGATGACATTAGGGGCTGGTCGAAGTTCTGGTTTTATGCTTCTATCAGTTCTGGTTACTTCAAATTACATGGTCATTAGATTATTCATCCATTCTGAGTTACTGACAAATGGAAGGACCTACAACTCACTGTGGAAGAGCAGATGATCGGTGATAGTTTCTTGGACATTCCTGTGATTCCCTTGGGAACATTTCTTTCTGGGGATATAGTGAGGTGCAGTGATTTATACACTATGAACTAAGCGGATCAGACTTTGCTTGCTGTTTCCCAGGCTGAGGAGATTGCTGCTCGTGTTGCTCCTGTTAGTGTTAGTGCTGCTAGTGTTAATGGGAAAGTGAGCTCGGGCAAATGTTTTACGGATCTCGATGGTCATGTTAGCATTAGTGTTGCTGGCCCGACTTCTAGGAAGAGGAAAATTTCGAGGTCTGCCAACCCATTGAAGCGATTGATGATAAGTCGTGGCCATGTTTTGAGGAAGAAGCGGCTTTCCACCCGTGGTGTTGCTCGAGTTGCTTCTCGCCCAGGTTTTTCTGCTAAAGAAGTTGTGAAGGAGGATCGCTTATCCCTCGAGGAGGCTGAGAAGATGACTTTGGCATTGGAAAAGAGTAAACATGAAACTATTCGTCCATTAGACGATAATAAAAGGAGGTTAATCTCTGCCTATGGTGTGCCTGACATTGCTGGATACTCTTGATGATACATCAAAATATACTAATCATCTCGGCTGTACACGTGGCATAAAGACCCATCACAAGAATACATCGCCCGATCCACTAGGCCAACTCATATGGTCCAGAAGGATTGAGGCCAATTACAAAGGCCTAGACTAAGCCCATCTCTAAGGAAGCATAAGCAGGATCCAAATCCAGGCTCAGACGAATCAAATCCCAAATCCAAACCCGTTACACGTTCTCTCATAAAAGAAGAAGAACGTTGCACCAAGAAAGAGCCATGGAGGGACCTACGCCTCCATGAAATCATCTCCATTAAGGAGGAAACTGTTACAGAAACATCTCCTTCCATTGCACCTCACATGCTTAAGTCACGCAGAGAGTTAACTACGACCATGATAAAAGGTAAAGGGAACATTTGACGAAGATATTCAACTTTAACTGAGTTTTGTCCAGATTTACTTCCTTTTTCCAACAGAGTTACAAACTTAAGCATCAGAGTGCCTTCGGCCACCAAAAAGGTGGTCCTTGGCAGTGTAATAATGGTTTTGCAGGTCAAACTCACAAGAGGATGATTTTTTGATGCATCAGTTTGGTGTCGTCCGTGGGGAACGACGAGTTTTTTTTTCTAAGATAAAACACAAGTGACAAAGTTCACCACAACCTAGCAAAAGATTGAAGAATCCATCAGAAGGAATAATGAAATCTGCAGATCCCCTATCTAGTAATGATCGCGACTACTCTCCCTCCGACGCATCAATAACGGCTCAAGGAATAGATACAACTCGAATCACCAGACCAATAACATCCGAAAATGAGGGTCCACCGCACGCAATACTCCATACAACTATTGACGCGACCACGAATCCTCGGGTAAATTCTCTTATAACCCAGATGGAACACGTAACAATGATGTTGGGAAGGATCTCACAGAAGCACGCTCAACTAGCTAACCCGGTTCAAGCACAGCCCAACAAAATCTGCCAATCAATCTCAAGAGAGTGGCAAAATCCTAGCAGAACCTCAACAAGGAAACTTCGAGAGTGGCAAAAATCCACTATATGAAGGAATGCTTACTGAAATCCCATTCAGAACAAGAGTCACGGACCCTAATGTGTTATACGAATTGGCAAAACCACAATTCTCTGTCGCCCTCATGAAGATAGCTATGTCGAAAAAGTTCACTCCACCAAAGTTTGAGGTGTACGATGGTACTTCCGACCCGATCGATCATCTGAGACACTTCCACCACATGATGGCTCTAAAGGAGACTATGGAATCGATTCTATGCAGAACATTTTCAATCAGCCTCACTTCTACATTGATGAACAGGTTCAATAGTCTGCTACAAAGATCGATAGATTTCTTTTAATCTCTGGCCACCGCTTTCATCACCAGATTTATTAAAAGCCAACAGATGAGGAAAGGGTCGCCCTACCTCCTGCATATCAGACAGAAACCCGAAGAAACAATACGAGAATATGTCACCCGCTTTACCAATGAACTGACAATGATCGACGGATGTAGCAATGACACAGCCGCAACAACCTTCGTGGTTGGACTAAAGAGAAGCCCCTTCTTTGACGCTCTTAACCTAGAACCCCCAAAGGGCATGGCAATCCTGCTAAAAATATCACAGAAGCATATCTCCGTAGAAGAGATGAAGGCAGACAGAAAGAAAAATGATCAAGAAAGAGAAAATTTCTCAAGAAAGCAAGAACAAAATGAAGAAAGAAGAGGAGACAATGGACAACAGGAAGGTAGCAACCCGTCAAAGAAACATCAAAGTAGCGGAAGAAGCGGTTTGCTACAACTGGAATTCGAGAGGCTGCAACCAATGCGAGATCGACACGAAAGGGTAATAAACTTAATGAAGATCGCGTATAAACCATACACAACTAGCTATGAAGACAAGTCGAGCGAACATACTACAACATATGGCGAGGTAAGATAACATTAACTGGCCACTAAGGATGAGAGGGGACCCAGAAGGGAGAGACAAAAGTAAATACTGCTCATTCCATAGGGATTATGGGCAAGATACCGAAGAATGTTACAACTTAATGTACGAAATTGAATACTGAGTTCAAAAAGGACTACTAGACGAATTCATCGGGATGCCAGGAAAATGGATCGAATGGAAAAATAAAGCAGACAATGTTGCGGGATCAAAAGAACAGTCCAAAAAATTAATATACACCACACACTGCATAGCCAAAGGAAACAAAGCAGCTAGGCAAACGCCTTACTCGAACCGATCTATATTGGAACAAGGGTACCAACGAAGCACTTAATAAAACATGGAAAAACTTGCATCATCCGATCAATACAAATTAAAAGACCTCATCAGCATTTGCAAGTTTGAATCGAATCACTAAACAACACGCGAGGAAAAGCAAAGGAAAACAAAGTGATAAAAGTACCAGCCCCCAATACAAAGAATGACAAACCATACTCCGAACCAGTATAAGATCCTTAATGGCCAAAACTGATGAAACGCTCAAGGAAACATCAACAAAAATTATGAATTCAGGGACTCCAAATTTTCACGCGGACAGCAAATTAAACAAGTCAATAAACTGGTCGTACAAGGCCGTCAGACAATAAAAGTCGGACACACAAAACTTCTAGTCTGATCAACCACGAAGTAAAAGTTGGACACCCGAGTCACCTAAACACGAAAAACTTCAAATCGACCGAGATGTAAAACTAACAAAGTAAAGGTTGGACACCCGAATTACCTAAACATAACAAACTTAGAATCGACCGAGATGTCGAACTAACGGAGTAAAGGTTGGACACCAGAGTCACCTAAACACCAAAAAACTTTGAATCGACCAAGATGTCGAACTAACAAAGTAAAGGTTGGACAGCCGAGTCACTAAACTCAAAAAGCTTCAAATCAAACGAGATGTCGAAATAACAAAGTAAAGGTTAGACACCCGAGTCACCTAAACATAACAAACTTCGAATCGACCGAGATGTCAAACTAATGAAGTAAAGGTTGGACACACGAGTCACCTAAACATAACAAACTTCGAATCGATCGAGATGTCGAACTAACAAAGTAAAGGTTGGACACCCGAGTCACCTAAACACAAAAAAACTTTGAATCGACTGAGATGTCGAACTAATGAAATAAAGGTTGGACACCCGAGTCACCTAAACTCAAAAAACTTTGAATAGACCAAGATGTCGAACTAACGAAGTAAAGGTCAGATACTTGAGTCACCTAAGCACAAAAAACGTCAAATCGACCGAAATATCGAACTAACGAAGAAAAGGTTAGACGCCCAAATCAACAGACCTCTGGTGGAACAGAGTAAGGGAGTAACAAAATGACTCCAAAAAGCAGACACAGAGTCAGAGCTAAGGGAACGAGTAAATACAGTCCGAAAAGATACAGATGAAGGCGATCCTTTATAAACAAGTCAGAAAGAACGACAACGACCAACCACTAAACAAGCAGTTATTGACACAAAAACCATGATAGTTACAAAAAACAACAAAAGTTAATCTTTATTGATAAACACTACTCAGTTACATCCGGACAAGGTGATAAAGAAGCAAGAGAGGAAACAACGACAGGATCAATATAAGTTGGAACCAGAGAAGAAATCTTTTCAGGAGAAAGGAACATCAACAGCTTCGAAATACTTGATGGTAGAAGGGACAATGACTCCTTTACTGCTGGAGCAGGTTCCTTGACATCATCATCTTCATACGCTTCACCAACCAAGTGACGATACTTAGACAAGTCTTTGCCGAGCCCTTCCATATAATTAAGAAGCTCAATCCGCCTATCAACAACTCGCTTCCAATCTTCAGCTTCGACCACACGAAGCCTATCCTTAGCAGCTGCGAGTTCACTTTTGATCGCGGCAAGCTGCTATTCAGCAGTGGAAAGCATACTGGAAGCATCTGCCTTGACATCACCAAGCGCAACAGTTATTTGTTCCACCCGCCCCTTAGCAGTGTCACACATAAGGGACTGTTCCAATCCAGAAGAAGAAGCTTCATCAAAAGCCGTTTTCTCAACGGATAATTATTTTTCCACATCGCGAAGATGGGTGCAAACCTCATCTAGCTTAGCTTTCAAGGAATCGTGATCAGCAATAAACTTATCCCGTATATTCTTTGCCTCTGTCAAAGATTCCCGAGTAGTAGCGACAATTTTCTCTAAGCTCGCACATTGCATTTTCAACACATCAAATTGGGAAATGACATGAGAAAATACCAGCAATAGCGCTGCAAACCTCCTTTCCAAAAGAGCCACGTGATCATGACCACCTCAATAAACCAAGCCCATTATCCCCGCGTAAGCAAGATGATTCATCCAGTCCATTATCTGCTCAAAACCATGGTCGATATGATCAAACGGGTCAAGCACAGACATCGAAAGCCTCTCCACCAACCACATGTACCATTCATTTACCAATATACATGCATCGTCCTGCACGTCAATATGGATAAACCAACAGAACTCGTCGTCAGACTTGATACAGATATCCTTTGGCCGAGGCTCAATCCAACTAATTTGTGGATGGAGGATGCGAGGATCCAAAAACACTAACGAACCACCTCCGACAGCAGGTAGAACTGATGAAATAGCAGTAACGATGGAGAAACCACGTTTACCCTTCCGTCTGGAAGCATCCGCGGCAAAGGAAGGATCGACAGTAGCGGCAGAAGCAGGAGAAACCTGTTGAATAGGAAACTAGAAATTCGGTTGCTGATATCAATAGAAGGAGAAGGGGAATGATCCCTGAAACATTGATCGCCTACAATAACTTTAGACTATTCCATTGCCAACTGGAGCATTTTCTCATCAATGACTCGAGGGTCGTCATAGACAACTCAATAGTATCCGAAACACCATAGACAGACAAAAGTTTTTTCTCATCGACATCCAATGGATGAGTAGTCTCCTTCTCACTCCTTTTCAATACGAGCCTCAACTCCTTATCCTCCTTAAGAGATTCATGATCTCTCTTGGTAACATCATCACGGGAAGAACTCGGGAGAGAATTACTATCTCGAAAAGAACTTTGATGAGTCATAGATCGAGCAGAACTTGCGAAAGTCATTTCTTCCTCGGGACATGATCGGGATCTAAAGGCAATCACCTTGATGGACTTGTAGACCTTGCAAATTTTCTCTTTCGCGAAACAGGAGCAGAAGTAACAACAGGAGCATCGAGATCCGCAACATCTCGGACCGAACTCACTTTCCAATCAATGCTAGCATCACTAACGCCAGCACGTGCGGCACGAGCAGCATGGACCTTAGCACAAGATTCAGTAAACAAAACTCATTCCGCTTCACCCATAGTGTATAAACCACAACGCTCCAGGATGCCATTAGAAAGAAATGCCTCCACGAAAAAATGGCGAAGCTTAAAAAATCGTTCATCGATCTTCTGCTCCTCAATGGATAAAAGAAGATCCTTCCACCTATTGTGGACTTGGAATGATCGAAAAATCAAACGACCTCGCAATTAGAAGTATCAAGAATTCACGAAAGCATAAAACCAAAACCGTGACCAATCACGAATGTCATCACTAAGATTCTTGAAACAATCAGGGAAGCGAAGAAAACAGATCTCCCTGTACACCAACAGACCAATCAGCAAATGCAAGATCCTAGCGGTTAAGGAAATACCAGACAGAAGAGCCCTCACGTAAGAAGAAACCATCACCTTCCAACCATTAGGGCTCATTTGGGCGGGAGGAATGCTCGAAAAATTCAGATATTCTCATAACAACTCCGGAACGAGGAATCAGAAGCCAAAGGAGAACATGCACGAGGACAATGCGATGTATCCAGCCTTTGGGTTACAAGGGCTATCGCCCCGTCCGGGCAAAACAATCTCAAGGTCAGGCTGGAGATTATAATCAGAACGAAAGGTGTCCAAAGTCGACTGAAAAGCTCTGTTAGGAAAGTAGTGAGCCTCACACAGGGCTAGCGACTTATCACTTAACTTGTCATCAATAGACATCATTAAATAATGAAGAAGCATTGAAGATGAAGAGAATGAAAGAGCAAGCAAACCCTAAATTCAAAGGAAGCATGAAGAGGGAAAATGTATTCATCACATTTCTTTTTATAGAGCCAAGCAATGAAAAGATGGATCATTGGATAGCGTGCAAGATATGATGGCTACGAGAAAATCGAAAAATGCGCGCGAAAGACGAACGAACAAGCAAATGATCGAGACACCAACTCGCAAAAAGTAACTGACAACATTAAATAAAAGGTAATGATGAAATTGAAAGGCAAACTGTCACCAAAGTTAGTAGCCACGACAACATGCCCACTAACTAAGGGGGGAATGGCTGATGATACATCAAAATAGACGAATCGTCTCGGCTGTACATGTGGCATAAAGCCTCATCACGAGAATATAACGCTCGATCCACTGGGCCAACTCATAAGGTACGGAAGGATTGAGGCCAATTACAGAGCCCCAAACTAGGCCCACCTCTAAGGAAGCGTAAGCAGGATCCGAATCCAGGCCTAGGCGAATCAAAACACAAATTCAAGCTTGTTACACGTTTTCTCATAAAAGAAGAACAATGCACCAGGAAAGAGCCATGGAGTGACCTACGCCTCCACGAACGCATATCCATTATAGAGGAGACTGCTACAAAAACATCTCATTCCATTGCGCCTTACATGCTTAAGTCACGCAGAGAGTTAACTACGATTATTATAAAAGGTAAAGGGAACATTTGACAAAGGAATGCAACTTTAACTGAGTTTTGTCCAGATTACTTCCTTCCCAACATAGTTACTGACTTAAGCATCGGATTGCCTTCGGCCACCAAAAATGTGGTCTTTGGCAGTCTAACAGTGGTTTTGCAGGTCAAACTCACAGGAGGACGATTTTTGGACGCATCAACTCTAATGATGATCCTCGAGCCATTGATGATAAGATGCTTCAGCTGGTAGTGGAACAGTCTAGGGACGTTGGTGACCTTAGTCACAATTTTGAGGTTCTTCCCTCTCGATCATCTTCCACTCCTGTCAATGATGCAGTGGGGTTTTCAATTTCTTTTCCCACTAGTCTGGATCCTTTTGTTCCCTTTGTCACTACTACTCGTTCTGCTCTTGTGGCGACCACTTCGCAGCAAGAAGGCAAGAGTAATTTTTTTGTCGTCGCCGTTGTTCCGCCCATTATTCTCGGCATTGGAGGTGGTTCCTCTGTGCTTCCGGATCCTCGTGTGCTTCACCCACAGATTGGTTGGAAGGAGCCTAACCTGGAGGATATTTGTCTTAAGTCGGATGAGAACTTTCGTCAGTTTACCCAGCTTGACGTGTAATGTGGTGCACGTAGGTTGGTTAATGAATGGCATAAGCATGCGGTAGAAGGGTGTAACAATCGATCCATAGAGTACTATATTGTCCGTTTTGGGCCTAAGGCCATCACAACTTTAAAACGCGTAGTACTTTATAGATCCAAACTCGTACATATATTATAGCACATCACTCTCCCGTACCTAGGGGATATGTGACTATGATCTCCTCTTTATAGTTTGCCAACCCTCTTGGGATCCATGGACTCTTGGGCTTCTCTTGCACTCTCCCCCTCAGGTTCGCCCACACAAAGGTATCACAGTCCACTCCCTTGGGAGCCCAACGTCCTAGTTGGCACACTTTCAGCTGGGTCAGGCTTTGATATCATTCTGTAATGACCCGATCCACATAGTACTATATTGTCCGCTTTGGGCCCAAGGCCCGCACGACTTTAAAATGCATAGTACTTTGTAGATCCAAACTCGTACATATATAGCACATCACCCTCCCGCACCTAGGCGATGTGGGACTATGACCTCCCCTTTGTAACTTGCTAACCCTCTTGGGATCCATGGGCACTTGGGCTTCTCCCACACCCTCCCCCTCAGGTCCACCCACACAAGGGTATCACAAAGGGCCTTCGATGTCTGTGTTGGATCCCACTACTCATTTTCGACCATGGTCTTAGGCAGATAATGGATGAGATGAATCACCTCACTTATGTTGGGGTGATGGGGTCGGAGTGCAGGACTGGTCATGGCCAAGTGGATTCTCTTGAAGGGAATGTGGCAGCGCTATTGCTGATGTTTTGTCATGTCCTTTGTCGGCTTGATGTACTGAATGAGCAGTGCACGGAGCTGGGGAGAGCGGTGCTTTGGCTTCTTTAAAGGAAGTGGAAACTGCATGAGATAAGTCAGCTGTAGAGTTTGAGACTTTGACAGCCAATTTAATTGGGGCTCGTGCACGATTGGATGAGTTGGAAAAAGAGTTGTTAGTCGAGAAAGTTGACCATGATGAGGCTCTGCGTTCCGTCATTAAGCAGTCATTCAGCCGTAGGATTGCTGAAGGGCGGGTGGAGCAGTTAATGGTTGCGCTCGATGGAGTTAAGTCGGACATCTCCGCCATGCTGACCACTACTAAAGGGCAACTGTTTTCAGCTAATAATGAGCTTGTTGCAACAAAAAAAAGCTGAAGATTGTGGAGGTGGAAGATTGGAAGAGTGTCGTTGATGGGCGAGTTGAACTTCTTGCCTATATTGATTTGCTTGATGTTGATTTATCTGAGTATCGTCACTTGGTTGATCAAGTCTTCGAGGATAAAGATGTTGAAGAAGGTACCTCAGATCTCCCAAGCGACCTTGACGAGGAAAAATAGTTATCTCCTTCTCCTTCCGATCAGATTCCATCATCCACTTTTGTCGTTGAGAGTGGAACCTTGTCTTTTTCTGTCACTATCGCTGCAGTCTCTCTTCCATCAGTGCTCTCATTGTTTCTATTGTTATTTAAAGTCTATCTTCTTCTCCAGATGTAACAGAATGATTTTCTGAATGAGAAAATTTTTCTTTGACAATATTGTATTGCCTTTTATGAGATTACGATTTGTCCTGGGTCATTTGTTATGATGTGTGTTTTTCCTCGTCAAGTCCTTTGTGGTAAATACTGTCGAGTTGGGATTACCCGTATTGTACTGTTTTCTATTTAGTTTCCTTCGCATGCTTTCTCCTTGAGGTTGTGATTGATTTATTTATGTTTTTGCGCTTTCTTGTCAACCATTCAAAGTTTTTCTTTGTTCCTGTCAATTGATGCATTTTTCCCAATCAAATCCTCAAGTGTTCGCATGCCAAGTTGTTCTAAAACATTTTTAGATTGTGTTGTGAGTGAATTGA
Source organism: Berberis vulgaris (assembly GCA_963556465.1). Taxonomy (NCBI): domain Eukaryota; kingdom Viridiplantae; phylum Streptophyta; class Magnoliopsida; order Ranunculales; family Berberidaceae; genus Berberis; species Berberis vulgaris. Next base: position 73,240,411 of record OY747134.1, read on the forward strand.
TCGCTACTTTTTAGATGGAACCTTCGTGTTAAAAATCGGAGCAAGTTGTATTGTGTACTTCCGCTTCTTGGTTCGACATATAGGGCTGAATAATTTGATTCGTTCGTCCCAACTTTTACTTCATTGGTCTGACGTATCAGTCGACCCGAAGTTTATTTGAATAAGTTGACTCGTTCGGCCCAACTATTACTTCATTGGTCTGACGCATCAATCAACTCGAAGTTTATTTGAATAAGTTGACTCAGTCATCCCAACTTTTACTTCGTTGGTCTGACACATCAGTCGACTCGAAGTTTATTTGAATAAGTTGACTCGTTCGTCCCAACTTTTACTTCGTAGTTGATCAGACCAAAAGTTTTGTGTCTGACTCATATCTGCTGACATTTTGGTATGCCAAGAGCTTATCATTGTCTGGCTTTGATGCCATAATTTCGGGCGTCAGATAGGGAGTTTTGAACTCGGAATTTTATTGATAACCCCGTTTCGGGTGTTTAACAACCTGTAGTATTAGTAGTCATCTCTTTCTCATAAAGTTATGTTGTGGGGTATGCATTGCGTCTTTCTGACCATTTCTTGAGTTGCTTTGTCTTGAGTGGTCTTTGCATTTTCGTTGTAACTTTTTCCTCCATGGTTCTCTATAGTTTTGTTGTTCATGTATGGTTGCCATGAGGTAGCTAATGAACTTGGAATGTTTTTTAATCAAGTTGCTAGGTGTGTGCCATTGGCAGGTTGATTCAAACGGGCAGAATATAATGCATTCCCAAATTGTCCAATCATGCTCACATCAGTTCCTGCTGCCAAGGCTTCGTTCGTCAATTTATAGAATTTTTTTGTGTTATCTTTATTGTTTGTAGTATAGGAGGCGTTGTTGGCTTTGTCGTTGACAATGGTCAAGTTTGTAAGTTTCTTTGGATTTTGTCTATTGTTTTGCCCCCATTTGAATTCCAATATTCCTCCTTGCTTCTTGTTTGGGTTGTCGTATCGATTCAGGGTCTCGTTTGGCCGCAATGGTGCGTCTGGTTTTGTATAGATCAACTCGTGTGAGAAATGTTGTTGGCGAGCTTGGTTGGCCACTTTCTTCGGTTACACAATGTAAGGCTCTCTGGTTTGTTCCTTAGACCCCGTGGTGGTTTTCGTCTTTTCCTTCCCTTTGAGCTGTTTATCTGGTAACCCGAGAAATTTGTCAAGTCGTCATTTTGAACCCAATGCTCAATTTCATCTTTAAGGTTGTAGCAGTCTTCAGTGTCGTGCCCAATGATCCTTAAAGAAATAACAGTACTTGAAGCGGGGAAGCCGAATCTGACGACCTTTTCGAGGGTATAACTGCTAGGGGAGCGGAGTGTAATCCCTGCTCTGCTCGCCCTATATGTTGAAGATATGTTGCAGTGCAGGGTCCATGCTTGGACTTCTGACTTTGAGGGTTGAAAGTCTACCCTTGGCTCTTCTCCGCTAGTAAATTCAACGACGGAATCTGCAAGCGCCTAGGCTTTGATGGCAATTCTTGGAGCGTAACTTATGTCGAACTGCCCGAGCTTTACCGCCCATTTCACCATCTTATTAAACAGCTCGGGTCTATGCAATATCGAGCGGAGTGGATGTTTAGTCAAGACCATTATGGAGTGGGCCTGAAAATAGGGCCTCAGATTCCTAAAGGATATGACCAGTGCCAAAGCCAACTTTTTTAGGTCTGGATAGTGTTTTTCTGCTTCTACAAAGGTTTTGCTGGTGTAGTATACTGGCCTCTGGGTTCCTTGATCGTCTCGTACAAGGGTCAAACTGACAGCGTGTTTGGAAATAGACAAGTACATGTATAGTGTTTCACCTATCGCGGGCTTCGAGAGTAGCTCCATACTCCCCATGTATGTTTTCAGGTTCTGAAAGGTTTGTTGGCATTCGTCATTCCACGATAATCCTTTGCTCCCTCTTAGTATCTTGAAGAATGGGAGACATTTGTCGGACTTTGATATAAATCTATTTAGTGCTGCTACCCTCCCAGTCAGGCCTTGAACATCTTAGATTTTGGTCGGGGATTTCATGTTGAGAACAGCCTGAATCTGTTTTGGATCAGCTTCGATCCCTCTTTTGTTCACTATATATGTAGCCCATAAAGTTTTCCGACTCGACTCCAAACGTGCACTTTTGTGGGTTGAGTTTCATCTGATATTTCCTTAGTTGGTCAAATGCTTCGGCAATATCTCGTATGTGGTCGGGGCTGCGAAGGCTCTTAACCAGCATGTCGTTGATGTATACTTCCACATTTCTGTCGATCTGCTCTTTGAACATTCGGTTGACCAATCGTTGGTAAGTAGCCCTTGCATTTTTCAAGCCGAATGGCATTATCCAATAGCAATATATCCATCTTTCCGTTATGAAAGAGGTTTTTTCTTGATCTAGGGGTGCATCAATATTTGATTGTAGTCTGAATAGGCGCCCATAAACCTAAGTAGGTTGTGTCCCGAAGTGGCATCTACAATCTGATCGATGCGGGGGAGTGAGAAGTTGTCCTTTGGGCAGACTTTGTTTAGGTCAGTGTAGTCTACACATACTCTCCACTTTCCATTTTTCTTTTTCACAAGAACGATGTTTGCCAACCAATCGGGGTATCACGCTTCTTTGATCATGTCTGCGTCGAGTAAACGTTGTACCTCCTCATTTATGATTGCATTCCTTTAGGGCGCCACGAGCCTATTTTTTTGCCTGATGATTTTCTTCGAGGGGTAGACCTCAAGGCGATGAGTGGTTATCGACGGATTAATCCCCAGCATATCCCGCATGGTCCAGGCGAAGATGTCTTGGTTACGCTGCAGCAGCTTCGTAAGCTATTTCACCACTACCTTGCTTAGGCGGGAGCCGATCTGAATGGCCTTGCTATTTCGAGGGCTGTTGAGGTAGATTGTGATGATTTCTTCCTCTAACTGTCCGGCATTGGGCCTTCCCCGAGGGCTTACTGGTGCCTCGCTACCCAGTGCATGTTGCTATTCTCTTGTGCTTAGGGTTGTTCGTAGGGTAGTCTTGGCCGTTGGATTTGCTGCTTGTTGAGGACTGCTGGGAGGCGAAGTTGCCATATGTTGGAATTCCTTGGTTGCCAACTGGTCTCCTCTCAATGTACCGACCGCTTGATTGTAGGGTACTTGAGGCACTGGTGCAGGGTGGAGACTGCCACTCCCATATGATGTATCCAGGGTCTTCCTAGAACCACGTTGTACATCGAAGGCGTGTCGACCACTATGAACTCTTGAAACAAGGTTTTATGAGTTAACTGCTCTGCCGCTGTTATTGTCAGTTGTATCTTTCCCACCGGGAGCTGTTTCTTGCCACTGAAGTCGGTAACTGGATGAATCTCAGGGGTCAATGCTGTTTCGTCTAGTTGCATACAATGTTCTAAAAATCGGCCTAGGCGCTAGAAGGTAGAAAAACACCCAGATTAATGGCTGGGCGGGTTCTGGGTGGTCTGGGCGAGTTTTTTTTAATTTTAATAAAGCTTATTGTGTTCTTATTTTATATTTCTTTCCTCTTTTTTAGAAATAAACAATTTAATTATTTTTTATTCAGTATATGTCTAAATGTAGCAAAAGATGATTACTTAATGGAATTTTGAAAGGATCTGCTGGTACCAATTTTAGTAATGTAGATTTTATCAAACATGACTGAGGTTATTAATGCAATTTGAAGAAAAATAAAAGAGTAGGTTTGGATATTTGTCCACAAATTCAACTTGTATAAAGTACCCATCATGACCAACTTCAGTCATTTGAGTTTTAATATATTTTGTTCATGATTGGTAATTTTTCATGTTTTTAAATTTCGCATATGTATCATCATCATCAAAGCCCATTCCCGAGATTTTCGGGGTCGGCTACATGGATTTTGGTTCTCCAAGCAATGCGATCTTCCCACATTTCCTCGCCTAATCCAAGCTCAATGATAAATTCATTCACCGTCTTCATCCAAGTTTTCAACGGTCGTCCCCTCCATCTACACCCTCCATTAACTTGCCAATCTAAACATTTTCTAATTGGCGCCGTGCTTGGTCTCCTCCGCACATGACCAAACCAAGTTAAACGTCTTTCTCTAATTTTTTCCTCTATGGGCGCTATACCTAAGTATCTCCTAATTCTTTCATTTCTAATTTTATCCTTACGAGTTTTACCACACATCCACCTTAACATACGCATTTCTGCTATTGCCATCCTATGCGTATGTTGTCCCGTAGTAGCCCAACATTCTGAACCGTATAGCATGGCTGGTCGAACAATTGTCTTATAGCATTTCCCTTTTAGCCTTGCAGGCATCCTTCTATCGCATAATACTCCTGACGCCATTTTCCATTTCAACCAACCAACTTTAATCCTATGGTCTACATCTTCTCCAATAGCCCCATTCTTTTGAATTATAGATCCTAGATATCGAAAAGCCTCACACTCTGGGACCTCGACACCTTCGATCTCAATTGCATTACTTCTCCCTCTTGGTTCACACCCAAAGTTGCACACTAAATACTCCGTCTTCGAACGGCTAATTCTAAAACCTTTACTCTCTAAAGCCTTCCGCCACTTAACTAATTTCTGACCTAAACCTGCACTAGTCTCATCCATTAAGACAATATCATCTGCAAATAACATGCACCAAGGTACATCTTCTTGCAGATGTCTCGTCAACTCATCCATGACCAAAGCAAAGAGATATGGACTTAACGCCGACCCTCAATGTAGTCCTACTGACACTGAAAATTCACTAGACATCCCACCTACTGAGCGAACACTTGTTACAACCCCTTCATACATATCCTTAATGATATCGACATAACATTGAGACACTTTCTTCCTTTCAAGCACCCACCAAATTAACTCCCTGGGGACCCTATCATATGCTTTCTCCAGATCAATAAAAACCATATGCAAACTCTTACGTGCCTCTCGATATTTTTCTATAGTTTGCCTAAGCAGGAAGATGGTCTCCGTAGTAGACCTACCCGGCATAAATCCAAATTGATTATCCGAAACTGTGGTTAAACTCCTAAGTCTTTGTTCTATAACTCTCTCCCAAAGTTTCATCGTATGGCTCATAAGCTTTATCCCTCTATAGTTCGAGCAATTCTGGATATCCCCTTTGTTCTTATAAATTGGTACCACAATGCTATGTCTCCATGAATCTGGCATTTTTCTAGTTTCCAAAATCCTATTAAAGAGCTTAGTTAGCCATTGAATCCCAACTTCTCCCATACATTTCCATGCTTCAATTGGGATATCATCCGGTCCAACGGCCTTCCCTGTCTTCATTCTTTTTAAAGCTTCTCTCACTTCTGTGGCACTAACTCTGCGATGGAACACGCGATCTCTCCTTTCCTGTGAAGCATACCCCTCCAAGTTTAACTCCCCTACATGTGTTCCATTGAGTAGGTTCCAAAATTAATCCTTCCATCTATCTAAAATAGCTTTATCCTGCATTAAAACTCTTCCATCCTCATGCTTAACACACTTAACATGACTCAAGTCCCTAGTCTTTCGTTCTCTAGCTTTAGCTATCTTGAAAATATCCTTCTCCCCTTCCTTCGTACCTAGCCTATTATAAAGAGCATCATACGCTCTCTTCTTAGCTTCCCCTACTGCTCTACTACTCAACTTCTTAGCCTGCTTATAAAGCTCATAAGACTCTAGGCACCTATCTTTTTGCCACACCTTAAAGCATCTTTTCTTTTCCGCAATGGTTTGTTGCACATTCGCGTTCCACCACCATGTCTCCTTACCATAGAAACCTCCTCTTTTGGCCTGCCCTAACTCTTCCTTCGCACATTTTCTGATTCGGTTTGCCAAATGTTCAAAAAGATCCGCGCTACTAGTCCGATCCTTTGCTTCTAGATTCTCCCAACCCTCTGAAACTGACTGGCCACCCAAAATCCTCTTTCTAAATCTTTGGCACACATCTCCCTGTAAGGTCCACCACTTAATTCTCGGTCTAACCTGTTCTATAGCAATACGACCCCTACTCTTAAGACAAAAATCGAGAACTAACAGCCTATGTTGGTTTGTCAGACACTCCCCTGGTATAAGCTTACAATTTTTACACTTACCTAAATCGTGTCTCTTCACAAGAAAATAATCAATTTGACTTCTATTTCGCATATGTATCTTGGCATTAAATTGGATGCAATTGATAAGATATTATGCTTAACTTTTGTAAATTATTAAAGTTATAATACAAATCCTAAGACCGCCTATTTGCCGCCCGCCCACCGCCTAGCGCTTTTTAGAACATTGGTTGCATGCTGCGAAGGTACAAGACGTTCATTGAGCTTCTAGTATCAACCAAGGACCTTCTCAGCACCCAGTCCGTCAGGGAAATTGTCACCACCAGGGCGTCGTCGTGCGAGAGTTGTATGCCCTAGAGATCCTCCTGCATAAATGCCAGCGGCGCGGATGAGCCTTGTTTCCGATCGTATTGTTGTGGCTGCTCACCACGTATCACTTGAATCTTCATAACTCGCAGAGCCATCTTTATGGACTTGTTGGATAGTTCGGACTCGGAATGTGCTCCATGAAGCACATGTACTCTATTGTCGATGGCTCCCCGGGTTTGGTTCTCGTCCGTCTTTTTCCCAGGACAATGAAGTTTCGTGTTTCCTTTGTCAGGTCCGCCATGCTTGCTGGAGGGTTCAATGTCAGACGGTTATAAAACTTTCTTTTTCGCAACCCGTTGATGAAGGGCAAGACGGTCGTTGTGTTGCTGTGTACGCGGACGGTGGTCAGCCCACTGTTAAGGTGGGTTAAACATGTCTCTAGGGTCTCATTCGGGCTCTGCTTCATCGATTCGAGTGTCTTAATCATTGACAAAGCTTGGTGTATGAAAAGAAATCGTACATCCGACTCGGGGTTCAACGGTGTTGCCGTTGGCGTGAGAGTGTGAGTTGGCTGCCCGTGCACGACATGATACGCCAAGAGAGGCGGTACAGGGACGGTCTGAGCTTCAGATGTGTCCCCTAGTTTTCTATTATTGTGTGACCTGGTAGTCACCATCTCTCTAGGTTTTGATAGGAGATGGCGATAGTGTAAAGTTAGGAGATGGCGATAGGTTTTGATAGGAGATGACGATAGATTTTTATAGCGTACCTTACCTTACCAACCTCGTGTCTTATTTATAGTGCAAGGAGTTCTGGTTCTATCAGGCCATCGTAGGCGTAGTTTAGGAAGGAGATCTTAGTGGAGATCTATCCCTAATTAGGAGTTGTGTTGTAGGAGGGAAGTTCCCTGTAAGCTCCGTGTTCCTAGATACACGGGAGATAGTTCACAGTCCAAGAGCAATCCGTAGAAGGGAGTTTCCTTATGTAGAAGATATTTTGGTGTTTGCTTCCTAGTTGGAAACAAAGAGCAGCTATAGTTGCCCATTCGAAGCTGATCCTCGAGATACTTGCCTGAAGAGGGCTTATGGGTATTGAGGATAGTTGTGAGACATGTGGGCCTAGCATGCCGCCTGGCGGACTGTAGTTGGGCGAGCTTAGAACCACTTGGGGCGGATTGATGTTGGGCTGACTATTGAGGTCGATATTCCTCGATACCATCATGACATGTGTACGGCTCGGGGTGTGACCGTTTTTATGTATCATCACATACCTTTATCGAACGTTTCCCTTTACCTTTTATAATGGTCGTTGTTAATTTCTTGCGTGACTTAAGCATGAGAGGCACAATGAGGGGAGACACTATTTGTAATAGTCTCCTCCTTTATGGAGATACGTCCATGGAGGTGTAACTCCCTCCACGACTCTCTTTCTATGTAATGTTCCTCCTCTTGAGGGAAAACTTTATTTGGCTTGGATTTGGGCCTTTGATTATTATTTATTCTGACGAACCATGTTTGGGCTTTCATGACTGAATTTGTCTTCTTTGGGCTTCATGACTTGGCCTGGTCTTGAGATACTTATTTCTCGTGATGGACAATCTATGCCACGTGTACAATCGAGATGTTGGTCTTATCTGATGTATCATCACAGACAAAAGATGTTTTAATTTAATTTCAACACATCCTAAACTTTATTTTAGAAGAGTAGTTTGATTAAAATTAATAATAATAATTTAAAAAATAAGCTCGTGCCCATCCCACTCTAGATCGGGACGGGACAGAATCGAAATGGGCTTGATTAATCTCAAAAGGACTCGAAAAAATCAGGATGAGATGCCCACTCTAAATGTAAGGGCCTTTTATAATTTATAAATAATCGGGGCCTTTAAATAAATTATTTTAGAAACTTAAGTATAATTAATCAATATTCACAAGAGGTTGGTTTTGATTGTTAAAATCTAAATCTAAGAGGATAAAATATGTAATAGTATTGTTCACCTATATATTAATTTTGCTTGTAATTATTAAAAAATATTGGGAGGGAAAAATAGAAACCCGGAAATTAGGTTGAAGATATGATTACTATTCGCTTCAAAGCTTTTTAATTAGAGCCCATCTCATTTCATATAAAAAAGCAAAACATTCCGTGGGTGTCAATGATTCGCTTCAACATCGGGTTTAGGGATGGCAACGGGGCGGATTTTAACGAATCCATCCCCGCCCCGTCAGGATTAACGGATCCCCAAATCCGCCCTGCCAATCCGTTTATACATTTACTTAAAAACCACCTCCGCCCTGCGCGGATTGGCGGATATCCGCCCCGCGCAAATATCTATTAAAAAAAATTTCTCTGATACAAAAATTACTTCAAAAATTTACAATAGATTACAAAAACATTTCGATACAAAAATTACAACAGAAAATTTCGATAAAAAATTACAACAGATCTCTGATACAAAAAAAATTTCGATCAAACATACAAAAAATTACAAAAACAAATTTCAGATTTAAACATACAAAAAATTACAAAAAAAATAATAAAAATTCAGATCTCAGATTATACAAAAACAAATTTCAGATTTAAGATCTGAGATCTGAACTCGGATCAAGATCTTTGATCTGATCTCAGAGATCTGATCACAGAGATCTGAGATCTGATCTCAGATCAAAAATCTGGGAAGGCGGGGAAGGGAGGGGAGAGGGAGGCGGCCGGGTTGGGTCGTTCTTTTGAAGCAGAGCAGAGAGATGGAGAGGAGACACCCTTCGAGACTTGGAGTGTCCGTGAGGAGACGACCCAGGGTCCGTGAGAAGGAGAAGAAGGAGACACCGACCTTCGCTGAAGGGGACGACCGGCTTCGCTGAAGGAGACGACCGCCTTCGCTCTGTCGCTGAGTTCGCTGAAGGGGATGACCGGCTTCAAGGCTTCGCTGAAGGAGACGACCAAGGAGACAGAGACTTCGCTCTGTCGCTGAGAGATGAGAGTGAGAATTTCTGAGAAAGGGGAGGCTGTTTGTGAGATACTGAGATGAGAGTGAAGTGTAAATGTGTAATCCCTTTATTTAGTTGGAGGGTAGTTTTGTAATTTTACCGATTAAACGGATATCCGCGGGGCGGATATGGCTAAAATCGTATCCGCCCCGAATAGTCAACGGATATTTTTTGGATACCCAAAACCACACGAAAATCATTCAGCCATATTCAAATCCGCCCCATACGGATTGGGTGGGGCGGATATCCATGAAAATCCGCCCCACTGCCAACAGCACCACCGTTAATCCCTTGATCAGGTTGGCTTGTACTGACCTCCTATACCGACTGTGCAAATTGCACCCTAAGGCCAATTTCCAATTTAGATGGATCCCAATTTATTTCCAGCCCGACCAATGTTTATCTCGTCCAAACTCTGCTCACCATTACACAAATTACGATGGATGATTCTGTGACCTACCAAATAGATAAAACCCTCTTTGATTCTTTAAACCCTGAAACTCACTCTCCCTTGGCTACAATTCGATCAAAGAAGAAGAAGAAGAAGAACGAAAATGGGGAAGTTCCCGCCATCCCTCCGACCCACAAAGCTCCCCTTCCCCGCTCTACAAAACCCTCCTTCCCTCCCCTCTCAACCCCCATCGTCCACCACCTCATCTCCCAATCGACCCTATCTCTCCAAAAAAACCAAGAAACCCCAATCACACAAAACCCTAACCCCAACCTCTTCTTCTCCAAAACCTAACATCTTCCACTCCTCCGATCTCTCTTCCGCCAAGAAAATCTTCGACTCCATTCTCTCCTCCTCCTCCACCACGTCACTCAATCTCCGCCACCACAACTCCCTCCTCCAATCCTTCTCCCACCTCTCCTCCTCAATCGAAGACTCCTTCGCTTTCCTCCATCACATGATCAAGAAACGCCCCTCTTTCACCCCCGACCACTCCACTTACCACATCCTTCTCTCCCAATCTTGCAAATCTGATTCCGATTCCGCCCTCTCGCTCGTCCGTAAAACCCTAGATCAAATGCAAACTAATGGGTGTCCCCCAGACGAAGCGTCCGTTGATGTCGCAATTCGATCACTCTGCTCCGTCGGTCTGGAGGACGATGCAATTGAATTGGTTAAGGAGTTCTCTAGTAAATATACTAGGCCGGATACTTTTACTTACAATTTTCTGATTAAGCATTTGTGCAAGGCTCGATCACTGAGCGCGGTGTATGCTTTTATTCAAGAAATGAAGGGCACCGCAGGTATACAGCCTGACCGTGTTACTTATACAATTTTGATTGATAATGTTTGTAATAGTAAGAATCTTAGAGAAATTACGTTTCTTTTGGGGGTGCTCGGTGAGGCAGAGGTTGATGTTGATTGTTATCTTTATAATACTATTATGAAGGGTTATTGTATATTGAATCGAGGGGGTGAGGTGCTTGGGGTTTATAAGAAGATGATGGAAAAAGGGGTGGAGCCGGATTTGGTTACGTTTAATACGATGATATTTGGGTTGTCGAAAGCGGGGAGGGTAGAGGAAGCGAAAAAGTACTTGCGTGTTATGGCGGATATGGGGAGGTTTCCTGATACGGTTACTTATACATCGTTAATGAATGGGATGTGTAGAAAGGGGAATGCCTTGGGAGCTTTGGCATTGTTGAAGGAGATGGAAGATGAAGGGTGTACTCCAAATTCGTGTACCTACAATACTCTGCTTCAAGGGTTGTCTAAATCGAAGTTGGTGGATAGAGGAATGGAATTTTATGGAGTGATGAAGTCGGCAGGGATGAAGCTAGAGTCATCGTCTTACACTACATTTGTGAGGGCGTTGTGTAGGGATGGTAAAGTTGCGGAAGCATACAAAGTGTTTGATTATGCAGTGGAGAGTAAGAGTCTAACTGACGTTCTTGCATATTCCGCATTGGAGAGTGAGCTAAAGTGGTTGAAGAAAGCAAATGAGCAAGGCCAGGTTTTTAGATAGAAAGGTATGTTTCTGATTTGGTTGTGATAGTTGCTCTTATGATTTTTCATTGATTTTAGTCCTTTCATTGGTACTGTCACTTCGATCGATATAGTATGTGTTAGATTTATTTTGTCTATAGACCCCCAAATGAACTATTAAGCTTTTGAAGTTTTACTGTAGGCAACTGAATTACATGGTGTTTGAAGCATCATTCACTTCTGTAACAGATTAGGATAAAGTTTAATTTTATCTTGTATTCCATGAGGTAATCTTCAAGCACCCGAAATTGGTGTTTCTGCTTTGATTTCCTTCAGATGCAGGGGTGTGGTCAGAAATACTTGATGGTCTTTACCAGTGTTCTAAAAATCGGTCTAGGCGGCCGCCTAGGCGCTAGAAGGTGGAAAACCGCCCAGATTAATGTCTGGGCGGTCTGGGCGGGTCTGGGCGGGTCTGGGCGGGGTCTAGGCGGGCTAGGCGGTCTAGGCGGGGTCTAGGCGGTCTGGGAGATTTTTTTATTTATTTTTTATTTATTTATTATTATTTTTTTTAATAAGGTTGATTGTGTTCTTATTTTATTTTTCTTTCCTATTTTTTAGAAATAAACTATTTAATTGTTTTTTTAGAAAATCTCGGGAATGAGCTTTGATGATGATGATGATGATATGTCTAAATGTAGCGAATGATGATTACTTAATGGAATTCTCAAAGGATCTGCCGTTACCAATTTTACTAATGTAGATTTTATCAAACATAACTGAGGTTATTCATGCAATTTGAAGAAAAATAAAAGATTACACAAATTCAAATTTATATAAAGTACCCATCATGACCAACTTCAGTCATTTGAGTTTTAATAAATTTTGATCACGATTGTTAATTTTTCATGTTTTTAAATTTTGCATATATATATTGACATTAAATTGGATGTAATTGATAAGGTATTATGCTTAACTTTTGTAAATTATTAAAGTTATAATACAAAACCTAAGACCGCCTAGGCACCCGCCTAGGCCCCTGGGCGCTAGGCACCTGCTCGCCGCCCGCCCAGTGCCTAGCGATTTTTAGAACACTGGTCTTTACTAGACTGAGTAATGTCTTTCATTTCTTGAATACATAAATTTAAGGTTGAGGGTCACTGTTCAAAAGATTTATGGGTTTTGGCTATGTTATTGGAGGGGTTAGCCAATGTGAAGTAATAGGGGGAGGGGGAGTCCTGGCTCCAAGTTCCTCTTCTTGAGGTTTTGAAGTTCCAACATAAAAATGCTTACAACTCTTTTATGTTGCCGGTTGAAAAGTGTGGATATTAACATGATTGGCGGTCTCCTTTCATATAAGACCTGTTCATGGTTTCTTTATGGCCAATTTTTTGGGTCCTTTCTTGGTAGCTGATGCAATCGATATTCGCTTCCTGCATGTACAAGTAACGCACGTGAGCCACAGACCACCGTGGGGTAGCCAATGACACTCCGATGCTAAAGTCAGACAGAGATTTGAGGAAGGTGTAATGTTGTAACAGAGATTTTGTAGTGTACCTTAGCTTACCAACTTCATGTCTTTTTTATAGTGCAAGGAATTTTGGTTCAACCAGGTCATCGTAGGTGTAGTTTAGGGAGAAAATCTCTATCTAATTAAGAGTCGTGTTGTAGGAGGGAAGTTCCCTGTTAGCTCTGCACTCTTAGATACGTGGGAGATAGTTCTCAATCCAAGAGCAATTCATAGAAGGGAGTTTTCCTGTGTGGAAGATACTCTGGAGTTTGCTTCCTAGTTGGAAGCAGAGAGCAGCTATAGTTGCCCGTTCGAAGCCGATCCTCGAGATACTTGCTCGAAAATGGCTTATGGGTATCGTGCATAGCTGTGAGACGTGTGGGCCTAGCATGCTATGAGAGTCCGAATCCGCTTGGCGGACTGAAGTTGGGCTGAATCTGTTTTGGACCGATGCTTGGGCCTGCAGTTCCTCTAGATCATCATGACCCGTGTTCGGCTCAGGATTGTGACCATTTTTATGTATCATCAGTAGCATTTCTCCAATTTATTTCTTCCTTTCTTTGACTATGGAATGTGGACACTATCTCAAAAACAAAAATAAAAGAACCAGATTATAGAGAAAGATTTGAGATTATGAAATCTATTTCTCAAAATAATGTTTTAATCAAGGAAGCACAAACTCTTCAAAAAACTTGTCTTATTCGTGTCCGACACATCTGACACCGACACCCGCTCGATACACTTCCTACACGCGTCAGACACTTGGTCAACGTGTCGGTAGGTGTGAGGCGCATGGTCAATGTGTTAGACTCGCCTTCGATACACCCGAAATTTAGTTAAGACACAGTAAAGACTCGAAAACAAACTTTATTTCATTTTTTACTTTTAGATGTTTGCAAATAACCACCTAATTCAATGGTTGTTGATCCATTTGAAGTGAATGACTTTTTCAATTATGATATAAGACAAATTTGGTAAAAAGCCACTAAAGCATAGAGGTAGTCTTTGTTTTTTCTTAATCTTTGTTTCTTCTTCTCTCATTTGCTTCTTCTCTCTACTATTTCTCCATATTACTTTTTCGCTACTTTATTTTTTTTTCTTACACCAGAGTTTCATCTTCTTCAAGACACTCTAGGAATACACTTTATTAGATTATTATTTATGTTTACATAACTTATTAAAAAAATGGTATGATGTGTCGACGTATCCACAAGTCCTAGTTTTTGGTAAATTATCGAGTCGGCGTGTCCATATTAAGTCTTTGATCTATATTGTTTTGATTTGCGATTTTGTAAATTTAAACCGACATAATTTGTTGTACTTTATAGGACTCAGATGACAGTCTGTGCTTGATGATCATTTACTTAACTACCATTTGGAAAATGGAAGATTGTTGAATGTTGGAGTAAGTGCTTCACACGGAAGGTTTGCTAAGCTCCAAGTCCATCTCAACCTTTCTCAGAAGTTAATTAATCTTTGATCGCCTGAAGCATGCTTGCATGTTGGACAATGGATCACGCATAATCCAAATTCAAGCAGCTGGTGTGGCTCGGGAATCACTCTCCAGATAAGCTTTCCAGCATTTTTGAAATATTACTTCAAAACAAATTGGCAGTTTCATCGTGCATTCATTATCGAGCCTTATCAGCAGCATACCGAACTGAACACCAGGCTGGTAAATGCATCAGATCAAGTTAGGTATCCAAATTTGTCGTTGACAGTGGTGGCTGTAAATTATTGAATCCTATTATTGAAAAAAAAAAGTCTTCGTCAGAGTTGCTGAGCTATTTGCATTTATCATTTTACTGAATTCAATTGTTACCATTTTCCAGTATTTCTGCTATTTAAGGCCATTTTAATTTTATCATCAGTGCTAGATGCTTTTGCTCCAATATTTGAATGTTTAAACTGTAGCTAGCACCAAGGCTCATATTTGATAGAGCATTCTAGACTCTTGTCTTGGACATGTAATGCACATATATGGTGTGGCTCTGACCTTCAGACTAAACAGTCCTGCTGGCTATTTCCTGCCCACACCCTATCAGTTAGAAGAGTAAAGGTGGAAAAGAGGGAAAAAGTTCGGGTAAGTGGCATTAAAACTTTACCCACACCCTAACAGTTAGAAGAGTAAAGGTGGAAAAGAGGGAAAAAGTTCTGGTAAGTGGCCTTAAAACTTTACCCGGTGCTTAATCCTATAACCAAATTAAAAACAATATATATAATATTGGCCATGTGATATCAACTGAAGTATTTTATGGATTCCATATCAGAGTGCATCCTGTAAATAAAAAACTGTGTTGCAAGTAGAATTTGTGATTGTATTAGTAGTCTCCTTTGCTGAGGGTCATATAATAGTGGTCATATGTGACTTACAGTTTGGTTTCAGTAACATAGTTTTTATCAAAACTGCAGCTACAAACACAATAGTGGAAAACTAGGGAGTTCCATTACTTCCTAATAAGTACGTACATATTTTTGTATATTATGATCTTCATTTCAATCTTCTTACGTGTTCATTAGCCCCATAAAGGAACAAATTATGTGCTGAACGCTAGTAAGTCAACTTTTGGGACGTGGTGTAGTTTTTTTTATAGTAAGTCAAGGAAGAACAACCTAAGTCACCGAAAACTATTTCTTTTCTTTCTCACTTCTGTATAAGCTTTAGTTCTATAGATATATGTCACGCTCTGTAAAAATTCAATTGTAGAATACTACATGATTTTGCAGCACATTATTTTATAATGGTACTTTGTCAAACTTCTTTTATGATCTACAACCACTTCCGGTTGTTAGACTACTATGAACAATCCGTACTGTTTGAGATAAAAATTAAAACCTATAGACACTTAATCCTGCGTTCTATTGTAAAACGCTAGATCTACTTTTGGTTGTTTATGGTTGCATGGATGAATTATTTTTTTATGTGTCCAACTTGTCCGTACTTATTATTTTAGCTCTCGGTTATATCCAAGTGTGTTTATACTTGATCTGAAACACATCAGGTTGTTGGTAGAACAGTCTATTTCATGAGGTCGAGTCTGCGGTAGGTAGGAACGTACAATGTAGATACATTATATTCCCTATGAATACTACTGGTCTTGCAGCTCAGCTCTAGTTGTTTGGGTTCACTCAGACCTATAATCTGCCAATCATCTGCTTTTCTTTCTTTGGCTGGATATTCTGGAAGCTTTACTTCTCAGTAACCACTCTTCAGACACAGCTTCCCAGATGTCACACTTCAACATCCAAATCTCAAATCAGCCAGCATGTGCTTGTACGGAAAGGACAAAAACAAACATACAGGTGTAATCTGTAAGTGATCCAATCCTCTTGATATTTGTCTCCACTTACTTGTGCTCAAACTAAACATGTTTAGATAAGACTGCTTTTTTTAATGTCGGTAGGTTTCTTCTTGCCATCATCGTAGCCCATTATTTTTGTTGGCCTTTGACATGATTGAATGCCCTGTTACTCAGCAGTTGCATAATCTTGAAAAACCATGCTTAATAAGAATAGTTAAGTACACATTAGTCAATTGAACAAGAAGACAAGAAATGGTGTTATGCACTCGTGCATAAATATTGTTTCAGTGGTACAATGTATCAGCAACAACTATATCTCTCAAGAGATTCATTGTGTCACCCATGGTAGTTCCATATGTGCTGTCATATACATCACTGTAATAGATTACGAGTTCAAGGACCCTTCACTATACTTTCCTTTGAAAGGTCAGAGATCTAATTGTATATTATAGTCTGCCTCTTGCTATAAATGAAGGTGGTCTTACCTTCACTTTCACACCAACCAATTCTTAATCACTTTTTCTCCACAAAAAAAACATTTTTAAACACATTGGGATTGCTAGTTTAGCGTTTCCATCACATCAAAATCTCCAATGGAAATGTTGTGCTTTAGTTTTGATGCTCTAAGAAACTTGCATGACTGTGCCAATGATCTTCTTGATTTGCCACTCACCCAACAAGCGCTTATCCGCAATCGACATGAAAAGTGGGTTGATGAAGTGTCTGAAGGATCTTTACGGATGTTGGATGTGTGTGGTATCACAAGGGATGTCTTATTTCTAGTAAAAGAGCATCTACAGGATCTTCAATCTGCTCTCCGTCGAAGGAGCATTGGAAAGCAAGGCCTAGAAACAAAAATCAGTGCACACCATTTCTCCGAAAGGAAGTTGAACAGGAAGATGTTTAAGTGTCTTCAAGCATTGAAGGGGATGGAGAACAACTCTGATACCTCTCTTCTCTCTGACATTGACCACAATCTCATGGTAATAGTCACAGTGTTGAGAGAACTGAGGATGGAGACCATCTTTATCGTGGAATCCATCTTGTCCTTCATGTCCATTTCAAAACCAAAACAAAAATCAAGAAGGCGGTTGTTTATTTTAAATTTCATGAGAGGAAAACGAGTGGCCAGTGCATCAGAAGAAAATTTTATGAGTGAGCATGAGGGGGTTGACACTGCTCTCCATGCCCTGTATGATCTAAATTTATGTGGGAAATCAGAGTTAGCTGAGGCTCAAATTGCAAACAAGCGTCTGGAGGCATTGGAGGTTGCCATTGGAGGCCTTGAAGTAGAATTTGAATGCATGTTTAGGCGTTTTATCCAAACTAGGGTATCTCTCTTGAATGTACTCAACAACTAGGGGTAGATTTCATCTCAAGTATACCACTGCCATCCACGTTTTGAAGGATATACTTTGGGAGAACATTTTGCAGTTGAGATTTAGGAGCAGTCATCATGTCTAGATTAGTATTTCTTTCACTCAATATTTCATTATTTGATTCTTTTGTATAACATCATTGGAAGTCACTATTTTTGTTCTTTGTGGGATATTTACTGAATTCATGAGTAGAAAATGCTCCGAAAGGCTTTAAATATCATGCAACTGAACTTTTGCCTTTTGATACGCAAGAGGCTTCTTTTGTGTTTGTTCCGCATTAATTTCGGATCCCGTGTGTTAATTGCTATTTATATAATTGTTTTATTTACAGATAAGGCAGGTTAATGGGTACTAACAGTGAAAGTTGTCTAGTTTAACCTTAGTTTAGAGCCCGTTTAACCTTGTCGGGATAGTTGTGCTTGTAATGAGCTTTGAAATATGCGATCAATCAATTATTGAAGGGGGCTAGGACGATCCATTTTAAGCTGTACAGTCCAGATGCCAAGCCAATTTCCACTGATCCCTTCATTCAGGAAGACCCACAAAGAACAAAGCCCATTAGCAGGCTATCCTTCCTATCAATATAACATGGGCAAATTCATACATCAGAATAGAAAAGGAAAAAACGGTTATGTAAAGGGGACAACAACTACTTCACTTTCATGTGTAGAGTTTTGAGTCTGATATTGCATCAACAGGACATTGCTCAATTTATAGGAATTCGTTAGATAGACCCAATCCCCGATTAAAATTTATGTTTTAATCCAATTGA
Organism: Berberis vulgaris; assembly: GCA_963556465.1. Classification (NCBI taxonomy): domain Eukaryota; kingdom Viridiplantae; phylum Streptophyta; class Magnoliopsida; order Ranunculales; family Berberidaceae; genus Berberis; species Berberis vulgaris. The sequence continues at coordinate 73,258,631 of OY747134.1, forward strand.
GTACTTGAGTTACTAGTAAAACCCACTTATCATTTTTGTTATCATAAAATTTGTTGACTTCGACTGGCCAGTTTTTCCTTTCTGCCTTTCCACTTTTGTTATTGATTTAAATGGGGAAAAATCTAAAACCAACGAGATGGATTGGGGTATTAACTTAGGTCTATGCCAGAGGGTTTCATGTAGTGACATAGAGAGGTTCAAGAATTTTGAGTTACACTAGGAAGATGTTGCTGTAATAACGTATTATGTACCTAGGAAATTGCAGAATTGCTCATTTTTACTACTAGAAAGAAAATGTACCTCTTCGATCTGTTATTTAACCAGAATCAATTTTACAAGAGCGCTCTTTTTTCTGTCCATCAAAATTGTGGATCATTTTCTTGGCTCGAGGTGGTTTTTATTGGGTATTTCCAGATAATATGCTCTTTATTTAGAGCTGGTGATGCAATGCCCTAAGGGTGCAGGTAAGTGCATAATGATGGTCTCATTCTTTATCCTCTGTTTTATTTTTTTGGGTCTGGAAAGGAAAAATATAAACATTTGGTGGCATGAACTGGATCATAAAAACACATACATATGAAACCAACAGAATTGCTGTCTTTTGATATTTTTTGACGTTATGTATATATGTTTGCAGGACTTTTCTTCGTCTGTACCATACTTTTTTCGTGAATATAGTGTACACAGTTGTGTACTTCTGACTCCAAACCTACATCAGGTAGGTAGTATCCTAAAACGAAAATGCTAGGAAACCATGTTTTTGTATCCATGTTTTGTAACTAGGGTGATGTGGCGTGATCTTGAAAGAATGATGAAATCCTCAAAGTGTTTGTGTATCTCGAGGTTGTAAAAAACCTCACCATTGTGGATTGGTCACCTCATCCAGGTTCCCTAGCCTTACTCATCCTAAAATAGTTCAATCCAAATTGAAAACGTCACCATTGTGGATTGGCCACCTCTGTAGTTTGATGGGTTTTATGTAGTGTTGATTGCTTAACAGGAGATAACAGTTCATCTGATCCTTATAATGCGAGTTTTACTGCGGAGACTTGGTGTGATTCATTGTCCACTATAGAATTAATGCATGTAGAGAGCTGGTTTGAGTAGTATTTATTAACCGTTTTTTCTGCGCACTAACTCTTCAGTTTTTAAATTCTGTGTTGTCTTAAGAAACAAAATGTCGATAGGTCATAATATGGAGTAATATGCTTTGAATTGAATAGTGCTGATATATACATTTGATTTTCAGATAAAAATACAAGTTGCTGTAACAAAATCCATGGCAAATCCTTAAAAGGCGGATGCCAAGGGACTCAGAGAGGGAGAAAGGTATTAACTGATCTCTAATGGGTGAGGATGTTTAGTATGGACACTCTTGTTTGGATAAGGTGCTTAAACAAACACTCTAGTTCGGCATAAAAAATAATGATGCTAGCCTCCATTGCCTTCAACTCTTTTTGTGCCATTTGTACTGTCTTTAGCTTCTCTTTGCTTGATTTATGCTGAGAAAGGGTGTAGAGCATATTGTCTAGACTCTCCACCTCATTAGCAACTTCATGGGACCCTTCACATCCTACTTGGCACTTGCGCATCATTTTTCAAACCAATGTCCAGGCCCTTTTACTTGTCTTTGTCTTTGGAGCAGATAGAAACATGAAGAGAGATTGGAAAATGGAAATAGTGATAGTGGTTACTTCTTTTAGCCCCTTAATCACCAAACATAAGTTGTGATCTTCATCTAACAGAGACGAGGAAGCAGACCCGGGGTTCATTTGTTTCAGTGACTTGATAGCCTTAGTTGCATCTTTTTTAACTTTTTTTCTGAAGGACATGTAAGTGTTGATTTCTTTCTCCATGCTCAGCTCTTCGGCTCTTCTTCTATGTAGAGTTGATTGAAGGTTTTGCACATGCTCGTCCTTCATTGATGAGAAGATATCCTTTGTGGTGCTACAGATGTCCAATCTGACAGATTCATCCAACACCTCATTTACCATTCTCTCACGTTCTTGGTGAATGGGATCTTGTTGGGTTAATGGCAGGCGAAGAAGATCCTCAACACAGTTGTAAAGTTCCCCCAGACTGGAGAGACCACTGCAGGTATCCTTTGCCTGTAGAGATGATGTTGATGATTTTGAAATTGCTTCCCAACTCCGTAGCTTGATTAACTCTTCCTCTATTCTTTTAGCGCTGGGGTGTGATTGAGATGGCAAGCTAGTAGTGCGAACATGGTAACGATTTTCTGGCACTGGGGAGGCAGCCATTCCTTTCAAAAAAAAAAATTCTCTTGGTTTTGATTTCAGGTTAGGCTTAAGATGGTTTCCATAGCTCTTGGTTTATCTGCTTATGTAGTAATTACCTATTGAGAACCGGGCAGACATGGAGAATCTTGTATAATTGTCCTGCTCATCTCTCTATAATGACATGTGATGTCAATGTGGACTGCCTTGGTTTTTGAAACCAATGTTACATTTCTGGCCAACAAGACAACTCTGCAATGCATTTTTTAGAGCTCGCAGTTTAACCATGAGATTCAATTACCTTAATAACACTTTTCTGATCCTAGAAAGGCCATGAAAAGTGATGGGATGAACGTGTTTCCTTAAGCTAATAACTTGTCTCCCCTGGAAAAAACCATTCTTCTATTTATAACTCGTGGTATTATACAACACTCGTGGGTTCTACCAGTATTTTGGATTATTTATCTAATGTATCTTGCGCCAAAGGTGTACCAGCTGAGTTGATAGAGGTGTGGCAGATGGTATCACACATCATGGGTTCGAACCCGGCCGGCGGCATAGGGTGGGGGGTTAAGGGTAAAAAAATAAATAAAAAAATAAAATCTAAATCATCTTGCAAGTTTTTTGCTAAAAAAGTGGCAATTGAAATATCAGAAGGTCCACATTCACCTCACATGTTCATTATGCAGGCACGAATGGTCCAAGATTCTTTTTGCTCCCTTGATGCTGTCCCTTCCGCTTATAAATAAGTAAGTGACCTCTACCAGTTCTAGTTTCTTGTTGAAGAGAGCAAATGAGTTTCCTGCAAATTATTTATGCTTTTTTGTTCAGTCTAGTTCATTGTCAATGATAGTAGGAGGGCTTTTTGATTGGGAAGATGTTCAATTTGGAATGTTCGGTCCCTGCAGATTTCTAAAGTTTTTGGGTTCACATGTTTGATACTCTTTAGAATCTTTTGTGGGTGCTCACAGTCTAGAAGTGTACGGGCAGTAGTGTTGGTCAGGTTGTAGTTCATGGTGTTAAGTTGTAATCCATTTTAAAAGGTTGAGCTGCAGAGAACGCAAGACTTACAAATGTTATTGATGTTAATAGATAGTTTTATCTTCTTCAGAGAGTGTGAAGAATGATTTTGTGACTATGACAACAAGAAATAAGGCTGTGTTTGTTTCATGAGGCATGGAAGTAAATGTACTTCCATGGATTCCCTAGATTCTGGGGAAGTGCAATTCTTTTGGGGGGAGCAACGAAACACATTTCTATATTTCTATGGTTTGGGAGAAATAAAGCTTTTTCACATGAGGGCCTCTTTTCTCTACTTTACAAAATCAAACCAAACAAAAGAAAGTCGTGCAAATTCCTTGAAACCCAGCCATTTCCCTGATTTCCATGGAAATGGTCCTGAACCAAACACAGCTGAAAAGAAACAGAACAAGGAAGGACTTGGTTTGATGATGACTCATCTAATTCTCTGAGAATGACCCTGTCATCATCAATAAATCACCTATTTAAGTATTTATGATGGTAGCCAATGTAGGAAACTTAATTCTATGATCAATACTGTGAACCTTGGGGAAGGAGGGTATACGGCAAAGATTGCAGGAGAAACAAAGAAGAGTTAAAAAGAAGAAGGTAATGAGAGACACCTCATGTGGTAGCACTTTGTGGTTGATATAGCTTGGAAGTGCACATGGAAAATACTGGTTGACAAGGATACCAACCGTTGGAAGACCAACAATTTTGTCAGTCCATATATCGATAGGTTTACCTTGTTTGGACGACGAAACGACATCTTAAGAGGTCAGCTTTGTTATCTTATTGTGTCATGAATTGTAATTCTTATTAATGACTCAGGAAACTGCAGAAATGCTCATTTCTACTTGAAAACTATACGGATAAAACTGTAATCTATATAAATCCAATTTGACAAGTATATTCTTATTTTTTTTTTTTTGTCAAAGGAGCCTAGCAATTTTCGGGCTCGAGATGGTATTTGGGTGTTTCAAAGATAGTAGGACGTGGAGGCTCCTCCTTTATGCTGCATGCTGGTCTATTTGACTGGAAATGAACACAATGTTCCAAGGGCATGTATTGGAGTGTAGGAAGGGTGTGGGTGTTCTATGGCATTGTTGCTCTACATGCCCTACACTTTGAGAAGTATCCTCTAGTTACTTTTTGTTCTTCGTCTTTTTAATTGTCTTCTTTATCGTATTTTTCTTAGTGATAGCAAAACAATTAATCTGATCCAATGATGTGTGTTTTACTGTTGAAATTTACATTATCTTCTATCCAAATATTGTATGCAGTGGTGCATGGTTTTTAAATAGTACATAAGACTTTTTTTAGTGCATTATTTTTTAAATCTCTGACGAGTTATAGAAGATTTCAAGAACAAATAGAAAAATTCATAAAATCGAGTAATTTGCTTTGAATTGTATTGTATTGATATCTGTACATTTGATTTTTCAGATACAAATTTATCAGAACAAAATGTTTGGCAAATCCTTAAAATGCGGATGCCAAGTGACTTGAGAGGGAGAAAAGTATTGATGATCTCTAATGGGTGAGGATGTTAAGTATGGACACTCTTGTTTGAATCAGGTGCCTAAACAAGCACTCCAATTCAGCATCAAAGACTATGATGCTAGCTTCCATTGCCTTCAAGCTTTGTTGTGCCATTTGCACTGTCTCCAGCTTGTCCTTACTTGATTCGTGGTGAGAAAGGGTGTGGAGAATATTATCCAGACTTTCCACCTCAGTAGCACCTTCTTGTGACTCTTCACATTCAACTTGGCTCTTGCTCATCAGATTTGAAACCAATGACCAAGTACTTGTTCTTGTCTTTGTCCTTGGAGCAGATAGGAACACGAAGAGTGATTGGAAAATGGAAATGGTGACAACAGTCACTTCTTTTAGCGACTTAACCACCATAGATAAGTGGTGATCTTGATCTAAGGGAGGCGAGGAAGCAGACTTGGCGTTCATTTGTTTCAAAGAAATGATAGCCTTGGCAGCTTCTTTCTTAACCTTCTTTCTGAAGCACATGTAAGCATGAACTTCCTTCTCCATCCTCAACTCACCGGCTCTTCTTCTACGTAGAGTCGATTGAAGTTTCTGCATATGTTCCTTCATTGACAAGAAGGTATCCCTTGTGGTGCTACACATATCCAACAATCTGAGAGAGTCATCCAGCACTTCATTTTCCCTCATCTCATGTTCTTCGTGAGCGAGTTCTTGTTGGGTGAGCGGCAGGTGAAGAAGATCCTCAACACAGTTGTAAAGTTCCCCCAGACTTGAGAGACCATTGCAGATCTCCTTTGCCTGTCGGGATGAAGTTGATGATTTAGAAATTGTTTTCCAACTCCGTAGCTTGATTAACTCTTCCTCAATTCTTTCAGCGCTGGGATGTGATCGAGATGGCATGCTAGTAGAGCGAACATGGTAGCGGTTTTCTGACATTGAAGAGGTAGCCATTTTCTTTAAACTTCTTCTCCTAATTTTGAATTAGAAGCTTGAGATGGGTTGTATAGGCTCTTTGATCTATCTTCTTATAGTAGCTCACTTCTACATAATAGAGGAGACATAAGAATCTTGTCCAGTTTTCATGCTCATTTCTCTAATGATCATGTGATGTCGTTGTGGACTTCCTTGGTACTTGATTCACTGTTACATTTCTGGCCAACAAGCCAACTCTGCAATTCTTTGTTTGGAGTTGATAGTTTAAACACGAGATTGATTAACTTAGTAATAATACTAATGCTAGAAAGCCCATGAAAAGGGGTGGGATGGACGTGTTTCCATCTATGAGAAACAATTATTTTCTCCCATTTATAAGTCGCGGTATCTTAATTATTATAAGGAACTCATGCATTCTTGGTTTGGATTATTTTATCTCAAGCATCTTGTGAGTTGTTGGCTAAGGATGTGACAACTTGCAATATAAGAAGGAAGGCCCACATTTACTTCACATGTTTATTATGCAGGCATGAAGAGTCCGAGATTCTTCTTGCTCGCTGGGATGCCAACAGTTTCTTTTGTTATAAAGAAGACTTCTAATACTTCTTTTTTTCTTGTTGAAGAAAGTATACGAGTTTCCTGCAAATTGTTATCTGTTCTGGTTCGGTCTAGTTCATAGTCAATGGTAGCAAGGATGGCTTGTGGTGGAGATGATGCTTGATAATTGTTACGTCTGAATTGTAGGTTTAATAGTTTTTATTTATGTATTGCGGGTTCTTACCTTTTATAGAAGAAATGGCAGCAATGTTGGTTGTGTCGATCAGATTGTAGGATGGTTGTGAATAGAATTGCTAAAGTAGGAATTCTACAGGAGAATGCAGTTCATGATGCTAAAGTGTGACCTGTTTTAAAAGGTTAAGTTATAGAGAAGGCACAAGATATTAATATCAAGCATGTGCTCAATGGATGATCTGACAATAAGAGATAGCACTTTTTTCAGGGTTCCATAGTCCATACCATTGGAAGTTGAGTGATTTTGTCGCTCTATTTTTTCGATGTGTAATGCTAAATTGATATGACGTCGTATTAAACACTTGTTAAATCATAATGATGGATGATGCCCGAAGGAAACTACGGAATTGCTCATTTCTACTTGAATAGAAATTTATGGTGTACAACCTTCACCTGATTAATATCCAATTTGACGAGGTTATTCTTATTTGTTTGCTTATTGAGACCATATTTATTTCCTGAGTGTTCCCAGATAAGCTATGCTCTCTAGATGAGAGTTGGAGATGAACACGGGCTAACCTTTATCCTGTTTTTCTGGTCTTTTTTGGCTGGAAACAAACTATACATTCTTCAAAGAATATGCACGGGACTATAGAAAATAAATTATGGAAGCAGTAGCTATTTTGTAGCATCGGCATTCTTCATGGCCATCTCCTAGGGAAGTGTCATTTGATCATTTTTTGTTAATTGGGAGGAAAAAAATTGGGTCATTGACCCTTTTTATTTATTTATTTATTTATTAATCCATGCTCGAAGGCTACATGACTGACCCTATAGGGTTAACCAAACCAGACCTGAAGGCTACAATATTGTTGCCACTTAATATCTTCGTCCCCTCCATCTCGCATAGAGACTTACTTTCACTCCGGTCCATCGCCTCCACCTTGCATGAAGACTTGCTTTCGCTTTGCTCCGGTCTAGTTTATATCACAAGGAGAGTGGATGTCCGACCAACTGAGCTACAATTGGGAGGATATATTATATCAATGAACTGTTCTCTTGTTTTTTTCGCGAGAGGGGTTTCGCGACGGCCGCGAGAGAGGGGTTTCGCGAGAGAGGGAGACGGGTTTCGGGTGTCGAGCGCAGAGAGGGGTTTCGAGGGGGAAGGGTTTCGCGATTCGCAAAAGAGGGAGAGGGGTTTCGCGAGAGAGGGAGCAGGGTTCGAGCGCTAGGGAGGGGTTTCGCGAGAGAGGGCTTCGCGCAGAGAGCGCCAGCGCCTCCGACACTTGCTCTGTCGCGTGGGGTTTGACGCTCAACTCGCCGCCTTCACAGCCGCCGACTCGCCTCCACCGTTTGTCGCGTGCAGCAGGCTGACAGCAGGACTGGATTGGGCTGTGTTCTTGATGTGATGCCGGCTCCTCCAGCTGCCATCCCTCTTCCCGGGGGACTGGTGGAAGGGGCGGTCAAGCCATCCTTCGCCCAAATCTTGGGTAAAATTTTGGTTGACGAAGTTGCGGATATACATGTAGAAGGTACTCGATTCCGCAAAGATGGAGCCCCAGCAATCGGCATCACGGCTTTGGATGAAGTACGTGGAGAGGCGTTCATGGAACAACATGTGATTGTTTTAAAATTCTCTAGCTATAGACCAACATTGGCAGATATTCGAGATTCGATACACAGGACATGGGGAATTCTAGGCGATTTTTCGCTTGGTTTGCTTGATCAATGTCACGTGTTAGTCCGCCTTCAATCTGAGGTGGAAGCAAAGAAAGTTCTGTCAAGGGATTCTTTTTTGATTCGTGGAGTTCGTTTCAAAGCTTTCCGTTGGCATGCTGGATTCAGTTTGAAGGAGGACCTGATCTCGGTGCCTTTGTGGGTAGAGTTGCCTAACTTACCTTTGCATTTATTTCATCCTCCTCTCTTGAAAGCAATTGTGAATTATTTTGGTGGTTTTTTGCGAATTGATGATCATACTAGATGCCTATCACGCCCGAGTTTTGCCCGTGTTTGCGTGGAGATGACTTTGGCGGAACCTTTACCAAATAGAGTTTGGATTGATAGGGTTAACAATAGGGGTTTCTGGCAGAAGATTGAATATCCAGGATTCAAATACTGTGCATTTTGTTCATTGATAGGGCATCAGGAGGAGTTTTGTAGGAAAAAGTTAGGTCTTAAGGGTAGTGGGAGAGCCCCTGACCTAGCTCAAGCAGAGAAGGGCAATGCCAAACCCAAGGTCGAAACCAAAATTATAAAGCAACAGTATGTTCCTATTGCCAAAAAAGAAAAATTGCCCACTCAAGAAGTGGATACGAGTGGTGTAAAGAATAGCCAAGGTGTGGAGATTAAGGAGGAATTTGGTGTTCAGAGACAAGTGGCCAATGATCTGGTTAAATTGGTGCTGTCAAATAATTTTGCGCCACTAACGGAGGATGTTGAGGAAGTGATGTGTGATCAAGCGGATAAGCAATTGGTTGGGAAGGAAACGACTCATGATATTACCGAGGTTGTTCCAGAAACTACGGAGGAATGCTTACTTGAGGAAGGGTATACAGCTTTGGAGATTGAAAATGTATGTGGAAAACAAACATTGACATCAAATCAGGAGGATGCGGTCAATTCAGGGGCGCTGAGTAGTCGTTTGGACGACACGAACATATACAATAATAGCAGTCCTATAGTTTTTCAACTGTCAGCGTCGCGAGGAGCAACCAGTGTTTCGACTGGAGCTGTTTCGATTGGGCAGGATGCTCCAGGTCTTCAGCGAGCAAACATGATCATGTCGCCACAACGAGAGGCTCCAGGGATGCAGCACGTTGACAATCCAGGGATTGAAGAGATTGGCCACTTTGGTTCTAAAACAGAGTGCATTTCGCCCAATACAGGGGACGTTGCGATAGAAACATGGTGTGTCCTCAGTTCGCCACGTTCAGAGCAGGCACCACTCAGAGCAGAAAATGCAGGGTCCTTTCCAGTGCTTGCAGTTAGTAGTTCTAGGCCAAATGGAGAACATCATATTGAACCCGGCGATGTTGGAATTCAGTCGGCACAATTGGTTTCCGTTACTCATATGGGAGGGCACCTCGGTGCTACTAGCTCAGAGATAGGGGATGCTATGCAGGGTCAGCAAGTGCAGGAACCCTCGGATGATGACTTTCAGTCTTTGGTCAGGTTAAAGAGACATTTTGACAAATACGCTATCAAAACTTCCCCGGATTATAAAAGAGTCGGAGACAACTTTGCTAAGGCTATATCTTTGTTCACAGAAAATAGGCTACTTCGACCGCCGAAATTGAATCTCGATTCACTCGAAAGTACTAGTGAGGATAGTGATGAAGTTAACTCAGAATCTGAGCTAGGTCCACAGGCAGCAATCAGTGATTTGGATTTAGGGGCTATGTCAGACGGAAAGATGAATCAGAGGCGTCACACCAAAGATATCAGCATTTGTCCCTGAAAATCCAATAGAACTAGGAAAGAAAACAAAAGGTACAAAGACTGAGTTTTTGTCTAGGCTTGTATTGGTGAATCCTATCTTTTGTGCGAGTTTGTTTCGGCTTTTTAGTTATCCCTATAGGGTCAGTCATGTAGCCTTCGAGCGTAGATTTTTAAATGAATAAAATGGATCAACATCCCAATTTAAAAAAAAAAAAAAAACTGTTCTCTTGTAATCACTAATGAAAGTTATCCTTCTCAGAATACGGACAGAAAACAAAAAACAAAAGAAAAAAAAAGAGTCTGCAGGCTTCTCTTCCTTATCATATATTCTTCTTAGTTACAGCCAAAAAAAAAAAAAAAAACAACTATGATATTTTACATCCTTTTTTTTATCAGATATTTAATACCTCTGTACCGTGCAGCCAATCGATATTGGTCCCCACACAAGGAGCAAATACCATAAAAGTCCAATGACTGCTTTGATGTTACCATGTTTGTGTTAATTACTTTACGCATTCACAGTGAACATCATTGGTTAATTTAATAGTTAATCTGATCCATATGATGAAAATTCTACTTTTGAAATTAAATTGCACGTGTATATGATTATGGCATGCAGAAGTGGGTGGTTTCTGAAATAGTACCTAGAGATTATTTTCTCGCTCATTACCTTTTATAGTTCTAACTATTATAGAAGATCTGAAGAAATAAGACAGAAGTGCATAGATCGAGTTCAGTAATTTACTTTTAATTGAATTGTATTGATAGTCTGTACATTTGATTTTTCAGATACATACAAGTTAAGAAACAAAATCTTTGGTGAATCCTTAATATGCAGACGCGAAAGAACTTGAAGGGATAAAAGGTATTGACGATCTCTAATGGGTGAAGATGTTAAATGTGGACAGTCTTGTTTAAATTAGGTGCTTAAACAAACACTAGAGTTCAGCATCAAAAGCTATGGTGCTAGCTTCAATTGCCTTCAACTCTTTTTGTGCCATTTCCACTGTCACCATCTTGTCTTTGCTTGATTTGTGCTGACAAACGGTGAAGAGTGTATCATCTAGATTCTCTACCTCATTAGCACCATCTTGTGATCCTTCACATCCAACTTGGCCCTTGCGCACATTTTTGAAACCAGTGACCAAGTATTTTTTTCTTGTCTTTGTCCTTGGAACAGGAAGGCCCATGTGTACTTCACATGTTCATAACTCTCTTACTTCCTTGGATAAAGATGTTAATGATACCCAGCAATAATAATTTTCTTGTTGAAGAAAGTGAATGAGCTTCCTAAAAATTATTATTGCTTTTTGTTCAGTCTAATTCATTGTCAATGGTAGCAAGCATGACTTTTGTGATGGAAGAAGATGGTCAATATGGACTGAAGATTTGAAAAGTTTACCAATTTGCATGTGTAATGTTCTTTAGTATGTTTTGCGGGTGCTTACCCTCTAAAAGAGAAATGGAAGGGGTGTTGGTTGTGTAGGCAGATTGTAGGATGGTTGTTACCTGTGTAACATCTTCAATCTTATAAAATTGCAGAAGTAGGGCGTGTCTCATGAAAGCAATGAAGTTCATGGTGTTGAAATGTAATCAGTTTTAAAAGGTTGGACTTATAGTCTTCTGGAGAAGCCAGAACTTAACATGGTCTTTGATAGTTTGCTATATCTTAAACCAAGGGTGGGAAGATAATGAGTAGACAATCAAAATAGGGAACAAAGGATGAATCAGTTAAACAATATTCTACGTAGTTCTACTGTATGACTAATTCTCTTACCATCTTTGGTTCCTGTAGACATGTGGATAAATATCCTAGAACAGATCCTATCATTAACAATTCATAATATATATATATATATATATGTATGTATATTATGTATACTAGGAAACTTAAGTCTCTGATTATACTTTGAACCTTGGCGTAAAGAGTGTTACATGGAAAATAGGGTGCTTAAGAATTCAAATACAACAAGAACAACCTTATGGACTAATGAACAATGATGGACCAGTTTAGAAACGCTTCAACCTTGTAGCTGAGTTAAGTACAGAGGGGAAACAGATAAGAGATAAAAGGTAAGACAATGGGTATGGTTTGGGGAAAGTTATAGACCATGCATGTTCTAATGTAGTAGAGAACATTGTTGAGAAGGATCTCGGGCATTAGAAGGAGCGCTATTTTGTAACTCCAATTTTTGCAGTGTTAATATGACTACTGCAATCACAATTCTTGCTAATACCCTAGGAAACTAGAAAATTGCTCATTTTCACTTGAAACAAAATGATTGGTATAAGATCTTCTCATAATTAAAATCCAATTCCACAATAGTATTCTTATTTTCTGCATCAAAGTGAACTCTTTTCTTGCCCGTGGTATTTCTCGAGTGTTTCAGATAAGCTATGCTCTTTACAACTAGAGTTGGAAATGCGATGCCATTCTTAGGGTGGATATGGAACCTCATCCCTTGTGTTCTAACTGGTTTGTTTAGCTGGATGGAACAACTCAATCTTCCAAGTGCATGCATGGGAGTTGAAAGGTATTAGGGAAGCTGTCGTTGTTCTGTTGCCTTGGCACTCTACATGGTTGCTTCTCAGGGGCTTTTGATCAATTTTTTGTTAATTGGAGGGTCATAGCAATGATAAATCTCTTTTATTGTTTGTTCTGTCGCCCTTGTACTCTCTCTGAGATTACTCCTCTCATAATGCTATATTGTTTTATATAGATGTTATGACTTGCTTCCAAGTAAGATGGCTACTAAACCACTGATCTCTGGGCAAATTACCATTTCTGGTCACTCTAAAGTATTGGGAATTGCTTGGAGAACCAAAATCCATGTAGCCAACCCCGAAAGTATTGGGAATGGGCTGTGATGATGATGATATATTGTCGACAGGCAAATGGAAAGAAGTATTAGATTTGGTATGGCATACAAAATCATTCATCCAGCTTGTAGAAGAAATATGTAGAAAGGCATTACAATAATGTTGTTGAAGAATATATGATTTAAACAAGGATAATGGTAATATTCGAAAAACTTGGATCATTGGAGTGAGACAACTGGTATGAAGAAGATGTTTGCTACAGGTTCAATTATATACTGTGTAATGTAATTCCACTCTACTCGAAATTATAGTTACGAAGCCAATATCTGGTGATAATTCAGGAATGTTGTGAAAATTTTATAACTAGAAAACAGAAGGGCTTTATATATATATAACAAAATCAATGAAAAAAACATGTCTTAAACATAGATAAGTTATTTTGGAGTTTTGTAGTTTAATTTGAATTTTATTGCATAAAACCATTAAACGCCTCTTGTAGTGTTCGAACCCTTAACTTGTGATATCATCCGCCACAAATATACCAGCTGAGCTAGTACCCCATTGGCATACATGGTTGTCTTATCTTGAGTTAGGCGAGGATGCAGATTTTGCATTGATGCACTTCATTGAAGTGACACACTTGACTGCATCCTTCTTGACCTTCTTTTTCAAGCACATGTAAGCAAGAACTTATTTCTCCGTGCATAATCTTCAGCACTTCTTCTGCATAAAGCTGATTGAAGGTTTTGCACATGTTCTTTCATTGAGAATAATGCTTCCCTTGTGGTACTACACATGTCCAACAATATTACAGATCCGTCCAAGACCTCATTCCACCTTTCCTCATTTTCTTTTTTGTGGGCGACTTCTGGTTGTGTTAGCAGCAGGCAAAGAAGATCATCAACACAGTTGTAGAGTTCTTCAAGAGAGGAGAGACCGTTGTATATCTCCTCACCCTTGGTGGAGGATGTTGACGGAGTAGAAGTGTTCTCCCAGTTTCTCAGCTTGATTAATTCTTCCTCAATTCTTTCAGTGCTGGGGTGGGATCGAGTTGGCATGCTGTTGGAACAAACTAGCATGGCCAATGTCATCTTTGTCAATTTATTTATTTATTTTTTATGTTCTAGCTTGGAGTAAGGATTGAGATATGTTCCATAAGCTCGAGTTCTCCTACTTATATGTGATGACTCACTGATGATAGCGGAGACAAAGAGTCATCCAACTCATCTGTATGACTGTGCTGTGCGCTTGTGATTTCGATCCGCTCTTTCTTAAAATTTGTTAAAGCTATCACATTTTTAGGCAGCATCCAAGTTCAGAGTTTGTTCTTTATCTTACTTATGGAGCCAATTATCTTAGCTCTGACGTTAGTCCATGCTAGAAAGATAATTAAGAGAACAGAGAGGAGATAAGAAGATGCTCTGAGTTCCCTGATACCTTGTCCCCTAGAAGTCACCATGATATCTATTTAGTTAATAGCCAACAGATCTGGATGTGCTCATTATGACTTGATTATATAGCACCCCTTGGTTGGTCGATTGTTTTATTCTTCCTGCAGACAAGAAGAATCTCTCCTGCGAATCTCTCTGTATTGGGAAGTGATGTGGTTTTCATTGTAGTCAGACGTTTCCAACAAGACCTGTACATTCCAGATAGATTTTCTCCTAGACTAAAATCAGAACAATTTGTAGGTGATTCTTTCGATCTTTACCACTTTGCTTACTTTGTGCTGAAAATCTATAAAAATTGTAGCATGCACAGTACCACAGGTCATCATCTGCTAGCTTGTCTCCCTTATGAAGTTACAATCCACCTTCTCCAGGATGGTCAAGCGGTGTGCCTAATAATTTTGATTACAAAATTTGTGGAATCATCCTCTGTTTACCCAAAAGACAATTAGGCTCATATTAGTTGTTGGGCAATATTGTGACAACTTCACCATATAAGATTGGTGACCTGTTTTGCATCACATGCTCATGACTCCGGGTCAAAAGACCATTGTTCAGCTTGTCCCCTCAGACTTCACTTGTGTTGTCATATATAGATAGAGGATTTCCTATAGTGCAAATGTGAGGTGTTCCTTATCTGAAAAAACTAAAGTTAAGTCTTCATTTCTAAGTTTCCTGAGAAATATTGCCATGTACTTCTCTTCCATATCTTTATCTCCAGTTCACAAACAATGAAAGGTTATTCTAATGTTTACAGATTGAGTGAGAGCTCGGCTTACACTATATGTTTCGAACAGGTAAATGTATTTCCACTTTTTAAGCATTGCACAATACATGAAAAGCTTGTCAGGAAATACCTGTCATACTCAATCTAGCTAGAGATTACTAATGGTATATATCCGGCTTTAGAACACCAAGCCTAGATGGTGAAGAGAGATGAAATTATGTAGCTAAGATGAGCATTTGTTGATCTCAATTGTGCCTTGCTAATTTGAAAGGGAAAGTCAATATTCTGACATATCTTCAGATAGAATAAGATTATGTACCCTAGTGTTGTTTGTCAGAGAAATTTGCAGGCTGCCCAATTTGTAAAGTCTGTGCAGTGGGAACTTGATAAAGAGAAGTGATAGAAATGAAAATTTCTTCAACGTTACTGAATCTAGATTGCTCCTAGAGAAAACTGTTATATAAAGTTTGTTTGTGTTCTTTCGTGTGGAACTTTTACAAAGTAAGAAGTCCCTCGAGAATGGCTTCCCTACGTATCTGTGACTTTCAGAGCAGGGCCTTTGTTTCAGGGGAAGGTGGTCTGCGAGGGAAATGGGGTTGATGTTGTTGCATATGGTACACAAATTTGAAATTCTGAAGACTGTCAATGAGGTTGAGAACCTCATGGTGGTTCCTACCAGGCTACCAAAGATACAGTATATGGGATTTGTGCCTGATTAGCAATGATAAATGAAGATTGTGAGGCTGAACTAAAAATTTTGTTTGTTCTTAGCTGCACTTGGCATTGAAGAAAGAAGTGCTTTCCAACTCAATATGATAACAATCAAGTTTTAGAGCCACTCAACTGATGGCCACCATTGTGTTTGTAAAGTTTTATCTCTTATCTAGTCGTTTATTATTACTGAAAGGCAACTGAACAAGCTTTGTGTGCAGCGTCCCTTCACGAAGAGTGTGTTCTTTATTTGACTGAATGGTTTTGTTAGTATGATACTTGTGTATGCACGCAGAATCTAGACAATGGATCTTTTGTGTTTCTCTTACTTTATGTTGATAACATGCTTATTGTTGCGAAGAGTATGGAAGAAATTGATAAATTGAAGTTGAAACTTAGCATGGAGTTTGAGATAAAAGATATTGGTTCAGCGAAGAAGATACTTGGTGATGCAGTCGTTTTCCGCTCCCTGCTTTGACCCAGTCTCGGTGACTTGCTGACCTGCACAAGTAACACATGTGAGCCACGAACCACTGTTATGGTGGCCGATGACACTCCGATGCTAAAGTCAGACATGGATCTGAGGAAGGAGTAATGTTGTAAACAGGGAATTTGCAGTGTACCTTAGCTTACCAACCTCATGTCTTATTTATAGTGCAAGAGTCCTGGTTCTACCAGGCCATCGAAGGCGTAGTTTAAGAAGGAGATCTTCGAAGAGATCCTTCGCTAATTACGAGTCGTGTTGTAGGAGGGAAGTTTCATGTTAGCCCCATGCTCCTAGATACGCGGGAGATAGTTCACAATCCAAGAACAATCCGTAGAAGGAAGTTTCCCTGCGTGGAATGTACTCTGGTATTTACCTCCTAGTTGGAAGCAGAGAGCTGTTGTAATTGCATGTCCGAAGCTGATCCTCAAGATACTTGCCTTAGTAGGACTTACGGGGTATTGGGGATAGTTGTAAGACGTGTGGGCCTAGCATGCTGTAAGAGTTCGAGTCCATCTAGTGGACTGAATTAGGCGGCCTTGGGTCGAATCAGTGTTGGGCTGACGTTGGGGCTCGTAATTCCTCGAGATCATCATGACACATGTATGGCTCAGAGATGTGACCATTTTTGTGTATCATTGGCTACTCCCCCCGAGTCAGTGGGCCGTTACATCGGTTCGTTAAGTCACCTATTGAAAAGATATGCCGCTCATGATAATTGAGTTTTAATCGTTGCTTGAGTCGCGCGCTGCATTAATTGAACGTGTATCGGTTAAACGAGAAAAGGCGGGAACCTAATCCCTATTTAGGTCATCCGTAGTACGGAGTCCCGACTCTTTTATTTTCTTTGCTTTTGAAGATACTGCTATGTTCATCTTTTGATTAGAAAAGATTTGTTAGTCTTCTTCATGGCTCAATAAAACCTTCTTGATGACGCAACCTTGGCCAGGGGCCTGGAGTTTTTGAAGACATGTTTCTTTCTGAGCCCAGCCTCACTGAAATTCGTACAAAGTTTGGGGTTCTCAAGGACCTGCCATTGTATGTCCTGTAGGGTGACCAGACGCCAATGTTGCCACCGGCGGGATTCATCTGCTTGCATCGTGGGATGCTTCAAACTGGAGTGCGATTTCTCGTTTTGGACATGATTTGGGAATTCTTGGACCTCCTTGGGATTCCTCCGACCCAATTGGGGCCTAATAGATATAGGATTATCCTTCTCATTCTGATCAAGGCAAAGGAGGTCGGCGTCCGCGTGACTCCGTGGGTAATCCAATTGCTGACTTCTCATCGGTTGAAGGGTAATGTCATCTGTAAGATGACGTCGCCAACCTGCTTCACGAATTCGCCTGACGACTTCAAGTCCTAGCAAAAGTATTGCTTCTTGGCCCCTGCGAATTCCAAGTACTTTGGTTCAAGGGTCGTTCGCTCGAATGAGAGTTCATGTCGTTTCGTAACTGTAGTTTTTTCTTTTTGACTCTGCCATGCTTGATTGCAGGTTAGCTAATCGTTGCTTGTGTTTCTTCGCAGGACGTTTCTTACTACTTTCCTTACTCCAAATGAGCAAAATACTATTGAGGCATTTTGCGATTTGTTAACGAGGAACGTGGTGGATGTCATATGCGTCCCCAACTTCATTCGTAGTGGATTGTGGGACAACTGGCACGTAGCCCCCACTCTGTACCGAACATCGCAGGTTAAGCCTGAAGATGGGGCCCCTTCTAGGAAGAGGAAGACTTTTGGGGCCAAAGCTCATGTTTTGTCCGATGTAGAGGAGTCGTCTGAGACGCTTGCCTCTTTCGTGAGTTCGAAGAGGTCCCGTGTTAGAACTGGGTTGCTTTCAGCATGACCCGCTCCAGTGAGAGAAGAACGCGAGTCTAATCAGCTCGTCAGGGCGGAAACTGATGTATCAGGCTAGGAGAAAGATTACCTACGGTTTACAAGGGTTGAAGACAGGTCAAATCTCAGTGATACGCAGGCCGAAGCTTTGAATAGCGACTGGTGCGAGTTGCAATGGCGGCTTTTATCGGCGCTAATTCGCGTGGAATTGTTCCAATAGAAGGTTCCTGTGAAGATCCGTCTAAGGTTTTGGAATCTGATCGTCTCATTGGTGTGTTATCTGATAGTGGTCGTGGTGGCACAAGCCAAGTTTCATGTAGTCCGTATTGTTCACCGTCTCGTTCCAGACCACAGATCGAAGTGTTGGAGGGTCCTTCTGATAATTTGCTTCCTCATTTCCCTCTGGATCCTGTCGAGCCGTCTCGCACTAAAAGGTCGGATGTTCGTGACAAGGGAAAGGTCGCGGAGGAGAGCTTGAGAACAGTGGCAACTGCGAAGGGTGGTGCAAGCGTGATTCCTGATCCGGGAAAGCTTCATCCAGATTCGCGGATAAGCATGTTTGCACTAGACTTGGTAAGGATGAACACTCAAGTCTGGCACCAAGAGGTTGATGTGGAGTATGCTTTGAGGAAGCATGTAAGCAGGCGTCGTAGCTGGCTGATGGATTGCGTTCCAAAACCCAAGAAGGATACACTAGAAGGGTGTATGGATAAGGGTTTAAAGTACCTTATGTTGGGTATGTTTCACTTGAGCCAGGTGATTGTTACTGGGACAAAAGTCGAGGCGGCTCGTGAGAGGGTATACACCATGGAGCGTGTCTTCTCGCACATGCAAGTGTTGTATTCTTATGCGCATTATGAAATTGAGCGGCTACAGAAGTAGGCTAAGGAAAAGGGTTGGAGCAGTCAGTTGTGGTCGAGACTCAAAGGGCTATTGGAGAGCCTTGAGCATGATCTGGCAGAGGTGGTGTCTAAAAGAGACGGACTTAAGCAGGAGTTGAACCGAATTTTCCGAGACGCGAAAACTGCGCAGTAAGTTGCGGCTGAGGCGTGTTCTGAACTGCGGTCTCTTTCTGAAGAGAATGCTTCGAAGGAGGCTGACTGGGCTGCTCAGAAGCAACAATTGAAATCTGATGTGGATTTCAATGCTCGGGAGGCAAGGAAGGCTAAGGACCAACTTGAACTAGGATGGCATGTGCTCAACGCTGTGAAGAGTAGTCTGGCCACAGAACAGTTTTAGGTTGACGCGCTGATAGGCAAGTTGGAACTAAGAAGATGTTGTATATAAACTCTTCTGTTACCTTTGCGTCATCGAACGAAGAGGACAATTTGAACGTTGGTGCTCAGGTCTATTACCTTCCCCCGGTAAGCTTAGCTCTTCTGTATCTATACCTTCTCCTGATAAGGAGTGAACTCGGTATTCTTGTACCCATTTTGTTCGATCATTAATGAAAACAATTTTATCCGTTTTGTGCTTGTTGCCTCTACTGTATGTTTTTCGTTTCGCCTTGGCGTCTTGCTTTGGCATAGGCTGGTTGAATCATTAGGACATAGAGTGGTCGTCTGCTGATGGAGATTTTATTAACCTAAATTAATAAGCTAATAAACCCTACTTGTAATACCGCAAGTGCACGACTGTCTAACTAGTAGACAGCGGCAAATACGGGTCGATCCCACGAGGATTGATGAGACTGTCGAATTCTAAGACTTATTTAAACTAATTTAGAGTTGGGGGTTGCAGCAGATGAAAATTACTAAGTTAAGAGAACTAAAATTAAACTAGTTAGATGATATGAGTGTGGACCGAGACATCGAATCCACCACAGGTTCTTCGATATTTGTGTAATCTAAATTATTGTTTTCAAGAATCAACACGACTAATCTAAAGATTAATCTACATTTGCAATTGATTTCATCAAAGGCATAAACCCCTAGCATTGCATGTCTTCTTACAGCACACACAATCACAGTTTTATTTTAACTAATTCTAAACCCCTAGCATTGCATGTCTTCTTACGGCACACACAATTACAGATTCAGATTAAATGATTAAAGCATGCTTTGAATATCAATAAAGGATACTTCTAACTACCGACTAGTCTAGATAATTAATCCGGGTATAATCAGTGAAAGCAAATTATTGAAACTCAGAAGTCAAATGTGTTTAACGTTCAAGTATATAGAAAACAATAAATTCAAATACGACAAACTCTAGGAAACCCTGTGGTTTCATCTTCGCCTCGGCACGGGGTCTAGAAGATCATGGTGGCGGTGGTCACAACACTGGTGCAGGTGGAATCCATCTCAGCATGAACACACATCCCGAGAAATCGCTGCAACTACACTGTGGTGGTACAGAGCAGAGCTACAGGGTGCAAATAACTAAACCGATTTGAAAATAAGCTTTCTCCAGCCAGAAATTCTCGTTCTTCGTTTCCAGCGAGCCGCACTGCTGCTCCTTCTTCCTCTGTGCTCCTCGCGAGCTTCTGTTTCCTCCGACTGGCTCCGGTGAACCTGCAAGTGAAAGGGAGACAACGAGAGAGAGAGAAAGACGAGAAGGAGAACCGAAAGAGGGAGAGAAACAGGAGCGGTGTTCCCTGTTTTTGCTGTTTTAGTGCGAGAAAGGTGGTGCGTGGTCTGGTTGTGATGAAGGATCAGAAAGAGAGAAGTGGAGGAGGAAGAGACCATGGAGAAGAGAGAAACAGAGATGATGGTGGTGTGTGTGGGTTGTTAGTCGGCTGCGAGAGAGGAAAATAGGTACGTGCTCCTTGTTTCTCCTCTGTTTTGTGCGCGAGGATGGTGACGGTGAGGGCGTCTGATGGTGGTGCTCGGCGGTGTGGATGCTGGACGGAGGCGAGGTGAAGAGAGAGATACGAAAACAGGGGAAGAAGAGAGGAAATAGGGGTCGTGGGCGGTGTTGTTATGGTGGTTTGTGATAGGGACAGGGGCGGTGGTTGTGCGTGGTTGTGTTGACGCAGGAGTTGAGATGAAGACTTGATGTTGGTTTTGTGCGTGAGAGATGGGAGCAGGGTGACAGTGAGATGGTGATGATGGCGAGGTGAGATCGGGATCAGGGAAGAGGAAGAGGTGGTGATGGTGGGATGATCGCACTGCCGGTCCTCCTATTGAGCGAGGATCGCCGGCAGGGTGGATGGGGCGTGGTGGCTAGGAAAGAGAGGAAGAGAAAAAAAAACGTGGAAGAAGGGAGATTTTCTCCCAAAGGGGGAGAGCTAAATAGGGTTCTCCTATTTTCTTGGGCTTGGATTTTTAGGTTAGCTTTTTTGGGTTTGGGCTTAGGTTAAATTAGGTAGACCTAGGTTTATTTGGGTTAGGTTTAGATATGTGACCCTCTACTTTGTACCACCGCTAGAATCGGCCATTGATCATTCCTTAAATTGTCGCCTTAATGCGATTTCATCGTTCACGCTCAAATTCCTACAAAGACATGAAAACGAAATAATTAGAATAAAATATAATAATCGAAACACTATCATATATAAATTAAGGGATATATTATGTAATAATTACGTGAATATCATCTGCTGCCAGGAGCTTGACCGTTTATGTTGCGAATGACTCAGAGTCACTGTTGCATAATCATGTCCGATAGTGGGCATGTTGCGAACAATTTAGCCTGGGATTGGTTTGCCCGAGCTGCGTTTTGTCCTCGAGGTGAGCTGTTGGAGGCTTGCCTTGCTTGTCTGATTGGTCGGCTGTAGTTGCTACTATGGGTGAGTTGCGATAGCCGAGCGTACGCGTTGAAGTGTTTGTACCGAGTCAGGTATCGTAAGCTCGGGCTGACACACTATGTAGCATTTATTTGGGCACTGGTCGGATGATCTTTATGTCGGCGCGAGTTGTCTTTGCTGGTAATAGGATGCCAGTTCGTTTGAGCGTGAAGACACTGACTTAACTAGATTCAACTTTGCGGACGCTGTTTCGTAGGAGAGCGACAGTCGCGTCACGAGCTAATTGGGGCTCCCACCTTCTGAACCATTTATATCTGAACAATATGGACTACAGGTTTGGGGAATAAGGATTTGACGACTACGCTGAAGAGTAGTAATCCCGTTGCGAACCGTCGACTGTCTCCCACCTTTCAAGCCATCTATACCTGCGCGGCGGGGGCTACAAATTCGATTCAAAGGGGTTCAGCGACTAGGTTGAAAAGTAGTGGTCTCGTGGAAAACCGTCAGAATCAGTTCGCGACTGAGTAGGCTCGCACCTTCCAAATCATCTACACCTGTGCGCATCAAGCTACAAATTTGGGAGTTTTCGATGACCACGCTGAATAGCAGTAGTCCAGTGGCGAGCTGTCAGAATCAGTTCACGACTAACTAGGCTCCCACCTTCTAAACTATTTACACCTTCTCAATGGGCCTACAAGTTCAGGGTTGGAAATTCGGCGGCCAAGCTGAAAAGCAGTGGTCTGGTGGCAAGCCATCGGAATCAGTTCACTATTGACTAGGCTCCCACTTTCTAAACAATCTACACCCGCTCAGTGGGGCTATAAGTCCAGGGTCGGCAATTCGGTGACCACGTTGAAAAGCAGTGGTCCCGTGGTAAGCCGTCAGAATCAATTTGCGACTGACTAGGCTCCCACCTTCTAAACTATCTACACCCGCTCAGTGGGGCTACAAGTCTAGGGTTGGAAATTCATCGGCCACGCTAAAAAGTAATGGTCTCGTGGCGAGCCCTCGGAATCAGTTCGTGATTAACTAGGCTCCCACCTTCCAAACCATTTACGCCAGGGCAGTGGGAGCTACAGGTATGGGCTTTGATCAGAAGCTTTCATTGCTAGTCATCACCAGGTAAGCTTACCTGATCGGTTTCAGCGATCATTGACCATGAAGGGGGCAACGATCCCTAGCAAGTCGTCGTCACCAGGCGCGGTAGCGCTGATTAGACTCCCACTTCCTAAACCATCGAAATTTGCACTGGGTGAACTAGGTGTCAAGACGTACCAGAAGTTGTCGTCATTAGCCTTGGCTGACTAAGTTTGCCCGGTTGGAAAGGGGTTTCGCGTATTTGAGGGCGTGCGAACCCATGTCTGCTAGTGTCGCGCACTGTGTGGACAACATTACCTTAAATTAAACAACGATCCATAGGTACGATCCGTGCGTCAAAGCTGATTTGGATTTTTGATGTTCGTGCCAAGAATGTAACAGAATATTGTTTGAATAGTGGGCCGAGCCTATGGGCCCGCAAAGGAAGAGCTAGGGTTTCCTGCACGGTTGCGCTACATGTACGGCATAGGTCGCGTGGTAGCACGTGTACTGTTGAAAGAGTCGATTGACCTCGGCGAAAGGTTGTGGAATAACGCTAGTGTTGACTTCTTTAGGCTAGTGAGGAAAGTTTTGCACATCACCGACTCAGATCCTTGTTTGAGAGCCATTATGTGTTGGTAATGGCACAGATGGTCGAATGGGTCGGTGGTTCCGTCGTAGAAGTCGAGCTTCAAGGGAGTGAACTTCCTCGAAAGGGCCCCATTCATGATTCGGTTCACAAATGGTGGGACAGAGAGACGGTACAGTACATCCGGATCGTGTGCCCTTTCTGCAGAGGGGGTTCTGAGGGCCGAGCCTCTCTGCCTTGGCAGCGGGCAGCGTTAACCGCGCAACTTCCTCTAGTCCAATGAGAACTAGCGGGGGCTTACTCTCTGCCATCCTCCGGAGATGGAGACTTGTGTTGCTCATGGTCTCCATTAGCAGGTAGTGGATTTTGTCTCGTGAGAGCCTCAACCGCTATGGCAATCTACTATATTTGAGATGACATCATATCTATTTTGGGTCCGTCGTTGCTGCTGCCGACGCGGGGACGTGAGTCTCCTGTCTGTGCATGATCAAAACCGCTGGAAGTGGCGGTATAACGCCAGCCTGAGCATTTGTCGTGTACCTTTGTTCTCCGTTTTTGCAGGATCTAGTAGTCACCATCTCACTGGGTTTTGAAGGGAGACGGTGCTAGTGAAAAGTTAAAAACTTTGTCGTCCCTACGAACAGCGCCAAACTGATGCAGTCGTTTTCTGCTCTCTGCTTTGACCTAGTCCCGTTGACCTGCTGACCTGCACAAGTAATATACGTAAGTCATGGACCACCGTTGTGGTGGCCGATGGCACTCCGATGCTAAAGTCAGATAGGGATCTGAGGAAGGTGCAATGTTGTAAACAGGGAAGTTGTAGTGTACATTAGCTTACCAACCTCATGTCTTACTTATAGTGCAGGAGTTGTGGTTCTACCAGGCCATCGAAGGCATAGTTTAGGAAGGAGATCTTCGTGGAAATCCTTCGCTAATTAGAAGTCGTGCTGTAAGAGGGAAGTTTCATGTTAGCCTTGTGCTCCTAGATATCCGGGAGATAGTTCCCAATCCAAAAGCAATTTGTATAAGGAAGTTTCCTTGCGTGGAATGTACTCTGGTATTTGCTTCCTAGTTGAAAGCAGAGAGCTGGTATAATTGCATGTTCAAAGCTGATCCTCGAGATACTTGCCTTAATAGAACTTACGGGTATTGAGGATAATTGTGATACATATTGACAAATTAAGTTTGGTAGTTTGGTTTAGAAGAGACATTTAATGAGCCAAACCAATTAATGATCCAAATGGATAACAATGCTCACAATACTTTATATGCAGAAGCCTATGCTCAGTAGCAGTGTGGTCATCTTAAACTACAATCGTCAACGTGGATAGATTAATATGATTGAAGGTTATTGTAGAGGAGATACTAGTAAGTGAAGATGTTAAAGAGTGGAACCCTGTTTTCGACTAGACACCTAAAGGCGAATTGCATCATACTCCAGCCTCTCAGTGCTAGCATTCAATGCTTCCGCCCCCTTGAGAATTCCATAGTGATACTGCTTATGTCCCATATAATTGAACTGAGGAACTAATCAATCCAAGGAAAGAAATACTTCTCTACTAGGCCGACAAAACAAATATCAGTTGTTGGAGCTACTATTCCCAAGCCTTAAAGTTGGTTCTATTCATTAAACAAGAGAGCATTTTAATGGGATCTAGAAAGCAAGCTAAGGGCTGGTCATCGCAAGGATTTTTTTAATATAGCAAAAGAAATCATCCTTGCCATTCTGTTTAGAAGAAAGGATCAATGAATTTTTCGATTTCCTCATATTTCCTTATACGAAGAGGGCAAAAGATGAGCCTCATTTTTCTTGTCTCTGTAACTAGCATGTTATGTGACTTTGATCATCCTTTGCATTTGGCATGTGCTATACATTCTGTATCTTTCTTTACTCCAAATTGTTAGAATCTGACATGATGATAATTGGCACTTCCTAAGAGACATAAAGAATACAGCATCTATTGCCTCACATGGATTCTTGTCTTCCCAACAAACTAAAACCTCTGCCACCATATTCTTTTGATAATAAACAAACTAGGATCTGAATTCGGTGCTTACAAGATAGGTACTTGGTAATAATTTTTAACCATCTATCAGAAAGAGATAAATTTTGATTCTATAGCTGAATGACATAAAAATTTGAATACCACGACTTGTAGTATCCATATTCTTGTTTTTTTGTTGTTTACTTGGATCAGATGAATGGCTTTCATGACAGAATTAAGTTGTAATGGGAATTACAGTGGGGAGGAATTGAAGTTTTGCTCAAAGGAGGGGACATACAGATATTTTAGCGAATAGACATTGTGTTTTGAAAGGTGTTAATCATATGCACCTCAAAATGCTGAAAATTTAATAGGAAGGGGCTGTAGGTTGTTGGCAAAAGATATTGCAAGATCCTAGAATAGGTTAAGAGACCAATAAGGACAACATATACATGGAGAGACAAAAGGTTTCCCTTGTCTCCCTGCTCATTTTTCTCCATTGATGTTGTTATAAATAGATTGAAGAACCATCTCAATACAACATCAATTTTATGTCTGGCAATATTGAGCTTTCCATTGCAAAACAAGCTCACAAAGTAATCATGGCTAGCTCTGTATTGCCTGAAAACTATTTCCATGTCAGATCAGTTAGTTTGCCCACTAGATCCCACCCTATTGCTCTCAAGACAGAAGAGTACTTGAGCCAGTTAAAGACTTGGGAGGTATCAACTGCATCCACTTCGACCGCTAAAACAGTTCAGATTGGCTTGGCTGGTCTTGTGGAGTTGTACAACTGTGTTGATGACTTCATCCATCTTCCTCTCGTTGAACAAACCCTTGTCCATTGCCAACATGAGAAGTTGGTGGAAGAAGTGTTAGATGAATCAGTTGGGTTGTTGGACATCTGTGGTACTGCAAGAGACGCAGTGTCCATGATTAAAGCAGGCACACAAGATCTGCAGTCCGCTCTTCGTAGAAACAGTGGTGGAGAGTCAAGCATGGAGAAGCAAATCAGTTCTTATACTGGCTTGCGAAATAAGACGAAGAAGGATATCAAAAAGTGCCTTACAGCACTGAAGAAGATGAATGATAATAAAGGGTCGCCTTTGTTGGATGAAAACAATCATCTATCAGTACTTACTAGAGTTCTAAGAGAAGTTAGCATCATCACCATCTCCGTCTTCCGGTGCCTCCTATCATTCTTATCCAGTCCAGTTATGAATAAAAAGTCAGTTGGGTGGTCATTGGTTTCAAAGTTGATGAACAATGGGTTGGTATCATGTCAGAAGATGCAAAAGGATGCTAGTGAGGTGGAGAGCGTGGATGTCGCACTCCATGCACTCTGTTCAGGAGCTGACACCAAGAGGGTGCAAACAACACAAAAATGTTTGAAAACTCTAGAAATTGGCATTGAAGGACTTGAGGATGGATTAGAGTGCGTATACAGGCGCCTAATTCAAACCCGAGTTTCCCTCCTCAATGTACTTAATCACTAGAGATTTCATATACCCTCTCTTCAGTCCTTGGCATCCAAATTTTATAGGATCTGCTTATGGATATTACATACCCTATTAGTGAGATTGTAAATGAAATTATATGTATACCACATTTTTTACCGATAATCAAAAGATTCAAATTCATATTTACTACTAGATTCTTCATTTTTATTGAATTTTTTAATTGACTGCAAACTGTATGAACACTTGTGTTTGTTCATGTTAGGTTGAATTCATGTTTATATGTGTTTCTAACGATGTGTACGGTCTCATAATTTGTACATAGCCGAGGTGTTGAGATTTAATGTTCTTCCATTATATTTAGGTGGTCATCATCGCAGATTATAAGGTTCTAGGTAGATGAGGCAACGGCACAACATATGCCACTTTGGTATGGTGGTTTTATTTTCCTCTACCATCTCCATGAACTTCTACTTCTATCTTTGATTCTTTTTGGGGAAAGGTCTCTTTAGTAAAAAATTATTGCTTGAGATGGGTGGCTTGAGAGGTTCTTTGGATTGAGACAAGCATAAGAGTAACATGCTTGTTTGCAGGGGAGAAAGCAGAGATACAAATAGGGTGGGTTGAATCGAGCCTGTTAGGCTCAATTCGTTTTATTCTGGGCATTAGGGGGGAAGTAGTTAGGCCAGAGCTTGAACTGAAAAATGAGCTAGGTCCGGTAAAACTGAGTTTTGAACGATGTAATTTTCAATTTTCAATTTTCAATTCTCCAACGTATGGTCCAGAGCTCATCAGGCTTGAGGTTTTTCATAGTCCGCTATGTGGAAACGGTAAAGAAACCATAAACTTGGGGTAATTACTTGGCCTAGTAACTAGGTATGTGAAATATGGCCAAGCATGGCTAGATTGGGTCCAATGTGCTGCTGCTGATTTTCTTTTTGCCTGGAGAATTGATCTTCATAACTCGTCTCCGTCACATCCTTCTATCGTGTCAGGTGGAGGGATTATATCTGCCAAACTTCTGGTTAGTTTCCTGTTTCTTGAGATGTTCAACGCGGGTGGTATGCAGTCTCAAGCTTCTTGACCATGGTAATCTTGTTCATAACCTCAATGTCGGTCTTATTAGAAAATGGAATCCAAATCTCATATCAATCGATTTTTTGTTGTTTGATTGTCTATTTAATGGTTGTAAAAGAATTTTGCATTTGACTATTTTTCCCATCTCTTATGGGAATCAAATCATTTGCCCTCCTCATAAACGGAATCCACAAAAAAAATTCAATTCCCATGTCCATTTCCCATCGCACAAATCATTCTCTGAGGTTGAAGAAGTACTCAAATTCTTGATATTAGCATTTAATTTCTTTTGCGTGCTTCAAATCCTTACATATCCCAGCTTGCCCAAATCTCTTGAAGGTTGCCTATCCTCATGTCCAATAGCTTTAGATGATTGAAAAAAAAAAAAGGATTGAATCCTATGTCATGAAATGCACAATGTCTCATTCCACAAGGTTGTTGGGGGCAAGGATTGTAATATTGAGTTAATTTCGGTCTCCTGATTTTAAGAAATATTTTGGTATTTAAAGAAAACAAATTCGAGGATACATGAAATATATATAATGAAAGAAATGAAAGAAAACACATTAAATAATCTAAATACCAAGAAATGAAAGAAACATGAAATCAATATATAATTATAAAATCATGGGTATTAAAAAATCAATAAATAATTAGAAGAAATGATAATTTAAATTTTTTTTTAAATTAAAATTAAAACCCCTCGAAGCTGTTATTTGTATTTTTTACGAAAAACAAAAATTTCAAATTTTGTGAAAGACTTCAAAATTTCTCAAAAAAAGCCCTCGAAAAAATGTAATATTTTCTTTTCGTAATTTTAAAAAAATGAAAGTTTCGTGAAAACACAGTCCTTAGTTGAGGGGTGTTTGCTTGCATCACTTTGTAAGTGTTGCTTAAAGTCACGTGTAATGGGGATGATAATCATAATCACCTTCATCATCAAATTATCAAATAAGCATTTCTTTAAACACATACTATCCTCTTGTGGACTAATTTTAGGTACCGTGAAGAACACTTAAAAGGTTAAATATAGTACACCATTATAGTGACTCAAATGCCTTTAAACATTATCAAATCACAATGCCCTTAAACATTATCAAATGTTCCTCTCTTTTATGGTTGTAACATTTTCTATTTTACTTTTTAAAATTTTACTGTAATAAAAACTATGTACAATTTATAAAATTTGAAACTAATACTCTAAAAATTGTATGGTTTTGAATAAAAATGAAGAATGTTGAATATTGGCACTACACAGTTACAAAATTCCATTACTTGCGTGATTATGCATAAAAGTCCAGATTTTATTCTACTCACCTGTACTTAATGACATTGCCTGAACCATGAGCTAAATCCAATTCTCCAGTTCCATTGGTTGGATCGATAAGATTACGCTACAATGAACTAAATTCAATTCTCCTGCTAGCTTCTTGGATTGGATCGATAAGATTTTGCTACTATTATGTTTCTCTGGCTAATTGAGTACCTGCCTCTTCTTTAATCAAGACGAGCATAACACACCATGCATGTTCTACAGTGCAAACTTCCATCAATATTAAACTGTTCGAAGAAATGGAGGTGGCAAAGGACGGTGGTTTGTAGGGACGACAACAAGGCATTTTGTCTCCATGCATGCCCTAAACAACTAGTTAAATCCAACGCAGTTTCCATTAAGATTGCATTGTTAGCACAAGATGGCACATAATCACTGAATTTTAAGGCATTAGGCATGCACACCTCCATGTTATATCACATGCTCATCATATGTCTAGGTTCTCTCTATCACATTCCCGTAATTTGTCTTTCTCTCAAGTGTGGGTTATATAAAAAGACAAGTCAATAGCTTGTACGTACAACACAATTCAAAACATCTCTTAACTAGAACTTGTTTATGTTAAATATCAATATTAGCCCATAGCCCAAGTGATTTTGAAGCTTAGCCCAAGTGATTTTGAAGCCCAAAATCCAAACCAAAATAAGCCCACACCAAATTGAGATGATGTTATTGCTTACATCATTTTAGTTAGGTGAGAGTTAGGTAAGCATTATTTAATTTCAATGGTCTAGATTAATTTGTGTTTATTTTAATGAGTGGTTTAGATTGGTTCTTGTAACCTATAAAACCCCCCCATTGTATTTGAGTTTCATTCATCCAAAAATGTAAGCTTAAGAAGAAAGCATTAGAAAGCCTTCTTAAGAGTTTCTCTTCTTTGCAATTTTGTGAGATTGTTCTAAAGAGTGTTTTTCTTCTTCTTGATAAATTAGAGTTTTATACTCAACATTTGGTATCAGAGCCTGGGTTGTAAGGTCTCTTGAAATTCCGAGTATGCTCTGTGGCTGCAGTTTTAACTGATCTTCCACATCAGAAAAGATTTCTTGAGATTATTGTCGGGGTTCTTACAAATCCTGTGGAGCGTCTTTGTGTGTAGAGTAGTTTAGTACTTTGCACGTTTGTCACTCAAGCTTGTTCGGTATAGTTAAAGTCTTGCCGCTACGATGGGTGATCTTCAAATCGTTGGAGGAATCAAGAAGCTCAACAACCAAAACTACTACACGTGGTCAACGTGTATGGAGTCTTACCTACAAGGTCAAGACTTGTGGGAGGTTGTCGGTGGTGGTGAAGTTACACAACCGGCGGTAGAAGATGCCAATGGCGTCTTGCGAAAGTGGAAAATTAAAGCAGGCAAAGCGATGTTTGCTTTAAAGACCACTATTGAAGAAGAAATGTTAGAGCATATCCGGAATGCCAAAACACCGAAGGGAGCATGGGACACCTTTGTTACACTCTTTTCAAAGAAGAACGATACAAAATTGCAACTTCTCGAGAATGAGCTGCTATCGATGGCGCAACGTGACAGGACAGTTGCCCAGTATTTTCACAAGGTGAAATCGATAAGCCGCGAAATTTCAGAACTAGATCCGACAGCTGCTATTGGGGAAGCTAGGATAAAGAGAATAATTATCCATGGCTTGAGACCTGAATACCGAGGCTTTGTTGCTGCAGTACAAGGATGGCCGACACAACCATCTCTTGTTGAGTTTGAAAATTTGCTGGCTGGTCAAGAAGCTATGGCTAAGCAAATGGGAGGAGTCTCGCTAAAAGGTGAAGAGGAAGCGCTTTACACTAACCAAAGCAGAGGCGGTTCAAAACAGTACAACAAAGGTGGATCTAGAAAGACTGGTGACAAGACAAAAAGTCATCAGGGAGGGAACAACTTTCGTCCAGGGGGAGCTTCCAAGAATCATGACAACAATAGAAGGTTCGATGGTGAGTGTTACAATTGCGGGAAGAAGGGCCACATGAAGAAAGATTGTTGGTTCAAGAAGAAGTCTTCTGAGAGCAATATTGCTACTTCTTGTTCTAAAGATAATAGCGAAGACAGTTGGGATGCCGAAGCATTTCTCGCTATGGAGGAAGAAGAATTAGCTTTCACGGTAACAACACCAGAAAAGATTGACTACGTGAATGATTGGATCGTAGACTCAGGCTGCTCCTCATGGTGTTACACATCACGAGATGTGGTGTTCGATGAAGCATCCTCATGGTGGACCTCAGAAAAGGAAGTGCTGCCAGACTCAGAAGAATTCCAAGACAAGCTGCAACAAAAGATGGGGGAGCATACTATTCAAATTCAACCAAGTCCAGACAAAGTTGAAGATCCATGTGAGAATGATGGCGAACAAAGAGTAACCCAGAACCCTTGGCAAACTGGGGTGTATCAACAACCAGACGAAGAAGGCATACCTAGTGAAACAGAAGAACCAACTCCACTACAAAGGTCAACAAGAACTAGAAGGCCAAATCCCAAATACGCCAATGCAGCCATAGTTGAAGAAGAAGCTATAATAGAACCTGAGACGTTTGAAGAAGCATCACAGAGTTCAGAATGGATGACAGCTATGAAAGAAGAGATCGCTGCACTTGAGCAAAATCAGACTTGGGAGCTCATGCCAAAGCCAACTGATGTGAAACCCATATCCTGCAAATGGGTTTACAAAATAAAGCACCGTCCAGATGGGTCAATCGAGAGGTACAAGGCACGATTGGTAGCTCGTGGTTTCTCTCAACAGTACGGACTAGACTATGATGAAACATTTAGTCCAGTCGCAAAACTTACAACCGTACGAGTCTTACTTGCACTTGCGGCCAACAAAATTTGGATCTTGTGGCAGATAGACGTGAAGAATGCATTTCTCCATGGAGAGCTGGATCGGGAGATCTACATGATCCAACCAATGGGTTTTCAGAGCCAAGATCATCCTGAATATGTGTGTAAGCTGCGGAAAGCACTCTACGGATTGAAACAAGCACCCAGGGCGTGGTATGGTAAGATTGCTGAATTTCTAACACAAAGTGGCTATTCAGTAACACCTGCAGATTCCAGCTTGTTTGTCAAAGCCAATGAAGGAAAACTAGCTATCGTGCTAGTGTATGTGGATGACTTAATCATAACCGGTGATGCTGAGGCAGAAATTCTTCGGACAAAGGAGAATTTATCAGTCCGTTTCCAGATGAAGGAACTTGGTCAGCTCAAGCACTTCCTTGGTCTAGAGGTTGATCGCACACAAGAAGGAATATTTCTCTGTCAACAGAAATATGCCAAAGATTTGTTGAAGAGGTTCGGAATGCTCGAATGCAAGCTGATTTCGACGTCGATGGAGCCAAATGCCAAAATGTGTGCACATGAAGGAAAAGATTTGGAAGATGCGACGATGTATCGACAATTGGTAGGTAGTCTGATTTACTTAACCTTGACTCGACCTGACATCTCTTATGTAGTTGGTGTGATGAGTCGGTACATGCAAAATCCAAAGAAGCCTCATTTGGAAGCAGTTCGGCGAATACTGAGATATGTGAAGAGTACAATAGCCTATGGTCTTCTATACAAGAAAGGTGAAAGTTGCAAGCTAGTTGGTTATTGTGATGCTGATTTTGCAGAAGATCATGATACTCGCAGATCAACTACTGGGTATATGTTTACCCTTGGATCCGGAACGATTTCTTGGTGTAGCAAGAGACAACCGACTGTGTCCTTGTCAACTACAGAAGCAGAGTACCGAGCAGCAGCAATGGCAGCTCAAGAAAGCACGTGGCTAATACAACTGATGAATGATCTACATCAACCAGTAGATTATGCGGTTCCATTGTACTGTGACAACCAATCGGCAATTCGTTTGGCGGAGAATCCAGTTTTTCATGCTAGAACTAAACATGTGGAAGTACATTATCACTTTGTTAGAGAGAAAGTTCTGCAAGAAGAAATTGAGATGAGGCAAGTCAAGACAGATGAGCAAATTGCGGATTTGTTTACTAAAAGCTTGAGTGTTGGAAAGTTTGAACAATTCCGCCGTCAACTTGGCATGATTCAAAGAATGTGGGCTAACATTGAGGGGGAGTGTTAAATATCAATATTAGCCCATAGCCCAAGTGATTTTGAAGCTTAGCCCAAGTGATTTTGAAGCCCAAAATCCAAACCAAAATAAGCCCACACCAAATTGAGATGATGTTATTGCTTACATCATTTTAGTTAGGTGAGAGTTAGGTAAGCATTATTTAATTTCAATGGTCTAGATTAATTTGTGTTTATTTTAATGAGTGGTTTAGATTGGTTCTTGTAACCTATAAAACCCCCCCATTGTATTTGAGTTTCATTCATCCAAAAATGTAAGCTTAAGAAGAAAGCATTAGAAAGCCTTCTTAAGAGTTTCTCTTCTTTGCAATTTTGTGAGATTGTTCTAAAGAGTGTTTTTCTTCTTCTTGATAAATTAGAGTTTTATACTCAACAGTTTAGCAATGGCTATTTCCGCTACAATGTCTGAAACCCATTGTCATCTTCGGTCCATTAGCATGCCCTCTAGACCCGATCTCACCGCCCTTAAAGTTCAAGATACTTTGAGCAAGCTAAGGTCTCCGACAACTTGACTAATCTGGTTGAGTTGTACAATGGTGTTGAACGTCTTCTTCAACTGCCACTGACCCAACAAGTCCTTGTGAAGTATCCACAGCACAAGAAATGGATAGATGATGTTTTGGATGGATCAGTCAGAACGCTGGACGCCTGCAGCACTGCTAGAGATGCCTTGTTGCAGCTGAAAGAAAAGGCACAAGACCTTCAAACCTTTCTTCGAAGAAGAGGGGAGTCAATGGACAACAAATGTCCATCCTTTCCTCTCCAGGATCAAGACCAACATCTAGCAATGGTGATCAAGGTTCTTCAAGAAGTTAAGGCAATCACCATCTCTTTCTTTCAGTCTCTCATGTCTTACATGCAATCTTCTCCAACGGCAAAATCCAGTAAGTGGTTGTTGATCGCAAAACTGAAGCACAATAGACAAATATCATGTGAAGGTGAACATGAAGATGTGAGCGAGATACAGAGTGTAGATATTGCACTTCAGTCCTTCCAATCGAGCAAAGAAGCTGAGGGAGAGACTGTGGAGAATGCTAAAAAGGTGCTGGAAGCCATGCAAGCCAGCATTGAAGGACTTGAGAATGGATTAGAAATGCTTGTTCAAGCACTTAATCCAATCCCGAGTCACTCTTCTGAACGTCTTCACGTATTAGATTCCTCTTGATTTTGTAGATAATTAAATGCGATTACATATGTAACCGCTTGAATTATTAACTGGCATCCACATTTTAAAGGATTGCTTAGATCATGTTTGTATTGTCGAAGTGTACAATCAGAATTTCAATGCAAAACATGTTATGCATCATAAAACTTCTTTCTTATATTCTTTCCTGCTTTGGTTTTCTGTTTGTGTTTGAGAATTCATATTTGTCATGTAACCCTCTATCCTTTTAGCCAAATTGCATTGGGAGATTCAATAACTTAAGGAACAATGGAACATAAATTAGTTTTTCGCTATTCATCTAGGATCTAATGTAATTTGAAGCACAAATGCTTTGTTCCTCTATGTTCTAGTTCTAGAAACCAAAATCTCTAAACCTATGAAGGCACCAAAATTTTCAATTATAAGAAATAGCCTGAACAAACATTCATCCTTAATTTCTGCTAATTCCTCCAATCTTATGCACAATCTTATATTTTAAAGATTGCTCGATGAAAATTGTTTTTAAAAATCCAAGTGGGGGATTGTTGCAAATTTGGTTTTTTAAAAATAAAAATAAATCTGTGTTTACCTGGTTTTGAACCCTGGACCTCCCTCTCCTATTTTGATCTTTGAACCACTCTCTATTTTATAGTCTCATATCTACTATATATCTCTTTGAGGTAGAGTATATAAGAAGATAGTTAGGACTTGGGTTTGGACCCCTTGGGGGTACCACTCTTTTATGAGGAGGGGAGAGATAGGCCCTCGCGCCCGCCGTCGGGCGGGTCGGGTCGGGTTGGGTTTTCTAAATAAATACAAAAACAAAAGAGAAAGAACAGAGCTTATGAAAACGATTTTCTGCTTTCAGTTTATGCCTCGTACAGAGTTCTTGCAAAAAGCTTTTCGAGTTTCTGCTTCCAGCAAACAGTTTTCATACAGAGTTTATATCCTGTGGACGGCGGGGCTACGAAACTGCATGCACAATTTTGGGCAGAGCCGCGAAACGTCTTAAAGAGAGCGACCTAGTCCGCGACTCAACCCAAGCAAAATTGGTACAATCGTTCCTTCCTTTTAAATTCGAATTTACAGCATATTTTTCCAACAATTTTAAGACGATTTTCTATGTCTGCCATGAATTCAATTACTGAAATTGCTGCAAAAGACCTTAATAGGCCCTTTCGTTTTGAGGGCCAACACTTTAAAAGATGGAGACAAAAGATGTTGTTTTTCCTTACAACACAAAAGGTTGCATATGTTTGTGATATTGAAAAACCAATATTGCCTGCTGAACCTACTGAAACCCAAACTAAAGATTTAGATCGTTGGATTGAAAATGATTTTTTATGTAAAAATTTTATCCTGAATGGTCTGTCTGGTGATCTTTATGATTATTACTGTACTGAACAAACTGCAAAAGATATTTGGGAAGCCCTTAGAAAGAAATATGACACTGAGGAGGCTGGCACAAAGAAATATGCTGTCAGTCGCTATCTGAAATTTCAAATGACTGATGATAAGTCTGTGGAAACCCAATCACATGAGCTTCAAAAGATTGCTCATGAAATTATATCTGAGGGAATGACTTTAGATGAGCAATTTCAAATAGCTGTTGTGATCGACAAATTGCCCCCTAGCTGGAAAGATTTTAAGAATGTCCTTAGGCATAAAACTAAAGAGTTTTCCCTAGAAAGCCTGATAACCCGACTTCGTATTGAGGAGGAAGCCAGGAAACAAGATCAGAAAGAGGAAGTTCTGATTATTTCAAACCATAAGAAGTCTACCCCTGTTTCTCTGAAACCCAATGGAAAGACAATGAAAAATCAGAATAACAATAAAAATCGGAACCATCAGAATCGGAACCAGCAGAATCGGAACAATCAGAACCGCAACCATCAGAATCAGAATCCTCCGCGAAATCAGAATGGACAGAAACATCCCTCCAAGAATGATTCAGCACAGTTCCTTTGCTACACCTGTGGTAGGCCAGGGCATATGGCCAGGAACTGCCGAAATGGATCTCGCCCTGCACCTCAGGCGAACCTAACCGAAGACCAACTTATTGCCATGATCTCTGAGATCAATTTTGTTGGTGGATCCGAGGGATGGTGGGTAGACACTGGTGCTTCTCGACATGTCTGCTATGATCGAGGAATGTTCAAGTCCTATTCTGAAGCTGAGGACAAGAAAGTGTTGTTGGGTGATTCTCACTCCACTATAGTTGCTGGAACTGGAACAGTTGAACTGAAGTTTACCTCTGGAAAGACAGTTATCCTGAAAGACGTCTTGCATACTCCAGAGATGAGAAAGAATCTAGTATCTGGTTTTCTTCTGAACAAGGCTGGGTTTACTCAAATTATAGGGGCTGATTTATACACCATTACAAAGAATAATGTATTTGTGGGGAAAGGGTATGCTACTGATGGGATGTTTAAGTTAAATGTTGAAGTGAATAAAATTTCTAGTTCTGCTTACATGTTGTGCATTTTTAATATCTGGCATGCTAGACTTTGTCATGTTAATAAACGTATTATTAAAAACATGAGTAACTTAGGACTAATTCCAAAATTGTCCTTAAATGATTTTGAAAAGTGCAACTATTGTAGTCAAGCTAAGATAACCAAAACACCACATAAATCTGTAGTTAGAGAATCTGAACCGTTAGATTTGATACACTCAGATATATGTGAACTTGATGGTATCTTGACTAGAAATGGAAAACGTTATTTTATTACGTTTATTGATGACTGTTCCGATTATACTTTTGTTTACTTAATGAAAAATAAAAGTGATGCCTTTGACATGTTTAAATTATTTTTGACTGAAGTTGAAAATCAATATAATAGAAAGATTAAGAGACTTAGGAGTGATAGAGGCACTGAATATGATAGCAGTACTTTCATAGAGTTCTATAATTCTCAAGGAATTATTCATGAAACAACTGCACCATATTCTCCTGAGATGATTGGCAAAGCTGAAAGGAAAAATAGAACTCTTACCGAGTTAGTTGTTGCCATAATGCTTAACTCCGGTGCTGCATCGCACTGGTGGGGAGAAATTATCTTGACAGTCTGTTATGTGCTAAATAGAGTCCCCAAATCGAAAAGTAAAACATCGCCCTATGAAATTCTGAAAAATAGACAACCAAACTTGTCCTATTTGAAAACTTGGGGTTGTTTAGCTTATGTTAGAATTCCTGATCCTAAAAGGAACAAGCTTGCTAGTAGGGCATATGAATGTGCATTCATAGGATATGCCATGAATAGCAAAGCTTATAGATTCTATAATCTTAAAGATCAAGTTATTATAGAATCAAACGACGTTGACTTTTATGAAGATAAATTTCCTTTTATTTCGAGGAATAGTGGGGGTACATCATCAAACAACGTACCTTTGCTCAGGGTTAATGAAAATCTTAAAGCCACAGAATCTGAGCCAAGAAGAAGTAAACGGAAACGATCTTCTAAAAACCTTGGCCCCGATTACTATGTCTTTTCAGTCGAAGAGGATCCCCTTAGTTTACAAGAGGCTCTATCCTCTATAGATGCCAATTTTTGGGAAGAAGCTATCGATGATGAAATGTATTCTCTTGAGTCTAACAGAACCTGGCACTTAGTTGATTTGCCACCTGGTTGTAAGACAATAGGATGTAAATGGGTATTTAAGAAGAAATTGAAACCTGATGGTAATGTTGACAAGTTCAAGGCTCGTCTCGTAGCCAAAGGGTATAGACAGAGAGAAAATGTTGATTTCTTTGATACATATTCTCCTGTAACCAGGATTACATCTATTCGAGTGTTAATTTCTCTTGCTGCAATACATAACCTAGTTTTGCACCAAATGGACGTTAAGACTGCGTTTCTTAACGATGATTTGGAAGAAGAAATTTACATGGACCAACCTGAAGGTTTTGTTATTCCAGGACAAGAACATAAAGTTTGCAAACTAGATAAGTCACTTTACGGTTTGAAACAAGCTCCAAAACAATGACATGAAAAATTTGATAATCTTGTTATCGCACATGACTTTAAAGTGAACGAAAGTGACAAATGCATTTACTATAAAGCTGAAAATGGCATTTGCACTATAATATGTCTGTATGTGGATGACTTACTTATCTTTGGTTCTAATATCCATACCGTGAATAAAGTGAAAGCTTTATTGTGTGCGAACTTTGATATGAAAGATCTTGGAGAAGCGAGTGTAATCCTTGGTATCAAGATTACTAGGTCTGAAAAGGGAATTTCTTTGGATCAATCTCACTATATCGAGAAGATCCTAAATAAATATAATTACTCTGACTGTAAACCTGCATGTACTCCTTATGACTCTAGTGTAAAGTTGTTCAAGAACACCGGTGACGGTGTTAGACAATCTGAGTATGCGAGCATCATTGGTAGTCTTAGATACGCTACCGATTGCACTAGACCCGACATAGCTTACGCTGTTGGATTACTATGCAGATTTACAAGTAGACCTAGTATAGAGCATTGGCATGCAATTGAACGGGTCATGAGGTACCTGAAGAGGACTAAGAACCTCGGATTACATTATCAGAAGTTTCCCGCTGTCCTTGAAGGATATAGCGATGCTGATTGGAACACCCTTTCAGATGACTCCAAAGCCACCAGTGGCTATATTTTCAATATAGCTGGTGGAGCTGTTTCTTGGAAATCAAAGAAACAGACCATTTTGGCACAGTCCACGATGGAGTCAGAGATTATAGCACTAGCCACGGCTAGTGAAGAAGCGGGTTGGTTGAGAAACCTGCTAGCAGAGATCCCTTTATGGGAAAGACCGATTCCAGCTGTCTTGATCCATTGCGATAGTACCGCGGCTATTGCAAAAATACAGAACCGTTATTATAACGACAAATACGTCGTAAGCACAGCACAGTTAGAGAGTTTCTATCTACTGGTGCTGTGAGAGTGGATCATGTACGAACTGATGCGAACTTGGCTAATCCTTTGACGAAAGGATTAGCTAGAGAGAAGGTTTTCAAAACCTCGAAAGGAATGGGACTAATGCCCTTAGTTTGATGAGTTATTCACGATGGTAACCCAACCTATAGACTGGAGATCCCAAGAAATAGGTTCAATGGGTAATAACAAGTCGTGAATGATATGATGTGAATCATGCTGACAAAATAGCAATCCCATTCCTAGATTAAAGCATGAACTCCTGAAGCGATAGTAGGATGAGTTAAAAACTCTTAATGAGGTCTATACTCCTTGTGGAGTGGAGTACCTAGCTACAGGAGTACTCTTGATAGACTCACCTAAGTGATTGTGGAAGTTTGGCCGCTTCCTATGGAATTTTTGGGCAAAATTCCTAGAGCCTTCACTACACTGGGATATACGTGCATGGCCGTAAAGCACGGGCTTTTTAGACTTCACCCTGGTAAGGTTGTGCGTGTAATGTCTGTTAGAGATAGAGTTCAAAACTACGAGTTACTCTAGTATATTCTAAAGCATGAACACTACGCAAGAGTTCAAGTCGAAAGACACTTTTGTTTATGCACAATCTTATATTTTAAAGATTGCTCGATGAAAATTGTTTTTAAAAATTCAAGTGGGGGATTGTTGCAAATTTGGTTTTTTAAAAATAAAAATAAATCTGTGTTTACCTGGTTTTGAACCCTGGACCTCCCTCTCCTATTTTGATCTTTGAACCACTCTCTATTTTATAGTCTCATATCTACTATATATCTCTTTGAGGTAGAGTATATAAGAAGATAGTTAGGACTTGGGTTTGGACCCCTTGGGGGTACCACTCTTTTATGAGGAGGGGAGAGATAGGCCGTCCGTCCGATCGGGCGGGTCGGGTTGGGTTGGGTTGGGTCATTTAGAAAGCAAAATATCTTTTTGCTGAAATTTTTATTTAAACAAAAAAATCAATTTCTAAAGAGGACTGAGTCCAAACGGTCTCTCAAGACCACGTCTTGGCTCCGTGATTTTTGGCGAAAAATCCGCCACCATATCTTCTCCACAACCCACGACTTGATCTTGCCAATGAACCTAGTCCTTATCTCGGTTTTCGTTTGTATGTTTTCAACCTATAAATACCATTTCATTGTTTAGAGTTTCTAAATAAATACAAAAACAAAAGAGAAATAACAGAGCTTATGAAAACGATTTTCTGCTTTCAGTTTATGCTTCGTACAGAGTTCTTGCAAAAAGCTTTTTGAGTTTCTGCTTCCAGCAAACAGTTTTCATACAGAGTTTATTGCAAACAGTTCTAGCTTTCTCTGTTTATGCTTCTTGTTTGTTGTTGTTTTATTTCCTGGTGATTTCGAGCAAATAAGGAGATTAAGGGTGATTTGTATACCGTTCAATTATTGTGCAATTTTGAACGAGACAGAGATTCTGGGCTGTTTTATCCTGTGGACGGCGGGGCTACGAAACTGCATGCACAATTTTGGGCAGAGCCGCGAAACGTCTTAAAGAGAACGACCTAGTCCGCGACTCAACCCAAGCAAAATTGGTACAATCGTTCCTTCCTTTTAAATTCGAATTTACAGCATATTTTTCCAACACCATGTTCTTTATTGAATTTTAGAGAATGTTCAACTTCCATCAAATAATATATTGTTTGAAAAAATATATAGAGGGGTGGCAGGGTCGGTGGTTTGTGTAGGGGGGACAAGAAGGTATATGCCTCCATGCTGCAACTTGAACAAAAAATTAATCCAACAAATATGGCTTCTATCAGGATTTGCATGTTAGTAGATGAAGATGTTACGTACAGAATCACAAAAACTAAGGGGATCGCCCAGTTTGACACCACATGCCATCACATAGTCAAGGTTCTCCTTGTCTCCTTCCCAATAATTCTCCTTCTCTCAATGAGTTTGTTATATAAGAAGAGAAGTCGAGAAGTTTGATCATCACATTCCAAGCTAGACTTTCTCAAGCAATAGCTACCTCCTCTAAAATGACTGAAATTCATTGTCATGTTCGCTCGGTTAGTATGCCCTCTAGATCCCATCCTAACACTGTTATATTGGAAGAAGCTTTGACCAAGCTAAAGACCTCAGATTCATCGTTGAAGGCAGAGAACATTTCCCTCCGTTTGAATAGTCTTTTGGAGTTGTACAATTGTGTTGAGGATTTTCTTCACTTGCCACTTATCCAACAAAAGTATCCAAAATGCGAGAAATGGATAGAAGATATGTTGGATGGATCAGTCACAGTGTTGGATGTCTGTAGCACTGCAAGGGATGTTCTATTGAAGTTGAAAGAAAAAGCACAAGATCTTCAAACCGCTCTTCGAAGAAGAGGTGGCGAGTCTGTCAAGGAAGAGAAGGTTGGCGCTTATATTAGCTTCAGAAAGAAGATGAAGAAGGATGTTAGCAAGTGTCTTGAAGAATTGAAAAAAATGGAATGCAAGTCGCTGTCCTATCCTACTCTCCTGGATCAAGATCAACATCCAGAAATGGTGATTAGGATTCTTCAAGAAGTTAAGGTAATCACCATATCTTTCTTCAAGTCTCTCATGGCTTTCATGCACTCTTCACCAATGCCAAAGACCGGAAGGTGGTCATTGATTTCAAAACTGAGGCACAAGAAGCAAGTATCTTGTGAAGGTCATGATGACGCGAGTGTGGTACAATGTGTAGATATTGCACTGCAGTGCTCTCTTACGAGCAAAGAAGCCGATGGAGAGACTGTGGAGAAGGCCAAAAAGAGCTTGGAAGCAATGGAAACTAGCATTGAAGGTCTTGTGAGTGGATTAGAGTGCCTGTTCAAGCACTTAATCCAATCCCGAGTCACTCTTTTCAACGTCTTCACAAGTTAGATTCCTCTTAATTTCTATAGAGAATTAGATGCGATCACATCACAAATACGTGTGTTCGCTCAAATTAGTGACTGGAAACCGCATTTTAAAGGATTGCTAGATCATGTAATATTGTTCAAAGTGTACAGTCAGAATTCCAATAGATAACAGAATGGTTTCACGCATAAAATTTCTGTTGTTCTTTCTTTCCTTCGCTTTCTGCTTCTCTGATATACTAGACCGTCCATAGTTTACACTCCGAAGTGCATTAAAAAAAAGTCGTCTTCTTCTATGGATAATCAATTCAACACCAAAATTGTGTCATGATCTGAGGAGAAGAATCAAAAAGAGAAAATGAATGGAGAAGCAATCTGTTTTGGGCGTAGAATTAGGGCGCCAATTACAAATATTTAAAGCTGGGGCATTTTAGTCATTTCTTTAGAAGTAGTTAGTTGAAGCCATTTGAGCCACACACGTGGTGAGCATCAGTTGAGCTATTTCAATTGTTTGTTACAAGCACTGTTGTTAAATAGAAGAGGAAGAGAACACAGAAAGTAGGAAAATTTTTGCTAAAGAGCTATAGGTTTTTTGTTCTAGGAACCAATGAAGTGTAATTCGTTCTTTTTCATCAATCCAATTCTATTTTTTCTTCTTTTTGCTTGAATCAACTTGTCACATTTGTGACAACTGGTATCAGATCTCTCATTACCTTCCACACGCTGAAACCGATTCAATCAGAGATCCAACATGGAGACGAGATTGAAGGAAATCGAGCACTTTATGAGGGAGACGAGGAGGAACCAGACGGAAACAGTCGGGCAGATCGAATCGCTTAAGGCGGAATTACAGAAACCCGCATAGATCGGTGAGATGCAAAAAAAGAAGTCAGAGGCTAGGTTTGAACAAATGATCCAACTCTTACAGACAAATCGGGGATCCGCGGGAGCAAGCAGTTCGGAGAACACATCCCAGGATCAATCGCCTGGAGCCACATACCTCTTTAACAAGTTTCTCTCCCAAAATCCTTGGGAGAGCCAATGTATGAATAATCGAATCCCCAAATTAGAGTTTCCCCAATTTGATGGTATAAACCCTAGATCTTGGGT
This sequence comes from Berberis vulgaris, assembly GCA_963556465.1. Lineage (NCBI taxonomy): Eukaryota > Viridiplantae > Streptophyta > Magnoliopsida > Ranunculales > Berberidaceae > Berberis > Berberis vulgaris. Next base: position 73,301,824 of record OY747134.1, read on the forward strand.
TAAAAAAAGTGAGTGGTACTTCTCTTTTTACCAAGTGAAGGAGGAGAACAACGTTGGAATAACATCTATACATTTCAATGGCAGGGCCGACATGTGGTTTTTGGACTACCAGGTGGGCAAGGAGATTATTCATTGGGAAACCTTTGTGCATGATCTTTGTGAACGTTTTGAGGAAGCTATTTTGAACAATTATGTGGATTCATTCAATAAGCTGAAACAGGAGTCCACTGTGAGTGTTTACTATGACCAATTCGAGGAATTAAAATCCCTAATGTTGTTTCATAATTCCCACCTAGATGAAACATATTTTGTATTGAGTTTCCTTATTGGATTGAGGACTGAAATCAAATCACTGGTGCAACTATTTAAACCCTCTACGGTCAATCAAGCTTTATCTCTTGCAAGGATGCAAGAGGCAACAACTCACAACCTAGCTCAACCTAAAGGCTATACTACCTATAACACTCAGAACAGGAACGTTCCCTACCAACCTTCTCAGTTCTCATCACTCAGGGCTGGAACTTATAATGTGACCTCCACTACACAACAGCAACAGATAGGTGCCAACATGCCTAATGTGGGTATACCTTCAACAAACAGATTTCCCATGACTGTACCACCCATCAAGAGGCTCACTCCGGCACAGATGAAGAGTAGAAGAGAGAGGGGTTTATGTTATAACTGTGATGAACAGTATAAGGCCGGGCATACTTGTAAGCAACAACACCTTTACTTACCGATTCAGGAAGAAGAAGAAGAAGAAGTGGACCTACCAGTGGAAGAGGAGGATCTCATGCCAGAGGTGCAAACTGAAATGGAGGTTTCTCTTCATGCTATACATGGGAGTTTATCTACAAATACCCTCCTACTCAAGGGGTTAATAAAGAGAAAATCCATCTCTATTCTCATTGACACTGGAAGCACACACTCATTTGTGGATCCTAGAGTCATTAAGGAGCTAAGTGGCCAACAACCTTGACTCCCCAAATGATGGTGATGGTGGCAAATGGGCAACAACTTATTAGCAATGCCATATGCACCAACTTGCAATGGAGTATGCAAGGGAAAATGTTTCGAGGAAGGATCAGGCTATTACCCTTGGGAGGTTATGACATGGTACTCGGTGGTGATTGACTTAAGCAATTTGGAGATATAACTCTTAATTTGCAAAAGTTACAAATGACACTACACCTGAATGGCAGCCCCATTACCCTGCAAGGATGTACAGACATAGGAAAGCCTTGTCTACTGGAAACCAGGAGCTTATCCAAATTCATCAGGAAGCATACACCAGCCTTTTTGGGTCATATCTTCTCTATAACTACCACTCCTATTCCACAACCCTATCACCCTCGGTTGAGTATACTACTCCAGGAATTCTCTGACATTTTTCAGAAACCTAAGGAACTTCCTCCACATAGAACCTTAAACAACCAAATACCTCTTAAACCAGGGAGTCTTCCCCCATTCCCACATCCTTATAAAGACTCTTACATGCAGAAAGCAGTGATGGAACAATTGGTGAAAGAGATGATGGAGTCAGGTCTTATACAACACTCCCACAGCCCTTTTGGGGCCCCTATATTGCTAGTCAAGAAGAAGGATGACACTTGGAGGTTTTGTGTGGATTATAGAATGTTGAATGAGCTGACAATAAACGATAAATTCCCAATACCCTTAATTGATGAGTTGTTGAATGAACTACATGGAGCTGTCATATTCTCTAAGCTTGACCTAAGGTCAGGTTATCACTAAATATGGGTACATCCCCCTAATATTCCCAAAACAGTCTTCAAGACCCACCATGGCCATTTTGAATTCAGGGTCATGCCATTTGGGCTTACCAATGCCCCTTCCACTTTTCAGGCACTTATGAACCAAGTCTTTCAAACCTCACTAAGAAATTGTGTACTTGTGTGCTTTGATGATATTTTGGTGTATAGTTCCTCCATGGCTCTCCACATTGAGCACATCCACCATGTCCTATCTACCCTGAGACAACACAAATTGTATGCCAAACTCTCTAAATGCTCTTTCATGCAACCTAGGTTAGAGTACTTGGGGCACATAATTAGTGAAAAAGGGGTAGAGGTTGACCCTGCCAAGCTTGAAGCAATGACCTCATGGCCTACTCCTTCTACCATAAAACAACCCAGGGGATTCCTAGGTTTGACTGGGTACTATAGGAAGTTCATTAAGCACTATGGACTCATTGCTCAACCCTTAATAGACTTACTAAAAAAGGATGCCTTCCAGTGGTCTACATTAGCTACCCAAGCCTTCCTTAAGCTACAACAAGCCATGTGCCAAGCTTCGGTTCTCACACTTCCAAATTTCAATAAGCCTTTCACCTTGATGCGTGTTCAAAAGGAGTTGGTCTGTGTTATCTCAATAAGGGAGGCCTATTGCCTACTTTAGTAAAGCCTTAGGACCAAGGAGCCTTGCATTATCTACCTATGAAAAGGAGTTGCTAGTTATAGTGATGGATGTACACAAATGGAGACCCTATCTCCTTGGGTCAAAATTCCACATATATACTGATCATCAGAGTATAAGGCATTTTTTCTCCCAAAAAGTCACAACTATGACCCAACAAAGATGGTTTTCTAAGCTTTTGGGATATGATTATGACATCTACTACAAAAAGGGTAAGGAGAACCAAGCAGCAGATGCTTTGTCTAGGTGCGTCACAGCCAAGCACCAAGGTCTACCCACTGAGAGACATACAGAAGCACCTACTTACCTCGGTTCAGCTCCAGGAAATTTCAGCACCATGACCCTGCAAGCCAAGCTGAGGTACCTGCTCACCTGCCACTAAGTGTAACTCCTGTGCACTCCAAGGATCTTGCTGCTAACAGTCTTCGAGATGGAGTTACTTGTCTTCAGCCAAATGCTACTTCAGGGCACTCTCAGGATGCTCTTACTGGAAACAAAACCACTGGAGGTTTGGGGTATTCAAACGTTGCTAAGACACAGAGTGCTATGAGGGAAAACAAACCTGTAGAGAATGGGGTGTGTCCAACTACTATGGCTACCCAACTCAATATAAAGTGTGAGCCTATTCCAACTTGTACAGTGACTGAAGACCATTCACTAGGGAAGTGCTACACTCTACATGCTGACCACAGTACTCCTCAACAGTTGGTAAACCAACTTTATATAAAGCCTACAATGGACAGGCAAAGTTACAACCTACCTGCAGGTAATGGTACTACTCAACAGCTGGAGTACTCACCTTACAAGAAATCTAAAGTAGGAGAACAGTGCCTAGCAATATCTATAGTTATTCCACAGTGGATACAGGAGGTCTTAGATAGTTATAGCTAGGACCAACACGTTTCCTCACTTATTCAGCAGCACAGTGTGTCAACAGATCCTACATCTCCTTACTCATTAGTACAAGGGCTATTGAAGTACCATGGGAAGGTCTATATAGGCTCCACAAGCAACCTAAGGCAGCAGTTGTTAGTAACCTTCCACAACTCAGCAATGGGAGGTCATTCAGGAATACAAGCAACCTATCAAAGGCTAAGGCAATACTTTTATAAGCCGGAGATGAAAACACAGGTAATCAATTACATTACTGATTGTGACATTTGCCAACGAAACAAACATGACCAAACTCAATATGGAGGTCTTCTCCAGCCCTTACCTGTCCCTGAACAAGCCTGGCAATACATCTCAATGGACTTCATTGAGGGGCTCCCATCTTCTGCAAACAAAACGGTCATTGTGGATAGGCTAACTAAGTATAGCCATTTTTTGGCATTATCACACCCCTTCACCTCAAAGACAGTCGCTGAGCTATTCCTTCAGCACATCTATAAGCTCCATGGTTTACCTATCTCCATTGTATCGGACAGGGATAAAGTGTTCATTAGCGCATTCTAGCAAGATCTTTTCGCGCAGCATTGGGAACCAAGCTCACCTTAAGTTCAGCATATCATCCACAAACAGACGGTCAGACTGAGCGTACTAACGCCTGTTTAGAAACTTACTTGAGGTGTATGACCGGGGACGCACCGTCCAAGTGGTCTCATTGGCTTTATTTGGCGGAGTATTGGTTTAACACCTCATATCATACGAGTCTACAAGGTACTCCATTCAAAGCACTCTACGGCTACACCCCTCCCTTATTGACTCTACGCAAATTTCAGTTAGTATCCGTCGCAATCTTAAGCTTTCAGCTAGGTATTATGGGCCTTCCCAAGTCACGGACAGAGTTGGAGCAATTGCATAGCGATTACAGCTTCCACATCGCTCGAAAATCCACCCTGTTTTTCATGAGTCCCAACTCAAGAAGAAACTTGGATCCACCACTATTCCAACTCCTCTTCTTCCACTTGTTGATGATCAGGGAAATTTTCAAGCATAGCCACTGAAAATACTGAGCAGACGAATGGTGCCGAGGCACAACCATGCTGTGACACAGGTTCTAGTTCACTGGCAGAACTCGACTCCACAATAAGCTACAAGGGAGGATTAGAACCACATCAAGGCCATGTTCCCAAATTTCAATCCTTGAGGATAAGGATTTGGAAGAGGTATTGTCATGATCTGAGGAGAAGAATAAAAAAGAGAAAATGAATGGAGAAGCAATTTGTTTTGGGCGTAGAATTAGGGCGCCAATTGCAAATATTCAAAGCTGGGGCATTTTAGTCATTTCTTTAGAAGTAGTTAGTTGAAACCATCTGAGCCACACACGTGGTGAGCATCAGTCGAGCTATTTCAATTGTTTGTTACAAGCACTGATATTAAATAGAAGAGGAAGAGAACACAGAAAGTATGAAAAACTTTGCTAAAGAGCTATAGGTCTCTTGTTCTAGGAACCAGATAAGTGTAATTCGTTCTTTTTCATCAATCCAATTCTATTTTTTCTTCTTTTTGCTAGAATCAACTTGTCACGTTTGTGACAAATTGTCAATGTAATTAGTTTGGAAGGCCATGGTAAGCTTAAGACAATGAACCTCATGTTGATTAATGCATTAATATTAAAATTTCATTATTTGGGTGAAGCCGCATGGGTATTTGGTTGAGATGAGCGTGCAACGCCATGTTCTCCATCGAGTTTTATAATTGTTTGAAGGAATAAGGTGGAATGGTCGGTAGTTTGTAATGGGGACAAGAAGGTATATGCCTCCATGCTAACATGCTTGTTTCAATGTAAATATGTTGTAAATGCAATTGATTTGATGAAATTTTTATTTGCAATTGTTTGATAGATTACACGAAATTTTTTTATGAAAAATTTAGTTACAAGACTTGCTATATCAATGATTTTTAGCAAAATCATTTCATCACTCAAGGCACTGAAGCATTCATTTCTTACTCACATTTACTAACACATTAATTTACCCCTCCTTTGGATGAATAATTGGCAAGTTCTACTTCGCATATAGTAGTTAACACTAGACAAGAAAAAAGTTGCAAAATGTTTTTCATTCACCGCTAAGTAATATTGAAAATGGACTAAAAATGTAGTTATTTTAAAAAATATTTCCAAATCAAATCATTTTCACAGTCAACTTACGATGAATCAAGCTGAGCCTTAGCAAAAGATGTTGCATTTTTTAGATTTTGATATCAACCTTCCATCATATAGTCCAGGCAGTGACGAAGCTAGGATTTTTGTTGAAGGGGGCGGAGTGATGAGTAATAGTTGATGAATGAATATTTAATTCGAACAAAACATAAATAATTATACAAAACACCAATTGCTAAACAAAACTCCATCTAATTTATGGCGAAGAAATAAATCCAACAAGTTACTTTGTAGGACCACAAAAGATAAATATAGGGAAACAAATCAAATTGGTATATAAAATTAAGGCGCAAAAATTAATTTCAAATGTAAAATTAGATGTGGATAAAAAAAAACTGAGTTATTGCGATTTGCCACATATCATAAGTAGCTTATTAGAGGTTACCTCGTCATTAATCACTATTGTAGTATCCCCTCATACTAACACTCAACGTGCATTGACTGTCAAAAGGCTCACGTTGATTACCAAAACACTCATCATCCAACAATAATCCACAGATGAATGTATCTTGAGAAAAAAAATTAATGTATCAAAATTTCATGTATCTACAGAAAAACTTATGAATAAAATACAAATTAGACCTCGAGATACAAATTAATCTCGAGATAATACTTTTTTAAAAAAACCTTCTTCTTCCTCAAAGCGGACAAGAGAGGTTGAGATTGCTAGTGGTTGATGACAAATTGGCGATGGTGAGAAAAATAACTAAATCATGCAAAAAGTGACTAAGAGATGGAGAGTAGGAAGTGAGGCAGTTGCCAGAATTGCAGTAAACGGAGAAAATGAACAAAAGAGAGGAAAGGGCAAAGCAAAATCGTCGGCATTGCAAAGAACAAAGAGAGAGAAAGGGGTGAGACGGGACGGAATCCTCGAAATTGCAGGAGTGGGCATATTAGAAATAATTATAAATTGGAAAAATCAAGTGGAGGCAAGTGTCCCCACGTAGCTCCGCCCCTGAGTCTAGGCTCCCAGCGGCTCCTTAATCGCTCTAAGTTGTTGTCATATTTAGAAGAGAAATTGTTGAATCCACATTTTAAAGGATTCTCAAATTATCACGGCAGTGTACAATCACAACTCAGAATACATAATGCTTCGTAGAGAGCAAACGAATTGGTACAACCACAGTCCTCATGGTTTGCCAATGGCCATATTACAAACAAATTACGATCAGTTTAGATCCAATTATAAAATCAGGGTAGAAATTCAGATGATCAGTTTGGCCAGCACTGCCTAAAATCAGGGTAGAAATTCGTTAGGAAAAGGAGTTTACTATTATTTATGCTTCTAGGGAAGTAAGATGCATACCTTTAAATACATACATGAACAACTCGGGTGCTACACAGAAAAGATAACTAGTGGAAAGAAAAGGGAATCAGTAGGCCACAGATTTCTCATACATAGCCTGATTGACAACTGCACTGTTTGTTGCATGGGCCAAGTACCATAAGATAATCACCTAAAACATTTTGAGAATGATCTTAAATCCAAAGAAACTATCACATTCCAGTGTAGCCTATTAGGAGCTAGAAGAGCTAGGAGTAATCAGATGTTCTCAACTGTCATGTAGTAAGGGATTTTAATGATTAATCCAAAATCAAAATTTTCTAGTAGGGGGTGCAGTGGAGCACACATACAATTATAGTCAAATTTCAGAATCCAACCTATGCTGATCCAAATTAGATTTCCAAACAGTACTGACAACGGATGACATCTGCGGAACCACACAATCAAGCTTATTCTGTCTACAAGACTGCATTACTTGGCACTACTTAGACTGAGGTCCTAATGCAAAATTATATACCAATTTCTGATGCCACGTAATCAAATGTCCAGTGGGTTGATCAGGCATAACTATGTACTTAGGAAACAAGATCAAATTTGCTGTTATAGAATCATCCAATCAAACATAATCAGCAAAAGGGATTACAACACAAGGTTCAAACAACTTTTATTCAGCTTTGCTAAGCATGTTCCTCACAACCTCAGTACAAAGAAGAAATTTCCACCAGCTTTACATTATCCCTTGCGCTTTTCAATGAGAAGCCTGCATAAAAGAAAAGTATTATTCGTTCACACCTTGCATTTATTTTCCAGAAAATAACCACATCCAGAAGATAAGTTCACTTTAGATTTTACCCGAGATTATATTATGATTATGTATAAAACAAGATCAATGAACTGAGCTGCAAACCAAGCATATAAAAGTAAGTTAACTTTGAGACTAATGTGTATCCATGGTTCCTGTGCTTATGCCCTGGGTTATTAGAAGTCCTGAAATTCCTCTAGCATCAAGCACTCAACCAACAGTGCGAGGAACTGAGTTTCAGAACAATTCCTGGGAGATGATTTAAATGTCATACCTCTCCAAGAAGCTAATGTTTTTTCCACCAAATTCGGTAACAGTTGATCAAATATAACTCTTTTTGCCAATAAACGACTTCAAAGCTAAAACCATTTCCACCAATGAGTCATGTAAACCATACTCTGCCTTGTATCTAGCTAAACCCCCTATACCTCCATCCCATTCTCCTTGCGATGCAGGAATAAGTGATTCGAGTTTTCATCCTCTGCCTTGCATCCAACAGAAACACCTCTACCTTCATTCCCCTTCTCATAAAGATATCCCTGTATCCAAATCCAAAACCACATAAGCAAAAAAGTGTTCTCATCTGTGGAATATTTTCATGCCACCAACTTCCTGAAGAACTTGTACAAAAGAACCTGTTGGAATGCCATCCTCAATGTGCATTCTCATAAAAAAAAGTACACCCCAGTCCCACTTCCATTTCCACATCCTCTCTACTCTTTTTAAGGCTTCTGCCAAATTCAAAATTTCATCCACTGAATGCCAAACAAGGGTCATCTAACATGCCAACTTTAATCTATGAGTAGTTTTCTTTTAAAAACCTCCCTTTACTGCATCATTCCTTCAGCTAATCGTATACATCTTGGTTATTGCTGCCTAAGAGGACTTACGACACCTCAGAATCAATGTTCAGTCTACTGAATAAGACTAAAGACTTACCCCATTGGACAACCTTGGGTGCTTAGCTTTTCCTTCGTCTTTCGTTTTCTTAATTATTTCTTTCTCTTATTCATTTTAATGTTTACATTACAACTTTCTGGGGAAATTGAAAACTAGGTATGTGAAGTTGGGGGTTATTTTCTCATGCTGAAGGTTCCTCTCATCACAGGGTTGAATCTAACTCTCCTTCTGCTAGGCTACCTAACAGGGAGTATGACAACTAATGGTGAAACCTAAAAAGTCATCAAATCGAAGACTAGACCAAAAAATCACATACTAAAACACTGTTCAGTATAACCTATAAACAAATCATTTCAAACCTATAGAAAACAACTTTTGCATGGGCAAAGATTGCTACCAGTCATTTCATCATTACTTTTCGACCAAAAGAAAACAGAGCAATGAAATCATTATCACGAGCAAAGAATACATTTTTGAAATGGCATTATTTCACACAATTTAATGGCATTCATCGGCTCTAAGTCCTGCCTACAAAGGTTACACGAAATACAATTTTCAACTGCTAACTAAAATTAGAGAAAAATTGTGCAGTTGAACATTTATCATAAGCCTTGGACCATAATTGTTCACTGATAAGAAAAAAGGATGTGTCAACTTGGACACACACGGGAAAGATTATTGGATAAGCCTCCCATAGACATTTTCACCAATACTCCAGATGTGATGTCAAATCACACAAAATCAATAAGCATCTTCTTTTTCATTTTCATCTTATGGTATGTGTAAAAGATCAATTAAATAGTGTTGAAACAAACCTCATCATGTTCATGCCCATGTTCTGAGTGATCTCCATGACCATGGCCCTCCCATGGATGTCGCCATCCCTGTTAATAAATGAATGAAAGTAGTTAAACACAGACCAAAATGAGAAAGATGTTACAAAGAGCAATGAAGAACATGGAAGCTTACCAAAACTACTGGGCCATCCTGCTTTGCTCTATAAAGCACCCAAAACCTATAAAAATGGAAATGCATAGAGATTGATTTCTTCATATACTCCACATGTGAAAATTCAATAGAAAACATTCATTTCTATCATATGTTACCATTTCATAGTTGTTATGTTTTACAAAGCATTAATCAGTTATATCCTTTTTACATTAATAAGTGAAGTTCCAAAAAATGTATTTCACAAATGAAATGGGGGGGGAGGACGAGGGATGTGGTATTCCCAAAGCTCATGGGTGAGACACTAAGGCTCTTAGCTTCAGGTATAGGCATTTTTTTAATTAGATATTTATTTTATCAGTAAACATACTGAAGTTAATTAAGAGAAAGAATTAGAAAAAAGTACAAATGAGTGACAGACAGGAACAAAGAAAAAAGAAACAAGCTTAGAAAGGAGCCACGATAACATAGCAGGCTTTGGAGGCTTGTTAAAGAACGGTTATGATGAACTACATCTTCCTGGGAGAACAAAAGCTAAATGCAAGAGTACCTGTTGCCACAAACATATACATGCTACATGAACCATATTCCAACTTTTAAACAAAGTTAAAATATGTGACCCTTATTTATTTATTTTTTGATGAGTGAAACAAAAGAGATTTTATTGTTTAAGTGACAAAGAAGGGCTGGGGAGAAAAAAAAAAGATCCCCAGACCACCACCTTATATCAAGAGCTACTATTATGCAGAATGCATGCCAACTAAACAGGCACAAAGAGAATATGGTATCTCTAAAAATACCCAAGTTTTTTTTCAAAGTATGTTGATACTATGAAGAATGGCATGCCAACTAAATGTACAATAAGAGAACGGGGTATCTCTAAATACATCCCAAGATTCTCTTCAGATATTTGTATCATCATTTTTTTATATAAATTCAGTGCTTGATGAAGCCTCCCCCAAATGTCTGGAGAGTAAATTTGTGCACCCACTCTGTGGAAGGTTAACAACACAGCATTTTATCCACAACCTTTAGTTATTTTGTAGAGATTGCATACATACAAGTCATGTTCGCCCTTATTAAAAGTGGATACACAAAATCACAGTCAAATATTTATTTAATACAACTATAAAAGGCACACTAGAACACGTGAATATCAAATGATTTTGGCAACTCAAAGACCAATTCTTATACAAAACTAGGACAGTTATAATAGACAATTTGATGCAAAAAAAGAGAGCCTTTTCTTATCTACTTTTCGCATCTAGCAATGGATATGGCAGTCTAAGAACCACTAAGTGCAGGATATAATCATTGAGGGTTTGGAGACACTAGAAGGCATTCAAAAACACAAAACCCTTAACATTAAACCCGAGCTTTTCCATCCATGTATTTTCTTATAACAGCAAACAAAATATTATTCAAGACATTATATAGTCAGATGTTCATGAAAACAAACAGGTACTCTACATCACATACACGTAGTCAGAATTATGCAAAATCAACCAATAGTAAAGAAGCTTGGAAGGTGATTAATAACTCAGTATTCATCCTTATTTCAAAACATACAAAAATGCTAACTTTATTCATCATTTTCGACTGGATTCGAGTCGAATTCGGTTTGAACCCTAATCGATGCACCAACCACGTCTTTCTCCTTTGAACAACATTGGGATTGAAACAAATTCATCCAAAGTGTCCCTAATTTATCTGGGTTTTTTTTTTTTTTTTTTTTTATCATTTTGACCTGAACACAAGCAATTAATAAGCGATATGTGGAAAGCGAAAGTAAATTGAAAACCATCAATTCCTTGGGATGCAAGTAGATAAGTAAGAATAGATGAAGAGAAAAAGAAAAAAGAAAAATTAGGGTTTGGGGGTGAGAAGAAGAGGGATTTACCACATGATGGCGCACATGCCCTTGCCAGTGATTGTATGCCATCGCTTTGGGTGGTGCATCGTGAACCCTTTGTATGTCGTGCTGTGCCCATCTCCATGTCCTCCTCCCATCTCTTCTTCTTCTTCTTCTCGTCTCTCGTTTTTTACAGTTTTCGATCTCAACAATGGAGCTTCACAAAAACAACACTGGAGAGTGGAGTGATAAAGTAGATGCAATGACATCTTAATACAGCACTGCATCAATCACACACACAAATTGGGCTGGGCCCTTGGTCCACATTCTTCTTTTGTTTGTTTGGGTTTACTTCATGCAACACAACCATACATTGGGATTTCTTGAAACTATGGTCACCAACCCCCTTTGATCACTCCTCTCTAGTCCCTTCCACTAGGGTTGAACAAAAAATCGACTAAATAGAACCGATAACCCCCTTTGATCACTCCTTCCTAGTATCTTCTACTAGGGTTGAACAAAAAAGTGAAAAAATCGATTAAACCGGCCGAACCAATCAAAATCGAACCGATCGATTCAGTTTAGAATCGGTTTCGGGTCAGATCGGTTTCAAAAAAATTAAAACCGATACGGTTGGTTCGTTTTTCGAGTCTTAAGTGATTTTAACCGAAAAACTAAACCGACCGATGCCTATATTAATAGAAAACAGTTATTATATTATTATTACTTTAGTATTTCTCCCCTTACTTTACTCACTTTCTCCCAACTCTTTCTCCAGTTTCTAATTTATTTACTCTGGAAATGAAAAGGCAAGCTTTGTCTGATGTCTCTCTCTTTCGTGCAGTGCAGTGAATAGAGATGTTTGAAGTTTGAAACAAAATATCAAAAACCCTCAAAACTCAAACCCTTCATCAGCCTCTCAAGCTCTGTTTCTCTCTGCATATTCAACCTTTCTGAAGAAGAAGCAAATTGCTAAAAGGTGAGTTTTTCCCTCTCTAGTACCATGTTCTCTCTTTAAAGCTCACTCTCTCAAACCCTCTTTTGCTCAGTTCTGGTTCTCACGCACTACGATGCGTCCAAAAATCGTCCTCCTGTGAGTTTGACCTGCCAAACAATTGTTAGACTATCAAGGACCATCTTTTTGGTGGCCGAAGGCACTCTGGTGCTTAAGTCAGTAACTTTGTTGGAACAAGGAAATAAATCTGGATAAAACTCAGTTAAAATTGCATACCTTTTGTCGAATGTTCCATTTACCTTTTATAATGGTCGTGGTTAACTCTATGCGTGACTTAAGCATGTGAGGCACAATGGAAGGAGATGTTTCTTATAACAGAGTCCTCCTTAATGGAGATGCATTCGGGGAGGCGTAACTCCCTCTACGATTTTTTTTTGGTGTAACGTTCATCTGACTCGTTTGGGCCTGGATTCGGACTCTGACTCGTTCGGGCCTGGATTCGTGCATTGTTTAAGTCTCCTCATTAGCAGGCCTCGTTTGGGCCTCAGTAGTTAGCTTTATTCTTCTTGGGCTTTATGAGCTGGCCCAATAGATTAAGCATTGTATTCTCGTGATGGATATTTATGCCACTGTACGACTGTGATGTTCAGTCTATTTTGATGTATCATTAGCTATTCCCCCCGTAGTTAGTGGATATGTTCACGTATCCACTAACTGTGTGACGGTTGATATTTCAATTACGCTATTGCATTGAACTTAATGTTGTAATAACTTTTGGTTGGCTGATCGTCTCGGTTACTTCGTTGTCTGTTTGTTTCCGCGCAAAATTTCTGGAAGTTTTGGTGCGCCATTATGTCCCGTATGTCGCTCCGTGAGCGATCTCTTCATTTTCCCGTTGTATAAAGGGTGTTGTGACTACTTTTCTCCTTTCTTTACAACATCTTTGTTGTTAGTATTTATTTCTTCTCCCCTATTGCCTCTTGTTCTTCGTCTCTTCTTTCCTGTTTGCGATATCTGCTAGTGATATGTTGGTCGGTGATTAGCTTTCTACCTATGAGGCTCATTTTTCCCCAAACAAAGCTTCTCAGGCTACTATGGATAGTGTCCGTTCCAACTATGCTTTGCCTAACGACCTTAAAAGTCGTTTTTCCTCGCGAAAACGACAATCCTTGTTGCCCAAAGAAGGGATACATTGCTTTTTATCCCCGCATGTTCTATGTTGGTCTTCGGTTCCCAGTTCTGAAACTGTTCTGGTCATATCTAGACTTCCTGGGTATTCTTCTTGCTTAGATGGGCCTAAATGGTTGGAGGGTTATGGTTTCCATGTATGCCAGGTCCATTCTTTCTGGTATCCTTTTAACCCCTAGAATTTTGCACTCTTTGGTGGGGTTTAGCATGAAACCCAACCGTTCCTGTTTCTTGCACTCTCCTGCGTGTTTTGGTAATCTCAATGATGACATCAGAGGTTGTCGCGGGATTGGTTTTACGCGACTGTTGGCTCTGGCTACTTCAATTTGAGGGGTCTTCAGATAGTAAGTTCTTTCCGAGTTCCTATTAAGCATCAAAATCTGAAATTGATTGTTGAAGAGCAGGTTATCAGCGAGCGCTTCCTGGAGCTTCCGGTAGTTCCATTGGAGTTTTATCTAACTGATGATATGGTAAGGCGCAGTGGCCAATACACCATGAATGAGACTGAAAGGGATTCGTTAATCGAAAGGCAGGTCGCGGAGATTGTTGCCCCTGTTGCCAATGATGACGTTTTAGTTGATCGAAAAGTGAGCTCGAGTGTTGCGGATCTCAATGCTCATGTCCGTAGTGCTATCAGTCCTTCTTCTAGAAAGAAAAAAGTATCGAGGCTTGTTAGTTTGTCAAAGCGGTTGTTTTTGTCTTCCGACCATGTTTCGAAGAAGAAACGGCTTGTTGACTCTGCGTGTCGCACATCTCTTTATTTGGATTCTGTTGATAGAAATCCTTCGAGGAAAGACCGCTGCTTTCTGCAGGAGGCGGAAGAGATGAAGTTGGCTTTGGAGAGGAGTGAGAAAGATATTGTTCGTCCGCTGGATGAAGGGAAAAAGAAGTCTCTCTCTGATTATGGTGGTCTTGACGCTATCAAATGTTCTGATGAGGATCATCAGTCTTTAGATGACAAGATGCTTCAATTGGTTGTTGTTCAATCTAAGAAGCTTGGCAGTCGTGATCGGGTTCCTGAGTTGCAGTCTTGTCCTTCTTCTTCCCCTCTCGTTGACGAAGGGACAGAGATTCCTCCTTCCACATCTTACTTGAGTTCTTATGCTCTTGTTGGGACTGCCATTCGTTTCGTTTCTGCTGAACGACGTGAGGGGGATGGAGGTTCTCCTGTCGTTCCTTCCTTTTTCCCGGCTGTGAATGATGGTGATTCCTCCATACTACCGGATCCTCGCGTTCTTCATTCGCTGGTCAGCTGGAAGGAACCTACTCCTGAAGAGACTCGAGTCAAATCAGATGGCAAGTTTTGCTGGTTTTCTCATCTTGGCGTGTAGAATTGTGCACGTAAGATGATTAACGAATGGCACAGGCGGTCGGTGGAGAGGCCTTCGATGTCCGTATTGGACTCGAACCTTTATCTTGAGGACGGTGTCAGGTTTATAATGGACGGGATGACCCATCTTGCCTATGCAAGAGTGATAGGTTTGAGTCATCAGGTTAATCACCGTCTTATGGTTTCTTTGAAGAGGAAGCTCTCCCTACTGCTACTGGTATTCTCCCATGTTCTTTATCAGTATGATGCGTTAAAAGCGTGATGCTCTGAATGGACCAAAGCGGATGAAGTTGCTCAGGCGTCGTTGGCCGAGGTGAAGGGTGCGCAGAATTGGTATATGGTCGCATTTGAGTCCCTGAGAGATGACCTAGAAGGCATTTGCACACGTTTTCACGATGTGGAAAAAGATCTTTCAGTTGAAAAGGCACTTCATGACAAGGCCGCGCATGCCATGATAGATTACTCTAACAATCGTGACATCACGAAAAAAGGGTGGAACAATTACTGGCTTCGCTTGATGAGGTCAAGGCCAATTCCTCCGTGATGCTCACTACTGTTGAGGGTCAACTCATCACGGTAAGAAGTGAGCTTGCTTTTGTCAAGGATAAACTCTGCGTTATGGAGGTGGTAAATTGGCAGCGCATTGTTGATGGTCGGACTGAGCTTCTCAATTATATTGAGGGTCTTGGTGTCGACTTGTCTCAATATCGTCATCTGGTCTACCAAAATTTCGAAAATGATGAAGGTGTCGAAGATCCTCCGGACAATGAAATGGCTGAAGAGCCGCCTTCTTCTCTTGAAGAAATAGTTCATTTCGACGATCCGGCTCCTGCAGATGGTATTGCGGAGGATGTTATAAATTTTTCCCCTTAGTTTTTCATTGCTACCTTCGAATGTAATCGAATAGGTTTTGAATGAGTGACAGGAATTTGCTTTTTTATTTTTCTTTGTTTCGATTTTGTTTGTCTATCATTGTCGTGACAATTTGCGTTTGAGCTTTGAAGTTTCACAGACATATATGTAGCAATCGTTTGGTGATTTGAATTTTCCTATGCTTTAGCATGCGTGTCTTGATCTTGTGTTTGTGGAATATTGTTTTGTTTGCTTGTCTTCTACTTTGTTGACTCATCCGCTCAATCTTTACTTTGCTGACTCGACGTTTTAGTCGACACGAAGTCATTTTACTTAGTTGACTCGTTCGTTCAATCTTTTACTTCGTTAACTTGACATGTCGGTCAATTCGAAATTTATGCATCTAGTTGAACCATTCGCTCAACTTTTACTTTGTTGACTCGACATCCTGGTCAATTCGAAATATTTGTGTTTAGTTGACTCGGGTGTCTAACTTTTACTTCTTTGGTGCGACACTCTAGTCAACCCGAAGTCATTTTACTTAGTTGACTCATTCATCCAACTTTTACTTCGTTAACTCGACATCTCGGTCGATTCAAAACTTAAGTGTTTAGTTGACTCGGGTGTCCAACTTTTACTTCATTGGTGCGACACTCTAGTGGACCCGAAGTCATTTTACTTAGTTGACTCGTTAGTCCAACTTTTACTTCGTTAACTCGATATCTCGGTCGATTCGAAGCGTATGTGTTTAGTTGACTCGGGTGTCCAACTTTTACTTCTTTGGTGCGACACTCTAGTCGACCCGAAGTAATTTTACTTAGTTGACTCATTCGTCCAACTTTTACTTCGTTAACTCGACGTTTCAGCCGATTTGAAGCTTATGTGATTAGTTGACTCGGGTGTCCAACTTTTCCTTCTTTGGTGCGACACTCTAGTCGACCTAAAGTCGTTTTACTTAGTTGACTCGCTCGTCCAATTTTTACTTCGTTAACTCGACATCTTGGTTGATTCAAAGTTTCTATGTTTAGTTGATTCGGGTGTCCAACTTTTACTTCTTTGGTTTATCTGACCAAAAGTTTATTGTGAATAATCGACTTGCGTCCTGATTCCTTTTGGGTTTTTATGCCGATTGTTTCATATAGCTTTGCTACGAAGTTGTTTGCCTTTCTGAGATGTCAATTTCGAAAATGAAACTTTATTGATTTTTTGACCGTTTCTAGCGGTCGTTTTTCTATAGTGGCTCCGTTACACTGTGGAGCGTTTCTTCTTTTATTCTTGCATTGCTAATATCTATCCTCATGTTGGCGTTTCGGGCCTCTGTCGTTCCTTTTAATTTATGAACTTCTACGCTTGGGCCGTTATTGCTCCCTGTTTGGCCTTGCTTGTTAGGGTCTGATAGAGTTTGTCGTTGTTAATCACCTTATAAGCAATTTTGGCTGAATTTGTATCCACTGTCAGAGTTTTCAAGTTGGTTTGTGTAGACGCCTTCAGAGCGTTGACTTTCGACTTCGATGTAGGTCTGTTCGAGCAGGAGGTGCTTCTTACCGGGGCAGATGCAGTGTAGAATATATATCAATTCCCTGGATCATTTTTTTGATCCCGTAGCTGAAGCATCCACATTTTCTTTACCTTTGAACTGTTTGTCTAGTATGCCGATAAACTCGTCCAGCCGCCCCTTTATATCCAATGCTCGATTTCTTCTTTTAACTTGTACCAGTCCTCAGTATCATATATGTGATCCTTGTGAAAAGAACAATATTTGCTCTTGTCTAGTCATTTTGAGTCTTTTTTTTTATCCTGGTTGGCTAGTTGACACTCTCCCAGTTTGATATGTGTTTAAGATGTTGGTTCGGCTTGTTTTTAGGGTTGTGTACGGTTTGTACTTTTTTCCTCATTACGCTGGTTATTCGCTCATGACTAGGTCGCGTCGATTGCGATTTCCTAGATTCTTGCTGGTTGGACTTAGTATGTTCGTTGTTCCGATGTTTCTTTGAAAGACTGTTGTCCTCCCTTGGTCCGTCATCTCACCTTCTTTCATCTTTCCTTTCTCGTTTCCTCAAATGGTTATCCCTTTCTTGTTCATTCTTTTTCCTCGCAACTTTCATTTCTTCAAGGGAGATATGTTTCTGTGCTATTTTTAGAAGGACTGCATGCCTTTTGGAGGTTCCAAGTTAAGGGCATCGAAAAATGGGCATCTCTTCAGTCCGGCGATGAAAGTTGCAGCGGTTGTGTCATCGCTGCATCCATCAATCATCGTTAACTCATTGGAAAGCGAGTGACATACTTCCGTATCATTTCTTCGGGCTTCTGTCAGATGTGCAAGAGGTAGTTGGGTCATTTCCTCATCTACTGGCTCCAAATGAATCTGGTAATGAAAGGAGTGGCTAAAGCCTGGAAAGAGTCTATTGACCTCGGTGGTAGGCTGTTGAACCAGCTCATTGTAGTGGACGTGAGGCTGGTTGGGAACGTTTTGCACAGGATCAACTCTATGGTTTCTTTTAGAGCCATCATGTGGTGAAAATGTCTTAGGTGGTCCGTTGAGTCGGTGGTACCATCCTACGCTTCGAATTTTGGTGGAGTAAACTTTTTTGGCATTGCCTTCTTCATGAGCGCGACGAAAAATGGTGGCTTGGCTAACTCGTACAGTACGCTGGGATCCGTGACTCCGATCCTGAACAGGATCTCAACAATCGTCCGCCGCGCTAGGAGTCTTGTCTTGGTAAAGCTCGCTGCTCTCGACATTTCCCTGTTGGGGTTTTACTAGGGCTTCGTAGCTTTCTTCAGTTCAGATAATGGAATTATGTTGAGGTGGTGCTGGAGCAGGGTCGACGGGCTAAAAGCGTTCCTGGGTGATTTTCTCCAGCATCTTTGTCATGTATTTCATCTGGGCCATGAGCAAATCTACCCGAGGGTCCGTGGCAATGCCGCTAGTCGTTTGGGTTGTCTAGACTATTGCATGCAGCAAATCTGCCTTCTCGAATGTTATTGATCCGGTGACTCGGTTTGCTTCTTCTCCTTGAGTCGTCAGTGATGCATCAGTGGGAGAGTTGTCATGATCATTATTGAATTGAGGATCTGTAGATTGCAATATTTCCTCTGATGGCTCATCAATCTTTCGTTAGGTTGTGGTGAGCTTTGTCATTGTGTGTTCTGTTTTTTTAGAAAAAAATGAAACTCGTTGTTCCCCACGAACGGCGCCAAACTGATGCATCTAAAAATCGTCTTCCTGTGAGTTTGAGCTGCAACACAATTTTTAGACTGCCAAGGACCACCTTTTTGGTGGCCGAAGGCACTCCGATGCTTAAGTCAGTAACTATGTTGGAAAAATGAAGTAAATTTGGACAAAACTCAGTTAAAGTTACATACCTTGGTCGAATGTTCCCTTTACCTTTTATAACGGTCGTAGTTAACTCTCTGCATGACTTAAGCATGTGAGACGCAACGAAAAGAGATGGTTCTTGTAACAGTCTCCTCCTTAATGGAGATCCGTTCGGGGAGGCGTAACTCCCTCTACGGCTATTTTTTGGTGTAACGTTCATCTTTCTTTATGAGAGAACTCGTATCGAGCTTGGATTCCGGCTCTGACTTGTTCCGGCCTGGATTCGGGCCATGTTTACGTCTCCTCATTGGTAGGCCTCGTATGGGCCTCAATAGTTAGCTTTATTCTTCCTGGGCTTTATGAGTTGGCCCAATAGATTGGGCGTTGTATTCTCGTGATGAATCTTTATGTCATGTGTACAGCCGTGATATTTGGTCTATTTTGATGTATCATCACATTACACCACCAAATTTGTCTGACTATGCTCTGCAGATGTAGGTGAATCCACTGCGAGAAGAGAAATTTGGCACCGCGGGAAGGAAAAGGGATTTAATGGCGTCGTTGCTCAACGAGTGTTAATCCCTACCCATTCACAACTCACTCAACAACTCAGTACTCACCAAACCCTTTTCTTGGTATGCCTCGTATCCCTTTTTTTCCCACTATATCAAATCTTTGTTGATTTAATCAATCTTTGCTTATTGTTCTTATTGGGTGGTTTCAATTTCTGAATTATCTTACCTTCAACTCCCTTCTTTTTTTTCTTTTTCCCTCTAACCCATCCCACCCCGAATGCCGCCAGCAAGGTTTGAAGCCTTAACTTGTGATTCCATCTATCACAGGTCTACAGTTAAGCTGGTACCACATTGGCATCTTCATCTCCCATAACTTCAACATGATTTTCATTATCAATCACAATAAAGGAGATGTTTCCCAACCACAAAACTGCAGCAAGCATAAGATCATAAAAATGCTGCAAGAAAATACACATGTCGACAGGGAAGAAATAAATCATTACTTGTACTGGAACCATAACAATATGAAACCTTTGGCATCATCAACTTCTGCTATAGAATAGCAACTACTTTGCTTAAGATACTTGTTTTCATTTTCATTCTTCAACTTTAATGTCTCTGCATTTCACGACAAAATCATATCACTATATTGTATTTCTTATTAAAAGAAACAAATAATTTTGGACTCTATAATTTTGAAAATTTAAAGAGTGCTAGGAGATAAACCTTCGGATCTTTACTCTATATACATTTTGTAACCTAGTTACAGTTAGTTTTATTAATCATGTAGAAGTTGTTTATGGTGATGATACTTTATTTAGAAGTTTACACTCATGAGGCATATACATTCCTAACAATGGAGTTATGTGCTGAGGTGTCCACGGTCTTATTAACTGATGAAGCAATAAGTGAAGTTATATTCAGGGATCCTTATAGATCTTTATACAATTTGTGACCATTAACTTGAAATCCTATAATAAAATCGATCAAACATTTACCAGAAACATATCAGAATAGAAAATCTAGGTAGAGTTTCGCTCGCCGGTCCTATCTTTCTTAATATAAAATTACGCAGATAACCTTAAGCATGTGGTAAATCTCTGACTGTAGAAACACCCTTGATGAGCTGATCTACTATTGCACCGAGGAGCAGCATATGACTTTCATAGAAGACAGTGACAGTTGCTAAAAATCTGCAGTTACATAAACAAGATGAAAGGGAAAACAATTGTTGATTAATTCATTTGACTCTGTTGCTATTGTGTCACTTGTGGCAATTGGGGGGACTAACGTATCTCTAATGGTAAAAGCTAACAAAAAGTTAAATTTAGGGGTCCATCTATTTTTTCATCTCCCCAACCACATTCCCTATTTTAACTTTTTCATCATTATTTAAATATATCTTCAACTTTTCTATATCGATTTAATTTCAATTATATTCTTATTAATTTCAACTTAATATAATGATACTATCATTAATTTCAATTATATTATTAAATATATACTATTATTAATTTCAATTTAAATATATAATATATTAATTTCAATTATACTATTATTTAGATACTTTTTTAACTATATTATTATTAATTTCAACTTAATTTAAATTTGACTAATTAAAAGAGCTGGGAGTTTTGAAAAAAAAAATAGTATTAATAATTAATTGGGAGTTGAAAATTAAAGATTTTGAATATTTTATTGTTATTTTAGATATAGGGGATGGTTTGGTTGACCCTAAATTTAGGGAAAATTTAGATGTGAAGTTATTTTAGGGGATTGATTGGAACATGAATTTTCTCCCATGAGACCCCTAAATAGCTTTTTAACTATTTTAGGGGATCCATTGGAGATGCTATAATAGTTGTTTTTGTCTTGCAAAGTTGAATTATTATTGGCTTTGCCGATCTTCGATGTTTATTCAAACTGAAAAACCACATAGTCTCTTGAACTTAGTGTACAAAGGTCAATGCTTAGAATTTTCTGATTTTGGTGTTGTATGCAAAAAGTAAATGAAATGCACATTTAATCATTTTTTTTTTGCTAGATGGCTTCTACAAACGACTGTCCAAATGAAGAAAATACAAATGATCCCAAGCCTGCCACCAAAGCAACTAAGGATGACCCACTCCCACCCATTGAAGGTAAAAAATGAAAACTTTCACTTGCTTGAGATCATTTTACATTAGTACTTGGTTGTCCAAGAGACAAACCTAAGACTGCATGTAAGCACTGTGAAAAGGAGTATGCATGTGTTTCTACAGGAAATGGGACTAGTATATTGTTAACTCACATACAAATAAAAAGAAAATGTAAGAAATGTCCCTATAGGAAACAAGACCCCAGGCAAAATATCTTAGTGAAGATGAATTCAAATGTGTTTGTGCCTTTTAGTTTCAACCAGGAAGCTTGTAAAAAAACACTCACTAGAATGGTGATAGTTGATAAGTTGCCTTTTAGGCATGTAGTGGATGGGGGGGGGGGGGGGGGGGGGGGGGGGTTAAGTATTATAGTAATAGAATGGTGATAGTTGATAAGTTGCCTTTTAGGCATATAGATGATGGGGGTTTAAGTATTATAGTAATGTTTTACAACCAAGGTTCAAAATCCCTTCCCGTACTAGTTGCTAAGGACTGCATGCAAATTTTTCTTGAAGAGAAAATGAAGTTGAAAAATGTTTTGAAATGCAAGAAAATTTGCATGACCACATATACTTGGACTTCTATCAAAATTTAAATTACATGTGCATCAAAGTTCACTTTATTGATAGTGATTGGGTATTACATAAAATAATCATAAGTTTTTCTCTAATACCTAATCTAAACGGTGAGACTATTGGGAAGATGGTGGAGAAGTGCATGATAGAATGGGGTGTAGATAGTGTTTTCACACTAACACTTGATAATGCTAGTTCGAACACTGGTGCCACTGACTATTTGAAAAGAAAGACTAAGCATTGGAAATGGCCTATTTCAGGACATGAACACTTACACATAAGATGTTGTGCACATATTTCAAATCTTATTGTTTGTGATGGTTTGAAAAACTTGCATGATTCGATTATTAAAGTGCGCAATTCGGTAAGATATGTCAAGTCATCTCCCTTTAAGTTTGCTACATTCAAAAAGTGTGTGAAAAATGAAAAGATTGCATGTAAAAGTTTATTGTGCCTAGACGTGCCTATTAGATGGAATTCAACTTATATGATGTTAGATGTCGCGAAGAAGTTTCAAAAGACATGTGAGGTTTAGAAGATAAAGACGTGCATTACACTCCTTACTTTGGAGAAGAGTAAGCATGAGGAAAAAACTTGGGAGCTCTAATTGATTATGATTGGAAGGATGCAAAACTGTTTGTAAAGTTTTTGAAGGTCTTTTATAATGCAACATTAAGGCTTTCGGGATCTTTATATGTGACTTCTAATCTCTTTTTTAATCAGATTTTTCTTATCCAGAACAAAGTAGCTCAATTTGCACGTAACGATGATAAATGCCTACAAGAGATGGCAAAGAAAATAAAAGCAAAACATGACAAATATTGGAATGTTGGTAAGATAAACATTTTATTGTATGATGAAGTGGTTCTTGATCCTAGGTACAAGATGAATTTTATTGTATTATGCTTTGAAAATATGTATGATGATTGTGCGGCAAAGAACTTAAGGGACTAGGTCCATGGTGCTTTGACTCGTTTGTTTGAGTGGTATGTTAAGCATTACTCGACTTCCACTTCTCAATTACAAAATATTACCGGATCAAAGAAATGGAAATTGATGATGATGATAGAGAAAATGATAGTGTGATGTTGGCTTTTAACATCAAAAGCATATGGAAGTGAAAGATGGGTCAACGAACAAATCTAAGCTTGAAAAATATTTGAGACAAAAGTGTTGAAGCATCTTGTGATAAGTTTGATGTCTTGAGTTGGTGGAAAAACAACTCAGCGAGGTATTAAATCTTTTTCGTCGTGGCAAAAAATGTCTTAGCGATTATTGTATCTTCAGTTACTTTCGAGTCTGCTTTTAGCACGGAGGGTCGTGTACTTGATCTATTTTGTAGTCATAGGTCTCCTAGCACCATTGATGCCCTTATTTATGCCCAAGATTGGCTTCATTCTCCATTAGTCACAATCATTCTTCGTGAGTCAATGGATGAGTTGGAAGAATATGATACTACTGATGCAAGTAATATTCACTTCATTGGTTTTTTATTTTGTTATACGTACATATTTGAATTTGTTTTTGTCATTTATATTGATATTTTTTTTCTTTGGTTTTTTTAGAGGTGTTTGGATCCGTTTCACTGTCAGATATTAACACCGTGAAGGAATGATTTACATCTAGGTTTATTTTGAGCAAGGATTTTTTGTATTTTTATTTTAACTTTTCACTTTATTATTATCACTTTTTTAACCAAGTGAAGTTATGCATGTTTTTGGACTTTTCTTGAAGCTAACAAATGGATGTATACATTGGGTGTGTGTGAATACGATCCCGAAAAAAATAGGTGTGTTTTTTATTTTTTTTGCTTCCATATCAAGATTAGGCATCGGAGGAATGGTTATATTGCTTTTGACAGACAAAAAAATGTTTTTTGGATAGCCTTCAATTGATTGTTTGAAAGATTTATAAACTTGAGATGAAGTTGAGAAATGAGAAATTTGCAGCTTCATAACAAGATATGAGAAATTTTAAAACAACTTTGTTCATGTTTGTTTGTTGTCAAATCCTTTTCCATATTTTCCAATGCAAATATTAACTTTTAAAACAACTTCATATCAACTTTGTTCATGTTGTTCACCAGCTACTTTATAGTCTTGCAATCTTGGGGCATTTCAATTCATTTAATAAGTTTTGACAATCCTAATTCTTGTTTTGCATGTGACTAACCTAGTTTTATTTATTTATTTATGAAGCATTTTGCATTAGAAAAACTAAGAAATACAAAGATTAGCCCCTACTTTAGCAACTAGAGCATGGGCCTCAGAGTTGAGACTCCTACTAATGTGCATACATTTCCAGTTGTTAAGCAAAATAAGTAAGCGATTAATATTACAAAAGAGAGGTTTCCATGCCCAGTCTAAAACAAAAGATGGGGTATCCTGTGAAGAAATCGCTTGCAAAAAAATTAGTAGAATCACCCAAGATAAGACCTGAATCCCACCTTTGAGCATGGACCAACATGAGAGTTGTCTCTCCTGCGTGGAACTCAACCATTGTATTGTCAATCACTTTTCCTCGGATCAGGCTAGATACCGTAGCAAGAATGTTTTCTGTGAGATCCATGGCAATAACTCATATCGCACCCTGCTAGGCATGAGCAAAAAAGCATGCATCAAAATTCACAATCACCATATTCGGGGTCATTTGAAACAAACAGGAGGGAGGCACATTGGGATGGTGGGGATAGGAAGGAGGCCTGTTGATATGGGGAGTTTGGCCATTGATGAAAGTTAACTGGTTCCTAATGAGACGAGTCAAGTCATCAAGTGGGGAGGCTAGAGATTCCCCCCCCCCCCCCCCCCCCAGGGATAGGTCGAACAGTGGAGGTGCCATCTATATGGGCTGAGTGCATGATTTCTGGGATAGCTAATATAGTGAGGGTCGAGGAGGTGGCCAGGGGAAGGAATGATTGGGTTGCTCGGGAGGACCAAATCTGATTGAAGATGGAGGAGAAAACCAAGGTGCAAAACTTTAGATTATTAAACACAATACTGTTCCGTATTCGCCAAATTGAAAGGAGGACAGTCGTGAACTGAGACATCATTTCATTGGTATAAATACTGGAGTGTTTGCTGATTTCCACATGAATTGGAAAGCGTCCCAAATAGAGGAAAAGGAGGGGGACGGGTGTCGCCAGTGGAGCGACAGCGGGGAGAGAAGCCAAAAATGGTTGACCACTGGACAGAGAAAGAAGATGTGCTGAGCATCTTCTGCCATTTCCTTGCAGAAGCTACATATATTATCTATTGGCACATGAACTCTTGCCAAATTGGCCGAAGTGGGGAGGAGGTCTTGACACACCTTCTAAAGGAATAGAAGGGCATTGAATGTGCCAGATATGGCGGAGGATTTTCTGCTTTAAAGAGAGGAGCAAATGAGATGAAGAATAGTCGGCAGAAGTATTTGTGGAGAAGACCTGAGTGGCACTGTTAACCGAGAAAACCCTTTTTTTATCACCATGCCAGATAATTTGATCAGACCATGAGGTACGCCTGATACAGATATCGAGGATGTCCTGGATTACTGGTGAAGGAAACCAATTGGTAAGGAGAGCAGTGTTTCAGGAATGTACCGAGGACGGGGAGGTAAGCCAAAAGTCCCAGACACTTTTAGGAGAGTCAGGCGTAATGGGGTTAAGGACACAGTCAGCCAGAAGCAGATCAGGTTTGACCCATGCATCATGCCAAAGGTCAATATTGTCCCCTAAAAGGACCTGCCAATGGAGAAATGACTTCATGTGTATTAAAGCTTGAAGCATTCCTCGCCAAGCGAAAGAGGCTTGAATTGGAGTCTTTGAAATCTTGAAAAGTGTCCTTGAAGGGTGATAAATGATTTTGAGTAACTTCGATTTCAAGAAGTTTGGAAAATATAGGGCATTCCAAATATTATTTGCCATAAGTGTCAGATTTTTTGTTCTGGTGTTCGGAATATTGAGGCCTCCTAAATGACGGGGTTTGGCAATTTTGTCACATGTACACAGATGTTTCGCCTTACCTCATTTGTACTATTCCATCAAAAGTTACGGGAAAGATTGTCAATCTGATGTGTCAGGCTGGCAGGGAGGAGAAATGTCTGCATCATGTATACAGGAATAGAATTAAGAACTGCCATTATCATGATTGTGCGTCTTCCTTGGGATAGGACTTTGGATTTCAGCACGCTAGACGGGGTGATATTTTATCCAGGATGAATTGAAAGTCTTTAAGCTTTTGATTTGAGAGAAGTAGAGGGGATCCCGAGTACTTGTCTGAGGTTCTGAAGTTCTTAGTTCCCAGAATTTTGTTGATCATTTTTGCATGTCTGGGATGCACATTGGCGCTAAAAAAGGAAGAGGATTTTGTAAAGTTGACTGTTTGGCCTGAAACAACACAATATTTCTGAAGAATGTCTTTAACCGAGTGTGCTTCGGTTAAGGAGGCCATGCAGAATAGAATGAGATCGTTTGCATTGAGCAGATGGCTGAAAGACGAGAGAAGACTTTTGCTACTAAAATAAAAAAATAGGGGGTCCCCTTGTCTGATTCCTTGTGAAGGTCTAATAGGCGGCAGAGGGGATCCATTGAAAAGAACGTAGTGGAGATGCATTGCTCAATCATCATATTCCATTCGTCCGAGAAACCTAATTGTTTAAGGATCTGAAGGAGGAAGGTCATTCTACCCGATCATAAGCCTTAGCCATATCCAATTTGATAGTCATCCATCCCTAAGATTTTCTTTTAAAAAATTTCATTTGAAAGAAAGTTTCGTGGGCAATGCTGACATTATCTTAGATCAATCTCCCTTTAATAAAAGTCCCCTGATTGGGTGAAATGATCACATCCAAGAAAGGTTTAAATCTGTTGGCAAGGATTTTAGAGATCGTTTTGTATATGACATTGCAAAGGCCAATGGGGTGAAATTTATCTGGGGAGGTTAGGTTACTAACTTTCGGAATGAAGGTAATAAAAGTGGCATTCAGATTTGGGTTCATTCTCTTGGTGGAGAAAAAATTTTGAACCACTGAAATCACATCTGGGCCCATAATGTCCTAGTATTTCTTAAAGAACAAGGCATGAAACTTGTCTGATCCTAGATCTTTCAGACAACCGATGGAGAAGATGATCTTCTTGATCACATCTCCATACGGTATACCAAGAAGAGAAGCATTATCCTCGACTGAAATTATAGGTTGGAACAGTTGAAGAATAGTTTGATCAAGGTGTGGGTGTGAAGTGGTAAAGATAGAAGAAAAGTATTGAGATAGAACATACCTATTCGATAAGGATCTGACTGCCAGATGTTGTTGTGGTCCTTGAGGCAAAAAATGTGATTGGTTTTATGCCTTATAATTGTGGAGAGGTAAAAGAACTTTGTATTCCTGTCCCCTGCTGTTAACCAGGCTGAACTTGATTTATTGCGCTAGAAAAGTTCCTTTCTAATAAGGAGTTCTTCTAGCCCGACATCAAGAACAGAAAAAGCCTCTATATTATTTCTATAGGAGGCGTTTTGAAGATTATCCAAAGCTTTCCGAGTGACAATAATGTTATGCTGAATATTCCTAAAGTGTGATTTGTTCAACCCAGAAAGCGAGTGACTGAGGTGCTTAACTTTGAAAAGGAAGACATGGGAGGGTGAGCCTAGACAACGAGCATTCCAGGAGGAGGATACAACCCGTCGGAAGTCTGGGTCTCGGCTCCACATTTGGAAAAACGGGAACGGTTTGGGAGAAGGGGTGGATGTCGACATTAATTGAAGGCCAATTGCTCTATGATCGGAAGAGGGAGCATGGATAGAGCGACAAGATGCCGAGGGGAAGATGTTCATCCATTCAGTGGTGACTAAGACTCTATCCAGTTTAGCTTTGATGGCATGGTTGTCTAGACACCTGTTAGACCAAGTGAACTGTAATCCTTTGAGTGTAAGGTCCAAGAGGTGATGAACATCTACAAAGTTTTGGAAGTGAGCCAGGCTAGAACCCGAGGGGTGCAACCCTCCTAATTTTTTCGCTGGATTGTAAATAGCATTGAGATCGCTAATGACCAACCCCGGGAGGAGTTGGTTGTTATAAATCTGTATCATGTTATCCCAAAAGTGCCTCCGACAATATGGATTTGGTTCACCATAAACAAAAATAGCCGACCAATCATTAGTAGAACAATAATCTGAGATAATGCAATCAAAGTAATATTTACATTTTGAAATGATATTATGTGTGATACCTGCTTTCCAAAAGAGTGTTATACCACCAGACTGTCATTGAATGTCCATGTCGGAATCCAAGTCTTTGACGGGTACAGTCCATTTGAGCAGTAGTAGTTTTAGTCTCAGAAAGAAATAAGGTATCTACATTGGACTGTGCGGATAGGGTCTTTATAATCCGGAACGTGTTGGGAGACCTTGCACCTCTAACGTTCTAAGAGAGTATCATAGAGATGATGGCGACCTAGGAAAGGCGCTCGCCAAAGCCTGGGATGCGGCAATAGAAGTCGGGATGACTGAATCTATGGTCGTGGTGATCTCCAGTGTATTGGTAGCCTTGGCAGTGGTTGTGGTATTTCAACCCTGTCCTTTGATTTCATCCTCAGCCCAAGAGTTTGGGTGGAGCTTGTTGCATGACAATATGCTCTTTTCTTGTAGGAGTTGGAACTCTATAGATGATCCTGATCAAATTCCATTTTACGCTTACCCAATTGCAAGGCTGCTTGATGGCGGGCTTGTGCCGTTGTTGTTGCTATCACCTGATTTTTATGAGTTCGGCCCATGTTAAGCTGTATTATGCCGGTAGGGGGTTGAAGTATGGATTGGCTCCTTCCTGGCATCTTGACTCTGAATTTTGTGAGCCTTGGAAGGCATGCTATTTTTCCTCTTGGGTGGTGCTGCAGGGGCTGAAATTGCAAAGGGCGACGCATTAGTGCCCTGAAAAGAGCAAGGGACAGCCGGAGAGTGAAGTACCAAGCATTTGATTGCAGCCGAGTATATCGGGCCTCGGTATGGTGTAGCCATCTCTATCGAATTGAAAGGGTGAGTTCTACTTACTGACTGCAAAAGTATTGAAGAAGAAGACATCCTCACAGGAGAATGCAAATTGGATGGGCCTGAAAAATCGACAGTTGTTATTGGGTTAGAAGTAGATGCCCATTGCGTTGAGGGAGGGCGAATGTAGTGAGCCGGCTTGGCCCAATTGAACATCCATGGGGCTGGGCCAAATGGGCTCACCATCTGAGTAACACTACCTTCTATGGTGTTTGGAGAACGGAATGGGCTCACCATAAGGGGGCCAAATGGGCTCACCATCTATTGTAATGGGCCTATGGGGCCCGATATTTCCTCCCATTAATTCACCGTTGATTGCTGAAAGGGCCTGTGACCACACCATTTGAGGCACGTGGATATTCGGGCGAGGGAGTAAAAGTAATGGAGCGGAATTAAACTCCTTTTGGACCCTTGTAACCATGATAGTGGGCTGAGTCACTGATGTGTTCAGAAAAGTGTCCCAGTTCATGAGGAGGGGCCGACATGGTGGGTTGGTGTAAAATTCCCTCCCGATTATCCTGAAATGCCACCTCAGCAAGTTGTGTGTCCCGGCACAGCCTCCCTCTCTTGCGGTGGGTCCTGTATCAGAGTAGCAGTGTGGGCCATCGGAGACTCAGCAGGATTGTTGGTATGAGAACCACCGGTTTGTACATTCATCTCTTGCTCGGAAGACAAGATCGACAAGGGGCCCACTATCGATGTATGTTGTTGTCGGCGAAGAGGGACTTGTTTATAGCGCAATTGTTGAGACCAAACCGGAGTGGTAGTAAAACCTAACGCTTAGGTTCTTGTCTTGATCCGTTGCCTGCCATTGAACGGAAGGGATATAGAATCCGGTGATTGCCCCGACTCCAATAGTTGTGAAGTTTCAAAGTATAGTGGGCAATTCCGTAAAAAGACATGACCAATGAACTCGCAACAGAAATAAAATGTTGGTGGATCTTCATAGCAAAAACACATTGTATTTTGTCGTGTCGTTCATATTGAACTCCATAATAGGGTCTATGTTCACTGTTATTTGGAAGCAGAGAAAACCTTGAATATACGTGACAGACCTAGTTAGGCCCCCATATATTTCATGTTTTGTCACCTTGAATAATAGTCAGTTGAATTTTCAACTTATATGCTTAATTTTGAACTTTCAGATTCGAGTGCAGGTTGTTTGTATCACGGTGAATGGACTGTCTCCTCTACTTATTGCATAAATAACTCGACCCATGTCCCACCTAACATTAGTTTCTTTTAATTAATCAAAATCAAACACAATCCATTCAAATAGGGGAACCCAACAATAATTTTGTACAACAAGAACTCCTATAGCTACCAAAAAATTATTTCCCAACTTTTTTTTTTTTTTTTTAAATTTCTCATGTTTGACGAATCTACAATTCACACAATATTTTGTTTGTCAGATGTCACTCATTTGGAATGATTTTCTAATATAAAATCATATGGTCGCTTATTTTCTTGCAACAAATTTCAATTATATAAAATCAAACCATGTCACACTTTATTAGGTTAGTTTCGAGAGAGACCGACAAAACTAAAACTTAGTAAAAGTAGTGTATAAATTTAAGTTCCCATTCATTAGCTCTGACAAACCAAGCTTTATTAGCTAAAATGGGGAGGTTTTGTGTTATGAAACAAATTTATCGATCTTTTTGGTCAAAGCTAACGGCTAAATGGAGTTTTAATTATCTTTTATTTTTTGCTCAAACGTAATGGGGTGTCAATTGTTAGATGGCATTTTAATTATTCTTTGGGTGTCAAACATAATGTACATCAACTGGGTTTCAACTGATAATTGTATAGGTTGTAGATTGTAATTGTTATTTTTCATAACTAAATAAATAAATGGATGTTGAATATAAATTATAGTTTGAAATTCATTAAATCTAATTAATGTCACACCTTCTTGGAAACTTTTGACAGGTAATTCTTATTATTACTGCCTCATCTGAATTAACGTTTACTATTTGTGCATAATGAAACAAAGAATGCGCACATGTGTGGTATAACACTAAACAAACAAAATCATAGATGATGATTTCATTTAAAAAGTTAGGAATGAAACATGTGAGACATATCATCTTACACCCACCACCCATTCTATTCTTTCAAGTTGCGACATACATCAGCATCTCCATAAACTTTATTGTTTTCTCTCCTATCTAATAAATGAATGAAACATTTGCACATACATACAACAATAAACCTAGTATTTATGCACATATATCATCAGTATTTCCCTCCTACTATCATCCCCTTCATTTCCAATCCTGATCATCACAAGTTGCACAACCTTCTTGAGCAATGTCAGTTATCTGAACACCTGCATCATATATCATCCCAGACTTCCAATCAGCAGGCAGCACTTTGGGTGCCCATATCCACTTCCCATCAAACCCTCCAGTCACTATAAGCCTAAATTGCAATGGACCACTTGGAACTCTGCTTGTGTCCCACACTGCACCGTGGTTTCTACTCAAGTAACTCCAATTAGACGAACCAACCTGCAAAAAATTTCAACATTATGATATGAACAATCATTCCTTAGGCAAATTTGGATTGCTATGTCAATAATAGTGAATTTTCAATTTACCTGAGCTACATCAATGCCAACAATGTCGGTTTGGCCGCCTTGGTAGAGGAACTTAATTGCTAAATAATGTGGCTTTTGGCTTGATTCTTCCACTCTAACAGCCAAATTTTGTTTTTTGTAATCACAAGGTATTCTGCATTCATGCAATTAAGAAACTCATTAGTAGTTGATCACAAATTAAAAAAAAAAAAAAAAAAAAAAAAAAAAAAAAAAAAAAAAAAAAAAAAAAAAAAAAAAGGCCCTATAATTAAGTACATTATTATCCACTTTTCAAATCAAACAATTATTTATGCTTTTTATAATACTCTCCTAACTAATACTTATCTAAAATAAAGTGGTGGGTGAAAGCTCAACAAATCCATTATAGACAACTTTTGCAAAAGCAAATGGTCATATTTTGTCTTTTAGGTTTGATTAAGAATGCTTTGATTAGCACTAAAATTTTAATGTAAATCAAATCTCTAACTAACTGAACTGACTGCCTGACTGACCTACCTCTTGTATTCCACATCAACAACACCAAGCTTCAACACATCTTGACCCTTGCCCTTTTGTGCCATTGCCATGAAAGCTTTGTTACTGAGAACAAAATCTGTTTCATTGCTTTTATGCAGATCAGTCAAGATCACTTTAGTTCCTGCAGTGCTACAAAGTGCCTTGTTTTTGCATCTTATCTGACAGACAAAGAAAACCCAAAAACTTTTCAACACACAAATTCTTATTGCAAAAATTTATAAACCTTGATGTGGTGTTGTGTGCAATAAAATTATAACAAACCTGAAAACAAGCTCCACAGCCAACACCTTCTCTTAGAAGGGATGGAACACCACCTGCAATGTTTCCACCATTGAAACCAAGAGCCAATGATTTATACCCACAAGCTCCAGCTGCAATTAATAAATAAAACAACAAAATGAAAAATACCCATTAGTTTTTGCAATGAAATATCATCTGGGTCTATGTTATTTTAGCTTTTCCCATATGGGTATCAATCAAATCAATGTAAAAACGAATTTAGATGATGGTCTTACAAGAAAGAAGGGCAGAGTTGGAGAAGTAAGCAGCCTTGCTTTGATGAACACAGCGATCACAAGCAGAGACAGAGGAGATAGCTACCAAGAAGAGGAGGGAATATAACACAGAGAATGCCATATTGGGTTTTTGAGTTTGAGTGTTTGATGAAAGAGAGGTAAGTGAGTGAGTTTATTTATAGAGAAAGAGAGGAGTGGAATACAGGTGGTGAAAGAGGAGAGAGTGAGGAGAGATGGGATTGATTCATCCAATAGTTTATGTGTGTGGAAATGTGAAAAGAGACAGGCTTTTGAATCTTACGCGGAAGGCCAAGTTTTTTCACCGACTTCTCTCCCTTTGTGGCACGCGCATAAACAGCGTATCTGCACAGCACAGCTGTGCCTGTGGTGTTGTGTGAAACGAAACAGAGTGAGTGAGTAAATTTTGAGAGAGAAACAGAGGAACCTTCATTGTTTATAGTTGGGTTGATGATATGTATTGGGTGGGGACAACTTGGTTTTGAAGCTTCTTATCTTATGCGAGTCTAGAATGTGGATTGAGACTTTCTAGTGGGTTAATCATATTGGTTAAGAAAAGAATGTGCATGCATTTGGTTCCAAAGCATAAAGAAAAGAAGGTTTGGGGTAATCATATTGGTTAAGAATTGATGATGGGTTTGGTGAGTGCTTAAGAGTGATGAGAAAAAAGTCTATATATGTTGTCCACTTGCCTTGAAAGCAAGAATGACTCCAAAAACTATACAGCTAGAGCTAAACTACAACGAAAGCTGTCTTTCTTCTTTGCTTTAATTTCCTTCACCTAACAATTTTCTCTTCCTCACATACACACCTTCCTCTGCCATTCAAATGTCTTCATAATTTATGGAATTTTCAAGCTTTAACATTTTGATTGAATCAGCAAATATGGCTAAATAGTTTCATTAGTTTTGTAAATTGCAGCAAGTGGACAAGTGTAGTTTGCAAAGTAGGGCACTTGAGCTCAGTACTCTCTTTTAGCTGTCTCTCAGTCTCACAAGGATGCAAAAGTGACAGCTTCGATCTACAATACCGCGTTTGTTCCATTTTCGACTCTTTGTTCTCTACTTGTAGGATGATATTTTTAAGTTATCTACTTCTTATTCCGAACCAACAAAAGTTCCAAACAATGAATACTCCATAAGAATAAAGCTTTAGTGTTCAAGCATAGCCATTAAGATAGCTATGACTCTGTAATACATCACACAATTTTGAGATTGATAAACTAGAAACCTCAGGTAATAAAGTGATTACCAATACAAGGCACAAAGTCAAGCGGGTCATTTTTAAATTTTTTCTTTTTTACCTTTGATACATCTCCATTAAACTCGCTGAAAATTTAAAATAATTAAGTTAGTAGGCCCAAAATTTGATTCACATCAAGTGGGTACGATATTTTGTATGACATATATAACAATCATGCTGCATTTATTAGGAACAGCTAAACAGAGGATGGATCAACCAAAAAAGAAAATGATTTATTGACAAATCCCCACTAACTTCAAAGATCATAAGCGCGATCCCAGGTGATTGTTTATGTAAATGGAAACATCTATATCTCAAACCAAGGATCACATATTCATAAACTATGCCTACAACCATTCCTTATTCATTCTCTCCTTCCTGTTTTAATTATTTCTTGACTGGCCACTCAAAGGACATTGTAGGGCAGGGGTTTGATTCAAATGGTCTTGGGAAACAGCTAGGTCCATACTGGAAGTCTTAACTATAGCTTCCTTTGGCTCCACAGACACTTTGCATCCCTTTCATTCAAGATCAAACTAAGTCAAGTTGTGGTTTTCCCTTTCCAGTTGCAGAACAAAAGAGTCTATGACTGACCAACCGACGTATCGTGCAGGCTGTGGGCCGTAAACCCATGATATGACAATGATTAGGCCAAGGGCTGAAAAATAGCATCCTGGAAGACCAAAAAAGGTGGCCATATGGAACATATATGTTTGTAGGATCATGAGATTTCTTTCCATATTCCTTGGGAATTTGATTTCTCGAGATATGTCGAAATTTCACAAAATATTTTCTATTTTAAATTTATCGAAATCTCTTTCGAAATCCGAAATATGTCGAAAATTTCTTGAAAAAATAATTTAATATTTTAATCTCCGTATATTTTAACATGCTATAATATTACTTTACTATCAAAAATGTGTGTTATGTAATATATTATATATAATCTGTATGACACTACAAGTCATGTCAAACTTTTATTTTTATGTAATATTTAAGAGTTTAAAATACATAATTTATATTGTTACGTTCGAAATCACAACGAAAGTTTTACGTTTTTTCTACACAAAATGAAATATTTCTTAAAATTAAAACTCGAAAAACGAAATCACAATCCTTGCATATTCCTAATGTTGAGAAAGCGATGTGCCAAATTAATGATATTTATTTGTTTATCCTTATTTAGAAACTAATAAATCTACATCTACTACTTGTACCTAGGGGTGGGCATCCCATCCCGCAATCCCGATCCCGTCCCGTCTCGATTTTTCGGGTCTTAATGGGATTGAATAATTTCATCCCGATCTCGTCCCATCCCGATCTAGAATGGGATGGAATGGGATGAAGATTTTCAATCCCACCAATCCCGTCCCGTCCCGTCCCGAACTAATTTTTTAATATTTATTATTAATATTTTTATTTATTTATTTATTTTTATTCATATAAACTTACAGATGACTGACAGAAACTCATGGTGTTTGCAGTGGTAACAAAAATGTTACTTCAAGAAATAAATATTCATTAAGCAAGATAAAGATAACAGATTGTTGCTTAGATTCCCAATAAAAGTGGCTCTAATTATTTAACTTACAAATATTGATAATACTCAGGTGAAGATGAAAAATAAAAATTAACTGAATAATACATATTCAGAAGGAAATATTCAGTGGCGGAGCCAAGAATTTGAAATGCCTCGGGCTGTAAAAATATTTTTTTATAATTACAATATATGTATTGATGGTAAACCATTATGAATATGTTAAAGCATCACCAATAGGTCTATATTTCTTCCCTAACAAAAGATGAAATGTCATTTTGTCAAGGAACCATGAATTTTGTTTCCCACAGTAATGAAATTGTAAAATCAGTTGGGAGGCCATCACAGTGACACAACACTCTTAGTGGGTCCCATTTATCATGTCATTTTCTAAAAATCAGCCCACTCGACTTCATTGTTAGGGGATTTAGTGGTTACCCTTATATTTGCATGTCACATCTATATCTAATTATAAGAAAGTTATTTTTCACGCTCTTATATGATGATAATCTTCGCAGCAGTCACAGGCAGCACGCTGATCCCGTCCCGTCCCGAACCCGTTTGGAATGGGACGAGGTCGAGATGGGGTTTTTCCCATCCCAATCCCGTATGAACGGGATGGGATAGGGATGGGTATATCTCGTCCCATCCCGTCCCATGCCCACCCCTACTTGTACCTTCCATCTGTTGTATCACAAGAATAAACACTTTTAGGAATTCTCTAATTGTACCTGTAACTAAGTTAATAAACAAAGCCAAAAAAAAAATGTAGACTGAACTATATAGAATACATGGTCTACACGGAAAATTCTAGGGGTCGAGGGAGGGGTCGAGGGAAAGGGAGCGAGGGATGGGTGTAACCACCCATCCTCCTCGCGATGAGCGCCCGCACGCATCTCTAGCGTGATGCGCTCATCGCGAGGAGGATGGGTGGTTACACCCATCCCTCGCTCCCTCCCTCGATACCTAGAAGGACTCTGGTCTACACATATGAAACATGAATATTGACTATATAAGAGCCTGATTTCTGTTAGAATTTATATTCACTGCAAATGGTGTGTGCCGTGTTATCTCAGCAGTGTAGCACTAGTACAGGTAAAATGACTGAATATCCTTGTGCTAAACGTTAAGCTCTAGATTCAACAAATCAATATCATGACAGGCATTTCACAAGGAAAGAATATTACTTTGTTGATTCTCTTGTTATCTTCTGCTGTATGTGTGCAAATATAAACTTGAGAACTCCAATTGCATACCCTGGAAGATGTATTGAGGTTTCTGTGGACACCTTAACCAATTTCATTTGCATGTCATCTTGTTTTTTCTGATAAAACAGCCACAAGATCAGTTCGAGCTTTCTCAAGAGCATCTGCCAAGTTTTCAGGCTTTCTTCCACCTGCCTGGGCAAAATTAGGCCTGCCACCACCGCCTCCACCACAAAACTTTGCTATTGGGCCTATAAATTTCCCTGCCTGAACGCCTAGACCAACAACACCGGGACTAAATGCAGCAACTAAGCTCACTTTACCTTCACCTGGACATGAACCCAGAACCACAGCTGCAGGGTCTTGCAGGTTATTTAAAAGATACTCGGCAGCAGTCTTCAGTGAATCGCCATCAACATCATCCATGTTCTCCACAAGAACGCTGCAAAAAGTAAACATCGACTACTTAAATGCATTTCCATTACAAATTTCTGACTAAAAAAAACAAAACACTAACAATTGAAAACTCCTTTCTGACCAACAACAGTAACATGATTGTGATATTCCAGGGGCAGTATGAGGATTCTAACGTTATTGTTTTTGAGGTTCCAACATAAAGAGTGATTCTACGTGACGAGGAAACCAGCGAGGAAAGGGAGGTGGCAGGGGGTGAACCGTTCACCCCCCTCGGGATGCGCGCGCCAAAAAAGTGGGCACACATCCTGAGGGGGGTGAACGGTTCACCCCCCGCCACCTCCCTTTCCTCGCTGGTTTTCTCGCCCACTTCCTCGACATTTAGAATTTCTGCAACAGAAAATGCCTTGTTTGCGAAAAATGATGCTTTATAGATTGCTGCTTTAGCACGTACAGCAGAAACTTCATTTCTTACCATCCGTAACTCCTCTAAAAGGCTTTCCACTCTTGATGTTACATCTTCAGCTTTTTTTTTTTTTTTGAAAAGCGAGCTGGGTTTTTATAGGATCCCATAACTATCAACAAGGTGCGACCTACAGGTCAACACCATAAGAAAATAACCATACCGCTGGCGGGTCTCGAACCTAGGACGTGGGGGATAAACCCACACAGCCCTAACCACTCGACCATAACACCATTGGCTACATCTTCTGCTTTTACCTTGCCAAGAAAAATGTTTTAATTATCAATTATTAGCTAGCTCAGAAAATTTTCAAATAACTATATAAAAGGGGGGAAAAATAATAAATATCGTTTACTATTGAAGAAAGGACTTGCATACTTTGAGAGTGGTGCATAGTTGTCTCATATGGTTATCCTGGGCATTCATATAATCAATATAAGCTTCACCAGCAACAGCTTCGATTCGCCTTACACCTGAAGCTATCCCCTGCTCTGAAACTCTCTTAAAACCGCGTATTTCAGAAGTATTCTTGACGTGTGTCCCACCACAGAGTTCCATTGATACACTACGAACCTCGACCACACGTACCTATGACAGAAGGAAAACAGATATTATAAGGTGGTTCTAATAATCTAGGTGCATCATTCTATGAAGTGGCGAATTACTCTTTTCCTACTTTCTTGTGGTTTATAATAATAACCCTCATACTGCTGGGTCTCAAACTTGTTGGGGGATCATAATAGGAACAAAATCATTTTGATTCAAAAATAGATTCACCTAAGACATTGAAATGTTACACGATTCAAACCTGCTCTCCGTACTTTTCACCAAGGGGAATTCTAATTGTCGAGGAAACCAGCGAGGAAAACAGTGAGGGAGGGAGGGAGGACCCTCCATCCCCCTCGCGATGCGTGCAAGGGATGGGACGCGCGCATAGCGAGGGGGATGGAGGGTCTCCCTCCATCCCTCGCTGTTTTCCTCGCTGGTTTCCTCGCCAGTTAGCCAAGCTCTTTCACCAAACATTGCAATAGCACCAGCCTTTTTAGCTTCAGTTAGAGGCATCACTTTTGTTTGAAGATCTGTAGCATCACTAATCCACCTATTTATCCTTCCTTCAATTTCCATGATCTAATGGTCCAGGACTGGTCGGTGAAAGTTAAAATCTAATCGTAGACGATCAAAAGCCACAAGTGAACCAGCTTGTGAGGTCTCTTTACCTATCACTTTTAAGTGCAGCTTGTAGCAAATGGGTCGCAGTGTGGTGAACCTGAAATATCCAATGGAATCGGTTATTGAATTCAACAAATGGGAGGATGGTCAACAAATATAATATGAGAAAATGCAAAATTGGTACAACAGTAATCCACAGTGAAAAGCAGGGTATAGGATTGGGAATTGCTACATATGTAATGACCAGCGAAAGCATTACCAACAGCAATTCTACTGTGCTTCAGACTAAGAGCAATCATGTCCCAATAAGCAGCATCCAAGAAGAATACAGAGTTTAAAATATTTCAATGACTATCTTCAGACATAACATATATTTTCCTGAGCACTTGCAATCAAAAAGAAAAAAAAAAAACCATGAGTGGACTATATATGCTAACATGGTCAGAGGCTCGAGAGCACTTGGTTTCATCATTCAAGATCATGACATGATTGGATCGCGGCATTCATTTTAATCAAGTCGACATATGGATTAAAGAGAGTCTGCAGAAAATATCTTTTCTCACGTAATAAATAGACTTGCCTGCAGGGGTGTCCTTACTACAAGGGGATGAATGAGGTGGAGTGTGTGCTTTATAAATGGAGAGTCATAGATCACAATCACCACTTCTTGTGGACCTGCGGTCCCTTTCTCACGAGATTTGGCGTTACTTTATGTATTTTTGGCTTGGAAATGGTTCGTCCATATTATACCAGCGAAGCTTTCGAGTCTTGGAGAGGCTTTCCTAAGAGAAATATCAAAACCCATTTTGTGTTTGATTCCTATGCTATTTCTTGGGTAGTTTGGTTGGAACAGAACACGAAAATCTGCAAACATGAGAAAATTGGTGACGGAAGTTACTTCGACTATTGGCATTTTGGGTTGGATTTTTCATAATTTCTCTAATCTTTTATTTGACATAGCTAACATTATGTACAAGCTCTTCTTATCAATCTAAAATTTTACATCTTGGAAAAAAAAAAAAATTAACATTAGCCTTTAAAAGATATAAGAAAAATCAACATCAACAGTTAAACCTGTACCTTTGCTCGCTGTCTTAGGTTTGGATCAACTGCAGCTTCCACTTCTGTGCCAATCTCTATAGCTCCTTCCTTAATGATACCCTTATGAAAAAATATATTTCCAAAAGATTTTTGCACATCTTTGATCTCCACAGTAGCTTTGAGATTACTTTCACCATTTGAAACATAGAAAAAGCCATTGTCTCCTATTTGACCACCCGATTCTGCATAGAATGGTGTCTTGTTGAGCAAAATTTCTACATCGCTTCCCTCAGACACCTGAATCACTGATTTTCCATTGACTCGCAAGCAGTCTATGACTGATCTGGAAGAAAGGGTATCGTACCCTATAAATTCAGTATCAGATACACCTCCTGTAAATTCTGAAGCATCTCCAACAGCAAGCTTAACAATGTTGTCAGCAGCCTGAGACTGTCTTCTTTGATTCACCATTTCGATGTCAAAACCATCCATGTCTATACTAACACCTCGTTCTTCAGCAACTTCTGTTGTTATTTCTACAGGGAAGCCATATGTATCATACAAAAGGAAAGCATCTTTACCAGGCAAACAAGGTTTACTTTCAGTCTCACGGGCAGTTAGTAGTGCAGTGTCTAACAACTGATCGAGTAACTTTTCACCTCTCTCCAGTGTTTGCACAAACCGTAGTTCTTCCCTGCTCAACTCCTCGAGAATACAAGATGCACTAGCCTTAACATCTGTGTTTATTTTGGTACTTAAAGCTATTACTTTCTTTGCAAGTTCTGGTACAAAAATTCCTTCCCCATTCCCCTTACCATCTCCTACTATACCAAGTAGCCTACCAATGCGAACAACTCTTCTAATGAGCCGTCGAACAACATAACCCCTCCCAATATTTGATGGGACAACTCCATCTGATATGAGATAAACAATTGCTCGCATATGATCTCCAATAATCTGAAAAACACAACAAAC
This sequence comes from Berberis vulgaris, assembly GCA_963556465.1. Lineage (NCBI taxonomy): Eukaryota > Viridiplantae > Streptophyta > Magnoliopsida > Ranunculales > Berberidaceae > Berberis > Berberis vulgaris. The sequence goes on from OY747134.1 coordinate 73,342,739, forward strand.
AATTACAAAATGAATTCAAAGATGGCATTTTTATATGAACATATGAAACCAAACCAATAGTATTTTGTGTGTATCGGGTACTATGTACAAGACACTCCAATGGCATACTTTCAGACTGGTCTTTATATGATCATCAGCTTCATGATATGAGACCCTTGCAAGTTCTGAAGCCTTCTCTATAATAGGAAAGATCAAGTCAGTTTCGTAATTGTTTGGGACCTGAAACAAGTGTCAGCTAAGCGTGGTGAAATTTCAGGAGTCAACTCCATTACTATAAACCAAAAGAAGAAAGTTTGACGATGAAGCACTACATTTATGCAATAAAGCAAAAGAATAGTTTATTACCTTCTGAAGGATACGAGCCATACGCTCAAGTCCAAGCCCAGTATCTATATTCATTTGCTTTAAGGGTTCAAGGGACCCATCATCCTTTTTGTTATACTGCATGAAGACCAGATTGTAGAACTCTATAAACCTGCTATCATCTCCAAGGTCCTGTAAATGTTGCGGCAGAAATCAGCAAATCCAAGGTAACAATTCATTGTTCCAAGTGAAAAAAAAATGCAAACAATACAGTTATATTAGAAACAGAAGAATGCATACAGTGTTCTCATATCCTCTCTCAGGATAGAAGTCATAATAAATCTCAGAGCATGGACCGCACGGACCAGTAGCCCCACTGGTCCAAAAGTTGTCCTCCTCGCCCATTCTCTTTATACGCTCGACTGGCACACCGATCTGGTCCAAGAACGCATAGTCAAAAGTGAGATGACCACCTCTCTCCTTGAGGGAAAAGAAAAATCTAAAGATAGGAATATCCCAGATATTCAAGATAAAGCAACACAATTCGAGAATCCATCAATGAATTCACTAATGAAACCCACTCTAAGCATTAATAGGTCTTGCATATATTGTGATTCAAATTAGGGCCTCCACTATTGTCAAGTTAAGACTTGAGAGGTGGCGATGACCAAACTTTGATTCCGCAACTTAGCATAAAGAAGGGACCATTGATATCACCTTAAGAGTAAGCCAAAAAAAATATTTATATGGAAGATTCTAGCAAGAAAGAATTGTTGGCACGTCGTGCACGGGCGCGCACCGTGGGTCCACTATACATACAACGATATTGTTCTCAACTTAAGCATCTCTAGCTCTAGCCCCATCCTGGCCCCCGGGTGTGGGGTTTTATTCAAAAAGCCTCGTTGCTATTAGAAAGTGAACCACCTCCTTATATTTCTCGTGACAACTTCACCTCCTGAGATGTGGGATTATTCAAGCCAACGACACTAACCCAATCTATCCTTAGTTTAAAAACGCATGGAGAAAAGATTATCAACCAACAGACTTAGATCATGCAAAATCACAGTTCACTTACCTCATTTCTCCATATAGAGAAAGCCTCATCGTCATCTTCGTAAACACTGATCCACAGTTTCTCAGGTGGTAATGAAAACCTTTAAATGAAAACAGTCAATCTGTTATGCTGAATGAAAAGGAGGGTACAATCCAAACCAACTACAGCCACAGAGTTTTTTTTTTTTTTTTTTTTTTTTTTTTAACAATATTTACTTGACATGAATCATTCCAAAGCGTCACTATTTCTTAATATGCATGCTTGAACTTTTTGTGTGTTTTGTGTGCGTGTGTGTGTTCCAATGTATTACTTTAACAGATAATAATAGTGATGCCCAAGATCTACAACTAAATGTGAATACACATGCATGAGCCACAACATCACACAATATAGAATTTTAAGTGGTAACATTTCAGATAAAGGATAAGGAATAACATTAAATATATTTGACAATGGAAAAATACACTATCTTATGAGGATTGACAGTGGAAAAGTACTAATCAACCATCTAGCCAGGTGTGTACTAGTTTTGTACTTTTTTATATTTACAAGAAGAAAGTATATTGCACGGGAGAAACCCCAAATTGAAGTTAGACTTTCTGTGTTCGTGCTTCCAGTCCAAGGTGTACATGTGATGAATTGAATTGTGAAGGTCACCAATAACTCAGGGCATCTGAAATGGACAATAAGTTTGAGTGGAGTGTATACCATAATGAATGCCTCCAAATATTAAGTGGCATAACTAACATGTGCAGTTTTTGTTCAGGCCAGTCTCAAGTGCATATACAAAGTGTAACTGTTTTCAGTTTTTAATTAAATAACTCAAAATTTACCAATCCATAGTTCATTGCCCATCGGCGATAAAAGTTATATGCATACTCCTTGGTCGAGAGCTCCCATGCCCAATTAATTGCGTCCCTCTTGAACTAATCACCAAAACTGAAGTTTCCAAGCATCTCAAAGGTCTGATGTCTACTTGTTCGACCAACATTCTCAATATCATTAGTCCGTATGCACCTCTGAGCAGTTGTAGCACGTGGCACTAGTCTAGGTTCCTACAAGAGAAGCCAGCATGATCACATTGGGTTAGACACTTTTGATTATGTTTTCATACTATTTATGGATAGTTCAATTTTAACGAGAAAACACCAAACTGGTGGAGTAAAACAAATTGAGAATGATAAAACATTGTGTTCATGCAAGAAGGCCTCAAGAAAAATCAATAAATTTCTATAAATTATCAACACAAACAGAACATGTTACATTCTGAAGAACCGGATCAATTTTTTTAAGGGCAACAGGATTAATTTTCTCACCATTATATGAATAAAGATTGTTTCATTCCCTCACCATTAGACAACCGAAGTTGGACTTTGTTAACAAATCATGCTTGGTGGACTAAGTTTTTACAATCTTAAGGTGTGTTTGGTTTTTGTTTTCCACGGAAAACATAAAAATGGTGGAGAGATCATGGAAAAGAGGAGAAAAGGGAGACGAGTGAGCATGAAATTTGTGACGTCCCACCACCTATCTTCTCTTAAAATCATGGATAAAAAAACTTTGGGGGAGGGGGGCTAAGAATATTTTTTGTGAAAAAAAAAAAAAAACTCAAGAAACATGGCTATATTCAAGATGAAAACTTTTGTCACTTGCTCTCTCATCTTCACTATTTTCATGGTTGTCAATGGAAATAGAAAATCAAACACACCCTTAATGAATATTGAATATTGCATCAAAAGCATCTGATAGAATAGTTCATAAGATCCTCGTCTAGACTAAGGGGGGTGTATTGTATCTGGATTTTGTGGGCAATTTAATAAATTCCATGGATTCTGAAAATCCAAGTGTATTCAATTTGGATTTTAAAAAGTCCACAAAAGTCTAGGGGTATTCAATCAGGATTTTAAAAAGTCTTTCTGAAATCCACAAAGTCTAGGGGTATTCAATATGGATTTCAGAAAGTCCACAAAAGTTTTAGGGTATTCAAAATATCATTCATATTTATGGATTTGAAAAATCATGGATTCTCATGGACTTTGTAGTGTTAGGTATAAATAACAAAGTTCAATAGTTTGCCAGCCTCCATATCAAAGATTTCAACGTGAAAAAAAATCTCAAAAAGTTCTTCCTTGTGCCAGCCGCGAAGAGGTTGGTTCTCATCGTCTTGTTTTCTCGATTCTTTTTCTATCTTTGCATAAACACAAGAGAAAGAGAGATAGGGGTCCCAATGTTGTGGGTTCGGGTTCAGGTCAATTTATCCACGACAATTACCAACCAATTCGATTCACTTTGAAGAGACAGGTTGTCGTCCTCTGTTCTTCTCTTCTTCCTTGCAATACAATCAACCAAATCACACTCTCTCTTCCAAGTCTTCTCTGTCACGCACACATTTCATCAAACACTAATAAACCCCATTGTCGTCGATGTACTCATCATCCGGATCGGGAACCACCTCGAACAAATCATGGGTCCTACACAGCCTGATCGCTGGAGCTGTAATTGCGGGAGCTTACGCTGTGTTCTCGCTTCGTCGACCCGGAAGGTTCCGAAGCAGAGTAGTCGGGATCATCCCCACTCGATATGAGTCCTCCAGGTTTCCTGGCAAACCCCTTGTTCAGATCCTTGGGAAACCAATGATCCAGGTACTCAAATTGATACACTTGCCTTCACTGCTCTTTAAGGCCCACAATGTGTTTGATGAAATTTTTGTTTCAAGTTGAATTGTGAAGTTCATGTTTAAAAGGAAAATGTAAACTTGTTGCTCACTTGAATGTGGAGTTAATTACATTTTATATTTGGTTTCTCATTTAATGGTATGTTGTGTAGAGAACTTGGGAAAGAGCGAAATCCGCAACTTCAACGAACAACGAATGTTGGATTGCTATTCAAGAGACCCCAGGATTGAATAATGGTGTTCAGTTTTTTGCGCTTAGTTTTTTTAACACTAAAACAAAGCAAGACACCTTCTTGAAGATGAGTCCAGACCAAAGACTTGACTGGATCACTTGGGCACAAAGGGATGCATAAAGCTAATAAGCTATAGGCCATTTGGATTTTAAGTCATGTAGTTTGATACTTTTTTATATGCATAAGGCTAAATACTGTGTGTTTATTTCATTTTGCAAGTGATGATTTTTAATTTGGTTGTGTTGAATGAGTTGATTTTGTTGAATGTTGGATTGCGATTTCATGTCATTACCTGCCTGGTTATCTTTTTTTTTTATCAGATACATGCCTTGTTCTCTAATGTCTAATATATTTGGTTTGTTAGAGGATATGTCATTACCAACTTCTTTTTTATCTTGCAAATAATTAGAAATCTGTAAAAGTCGTTCATAAAAAGTCCGTGGATTTTCATAAATATCTAGAAAGTCTGTAGCAAAAGTCTATGGATTTAAGAAATCAGCAGAAGTCCGTGGGCAATTTAAAGAGTTTGTGGACAATTTAAAGAGTCCGTGGACTTTTCAAATTATTTATCAATTCCATAAGAATTCATATACAATACACCCCCCTAAATGGGAAAACATATGCAACCGCATCTGACTCACCTTTCCTAGAAATATGGGCTTGAACTGAAGCATCCCTGCAATTGTAAGTAAAACTGTTGGATCATCTAGTACAAGGGAAGCACTTGGAAGAATCTCATGACCACGGGAAGCATAAAACTCAAGAAATCGACGACGTATGGAATCCCCACTCATTGCTAGATCCTTGGACTTATCCTCCATAATTTCTTCAGTGACAGGCTGTAACGATGCTGAAAAACTGAAAAGTCACAATAATATTCTTCACACGTTCAAAAGTTAAAGGAAGAAAGAGAAAAAAAAATGTAGCCAACTAAAGAGACCAGATAGTAAACCTAAACCTGATAAACAATGTTGAACACGACGAGATATCAGCCGGCAACTCGCGTAATCGCTAAAACCTGTAAATAAACCCAAGACTTTATATCATAACGAGTACACACCCAAAATATCTATCAAAAAGCGAGTGCACAGAATTCACCAACAACGTCAACCTTCTATTTTATACAATCAAAACCCAAAATTAACTTTCGAAGTGGCCATCATAATAGATGCTCGAAGAACCAGACAGTACTCCTTCAAGGCTTGACTGGTCTCAAAGGAGTGGAAAGCTAAATTACTTAACTAGGATCGTAACGTGTTCATTGGTTGTGTGTATAAGAGAATTTGAAAATGATTTCATGCTTCTAATTATCAAATGATTTTTCTTGTGTCAATAAGAGTGAAACATGGAGGAAGGTTCTAAATAATGAAATATGGCATTTGGTTATTAAAAAACTTCCTACATGACCTAACAAGTGCCTTGAAGTGGGATAACCTACAAGGTTTAAGATTCCAGAATTGGTTTATGAACAGAACATGAGTACAAAAATAATGTATGTTCTAATGGACAGATAATCGATTTTTGACAAATCCTATAATAAAGATGAGAAATGTGCATGTTTCAATTACTTTAACCATTCAGTAGAAATTATAATATCATAATAGCAAACAATGTCACTTACTTTCCTAAGCCATCTAACATAATAGTAAAACCTCTAAACCTATAACTAGGTTTTTCTCAAGTTTAGTTGGTTCAAATTGAAGATGAAACTTCTTGAACTTCATCAACTAGTCAAAATTGAACTAAACGAGTACAATTACTGGAACAAGAATGTAAAGGTCCACAATGGAATGGACAATGTATTAGAAAGAGTGAAGAAGAGATTGCCTGTGGAGCGAGCAAAACTGAATATGAATTTTGATGATGGTCTTCTTGGAAGAGACAGAGTTGTGGAGACCATGCTCGAATTTGCGACGAGAGGAATGAAACATTTTCCACCTCCATGGCCACCTCGAACTGCGTTTGCTTCCATGGTCAACTTCGCGGGCGGCTTCTTGTGTCCCTCTCTCTGTGATGATGGTTGGTTTCGTTGTTCGTTATTTGATAAGTTGGAGAAGATAAGCTTTGGGATTAACCATCCAAACAAGTTGGGCCTGCTTTCTTGGGCCCTTTTTTTTCATCATAATTGATTAAGTGATCGCTTCTAGTCTATAAGAGGAATAAGTAGGGGTGGGCACGGGACGGGATGGGACGAGATATGTCCATCCCTATCCCATCCTGTTCATACGGGATCGGGACGGGACAGGATGGAAAAAACCTCATCCCGACCTCGTCCCATCCCAAACGGGTTCGGAACGGGACGGGATCAGCGTGCTAATCTGGACATATCAAATAGAAGCCTGGACTGTTGGAAGGCCTGCTGCTGCTGGAAGCCTGCTGGAAGGCCTGCTGGAAGCCTGTTGGAAGGCCTGCTGCTGCTGGAAGCCTGCTGGAAGGCCTGCTGCAGCTGGAAGCCTGCTGCTGGAAGGCCTGCTGCTGCTGGAAGCCTGAAAGCCTGAACATTTTATGCAAATGTTCATAAAATAAATAAATAAGTAAATAAAAATATTAATAATTAATATTAAAAAATTAGTTCGGGACGGGACGGGATTGGCGGGATTGAAAATCTTCATCCCATCCCATCCCATCCCATTCTAGATCGGGACGGGACGGGATCGGGATGAAATTATTCAATCCCATTAAGACCCGAAAAAATCAGGTCGGGACGGGACGGGATTGGGACGGGAACGGGATCGCGGGATGGGATGCCCACCCCTAGAAGTAAGTGTAGCCAGCCTTGTTTGCTGCTCTTTTTTACACTTTTTACCTTTCATCTTTAAAACACAATCACAAACACTACTTATAAAATGGGTGAAATTTTAAAAAGGCCAAAAAAACCCACCTAAAATTGCTAAGAGTTATTATCAACCTCCATCAAAATCTGAAATTACTGAGAATTTCAAACATGTTGAAACTGCGGTGACAATTAACAACACTGTCATCTATGTTATGATAAAACGTCTAGCTTACATAAATACACAAATTTAAAAGCCTACATACTATATGTTTGTTTATATATTTGAACATCTTAGACATTAGTATCACCAACTAATATTGGTAACAAGTCTTCTTATTTTACAACTTTAAAAGTTTCATTGACATCGGACCCTTTGCATAAAGTTGTTAATGTATGGTTTGTGTTACATCTCCAAACTTGAAGGTTAGTTGTTAAGCATAAATGAGCTATGGACCAAGTAGCATTTTAAAATAATAGGTGAGTAGGATGATACATTGATTTCCTTTAGGGGTGGGCATTTCATCTCGCGATGTCGATTTCGTCTCGGTTTAGTCCCGATTTTTTCGGGTTTTTTTGGGATTGATCAAATTCATCTTGATCCCGTCCTGTCCCCGATCTAGAGTGAGATGAAGATTTTCAACCCCGCCCATCTCGTCCCGTCCCGAACCTATTTAATATTAATTATTATTAATTTTAATATTTATTAACTCAAATTTTTGTGTGTCAAATTAAGTGTGGTACATAAAGTTTTGAGGAGTTGTGTGAGCTTAACATCACAAATAATTGTATTATAGTTTAAAACAATAACACTTTCATAGATAACTCCTTAATATGCATAATGATAAAAAATACTATAATATTCTTGAATTGATGATGTAAATAGGAAAATAAATAGAAACTTACAAAAATAAGACCTAGCATATTGTGGAACAAATAAGTAGATCTAATAAGAATGTTGATAATATAGTAATTATAAAAATATACGTTTAAATATGCACATCATAATAACTTAGTAATTGCACAAAAATTCAATCATGTTCATCTCGTCTTGTCTCATCCCATCCCGAACCCGTTTGGAATGGAACAAGGTCGGGATGAGATCTATCCCGTCCTGATCTCATCTCGAAGATAAAACAACGGGATGGGATGGGATTGGGATGAATCCATCCCGTCACGTGCCCACCCATAATTTCCTTAATTTAATGCAATAAGCATAATTTTGAAAGCAATAGTCATTTTTTATGTATTTCATTGGCTTGTTCTTACAAAAAATGTTAAAACGCCCTTCAGCAATTCAAAGTCAAACTACTAATTCTAGGGGTGGGCACGGGACGAGATGGAACGAGATATACTCATCCCTATCCCATCCCGTTCATACGGGATCGGGATGGGACGGGATCAGCATGATGCCTGTGACTGCTGCGAAGATTATCATCATATAAGAGCGTGAAAAATAACTTTCTTATAATTAGATATAGATGTGACATGTGAATATAAAGGTAGCCACTAAATCCCCTAACAATGAAGTCGAGTGGGCTGACTTTTAGAAAATGACATGATAAATGGGACCCACTAAGAGTATTGTGTCGCTGTGATGGTCTCCCAACTGATTTTACAATTTTATTATTGTGGAAAACAAAATTCATGGTTCCTTGACAAAATGACATTTTGTTAGGGAAGAAATATAGACATATTGGTGATGCTCTAACATATTCATAATGGTTTACCATCAATACATATATTGTAATTATAAAAAAATATTTTTACAGCCCGGGGCATCTCAAATTCTTGGCTCCGCCCCTGAATGTTCCCTTCTGAACATGTACTACTCAGTTAATTTTTATTTTTCATCTTCACATAGGTATTATCAATATTTGTAAGTTAAATAATTGGAACCACTTTTATTGAGAATCCAAGCAACAGTCTACTATCTTTCTTTTGCTTAATGAATATTTATTTCTTGAAGTAACATTTATGTTACCACTGCAAACACCATGAGTTTCTGTCAATCATATGTAAGTTTATATGAATAAAAATAAATAAATAAATAAAAATATTAATAATAAATATTAAAAAATTAGCTCGGGACGGGATTGGCGGGAGATTGAAAATCTTCATCCCATCCCATCCCATTCTAGATCGGGACGAGACGGGATCGGAATGAAATTATTCAATCCCATTAAGATCCGAAAAATCGAGATGGGACGGGATCGGGATTGCGGGATGGGATGTCCACCCCTAACTAATTCTAATCACTTAGTATAATTAAAAGCATACGTATGCATCTGCATCTTCATAGTTAATTATATCGGTGAGTTAAGGGCGACACTTGAGTGGCTAGTCAAGGTGGCATATCAACAAAAAATTCACGACCAGCTATTATTTTGACTAGTGACCAGTCGTGCCATACACTTTCTACATAACATGTACCCGTGCAGTTGGCACAGATACAGTGTCATGCCTTACCAGTCCTTGGATCATGCCATCAGCACTTCCCAAATATTATCACATATGAAAACAAATTATTGCTTACAAAACATTGATTAGTTATATTTTTGTCATTCTCATCTATCTACTATTATAATTTATTTATATGCATCACTATTAAAATATTTGTACCTTCTCTTTGTTGAGACTTAGTTTCCTACCAATTTGACTATCATAATTACCCCAGCTCAATAAAGAATGTCCCCTCAAATTTTTGATTGATATTTGATCGTTGTCTTCATTGGGCCAAATTATAGGCTTGTAGGCCCAAAATTTTGTTCATATGTAAAATTAGGTTGAACTGGCCTTATAAGAAAAAAATGGGGCATTCTTGAAAAACTAAAGCCTTGAAGTTGGACATTTTACAATTTGGCGAATGATGATGGGAGGGGCATTTTCGGGATTTGGTGAATGGGGGGAGGACAATTTCAAAATTTTGTAAATGGGTAGGGGTGGTATCGTAAGTTATCGAGGAATGACATATTCATAATTTGGCGAATGGGAGGGTCTTTTCAAAATTTGGTGAATGGGAAGGGATACGTTTGGAATTTTCTGAAAAGGTAGGAGCAGTGTCGTAATTTAACGAATGAGAGTGGGAGGGGCATTGTTGAGATTCCTTGGATTGGGATGGACAGTTGTGAAAATTTATATATACAAAGCCAACAATTTTCCAATTAAGGAAAAAAATGTTCATGAAATTAAAATGAAATTATTTTGAGTTGACTGTACCCATTCATAAGCAGCGTACCACGGAATCATCAATATTCATTTCCTTGCAACCTGACATAATAAATGTATAGTTTTTTTTTACCATTACGGAGAAGGTCGTAAAAGTTTTGTAAAATTTTAAATAAAAAAATATTTCCTTACATAGGGGTGAAATGATCATTGTGGAAACCCACAACGTGTCCATGAAGTTTTCATAAATGTCAATTGTGTAAACCACTTAGCACAATATTATAAGAGAAACAAATTGAAGGCTCAGAGGGGCATTTTAGGAATTTCGTATACACGAACACACTAACACACACCCACGCTAATTACAGTTATACATTAGATGTAGGTTGGCGAGGCCCGTCTCAACCAATCTACAGCCCCAACACTAATCACAACTCGATTGTGTTTATTCAAAACAAATTCATAACTGCAAAGCAATTTTAACTAGCTTGATATAGTGGGAGTTTCTTTTAAAAAAAAATTTAATAAAAAAAAAACAAAAAAAACATAGTAGTGGTAGTTCAATCTATCAGTGTTTTTCATGTCGTGGTAGATATTTATGAAGAGTCATTTGCACTCGGCCCTCTATTATAAATGACTTATTTAAATTTACCCTCATAATAAATCTGTATTGCATCTCTCCTCAAAACTAGTAGTCAACGTGCTTTGACCTTGTATTTTCTAATTAAATGACCAAAATTCCCTTAATAAATCACAGGCTGAGATTTAATGTTTCATATTTCGAACATCTCATCTCGAGGAAAATTCTAAAGCCCAACTGAAATCGTAATTGTATCTCGAGAAAAATCCAACAGTTGATTTAAAAAAATTGCTTCTTAAACAAATTTTTTTTTTTATCCCTTAACCCCTCCCACCCCAGATGTTGCCGGCTGGGTTCAACCTGTGACCTAGTAATACCATCCGCTACTACTCAACCATTGAGCCATCATACCTTTGACACTTCTTAAACAGTTCATCTCGAGGTAAATCAAACGATTCAAATTTAATTGTACACACATCTCTAGGTAAATTTAACGGTCCAAATTTATTGTGTGCGTATTCCGAGGTAAATATAACGATCTAATACGCATCTCGAGGAAATTCAATCAGTTTGAATTAAATTGTGCACACATCTCAAGGAAATCTGACGGTCTGAATTTAATTATACTCGCGTCTCGAGGAAATCTAAGGGTGACCTTATATTAGCTATTTATTATAGGGGGCATATTGCAAATTACCCAAAAAAAATTTCATTTCTTCTTCCTCCTCAGTTTCATAGTCCTGCCATCATCGACAAAGGTGGAAGGAAAAGGAGGGCTGTGAAACAAAGGAGGATGAAAAATGATGAGGGATTGTGAAATAGAGGAAGAAGATGAGGGGCTGTGAAACGAAGGAATGAGGAGCGAGGAGGAGGGAGGATGAAGGGGGAAGTGGTGGCGAGGCTGCGGACATAGGAGGGATGAGGTGGCAGCAGGGCTGCGAAACAGAGGAGGAAGAAGTGAAAGAATATGAAGGCGAAAAAGAAAGACGTGGAATTTTTTGGGTAATTTGCAGTATGCCCCTATAAAAAAGCTAATAGACGGTCACCCCCAGATTTCCTCGAGATGCGTGCATGACTAAGTTCAGATTGTCTGATTTTTTTTAGATGCGTGCATAATTAAATTCAGATCGTATGATTTCTTCGAGATGTGTGCTCGAATAAATATGAACTATCAGACTTTTCTCGAGGTGCGTATTGGACCATTAGATTTACCTCGAGATGTGCACACAATTAAATTTGGACCATTAGATTTTCCTAGAGATGTGTGTGATTAAATTTGGACCATTAGATTTTTTTCAACATGAGCTGTTTGAAATATAATTTTTAAAATCAATTGTTGGATTTTTCTCGTAATACGATTATGATTTAACTTGGGCATTAGGATTTTCTCGAGATGAGATGTTCGAGATACGAAAAATTCAATCTCAGTCTTTGATTTCTCAGGGGTATTTTGGTAATTTTTTTTGAAAACAAACGATGAAAGCACGTTGATTGCTAGTCTTAGGGGGAAAATGTTATACGAATTTATTATGGGGATAAACATGAATAAACCATTTATTACACATTTATGAAATATTCATATTTTATATGACAACATCTATCTTAAGATAAAGACCCGAAATTGTTTTAGCCCCTAAAAATATGTTTGTCCTTATTACAATTATTTTTGGATTAGAGAAAAGAAAATGAGAGGGTGCAAATAGTAGTTTACTTAAAACCCTAACCTAATAGGGTTTAAATTTCCTTAGGATTTAAGTTAAATATGGGTTTAACCTTTTCTCTAGCCTTAAAAGAGTTGTGTAGAGGAGAGAAGGAATTGAGGAAGGAGTAAAGAAAGAAGAAGAGGAAGAGCAAGGAGTTTTCTTATATTCGATTTAGGTGAGTTCTTCAATCTTTCCCTGCATTAAATTCAATAAAATTTCATAAATTGGTTTATCACAACTTGCCGAATAGATAATGATTTTATGATAAATTAATTCATCCCTAGTATTAACCCCGAAAGATGGTCAGTGCACACTGTGAATGAGTATCTTATGAATTGCTTAAAACAAGATTAATCTGATTAAAACTTGATCATTAGAAAGGCAAGAAGATATAGAAGAGTAGTTTAAGTGTTATATTTTAGTTCACTTCCTCTACTTAATGTTCTTTATGTTATGTTTGAGAAAACACAATCTTGTTATTTTTGTAATTCATTAGTCTATTGGTTTGGTTTGGTGAAGTGATATGATTACACTTTTATATGTTGGAGAAGAAATTGATTGTGTAGATGTTAAAAGTCCAGATTTGACTTGTACATCAACTAGGGTATTTCCCGTTCCGTTGGCACTCCACATACATTTTTTTTTTCTTTTAGTTAAATTCATTTAATGAACCCATCCGACATGGCTACCGTGTCATGCCGTAGCATCTACTAAACTATCAAAATGGTAGTATAGCTAGCTAAGAGTACCATACAAGAGTTGAGATAACATTCCAAAAATAAAACATAAAAATAAAAAAGGTTACCACAGAACATATATACACTAACAACCTGACCGTCAACATTCCTAGTAACCTACATCAAACTATAAGCATGTTTTTATGGGAGAATTCAATCCATCTATCTGACTTACAACTTTGCCACATTAATTTCTCAAGTAAAAAAATAGGAATTTTTTTTTAATTCAGTGAATTCACCAATATTGATAGGTTTTATAGAGAACATGAACCCACCTTTTCACACACCAAAATCTCTTACCATTTCAAGGTTTTATAGAGAACGTGAACCCACCTTTTCAAACACCAAAATTTCTCACCATTTCAAAAGCAACAAACCTCTCAATCAACTATGAATTGGTGAAAAAACCAAAGATACAAAGTAAAATTAAGGGGAGTAGAAAAGAGAAGTGATAACCTTATATGAGATTGTTGTTCTTCTGGTGGTTTTGTTGGGTTGCAAAGCTCATATGTTCTTCTGCTAGTTTTTCAATGGCAAGGGTTGAGCTGGGGACTAGGAAAACCAAAACCCAGGTTTCAACTTAAGATGGAAGAGGAAAGATCAATGTTGTGCATTTGTTGATTTGGAAACCTTGGCATAGTGTTTGAAATAGATACATTAACCTCAAATCAAACCCAATACCATACTGATGAGAGTGAGAAATTCGAGCATCGAAAGTTAGGGCTTTGGTTGTAGTCTTTGAAAATCCCAAAACCCAAATTGAATGAAAAAGGGTAGTACCAGATAAAGAATTGAAAGTGAGGAACCAGAGGAAGAAGTTCTTCGCATAGCCTTCTTCTTGGCCAAACCTCAACTTCACTGATTACTGATTTAAGGCTGGGTGGAGATTGTTGGCGCCAACACAGATGAAGAAAGAAGAACCCAGTTGTTCTCTACTTTGAGAATCGGTGGTGGGATGGGGGCAGTTGTAGAGGAAATTAGAGAAGTCACCATGGATGGTGGTGACAGTAAGTGAAGAAAGATGTCGAAGAGGAGGAATCAAGAAGAAGAGAGTTGGGGGAGATGAATGATAATTTAGTGTTGAATCGGTGGTGGTGGTTGTTGTAAGAACTAATCCAGAAACCCTCCTTTTCTTTTGGCAGAGTGAGATGAAAAATCAGGAGAGAAGGTCAAAACCTTGTGAAGAAGAAGAAAATGGAAAAGTAGGAAGCTTTCTTGATGATAAAGAAAGAAGAATAGAGGGAGTTGGGACGGCGAACTGTAATCGCAGATGAGGATGAGAGGGACAGGAAGAGGGAGAGTTAAAGGAAGCATCGGGGATTCAATTTTTCACTCAAGTTCAGCCACTGATATAACTTGTGCCACGTAGGACATATAGACTGTCTACAGTGTTTTGTGAACAGTAAAATACCTATCTAAATTGTAAGGAAGATTGTGTGTATTATAATCATATGCATATATTCTTTATAGTATATGTTCTTGGATAGTAAAAAAATTGATGTGGAGTATTGATTTAATTTAATCTATCACTTCATTATATAAGTCAGTGCTTGCAGCTGAATATGATTAAGATTGGTATAATAGTATTGAACATCGTTGTGTTCCCTAAATTAAGCGATGGCATTGTGAGATTAACAAATGGTTATTGTGTAAAATTTTAAGACACACAATATACAATATGGATACCCTTGATTTTATGAAATTAAATCACATTGAAATTCATCCCTTAGAACTCCACACCACTTGTTGTTTGTGATTTCTCATCTCTTATAGAAAAAACTAAATAACCTTCGAGTTGTCTTGCAGATGTGGGACACCTATTTCTTATAGAGAAAGTAAAATAACATTTGGATTAGTCTTGCGGAAATGAGGTGGATGTTTATGCCTAAGATTGACTTGATTGTTTTTCATAAAAAAATGTGTCGTGATCTATGCGCATTGTTAGCCTAAGAATGACTTTTATTGTACTCATATAGTTAGTGGTATCCAGTGATGCATGTCTGTATGTGATGTGTCTCCACTTGGCATGGATGACGGATAAATCCTCATTTATATGAGAGAGACATACGAGCATGTATGTTCGGCACGGAGGTGGTGCAAATATGGTATAGTCTAAGTGATCAATTGATTATAAACGGATAACTGGCTTAAGATAAATAATTTATTGGTTGATAAATTATGATTAAATAAAATATTTACGATAATTGCCCTATAATTACTTAGTGCAGGATGACAGGTCTGCTAACATTTTCTGCAGGTTTGACTTGCCATGGTAAATTTTCACAAGGTAGTATAGGTAAGTGGAATAGTTACTAAAATATGCTAGAAACTGTAATTAGCTTTATACATTTGCCTCGTGGAGGAACTACCAGCTTTGTTTTGACTATTTTTGTCTTATTTTATTTTTGTCATTCTATAATATTTTATTGATTTTGGGAACAGAGAACTTCACACCGCCTTAATTGCTGACCCAAGTGGGCTTTGGCTTCTTGGGTACATTCATTTGAAAATGTAATCGACTAGCTCTGTTTCGGGATTAGTAGTTTCGAACGAGATTAGAGAAGTTCGTTTCTTACGAGACGAACATTGTTGGGGTGTTGCACACAATTCGAAAGTCTAAATCCTTTTATTTGCTACGTTACAGTTTAACATTTGTAATAGAACTTGGAGTTTTCTTTTTATTGGGAGAGTTATATTCATATTTAGTTGAACTTGTTAGAGTTGATTCTACGAGATTTAAAGTTAGTTTACTTCATTTTGATGGCTATTTAGATCAATTGTTTTATTTCTCTATATTCTGGTAAATTGTGCATTTGATTATTTCTCGTGAATGTCAACTATTACTTTTAGTGAATGAAATTCATGTCCTGAATTTTGGAGAAACGACTAATCCTTCATGGATATTAGAATTTTATTTTCTCAAAAATCGAAACGTGACACAAATCTATAGGGGTCTTGAGATATGGGGTTTTAAGAGCTGATTATTAAATAGGGCCTCAGGCAGGCAGGCTCGGTTTTGAGCATGTGCGGGAGGCTTAAGTGCACAAGGTCCCTTAATCCAAAAAGCCCCCATTTATATTTTTTAAAAGAAATTTTGACATTGTATATATTAAAAAGGAATTTGTGCTTAAGATCCAACGATCATCATTCTTACATTTTCAGAGAAGGTCATAGGTTCACCTCTTTATGATATGATTTATTTAAATTTTTTTTGAAAGAAGGTCATAGGTTATTATTTGAATTGAAATGAGGTAATTATTTTGATGTTAGTTGGTGAAGCTCATTGATAAACACTCAAAATATCGATTTTTATATCTCTAAATATACAATTGTTAAGTCCAATTATAAAATAAAAACATTTCATTACGTGTATTTTGTGCATTTTATAGGAATTCAAGCACAAATCTCAAAAAAAAAATGGCACAATAAGACTAAATTCAACAACTAGAAGACCTAATAGAGTTCAAATGCATTCATAAGGATTACAGAATTTAAATCCTAAGACTCATGAAGTCAAATATACAAAACAACAACAAATACAAATCTCGTGAAAATCAATATGAAGATTTGACGTCCTCATGGCCAACTTTATCTTAAAAAAATCTCCACAAGACAAGGTTCCTTATTCAACTCCAACACCAACACCATTTCTTGTTTCATTCAACCATGTTTAATTGTTTAACTCAAACCATGTTTCCTTGTTTCACTCAACCATGTTTCTTTATTCCACTCAAACCCTTTTTACCTATAAAAACCTCATACATAAAGTTCATAGAGGATAGTTTTTTTTAAAGAATTTTTTTTAGTTGTAGTTTTTGACTTTATATTTATTTGGTAGAGAAGTGCATTGTACTACAATTTAAGTACATAAAAGAAGTAAGTTTTATCTTTGTTTCTCTTT
The DNA here is from genome assembly GCA_963556465.1 of Berberis vulgaris. Classification (NCBI taxonomy): domain Eukaryota; kingdom Viridiplantae; phylum Streptophyta; class Magnoliopsida; order Ranunculales; family Berberidaceae; genus Berberis; species Berberis vulgaris. The sequence goes on from OY747134.1 coordinate 73,359,865, forward strand.
TTCAATTGTTTATCTTTCTTCTTAACTTTTAATTTATTTTCACCATCCATTGGTTTACTCTTCTCTTTATTCTTTAAATTGAAAATCAGATTTGTCTTCTAATCCACGTGAAGTAGTCGATAACCCTATTTCCATTATGCATTGTTGAAGTGTATTGCAGGTTGAAGGAAAAAAATAAATAAAAACAATAGTTATTTCTTTGATTGATGTCGAAGATCATGCAACGAGATTAATGTCGATGTTTGGCATCAATCAAATGGCGTCGTAGCACATCATTTGGTGAAAGAAAACATTCTTGAAGATACAACTTTGGAGACAATAGAGAAGATTTTTAATTTCTTTAATTTTTTCCTTTTCTTTAATTTTTTTTGTCATATTTACGAGTTTTTTGAAAAAATTTCAGCATACAATAGAAACAACACAACAATAGACGGCTCAAACAGTGTTCGTTTAACGTGAAACTTTTACATCAAATTCCGTGACACTCCCCTAAATTTCTATACTTTTTTTTTCAGATTTTTTGAGGTCGATTGCCTGTTGAAAAAATTTGTTTGGAAAAGTGGGTGATAAAGCTACAAAATTGCCTAAGACTTGTTTGAAGACCTTTTATTTATATTTTTTTTATTTGCAGTTTCTAGTGAGGAAGAGAGTTTATTCTTTATTAATTTTTTTTTAAACTTTTCTAGTGAGGAAGAGAGTTGGAGGTATGAAATGAGGTATGCTTATGACTTATCCAAGAACTACAAAGATAAAATGAAGTGGATACATGACAAAAACATCATGAGAAAAGAGTTTCATCTTGGTCAGAAAGTCCTACTCTACAACTCTCGTCTTCACCTCTTTTCAAGTAAGCTAAAAACTCGTTGGTCTAGTCCATTCATTGTGCGTGATGTTAAAGACTACGGTGCTATCACCGTAGAAAAACCTACAAATGGTAGTCTCTTTCAAGTAAATGGACAACCACTGAAGCCATACCATGAACTTCCCACAAGGTCAGTGGAAACCATTCAGCTGATTGATCCAAACTATGAGGATTAGTCACGCCCACAAAATATTACTCTACTAAGCTTGTTTGGGGGTGGTATACACCACCCCCGTTACGTCTGACTAATGACATTAAACTTAGCGCTACTGGGAGGCTGCCCAGTTTGTTTATGCATTCATTCATTCATAAAAAAAACAAAAATTTAAAATTAAAAAAATGTAATAATACCACAATTTCTGTTTGGGGGTGATGTATTTTTAATAATACATCACCCCCACCAACTCACTCTTTTTCATTGTAGTGACGGTACAAATGTTCAACAAATCACCTGAGGTAATAAGTTATAATTTTTATTTCTTCATTTTCGTTTCATTTGTTTTTAACACTGGGGACAGTGTTCTATTTGTTTGGGGGTGGGGAGATTTATCAAAATTCATACCTCTTTTGAAAAAAAAAAATTCTAAAAAATAAAAATAAAAAAATGGTGTGCTAGCTATGATGAGATTGAATTACTTTATTCATTACATTTAGGTAAAGAGGTTTTGGAAATTATTACTAGAATAAATATTGCACTTGAGCATTCATGAACAAATAAATTTTTGCACAATGACCACAGATGTAGTTTGAAATACAGAAGTAAGTAACTTCTTGACAATCTAGAGGAATAATAGTGGAGACTTTAACCTTTTGAGCTATCAGACCTTTCATTTTATTCAGAGTGTTTTTACACAACTCCGAGTCATATGATGACTTAAATATTATTGGACATTAACTTGTTGTGAAGTCTCATTATTCTTCTTTTTGGTTGGTCACTGAGAATGACATCTTTTTCGAGTTAAGAGAAATATAGGTCTTGTAGTCTATTTGAGACTTATAATCATTACCAAACCTTAGAAGGTAAATTAGGCATCTATTGTCCATCGGAACCTTCTTCTTGTTAAACATTTCATCCAATACCAATGTGAGCCTTTGTATTGGTTTATTAGATATATATAAAAAAACCCATTTTCCCTTTATGTTTTTGAAAAATGTTAGGAAGATTTATGAAGTAAAAGGGGAGTACAAAGTGAAAATCCAAAGTCCAAGGTACTTAAGAAAATGTTGTGAAGAAGGGAGAATAAGAGGAAGCGATTGATGAGTTCTCTATTAAGCCATTTGAAGACCCTACATTTTCAGAAACATCTCTTTATTTACCATCTACCCCACTCTTCCTCATATAAAAAAAAAAAACCAGATTCATTTTTATTTTAGAAAAGTCCTAATTAACCCTATGGTAAGAAGTGGAGAGTAGATGAGAAGACGCTATGGTGGGTAATTCGACATTCTTGCAACTGATCAACATTCCTTCCATGAGACTATTATTCTCTTTCATGTCCGTTTATTCTTATTAGCATGTGAGAAGTTTGAATTTTCACATTTCCTCTTTTCCTTACATGCGAGAGAAAATATTTTACCCAAACTCAAAATGATCATTTCAAAGAGATTACTGATGAGTTTTGAAGTCAAAAAAACTATTCCAAAGGTGGATTAGGATGTACGTTACTTTGACACGAAAAGTTGCATTTGTTGATTATTCACACACACACACACACACACACACACACACACACACACACACACACACACACACACACACACCTTGTTCCAAATTTGCTCACTTGTAATGTGCATTTTAGTAAGAAGTTACATATGTCTATTATCTTCTATATAGTTGAATAACAAGGATATTCTCTGAGAAAAATAAGTTGTACATCAATTTTGTTTCATATATAAAAAAATGTTTGTGGGTGTCATCCTGGATAACCCTCAGGAGGCTAAAACTCTTTTAGCGTCATGCTAGGGGATCAAGGCGTTGTCGCATATTGTAAATGCAATCGAGTCATACCAGCGAAAGTGACATTGATTTCTTCGAGAAGTTTAGGACGAATAAAAATATTTTGCTTTTTGTTCTTATCTTTATTTTCGTTGTTCTTTGCTAGAGGACTAGCAAAATGTTGTTTGGCGGTAGTGTGATAAGCACAAAAAATATCGATTTTTACAGCCCTAAAAATACAATTGTTAAGTCCAATTATAAAAAAAAAAATCTCATTATGTGTATTTTGTGCTATTTTGTAGGAATTCAAACACAAATCTCAAATCATGCATAAAGTTGGACAATAATGTTAAATTCAACAACTACAAGGCTCAGTGTGAGTTCAAGTGCATTAATAAGGATTAAAAAATTTCAATACCAAAACCTATAAAGCCAAGTCCACAAAGTAACAACGACTACGGATCTCGAGAAAATCAATATGAAGATTTGGACGTCCACATGGCCAACTTTAGCATAAAAAAAAATCTAAAAGACATGTTTCCTTATTCAACTCTAATACCATTCATTGTTTCATTCAACCATTCCTTGTTTCATTTAATCATGTTTTATTGTTTAACTCAAACCACGTTTCCTTGTTTCACTCAACCATGTTCTTTATTTTACTCAAACCCTTTCTACCTATAAAAACCCCATGATATTTTTTTAGAGAGTTTTTTTAGTTGTAGTTATTGGCTTTATATTTTTATTTGGTAGAAAAGTGCATTGTATTACAATTTAATTCCATAAAAGAAGTAAGTTTTATCTTTGTTTTTCTCATTTTCAATTGTTTCTATTTTCCCTTTAACTTTTAGTTTATTTACACTATCCATTATTTTACTATTCTCTTTATTCTTTAGATTGAAAATCAGATTTGTCTTCTGATCCTCGTGAATTAGTCAATAACCCATACTTTCACTATGCATTGTTGAAGTGTATTGCAGAAAAACAAATAAATAAATAAAACAATTGATATTTTTTTGATTGATGTCAAAAATCATACAACAAAATTAATGTCGATTTTTTGCATCAATCACTCGTCTCAACCAGTGTACAGCTCCAACAACTCACTAATCATTTTCTTCAAAACAAATTCATAACTACAAAATAGTTTTACTAGCTTGATATTTTCATGTATGTAATTCCCACACACTTGTATAAAATGTTTACATATCTAGACAACTCATTAATCAAATTATTTATTGATAAATAATCTAATAATTAATGGTTAGTATAATAGTTACAATTGTTCTCGAGATCTGTCCTGCGAAAGCAAGTACGCTAGTCATTTCTGGTAGAGACCATATAGAGTAATACAGAGGGCATAAAGTTTGGACAGGTTGCAACACATGTCGTATAAAAAAAAGTGAGTGTTTGTTATTCTCTGAACTCTCTGGTTTCATCCATCACTCACCAGAAACGGTGAGTACAGTGTCCATGGCGCAAGATAGAACCCATCTCGCCATTGACCCCAGGAGTGGCTTCTGCGCCTCTAATTCCACCTTCTATCCAAAAAGAGAGCCAATGCATTTACCCACAAATCATTCCCTGGACGTCACAACCTTCATCTCATCACAACCACATCTCGGCACCGTCGCCTACATCGACGCGCAAACAGGTCGCCAATTCACCTTTTCTCAATTCTGGCACGCTGTAGACTCCGTCGCAACGTGCCTCTACGACTATGGAATCCGCAAGGGTGATGTCGTCCTCATCTTGTCATCCAATTCCATTTTCTTCCCCGTCGTCTGCCATGGCGTTCTTTCACTTGGCGCAATCATCACCACTGCAAATCCCGTCAACACAGCTAAAGAAATCTGCACTCAGATTGCCGATTCAAAGGCGGTCCTAGCCTTCACCACTCAGGCCCTCCTCCCCAAGCTCGCCGGAACGGACCTCCCGGTGTTTCTGTTCGGCGCACATGACAGCCAATTATCATCAGCAGCTGCGGATGGTAATGGTAATTCAAGAGTCATTTCTACAGTAGAAGAGCTCTTGGGCAGAAAACCGAGTCAGAACAGAGTGAAAGAAAGAATCTGCCTGGATGATACGGCTAGTCTTCTGTACTCGTCAGGTACTACCGGTGAAAGCAAGGGTGTGGTTTCGAGTCACAGAAATCTCATCGTGATGGCTAAGCACGTGCTCAGCCGGATTCTGGCTGTGGAAGGATTACAAACAGTCCTAGCTACAGTCCCAATGTTTCACATTTACGGTATAGGCTGGCTCGTGACGAGCCTATTGGCATCCGGATCAACGGTGGTGGTACTATCGAGATTTGAGAAAGAGAATATGATCGCGGCGGTGTCGAGATACAAAGTGACTTATCTGCCCATTGCGCCACCAGTACTGGTTGCAATGATGAACATTCCTGATGAGACCAAGTGGCGGAGCAAGTTAAGCTCATTGCAAACGGTGTTATCTGGCGGGGCGCCCCTGAGTAGGGAGGTGATTGAGGCGTTTTTAGCACGGTATCCGACGGTCAAGATTTTTCAAGTGTATGGGTTGACCGAGTCAACGGGGTTGGGAGCGTCCACGGATACGGTGGAGGAGAGTAGGAAATACGGTAGTGTGGGGCTGCTCGCGGCGTCACTGGAGGTCAAAATTGTCGATACAAAGATCGGTGAGGTTTTCGGGGTAAACCGAACCGGTGAGCTGTGGCTGCGTGGACCGTCAGTCATGAAAGGTAACTCTCTACTTAATCTCCCGAAATAAGATAGTTGCCTGTGGGTCACTGTTGACCTACAAGGTATTTTTATTTTTTTTGTTAAGTAAGTCATATTTAAAACGTGAAGACCACCAAGAACTGTTGAAAACAATAATAATAAAATAATTAAAAGATATGAATTTTTAATGAAATTGGATCATAAGATTGACCCTTGAAATTGGTCACATTTCATACACCAATCAACTTGATGGTTGCTTTTGGCATTTTCAATAATTATTTTGCAGCTTCCTTTGCTCTTCATGTTTTGGCATATTTGGCAATAACTAATTATTCTGCTTTATATGGTACAAATTTGAGTTTTTTAAAAAAAAATTGTAAAAATGCTTATTGATAATCGATTGAGTTTTTTGAATTCTCAGTAAAGGTGATATCTTCTTCAAATATTCTGGTTTGAAGGGCAAAATCTCATTTGCGGGCAAACTTTTATGCTCGTCATATTTTAGTTCCGTGTCTTATTTCTAGGTACAGACGTGTGTATTAGATGCGGAAAATGATTCAAAATGGCTTGTTTGGTAGGGATTTAACATGGCACTTGGTATTGTGTCACTTTCTGCTCTATTTTTTGTGTTTTGCTGAAGGGGAAGCTTTTACTGGGAAATAATGAGAGGTAGTGGTAGAATTATATGCCATTATTGAGGCAAACAACAGAGAAATAGAGTGAATGAGTGATGCCTCAGCAACCAAATGGCATCAGGAGACATGTGTTTGTGTTATTATTTTCTTCCCACAAAAGGACCCCACTTACTTGAAATAAAACAATCTTCCCAATTTGTTATCATATGTTAATATTATGTATCTAAACATCAAATAGAGCATATGGAGACTGCGAAACACCGCAAATAGTAGTGAAGAGGATGCGCTTTAGGGCATGATTGAAAATACCTTTACATTTTATAGGGCCGCGACTTGGGAACTTTGTGTTAGAAACTATATACCGAAACCCAACCCAAGCTGTTTGGACATTTATTCGGTTTATTTGGGTTTGTTTAGTTACCATGTATGTATTATCATTGTTATTGTTTTAATTTTAGGTTCTTTGGTTAGTGGTTGAATTGCAATAGAATGTAGAATTTTAAATCACTTCATAGTCGAAAATATCATCAGAATAGATTTTCTTATCATGGGATGAACCCTCTTGTAGGTTACTTGAACAACCCAGAAGCAACGGCTGCAACTGTAGACTCTAATGGCTGGTTAAAGACTGGTGATCTCTGCTATATTGATGACGATGGATTCTTGTATATAGTTGATAGGGTGAAGGAGCTCATCAAATACAAAGGTTATCAGGTGAATTACAATAGCCGCTTTTCATTTACTTATTTATTCATCAGAAATTCTAGCTGGCCTGGGAAAACCAGCCTAGTTGCTGACTGAGGGGGCGAAAATACATTTTTGCCCCCCCTCCTTAAAAACACACTCCAAAAAAAGTGTTTAAAGAGGGGGGGGGGGGAATATATTTTCGCTCCCCCCAGGCAGCAAACCAGGCTGGTTTTCCCAGACCAGCTAGAATTGCTCTTTCTTCATTCGTGTATACACTTAATTTCTTACACATCTGGGTAGGGAAATGAATAATGTATTATAAGATTTAAAAAAAAAAAAAAGGATTGATGACATTTGTTGTGTTGATATATTCGGCTTCCTCAGTATTTGAACAATTAAATGTGTAAATTTGAGATTTGCTCAATGTAGTTTGAATATTTTGACTAGGTTGCTCCAGCTGAACTAGAAGCACTTCTTTTCACTCATCCACAAATCGTAGATGCAGCGGTCATACCGTAAGTATTTTTGTCTCCCTTCCAAAAATTTTTGTTCATGCAACCTAAAAAGCTTATAACCACTACACCATATTGGCATTTTTGTAACAACCCCCAAAACAGTATCACTTTTGAAGTGTAACAATTTACCTAACAACTTTACATATTTTCACAAACAAAATGATACAATAATAGTATCACCATGAAGAGTATGGTTATAAAAATGATACTATTCATGGTGATCCAACTTATTGTATAATTTTTTTTTGTTACTGTTTTTCATTTTTTTGATTAAATTTAGTTTTGATTTGAAATTGTTTGGTGGATTGTAACATCTCAAAAGTGATATTGTTTTGAGAGTTATTACAAAAGTATCAATTTGGTGTAGTGAACTGAAACTTTAGACATGGATGAAACAGTATGAATGACATAATTTGTGTTTCAGATATCCGGACAAGGCAGCTGGTCAGTTACCCATGGCATACGTGGTGAGAAAAGCAGGGAGTGATATATCAAAAAGCACCATAATAGATTTCGTATCAAAGCAGGTAATTAAAACTTACTTTTAACTTGATTGAGAAGTGTGCAATCAATTCGTACACTAGCAAGGTATTGTTTTGATTAAGCAAATCAATTTTTTGAAAAAAAAAGTCTATTCATAATGGTCTTAAACCTATGTGCCCTTAATAATGCAGGTGGCTCCATACAAGAGAATTCGAAGAGTGGAGTTTGTGGCTTCGATACCCAAGAATCCATCCGGGAAGATTCTCAGGAAGGATCTTGTTAAGCTTGCAACTTCCCAGCCTTCCAAGCTTTGATACTGTATTTCAATATACAAGGTAGAGATTTCTATGATCATACCCAGAGCTATTTATTGTCAGCGACTTAAACATTGTATATCATAAAAAACAAAGTAATAAACTATACATGAGATTGTGGTTGTATGCCCATTTTTCACGAGCATGGTACAGGAACCTCTGTGATTCAGTCTAAGAGCTCTGTAGCCTATACGGTACTGCAGGTAAAAATTGCATTATCATTGTAAAATACTAGTAAATGCATTAAACATCTTCCTATTTGGGATTGATGATATGACTAACTATGTAATAGTCTAAAAGTTTGTTATAAAAACATCTACGTTAAAAATAAGTTTAATAAAGGAGCGGAAAAATATAAAATGGTGAAAACAGAAGGTGAATCTCTTACAACCGCATTTAGATTTGATTATTACATCAATCAGAAAGTTGATAAACAATAGATGGACTACCTTAGCAAATGAACCTTACAGGTTTATGTTTCTTTCAAATATCATTTAGGTAATCACAAATAAACCCTTTATTACATGTAAGACCTCACTATCAAAAACAGTGAAATCGCTAATGGCATGACCGCTCAATGGTTAGAGTTTCGCGGATAGTACCACTAGATCATAAGTTCGAATCCAGCCGATAACATATTTATCAATTTATGGTGTGTTGAAACTGTCAACATCATATATTGCCAATGTTAAAGAGCGCCAAACATTGGAATAAAGCCAAAATAAATAAGTAGGTGGGTTCAAAATCTAGATTCATTTCACCTAAAGGTGGCAATGGGTCGGGTCAAAATAAAATATGTGTCAACTTGTCAAATTCGAACGCCGAACGCCAAACATTTGAATAAAGCCAAAAAAAATAAGTAGGTGGGTTCAAAATCTAGATTCATTTCACCTAAAGGTGGCAATGGGTCGGGTCAAAATAAAATGTGTCAACTTGTCAAATTCGAACCAAACTGTTTAGTAATCGTGAGAAAGATGTCAAACCCAAACCCAACTCGTCTCTGAGGCGTGTCGTGTTGACCCGCTTGATCACCGCTGCTACCTCTAAGACAACGTTTCTGACCGTGCCAAAACTATTTTCGAAAATTTGTATATACTCAAAGTGCAAGTTTGACAAGATTCTATTTTTATAGTTGCTTATAACCATGCCAAAGTTATAAAATTACCAAAAAACATATATATCCTAATATGCTTATTAATCATATAATAATATGAAATAATAAACCGGTTGGTCCAGTGTCAGCCTGTGAAGACCTCAAATCCAGTCCCAACCCACAAATTTGATGAGTCGTGTTGTGTCAACCCCAATTTTTAGTCATGTCATAATTTTCTAAACCAAACCCGCTACATAGTGAGTCATCGTGTCGGGTCACTAGTTGCCACCATAACTTTGACATTCTAATATGGCAGCTGACATGACACACTCTCATTCTCTCACTATTATTGGTACTTCAAAAGGACATGAAACGAAATTTTTGTTGTAATTTTCTTCACTTCAATGATAAGCAATTTTCTAATAAGTGCTGATTATAAGTAACAAAAGTAACATTTTATTTAATATTATATCTTAATATACTGACTTTTCAAAATATAAATTCTTCGTTTAGCTTCCAAAAGGTCTTCGATTAGCACAATCTAGATTGTCACCAGGTTGAGTTCCTAATGTGGTGCAATACTCAGTATATAACCTTATGCAGTCGTGAGCGCTCCGATTAGCACATTTTCCACATTCGAGTCCACCATTAATGATGTTGGTGATTACACCGTAACCCAACAGACGATTAACTGCTCTATCTAAGAGGAGTTCCATTTTCCGGTTATGACATCGTGAGCCCGATGGCTTTGGTGGTTGTGGGGTCATCCAGAACCAGAATGTAGTTTTCAAAGATATAACTGGGACTTTTGCCACAAGATCTGGGTCGTTATTAGGTCCACCCTTATGGCTTTGCCGGCTTGTATGTAACTGAAATTCTTGATGTCAACATCAATGTCAATGTTGAACAAATTACAAACATGATTCGAATCTAATATGATGCTTTCAAAAATCGTCTTCCTGTGAGTTTGACCTGCAAAATCATTGTTAGACTGCCAAAGACCACATTTTTGGTGGTCGAAGGCACTCCGATGCTTAAGTCAGTAACTCTGGTGAAAGAAGGAAGTAAATCTAGACAAAACTCAGTTAAAGTTGCATACCTTTGTTGAAAGTTCATTTACATTTTATAATGATCGTAGTTAACTCTCTGCGTGAGTTAAGCATGTGAGACGCAACAGACGGAGATGTTTCTATAACAACCTCCTTTTTAATGGAGATGCATTCGTGGAGGTGTAGGTCCTTCCACGGCTCTTTATTGGCACAACGTTCTTCTTCTTAATGAGAGAACGTGTGACGGGCTTCGATTCATATGGGCCTATTGCGAGCCTCTATAATTGTCCTCAATCCTTTTAGGTTTTATAAGCTGGTTCAATGGATCTCGCGTTGTATTCTCGTGATGGGATTTTATGCAACATGTACGGTTGTGATAACCAGTCCTTTTTTATGTATCATCAGTTACTCTCCCTTTTAGTTAGTGGGTATGGTGACATGTCCACTAACTGTGTGACGGTTGGTATGTCGATTGTGTTTTTGCGCGGACCTTGATAACTTTTAGTTGCTTGATCATCTCGGTTACGTCGTTGTCTATTCGTTTTCATGCATATTTTTAATGCGTCATTATGTCCCGTATGTCGCTCCGTGAGCAGTCTCTTCGTTTCTCAGTCGCTTAAAAGGTGTTGTAGCTATTCTTCTTCTTTCTTACGCCATCTGTAGTGTTATAACTGAGACTTTTTCCACAAGATCTAGGTCGTTATTAGGTCCACCCCTATGGCTTTGTCGGCTTGTATGTAATTGAAATTCTTGATGTCAACGTCAATGTCAATGTTGAACAAATTACAAACATGATTCGAATCGAATATGATGCTTTCAAAAATCGTCTTCCTGTTAGTTTGACCTGCAAAACCATTGTTAGACTGCCAAAGACCACATTTTTGGTGGTCGAAGGCACTCCGATGCTTAAGTTAGTAACTCTGTTGAAAGAAGGAAGTAAATCTGGACAAAACTCAGTTAAAGTTGCATACCTTTGTTGAAAGTTCCCTTACCTTTTATAATGGTCGTAGTTAACTCTTTGCATGAGTTAAGCATGTGAGACGCAACAGATGGAGATGTTTCTGTAACAGTCTCATTCTTAATGGAGATGCGTTCGTGGAGGCGTAGGTCCCTCCACGTCTCTTTATTGGCGCAACGTTCTTCTTCTTAATGAGAGAACGTGTGATGGGCTTGGATTTGTATGGGCCTATTCCGAGCCTCTATAATTGTCCTCAATCCTTTTAGGTTTTATAAGCTGACCCAATGGATCGGGCGTTGTATTCTCGTGATAGGACTTTATGCAACATGTACGGTTGTTATAACCAGTCCTTTTTTATGTATCATCAGTTACTCTCCCTTTTAGTTAGTGGGTATAGTGACATGTCCATTAACTGTGTGACGGTTGGTATGTCGATTGTGTTTTTGCGCTGACCTTGATAACTTTTAGTTGCTTGATCGTCTCGGTTACGTCGTTGTCTATTCGTTTTCATGCATATTTTTAATGTGTCATTATGTCCCGTATGTCGCTCCGTGAGCGGTCTCTTCATTTCTCAGTCGCTTAAAAGGTGTTGTAGCCATTCTTCTTCTTTCTTTATGCCATCTGTAGTGTTATTTCTTTTCTTCTTCAGCTTTTTTTCTCGTTCGTTCTCCCCTGCTTGCGATGCCTGCTGGTGATATTTTAGTCGGTGACCAGTTTTCCGCTTGTGAAGCTCAATTTTCTCAGAACAAAGCCTTTCAAGCTACTTTAGATAGTGTTCGTTCCAACTATTTTTTGCCTGAGGACCTTGAAATCGTTCTTCCTCGCAAAAATGACTGTCTTTGCTGCCCGAGGAAAGAATATATTCCATTATATCCTCGCGTGTTCTATGCCGGTCTCTGGTTCCCTGTTTCAAAGTTGTTCTGGTCATAGCTGGACTTCTTGGATATTTCTCCTGCTCAAATGGGGCCGAACGGTTGGAGGGTCATGGTTGCCACGTATGCTAGGGGCCATTCTTTTTGGTATTTTTTTGACACCTCGAATCTTGTATTCCTTGGTGGGGTTTAGCGTGACGTCCAACCATACCTGTTTTATGTATTCTTCTGCGTGTTTTGGTAACCTTAATGACGACATTAAGGGCTGGTCGCCAGATTGTTCTATGCGTCTGTTGGTTCTGGCAACTTTAATTTGCGTGGTCTTCCGATAATAAGGTCTTTTCGAGTTCCTCTCAAACATCGTAATATGAAATTGACTGCTGAGGAACAGATTATCAGTGAGCACTTCTTGGGGCTTTCGGTAGTCCCATTGGGTTCCTATTAGGGCTGAAAATCGAACCAACCATTAACAAAACCGATCTGAAATCGAACCGATTCTAATTTATACAAATCGTAACCGAACCGACTAAAATCGAACCAAAACCGAACCGACCGACTATTTTAAACATATTGTATTATTTATATATAAAATATTTATTATTTATTATATATATTCGGTCGGTTCAGTTTGGTCCGTTAAAATCACATAGAAACCGAAAATCGAACCGACCACTTCAGTTTTGAATTTTTTAAAACCGAAACCGATCCGAACCGAATTTAAACCAAACCAATCGGTTCGGTTGGTTTAATCGGTTTGATCAATTTTTTGTTCAGCCCTAGTTCCTATCTTACTACATCATGAATGAGACTGAAAGGGCTTTGTTGGCTGTGAGGTTGGCTACGGAGATCGCCGCCCATGTTGTCGGTGATGAAGTGATCGTTGATTGGAAAGTGGGCACTGATGTTACGGATCTCAATGCTCCTATTCGTACAGGTACTGGTCCTTCTAGAAAGAGGAAGGTGGTGAGGCCGGTTAGTTCGTTGAAGCGGTTGTTTCTATCTTTCGATCGCGTGCCGAAGAAGAAAAGGCTTGTTGATTCCATGCATCGCACGACTCTTTATTCGGATTTTATAGACATAGATCCTTCAAGGGAAGACCGCTGCTATCTGTAGGAGACGGAAGAGTTGAGGTTGGCTCTGGAGAGGAGTGAGAAGGATATCGTTCGTCCCTTGGATGATGGTGAAAAAAGGCTTATCTCTACGTATGATGGCCTTGGTATTGTCAAGTGTTCTGAAGAGGATCCTCGGTCTTTGGATGACAAGATGCTCCAGTTGGCTGTTGTTTAATCTGAAGAACTTGACAGTCGAGGTCTGGCCTCTGAGTTGCAGTTACGCCCTCCTCCTTCCTTTCTTGCTGATGGAGGGATGGAAGTTCATCCATCCACAATCTACTTGAATCCTTCAGCTGTTATTCGTTCTGTCTCTATCAAGCGACGAGATGGTGATGGAGGTTCTCATGTTGTTTCCTTGTTTTCTCCGGCCATGGGTGGTGGTTCCTCCATACTACCTGATCCTCGTGTTTTTCATTCGCGGATCAGTTGGAAGGAACTTACTTTTCAGAAGATTCGAGTTAAATCAGATGGAAAGTTCGGTTAGTTTTCTCATCTTGGTGTGCAGGATGGTGCACACAAGCTGATAAATGAATGGCACAGGCGGTTGGTAGAGAGGTCACCGATGTCCGTGCTAAATCTGGACCTTCACCTTGATGATGGTGTTAGACTCGTAATGGAGGTGATGACTCATCTCGCCTATGCGGGGGTGACGGGCTTGAGTCGTCAGGTCAATCACAGCCTTATGGTTTATTTGGAGAGGAAGTTTTTCGTGCTTCTCCTGGTATTTTCTCATGTTCTTCACCAGTATGATGCGTTAAAAGCGCGATACTCTGAACAAACCAAGGCAGCTGAAGTTGCTCGAGCGTCGTTGGCCGAGGTGGAAGGTGCATGGGATCGGTCTGTGACAGTGCTTGAATCTTTGAGAGCTGACCTGGAAGGCGTCCACACACGTTTGCTTGATGTGGAGAAGGAGCTACATGATGAGACCGCGGGCCATGGTAGAATATTCTGAAAATCGCGATATTGCTGATAAAAGGGTGGAGCAATTGTTGTCTTCGCTTGACGAGGTCAAGGTTGACTCTTCTGCGATGCTTTCTACTGCCAAGGGACAACTTACCACGGAGGTGGTAGACTGGCAACCGTTGTTTATGGTCAGATTGAGCTTTTGGATTATATCGAGGGTCATGGTGTTGATCTGACCCTGTATCGTCCTCTGGTGCATCGGTCTTTTGAGGACGTGGAAGATGTCGTTGGAGATGCTACTGGAGGGTGTCCCACTGGCTGAAAGACTGCTTCCTCTTCTTGAAGAAGGTGTCCTAGTTGTTGATCCGGCTCTTGCGGGTGATGTTGTCGAGGATGTTATAAATGTTTTCCCGTAATCTTCCATTGTTGCTTTTGTAATTGAGTAGATTTTGAGTGAATGGAATTAGTTCTTTTATCATCTTTGTTCACTTGTCAATGTTTTGAACTTTTCATTTGATGTTTCACGAATGTTTGTAGTAACCTTTTGGTGGGTTGATTTTCCCATGCTTTAGTGTGCATGCCTTGATCTTGTACTTGTTGTTTTTGAATTGTTGTGCAAACTGCTTTGCTTGCGTATTTTCTCCTTTGAATTATTCGCCTAATATCTTGTTTTGCTAGCTTGTCGTGATACGAAGTTGCTTCGTTCAATTGGCTTGTTTGTTCAAGGTGCAACGCTCTAGTGAAGTTTTGTTTTTTTCTTTGACTCGGGCATCCAGGTTTTGCTTCGTTTTGTGCAACACTCTGTCGACTCGAAGTCATTTCTTTTTAGTTGATTTGTTTGTCCAACTTTTACTTCATTAACTTGACACCTCGGTCGATTCGAAGTTGTTGTTTAGTTTGACTCGGGTGTCCAACTTTTGCTTTGTTTTGTGCGACATTCTGGTCGACTAGAAGTCATTTTCAGTTGACTCGTTCGTACAACTTTTACTTCGTTAACTTGATACCTCGGTCGATTTGAAGTTGTTGTTCAGTTTGACTACTAACTTTTACTTCGTTTTGTACAACACTCTGGTCGACTCGAAGTCATTTTCAATTGACTCGTTCGTCCAACTTTTACTTCATTAACTCGACACCTCGGTAGATTCGAAGTTGTTGTTTATTTTGACTCGGGTGTCCAACTTTTGCTTCGTTTTGTGCGACACTCTGGTCGACTCGAAATCATTTTCAGTTGACTCGTTCGTCTAACTTTTACTTCGTTACCTCGACACCTCGGTCGATTCGAAGTTGTTGTTTAGTTTGACTCAGGTGTCCAACTTTTGCTTCTTTGGTTGCTTAGACCAGAAGCTTATCATGAATACTTGACTTGCGTTTTGATTCTTTGTGGGTTTTTGCACCCATTGTTTTCTATAGCTTTGTTATGAAGCTGTTTTGCTTTTGTGAGTCGTCGATTCCGAGAATGAAACTTAATTGATTTTTTTTGATTTTTTCAGTAGTTGTTCTCCTATAATGGCTCCGTTACATCGTGGAGCGTTTTTTCATTTGTTCCTTTGTTTCTTATTGGTTACTCTTGTGTTGGTGCTCGTGCCTCTGCTATTCCTTCTAATTTATGACATTATTTGCTCGTGTGGTTGTTGCTCCCATTTGGCCCTGCCTGTTGTGGCATGTAGTTTGTTAGTCCCTTTGCGATTGATTTTGGCCGAATTTGTTTATGTTGTTATAGGTCTGTTCAGGTGGGAAGTGTTTTTTTTTCTAGGGCGAATGTAGTGTAGGGCATATAATAACTCCCTTGATCGTTATTTTGATCTCGTGGCGGTAGCGTCCACTTTTTCCTTGCCCTTGAACTGCTTATCTGATGTGCCGACGAACTCGTCCAGGCGTCCTCTTTGGATCCAATGTTCGATCTCTTCTTTTAATTTGTAGCAGTCCTCAGTATCATGCCCATGAATCTTGTGGAAAGAACAATACCTGCTCTTATCTCGTCCTTTCGGGTCTCCTTTCATCCTTGTTGGCCAGTTGACGTTATCCCATTTTGATATGTGTTTTAAGATGTCGATTAGGTTTGCTTTTAGGGCTGTGTATGGTTTATACTTTTTCCTCATTACGTTGGCTATTCGCTCATGGTTGGGTCATGCCGACTGCGATTTCCTAGATTGTTCGTTGGACTCTGTGCGCTCGTTGCCTCGATGTTTCTTTAAATGACTGTTGTCCTCCCGTGCTTCGCTATTTCGTTTTCTTTCATATTTTCTTTATCATTTTCTCGAGTTATTCTCCCTTTCCTGGTCGTTTTTTTCATCGTAGCTTTCATTTCGTCGAGGGAAATATGTTTCTGTGCTATTTTCAGCAGGACCGCCATGCCTTTTGGAGGTTTCAAGTTAAGGGCATCCAAAAAGGTACCTATTTTCTATCTAGTGACTAAATTTGCAGCGGTTGTGTCGTCGTTGCATCCATCAATCATTGTAAGTTCGTTGGTGAAACGAGTAACATATTCCCGTATTGTTTCGCCCGACTTTTGTTGGATATGCAGAAGGTAATGGGCTATTTTCCCCATCCATTGGCTCCCGATGAATCTCGTAATGAAAGCCGTGGCTAAGGCTTGGAAAGATTCTATTGACCTTGGCGGTAAGTTGTTGAACCACTTCATTGCTGTGGAAGTGAAGCTGGTTGGGAACGTTCTGCACATGATCGACTCCGTGAATTCTTTTAGAGCCATCATTTGTCTTAGGTGATCAGTCGGGTCGGGGGTGCCATCATACACTTCACCAAAGTTCGTTGGAGAATGGTGGCTTGGCCAATTCGTATAGTATGTTGGGATCCGCGACTCCAATCCTGAACGATATCTCAGCAACTATTTCACTGCATAGCGGAGTTTTGTCTCGGTTGAGTTCGATGCTCTCAATATTTCCCTGTTGGGGTTCCGCTAAAACTTCGTCGCTCCCTTGAGTTCGAATAGTGGAGATTTGCTGAGGTGGTGCATGAGTAGGGTCAGCTGGTTGAATGCATTCTTGGGTGATTTTCTCCAGCATCTCCGTCATGTGTTTCATCTAGGCCATTAACGAGTCTACCCGAGGGTCCGCAGTAACGCCGACAATCGTCTGGGCTGTTTGAACTATTGCATGTAATGGATCCGCGTTTTCGAGTGCTAATGGTTCAGTGATCTGGATTGTGTCTTCTTCTCCAGCTATTAGTGGTGCATTGGAGGGAGAGTTGTCATGATATGGGGTCTGATCATTTTATCTGATGGTTTGCTAGCCCTTGGTCGGGTTGTGATGAATATTTATCATTGCGTGTTATGTAAAGAGGAAAATTGTCGTTCCCCACGGACGACGCCAAACTGATGTTTTCAAAAATCGTCCTCCTGTGAGTTTGACCTGCAAAACCACTGTTAGACTGCCAAAGACCACCTTTTTTGGTGGCTGAAAACACTCCGATGCTTAAATCAGTAACTCTGTTGAAAGAAGAAAATAAATCTGGACAAAACTCAGTTAAAGTTGCATACCTTTGTTGAAAGTTCCTTTTACCTTTTATAATGGTCGTAGTTAACTCTCTGAGTGAGTTAAGCATGTGAGGCGCAACGGAAGGAGATGTTTTTGTAACAGTCTCCTCCTTAATGGAGATACGCTCGTGGAGGCGTAGGTCTCTCCACGACTCTTTCTTGGTGCAACGTTCTTCTTCTTAATGAGAGAACATGTGACGGGCTTGGATTTGAGTTTTGATTCGTCTGGGCATCGACTCAGATTTCGCCTACGCTTCCTTAGAGGTGGGCCTATTCCAAGCCTATATAATTGTCCTCAATCATTTTGGGTTTTATGAGTAGACCCAATGGATCGGACGTTGTATTCTCATGATGAAGCTTTATGCCACGTGTACGGTCGTGATAACCGATCCCTTTTGATGTATCATCAGAATAAATAAAAGCAATTGACATAATAAATTATACCATGAAATCTTGAATGACCCATTTGGAGCAGTATGTAATCCATCTGCATTACATAACCAAATTCAGCGAGAACCCACCATTTTTGCAATCATAGTAGTTTTTATATCCTCGAGATATACATTAACACTTTGGAGGATTCATCATTTTTTCTGAGATCACGCCACGTCATTCTGATTGCAGAGCCTGGTTGGTTGGTTCCCTAGCATTTTTGCACATTAAAACTATATTTGAGCAAAAGATTTATGTAACAAGCTTAAAATGGTATCATGAGAGGCTTGAGCAAGAAAAGCTGCAACTTCCCTTCTACGGCCCTCAATAGGACCATTGTTACAAATACCCCTAAACGATCTAATAGCATTTATAAAGCCCGGTATGTGTAGAACTCGCTACATAAATTATTGTCAATGGGATGTTTCAACGTGTTCTCAAATTGGGTTGGCATTATGACTGAACCCACGTCGTTGCCTTTGTTTATTGTTCCTGTAGTGTTCAAAATCATAGAATCTTCATCACCGGGAGATGAACAATCACCACAATTGCTTTGGCATTAAGTGTAAATCCACTTAAAAAAAAAAACAAAAAAATTGACTTAGCTCAGAAATTTGTGACAATAAATTTTCAATGTTCATAAGTGGTTGGGAATGAGGTGTTGTTATCAAATTTCTTCTACTACTTAAATTTTGAAAACAAGTGCAAAACTTAAATTTCATTGAAAATTATGATTCATAAGCAAATGAAACCCTTAAATTCATTGATAAAATTTTGAAACTGTATTTAGATCACTTCACTCCTAGTCCAAAGCAAAGACTGTGTCTGGTTATTCAAACAAAAGCAATTACTGTTTCGTGCATTGCTCTCTATATTTATATGGGCATCTCCCTGTGTTCAAGAGCAATATAGAGACTTCAGTATCTATGGAGGTAAGGAAGTGGGAGGACTTAGAAACAGATTGCTTGGTGAAAGTGTTTGAGAAAGTTGAGTTAAAATCTTTGTTATATTCTGTTGTCTATGTTTGCAAGTCATGGCACAGGGTTACTTTATTTCCAGACTGTTGGAAATTTCTTAATTTCAGGGAGCTTGAAAGGGATATATGCTGTCTATTTCTTTCATGTTTTCTGTTAGAAGAGTATATGACCACATTGATAAAAAATGTAGTTCGTCGCAGTCATGGAAATGCAGTAAGGGCAGAGCTTCCGCGTCATTGTATGTGAAAAGCTCTGGATTACATTTCAGATTGGTAAGCCCAATAAAAAATGGAATGTCATCTTCAACGTTATTTCACATTTTTTTTTCCTATCTACTTTGTTTACGCTCTACCCTCCTATGAAATTGGATTCTACATGAACGTATAAGACATGTGACACTTTATTTTCATATGGAACGGATTCTGGATTTCTACATTTCTAAACATGCTTGCAATGGCTGTCCTCACTTCTCTGTTTCTTTTTAAAAAAAAAAAATTTAATATACAAGGATTTGTTAATTTTCTATTTGCAGGTGCCCAAACTTGAAAGCTCTGAGATTGCCATCCTCAGTGATCAGAGAACACGAGTGTCGAATCTCGGAATTGATTGGAAATTTGAAGAACTTGGAGATGTTACACTTGGGTAATACTACTGGGCCTTTGTTCAAAGAAATTCTCACTGAAGTCAATATCAACTGCAGGAACTTTGTAGCCCTTGAAGCTATTGTGTACACTGTAGATGCTGAAGACATAGTTGCCTTAATACCCAATATCAAGCATTTGGTCCTAAAAGGGAGTTACCTAAATCCAGAAGATCTAATGCTTATATTGGCTAGTTGCAGAAAATTGGAGTTAATGGATGTAAGGGGCTGTGCTGGGTTTAAGGTAGAGAATGAGATACTGAAGATGGCTGCTCATGTCAAAAGTTTCATATCTCAGGGTGGTGACATTGATGGTTGTGACGATGAAGATGAAGACTCTGATGATTCTGATTACTCAAGCACTTATGACTATGAAGTTATCTCAGATCGTTATGATTCTGATTGAATACTTTCGACTATGTTCTCAATGTTGAGTACGGCCATATAAGAAGGATTTTTTCATGAAATATTTGTTTTGAGCAATGAATTAACTTAAGTTTGTATTCAGATTGAAGATAGATAGGATCAGTAGCGGCCCTGAGGGCACCACACCTCAGGGGCACTAAGTTTTTCAAAAAAAAAGTTTCAAGTTTAACCTTTCCTGCACCTTTCACCAAAGTGAGTAGTGAGTGAGCCTTTTCAAACTTGAAGAGGTGAAGAAGTTTTACCGTTTCAAAGTGTCATAGTTTCAACTTTGGCTCGTCGATCTTCAATTGCTTTTTGCTCGAGATTCATCTTAACCAAATATATATATATATATATATATATATATATTTTTTAATTCTATGTAAAAAACGGGACACCATTTCGAGAGTTTGCCTTGGGCATAAAAAATGCCAGGGCTGGCCCTGGGTACGTAGGATGATAAAAGCTCACATTTGATGAGCATTAAATATTTTGGAGCTTGATGTTTATAGACTTTATAAATTGTAGTGCTTAAATGCAAACAAGCACAATTTATTTGTGTAATTGCCAACAATTTACTGAAATCTCAAATTCCAGAATGCGTGGCAGAAAATCTAGACTAGTGTCATGGTGATGCACCTTTAACAATAACAATATCAATAGAGAGGGTCAAATTTGTTGAGTGTCTATAGTGGGCTGCCGTCCCCCAATTTATCCAAAACTTTCATAATACTTTAGGATTAGAGGGTCCCTGTAATCACCATATTTATCCAAAACTTTCATAAACTTTCAAATGTTTCTTATGCCAAGATGCCGTCCGTAGCTGCTGATTAATTAGTCTGTGATGACAAGCTAAGGTATCATTCCACGGGATGGTCCCTATTTGAAGACAATTTTTTTTTTTTTTTTTTTTTTTAAAATCATACCAAATTTCACTAATGAAAATCAAAGCAGAACAACAAAGTTAATTACAATATGGATACAAGGAAATGGGAAGACTTGGAGAGAGACTGTTTGGTTAAAGTGTTTGAGAAAGTTGGCCTCAAATCTTTGATCTTTGATGTCTCTTGTGTTTGCAAGGCATGGTATGCAGCCACCTTAGTTCCAGACTGCTGGAAATCTCTTGATTTCGAGGAGCTTGAAAGTGAGGAATGTTTAGACTTCTTAAAAATTGATCTCATGGAGGACCACAAGAGATATCCTTTCATTCCATTGATGAAGTTCGCTGTTGATCGTAGTTTAGGGACTGCCATCATGGTTTCCCTTCCGTCTTCTGGGTCAGAAGAAATGTTGGATTACATTTCAGACTCGTAAGTTAACATGTTTAATTTTGACGTGTTGTTCTTGTATAGTATATCCATATCTAAATTATTACTTCTGTTTTTTGTAGGTGTCCGTCCCTGAAAATCCTAAATCTGTATTTTGGACGAGTTCAAGATCTCCGTGAACCACGTATCTCAAAATACGTCGGAAAATGGAAAGATTTGGAAATCTTGATCTTCAGTAACATTATTGGCAGTTGCTTTGAGGAGCTTCTCACTGAAATCAGTATTAACTGCAACAAGTTTTTGGGTTTTGAGACAGGCGCTTATCTTGGATTAGAGAAGGCAACAGCTATAGTTGCTTCACTTCCAAAGATTAAGCACTTGGGTCTCAGGATGCGTTATCTTCCTAGAGAAGTTCTAATGGTGCTTTTAACAGGTTGTAGAGAACTGGAGTTATTGGATGTAAGTGGGTGTCTGGGTTTCGAAGCAGATGATGAAGAGATATTGAAAATGGCATCTCATATCAAGAAATTCATATGGTAACATTGAAGACTGGTGATGAATTCAGCCACCTTTACTTATATGAAGAAATATTTATATCAAAAAAGTTAAATTCTTTGAATGTTACTCTAGTTTCAATGTGTAAGTAATCTTTGTGAGAAACTATTTGGTAAATGTTCCTCCTGTCTTTAGTTTTTGTTGCAAGGAGTAAAGTTGCTTGTTACCACAGTACCCAAATCTGATTACTTGATTGCTTGCTATTAGGTTCGTTATCTAATATATATATATATTTTTATGGCTAAGATTAAATACCTCATGAAATGAAAATCCATAATTCTAATTGCTATGGGAATAGCATTTAATTGATCTATGCCTGTAAATATTTTTTTTATGATTAAGATTGAATACAATGGATTACGTTCCATAATAACACTGTCCTAGGCCCCAATACAGGAACATTTTTATTTGGCTCGATTGATTTTTTATTTGTTTTTATGTATGCCACTTAGAAGTAGCTTTAAATGATCATAAACCTAAAAATAAACGGGTTCTGCTCTGATTGATAAAGGGAATATTCCTCAAAATAGTGAGCATGGATTTATTAGTGCACAAAGGACACATCTAAAGCAAACTATCGTGTAAATCTCACATAAAAAGCATAATTCCAAAATAAAACTATTATAAAAAGGTTTTTTTTTTCCAGTTTATATTGAATAGAGTTTAACTATCATTTTAAATTTTAATTGAGTTTAACACTTATTTTTTAGATGAGACTTACTTCGTTTTGAGCTTCATTAGCGGTCTAAAACTAGAGATTAAATCCATCATTCAGCTGTTTCAACCATCTACTATCAATCAAGCCTTTTTCTCTAGCCTGTATGCAAGAAGCAGCCAATAAAAAACAACCCAACTTCCACAAACACTACTCCACCTCCACCTACAATAATAGACCTTCCAACTATAGTCCATCACCCAATTACAGTCCCAGGCCAAATCCATATAATACAGCCTCACCACATCACCAACAGCCCTATATGTCCACCAGCAATAACAATAGACCTTCTCAATCAAATACCCCACTAAACAAGTTTCCGTCCAACATACTCCCTATCAAAAGGCTAAATAGTGTTCAAATGAAGAGTAGAAGGGAGAGAGGACTTTGCTACAATTGCAACAAACAATACAGACCTGGACACCTATGTAAACAGCAACAATTATACTTACTGGTACAAGAAGATGACGGATCTGAGGAGGAAGAAGAGGACCCTGGGGACACTGAAAACCTGACCCAAGAAGTCCAGACAGATATGGAAGTTTCACTCAATGCCATACATGGGAGTTTATCAACCAATACCTTACTCATCAAGGGGAGTCTTAAGAAGAGAACCATTTCAATCCTAATTGACACAGGGAGTACTCACTCATTTATAGACCCTAAAGTCATCAAGGAGACTAGCTGGCCCACGACCTTAACCCCTCAAATGATGGTTAGAGTGGCCAATGGACAGCAGTTAGTAAGCAATGCTATCTGTCCTAGACTCCAATGGACTATGCAGGGGATGCTATTTGAAGGTAGTGTTCGGGTGCTTCATTTAGGAGGATATGACATGGTCTTGGGAGGGGATTGGCTGAAGTTATTGGGTGATATTACGCTGAACTTGCAAAAGTTACAGATGACAATCAACTGGAATGGGCAGAGAGTAACACTACAGGGCAACCAGGAGACAGGGGCCATCAGCTTGCTTGACTCCAGTGACATGTCTAAGTTGTTCAAGACAAACAGTTCTTCTTTTATTGGACAGTTGTACTCTCTGAATTACTCTCCACCTCCTGCTCCACAGAATCCCCATTTACATCAGTTACTGAATGATTTCTCTGATGTTTTTCAAACTCCAAAATGACTGCCACCAAACAGAACCCTGAATCACCAGATACCTCTTAAACCAGCCTCTACACCAACCTCACAAAACCCATACAAAATACCCTATATGCAAAAGGCCGTAGTGGAGAATTTAGTCCAGGAAATGATGGAGTCCGGACTTATTCAACACTCCCATAGTCCTTTTGCAGTCCCTATAGTGCTTGTCAAAAAGAAAGATGGCACATGGCGGTTTTGTGTAGACTACCGAAGGTTGAATGAGCTAACTATTAAGGACAAGTTTCCTATGCCTCTTATTGATGAGTTTCTAGATGAGCTAGATGGGGCAACTACCTTTTCTAAACTAGACTTAAGATCGGGATACCACCAAATCCTATTGCACCCCCTGACATCCATAAAACAGCCTTCAAAACCCACCATGGTCACTTTGAGTTCAAAGTCATGCCATTTGGTCTCACTAATGCTCCTGCAACCTTCCAAGCCTTAATGAACCAAATTTTCCAACCATTTCTTAGAAAATTTGTGTTAGTCTTTTTTGATGATATCCTAGTCTATAGCCCTTCCATTGAGCTACATCTTAGTCATCTTCAAATAGTTTTGTCTACCCTAAGAGAGCACCAACTATATGCTAAACAGTCTAAATGTTCCTTCCTACAAACTAGACTTGAATATTTGGGACACATAATCAGTGAGAAAGGAGTGGAAGCTGACCCTTCTAAACTTGAAGCCATGACATCTTGGCCTACCCCTACCAATGTCAAGCAACTAAGAGGGTTCCTAGGTCTCACCGGTTATTATAGGAAATTCATCCATCATTATGGACTCATAGCCCAACCATTAACTAACCTTCTAAAAAAAGAATCATTTCTATGGTCCCCTCTTGCCTCTCAAGCCTTTCAACTCCTCAAGGATGCCATGTGCAAAGCACCGGTCCTCGCCTTACCCAACTTCACTAAACCCTTCACCCTCGAAACCGATCTTGTTCAAGAGGAGTGGGTGCCATCCTTTCTCAAGAAGGAAGACCCATTGCTTACTTTAGCAAAGCTCTAAGTCCCAAAAACCTTACACTTTCAACTTATGAGAAGGAACTTTTGGCCATTGTAATGGTTGTCCATAAATGGAGATCCTACCTCCTTGGCTCTAAATTCCATATTCACACCGACCATCAAAGCATCAAACACTTCCTTGCACAAAAGGTTACCACCATGACCCAGCAAAGGTGGTTGGCCAAGCTCCTAGGCTATGATTATGAGATTTCTATAAAAAGGGAACTGAAAACTTTGCAGCTGATGCCCTCTCCAGGTGCCCTGACACTGTCAACAATAGCAGTTTACTACATTCATCTTCAGGCACTGATATAGTCCTGCAACCCACAGCAGCAAATCCTACTGAAATTGGTTCCTTAGACACTGAAATGACCAAGCAGCAAACACTATCAGCCATTGAAATGAGTCATGTTGATGCTGATTCAGTCCACAATCCCATTACTGAAGGCCAGCTAGGTATCCCAATCAGTCCTCAAGTAGATGCCACTCACTCACAAGGCTTGGCAGTAACATCTGTCTCCCCACAGTGGCTTCTCAATGTGATAGACAGTTATGAGCAGAACCATTTGGCAAAAGAGTTGATCACTCAACTCAGTATTCAGGCTGATGCTCGACCTCCCTTTTCATTGGACAAAGGGCTCATCAAACACAATGCTCAAATATATATTGGAACTACAGGCCAGCTACGAAAACAACTATTAGATTGCTTGCATAATTCAGCCACAGGGGGACATTCAGGTATCACGGCTACCTTACAAAGAATCAGGCAATATTTCTACTGGCCGGGACTGAAAACAAGTGTGCTTCACTTCATTACAGACTGTGATGTGTGCCAAAGGAACAAATATGATCAAGGTAGCTATGGAGGACTGCTTCAGCCTTTCCCGATCCTTGATCATGCCTGGAAACATATCTCAATGGACTTCATTGAGGGGTTGCCACCTTCTAATTACAAGACAGTAATCTTGGTTGTAGTGGACAAATTGACCAAATACAGCCACTTCATGGCACTCTCCCACCTTATACATCCTCTACAGTGGCTGAGGTGTTCCTTCAGAATGTATACAAACTTCACGGCCTACCCACTTCCATTGTATTTGATCGTGATAAGGTCTTTATCAGTGCCTTCTGGCAGGACCTCTTCACAGCCTTGGGTACTCAGTTGTCACTAAGCTCCGCCTACCACCCTCAAACAGACGGACAAACAAAGCGTACTAACGCTTGTCTGGAGACCTACCTGCGATGTATGACAGGTGATGCACCTTCAAAATGGTCAAGCTGGCTATATTTGGCGGAATATTGGTTCAACACCTCATTTCACTCAAGTCTACAAGCCTCCCCATTCAAGGCATTATATGGATATACCCCTCCTTTATTGGCTTTACCTCCTATTTCCAACCTAGCCATGGCAGATGTCCAATCTTACCTTCAGGAAAGAGATCATATGCTTCAAATCCTGAAGGAAAAATTACACAAAGCACAGGCCCGGATGAAGTTCTTTGCTAATAAGCACAGAACAGACAGTGTTCAACACAGGTGACTGGGTTTTTCTAAAACTCCAGCCATACAGACAGACTTCCATTGCCCTTCGACACAACCTCAAATTATCAGCAAGGTACTACGGTCCTTTCCAAGTCATTGAGAAGATTGGCCAGGTTGCATATCGTTTACAGCTGCCACCAAATTCAAGCATCCACCCTGTTTTCCATGTCTCCCAATTGAAGAAGAAACTGAGCTCGACATCAACATCTTCACCCTTGCTGCCCTTCGTCGACAACCAAGGACATTTCAGAGCTACCCCAACAACAATCTTAGCTCGAAGACTTGTACCACGCAACAATCGAGCTGTGACTCAGGTGCTCGTCCAATGGGCAAATTCAACACCAAAAGAAGCCACTTGGGAGGACTGGAACCATATCCACGTGATGTTTCCTTCTTTTAATCCTTGAGGACAAGGATTTGGAAGAGCGAAGGCATTGTCACGACGGAGAATGGAGAGACAAAGCAGAGAAACCAAAGTTGGGAAAAAGAAACTGGCGTGAAAATAAAACGCCAAAATTCAAATGTAGACAGAAGGGTAAAATAGTAATTCATACATTACAGTTAGTTAAGCTTACCTGATTGAAACACGTGTTGTTCATTGGGAGGCTCCTTGCATATGGTTGTTATTTCTACTGTAGTTAAATAGAGGGGTGAGCAACAGAGAAGGCATGAATGATATTGCAAAAGCAATTACAGGCTCTTGTTCACGAAACTTGAGAGGTTCTCTGTCATATTTTCTGATCTCCTTCTTGAATCCAATTCACTTGTTTTTAATTCCCTGTGTTTAGGCAGTCACATTCGTGACATTTGGTTTGACTCACGGTCATGGGGGTTAGACTAGGATACAAGAACTAATGAGGGTTAAACATGAATAGTTATAAACTAATGAGGGCCAAATGGGAAATAATCTTTAAATCAAAACATTTACTATTTGAAAACTTGTTTGATTTGATACTCTTTGTTTAGATAGAAACTTCATTTTGGATAATTTAGGTCAAAGAGAATTCATGAAAATTTATGATTTTTCACATTTTAGATCAGTAATTAAAACCAAAGGTAGTTTGTTTTACTTTTGCACTATGAATTATATGTACAACTACTATTGGTTTGTGTATCACATAAATAATGCTTAACATAAATTTTTTTTAATTTAATTGGACCATAAAATTCACATGACATTTAATATTGTTACAATGATGGTTATATGTACATAAATTTGACATTACTATATAGTACCTACTCATCCCGAACCCGTTTGGGATGGGACGAGGTCGGGATGAAGTTTATTCCGTCTCGATCTCGAACAAACAAGATGGGATAAAAATTAAGTCCATCCCATCCCGTGCCCACCCCTAGTATATTCTACCAGGAAAATCCATTGCCAATTTGATATTCAAGATACATGGTCGAATCAGCGCCATTCATGCTTTTATCATTCTACCACAGTAGAGAGGGAGGGGGGGGGGGGGGGGGGGGAGTCTGTCTTTGTCGCAGCAGGAGGAGAGGAGGAAGGAGGTGTGTTTTCTTTTGGGCTAAACTATGGTTTAACTTAAGGTAAGGGTAAAATGGTTCGAAAATTAATCTTGACCGGTTAATGACGCAGACTTAACTGTTTTGTCAGAAAGTGAGGGTTAAATAGTTTTCAAAATGAGTGTTAAGCTCTAATAGACATAAACTAATGAGTGTTAAACTCAAAAAAACAAAAAATAATTGTAATCTAATGCACTTTACGTTGTATGTATTTCAATACTAAGACACAATCAAGCAAAGACCATGAACCCATATTTTAGAAAATCAAAGTTTAAGGAGGATTAATTGTGATAATTATAAAATGTCTTTTTTTTTAATTATTTAAAATTTTAATCGAGTTTGACCTATTGTCACGACTCATCTTCTATCGTACCAACGACATGAGAAATACACTATTTCAATACAAGTTAGGTCAGTGATTTGTTTTGGTTGGGAAGGTATCCTTTGTATTTGATTTCAAGAAGACGATTACATGCACCCATGTAGTCATGTTTGCCATTAACATATAACATACAATCTCTGGTCCTATTGGAGACACAGTGTATGCAGTCATTCCTATATGAGATAGATTATCATCACAATTCATCCAATTACAAAATACGAACCACAATCAGAATCGCAAATTGTAATCCCATCCATTTAACTAAAAATATAAATTGTGTATTATTATACCAATAAAACCTTGCCCGCCCTTATAAAAAAAACAGTAATTAATTTTCAAGGAATCCGATTAGGGTTGGCAGTGGGGCTGATTTTCACGGATATCCGCCCCACCCAATCCGTATGGGGCGGATTTGGATATGGCTGAATGGGTTTTCGGGTGGTTTCGGGTATCCAAAAAATATTCGTTGACTATTCGGGGCGGATACGGTTTTAGCCATATCCGCCCCGCGATTTTAGCCATACCCTATTACCCTTATCCCTAAAGTAAGTATTAATTAAACCATTTTCAAAAATAAAAACTAAAACTAAACCAAAGAAATTTTGAAATCCGCTTACCTCTTCTGACAGACATCTCTTCCACCTCGAGACACAAAACTCACAGAGTGAGAATCATGATTCTCTTGGTCTCTAAGTCACTTCCACCTCCAGATGAAATTAGAATTCACAAAGAACTAAAGAAATCACAAAGAAGCAAGAAGGAGACACAGAGTCGCAGGCAGACGCACAAAGAACTGGTTTCCTCGCTGTTTCCCTCGCCATTTAGAATTTCCCAAGAACTGAAGAAGGAGACGCAAAGAAGGAGACACAGACGCGCAAAGAAGGAGACGCAGACGGTAGACACAGACACAGACGCAGACTCCTCTCTTCCTGTCTTCCACCTCTTCAGACTCCTCTCTTCCACCGGTTCAGAGAATCAGACTTCACCAAGGTATGGCTCCTCTCTTCTTCATTTTTCTGTTAATTTCAAATTGGTTTTAGGGTTTTATGTGTTCTTCTTCTACTTCCAAATGATCTCTCTTCTTCTTCACTGCTGCTTTCTAGATCTTCTTCCCACTTCACTGTCTTCATTTGCAGGTCTGCTCCCAATTCACTGTTTGTTTTTTTTTTTTTTGCTCATTTTATGCTCTGTTTGAATCTTGGTTGCAGAGTTTCAGATCTTTCTCATTTAATTAGCTCATTTTTTGCCAAAATGGAAATGTGGGTATTGTTAGTTTGCTTGTTAGAGAAATGGGTTTTGGAATTTGGAGTTTCTAGTGTTGGAATTTGTAGGGTTTGGAACTGAATTGTACACTTGTTTTTTGTTTAGGGGTGTTTTGGGTTTGGATTTGGTTGATGGGGGGTTTTGGTTTTGGGTTCTAGAGATGTTGGGAGTAGTGGTGTTTGTGGAAATTTTGAGTTTTTCTTATCTATCCCTTTGGGGTATTTGTTGTGTAAATGGGAAGTTAGGATGTTTTGTTTTCTAGATTTGAGAATTCTGTTGAGTGTTGTAGTTGTTATAGTTCATTAGTGATTTAGCGTTTCTGATCTCTCTCATTTTGTTGTGAAATGGTGTCATGAGTTGATTCTATACTTGGATTTGAAGTTTGAGATGCCTTTGTGTGGATCCAATTCAAAGCTTGCTTATCTATGCTCTTGCCACTTTG
Source organism: Berberis vulgaris (assembly GCA_963556465.1). NCBI lineage: Eukaryota > Viridiplantae > Streptophyta > Magnoliopsida > Ranunculales > Berberidaceae > Berberis > Berberis vulgaris. Next base: position 73,389,780 of record OY747134.1, read on the forward strand.
ATTGTTTTTGCCTGAAATAGGATCTTATGTGCTAGTTATCGATTGCTAAGGATTCACATTCTGGTTTTGTTTTCATGTACTATATATCTTCAGATCCCAGATTTAGGAATAGTTCATGTATGGCGATTTTGGGTAATTTTTTCCCCCTAGTTTGGATGTGAATTTTTGATGTTGAAAATGGAGTTTTCTATGAGCTTGATTGAAAATTGTCATTTCAAATGGGTTCGGTTTTGGACATTTTGTCGCAGGTGTATAGATTCTAGATGGAAGTTGGTTATCCAAATTTACAGATTTCCATATTTGAAATGGGATTTTGAAGCACGAAGAATTGTTTTGCTTTGTTTTTATTCTTGTTTTTATCGTTCATCATTCGTTGAGTGCAATTCTATGAATAAACTTTGTAATAAGGCCACTCTGTCTCTAAATGTTGCTATGTTAGAGTCCTTAGGAGGTTCTCACCCTATAGATGCAATTAGTCCAATATATTTGATGTTAAGGACTTAATTCAGATCATCATTATCAGAGACTACTCATTTCAATGTTGTTGCATAGGTTATCTAATTGGCTATAGTGAAAGTATCATGTTTGACTATTTGTACTTTGATTGTTCTCGATGTAGCATTTTGCTTTAGGTGAAACTTGTTTCAGTTCGTTTCTGTAACGAGCAGTCCTCTAATGGGGTTCTTATGTTTTAATGTGGAAATAGCAGATTGTCATCATTGTTGCATTCTATTCAATAAGTAGACTAGACCAGTCGCATTTAATGTGGTGAACCAAAATTCTGCAAGTTATGTGCCATAAATCTTAAATATTTGGGCATAAGTCGCTTTATCCTTTATTCTTTATCCTTTCTTTGTAAGCTTTTATCCTTTCTTTGTATTTTGTAAATTACCTTTTCTTTGTTTTATTCAATAAATCTTTTATTTCTATAATTCTAAGATCAATTCTTGTCTTGAACATCTCGTTATACTAGCTCGCACCTAGTATCGACAACGTTCTCTTGAATTGATTAAGGAATTTTGTATTACTGTTATTATGGAAACATGTAATTTACAAGTGGTTACTTTTTAGATGCCATCCCTCCAATAAGGAAATATAGTAGATTTGATTTCTTTTCTGCATTTCTTTTCTAATGAGTTCCCCTGCCTTCTACTACATCACTGCCTTTTCTACTCTTATAGTCTAAGCTTCAATGTTTTTTTGTTTTCTTGATGTATAAAATATGGAAGGAGATCGCCCCAGGTCAATTGAAACTCAACAATCTACCTTTTTTGATTTGGATGGCCATGGTAATGACTCTCCTCAAACACCTGTGGGTTCGAATGCCTTGCCATCACCCGAGGTACGATCTCCTTCTTTATGCAGATACGTCCTCAGAGGCGTAACTCCCTCCATGACTCTTTTTCTTTGTAACGTTTCTCCTTTTTAAGGGAGAATTTTATCGAGTCTGGATTTGGGCGTTTAACTGTGGTTTATTTTGATGGACCCTGTTTGGGCTTTCATGATTGGATTCGCCATTTTTGGGCTTTATGAATTAGCCTGATTTTGGGATACTTGATCGTCATGATGGATGATTATTGCCATGTGTACGGTTGCGATATCAGTTTTATTTGATGTATCATCATACATATTTATATATATCAATGTTTGGTTGTATTTAAATTTTGAAAGGACATTTTTATAGCAAAATTAGGCACATGGTGAGTTTATCCATAAAGGGACAAAGATTATTAATTTGGGGTGATTTGAATATGGATCTAAATAGGAGCAAACATGTATTAGCCATTTATTTGGGGGAAAAACAATTAACCCATTTTTGGATCTCATAAAATTATTTAAATGGATCTGTAAATTAAAGATTCGGATCCTCCAATTGACAAAAATTGGAAGATTAGTATAAACTAATTACTTGCGAGTATGTAGCTTGCTACTTTTCGTACGACCATAACCGCATAAAATAGGATTATTTGCAATTTGCGCCCCATATAAATAACTATTTATGGAGTACCTCATAATTATTCACTATTTTAGTCTCCCCTAGGAGTAACGGTCAACGTGCCTTGGCAATCTATTTTCAAACTATCTATATATAGATGGTCAAAATACCTTTTACAAATGAAAGGTTGAGATTTGATGTTTTGTATCACGAAAAACTCATCTCGAAGAAAATCGAAGGGTCCAATTAAAATGTTAAATGTATCTCGAGAAAATCTAACAATTATTTAAAAAAAAAAAACCTCGTCTTCTTTACCATGCCCCCTTCTTCCTCCCCCTCTATATGCTTTGCAATTGCTGCCCACGTCTTCCTTCCTTTCTTTGTTTCACAATGACGCCATCTCATTCTCTCTGGTTCGCAACCCCGTCGCCCCCTTCTCTCTGGTTCGCAATCCCGCTGCCTCCTTCTCCCAGCGGTCATTTACAGAAGAAGGGGACATGGGAAAGAGGATGACTTTTGTATTTCACTTGAACACTTCGATTTACGTCAAGATGAGATGTTTGAGATACACAATATTTAAGTATTTTAGTCATCTAAATACAAACATTTTGAAAACAGAAGGTCAAGGCACATTAGGGGAGACCGAAATAGTGAATAATGATGCAGTTACTCAATAAATAGTTATTTATTATGTGGGGGAATAACAAATGAGAATATAAAGAAGAAAAGCTAGGTAGGCAGGGTCAGGGTCATGGTTAGGGCCAGGGCATAGTTTCATACCGTAACAACCAACACTGTCGCACCAACCTACTACCAGCTTTTTCTGAGTCAGTGACGGAGACTTCGAAGTCCAACAAGAACAATTTCATCTCTACACTCGTCTTGGAAAAATATCTTTCGCTCTTCAAATCTCCAATTCCATTCCATTCCATTCGTAACTCCTCCTCCTCCGTCATTTTTTGTTTCACTCGCTCACTCTTTCTCGTTCTTTTTTCTCTCCACAACACTCTCACTCTCGAAAGATGAGGAGCTGTGCATAGTTTCATATAATGGAGTTATTATATGCCCTTAACTCTGGTTGACTCGAAGTCATTTTCAATTGACTTGTTCGTCCAACTTTTACTTCATTAACTCGACACCTCGGTAGATTTGACGTTGTTGTTTATTTTGACTCAGGTGTCCAACTTTTGCTTCATTTTGTGCGACACTCTGGTCGACTCGAAGTCATTTTCAGTTGACTCGTTCGTCCAAATTTTACTTCGTTACCTCGACACCTCGGTCAATTCGAAGTTGTTGTTTAGTTTGACTTAGGTGTCCAACTTTTGCTTCTTTGGTTGCTTAGACCAGAAGCTTATCATGAATACTTGACTTGCATCTTGATTCTTTGTGGGCTTTTGCGCCCATTGTTTTCTATAGCTTTGCTATGAAGCTGTTTTGCTTTTGTGAGTCGTCGATTCCGAGAATGAAACTTAATTGAATTTTTTCGATTTTTTCAGTAGTTGTTCTCCTAGAATGGCTCCGTTACATCGTGGAGTTTTTCTTCATTTATTCCTTCGTTTCTTATTGTTTACTCTTGTGTTGGTTCTCATGCCTCAGCTATTCCTTCTAATTTATGACATTATTTGCTCGTGTGGTTGTTGCTCCCATTTGGCCCTGCCTGTTGTGGCATGTAGTTTGTTACTCCCTTTGCGATTGATTTTGGCCAAATTTGTTTATGTTGTTATAGGTCTGTTTGGGTGGGAAGTGTTTTTCTTTTCTAGGGCGAATGTTGTGTAGGGCATATAATAACTCCCTTGATCGTTATTTTGATCCCGTGGCGATAGCGTCCGCTTTTTTCTTGCCCTTGAACTGCTTATCTAATGTGACGATGAACTCGTCCAGTCGTTCTCTTTGGATCCAATGTTCGATCTCTTCTTTTAATTTGTAGCAGTCCTCAGTATCATGCCCATGATCCTTGTGGAAAGAACAATATCTGCTCTTATCTCGTTCTTTCGGGTCTCCTTTCATCCTTGTTGGCCAGTTGACGTTCTCCCATTTTGATGTGTTTTAAGATGTCGATTTGGTTTCCTTTTAGGGTTGTGTATGGTTTATACTTTTTCCTCATTACGTTGGCTATTCGCTCATGGTTGGGTCATGCCGACTGCGATTTCCTAGATTGTTCGTTGGACTCTGTGCGCTCGTCGCCTCGATGTTTCTTTAAATGGCTGTTGTCCTCCTGTGCTCCGCTATCTCGTTTTCTTTCATATTTTCTTTCTCATTTTCTCGAGTTATTCTCCCTTTCCTGGTCATTTTTTTCTCATCGTAGCTTTCATTTCTTCGAGGGAAATATGTTTCTGTGCTATTTTAACCAGGACCGCCATGCCTTTTGGAGGTTCCAAGTTAAGGGCATCCAAAAAGGTACCTCTTTTCTATCTAGTGACGAAATTTGCAGCGGCTGTGTCGTCGCTGCATCCATCAATCATTGTAAGTTCGTTGGTGAAACGAGTAACATATTACCGTATTGTTTCGCCCGACTTTTGTTGGATATGCAGAAGGTAATGGGCTATTTTCCTCATCCATTGGCTCCCGATGAATCTCGTAATGAAAGCACTGGCTAAGGCTTGGAAAGATTCTATTGACCTTGGCAGTAAGCTGTTGAACCAGTTCATTGTTGTGGAAGTGAAGCTGGTTGGGAACGTTCTGCACATGATCGACTCTGTGAATTCTTTTAGAGCCATCATTTGTCTTAGGTGATCAGTCGAGTCGGAGGTGCCATCGTACACTTTGAACTTTGGCGAAGTGAAATTTTTTTGGCATTGCCTTCTTCATGAGTTCATTGGAGAATGGTGGCTTGGCCAATTCGTATAGTATGTTGGGATCCGCGACTCCAATCCTGAACTGTATCTCGGCAACTTATTCGCTGCATTGCTGAGTTTTGTCTCGGTTTAGTTCGACGCTCTCAATATTTCCCTGTTAGGGTTCCGCTAAAACTCCGTCGCTCCCTTGAGTTCGAATAGTGGAGAATTGCTGAGGCGGTGCAGGAGTAGGGTCAGCTGGTTGAACGCGTTCTTGGGTGATTTTCTCCAGCATCTCCGTCATGTGTTTCAGCTGGGCCATTAACGAGTCTACCCGAGAGTCCGCAGTAGCGCCGACGGTCGTCTGCGCTGTTTGAACTATTGCATATAATGGATCCGCGTTTTCGGGTGCTAATGGTTCGGTGATCCGGATTGTGTCTTCTTCTCCAGTTATTAGTGGTGCATTGGAGGGAAAGTTGTCGTGATCTGGGGTCTGATCATTTTATCTGATGGTTTGCTAGCTCTTTGTCGGGTTGATGAATCTTTATCATTGCGTGTTATGTAAAAAGGAAAATTGTCGTTCCCCACGGACAACGCCAAACTGATGTTTTCAAAAATCGTCCTCCTATGAGTTTGACCTGCAAAACCAATGTTAGACTTCCAAAGACCACCTTTTTTTGTGGCTGAAGGCACTCCGATGCTTAAATCAATAACACTGTTGAAAGAAGAATATAAATTTGGACAAAACTCAGTTAAAGTTGCATACCTTTGTTGAAAGTTCCTTTTACCTTTTATAATGGCCGTAGTTAACTCTCTGGGTGAGTTAAGCATGTGAGGCACAACGGAAGGAGATGTTTCTGTAACAGTATCCTCCTTAATGGAGATGCGTTCGTGGAGGCGTAGGTTTCTCCACGACTCTTTCTTGATGCAACGTTCTTCTTCTTAATAAGAGAACATGTGACGGGCTTGGATTTGAGTTTTGATTCATCTGGGCATCGACTCGGATTTCGCCTACGCTTCCTTAGAGGTGGGCTTATTCCGAGCCTCTATAATTGTCCTCAATCCTTTTGGGTTTGATGAGCTGGCCCAATGGATCAGGCGTTGTATTCTCGTGATGAAGCTTTATGCCACTTGTACGGTCGTGATAACTGATCCCTTTTGATGTATCATCAGAATAAATAAAAGCAATTGACATAATAAATTATACCATGAAATCTTGAATGACCCATTTGGAGCAGTATGTAATCCATCTGCATTACATAACCAAATTCAGCGAGAACCCACCATTTTTGCAATCAGAATAGTTTTTATATGCTCGAGATATACATTAACACTTTGGAGGATTCATCATTTTTTCTGAGATCACGCCACGTCATCCTGATTGCAGAGCCTGGTTGGTTGGTTCCCTAGTATTTTTGCACATTAAAACTATATTTGAGCAAAAGATTTATGTAACAAGCTTAAAATGGTATCATGAGAGGTTGAGCAAGAAAAGCTGCAACTTCCCTTCTACGACCCTCAATAGGACCATTGTTACAAATACCCCTAAACGATCTAGTAGCATTTATAAAAGCCCGGTATGTGTAGAACTCGCTACATAAATTATTGTGAATGGGATGTTTCAACGTGTTCTCAAATTGGGTTGGCATTATGACTGAACCCACGTCGTTGGCTTTGTTTATTGTTCCTGTAGTGTTCAAAATCATAGAATCTTCATCACCGGGAGATGAACTATCACCACAATTGCTTTGGCAAACTAGATTGTCAGCGCGCTTGCTTTGTGTCACGGGCTTTCTTTTCACAAGTACTTCCCGTGCGGCACTAGCAAACTTTGCCCCGACTTATCAAAGAAAGCTAGTCAGCCTTGCCCACAAAAGACTTACTTAGACTTTGGAAAACTAGGCAAGCTAAGAACACACAAGAGAGCTTAAGAGAACTAGAATTTGTATTGCTTGAATTCTCTGAGGTGATTACAACAAATGAGGCCTTAGCCTATTTATACAACTCCACCTCCTCAATGGACGGTGGTGATCAATTTGATGATCTAATGGTCTACAATGAACTTCTACACACTTCCTTAGAAATATCTAAGGACTAGAATCCTATGGAACTCTATGGAATTTTATGGGAGGTTCTAGAGAACTCTCTCTAAAACAATGTGGAATACTCTACATTATTTACACTTGCCAATCTCACTTGGCTAGGAAAAAAGATAGTTGTGACATTCTCCCCCACCTAATCAAGCGACGTCCTCGTTGCCTTCAAATCCTCGTACGCTTTGATTTTCTCCTTGAATTGCCACAAATGTTGGATTGGTTCCCACCTAGCTTCACTTTCTGGCAATTCTTTCCACTTGACAAGTAGCTCATGTGTGGGAGGTTGGTTGGAATGACGCACCACACGATCTGACAAGATAGTCTCTGGTTTCTTGTCATGTTGGATCCTCATGCCCATTGGTGCTCTTTGTGAAACTCCTCTGTTTGGATCATCCTGATCTTCCTTATATGGTTTCAGTAGGCTCACATGGAAGACTGGATGAAACTTGATCCTCGGCGGCAACTCGACCTTGTAGGCTTGCTTTCCCACTTTCTTGACTATGGGGAAAGGTCCCTCATATCTCCTGATAAGGCCACGATGCAGTCCAGAAAGTCTGGCATGAGCATGCATCTTGACAAGCACAAGGTCTCCAACCTGGAACTCTCGAGGCCGTCTCTTCTTGTCGGCCCACTTCTTCATCCTCTTGGATGCCTTTTCCTGGTAAGCTCGAGCCTCATCAGTAGGGGTGGGCACGGGACGGGATGGGACGAGATATACCCATCCCTATCCCATCCCGTTCATACGGGATCGGGACGGGACGGGATCAGCATGCTAATCTGGACATATCAACTAGAATACATTCTGAACATATCAAATCATAAAACAACTCAATACATTCTGCTGGAACAGTCACAAACTGCTGGAACATATTAAAACAACCCAATACAAATTTACAACAACTGCTGGAACAGTCTTGAGCATAATCTATTGCTAGAAGTCTGCTGGAACAGTCTGAGCATAATCTATTGTTAGAAGTCTACTGGAATATATTACAAGTTTAAAACAACTCAATACAAGTTTAAAAAAATTGAGCTAAAAGTCTGCTGGAACAATTTTGTTATTTGGAACAGTTTTGTTAGAAGTCTGCTGAAACAATTTTGTTATTTGTTCATTTGTTGGCTTAGCTACCCTTTAGTAACCCTAAAAACCTAACTAAAGGAATGACCGAATAAGAGATCAGAGAGAGGAGAATTATTACAAATTTACCATCAAAAGATTAATCTAGAGATATGCGTGAGAGAAAAATTGAGATGCTAAAAATGTTATATACATCAGTGAATTTGTATGGGCATCCACAATCCTAAAATAAATAAATAAAAATATTAATAATTAATATTAAAAAATTAGTTCGGGATGGGACGGGATTGAAAATCTTCATCCCATTCCATCCCATTCTAGATCGGGACAGGACGGGATCGGGATGAAATTATTCAATCCCATTAAGACCTGGAAAAATCGAGACGGGACGGAACGGGATCGGGACGGGATCGGGATCGCGGGATGGGATGCCCACCCCTACTCATCAGCTTGATCATTCCATCCTTTGGCAAACTTATAGGCTGATGGACTCACTCTAGTGTAGCCAGTGGCAATAGAGCTCGGGGTCATAGGTTGTTGTCCCATGACAATCTCAAATGGACTACGACCCGTCGCTTCACTTTTCTGCAAGTTGAAAGAGAATTGGGCAACATCTAGCAACTTAGCCCAATCTCACTGGTTGGCACTCACATAGTGCCTAAGATATAACTCCAGCAAGGCATTCATCCTTTCCGTTTGAGGATGAAAGCTGGTAGAGAAATTAAGGTCGGTACCCAACAACTTGAACAACTCAGTCCAAAATTTCCCCGTGAACCGAGTATCCCGATCACTGATGATAGATTTGGGCACACCCCAATACTTCACCACATGTTTGAGGAATAAATGTGCGACTTGCTCGGCTGTGCACTCCTTGGGTGTGGGAATGAAGGTGGCATACTTCGAAAATCTGTCCACGACCACAAGTATCCAATTGCAACCTTCCGATGTGGGCAATCCAACTATGAAATCTAAGGAAACACTCTCCCAATGTCTCTCTGGGATGGGGAGGGGTTCAAGTAAGCCGGCAGGTGACTGTTGCTCCACTTTGTCTTGTTGGCATACAAGACAAGTCTTCACATATGCTTCGATATCATCCCTCATATGTGGCCAATAATAGGAATCTTCCACAAGAGCAAGAGTCCGATGTATACCTGGATGTCCCGCCCACTTGCTATCATGGCATTCTTTCAAGACTTCCTTCCTTAGGTTGTCATGAGGGGAACATAGATTCGCCTTTCCTTAGAGTATATGTAATGACCCGATCCGCACAGTAAGATATTGTCCGCTTTGGGCCCAACTGGCCCGCACGGCTTGAAAAGGCATCTTACTATGGGGATCCAACCTCGCACATATATAGCACATCACCATCCCGCACCCAGGCGATGTGGGACTATGATCTCCCCTTGGTAGCTAGTCCAACCCCTCTTGGGATCCACATGCCTGTTGGGCCTATTGGGCTCCAACCCTCCCCCTCAGTTCCGCCCACACAAGGGTCTCACAGTCCACCCCCCTTAAGGCCCAACGTCCTTGTTGGCCACACAGGCACAACGTCCACGTTGCCCGAGGGCCCACCTCCACGTGACATGCACACTTTCGGCTGGGTCAGGCTCTGATACCATTCTGTAACGACCCGATCCGCACAGTAAGATATTGTCTGCTTTGGGCCCAACCGGCCCGCACAGCTTTAAAATGCCTCTTACTATGGGGATCGAACCTCGCACATATATAGCACATCACCATCCCGCACCCAGGCGATGTGGGACTATGATCTCCCCTTGGTAGCCAGTCCAACCCCTCTTGGGATCCACAGGCCTGTTGGGCCTATTGGGCTCCAACCCTCACCCTCCCCCTCAGGTCCGCCCACACAAGGGTCTCACAGTATATCAAGTCGTTCTCCACCCAAAACCGTCTTGTCTTCCCATATTTGACAAGAGCTATGATGGTTTGAGCCATGGAATCATGTGACAATCCTTCCTTTATGCGTCCCTTCAAGTTGCTTTGAGGTTGACTTATGTCAGCAAGTTCTCCTTTTCTACTCAAAGCATTCGCAACAAGATTAGCTTTGTCAGGCTTGTACTCCAAAGTGTAATCGAACTCTGCCAAGAAATCTTGCCACCTAGCTTGTTTTGGTGTGAGCTTCTTCTGTGTCTGAAAGTAGCTAGTGGCAACATTGTCGGTCTTGACCACAAATCTGCTCCCAAGCAAGTAATGTCGCCATGTTCACAGGCAATGCACAACCGCAGACATTTCCTTCTCTTGTACTGTGTACCGCCTCTCAGTATCATTGAGCTTCCTACTTTCAAAGGCAATAGGATGTCATTCTTGCATCAATACCCACCAATAGCAAAGTCGGAAGCATCCGTATGTACCTCAAAAGACATAGAATGGTTGGGAAGTGCCAACACCGGTTCTTCCACAATTGCCTTCTGATTACGCCCAAACAGTACACGCGGTCAATTGCAGTAAAGAATGGGGTGTTTATCCCACGAGGAAAAACGATCTACAAAACAAGGTCAAGGAAGAAAAACTACGCAAAACTAAATGTAAGAAATTTTAGCAATTCTAAAATATGGAATTAAATTTAGTTTAATAAAAATCAAGTTTGGAGAAGTCACAAGGTTCCAAGAATCCCTTCTAGATTTCACGCGCCAACTAGTATTGATTCGCTATGATGACTCGATTACGTGTTTCACATCCCAAACAATATAATTGGAAAAATAGTCTTTAATGCATTAATATATCCTAATGTAAATGGATTTTAGATTTCACTTTTTCTAGAAAACACAAAGGTTGGTCATATGTGATATCTTAAACTTACGATATATCCGGAGACAATAACGTAATAAAAGACGATCACATATAACTAACCTACCGGAATCAATTCATCCTTAAAAATTCCACACGTAAGAAAAGCGTGATTAAACTTAAATGGAGAACAAAAAGACAATCACCGGAATAAAAATCTACAAAAAAATTTATGAAATCTCTGTCACTAAAATAACATAAATTTCTATATTAAATAAAAGCAAGAATCATTAAACACCATTATTCATCGTGAAAGCTTAAAGCGAATCAAATATTAATTTAGTGCGTTACATCTAGGAGTTCGTCTCTTCACCTTGCGTGGAGTTTAGTGACGCATAGTGGAGGTGATAACAACAACAATGGTGTGGAGTTTCATCGGCATGGCAGCGCGTGGCAAATCAGTGATGCGCACCCTGCTGCTGCTGCGCACACTGCTGCTGCTGAATTCTGGACAGCGCTGCTGCTGCGTTCTGGACAGCCCTGCTGCGTCGTCGTTGCCGCTGCGTGTCCACCGCTGCTGCGTGTCCACTCCCGGCTGTCCTGCTGCGAACTCTGCTGCTCTGGACAGCGTGTTGGCTGCTGTATTGTGTCGTCGCTTCCCCTGCGTTTTTGTTCCAGCCGTCCTCTTTGTTGCCAAGAAAACAAAGAATCCCTCTATTCTCTTTTATATAGAAACCCCAAAATCAATGGGAAATTAAATCTTCATTCTCCTTCCTCATTGGCTGCTCCTTCCTCCACCAATTTCAATTGGAAACCACCTCCAAATTCGCAGCTCCTCAATTAGAAGACACAACAAATTCTAAAAACCAAAGGCCCTCCTATTTCTATTCTCCTTTTATTGTATTTATGATAAAGAGCAAACCCTTATTGGGCCCAAAACCAATTGTCAACTAAGGCTGCTGCCCTTTTTGTGTTAATAAGAACCTAGACTCCCTTGGAAGCCCAATTAGAAGCCCAATTTAAATTGTAAACAAAAGGCTATCCTCTGTTTTTGCTGTTGCTGAATTTCCACTTCGTTAATTTGTCTATGAATCACAATTATTCGCCACGCTAACACACTTTTGTCATTTAAACTCCAAATCCTACAAAAATACAAAAAATGAATAATTAAGCTAAAATGCACTATTCGAAACACTAACAAACATAAGTTAGGAGGTATATTATGTAATAATTATGTGAATATCAAATACCCCCAAACCTACATTTTGCTAGTCCTCGAGCAAAACAAAATTAAGAATAAAATCCTAACTCAGTTTCGTAGGAATCACAGTTGCACTTACCTTAACGTGCAGCAAGGCTTTAAACCCCTAGATTACCTCTAGTGGACGAGTTATAGTCTCGTGAGGGTTTCCAGAAATGTTACCCCCAAACATTACTGACTTAATAAAACAAAACCTATTTGCAAAAAAACATGGACATTCTCCTTTATCTATTCCTCATAGTAATTTTCTAATTGCTTAAAATTCAAGAAAAACAACAAACTAATAATGTCACAAAAGTATATCAATATAGTACAATAATTTAATAGTATCTAAAGGTTAAATGAATTTCATAATCATTCTCAACTCGAAGTGTGTGTGTGAGGAGCCTTATCAACATAACTCTTTATCTCATAGTAAAGATGTGACAAGATAACCTTTAGAAAAGATGTTTCGACTACAATTCTCTCATGTCGCTCAGAAATGAAACGCTCAGAGATTGGGCACTCAGTTTATATGTGAGGAAAAGAATATACTATGGAAAATGCAAACGTCTCACATATAATTATCATGAAAAACAGAATTTTCAAAGAGTGAAATGAATATGATCTCATGGACCGGAATATTGATTACTTTTGAGAATGTTGAATCAAACACCATAGTTCTTGCCTATTCAATCTCCACATCTATTAAGCTAACTTTCACTTAAGATCAATCAGGTCTTTACTAGGTTGTATTGGGGTTTGGATTATGGCAAACAATAATGGACAAAAATGATACAAAGATTTTCTGAGAATGGATACACCCTTGAATAAACACATAGGGCATTGAAGAACAAATCAATGTTGTACACCATTAACTTTTTCTTCATTATTTTCTTCTTCAATCGCAATTTTTTTTTTAAACATGCTTTTCCCCATTGATACAATTCAACACTTTTACTTCGAGAGCGCATGAAATATCTATTTTTTTTCTTTCTATTTGCCCATTCCATAAATATATCTCACCGTATACATTCTCAGAAAATTGGGTAAGGATAAAATAATAGAGGTATTACTCCTTGATTGGAGTAGGTATTGGGAATGGGGATAACAAAGAAAATGCTATTTAAAGGCTCAAAGGGCTGCAAATGGATATTTATTATTGGGTAGGCTAAAAGGCTAAAAATGGTTTAAAGAAAGAAATGCCTATATCACTTCATAAGTTCTAGTTAGTACTAGGACATCTCAACTAAATAAAGCAAGAAGTTCTAGTGTAAAAATTCAATTTTTATGTCATTCTTTAAGCAATCAATAAGAAAATCAAGAATAATGAGATCATCAACGAAATAGTGCGGACTCAAGAAAAATCAGAGTGTAATTAATAACCCTCAAAAAATAAAGAATGGCTCAAAACTCACACGGGTTAAAGTCTCCACTATTATTCTAAGGTTTTTTTCTAGTTCAATATCTCACTAATCAACTTCAAATCATGTTAACTTGGCTTATAGTGCGCGAAAAGTCGAGTTGAAAAGTCTCACGAAATACATCTAACATAAGGATAATATCAAATATCATGTTTTCCACTAATATAACTATGTGACACGTGCTAGTATGTGTTTTCTCAAAATTAAAGGCAACAAAATTATTCTCTAAAATTGAAAAGAACTCAAAACCTCTTTTTTTTTTTTTTTTTATTCACCAAGAGTTCGGATTTCAAATGCATTTTCAAGAAGATTTTACACAATTACCATAATCATCTAAGTATTCAATGGAGATAGTAGAACACAAAAATGACTCGGTTTAATTGTAAAATACGTTTTAAACTCAAAGATTTTTGAAAATTGCATAAAAAAATCTAATAAACCACACCCCCAAACCTAAACCAAACATTGTCCTCAATGTATAAAATAATAATCATGACAAATCAAGGCAAAAGAAAAGAGGAGGGTTAGAGTGATATTACCATGGTGAAGCTTTTTGCCAATTTCGATGAAATCTTCCACCAATGAACGCTCAGAAACATAAGAATCATGGAGTTTTCATTAGAAATCGATAAAATGCAGACTCGACATTAACAAAGAAAACAAAAAAAAAGGCAAGTTGTAAGTCAAAACTGTTATGGAGCTAACGAGTATGAGTGAAACACAACTAAATAGGGTACTCGAAAATCAATCCAAACTAACAGAAAAGACACACAACTAAGGCTAGGCTGCCTCCTAGGAGCGCTTGGTTTAACGTCTTCAGCCCGACATATATTCTCCCTCATGAAAGATATACCATGAAGTGATGAGGAAGAACATAGGGAACATTCACCTCCAAACCTAGTCTATAATATAAACGAGTCAAAAGGGTTAAGGAATCGTATACCGACAACCTGAAAAGTTGAGGATTAGTCCACTCAAAAATAGCAACCACATGCGACACAAGATATACTAGCACATCCCAAAAGTTGCAAGGACACCATCTAAAATCATATAAAAATGGTAAATGAGCTCGCATTCCTTGGAAGTCAGTAGGGATCTTAATCATGAATGGGTCGCAAGTAGTGATATGCAACAAAGGATCCTCCCTTACTCCTAAAATGAAACATCCGAAGTCTAGTTCCAAATCAGAAGATTGGATAATTTTCACATCAGTTATTGGATAATATGAGAAGGGAAACCAAGGCATATATTTTTCAACCATGTCACTAAAAATATTCATCACGCATCGCTGAAAAGTAGCCGGTGTATTACACAAACCAAATGGCATACGCCGAAAAGCATAAGTACCAAAAGGACATGTGAAAGTGGTCTTATCCTGATCCTCTAATGCAATCTCAATCTGATAATATCCTAAATACCCATCTAGAAAGCAATAGAAAGAATGACCAGCTAATCGCTCTAAGATTTGGTCTATGAATGGAAGTGGGAAGTGATCCTTGCGGGTGGCAGAATTAAGTTTCCTATAATTAATGCACATGCGCCACCCTGTAACTACCTTAGTAGGAACAGTCAACCCCTCATCATTAGTCACCACTGTTATTCCCGATTGCTTGGGAACTACTTGAGTTGGACTAACCGACTTGCTATCAGAGATGGGATAAATGATGCATGCATCTAACAATTTTAAAACTTCATTTTTCACCACCTCTTTCATAGTAGGGTTAAGTCGTCTTTGAGGATCTCTACGGGGGCTAGCTCCTTCTTCTAAGTGGATCCTATGGGAAAATATTAAGGGGCTAATACCTTTAATGTCAGCTATAGTCCAACCTAATACAGATTTGTGCTCACATAACATATTAATCAATTTTTCTTCTTGTGAGCTATCAAGCACATCAGAAATAATAACAAGAAATGTATCACCTGGTCCGAGGAATGCATGTTTAAGTCCCTCAGGCAGTGGAGCTAGGTCAACTTTCGGAGTTTCCACGGTGGATGGTTGTGGTTTCTGTCTGTCCTTTGTTAACTCCTCAAAGCATGGTTGCCATTGTCGCCCTCCTTTATCCTTTAACCCTGAAACAACAGAAATATCAAAACATTGTCAGGATAAAGTGAATTCTCAAAATCAGAAATAGAAAGGAGGTACTCTAAGGTTTCAGAATCTGCGCTCAGGAGCGCCTTCTCTGATATCAGCGTGTCTATCATGTAGGTATGATGACACTCATCATCATCACGTGGTTGCTTGCTAATATTGAATATGTTGACCTCCAGAGTCATGTTCCCAAAAGACAGCTTCATTAGACTGTTCCTGCAATTGATAAGAGCGTTAGCTGTGGCAAGAAACGGTCTACCTAAAATAATCGAAACTGTAGACTCCATATTAACCGCAAAATGAGTATCTAAAATAAGAAAGTCGACGGGATAGTAAAACTTATCAATCTGAAGCAAGACATTCTCGACTATTCCTCTTGGCTTCTTAACCGATCTATCGGCCAATTGTAGTACCACGGATGTGGGTTTAATCTCTCCTAGACCCAGTTGCAAGTAAATAGAATATGACATCAGATTTACACTTGCCCCTAAATCCAACAAGGCTTGGCCGAACTCATGAGTCCCAATCTGGCAGGTGACTGTAGGACACCCTGGATCTTTGTACTTGGGTGGTGTCCTTTGCTCAATCACCGCGCTTACCTGTTCTGTCAAAAAGGCAGTCTTCTTGACATGATGTTTCCTCTTGATAGTGCATAGATTCTTGATGACCCTCGCATAAGTTGGTACCTGTTTAATCACATGCAACAAAGGTAAGTTAATTTTAACCTGTTTCAAGTGTTCTAGAATCTCACCATGCATTTTCGATTTTTTTCGAGTAGGTCGTAGTGTTTGAGGAAAAGGAACTGAAACTGGAATGTTCTTGTTGGGCTCATCCTCAGGGATGCTCTCCTTTGCACTTGGGGAGGTGCCTATAGTCGTGGACGAGCTTGACCCATCTAAAATCTTACCACTCCGAGTAGCGTTGGCATTAACCTCTTTGACATTCTGAGAGTCTGAAGTAGAGGTTTGTGCCATAAGTTGTCCCTTCGGATTTGCTTGAGGCTGTGACGGAAATTGGCCCCGAGCTTGTACTGTTAATGAACTTGTCAGCTTGGTTATTTGGCTTTTGATCTCCTTGTTCTCCTCTGCAATCTGTGTCAATGCAACCTCAAATTTTTGATTAGTTTTACCTTGTGCCTCTATAAATGCATGTAATGTGTCTGATAAGGAATTTCTGTTAGATTGTGCATTGTATGGAGGTGCAGGGTATGACCTAGGTGGTTGTGCCTGTGAGTGTGTAGGTTGGTCGGCCTCGGACCTCCAGCCAAAGTTAGGGTGATCTCTCCAGCCAGAATTGTAAGTGTTAGAAAATGGTGAATAAGGCTTCTTGTACATCCCTAAGGCGTTACATTGTTCCTCATAAACCCCTCTCATCTCAGTCAAGGTTGGGCAATCCTGTGCGAAGTGTTCAACTCCCCCGCATATAAAACATGCGTCCTGTAGCTCAACTCTGGCAACAGTGTGTGTGGGCCTACCATCCTTGGTCTTAAGTGCCTCTAACTCCCTAGTTACTTTATCCAGTTGGGCTCTAAGGCTATCCTCTTCCCTAAGTTGGTAAACTCCAGCTGGGCGTGTTCTATCTGTGCTCTCAGTAGCACTTGGACCAGTCCAAGTATGAGCCTTTTCAGCCAAGTCATTCAGGTACTCAATGGCCTCGTCAGGGTCCTTTTGCAAAAACTCTCAATTACACATCATCTCAACGATTTGACGTTTTCTACTGGTGAACCCTCATAAAAATAACTGACTAAGCGCCAACTCTCATACCCATGGTGTGGGCATGTATTCAAAATATCCTTGAACCTTTCCCACACTTGATATAATGTCTCGCTATTCTTTTGGGTGAAGGTAGAAATCTGTCTTTTCAGACCGTTGGTTTTGTGGTGAGGAAAGTATTTATTAAAAGGTTTTGTGGTGAGGAAAGTATTTATTAAAAAATGCTTGGGTCATCTCTTCCCATGAACCTATAGACCTTGGTCGCAAAGAGTATAGCCAACTCTTCGCTTTTTCCTTAAGGAAAAAAGGAAAAAACCTTAGTCTAACCGAGTCTACAGCCTCAACTTTGTTGTGAAAAGTGGCCACAACTTTCTCGAATTCCCTAATGTGAACATAAGGATTCTCACTCTCTAGGCCATGAAAAGTGGGGTAATAATTGTATCATACCCGGCTTAAAATCTAGCTTTGGTGTACTTGGTGCAAACATGATACATGATGGAATAGCAGTGCGCGTGGGGTGGAAATAGTCCTTTAGCGACCGAACATGGTCATCTTCGTGATTACTCATGGTGTTAGAATTAAAAGTAGAACTTAATTTGGTCTCAATGTGAATTTGTGGGTGTTCTAAATTTGAGATCCTAATTAGTCTCCCTAAGTGGTCTCTATTCCAACTCACTCCCCCAATGTCTTTATTTTTTTGTTTTTTTTTTTTTTTGCAAATTTTTTTTAGAAATAAAATAAAATAAAAATAAAAATTAAACTGGACCTAAAACCTAAAAATAGAATAAAATAAAATAAAACAATGAGCAAGAAAAGATAATACCCGAAACCTTCCTTGTAGAATGACGATTATTCCCCGGCAACGGCGCCAAAATTTGATTACGCCCAAACAGTACACACGGTCAATTGCAGTAAAGAATGGGGTGTCGATCCCACGAGGAAAAACGATCTACAAAACAAGGTCAAGGAAAAAAAACTACGCAAAACTAAATGTAAGAAATTTTAGCAATTCTAAAATATGGAATTAAATTTAGTTTAATAAAAATCAAGTTTGGAGAAGTCACAAGGTTCCAAGAATCCCTCCTAGATTTCACGCGCCAACTTGTATTGATTCGCTATGATGACTCGATTACGTGTTTCACATCCCAAACAATATAATCGGAAAAATAGTCTTTAATGCATTAATATATCCTAATGTAAATGGATTTTAGATTTCACTTTTTCTAGAAAACACAAAGGTTGGTCATATGTGATATCCTAAACTAACGATATATCTTGTCGCGCCCCGACCCGCCACGGGAATCGCAGCGTGCCGATGCTTGAACTAACACGTACACAGGCGGATCATAACCGGCCACAACATCATAATATAACACATTCTTTATACGAGAAAGAAATGGAAATAAAAACTACGATAAAATTTTGAACAAAATAAGTATTTGATTCGCCCCGCTAGAGTCATAGCGACAAAACCAGTATACAAACATCTAGTATAGCAATATAGTACATCTGAAACACAGAGGAAGCAAAACATACCCGTACAGGGTGGACACAACCAAAAAGCACAAAACGCGCCTACAACGGAAATCGGGGCCTACGCGCCACGATCAGCAGGAACGCCAACACTGCCTGCACTCCAATAGAAGCACACCCCTTGCGGGGTCAGCAAAGTACAAAGCTAGCTGGTGCGAGCGAACTAAATACAAATAACAGAATACTATACAAGAAAAATTCATGCCAGACAACAATAAATAAACAACAAGTTCTAAAGTCTAAATCACACCGTGTCTCTAAGGATAATGTTTCTAAGTTCAAGCAACAACACAAACATTTCAGATTCCACAATAACTACAAGTTTTCAATATATGCCGATCATTACACGCGATTCAAACATGGTAAATATCAAACGATGGAAATAAAGACAATCTCATAATTCTTCCTAGTCTCCTAGGTATAGCAATCAGGTCGAAACCAAACATCCTGTAAAATTCTGTATAAGTGTCTCATATCGTAGGTATTCGCATACCCTACAAATGTGCCTCACCCAGACACATCCCACAACGTGCACCAGTACCACTTCGGGCTTGTTTGTATCCTAATGGGGTGCCATCTGCCAGGATACAAACTCAAACATCCCGAATGACTGGCCTAACACGGCCAACCTAACATAATCAAAATAAAGCGCACTGGGAGGGAAAGCGAGTAATCTCCAAAGCACGTCCTCCGGGACCCGTCCTACTGCACTCTATAGTGGCAAGTGCGTGCGGGAGCTCACTGCACCTCAGCAAGCTTGCCACATGCAATAGCGTCCACAATGTCAGGTGCGAGTCATCTCAAGCACCATCCAACTCACGATGCAAGCAAACTCCCAAGCATCGGCACAACAGGTATTATAGCGGGGTAAAGACACTTATACTACTATCCACATGCACAAATGACAAGTCTGTACATTACCAAAGGTACAGACGTGCAATCATAAACAATTCGGCAATTTTTATAAAACCACAACTATGCCAGGGTCCCAACATGACCCAATTCACCACAATAAATTTATTCGAGTCGATTATCATACATGCTCAAGACTCGGCAATCCACGGTAAAACCTGACATACTATGCAAACTCGAAAACAAAGCATACAAGTCTCATGTCATTACACCAAAGCCTAATCACACCAAAATTCCTTCACTATTCGTTTTCATTCAAGTATATCATGCTTTTCGGAAATCCAATGCATAATTCATTCCCAAATAACTAACACAATCCTCGAAATATCTGAAAACCCCGAATTTCGGATTTGGATTCAATTATACACAATCGACGGCATAATGTAAAAATTAAATTCAGGATTTCAAATAGTTATTTATCAAAATAAATATTATAATTCCACTCACCTGGGCGGAATGGATTTTCAAAACCCAATTCCTACCAGTCGAAGCTCCAAACACGCAAAACCACGAATGCGGGACCACAGAAAATTCTAAAACTGCAAGGCGGACTCGAAAATGAGCAAACAAGCCGAAGACTAAAAAGAATAAATAAATTACAAGCGGCGCGTGACTGAAAGAAAAACTTACAGGCAATAAAAATCGGCAAACACCCCGCCGAAACCCTCCCTACTCCGGTCTGATCGCTTCCAAACTGCACAACAGCCCGCAAATGAGTCTAAGGACACTCGGAGTCACGAAAGTGAGGCTCACCCATGCACCCAAAGCCCAGATTCACGCCGAAGAACCCTCCAAACAAACATGCACCCTGATATTTTGAAAATTTTCGGCCAACCCCAAAATCAACCTTGCATGTCGGTTCTAAGGGCTCCCAATGACGCCACCAAGGCCCCAACACGGCTGATCGGAGCTATGGAAACCGATCAAACCCCAAACCCAAATGAAAACTGATTTTTTTTTTCTGCAAAAAATCAGAGAAATGAAGAGGGGAAAGAATAGAGGAAGAAATGAGGAGGAGGAGGTGAGCTTGGGGGAGAAAAATCCACAAAACCACCGCACAAAAACTGCTGGAGGAAAGAACCTCCCGTAGCCTCGCTCACTGGAACGAAAAGAAAGAAAGAAAAGAGAGAGAAGAAGAAAAGGGGGGGGGGGGTCGTTTTTTCTCTTAAAGGGTGGGGGCTATGTGCCCCCACCACCTCTACTGAGTACACCCTGCCCAAAATTTTTTTTTTTCAAAAACACAGATATCACATCATACACACCTTAAACGAGATCTCGTCCTCGAGATCGGACAAAAGCCACAGCAAGAAAACCTAGGCAAAAAGCTCGGGGTATTTCTGTCTCATCTGGTCCTCCAGCTCCCAAGTCACGTCACCCGCTCGGTGGCTCCACTGAACCTTCACCATACAGATAATGTCTCCAGATCTTCAAAGCAAAGACTACGGCTGCCAACTCTAAATCATGTGTCAGATATTTTCGCTTGTGGGGTTTCAACTGTCGAGACGCATAGGCTACGACCTTCTTGCCTTGCATCAACACTCCACCCAATCCTGTACCGCAAGCATCAGTAAATACCACAAGTCGGCTACCAGGTGTCGGAATAGTCAACACTGGTGCTGAAGTCAACCGAAGCTTCAAAGTTTCAAAAGCTTCTTCACACTTTTCTGACCATACAAAAGGAACATTCTTCCTAGTTAACTGAGTGAGTGGTGCCGCAATCAAGGAAAATTTCTTGATAAACTGTCGGTAATAACCAGCCAAACCCAAAACTACGAATCTTTGTCATACTACTCGGTCGTCTCCAAGACTTCACTGCTTCGACCTTCTCGGGATCCACTGCAATACCTCCACTAGAAATGACATGCCCGAGAAATCGAACTTCAGGCTCCCAGAAATGACACTTACTGAACTTCGCATACAACTGATTTTCTCTAAGTGTCTGCAAAACAATGCGAAGGTGCTCTCTGTGCTCCTCTAAACTCCTCGAGTACACTAAGATATCGTCAATGAAGATTACCACAAACTTGTCCAAGTATGGACTGAACAATCTATTCATCAAATCCATGAAGAAAGCTGGTGCATTTGTCAATCCAAATGGCATGACTGGAAACTCATACAAGCCATAACGGGTCCGAAAAGCGGTAATTGAAATGGAATGTTCCTCAACTCTCATCTGATGATACCCAGACTGCAAATCTAACTGTGAAAACACTACGGCTCCCCTCAACTGATCCAATAGATCATCAATCCGAGGCAATGGATACTTATTCTTAATGGTAACTTTATTCAGATCTCGATAATCTATGCACATCCTCAATGATCCATCCTTCTTGGATACAAATATTGCTGGAGCTCCCCAAGGTGAATTGCTCAGACGAATAAACCCCTTACGAAGCAACTCATCAAGCTGTACTTTCATCTCTTCCAATTGCTTAGGTGCAAGCCTGTACGCTGATTTAGATATTGGTGCAGTACCAGGAACCAGGTCAATCCGAAACTCTACCTCACGACGAGGAGGGATACCAGGAATCTCCTGAAAGACATCAGGGAACTCACACACAACCTCTACAGAACTGGTGTCGGGACAAGAAATCTCAAGAGAGCTAAGAAAACTCGACATCAAAGAAACCGAATCGGGCTCACAAGCCAACACACGAGGCGAAGCATCAGGTGGCGCTAACATCACCGACCTATGCAAGCAATCAATGATCACCGGATGACTGGACAACCAATCCATCCCTAGAATCAAATGATAGCCCTCAAAATCCAAAACAATAAAGTCAAACACAAAGTTGTACCCCAACAAGGAAAACTCGAAATGGGGACAAAATTCTCACAACCAAATCGAACTGCCCAAGGGAGACACAACGCACAGGGGCTCCGACAAAGGCACTACCTCAAGGTTGTCTCTAACAACCAACTGTCTAGAAATAAAAGACCTAGATGCTCCTGTATCGAAAAGAGCCCTCAACAGGGAAGACGACGAATGCACAAAACCTGGCACACAACACATGTATCCTGAATCACATAACAACACACTAACATGCAATTTTTCCTACGCATAATGCACATAACACAAATCTTACTACATCTGGCACACACAAAACGACAATAAAAATAATAATAACATACCCTCAACATTTCCCTGACCGGGAATAGCTGCTAGGCTAACAGGCGGTGCTGGGAGAGGGACTCTCTGACCAATTCCAGACGCAGGTGCTAACTGTCCCTGAGGCGCCCTCTTCTGTGCTGGTCCATCCCTATTCTGAGGACAAAGTCTAGAAAAGTGCCCCAATTGTCCACAAGTATAACAAACTACATGCTCCCATCGATTTGTCTGACCTCTTGGACAATCACGGGCTACATGTCCCTCCTGACCACAAGTGAAGCAACCGCTCCTAGTTCCTGTCTGACCACCCCACCTAGGCTGTCTCTGTTGCTGCTACTGTCGATGATCTCTTCGAGAACGTTTGTCACCTCTGCGGTCTCTGCCAGTCCTAACTGGTCCCCCTCTACCAGGGTCTATCTGTTGGACCGCGGCACGCTTTGGCTGCTGTGCCTACTCAATTGTCTGGCTTCCTCGGCCAAACCTCTGACTGCATTCTGCACCTCTAGCTCGTCGAACCAAAGTCTCTTGTCTACACTCGGCGTCCACTCGCTCTTGACTCAAAGTGACGTCCACTAATCTCTCAAAAGGACGATCAATCATCACCATCAACTGTTTCCTTAGAAACGGGTTCAGACCACTCAAAAATTTCCTGTTCTTCTTCTCTGGTGTGTCTATAAAATAAGTTGCATAGCGGCTCAACTGTGTAAACTCGGCCAAGTATTCAGAAACAGATCTAGAACCCTGCTGTAAATGTAGAAACCTGTCCACTATCTCAGCTCTTGCAGAATCAGGAACAAAACGTTGTTCAAACACCTGGCAAAATGTATCCCACTGCATCTCTGACACATCACGGCTCTGCTTCACTGAATCCCACCAGTACATAGCCTCTCCGTCAAACTGGTGTGCTGCTAACTCAGTACGTTGTATAGGTGTCAGCACCATCCTCTCAAATATGAGCTCTACCTTACGGATCCACCGATCCGCAGCTAGAGAATCTTCAGTACCATCAAATCTTTCACCACCCAAGCTGAGGAAATCCCTGTTGCGCCGAGTAAACGGATCCTCTGACTGACTGCCCTGCCTCATATTCTGTGCCAACTGGGTCATCATTTCCATGAAAGCCTGAGAGATATCCTCCCCAGCAGTGCCTGATCCCTCACCCTGGGATCTCTTACCACGTGCCATCACCAAACAACCTATACGAAAAAGAAAACACACATACCATACATCAAACAACACAACAAAAGTCCTAACTCCTCTACCCAATTCACTCAAGAAAGTGGTATACGATGATGTTCTATGTGAACCGGTAAACAATGGCTCAGATGCCAAGCTCTGTCACGCCTCGACCCGCCACGGGAATCGCAGCGTGCCGATGCGTGAACTAACACATACACAGGCTGATCGTAACCGGCCACAACATCATAATATAACACATTCTTGATACGAGAAAGAAACGGAAATAAAAACTACGATAAAATTTTGAAAAAAAATAAGTATATTTGATTCGCCCCGCCAGAGTCATAGCGACAAATCCAGTATACAAACATCTAGTATAGCAATATAGTACATCTGAGACACAGAGGAAGCAAAACATACCCGTACAGGGTGGACACAACCAAAAAGCACAAAACGCGCCTACAACGGAAACCGGGGCCTACGCGCCACGATCAGCAAGAACGCCAATACTGCCTGCACTCCAATAGAAGCACACCCCTTGCGGGGTCAGCAAAGCACAAAGCTAGCTGGTGCGAGCGAACTAAATACAAATAACAGAATACTATACAAGAAAAATTCATGCCAGACAACAATAAATAAACAACAAGTTCTAAAGTCTAAATCACACCGTGTCTCTAAGGATAATGTTTCTAAGTTCAAGCAACAACACAAACATTTCAGATTCCACAATAACTACAAGTTTTCAATATATGTCGATCATTACACGCGATTCAAACAAGGTAAATATCAAACGATGGAAATAAAGACAATCTCATAATTCTTCCTAGTCTCCTAGGTATAGCAATCAGGTCGAAACCAAACATGCTGTAAAATTTTGTATAAGTGTCTCATATCGTAGGTATCCGCATACCCTACGAATGTGTCTCACCCAGACACATCTCACAACGTGCACCAGTACCACTTCGGGCTTGTTTGTATCCTAATGGGGTGCCATCTGCCAGGATACAAACTCAAACATCCCGAACGACTGGCCTAACACGGCCAACCTAACATAATCAAAATCAAGCGCGCTGGGAGGGAAAGCGAGTAATCTCCAAAGCACGTCCTCCGGGACCCGTCCTACTGCACTCTATAGTGGCAAGTGCATGCGGGAGCTCACCGCACCTCAGCAAGCTTGCCACTTGCAATAACGTCCACAATGTCAGGTGCGAGTCATCTCAAGCACCATCCAACTCACGATGCAAGCAAGCTCCCAAGCATCGGCACAACAGGCACTATAGCGGGGTAAAGACACTTATACTACTATCCACATGCACAAATGACAAGTCTGTACATAACCAAAGGTACAGACGTGCAATCATAAACAATTCGGCAATTTTTATAAAACCACAACTATGCCAGGGTCCCAACATGACCCAATTCACCACAATAAATTTATTCGAGTCGATTATCATACATGCTCAAGACTCGGCAATCCACGATTAAACATGACATACTATGCAAACTCGAAAACAAAGCATACAAGTCTCATGTCATTACACCAAAGCCTAATCACACCAAAATTCCTTCACTATTCGTTTTCATTCAAGTATATCATGCTTTTCGGAAATCTAATGCATAATTCATTCACAAATAACTAACACAATCCTCGAAATATCTGAAAACCCCGAATTTCGGATTTGGATTCAATTATACACAATCGAAAGCATAATGTAAAAATTAAATTCAGGATTTCAAATTATTATTTATCAAAATAAATATTATAATTCCACACACCTGGGCGGAATGGATTTTCAAAACCCAATTCCTACCGGTCGAAGCTCCAAACACGCAAAACCACGAATGCGGGACCACAGAAAATTCTAAAACTGCAAGGCGGACTCGAAAATGAGCAAACAAGCCGAAGACTAAAATAAATAAATAAATTACAAGCGGCGCGTGACTGAAAGAAAGACTTACAGGCAATAAAAATCGGCAAACACCCAGGCGAAACCCAAAGTTTGGCGAAAAAGTGCCAAAACCCTCCCTACTCCGGTCTGATCGCTTCCAAACTGCACAACAGCCCGCAAATGAGTCTAAGGAAAATCGGAGTCACGAAAGTGAGGCTCACCCACCCACTTAAAGCCCGGATTCACGCCGAAGAACCCTCCAAACAAACATGCACCCTGATTTTTTGAAAAAATTCGGCCAACCCCAAAATCAACCTTGCATGTCTATTCTAAGGGCTCCCAATGACGCCACCAAGGCCCCAACACGGCTGATCGGAGCTATGGAAACCGATCAAACCCCAAACCCAAATGAAAACTGATTTTTTTTTTCTGCAAAAAATCAGAGAAATGAAGAGGGGAAAGAAGAGAGGAAGAAATGAGGAGGAGGAGGTGAGCTTGGGGGAGAAAAATCCACAAAACCACCGCACAAAAACTGCTGGAGGAAGAACCTCCCGTCGCCTCGCTCACTGGAACGAAAAGAAAGAAAGAAAAGGGAGAGAAGAAGAAAAGGGGGGGGGGGGGGGGGGGGGTCGTTTTGTCTCTTAAAGGGTGGGTGGCTATGTGCCCCCACCACCTCTACTGAGTACACCTCGCCCAAAATCTTTTTTTTTTTTGATAAACGCAGATATCACATATCTGGAGACAATAACGTAATAAAAGACGATCACATATAACTAACCTACCGGAATCAATTTATCCTTAAAAATTCCACACGTAAGAAAAACGTGACTAAACTTATATGGAGAACAAAAATGAATAATTAAGCTAAAATGCACTATTCGAAACACTAACAAACATAAGTTAGGAGGTATATTATGTAATAATTATGTGAATATCACCTTCTTCAATCCTTCGAAAGCGTGTTGGCATTTTGAACTCCAATCCCAACTTCGTCCCTTCTTGAACAAGTCTGTCAATGAAGCGGCTATGGAAGAGTAGCCTTTGATGAACCTTCTATAATAGTTCACCAAGCCAATGAAAGATCTTAACTCGGTGACTTTGGTCGATGGTTCCCATTCTTGGATGGCTTGTACCTTAGACTTGTCCATACGAAGCTTGCCCTTGCCAATGATATGACCCAATAATGTCACCTCCTCTTGGGCAAATGAGCACTTCTCCTTTTTGAAATAGAGCTCGTTCTCCTTGAAGGTTTGGAACACTTGCCTCAAGTGATCCACATGTTCCTCCATTGTCTTACTATAAATCACAATGTCATCAAGGTACACAACTACGAACCGATCAAGGTAAGGAGCTAGTACCTTATTCATTAGAGTGCAAAATGTGGTCGGCGCATTAGTTAAACCAAATGGCATGACTAAGAACTCGTAAGACCCGTACCTTGTAACACATGCCGTCTTTGGTTCATCTCCTTCGGCTATGCGGACTTGATAATATCCCGAGCGCAAGTCAAGCTTGGTAAAATACCTTGCATCACCAAGTTGATCAAAGAGACCCGCAATAAGTGGAATCGGGTACTTGTTCTTGATAGTGACCTTGTTGAGTGCCCGATAGTCAATACAAAGCCGTAGGGATCCATCATGTTTCTTTTGAAATAAGACCGGCGCACCATATGGAGCTTTGGAGGGTCGGATATAACCAGCATCTAGTAAATCCTTCAATTGTCTTCTTAACTCCTCGAGCTCAGGAGGTGTCATACGATAAGGAGCAAATGCGGGTGGCTTTGCTCCAATTCTAACTCAATAGCATGATCCACCTCTCTCCTTGGTGGAAGCTTCTTAGGCAATTCGGCAGGCATAACGTCCTTGTACTCCTTGAGAACATCTTGGACGACCTTAGGTGCATTCACCTCTCCATCCATGGGACCTTCGTCTTCCTTGAGGGTAGCCAAGTAAGTAGGCTCATTCCTCTTTACTCCTTTAGAAAGTTGGAGAGCGGACACCATTCTCTCCTTACTTATCTCCCGTACCACGGGCACAACACAAGGTTGTCCCTTCTCCATGATGCACATGGTGTTGGCATATGGGACCAGGAACGATTTCACCATGTCCAAGAAATCTATACCCAAATAGAACTTGTGATCATCAATTGGGGCAATAGTTATGTCGATTTTACCTCGCCATTGTCCAAGCCGAATATCGGTGCCACGAGCTATTCCTTCAATTGGGAGACTTTTAGCATTGACTCCCTTGATATATCCTTTCTCCTTCGTATATGATAGGCCAATTTCTTCAGCAAAGTCTTTGGCCATGTAGACTGTGTCGACTCCGGTATCCACCATGGCTTTCAAAGTCTTGTCCCCGATCTTGGTCTCCACATACATCCTTCCACGTGGTTGTTCTTCGACCTTAGCTTGAATGGCACTTAGGAGATTCATTGAGGCGATCCTCCTTTGCTTTTTCCTCCATGACAAGCGCGGCAAGTTTCCCCCAGTTGGGACACTCAAATGCCCGATGGGATCCACTACATAAGAAGCAAGATATCTTTTTGGGTGATCCATCCCCTTGTCTTTGGAGTACTTGTGTTCCTTGGAGGACTTCTCTTTGTCTCCCCCACCTTTGCCATCATTACTCGGCCTTTTCCCTTGCCCCTTGGATGAGTCCTTTCTCTTGAACTCAATCAATGATTCGGCTGCAGCCATAGCCGTTGCAAGGTCTTGCACACCTCGCCTCTTCAATTCCAACTTGGCCCAACCCGTTAGGCCATCAAGGAAGCTAAACAAAACATCATTTTCTCCCATGTCAGGAATCTCCAAGAGCAACTCCGAGAACTCCTTCACATACTCCCTTATGTGGCCTTCCTTATGTTGAAGGCGACGAAGCTTGGCCCTAACTTCGTTTTCGGCATCCTCCGGGTAGAGTTGTCTCTTGAGTTCCTTCGTGAATTCTTCCCAAGTGTCGATGGTGCACAATCCTTTCTTGACATCATCAGACCTTCTGTGCCACCAAACTGTAGCAACATCATTTAAATATAAGGAGACACTACGTACATTTGATGCTTCATCTATTATGCCAACCGCATCAAAGTAGCGCTTCATGTTCCACAAGAAGTTGTCGATCTCCCTTGCACTCCTTGCCCCACCATAGGCCTTAGGTTTGGGAGCTTCGACTCTATGAGTGATTGTCCCTGGTGTAGTCCCACCATTGGCTACCGCAGCCATACACACACTGAGTTGAGTTTCTATCTTTTCAACTCTTTCCCTGTAAGCATACATCTCCGCATCTTTGGCAACAATTTGGGGTTCAAGGGACTCGATCTTCTTAGACACCATGTCCACTAATGCGTTCAAGGCTCCTTGCATCTCTTCCCGGAGCTCTTGGTCCTCCCCATTGGACGTTTGCCCCTCGATGCGTTGGTCCATGTCATCGACTTTCTCCCTCAAGTCGGACATGGTGGCACACAACTTAGCCAACCTTTCATCCATCGCAGCGATCATGTCCTTCGACTTGTCCTTGCGGACTTTCCCACCTTTGTCGTTGTTGCCAGTTGCTGGGTTGTTGACCTCTGACGACATTTTCTTGTGTAGGATGATTTCACCAACCTTGCCAAACTTTGCTCTGATACCAACTGTCACGGGCTTTCTTTTCACAAGTACTTCCCGTATGGCACTAGCAAACTTTGCCCCGACTTATCAAAGAAAGCTAGTCAGCCTTGCCCACAAAAGACTTACTTAGACTTTGGAAAACTAAGCAAGCTAAGAACACACAAGAGAGCTTAAGAGAACTAGAACTTGTATTGCTTGAATTCTCTGAGGTGATTACAACAAATGAGGCCTTAGCCTATTTATACAACTCCACCTCCTCAATAGACGGTGGTGATCAATTTGATCTAACGGTCTACAATGAACTTCTACACACTTCCTTAGAAATATCTAAGGACTAGAATCCTATGGAACTCTATAAAATTTTATGGAAGGTTCTAGAGAACTCTCTCTAAAACAATGTGGAATACTCTACATTATTTACACTTGCCAACCTCACTTGGCTAGGCAAGAAGATAGTTATGACATTTGGCAAAGCAACCCGCAGTAGTCAGGGGCGCAGCCACAACAGGGAGAGGAATAAAGAGCAAAAAAAGCACATGACCTCATTTTCTACTTTAT
Source organism: Berberis vulgaris (assembly GCA_963556465.1). Lineage (NCBI taxonomy): Eukaryota > Viridiplantae > Streptophyta > Magnoliopsida > Ranunculales > Berberidaceae > Berberis > Berberis vulgaris. The sequence goes on from OY747134.1 coordinate 73,419,655, forward strand.
TCACAAAGAAACTTTGTTGCGTGAAATCAAGCATCTTCAACTAATTTATGGTACTTCTACTAACATTAACATGTGTGACACATTGTATTAGACCAAGAAGAATATATATAAATTTTCATGTTTTCACATCTTAACATATAACGAATTGAGTTTTCTAATACAATTGTTGGAAGTGGAGTCACAGGAACTGCTTTGATGTTAATTGTTACTTTGTTGATTTAAAATCTTTGTTCTTTGAAGTTGTCAACCTATGGAACCGTAGGTACATAATTGAAAATAAAATTAAAAAGTTGATACTAATTACTAACACCAAGGGTCATTAACATGTAACCAGCTTTCAAACGTCTGTGGGTTGCATCTGATTTCATTGATAATGAAAACCTATAGACCCAAATTGGCACATTTCAGGAAACTACATTCTCCATTTTTTTTTTTTTTTAAATTAACCACCAGTGGGGAGGGGCAACTATGGAATGCCAGACCTTTATTACTTATCAAAAATTGACTTACAAACGCTACGGGGGTACATTACGACGTTACCCGTATTGAAAAACCACACAAAATTCAGAACAAAAACTTGTCCTGAATACAAAGCTAATACTAGCTAGAAAAGCTGTAAACACCAAAAAGAAAAGAATCTAACCAATTGCATCCGGAGAGGAGAAACATGACCCATCCAAAGCTAATACTAGCTACGCGGATCCGATCTTGGGGAGGGCCATCTGAATCTCAAGAAAACAAATGCGCGGAGTTTTTTTCCAGTCAATAAACACTCAAATGAGGTCTTCTTGTCTTCTTAGCAACTCCAATGGCTTGAATTCAATTCAAGTTTGCTGCCTGATTCGTGCGTTCCTGCAAGCCGAACCAAAAGCAGCCTGACCACAGTCCGCATTCTCGCCCCATGGATGAGGACAAAGCGTAAAAACAGAGTGGAGGCAGACACCGAAAGTGCCTGGCGCACTTGCAGTTCAGCCAATACCCAGTCGTTGGCCTGTTTCGCACGTGAGCGCCCCTGCAGTCCAACCCAACAGCAGCATGGCACAGCGAGCAGCGGGACGCAAACGTCCCACAGTCCGCATTCTCGCCCCAGCTGAATGCCCCAACATTCTCGCAGCCGGTGTGCAAGATCAGGTAGAGCCACGAAGGCCCGTAAAAGCTACCTCTACGCATCCCCATGGCGAATGTACGCCGTATGCAATCTGTCAAGCATGATCACGCCTGCCACTCTCCTAGGAAAATCAATCCCAACGAAATAAGCAGTCCTATGGTCTCGTTGTGCTCTATCCGCTAACGCATCCGCCACCGCATTGGCCTCTCTATAGATATGTTGGCAATCTAGCGTCATTGTCTCTGCCAACAACTTACACTACAAAAAATCTATCTTTTACCAACAAAATTATTGCTACGAAAATTGATTTCCTTGTTAATATTGTAGCATTGTCAACGAATAAAAAAAATTCCTTGAAAAAACCATAAACTTGTTACTGTTTTCCAACAAAATATATTTTGTAGGAAACATTCCTTGTTAAATAGGTGGCGGGAAACATTCCCTCCAAACCCAATTTCTCGCCAAATTGATTTAACAGTGAAGTTATTTTTATGGCCACAAAATACTTGTTCCTTGGTAATTATGACATCATCTGAAATGAAATATTTTGTTGCTAAAGAAGACTAATTTTAACAACAAATCACTTTCCTTGTTAACGAATATTAAATCTTATTCATCCCTCTTTAGTAAGGAAATATGTTTTCCTAAACAATAATCACATTATTAGTAATGATTCGATTCGTTGATAATGATTGATAATTTTTTTCATTAGGTTTTTTCTTGTTAAAGCTCGTTTATTAATTTATAGCAACAAAGTAATATTTCGTTGAAAATTGTTACACTATTGGCAACATTTTTTATTTTGTCGGAAACAATATCTTTTATAATGAAGTCTTTGTAACTATGAAATAAGATTTTGTTGGTAATTATAACATTGTTCGTAACAAATTGTTTTCAAGGTAAAAACTGATAATTATTTTCATAAAAATTTGTTTCTCATTAAAGTTCACTAACTATTTTATAGCGACAAGTCATTATTTTGTTGGAAATTGGTATACTCATTACAAAAAAAGAAATTATTTACTAACAAATTTTATTTTCCTTGTTAATATGTTACTATTTCTAACAAAAATAAATTTCATTGAAAAAACCATAGAGTTGTTACTTTTTGTAGCAAAATCTATTTTGTTGGCAACTTTTCTTTGTAAAAAGGTGGCGAAAAATATTTATTCCAAAACCAATTTCCCACAAACATTATTTAGCAACAAAATATTTCTATTTCAACGAAATTTTAGTTTGTTAGTTATAATGACGTCATTTACAATAAATTATTTCATTGCTAATAAATATTAATATTATTGACAAACATTTTCTTAGTAAATGCACTATAACACTTGTTCGTGTCTCTTCAACAATGAAACTAAATTTTCTCTAGTTAATTACCACGTTATTGCAACGATTTATTTGGTAACTTATAATGAATTTTTTTTCATGAAATTTTTTTATATTTAAAGCTCATAGCTTCTTTATAGTGGAAAAATATCAATTCGTTGAAATTTTTTATTAGTAGCATTGATATTATTTCATCTGAAAAACCAAATAAAATTTATTTAACAATACAACATTATTTTACTGTTAATTATAATATTAATGGTAACAATTTATTTCGTTGCTAAATACTGATAAAATTTTCATGAACTTTTTTCTTATTAAGGCTCATTTTCTTATTTACAACAATTTAATTTTATTTCATTGGGGATATAACCAATTTCAATAACATATAGCATTGAAATGCTATTACTATTGTGTTGCTAATTATAATGGTGTTATTGTGAAATTTTGTTTCATTGCTAAAAGTGGTAGATATTTAACATAAATCTTATAATCGTGAAAATATTTAGTTCTAATTTATAGTGACGAAATATTATATATTGGTCTCTATTATATACGTAGCAATAATTTTTTTATTGCAAAAAATGAGTAATTTGATTTAATAAGCTATAAAGTTGTTTCACACAACACAATTATTCAAATAGCTCAATTGGTAAATATTGCAACAGATTTTACTATAAGTCAGGAGTTCGATTCCCGTTGAGCCTAAAAATAAATATATTATATATGGAATTTCATAGTGGGGTCTTATCATCAAGAGTGGTGTAGAGTTTGGGAAGTAGTGGGTGGTGTCCTTTGAGTTTGAGACCTAGATTAGGTTGTCTCTTAGACAACTTTAATATATAAATTTTTTATTGAAAATAATTTCCTTGGTAATTGGTAACGATACTGATGACAACTTTCGTTGATATTCATGCATTTTACCAACAAAAAGGTTCTATGATAAAGATTGTTACATTTGCCAACGACAATTTTCCTTGATGATTTTAAGATTTTTCGAGAAAATTTTTGTAGGTAAATAAAATAGTTCTTGCAACAAACAATTTGTTGGTAACGATATTTGATTTTTACCAACGAGTTTCCTTGCTAGTTGTCAATATTACCAATAAAATATTTTTTTGACTTAGCATCCCTTTTACCAACAAAAACTGTAATTCCTTGGCAAATACCTTCAGCTACGGGGATGCCTCCAGGAACCCACCAACGAATTTTTTCCTTGTTAAAATTAGTTTTCAACAAAATTTTGAGTTTTGTCAAGGACATTTTTTCTTGAAAAATGCCTTAATTGTTGTAGTGTTAATTTCTTTCAAAATATTCTCCAAATGCCATGGGATTTTCAAACCACAAACAAGTTCCGAGTCCGTTTGGACTACCACATTTTTGAAACCCCAGGCGAGACAAAGACGGAGGCCCTCAACTAGAGCCAAAATTTCCGCTTTATTGTTGGATCCTGCACCAAAAAATATTTGTTTTCCCACAACACAAAAACCCCGAGAGTCTCTAATAATCACACCGCCGGATGCCTTGTCCTTGCGGGAGGAACCATCCACATTAAGCGCAACAAAATCTATGGGAGGGGTGCCAAAAAACAATTCTAACGAACTTCCGTCTAACGAACTTCCTTCTAACGGGGAGCACATCCAACCACAAAGCCCGTAAGGGGGCCTTGTTACTGCTAACTTGCTTGGGGATTATAAAATTATTTGCCAATCGCAACTGACGCCTAATGTTCAAAATCGCAAAGGCAGGATTTGGGGGAGCATTTTCATAAACACATTTGCATCTTTGTTTCCAAATTTCCCATAAAATGAACATAGGAGTAAGAAAGAATAACACACGTGTCTGCGAATTGTGTTTAGCTCTCTTGAACCAAATTACTAGCACCGTTGAGATTTCTGCTGGTCGCCGTAGATGTACTTCAAAAATCCTGTCAAAGTGACTCCACACCTGCATCGCCAATTCTCCGTCTAGAAAGAGATGATTCAAAGATTCTCGCTTTGGCGAGTTACAACAACGGCATCTAGAGGCCAGGCTCAAACCACATCTGTATAATTCCTCATCCACTGGCACTCCTCTACGAAGTAATTTCCAAACAAATACTGATATTTTGGAAGGAAGAATGTCCTGCCAAAGCTTAGGACTTAATGCATTGACCTTCTCATGTTTGCGTAACAGTTCATAGGCCGACTGAAGGGAAAAGAGCCCATTCAGATTTGGAACCCACACACACGTGTCCTCCTCATGGGCCTCACCACGTAATCTATCTGCAAAAAGACCACGCGCCAAGCTTCTGAGATCTGGATGGACCAATTCAAGAAAAGGTCTCCCAAGCTATTCAAAGCAACGCCTCGTAGCCAGTATTTGCTCCTCATAAAGGTAGCCCATAAAGAGTCCGAAGTAAGAAGTCTCCAAAGAGCCTTGATTCAAAAAGCCTCCATCACAACCGTCAAGTCTCTAACTCCCAAACCTTCTTTCGCCTGTGGAAAACAAATTTTAGCGCATGACATCCATATTTTCTTTAGTCGGCCTTCACAATCCCCCCAAAAGAAGTCCGCCAACAAACTATTAATACGAGATAAAACTTTCCTTGGTACACACATGGTACTAAGAATATAAATAGGAATCGAGCTAAGAACATGCTTAATCAAGATTAATCTGCCTCCTGGAGATAACAATTTTGCCTTCCATCCCTGAATACGAGCCTGAATCTTAGTAATTAGATCTTCAAAATATGAGATTTTAACTCTCCCTTGGAACACTGGCCCGCCCAAATATTTCAATGGAGCAACGTGAAATTGAAAACCTGTACAACTCTTCAAAGCCACAATGCGCTCCGCTGCTGCCTTGTCATCCAAACTAAAAGAACTTTTACCCTCATTAATTTTCTGCCCCGAGGTCGAACAGTATCTTCGCAGGAACTCCATGCATCCCATGACTGAGGACTTTCTGCCATTTAAAAAAATCAAAGTGTCATCTGCATACAGAAGGTGGGAAATAGGACTGCAATTCCTGGGAGTATAATAATACCCAATTTTGCCATTCTCAAAAGCTGCTTTCAATCCCCTACTCAACACTTTAGAGGCAATAATGAAAAGAAACGGGGAAAGATGGTCTCCTTGCCTTAAACCCCTAGTGGATCTGAAAAAACCTTTGTAAGCTCCCTGGAGCAAAACCAAAAATCCACAAAAAGCTATACAGTTGGAGATGAGGTGGCGGATTCTACCATTAAAGCCAAATTTTTTAAGAACTGCGAGCAAGAAGTTCCATTCCATTCTATCATATGCTTTCTCCATGTCAATTTTCAGCACCACATTGCCTCCAAAAACCTTTCTGTTAATGTCTCTAATCAATTCCTGCGCCAGGCCAATATTTTCACCAATGAACCTTCCTTTGACAAAAGCCCCCTGCTCCTGAGAAATCAACCTTGGCAAGATATCTACCAACCTATTGCAAAGGATTTTACTGAAGATCTTATAGATCACATTGCACAGACTGATTGGGCGAAAATCAGAAAAGGAACCTGGATTCTCAATTTTAGGAATCAAAGCCATGAAATTCGCCGAAAAGGACGATGGCATTGCCTCCCCTTCAAAAAATTGTATAGCTACCTCCCAAATATCCATACTCAAAACCTCCCAACAAGACTGAAAGAAATCAGCAGTAAAGCCATCCGGTCATGGCGCACTATTTTTGGGAATGTCGAAAACAGCATCTCTCACTTCCGCCAAGGAAGGTCGTTTGACCAAAAGCTCGAATTGACCAGGTTCCAACAACTTCGGGATACAAGTTAACAAATCTGTATCCACCATACAATCACCTTGAGAAGACATCAGATTAGCAAAAAACTCATTGGCTTTGTCAAGAATCTCACCAGGTTCCGAAATAATTCTACCGCACGGTAAAGTAATCTGATTGATGGCTCATCGCTTTTGTTTGGACTTGGTGGAAGCAAAAAAGTATTTAGTGCAGGCATCCCCCTCCTTGAACTCTTTTTCACCTGATTTTTGAAGCCAGTAAAGCTCTTCCTGTTTGAGAGCTAGTCTGTACTCTGCCTGACATCGGTGTAAGTTGCAGCAAGCCTGGACATCCCAGTTAGCATCAACATTTAGACCATTATTATTGGTATTCGCAAAACCCGCCAAAAGTGTTGTTTCCCACTGTTGCATTTCATCTTCTAACGCTCAGATTCTGCTGAACACATTGCCAAAGACCGTCCTATTCCACTGTATAAGAGCTCGTCGTGTCAGTTTAAGTTTGGCATCCACTCTATCAATGGGTCTCATGGTACCCATGTCAGTCAACCACGTGTCCTTTACCAGATCCAAAAACTCAGGATGTGTCGTCCACATATTAAGGAACCGAAAAGGAGCAAAACCGAGTTTTGATTGAGTTGGCATGGATGCCAACAGCGGAGAATGATCTGAAAAAGTTCCGCTGAGATGTTCCACTTTAGGACTACCCAAATCCGTCAACTAAGCTGAATTAACAAAGATCCTATCAAATCTGGCCCAAATACGCTCACTGCCCCGCCTGTTATTGCACCAAGTGAGTCGAGGACCCGAGAATCCACAATCAATTAAGCCACTGTGTTCAATACAGTCAGAAAAATGTGACATGCTTGCCATGGACGACTCCACCCCCCCTACTTTTTCGCCCGAATGCAAATAAGTGTTAAAATCTCCTCCGACCATCCAAGGAATGTCATGATTTGCAGCAAAATTGGCCATATTCAACCATAGATCCCTTTTTATCCACAGAGCATTTAGCATATCCACCACCGAGAGGGCAAGGGAAGTATCCCAAAGAATCCAAATCTTGCCGCCAACAGTGTCGTTCGAGGCAAAGCCACCAAGGTGGAGCTTGTTGCCAATCTCCATAAATCTACTAGTATCAATCATAGGCTCCGCAATCATAAGAATTTTGACTTTATGATCCACCACCATATTTTTTAACCTCCTCCTCGTGGCCTTATTACCAACCCCACGAGCATTCCAAAACATAAAATTTTCCATCATCTTAAACACGGGAGGAAGATTTACCCCTCTTAGTCTTACGACGATTGCCCGGAGGGACCGCCAATTTGACTTTGTTCTGAAGATCCTCATCGGAGTGCGCCCCCAAAGTTAAATCGTTGATACCTTGTGGTTCCGACCCAACTCCGATTCCGACGCAGCCTCGTCACTATCATCTGTGGCGCTATCAAGTGTATTAGTGGTCATTAATTTTTTCTTTTTTCGAAAAGCATGGCTCTCCTTGACCAATTAGATTGCGACATCATACAAAACGCTCCCATCCTTGTCGTTCCTTGCTGCCGCGGGTTGTGCTCGCTTGGCCAGGACTTCTGTCAACTGTTCCATCACTGTCGGCTTCACCGTGCCGGGCCCTAATTCCTGTGTCATTCCAGTCGACTTTGTTTGCATCACTAAACGAGAATCCCGGATATTAGAAGAATCGCCAACTGCGATTAATTCACGTGCTGCGTGGGGTAACACGTCCCCTGGGTTGGGGCCGTGGACTGGCCGTGAACTGACTGAGGCGCCGCGGACTGGCCGAGGGCTGGCTGAGGTCGTGGACTAGCCGTAGACTGGCCGTGGGCAGGCTGAGGCCGTGGACTGGCCGTGGGCAGGCTGAGGCCGTGGACAGGCCGTGATCTGGCTTGGGTTGTGGTCTGACTGGTGTCTTGCTCGAGCCATGGTCGGGCTGGGGCTCCGGTTTGGCTGGGGCCCTGGACGGGGTGGGGCCGTGAGCTGGCTGAGCCATTTCCCCTATGGGGATGCAGGGAATAGCCAGGTTGGCAGTTGGAGCTGGCTGGGGCGGTGTAGACATTTGCACAAACTCCACTGTCTCCACCAAATGCACTTCATCTGCATGTAGTGACGGCTGTTCTTGAAAACCAGTAACCTTTGCAATCTCCGAAATTGTATACCCCGCCTCTAGGAGGCATTCCTCCGTAGATTCTGGAAAGAGCTCGGCATTATCTGGTACCTTTTTCTCACTTTCATCAACATCAGGAAAATTTGTAAGCGACTCAAATTTGTTGGACAACACCACCTTACCCGGATCCATGGCCACCGGCCTCTTCTCCCCAACTTCCTCATTAATCTCCTCCCCCCTGACTATTCTTTGCGCCACTCGGACCTGCTGCAGGATTGGGAGGCTTAGCTTTTTTGATAACGGGGACATATTGTTGCTTGATAGTGTTGGGTTCAACCTTTGGCTTGGTCACCTTCTCATTACCAAGATTCGAGGCTTTCCCTCCGCCCTTAAGACCTGGTTTTTTTCTACAAAACTCCTCTTGGTGCCCTATCAACAAACAAAAATCACAGTATTTGAATCCAGGATATTCTATCTTCTGCCAGAAACTCCTATTATTGGCCCTGTCAATCCAAACTCTAGTTGGTAATTTCTCCGCCAAAGTCATCTCCACGCAAACACGGGCAAAGCCCGGGCGTGACAGGCAACGAGTATGATCATCCATCCGCAAAAAACTACCAAAAGAGTTCACAATTGCTTTTAAAATAGGGGGATGAAATAAATGCAAAGGTAAGTTAGGCAACTCTACCCATAACGGCATCGAGATTGGGTCCTCCTTCAAACTGAAACCATCATGCCATCAAAAAGCTTTGAACCGAACTCCACGAATAAAAAAGGAGTCTCTCGACAGAACTTTCTTTGCTTCCACCTCAGATTGAAGTCGGACTAACACGTGCCGTTGATTTAGTAAACCGAGCGAAAAATCGCCTAAAATGCCCCAAGTTTTGTGAATCGAATCTCGAATATCTGCCAAAGTTGGTCGGTAACTGGAGAATTTTAGGACAATCACGTGTTTTTTCATGAAAGCTTCTCCACGTACTTCATCCGTGGCCGTGATTCCGATTGCTGGTGCTCCCTCTTTGCGAAAACGAGTTCCTTCGACCAGATTCTCTGCAGTGTCGTCCACCAAAGATTTTCCCAAAATCTGGGCGAAAAAGGGCTTAGAGGGCGGCACTGTTTCCCCATGACCAGGTCCCGTGGGGGGAGGGGAGGTGGCTTGAGCCGCTGACTCGTGTAGCCTCTAGGCGGCGGAGGTTGGGGTTGGCCAAACCACTGCTGTAATTGATAGTGGGGATTGACTCCCAAGGACGATGGACGTCTAGGATGAAAGGATCAAGAAATTTTTTAGAAATACCCAAACGGCCCTTTCAATCGCCTCAGAGCTCTCCTCTTTTTATGTCCATTCAGATGGGTGTCACATTCTCCATTTCAAAACTTGAACACTATAAAAACTTTGAAGAGTACTAATGGAAAAAATTTGGGTAGCAAAAAAAAAAAAAAAAAAAAAAAAAAAACTTTTTAACATCAATATTAGAATGATCTTGTTAATGACAACTCTTTTCCTATAACATTAAACTCTAATATAAAGTGCTTAGACATTTTCTCAAACTCTTAAGTCTTAACCCTCCACTTAAATATACATAATATGGATATGTGGACTGATGCTACAACAAAAATGGCTTTTAATGACATCTATTCAAATGCAAATTTAAGTGGATTTTCTAAAATGCATTGTATTCTTTAGTACTTTGATTTAAAGCAATTTTAAAATTACATTGCTACACAGCGAATGAATGGCGACATTTCACCCACACTGCTATTTGACATAAACAACTTTATCAGTAGTAAGATGTGTAAATCCACTTAAAAAAAATAAAAAAATTGACTTAGCTCAGAAATTTGTGACAATAAATTTTCAATGTTCATAAGTGGTTGGGAATGAGGTGTTGTTATCAAATTTCTTCTACTACTTAAATTTTGAAAACAAGTGCAAAACTTAAATTTCATTGAAAATTATGATTCATAAGCAAATGAAACCCTTAAATTCATTGATAAAATTTTGAAACTTGATTCAGATCACTTCACTCCCCAGTCCAAAGCAAAGACTGTGTCTGGTTATTCAAACAAAAGCAATTACAGCTTCGCGCATTGCTCTCTATATTTATATGGGCATCTCCCTGTGTTCAAGAGCAATATAGAGACTTCAGTATCTATGGAGGTAAGGAAGTGGGAGGACTTAGAAACAGATTGCTTGGTGAAAGTGTTTGAGAAAGTTGAGTTAAAATCTTTGTTATATTCTGTTGTCTATGTTTGCAAGTCATGGCACAGGGTTACTTTATTTCCAGGCTGTTGGAAATTTCTTAATTTCAGGGAGCTCGAAAGGGATATATGCTGTTTATTTCTTCCGTGTTTTTTGTTAGAAGAGTATATGACCACATTGATAAAAATTGTAGTTCGTCGCAGTCATGGAAATGCAGTAAGGGCAGAGCTTCCGCGTCGTTGTATGTCAAAAGCTCTGGCTTACATTTCAGATGGGTAAAAGCCCAATAAAAATTGGAATGTCATCTTCAACGTTATTTCACATTTTTTTTTCCCATCTACTTTGTTTACGCTCTACCCTTCTATGAAATTGGATTCTACATAAACATATAAGACATGTGAAACTTTATTTTCTTATGGAACGGATTCTGGATTTCTACATTTCTAAACATGCTTGCAATGGCTGTCCTCACTTCTCTGTTTCTTTTAAAAAAAAAATTTAATATACAAGGATTTGTTAATTTTCTATTTGCAGGTGCCCAAACTTGAAAGCTCTGAGATTGCCATCCTCAGTGATCAGAGAACACGAGTGTCGAATCTCGGAATTGATTGGAAATTTGAAGAACTTGGAGATGTTACACTTGGGTAATACTACTGGGCCTTTGTTCAAAGAAATTCTCACTGAAGTCAATATCAACTGCAGGAACTTTGTAGCCCTTGAAGCTATTGTGTACACTGTAGATGCTGAAGACATAGTTGCCTTAATACCCAATATCAAGCATTTGGTCCTAAAAGGGAGTTACCTAAATCCAGAAGATCTAATGCTTATATTGGCTAGTTGCAGAAAATTGGAGTTAATGGATGTAAGGGGCTGTGCTGGGTTTAAGGTAGAGAATGAGATACTGAAGATGGCTGCTCATGTCAAAAGTTTCATATCTCAGGGTGGTGACATTGATGGTTGTGACGATGAAGATGAAGACTGTGATGATTCTGATTACTCAAGCACTTATGACTATGAAGTTATCTCAGATCGTTATGATTCTGATTGAATACTTTGGACTATGTTCTCAATGTTGAGTACGGCCATATAAGAAGGATTTTTTCATGAAATATTTGTTTTGAGCAATGAATTAACTTCAATTTTGTATTCAGATTGAAGATAGATAGGATCAGTAGCGGCCCTGAGGGCACCACACCTCAGGGGCACTAAGTTTTTCAAAAAAAAAGTTTCAAGTTTAACCCTTCCTGCACCTTTATATATATATATATATATTTAATTCTATGTAAAAAACGGGATACCATTTCGAGAGTTTGCCTTGGGCATAAAAAATGCCAGGGCTGGCCCTGGGTACGTAGGATGATAAAAGCTCACATTTTATGAGCATTAAATATTTTGGAGCTTGATGTTTATAGACTTTATAAATTGTAGTGCATAATTTATTTGTGTAATTGCCAACAATTTACTGAAATCTCAAATTCCAGAGTGCGTGGCAGAAAATCTAGACTAGTGTCATGGTGATGCACCTTTAACAATAACAATAGAGAGGGTCAAATTTGTTGAGTGTCTATAGTGGGCTGCCGTCCCCCAATTTATCCAAAACTTTCATAATACTTTAGGATTAGAGGGTCCCTGTAGGAGATGTTTCTTATGCCAAGATGCCGTCCGTAGCTGCCGATTAATTAGTCTGTGAGGGGCTAAGGTATCCACGAGATGGTCCCTATTTGAAGACAATTTTTTTATTTTTTATTTTTGAAATCAGACCAAATTTCACTAATGAAAATCAAAGCAGAACAACAAAGTTAATTACAATATGGATACAAGGAAATGGGAAGACTTGGAGAGAGACTGTTTGGTTAAAGTGTTTGAGAAAGTTGGCCTCAAATCTTTGATCTTTGATGTCTCTTGTGTTTGCAAGGCATGGTATGCAGCCACCTTAGTTCCAGACTGCTGGAAATCTCTTGATTTCGAGGAGCTTGAAAGTGAGGAATGTTTAGACTTCTTAAAAATTGATCTCATGGAAGACCACAAGAGATATCCTTTCATTCCATTGATGAAGTTTGCTGTTGATCGTAGTTTAGGGACTGCCATCATGGTTTCCCTTCCGTCTTCTGGGTCAGAAGAAATGTTGGATTACATTTCAGACTCGTAAGTTAACATGTTTAATTTTGACTTGTTGTTCTTGTATAGTATCCATATCTAAATTATTACTTCTGTTTTTGTAGGTGTCCGTCCCTGAAAATCCTAAATCTGTATTTTGGACGAGTTCAAGATTTCTGTGAACCGCGTATCTCAAAATACGTCGGAAAATGGAAAGATTTGGAAATCTTGATCTTCAGTAACATTGGCAGTTGCTTTGAGGAGCTTCTCACTGAAATCAGTATTAACTGCAACAAGTTTTTGGGTTTTGAGACAGGCGCTTATCTTGGATTAGAGAAGGCAACAGCCATAGTTGCTTCACTTCCAAAGATTAAGCACTTGGGTCTCAGGATGAGTTATCTTCCTAGAGAAGTTCTAATGGTGCTTTTAACAGGTTGTAGAGAACTGGAGTTATTGGATGTAAGTGAGTGTTTGGGTTTCGAAGCAGATGATGAAGAGATATTGAAAATGGCATCTCATATCAAGAAATTCATATCAGAGGGGGCGTCGATTTATGGTAACATTGAAGACTGGTGATGAATTCAGCCACCTTTACTTATATCAAGAAATATTTATATCAAAAAGTTAAATTCTTTGAATGTTACTCTAGTTTCAATGTGTAAGTAATCTTTGTGAGAAACTATTTGGTAAATGTTCCTCCTGTCTTTAGTTTTTGTTGCAAGGAGTAAAGTGCTTGTTACCACAGTACCCAAATCTGATTACTTGATTGCTTGCTATTAGGTTCGTTATCTAATATAATTTTTATTTTTTTATGGCTAAGATTAAATACCTCATGAAATGAAAATCCATAATTCTAATTGCTATGGGAATAGCATTTAATTGATCTATGCCTGTAATTTTTTTTTTTTATGATTAAGATTGATTACAATCGATTACGTTCCATAATAACACTGTCCTAGGCCCCAATACAGGAACATTTTTATTTGGCTCGATTGATTTTTTATTTTTATTTTTATTTTTATGTATGCCACTTAGAAGTAGCTTTAAATGATCATAAACCATCAAATAAGTGAACTATGCACCGTCCACCTAAAAAATAAACGGGTTATGCTCTGATTGATAAAGGGAATAATATTCCTCAAAATAGTGAGCATGGATTTATTAGTGCACAAAGGACACATCTAAAGCAAATTATGTGTAAATTTCACATAAAAAGCATAATTCCAAAATAAAACTATTATAAATTTTTTTTTTCCCAGTTTATATTGGATAGAGTTTAACTATCATTTTAAATTTTAATTGAGTTTAACACTTATTTTTTAACAAAACCGTCAGGTCAACGACATTTTGACCGGTCAATATTTATTTAATAATTGAAATACCTTTAACTCTAGTTACACATTACCTTAGCATTACAAAATTCATAAAAGATTATCCAAAGGTTTCAGATATTTCATACCGATCTCAAGGCAATCCTAAAAGACTCATTTCTCTTCCTCTTCCTCCAACTTTTCTTCAAAAAACCATTGTCCTTGACCCTCCTTCATCTTTTGCTATTTCCTTTCACCGCCATGAAATTCACACACCTCATCCCTGATATTTCTCCTCCCATCATTGTTACACCCATCTAAACTACACATGATTTAAACAATTTCATACAATTTATAATGCATCCATCCAAACAATTTTCATTCAATTGATAATTACTTACGCCTTTTGATAATCCATCCTTTTGATAATACTTATGGCTCTCTGTTAGAGATTTTGGGAAAATGTTTAGACTAGCATCAAGAATGAGGTGCATGATATGTCTCTGATTCTCTTATTTCAACAATCATACATCTGTGTTATTTTGTTCAATCGCATGACAATATTGTCTAAGATTAAACTCTTTGCAATTGGATTGGGTCGGGACTTTCAATCTCTAGTGTGTAATGAACTTTCCTTTAAGTGATTCTACGGTCATCTGCATAATTTCAACCCTTTTTTTTTTTTTTGGTGGTGACAACAAAAAACTATTCTGCAAGCTCACAAGCAAAACCAAATGAACATGTTTGAATGGGCAAGACATATTACAAAAGATTTTTCCACGCTGCAGTCCCTTAATTAAAGAATCCTCCCAATACCGCCTTCGATGCCAAAAGCTGCTCTCTCGAAACATCAAAGTGGACATTGTAGTTTGCATTCTATTCATATATGCATAAGAAAATCATAACCAATTTGGAAGAGTTGACATCCTAATGTTTGTGCATCTGTTTGTACGTTTGTCTGAGATTCAATCGCTTTCAAAACACTATCATCACATACAAATCAGAGACTACCTTCACATTTTGTTGACAACTAAATCACTTTCAAGAGCAACATGGATACCATATCAATTCATTATTTGGCATACTCGATGGACGGGCTTTTCATCTCGCGATTTTGATCTTGTTCTGTCTCAATTTTTTTGAATTCTTTTGGTATTGATCAAACTCATTCCGATCTAGACTGGGATGGTATCGGAATGAAGATTTTAAATCCCGAACTTATTTTTTTAATATTTATTATTATTAATTTTAATCAAACTACTCTTCTAAAGAAATTTAGAATGTATTCAAATTAAATTAAAGATTATTTTCCATTTGGCCCTCATTAGTTTATAACTATTCATGTTTAACCCTCATTAGTTCTTGTATCCTAGTCTAACCCCAATGACCGTCAGTTCAACTACGTTAACTCGCAAACTCCATCCAAAATTTTCAAAATGACAAACTTACCCTTATTTATTGATTTTTGAAACAAAACGAAATTATAATCCTTGATCGACCCCCATTTTTGTTAAAAAAAATGTGCAAACCACGTGCATAGGGGTAAGTTGGTCATTTTCAAAATTTGGGATAGAGTTGTGAGTCAATGTAATTGAACTCACGGTCGTGGGGGTTAGACTGGAATACAAAAACTAATGGGGTCAAACATGAATAGTAATAAACTAATGGGATCAAATGAAAAATAATCTTTAAATCAAAACATTTACTATTTAAAAATTTGTTTGATTTGATACTCTTTGTTTCGATAGAAACTTCATTTTGGATAATTTAGGTCAAAGAGAATTCATGAAAATTTATGATTTTTCACATTTTAGATCAGTAATTAAAACCAATGATAGTTTGTTTTACTTTTGCACTATGAGTTATATGTACAACTACTATTGGTTTGTGTATCACATAAATAATACTTAACATAATTTTTTTTTTATTTAATTGGACCATAAAATTTACATGACATTTAATATTGTTACAATGATAGTTATATGTACATAAATTTGACATTACTATATAGTACCTACTCATTCCGAACCCGTTTGGGATGGGACGAGGTCAGGATGAAGTTTATTCCGTCTCGATCTCGAACAAACAAGATGGGATAAAAATTAAGTCCATCCCATCCCGTGCCCACCCCTAATATATTCTACCAGGAAAACCCATTGCCAATTTGATATTCAAGATACATGGTCGAATCAGCGCCATTCATGCTTTTATCATTCTTCCACAGCAGGGGGGGGGGGGGGGGGGGGTTCTGTCTTTGTCGCAACAGGAGGAAGGAGATCGTCCCGAAGAGGAGGAAGGAGGTGTGTTTTCTTTTGGGCTAAACTATGGTTTAACTTAAGGTAAAGGTAAAAAGGTTCGAAAATTAATCTTGACCGGTTAATGACGCAGCGGTTCAGTCAGAAAGCGAGGGTTAGATTTAAATAGTTTTCAAAATGAGTGTTAAGCTCTAATAGGCATAAACTAATGAGTGTTAAACTCAAAAAAATAAAAAATAACTGTAATCTAATGCACTTTACGTTGTATGTATTTCAATACTAAGACACATTCAAGCAAAGACCATGAATCCATATTTTGAAAAATCAAAGTTTGATGATGATTAATTGTGACAATTATAAAATATAATTTTTTTTCCTAATTATTTACAATTTTAATCGAGTTTGACCTATTATCACGACTCTATGAAAAATACGCTATTTCAATACAAGTTAGGTCAGTGATTTGTTTTGGTTGGGAAGGCATCCTTTGTATTTGATTTCAAGAAGACCATTACATGCACCCATGTAGTCATGTTTGCCATTAACATATAACATACAATCTCTGGTCCTATTGGAGACACAGTGTATGCAGTCATTCCTTTATGAGATAGATTATCATCACAATTCATCCAATTACAAAATACGAACCACAATCAGAATCGCAAATTGTAATCCCATCCATTTAACTCAAAATATAAATTGTGTATTATTATACCAATAAAAGCTTGTCCGCCTTTATAAAAGAAACAGTAAATAATTTTCAAGGAATCCGATTGTTGAGCCTAAAGCTATAGTTTAGTTTGTCAAAGGCTTTGCCAATCCTTGGATACTTGTAATTTACACAATTTCATTGGTTAGGCAAGCAGAAATTCTTAATTGCCTGGCTAACCTGACTTGGGGGCAAAAATATAATATTATCCTCTTCTTTAAACATACACTCTAAAAAGGTATTTAAAGAGGTTGGTGCTAGGGCGCACCGGTTTTTTACCTGGTATTTCGCCTGGATGGTGCTAGGCACGTGCACCATCCACGCATGCCAAGCACGTGCGATTAAGGTGAGGAAAAAAAAAAAACAAAAACAAAGAACCCAAATCGCCAGAGAAGAAGTTTTCTCTAGCAAGCAAACCGAATCCAAAACCCTAAATCTATTTGTGTAATCAATCGAATCCATATCAATCCAATCCAATCCAAGAAGAACACAACACAAAGGTATTTTTCTCCATTTCTTTCTCTCCTTTTGATTTTGAAATGCTATCCCTTTCTTTCAACCAAACCGAATCAATTTGGTGATTTTCACTTTGATTCAACCAAACCGAATCAATTTGATCTTTAAAATAGATCAATAAAATGTTAAGTTAAAATAGGAAAGAAATGCTATCCCTAGTCGACAAATAGGAACTTCTAGGGTTTGTAGAACCACAAATTAATGTTTTTGCAGACTAACTATATTCAAAATGTTCGAGTTGAAATTCTAAAAACAGCTAATTCTAATCTTCAACCACATTCTAAACAATAGAGATTTTAACAATAAAAATCTAGAACCTCATTACCCAAATAAAACATCTCATTTCAATGTACTGAAACATTTTAGGCTTTCCTGAGTGTTGTATGATTAGCAATTGTATTGTTAGCCTATATATATATTATTGTTAACTTCAGTATAGTAGTATTAGAGATTTAATGGGGTTTTGCTTGTGTTGAATTTTTCATATTTTCAGGGATGGATACATTAGAAAATAATGAATGTATGGAAAATGAAGAATTTTTAGATGAGATAAAAGAGCCTTGCATAGGGATGGAATTTAACAATATTGAAGAGTTTCAGTCGTATTATCATGATTATGGTAATAAAAAAGGATTTCCAGTGAGAGTAAGGTCGACTGAAAAAGATGTGGATGGAAATTCTAGATATGTTATTCTTGCATGTGGTCGGACTGGGACATCAAAAAGTAAAGCAGAAAGTGTTATAAAATTGCGTCCCATGGGTAAATGTGGTTGTAAGGCTAAGATGAGAGGTCGTATACGCCCTGATGGAACAGTGAAAGTGACAACAGTAAGTGATGAGCACAATCATGATTTGAGCCCTGGAAAATCGAGATATTATTCTAAAAATCGAGTTATGAGCCAATATGTGAAGAAGAGACTTGAATATAATGATAGGGCGGGCATTAGGCCAAATAAGAGTTTTACTTCGTGTGTGGTTGAAGCTGGTGGGAATGATAATATGACATTTTCCCAAAAAGATTGTTACAACTATCTGCATAAAATAAGGCAGTTGAGACTTGGTGAGGGGGATGCGTCGGCACTTCATAACTACTTTCAAAAGATGCAAGCCAACAATGCTGAATTTTTCTATTTGATGGATTTGGATGAAACAGGGAGGTTAAGAAATGTATTTTGGGCTGATGCATGGAGTAGAGCAGCTTACAAGGAGTTTGGTGATGCCATTACTTTTGACACTACGTACTTAACTAATAAGTACGAAATGCCATTTGCTCCTTTTGTTGGGGTGAATCATCATGGTCAGTCAATACTTCTTGGATGTGGATTGATCTGTAGTGAGACAGTAGAAGAGTTTGTTTGGCTTTTCAAATCTTGGCTCGTGTGTATGAATGATCGTGCTCCAGATGCTATAATCACTGATCAGGATAGAGCAATGAAGAGAGCCATCGAAATTGTGTTTCCCAACACACGCCATAGATGGTGCCTATGACATATTATGAAAAAGTTGCCTGAAAAACTTTCGGGTTGCAATCAATATGAGGCTATAAAGTTTGCAATGCAACGAGCAGTTTATGATTCCCTGTCTCATGAAGAGTTTGAAGAATATTGGTATGGGTTCATTGAGAAATTTAACCTTCAAAATAATGATTGGTTGAGTGGATTATACAATGAAAGAATTCGTTGGGTACCAACATTTCAGAGGAATACTTTTTGGGCAGGAATGTCTTCAACACAAAGGAGTGAAAGTATGAATGCTTTCTTAAATGGTTATGTAAATTCAAAGACCACTCTAAAGCAATTTGTAGAACAATATGAGAATGCACTACGAAGTAAGGTTCAAAAAGAAGTTGAAGAAGACTTTAAATCCTTTAACCGTTGGCTTCCTTGCATTACTCCGTACCCATTTGAGAAAAAATTTCAAGCTGCCTACACCACAAATAAATTTAATGAGTTTCAAACAGAGATTGCAGGAAGATTATGTTGTGCAGTTAATCATGTCAACGAGTACGATGGCTTTCAGGTTTATTATGTTTCGAAAGACAGGTTGATAGGAAGCGCATACAGATCAATCAATTTTAAGGTTTATTTTAATAATGACGACTTCAATATTCAGTGCAATTGTCAGTTGTTTGAGTTTAGGGGGATTTTATGCAAACATATTTTATCGGTATTGTCTCAAAAGAGGATTAATGTTTTACCTGAAAAATTTATTCTTCAAAGGTGGAGGAAAGATGTTAAGAGGTGTCATAAGAAGGTTAAAATTGTATATTCAGATTGGGCAATGAAGCCTGAAAATGAACGGTTTGATGAGATGTGCAGTCTCTTTTATGAAATGGCTGACATAGCTTCCGAGGATCAAAAGGAGACAAACAATGTTAAACAGTGGTTACAAATGAAGCTTCGTGAACTAAAGATATCAAAAGGTGATGGTGATGTCAATGTTGAGCCAGAGGGGTTGTTCGGAGTTGGCGCTAAAAGTAGTGCTGAAATTCATAGTCCATTGCATGTTCGTTGCAAAGGACGACGTTCTACGTCGAGGATGCAATCTACAATGGAAAAAGCCTGTAAAAAGAAGAAGAAGAAGAAGAAGAAAGAAACTCAAAAAGAGAATAATTTGGTAGGTTTACTTGTTTGTTTTGCTTCAATGAATATATATATTTTTTCAATTCAAGATAATATATTTTCAATTTGACATGTCATTTGTAGGGTTCTACCCAAGTTGGATTTGAAAGTTCACAATTTATGACACAGCTTTCAGCTACGCAGGTTTGTCTTTAGTACAAAGATTATTCACTTTTGATTTGCCCCGCTATGATTGTTAACTATGATTAACGTGTTTGTCGTTTTGAAGGGTGAAAGTATGGGGTCATATTATTCACAACCTAGTGGACTTGGTCAGGTTTACTCACTTATATCACAGGTACATAATTTACATGTTTATTGTCATTTTAACAACCACATAAAGATTGTAAGCCTTAATCATTTATTTTTGCAGCGACCAACTTCTAGCAACGACATGGAGTCGTACAGAGATTGTACAGATATTGCAAATGAATTCTCCAACCCTGAAAGAGATCATTCAAACATAGTGTCAGACATATGGAAGCGTTGAGGATCCAGTTCATGCAGTTTCATTGTTGCAAGTCATGAGTTTCATGTAATGTTCAGTGTTTCAGGGTGTAATGTCGGGTTTTCAGGGTGTAATTTCAGTTTTTCAGGGTGTAAACTCGTATAATTTGCTATGTAATTTCCAGTGTTTTTCAGTTTTTCCAGTGTTTACTGTCAGAAATTTTTAGTATCTCAGTGTTTTTATCAGTGTTTATCATTGTTTTTTCAGAAAATTTCCAGTGTTTTTTTCTGACAGAAAATTTCCATGCTAATTTTCATGTCAGAAATTTTTTTCTCACAGAAATTTTATCAGAAATTTTCCAATGTTTACAGTCAGAATTCTTATAGAAATTTTCATGATAATCTTCATCTGTCCAGAAATTTTCCGGTGTTTATCTAAACTGTCAGAAAATTTCACAGAAATTGCTGTCAGAATTCTTATAGCAATTTTCCAGTGTTCACTATTTTTGCAGAAAATTTTCCAGTGTTCACTGTTTTTGCAGAAATTGCTGTCAGAATTCTTATAACAATTTTCCAGAAAATTTCCAGTAATTCTTATAGAAACTCTTATAGCAATTCAGTGTTTATCATGCTAATCCAGTGTTTATCATGCTAATCCAGTGTTTATCATGCTAATCTTCATCTGATAGCAATTTCACAATAGCAACATTGCAAAATTACATAAGAATTTCTGACAGTGATTCACTGTTTTTGCAATCCAGTGTTTATCATGCTAATCTTCATCTTATAAAAACTATGTCATCAGAAATTTCACAATAGCAACATTGCAACATAGCAATCCCAACACTGGAAACATTGCAAAATTTCTGACAGTTTTATATGGAAACATAGCAACTCTGTCTCTGTTTTCCTGATAATTTCCTGCACCATACATAAACATAGCATTTCCTGCACCATACATAAACATAGCAACATAGCAACACTGTCAATAGCAACATAGCAACAGAAACATAGCATCTCAGGAACTCTGTCTCTGTTTTCCTGATAATTTCCTGCACCATACATAAACATAGCATTTCCTGCACCATACATAAACATAGCAACACTGTCAATAGCATTTCCTGATAATTTCTTGCTCTGATTTTTCAACATAAAAACATAGCACCATACATAAGCACCATACATAAACATATCAACACTGTCAGTTTTATGCAACAACATAGCAACATTGACTTAGAAACAACATACAATAGCAACACACCATAGAAATAACAAAACAGAATAATATATCATCCAAGATCTTCAAATTCATTTACAATCCAAAACATATTCATTTACATCTCACATACTATCCAAGACCTTAAAAAACAAAAGTACAAGAATTAATAAAACTACTACTAATATACTGTTGATAAGGTCCTTAGTAAAAGCCCAAGTATCGTGGAGTTGATTGTCATGAGCTTGATTGCGACGACCCTCGGGAGCATTATTGGGTTGGTCCACCACTTCTTCAGTGTCGTTTGTTCTTGACTCCCTTGTTCTTGTTCTTGATTGGTGCTCTATTCTCGACGCTTGTTCTCTTTCTCTTCTCGACGCTTGTTCTCTTTCTCTTCTCGCCTCCTGCTCCTTCCACATTTCATAATCTTCAACCGCTTCTTCAAGTGAATTGAAACCCTTGTAGACAACATCCGTATATCCGTTTACTTGGAGTGCGCAACTTGACCAAGTAACATAAATGCCAGGAACATGCCCACGATAAACAACATAAGCTACGTATGCCATTGCTGCGTTGGCAAAGTAACAGATGTTAGTTGGCTCTAAACCAAAATCAAAACTTTACAACACTGATCACAACATAAGAAACATAAAACTTTAAACATAATCAAGATTGGTTTTTTTTTTTTTACTCTGAACTTCTATACTTTTCCCATTTGAAAGCCTACTTCACCAATGATATATAGCAACTCCATGATATAAGCCTACATTCATGCACTTTAAACATAATCATCATCATCTTGCCCAGACAAAGAACCTGTCAAAAAGATTTATATGATCCAACTCCATTGATATATAAGCCTACATTGTCAAAAAGATTTATAAGCCTACATTGTCATACATTGTCAAAAAGATTTATAAGCCTACATTCATTGATATATAGCAACTCCATATATCTTTTCTCTTTTGGCTTTCCTTTTCTTGTTTGAAATTTGAATGGATTAGTTTCTTTCATTATGCACTGAAAATTCAGAGAAAATCCACTGAAAATTCATATTGCTAACAACAAATGAATTGTGTTGATTTACAATTGAAAAATAAGGAAGTCCACTGAAAATTCAGAGCAAATCCACTGAAAATACATATTGCTAACAGCAACACTGAAAATCCACTGAAAAACCACTGAAAAACCATCATCTTCATTTCTGAAAACAAGGAAGTGATTGAGTTACAATTGAAATAGCATTCCAGAAATTGAAATAGCATTCCAGAAATTCATATTGCTAACAAAAAAAAAAATGAAATAGCATTCACTTAACAAAGAAATAACATTCACTTAACAAAGAAATAGCATTCACTCAAGTGCAAGTTCAAAACACAAATTCCAAAACTAAACTAAACAGAAAACGATTTCAAATTTTTTTTCATTATACCTCGCTTACGAAGATTCCTAACCCGAAGCAGCCTCACGAAGATTCCTATCGAAATTGGATCTAGGGTTTATGTGAAAGAGGGAACCCAAATGCTTTCTCTGTCGATTTACAATTTGTCGCAGGATGATCTCGCAGTTGCAGCTGAAGCCGATTGGTTTCTTGCGTGATTGGATCTAGGGTTTCAATCTCCTTTGGATCTAGGGTTTATGAGAAAGAGGGAACCCGATTGGTTTCTTGCGTGATTGGATCTAGGGTTTCAATCTCGTTTGGAGCTAGGGTTTATGTGAGAAAGAGGCAAACTGTTGTCTTTCGATTCTGGAATTTGGTTGTTTTTTTTTTTTTTTCCCCACTTTAAAGGCACGTGGGATGATGCACGTGCTTGGCACCATCCAGGCAAAATTCCAGGTAAAAAATCGGTGCATTTTAGAATTGTTGCAAAATTATATTTCGGTCCCAAGCCCGGTAGAGGTGCTGTCAGGCAAAACATCTGTACCCAAACTGGGACGCATCATTTTTTAAATTTGAGAATATCCAGTCCAAGATTACACGCTGTCTCGTCTTTTGGGAGTCGCAGCGGTGGCATAGCACAACAACCAACGGCTCTTTTACCCAAAAGTTGAAAACAAAACACAGAGAGAGAGTGAGTCGGTGACCCCACCAACTCATGACTCATCATTTAAAACGTGTCTTTTCCATATCAGATGACCGTTACCTTTCTCCAATCCCCATTTCAGGCTTCTTCCTTTCCTCTTCACTTCACTTCACTCAGCTCTTCAACCCAAAATCTCTGTTGCTTGTTTGTATGGAACGGATGAAGAAGCTGTTCGGATTCTCAACCTTGTGGTGCGGAGGCTTCAAATCTTCTAAATGGTACGTACCCTTTTCTTTCTTCAATTTCCCTCAATTTGTTCTTCTTGCTCTTCTTCTGTTTCTTGAATTTCAAAACCCTAATTTTTTTGATTTATGTCTGGAAATCGAACAGCAAGACAACTGCGAAGCTGGCGACAGCGAGGATAAAGTTGCTGAGGAACAAGAGAGAGGTGGTGGTGAGGCAGATGAGGCGCGACATTGCCTTGCTTATTCAATCCAACCAAGATGCCACTGCCAGGATCCGAGTCAGTACCCCTTGTCTTGTTTCTCTGATTTTTTTTTTTTTTTGGTGGAATTTTATCTAATAAAGTTTCAATGTTTAGTGTTTCTTGGTTTTGATTTTGGTGAACCTAGATTGTTTATGTAAATTCTTCAAGGGAAAAAAGATTGTATTCGAAGTAAATTTTAGTTTTTTCTTTACCTCTATAGGTGCAACCCTGAAGTTTTATGATCTCAGTCTTGCTAGATTCTTCGTTAGAAATTGGTTGCTGATCGGGATTGTCGGCAATTAGGTGATTAAGTATAGTACAAGGAAAATGACCCACAATGAGATTCTCAAGTTCATCTTGGTTACCAATTGAAAAGTAATGATTGTGAGTTTGGCATGTATCTTGTCCATAAATCCATGAAAATAGTCATTTCTATTGCTTCTGTTTGGGATTGAAACGCTTTTGCTTGCCTCATCCTCTTGTCCTTGATGATTATCGATTTAGGAAGATGGTCCAAACTATTATGATATTGTACGTTTTGGGCTTAACCACCCGGCTTTAAAACATGTCATATCAAGGATTCAACCTTGCACATATATAATACATACCCTTCCATCACCCATGCCTATCATCTATTGTCCTTAAATTTCTCTTGTATGGACAATTACAATTATTGTAACTAATTTTTTTTTTGAAAGGCGAGTTGGGTTTTCAAGGATCCCATAACCTATCAAAGACCATAACTGGTCAACACACCATAAACTGATAAACATGGATCTCATAACCTATCAAAAACTGATAAACATGCCGCCGGCTGGATTTGAACCCATGACCTAATGGTATAATTATTGTAACTAATCATGAGAAAGTGGCTAAACTGAATTGCCACTAGGTGGGAGACTTCAGGGTAGACATTGAGTAATCATAAGAAAGTCACTAATATCAGTTGCTCCATAGAAGACTGCAGGGTAGAGATTGTGTGAGCCACTGTAGTTGCAGTGAGAGAATAGATTCCAAGAGTCCCTCCGAAGCACACAAAAGCATAGGATGGACATCCTATGACTAATTATCAATAATACCTGTTATGCACACAAAAGCCGGTTCTAAGAAACATTCATGTTGTTGTGGAGCTAGAGGAATCAATCCATGGGTGACTTATCCTGTTTGCTCTCCATGCTTTATCCTACATAGACAGTTACCCTAAACAAGAATGCTACATTCTAGTAATGACTTCCTTGAGAACGGAAAGCTCAAAGCATCTTGGAGAATGACAGAAGGTACAATCTGTGACAATCACACACCATGCCAATCATCTTCCCCAACTGATGGTCCTGCAAAGCACAGGAGTGGGCTCATATTGAACATTCTATAATCTGAAAAACTTGTAATGGAAGAAACCTGAACTTTGGTGCCATTTGTTGAAAATATTTATTATTTTCGAGACTGCAGTGAAATTTGTTGATTCAACCATATGTACAGGCCATTTATTCAAGAAAAAACATTCCTTTTTTCCTAGATCAGGTAGGAGCAGTTACTATCCTTAGTTACCTGATTGCTATATTACTTCTTATAAAAACATTTCTTGTTTTTGTAGGTTGAACATGTAATAAGAGAACAAAATATAATGGCAGCCAATGAGATCATTGAGCTGTTTTGTGAGCTTGTTGTGGCGCGACTTACGATTATAGCAAAACAAAGGTACTAACATCATCTCTTTCTTGCATAATGGCATTAATAGTAGGTCTGTTAACACAGATTGTACAATATTCCAGGGAATGCCCTGCAGATCTTAAAGAAGGAGTTTCAAGTCTGATATTTGCATCTCCGAGATGTTCAGATATGCCAGAACTTCTGCAACTCCGGGATATCTTCGAAAAGAAGTACGGGAAAGATTTTGTGTCTGCAGCAACAGAACTCCGCCCAAGTTGTGGTGTGAATCGCACCGTAAGTGTCAGTTCACTGATTGCAGATGCTGGTCTAACTTGTCTCCAGTTTCTGTTATTAAACCATGATGGAATCAACTATAGATAATTACCTTACAACTTTATGTAGCTCAAATTGATATTTTAGACTAATTGCTTTGTCTTCTGTATAGCTGATTGAGAAGCTGTCTGTTCGAGCTCCAACTGGTGAAGTGAAGCTCAAGTTCATGAAGGAGATAGCAAAGGAGTATCAAATTGAATGGGATCCAGCAGAATCAGAGAAGGAGCTTCTCAAGCCTCCGGAAGAGCCCATAGTGCGTGTCTCTCTCTCTCTCTCTCTGCTTGTGTTTTAATAATGAACACAATAGTGACAATGATTTACTACAGGAAGGATCAAGTAAATTTTTGAGCGCTGCTAGCATGCCTGTGAAGCCTGTGTCATCACAAGACAATAAGCTGAATCAGTCTGCTAATAGGTAATCACTCTCCATCTCAAGTTACTTTGGAAAGGGCTGTTAAAATATGTTTCTACATTTCCTTCTCTTGGCTATGCAGATTTTGCAATGATAAAGAAGAACAGACTATGGATTATGTTGATGCAGCTACAGCTGCAAATGCAGCTGCTCAGTCTGCAGAGAAAGCCGTGGCTGCTGCACAAGTAGCTGCTTATCTAGCTAACAGAAACACTCGTCAACTCTCACAGACAACTGGTTATAGCAACCATGCTGATGGTCTCGTTAATCCTTTATCAATTAAGAAACAGGTACCAGTTAACCCTAGCAGCCAGTCAGTGTATGAAGGTCCTCCCACTGAGGATCCTTATTATCTGGGAAACAATCACCAAGCCTCACAGACAACTGGTTTCAGCAACAGACCTGATGGCTTGTCAAACAACAAATATGTACATAGGAATTCTACTGGTTCTTCACGGTTGAGCAATTCACCAATAGACTCTCAAGATAGGGTTCATCACTCTGATCACCATGACGGTAGCTACAATATGACGACACATTCAGGTGTAAAGTTTGATGAATCAGACGGGTCAGGTTCGGACTATGACGAGGAGATGGAGGTAGAAACACCTCCAGGTGAAATGCGTCCTCCACCTCATAGGCCTCCTCCGCCAGTACCTTCTCATGCTAATCAGACTGATGACAAAACACAGGTAGGTGATTCCCATCCCTATAGGCGTCACTCGCTTCCTCGTATTCATCCCAAATTGCCTGATTATGATGAACTTTCCTCTCGTTTTGAAGCTCTTAAATTCCGTAAGCCTTGACTGTATATCAAGTTCATTGAACACTACATATATTTTTGTTATATATGTGCTATATAGTATGAGTTCATTATAGAGAGCCTAGAAAGATGTCTTGAAATTTTTTTGTAATAACATGTTGCTGACTTTGTGTTGTTGGCATGGAGTTCACATATGAATATTTGGATGCTTGGTTCGTTAATTTATATATTTGATTTAATTTATTTTGTATTCCTCAGTAATTTGTTGGAAATATTATGTATGACTTGGTAATGTTAGGGTTAAGAGTGTAGACAACCCTGCTCCACCCATTCATTCATTTCCATAAGAAGTCTTCGAATCTAATAGTCGTGTATCCAATGAATCTATTTAGTTGTTGAAAACTTGCAAAGTCACGACACACGAACATCCTTACCAGGAAGGTTTCATCGGACAATTGTTGCATGACAATTTGTTTTGATGTGGTAGGAAATTAGGTAAATGAAGATAGCGTGCTAGCTGATGGGTGCTGTAAGTTAGGGTGGTTTATGTGGTTCACTTACTAAATGATGGCTACAACTTACATTAGCTATGCTGGAATGTTGAAGAAGAAACACATTGATGATATATGTAAGTTACATCTTGTTCAATATCATTAAATTGATTGCAAGATAACTGCTGTCGGATAAACAACAGAAACTGTATAGGAGCAAAAAGTATTTGTAAATCTTGTCATGTTAGAACTCAAGATTCAGTTTACAATAGGTGTCCGTGGCAAGATCCAAAAAGTTTACCAAAGAACCCTAGAAAAATACACTTGGAAAGGCCTCATGCAACCATCCTCCCATGCTCAGATTGATTGTTGCTGGCATGGAAGATGGGGAAAAAGAGAGGTAACAGAAGCACCCCTACAAGTGGTTATGGATAGAACAGCTTTATCTACTTCCATACTTGGATTTTTCCTTAGCAAAGCAACGATGAACTCCATGAGTTCTTCCTCACAAGGCACTTGAAGAGGGCCATGA
The DNA here is from genome assembly GCA_963556465.1 of Berberis vulgaris. Taxonomy (NCBI): domain Eukaryota; kingdom Viridiplantae; phylum Streptophyta; class Magnoliopsida; order Ranunculales; family Berberidaceae; genus Berberis; species Berberis vulgaris. The sequence continues at coordinate 73,448,032 of OY747134.1, forward strand.
ATGGTCGAACCAAACTCCTCTTCTGCCATCTCCAAGAGCACTCTGAATATTGGGTGATTCAGATAGTACAGAGGGACGACAAACCTTTTACCTTCTCTAGCATAGACCACAAAGTGTCCCTTTCTCTTCTTCCTCCAACTTCCTATAATCTGACTCAGTCTCTTGGAGCTTCCCATATTGCTAAAAACCTCTTCTAGTATTCTTTCTTCTTTGAGAGAGTTTTGAAAGCTTTGAAGGGTTTGTTTACAGGGTGGTTACACTGAAGTTGTGAAAACTGGATGTTGATGAGTTTTTGGGTTGGCAAGTACTATATAGGAAGGTGGAGGGAATTAAAGGCCATAGTGATAAGGTGGTGATTGGTTGTGTGGAAGGAGTGAAGTGCCTTGTGATCTTGTGATGATGGGGACCCTTGTTCACTTAAAGAACACACAAGATAACAAGAAGCTCACATGAATTTTAAATGCGAGTGCTAACGGTATAGTTTTTGTCCTTCTATCGAAGAATTAGTGGTCAGAAGATTGAAGATGTGATGGGGTGAAGAGATATTCTTGTGATGTTACTAGTGATTTTTCTTGAAATATCTTGAACTTTGTCTGAAACAAACCTTGTTAAGGTGGATCAAGTTGTTCTTAATAGAAGCCTACATGGATAATTGTTATTGAACATGTCAAGTTGTGGGACTAAATATGTAGCAAGATCTGAAGGTGGTATTTACACGGCAGAAATGGCCTCGTGTTCCTTTGGGCGGTTATGAACGGATATCATTTGCATGTACCATGTCTGGTTCACATGGGTAGGCCATAACAGTTGCAGGTCAGATGTAAAGGAGGTATAACTGTGGTTCCAAGTGTCATCTTGAACTTATTTTATTTGTACTTGGCAATAACTTGTGATGATATGGTTAGGGCATCCACTGCTGAACTTTGGTGATATAGCAGCCCACCTTACATTTGAGATCAATGAAATGCTTTAGTGAGAGGGGTCATTCAATGATAAAGCAACTTGGATGATTAATTGATAGTAATTAACTCCAAAAATGCCTTTGTTAATTGGTAAAATGCCTTTGTTGCTGCTCAAAGTCCCAAACAGGAATTCAAAATTTGAGCTTTCTCATAGGTTGAACTAGTTAAGTACATTGGGATGACGCATCCTTTAGGTCTTTCCAAACGTGAGAAAGGATGTTCAGTGTAGAATCTCTTTAATCCTCAAAACGTCAACTTGGAAACTTGGAAGTGTGGTTATTTCAATGTCACACTGGGTTACCAGCATTGCTTGTTGAAACATTAGTTTGAATTTTAAAATAAAATGATTTCTTAACTTTGAATCCCATTTCTATATTGTTTAGTCTCATATCCTCTATGTAACTCAGTTTGAAGGAGTTAATAAAGGTAGTGTTTGGACCTAGGCTTGGACCCCAAGGGGTACCCACTTTATTGAATGAGGGAAGGGAAGGAAAGGAATAGACCAATGTTGATTCATTCCACACGCACACTGCCCGACCGGGCTGAGTCAGGTCAGATTGAGATAGGGAAGGGAAGGAATCAGATTGAGATAGGGAAGGGAAGGGAAGGAAAGGAATAGACCAATGTTGATTCATTCCACATGTGCACTACCCGACTGGGCTGAGTCGGGTCAGATTGAGATGAAACCTTTCTTTTTGCGAAATTTTATTTGAGGAGACCCAATCTTTTCTCCCCACGTTTTCTTCGTGATTTTCGCCGCCTTTTAAGGCATGTTTTCTCTCGAAAAAGATTTTCTACGAGCCTATAAATACTTGCTCTCTCAGTTAAAACACATATCGAAAGCATTTATTTTCATCTTCATTTTTCAGAGAGCTTTAGTTTTGTAAACAGTCTGTTTCAGAGAGTTTTGTATACAGTCTATTATCAGAGTTCCATTTGTTTTGTATTTTCAAATTTACTCATTGTTTTCGTGATTTCGAGCAAAAGATATAGGGTGGATAGATTTCCATCTTCATTTTTCAGAGGGCTTTAGTTTTTTAAACAGTCTGTTTCAGAGAGTTTTGTAAACACAGTCTGTTTCATAGATTTTGTAAACAGTAAATTATCAGAGTTTCAGTTGTTTTGTATTTTCGAATTTACTCATTGTTTTCGTGATTCCAAGCAAAAGATATAGGGTGGATAGATTTTCGTTCTTCATCAGTGCATGTGATTGAACGAGACAGATACAAAATTCTGGGCTGTTTTATCCTGGGGACGACATCTTGGACAAAGACGCAAAATATCTTAAAGAGAGCGACCTAGTCCGCGACTCAACCCAAGAAAATTCGGTAACTTTGTTCCTGTTTTAATTTGCAGCAATTATATTTCCAATATTGCTTGCATCGATCAACTGTAATGCTCCGGAGTGGTTGCTAGAAGAAGAAGCAGGTCAATAACAAAAGCTATTGGTTGGACCCTCCAAAACCAAAAACCAAACACACCCTTATTGCCAAATCATCTCCCACATGGCGTTGCAACCTATGCAACCCAACATATAGAGAAACAACACCAGCCCAATTGGCTGTCTATTCTTGCTACTACATAAACAACCATCTCTATTTGTTCTCTCCACAACACCGAAAGTCTTGTTGTGCAGAAGCAACTCTGATACCAATTGGAAACTCTTGGTCAATCCGCACTTTTAATTATTTATTTATGTTGTGAACATGAAAACAGAGCCAAGACCGTCTGCACCATGGTATGTAAAGAGATTTGTTAAATTTTCAACACTTAGTGCTCCAAAATTGGCTCCACAAGGCGACCCACCCTGTCCGATGTGGGGATCTGGATTTGCTCAGTCTGTGGCACCACTATACCAAATTGAGATTTTTATAACAAAAAAAATAAATAAAAGCTATTTACTTTTGAGCTGTAACAATCCACCAAACAATTATATGTATTTTTATAAACAAAGTGATACAATAATTCATGGTGAGTCAATTTATTGTATCACTTTTTTTGTGAAATAGTTATTTATTTATTTTCTCGACTAAATTTAGTTTTGACTTGAAATTGTTTGGTGTATTGTTACAACTCAAAGTGATACTATTTTGGAGGTTGTTAAAAAAATGTCAATTTTGTATAGTGTACCAACCCTGTGCACTTCATTCGCACGCAATCTGTCCAATGTGCGGATCTGGATTTGCTCAATCCGGGGTACCAGTCCTGCACTTCACTCGCACACTTGTTAGCTTAACCATTGCACTTGTGAAGGGGTTGGTGGCGAGTCTAATTAGCTACCAAATGTATCAACTTCAAGACTTGTCTTCTTCATGGAGATGGGCGACTGATGAACCACACTGGTGGACACGTGCTAATGTCTGAAATCCTGATTTCTTCTTTTAAAAACTGTAACGAATCATAGGCTTCATTTCTCGTTAAACATTATTGGAACCCAACTAGTACATTACCCGTTCTACGGATAAGTGCATTGAAGCTGCAATTTGGGATTTATATCTTAAAACAGAAACAACTGTAAAGTAGATGAAATCAACCTATTCACTCACCATTGTTTATGGTGTATTTGGTGTGTTGTAGGACTAAATATTGATTAAACCTAACATGTTATTAAACAAACAAGAATGTCAAGTACATATATGGCTCATATAAAAGCCTTACCTAGATCAGATCAATACAAATCCAAGCATGCCCATCGCTTGTAAACCTTTCCAATCTTTCACTAAGCCCATTGGTTTCACTCCAAAACAACCTTTAGAAGTTTGAGCACACAGGTTTTGCAATGAACACGTTGAGATGCAAACGACTCAGAACTACGGTGAAATTAAAAAATAAATTTATTTTGCTTGTCTTCTCCGATCCAACCTGAAACCCCAACCCACATACATCCAACATCATGACCACCACCACCACCCTGCAACAATCGGAACTGAATCTACGCATGGGAATTAAGAATCTTGACCATATATATAAACTTATCTATCCCAAACAGAGAAAACAGAGGAGCTAGACCTGTCTGAGCCAATAGTTTAATCTATTTTCGTAGATGGTCCTCGGCAACTAAATCCGAGTATCCAATATGTGGTTCATCCACCTAGCACATAAACAAAGAAAATTATTATAAGCCACATTACCTACTGTCAACACTTGATCACCACACAAGTTGTAGAAATACTCCCTCTCTATCAAACCCCACAATCAATTCATCACATGGTTTTGTATCATGAGCAGCCTAACAGGCCAACATAGATTAGGCCAATCTTTAATGGTGTGTTTCCTCTTGGAATTATATAAAACTAAGCTTGCACCAATCCATTCCACACCAACACAAAGAAGCTCTTCGGAACTCAAACTTCTATCTTCTTCTTCATCCTTCGCAATAACAGACAATGATAAACTTTAATAAGCTTGTTTCAATGGCAAGAAAGTGGATGAAATTAGCTTCCATCGGGAGGAAAAGGATTTCCTTACAAGAAATAGCTCATGGAACTTCATTGGCAGATGAGGGTCATTTTGTTGTGTACACTTCAGATAACACACGTTTTATGATTCCTCTAGAGTACCTCGCTAACAGCATATTTAGAGAGCTTCTGAAAATGGCTAAAGAGGAAGTTGGAATTACAAGCAACGGGCCTATTACGTTGCCTTGTGATGTTGTTTTCATGAAGTATATACTCTCATTGATCCGGAGACGTGTATCGGAAGATATGGAACATGCTTTGCTGATATCGATGGCAACAGCTAGATGCTCAGTTCCTTCTGTTCATGATGAAGAACAAAGAAGTCATCAACTACTTATCCAAGGATTTTAATGATGACTTGTGCTCACAAATTTTGTTACCTGTGACTCTCTACAACTTAACATTATAGTTCTCAACTGATATACAGTACTTTTTCACTTCAATTTCATTGTTTTTCTAGTTATTGCTGTTTGATATTGGGCTTTAATTCTATACATTTTGTGTCAATAAAACTGTGACTTGTCTATCTAAACAATAAATCTGCTATAAAATATCTATAAGAATAATTTTAGGGTTTTTCAGTGTAAATGTTCATTGTTAGAGAAGCATGAAATACAAAAATCAGCAGTCGAGAATGATTAAAGAAGTAGTTGATGTGGATTAACATGTCGCGATTAATATTAACGTCCAACAGAGTGTGTCTCCAGGAAATGTCACCAAACCTTGGTTATAAACAGCTGTTCGAACTTTGGAAATAACAATTTAATTCGAATAGTTAAATTTCTCCTTCACTATAGTCATGGTTGTTCTTGATCTTATCGAACACATTGTCTTTTGGAGTATGTTTTCAGTAGTTGGATGTGGCCATTCACGTATAGAATGAATTGATTAAAGTCATGTGTACAAACGATATGACATAACACCATATATATTGCAAAACTACATCAGACTCTTCTACACACTCAATCTCCCTATCAGCTTCCATACTTTCTAGAGAAGGAAGCCAGTATGATCAACACAAAGAAGCTTATCAAGTTAGATTGGCAATTGAACAAGGGGAAAAGATCGAATGTGGCTGATAAGGGGCATTTTGTAGTGTATACCACTGATAATAGACGTTTTGAGGTTCCATTGACATATCTCAACAACTCTTTTTTTCAAAGAGCTTCTTAATTTATCCGAGGAGGAGTTTGGACTGTTAAGTGATGGACCTATTACATTTCCATGTGACTCGGTTTTCATGAAGTCTCTTATCTCCTTGATTGGAAGTCATGAGTCGAAAAACCCGGAGAAGGATTTGCATTGCTTGATTACCAGTAGTTGGTGCTGGCTATCGGCTTCTCTTCAATTGGCACACAGCAATCAACATGTACTTGTCAATGGATTCTGAGGACACGTGATCTTTATTATATTTTTGACTCATGAGTAATTGTAAACATTGTAGTATATCACATCATTTCAACTCTCCGTATTTACTGTTTCAGATTTTCAATCTTTTTTTTTTTTTTTTTTTTTTTTTGAAAGGCAAGCGCGGGGTGTAAATGGGCTCCCCAGACCACAGAAAAAGAACCTGAACCGTTACAAGGAACATTCGATAGTACGGTCACTCGTTACAGCATCCATAAGATAATAAACTGGCTTCAAATCTTCAATAAAGAACCTAATTAGTTCTAGAATCACCGTCTCCAAGTTGGGGTGTAACCCTGCAAAATGTTCAGCTACTAAGGTAGTTGCATGATAGACCTGCCATAACTTTTCTTCCTCATAAGTACCAATCAATCCTTTAATCACTCGCATGACGTGATTTATACCTAACGTAGGCCCTAGGATGTATGAGAAGGCGTCGTAAGGATACGAGCCACATCGAATCATGATAAAAACACCATTGAATGCTAGCACTAATCTAGCATCCATACAAGGTGCATTCTACTTGTAGGATCATCATTAGTTACCTGAATTTAGGATTTGTCTTCTTGCTTCGAGAGGACCTGCGAGGGACATATGCCGTGGGAGACTGGACAACCTCACGTTCTTCGTCACTAGTGTTTTGCTCCACCTTTGCTGCGTCCTCTACAAGCGAAGTATGAATTTCAGCGACCAGTGCATCCGTGCCTATTCTTGCAATTGCTGAATGCAGACCCTTAACGGCTTGGGGTGTTAGGCAATCCATGAGCGTTGTGGGATCTTCCCCCAATCCTCTTATACCAGCGATTGCGCGAAGCACCTCCACTACTTGCATTGGGTTTTCCTCTGAGTTAGATATGGGGGTAGACAGACCTGGCTCTGCTGCTACTTCAGCGTCTGAATCCGCAGCCTGAATCGCCGTGTCAATCCCATTGGGTGAGTAACCTGCATCCCTACAGTCATCCCTGAAATCTTTTAAGTGTTGCTCCTTAACAACAACAACCAAACTCTGCTGCTCTGTGAGTAGTTGCTCCTGCGTTACGATCAGTGAATCATTGTCATCATGTTCTTGGGTGTTCTGGTCATTGAATGTAGGAGTGCTCGTTGTCACGAGCCATCTCTAAAAATATCCCTCACCAAGGCAACAAGGCATCCAAGGCATCATATGGACGCTGGCAGTAGGCCCGTAAAGGCCCGATGGAGCAGCAAGCTTTTCGAGATGCCTCCGAAAGGTTCTAGAGTGCTCTTGGACATTCTAGCTTAGCTTTCTCTAGATGCCTCCGGAAGGTTCTAGAGTGCTCTTGGACATTCTAGCTTAGCTTTCTCTAGAGTGTTCTAGCATGGATGAGTCTAGAACACCCTTGTACAGATTTGTGTAGTATTTTCTAGAAGTCTCCTTGTAATTTCTGGTTCCTTTGGAGGTGGGAACTTTCTAGATGCATAGAGAATACTCATTTGAAGGAGGATTGTAGAAGGTTCTAGGCTAGAAGCCTCTAGGACTTTAAGGGCCTATAAATAGGCTTTGGCATTCATTTGTACAGATCATGAATAGAAACACTTGTACAACTCTCTCAAGCAATACAAAGCATTCTTTCAAAAAGCCTAAACACTTGTGCCTTAGCATTTTCCTCACTTAAGCTTTCGTAGCATCACTTAGCATTAGCCAAGCATCGAAGTGCCTTGACTAGTTAGTCCGACGGGAGTGTGACGCTAGTGGGCAGCGTGTTAGCCGAGGGAAAAAGGTCAGCACGTGACACGTGGTATCAGAGCAGCGACGATCGTAGGGGCGGTCTTGCTGAAGTTGCGTTGTGCTAGCTGCTGTGTGTACGAAGGTTAGGTGCGGAGCAATCTGATAATGTCGGGAAACAAAGAGAGTGTTGTTGGAGGGTCCGTGGTCGAGGAGACTGGAAGAAAGACTAGTCGGACCAGCATGCTTGAGGATCGTATGGCCAAGGTGGAGCTGACCGTGGGCGATCTCCAAGACAGCGTCGGGGAGATGGAACAGAAGGTTGAGTCCTTCAATGGGACGTTGGCTAGCGTCACTATGGATATCGAGCAACTCGATAGCCGCGTCCATGACCTTGAGCTTGGCACTGTGGAAGCCAAGGACGAGACTCAACTTCTCGTCAACCAAGTTGCGGATGCTATGCGCAACGAGATGGGCCAGCTCAAGGACACGCTGATGGGGCAGCTCCAAGCCATCCGGGAGCAGGTTGAGTCCTTGCAATCGGACGTCAACCTATGTAAGGCGGCTGTGGCAGGTAGTGCTACTGTACGAGAGGGACCAAGGATGAAGGTGCCCGAGCCGCCAAGGTACCATGGGAAGCGCGATGCTAGGGAGCTCGACAACTTCCTATGGAGTGTTGAAAAGTATTTCGACGCGATGCGCTTGGACGACGATGAGTCCAAGATCACCACCGTCACCATGTACTTGGGTGATGATGCCATCCTTTGGTGGAGGAGGCGTGAGTCGGATATCAAGAAGGGTCTTTGCTCGCTTAAGACTTGGGACGAGTTCAAGGCAGATTTCAAGCGGCAATTCTATCCGGAGAATGCGGAGGAAGTTGCTATGAAGAGGCTGCGTGGACTGAAGCATACGGGGTCGATCAAAGAGTACGTCAAGCTGTTCACTTCTCTTATGCTTGAAGTCTCGGACATGCCGGGGAAGACTCAGCTCGTCTACTTCATGGATGGACTACAACGATGGGCCGAGCAAGAGTTAAAGAGACGCAACGTTCAATCACTTGCGGAAGCCATCGCAGTTGCCGAATCCTTGTTCGAATACAAGGCTGATTCGAAAAGCCACAAGGGCGGCAGCAAGAGTGGCGGCGGTAGCAAGGGAAAAGGTGGGGGAGCAAAACCCACAGAAAGAAGCAGCAGTAGCACCGGCGGCAAGCAGTTCGAGAGGAAGGAAAAAGCCAAGCAGTCCTTCTCTGATAGCAAGGTGAAAAACCGCGACTGCTTCTTGTGCGGAGGGCCGCACTGGGCTAGGGAGTGCCCACAACGACAGAAGCTCAATGCGATGATCGCTGGCAAGAGTGGATCGTCTGGGGAATCATCGGGGGACGAGGCGCAAATGGGGACTTTGCGCTTGCTAAGCAGCGTCAAGGCTACGGTGGAGCAAAGCAACGTGGTTAAGGTAAGTACGCTGCCCCGTTCGAAGAAATCCGCTCTTATGTTTGTGGAAGCCAAGGTAAATGGCAAGGCTTCAAAGGCACTCGTCGACACGGGTGCAACGCACAACTTTGTTGCTTTGAAAGAGGCAACAAGGCTGGGCGTGCAGTACACCAAGGAGCCAGGCACCTTGAAGACCGTCAACACAGCACCGGTGCCTATCCATGGTGTAGCACGAGGCGTCTCCCTTCATTTGGGCGAATGGAAGGGGACGGTGGACCTGACTGTCGTCACGATGGACGACTTCTCATTGGTGCTGGGCATGGAGTTCATGGATACGGTGAAGCCATGGACATTAGAAAGGGACGGGTCGATGACTATTGCAAAGGATCGAGAAGCATGCTCTGTCCCTGTCACTCGGGAGATCGTGGAGGCCAAGATGTTGTCAGCCATTCAAGTGAAGAAAGGCGTGCAAAAGGGGCAAGCAACATTTGTGGCCACGTTGATCGAAGATGGGCCTCAACCCAGCGAGGTTCCGAAGGAGGTAGCTGCGGTTTTGAAAGAGTACGAAGATGTCATGCCTCTAGAGCTACCCAAGAGCCTTCCTCCAAGAAGGGAAGTCGATCATATGATCGAGCTGAAGCCAGGGGCTAGGCCTCCAGCCATGGCGCCTTATCGGATGGCACCGCCAGAGTTGGAAGAGCTACGCAAGCAACTCAGGGAGCTGCTGGACGCGGGGTTCATTCGGCCATCCAAGGCCCCATTCGGTGCACCAGTATTGTTCCAACGCAAGCACGACGGGTCCTTGCGTATGTGCATCGATTATCGAGCACTTAACAAAGTAACCATCAAGAACAAGTATCCAATTCCTTTGGTTGCCGATCTTTTCGATAGGCTCGGTAAAGCCAGGTACTTTTCTAAACTGGATCTCCGATCGGGGTATTGGCAAGTGCGCATAGCCAAAGGAGATGAGCGAAAGACAACATGCGTCACTCGCTATGGGTCTTATGAGTTCTTGGTGATGCCTTTTGGTCTCACCAATGCCCCGGCTACTTTCTGCACTTTAATGAACAGAATCTTTCAGCCTTTCTTGGATAAATTTGTAGTCGTCTATCTCGACGATATCGTCGTGTATAGCGACAACTTGGAAGAACATGTGCATCACTTGCGACAGGTTTTCCAAGCATTACGGGAGAGCGAGCTGTACGTGAAATTGGAGAAGTGCTCGTTCGCCCAAGACGAGGTGTCTTTCTTGGGGCACCGCATCAAGGCTGGAAAGATCATGATGGAACGGGACAAAGTGCAGGCCATCAATGAATGGGAGCCACCCAAGAACGTTTCGGAGCTACGTTCTTTCCTTGGGCTGGCCAATTATTATCGAAGATTCATTTTGAGCTACTCGGCGAGAACAGTCCCACTGACCGACTTGCTGAAGAAGAAGGTGCAGTGGCATTGGAGTGAGAAATGCCAAGAAGCGTTCGATGATTTGAAGAAGGCAGTCACCGAGGAACCTGTCTTGGCCTTGCCCGATTATGCTAAGTCGTTCAAACTTCACACCGATGCATCAGACTTTGCCATCGGAGGGGTGCTTATGCAAGAGGGGCATCCCATAGCCTATGAGTCTCGCAAGCTCAATGATACCGAGAGACGGTATCCAGTGCATGACAAGGAGATGACAGCCATCATTCATTGCTTGCGGACTTGGAGGCACTATTTGCTTGGGAGTCGGTTTACCATCATGACCGACAATGTGGCTACGAGTTATTTTCAAAATCAGAAGAAGATCAGCCCTAAGCAAGCTCGGTGGAAAGATTTCTTAGCAGAGTTCGATTATGTCATGGAGTACAAGCCGGGCAAAGTTAATGTTGTTGCTGATGCTCTCAGCCGAAAGGCCATGCTCGCTAGCGCAAGCAGCGCCGCTAGCAACCTTCTTGATCGGATCAAGGAGGGGACTTCTCAAGACCCCTTGGCCAAGGGACTCATGGAGATGGCCAAGGAGGGGAAGACTCGACAGTTTTGGGTAGAGGATGGGGTGCTCTACACCGTCGGTCGTCGCATTTATGTGCCTAAGTGGGATAATCTTAGGTGAGACATCATGAAGGAGTGCCACGATTCAATGTGGGCTGGCCATCCGGGGATGCAACGGACATTGGCACTCTTGGAGGTGAATTACTATTGGCCTCATATGCGGGACGATATCGAGGCCTATGTGAAGACTTGTCTTGTGTGCCAACAAGACAAGATAGAGCAACGTGTACCGGCAGGACTATTGCAGCCTTTGCCGATTCCAGAAAGGCCATGGGAGAGTGTATCAATGGATTTCATATCAGCCTTGCCCAAGTCTGATGGGTATGGCTCTATTATGGTGGTGGTCGATCGCTTTTCCAAGTATGGGACTTTCATACCTGCCCCACGCGATTGCACGGCTGAGCAAGCCGCCAAGTTGTTCTTTCAGCACGTGGTGAAGTATTGGGGCTTGCCTCGGAGCATCATAAGTGATCGGGACCCAAGGTTCACAGCAAAATTCTGGACGGAGTTATTCAAGCTCTTGGGTTCGGGTCTACACTTCTCAACAAGCTTTCACCCGCAAAGCGATGGGCAAACAGAGAGGGTGAATGCCTTGTTGGAGTTATACTTGAGGCACTTTGTGGGTGCCAACCAGAAGGATTGGGCCAAGTTGATGGATGTGGCTCAATTCTCATTCAACTTGCAGCGGTCCGAATCGACGCAACAAAGTCCGTTCGAGATCTTCATGGGCCAGCAGCCCTTGACTCCACAAGCCGTTGCGTCGGGCTACACGGGTAGCAGCCCCGCTGCGTACAAGCTTGCACGAGGGTGGCATGAGCAGCTTGATATAACGAAGGCATACTTGGACAAGGTGTCTAAGAAAATGAAGAAGTGGGCGGACAAGCATAGACGCCCTCTCGAGTTCCAAGTGGGCGAGATGGTCATGGTCAAGTTGCTGCCACAACAGTTCAAGGTCTTCCGCTCGGTGAACAAGGGACTAGTGCGGAAGTACGAGGGGCCATTTCCCGTCCTATGGAAGGTCGGGAGAGTTTCTTACAAGCTTGAGTTGCCGCCCAAACTCAAGATTCATCCGGTGTTCCATGTGAGCATGCTCAAGCCCTACCATGGTGATAAAGAAGACCCAACGAGGGGCGAGTCACATCGAGCACCAACCGCGGTCGTGGCTTCCTTTGATCGAGAGATCGAGAGCATCGAGGCAAAGAGGCTCATCCGACGGAGGGGTGTGCCAAGCTATAATGAGTATCTCATTCGATGGAAGGGACTACTGAACAGTGAGGCCTCATGGGAGAAAGAGGACGACCTATGGCAATTCCGGGGCAAGATCGCGGAGTTCGAGGCACGGTCTTGACGGGGTCGTCAAGGACTTGGGTGGGGGAGAATGTCACGAGCCATCTCTAAAAATATCCGTCACCAAGGCAACAAGGCATCCAAGGCATCATATGGACGCTGGCAGTAGGCCCGTAAAGGCCCGATGGAGCAGCAAGCTTTTCGAGATGCCTCCGAAAGGTTCTAGAGTGCTCTTGGACATTCTAGCTTAGCTTTCTCTAGATGCCTCCGGAAGGTTCTAGAGTGCTCTTGGACATTCTAGCTTAGCTTTCTCTAGAGTGTTCTAGCATGGATGAGTCTAGAACACCCTTGTACAGATTTGTGTAGTATTTTCTAGAAGCCTCCTTGTAATTTCTGGTTCCTTTGGAGGTGGGAACTTTCTAGATGCATAGAGAATACTCATTTGAAGGAGGATTGTAGAAGGTTCTAGGCTAGAAGCCTCTAGGACTTTAAGGGCCTATAAATAGGCCTTGGCATTCATTTGTACAGATCATGAATAGAAACACTTGTACAACTCTCTCAAGCAATACAAAGCATTCTTTCAAAAAGCCTAAACACTTGTGCCTTAGCATTTTCCTCACTTAAGCTTTCGTAGCATCACTTAGCATTAGCCAAGCATCGAAGTGCCTTGACTAGTTAGTCCGACGGGAGTGTGACTCTAGTGGGCAGCGTGTTAGCCGAGGGAAAAAGGTCAGCACGTGACACGTGGTATCAGAGCAGCGACGATCGTAGGGGCGGTCTTGCTGAAGTTGCGTTGTGCTAGCTGCTGTGTGTACGAAGGTTAGGTGCGGAGCAATCTGATAATGTCGGGAAACAAAGAGAGTGTTGTTGGAGGGTCCGTGGTCGAGGAGACTGGAAGAAAGACTAGTCGGACCAGCATGCTTGAGGATCGTATGGCCAAGGTGGAGCTGACCGTGGGCGATCTCCAAGACAGCGTCGGGGAGATGTAACAGAAGGTTGAGTCCTTCAATGGGACGTTGGCTAGCGTCACTATGGATATCGAGCAACTCGATAGCCGCGTCCATGACCTTGAGCTTGGCACTGTGGAAGCCAAGGACGAGACTCAACTTCTCGTCAACCAAGTTGCGGATGCTATGCGCAACGAGATGGGCCAGCTCAAGGACACGCTGATGGGGCAGCTCCAAGCCATCCGGGAGCAGGTTGAGTCCTTGCAATCGGACGTCAACCTATGCAAGGCGGCTGTGGCAGGTAGTGCTACTGTACGAGAGGGACCAAGGATGAAGGTGCCCGAGCCACCAAGGTACCATGGGAAGCGCGATGCTAGGGAGCTCGACAACTTCCTATGGAGTGTTGAAAAGTATTTCGACACGATGCGCTTGGACGACGATGAGTCCAAGATCACCACCGTCACCATGTACTTGGGTGATGATGCCATCCTTTGGTGGAGGAGGCGTGAGTCGGATATCAAGAAGGGTCTTTGCTCGCTTAAGACTTGGGACGAGTTCAAGGCGGATTTCAAGCGGCAATTCTATCCGGAGAATGCGGAGGAAGTTGCTATGAAGAGGCTGCGTGGACTGAAGCATACGGGGTCGATCAAAGAGTACGTCAAGCAGTTCACTTCTCTTATGCTTGAAGTCTCGGACATGCCGGGGAAGACTCAGCTCGTCTACTTCATGGATGGACTACAACGATGGGCCGAGCAAGAGTTAAAGAGACGCAACGTTCAATCACTTGCGGAAGCTATCGTAGTTGCCGAATCCTTGTTCGAATACAAGGCTGATTCGAAAAGCCACAAGGGCGGCAGCAAGAGTGGCGGCGGTAGTGGCATCGTGCTCACTTGTGGCATACTGGTAGTGGAGTCCCTAGATTTGAATGTGTGTTTGCCAACGGCTGTAGTCCAGCCGTCCTCTCCGGATGCTTGAGTAGTATCCTTGCCTGTGTCACCTTGCTGAACTGGTTTCCACACCTTAGTGCTTGTCTTGGTTGCTGTCCGTTGCGATGGGCATCTAGCACTCGAATGACCAAACCCCTTACATTGCCCACATAGAGTAGGTTTCCATGAGTATTCGACCTCAATAGCTATTGTTTTTCCATCATCAATGACAACTGGGATTAGGGGTGGGCACGGGACGGGATGGGACGAGATATGCCCATCCCTATCCCATCCCGTTCATACGGGATCGGGACGGGACGGGATGGGAAAAATCTCATCCCAACCTCGTCCCATCCCAAACGGGTTCGGGACGGGACGGGACGGGACGGGATCAGCGGGAAGCCTGGACTGCTGGAAGCCTGCTGCTGCTGCTGGAAGCCTGGAAGGCCTGCTGGAAGCCTGCTGGGCCTGCTGGGCCTGCTGGAAGCCTCTGAAAGCCTGCTGGAAGCCTGAAAACCTGAACATTTTATGCAAATTTGTACCTCTTGGCTGGGCTTTTCTCTGGGCCTGAGCCTGATCAATTGAATTGGACCATAGCTAGCTGTTCTGGACCAGGTTGAACATCTGTGGGCTTATTTGGATTGGACTTCATCTTCTTTCCATTAAAGGTCTACTACTCGTGACTGCACAAATCTTAGGCTATTAAAATGGTGTGAACTCCTCTCCAACTGAATATCACTCTTAAATCAAAATTATTCAAGGAAAATTCAGGAAATGGTGGTGTGGTGTTTCAGTGACGCAGAGAGGTAAGTAAAGCGTACCAATCTAACTCGAGGGCCAATGATGTAACAATGTGCGGTGTGTGCCTTTGAGTCATTACAACGCGATTCTTTAAATATATAAAAAAAAAAAAAATTGTACTTTTCCCCTGTCTAGATTTGTAGTTATTTCGACTTCCAGAAAAAGCCATTCCAGACTTTACCTTACCAAGAACTTCTTAATAATTTATTTTAAGGTGGGTGCCTGTCAATCAAATACCTATCATCAAAATCCTAAATAATATTATATTCTAGGATTATCAAAGCTAAAAAGTTTCAGCAAATCTTGGTAAATTGATGCACAAACATCTTTTCCTTTTCCAAATGGGCCGGAACATCTGGGGCCCATGGATAAGGAGAAATTCCATATATAATCATCATTAGGCAGAAATGTTTGAATAAAACACTTGAATGTGAAAAAAATTCTCCTCCCTTCCTAATGCATTCCCAAATTCTTGAAGTCTTCCCGTTCATAAAATAAATAAATAAGTAAATAAAAATATTAATAATTAATATTAAAAAATTAGTTCGGGACGGGACGGGATTGGCGGGATTGAAAATCTTCATCCCATCCCATCCCATTCTAGATCGGGACGGGACGGGATCGGGATGAAATTATTCAATCCCATTAAGACCCGGAAAAATCGGGACGGGACGGGACGGGATCGGGACGGGAACGGGATCGCGGGATGGGATGCCCACCCCTAACTGGGATGGAGCTAGGGAATTGACAATTAGGATTGATTTCGATGCAGACCCTGGCAAAGGAAAGCCGTGATCAGGTGTCGGTAGCCTTGTCTAGCATTAGGGGGGTACCAATTGCGCTCGCAATTGCTTGGAGCCCTTCTTTGCTCCATAGGAATAGTGGCACCTTCTTGAAGTTTACCCAAATGGGCACAGAGTTAAGCACCTCAACGTCCTCTTCAATATAAGGTTTCCATGGTCTTAGAAGAAACAAGCGACTTGCTATATGAACAGGTCCAATATCAAGCACCTTCCGCCTGTCGTCCTCATTGATAAATTTGAACACAAAAGCACGATCGCCATATACTGACATTTCAAACTTAGTTTGCAATCCCCAGATGCGTTTAAGGCAATCATTGACGTAACTATAAGCTAGTCTTTTACCTACAAAGTTTCCAATGAGGTATTGCTCACATTCATTCATTCGTTCTTTATGGTCAGAAAGCTTGATATGAACTACTGGTTTACCTTCTATAATGGATGGCGGTATAAACTGGAGGTTTGATGGGCCATTGTCATTCCTTTTAGCAAAAAGGGACGCCCAACTCGGGGTAGGTCTCTCTGTTTTGTCATTAGCAGTCATCTGCTCGCTAATGAAAGCCTGTGTGGTAGGTTGTTGGGCTGCACGAAGTTGCTCGAAGTGTTCTTTCCCCCTCTGACCTTCTTGAATCTCTCCATGAGGGGGTGGGGAGAGAGTCGTTTGAGCTTGTGTGGTAGGTTGTTGGGCTGTGATCTTCTTGTTCATGGACTGATTTTCAATCTTTACTTGACATGCATTATAGATTTCATGATAACTTGATGGCCTGTATATGTGAATTGCTATAGTAAAATTTGGAAGAGTAATAACAGTAGCTAGATGTATGTCTGCACTTACATCTAAGAAAATGTTGCATGCAAACATTATTAGGATTGCCAACAGCATAGCAATGACATGTTAAAGTTCGCATTCAAATCAATCTAATGTGCTGCAAAAATGTTAAGTTGTCCCTGCTCGCCCTTAAAAAAATGTTAAGTTGATGTCATTCTTTAGTTCTGTTCTTCGAAGATACCATGTGATTGATATGGGCAAGAGAATTTTTTAAACCAACTCATTGATCAGTACAGTACTTCAAGGGTTCCAATAATGAAAAATCCAACCTTCAATTATTTGGGCTCATGGCAATCTTTCAAGATCAAAATCAAGCTTCAGAGTTGCTAGAATTAAAAAAAGATAAGCAGAACATTTTGCACAACCCATCCAAACAGGCGAAACAAGAGCAAAGACAGCTACAACAATTTGGCTGTCCTTTCTTTGCATTCGGTTATCGTCTATTACAGTCAACTTTGAAACAATTTCAAGTTTTATGCATGAGTTGTCAAATAAATGCTAATACCCGACATGCTGTTGAACCATCCTCTTCTTAACACTCAGATTACCACACAGACTAACTACAGACATACTGATCCAGACATGCAATCGACCCATCACATGGGTTTGAATCCAAATCAACCTAACATGAATTAGGTAACACTTGTGTGTTTGGTTGCATGAAATCCTGTTATGTGTGTGATCTGGGAATGAAAGTCCCATGAACATGAGAATCACATGCCTTGGGGGACCAAAGAGTGAGATTCCCATGTTTATGGGACTTCCATTGGTCAAATAGTAGATGTGGAGTGATATATCAATTTAGCCTAAAATGTAAGGATCCTCTCATGGATTCCCATGGCATAGAATTCTATGCAACCAAACACACCCTTAAATTGTGGTCTCCTCTTGGAATTGAATAAAACTAAGCTTGAACCTATTCATTCCACATCAACACAAACAAGCTTCTCAGCTCTCAAAATTATATCATCTTCAATAGCACACCATGATCAACTCCAAAAAGCTCATTTCACTGGCAAGAAAGTGGACGAGATTAGTTTCAATTAGAAGAAAAAGAATTGCCTTCCGAGAAACAGAGCATGAAGAGAAGTTTCGTACTTCATTGGCGGATAAGGGTCATTTTATTGTGTACACTTTGGATAATAGACGTTTTATGATTCCTCTGGAATACCTCTCTAACAGCATATTTAGAGAGCTTCTGAAAATGGCTGAAGAGGAGTTTGGACTTACAGGCGATGGGCCTATTACATTGCCATGTGATGCCATCTTCATGGAATATATACTCCTATTAGTACAAAGACGTGTATCAAAAGACATGGAGAAGGCTTTGCTGACCTCCACGACAATGGCTCGATGCTCAGTTTCTTATTTTAATAGACACGGAGAAAACACCCATAGATTACTTATCCACGGATTCTGAAGATACCTTTACAACAAATTTTGTTCATTTTTGTACAGATTACTAGCAGTTCTCAACAAAATACAAAACTTAACCCTTAATTTCATTCTCATATTTTTTTCCTCATAGGCTGTATTATATTGATGATCTGCTTTGTGCTGAATATTTTCACATCATTTGATATGTGCTAAGTGTAGAACTTAGAAGTCTCCAGTGAGAAATCAGTTTATTTGCTTACAAGTAACTTGGTGCAAGTGAAACAAGACACGGAAATATACCAAGCAATAACCCATTCATAGCTAGCTTCAACCGACTGTTTCAACCTAGAAAAACAACCAACAAATAAAACTAATTTAGATTATATTAAAAACAGTCAAATAGATCAGATAAAACTTAAAAGATGCAGTGGTACTCCCTAGATTAGACTTCTTGTTGATCCTAGTTATAGTTGTTATACTACCTTCGCTGTCACCCGTTAAGTATATTGGACTTGGATTCATCAAGACATCATGACCAAGTTTGATGGAATCCATGGAACACAACAATGTCCGTACATTGGCCCTTTGAAACCATCCCTGCCTATTCAGCTTAGAATACTTAAAACTTTGATTTTATCAACATAAAACTTGGAGATCTCAACACTATACAGTATATATAGCAAAGCTACCTCACAGCCTTTAGCACAACACACTCAATCTCCATACTAGCTAGTAATTCAATTCCTGATTTTTTCGTACTCTAAATCTGTAGCTTGGTCCAGAGAAAGCAGCCATCATGATCAACATCCTTGTCATGTTAAATTGGCAACCAAACAAGGGTAAAAGATCAAATGTAGTTGATAAAGGTCATTTTGCTGTGTATACAAGTGATAATAGACGTTTTGTGGTTCCTTTGGCATATTTGAACAACCGAATTTTCCAAGAGCTTCTTAACCTGTCTGAGGAGGTTTTTGGACTATCAAGTGATGGACCTATTAGATTGCCATGTGATTCAGTTTTCATGAAATCTCTTTTTTCCTTGGTAGAGTGTCGGAGGTCCAAAGACCTTGAAAAAGATTTACTTCGCTTGATAACCAGTAAGCAGTGCTAGTCATCTGTTCCCTTCAGTCAGCCCACAACAATCAACATCTACTTGTCGATGAGGTTTGACGAATAGAGAGATGTTTAAACTATTTTCATATGTAAATGATTGATGAGTTAGTTGTAAAATTATTGTATTTCATGATGCAAATGTCTGAAATCCAGATTTTTCATTCTTAAGACTTAAGAGTAACAAATTAGCTAATTTTCTGGTAAAAATGATTGGATCGTATAACTAGCCACCTTATTTTCCACGCTCTTAAAAGTGCTGAATTGTGCTAAAGCAGGGCATTTCCTTGGGTGAAAAGATCTGTGAGAAGGATTTCCTTTGCTTGATAACCAGTAGTTGGTGCTGGTTATCAGCTTCTCTTCAATTGGCACACAGCAGTCAACATTTAATCGTCAATGGTTTCTGAGGACAAGGACGATCTTTCGTATATTTTTTACTCATGAATTAGCTGTAAACACTGTAATATATCACTTCATTTTCGACTATTGTGTTTATTGTTTTGAATTTTTGATATTTACATCCATTTCGAATTTCATGATAACTTGATAACCGGTACATGTGAATTGCTATAGTACAATTCGGAAGAGTAATAACAGTACATGGTCTCTACACTTACATCTTAGAACAATCAAATAGATCCACTAAAAATAAAAAGATACAGTGGTACTTCCTAGATTCAACTTCTTGCTAATTCTAGTTATAGTTATTATGCTACCTTCTATGTCACTTGTCAAGTATATTAGACTCGAATTCATCAAGGGATGATGACAAAGTTGATGGAATCCATGGAATAAAACAGCTTCCGTACATTGCCACTTTGAAACCGTCACTGCTTCTTCAGCATATAATACTTAAAAATTGAGTTTATTGACAGATAACTTAGAGATATCTACACTGTACATTATATATAGCGTAGCTGCCTCATTCTTCAGCATAACACAATCTCCATACTAGCAATCCAAGTAATATTTCTTCCATACTCAAAATCTGTAGCTTAGTCCAGAGAAAGCAGCCATCATGATCAACACACTTATCATGTCAGTTTGGCAACCAAACAATGGTAAAGATCAAATGTAGCTGATAAAGGTCATTTTATTGTATAGACGACTGATAATAGGCGTTTTGTGGTTCCCTTGGCATATCTCAACCAGTGTTCTAAAAATCGCTAGGCGCTGGGCGGGCGGCGAGCAGGTGCCTAGCGCCCAGGGGCCTAGGCGGGTGCCTAGGCGGTCTTAGGTTTTGTATTATAACTTTAATAATTTACAAAAGTTAAGCATAATACCTTATCAATTACATCCAATTTAATGTCAATATACATATGCAAAATTTAAAAACATGAAAAATTAACAATCGTGAACAAAATTTATTAAAACTCAAATGACTGAAGTTGGTCATGATGGGTACTTTATATAAATTTGAATTTGTGTAATCTTTTATTTTTCTTCAAATTGCATGAATAACCTCAGTTATGTTTGATAAAATCTACATTAGTAAAATTGGTACCGACAGATCCTTTGAGAATTCCATTAAGTAATCATCTTTCGCTACATTTAGACATATCATCATCATCATCATCAAAGCTCATTCCCGAGATTTTCTAAAAAAACAATTAAATAGTTTATTTCTAAAAAATAGGAAAGAAAAATAAAATAAGAACACAATCAACCTTATTAAAAAATAAAAAAATAAAAAAATAAAAAAAATAAAAAAAATAATAAATAAATAAATAAATAAAAATCTCCCAGACCGCCTAGACCCCGCCTAGGCCGCCTAGACCGCCTAGCCCGCCCAGACCGCCTAGCCCGCCTAGACCCCGCCTAGACCCCGCCCAGACCGCCCAGACTGCCCGCCCAGGCATTAATCTGGGCGGTTTTCCACCTTCTAGCGCTAGGCGCCGCCTAGGCGGCCGCCTAGACCGATTTTTAGAACACTGATCTCAACGACCAAATTTTCCAAGAACTTCTTAATCTGTTGAACCTATTACATTGCCATTGTGATACGGTTTTCATGAAGCCTCTTATCTCCTTGGTAGAGTGCCCTAGGTCCAAAGATCTTGAAAAGGATATGCTTTGCTTGATAACCCGTAACGGAGCTGGTCATCTGTTTCACTTCAATTAGCACACAACAATCTACTTGTTGATGGGGTTTGAGGACTAGAAAGATCTTTAAACTATTTTTATTGTACATGATTGACGAGTTAGTTGTAAACATTCTTGTATTTCATGATGCAAATGTCTGATACATAAATATATATATATATATATATATATATATGCTTACAGGTGGCTGACAAGGGTCATTTTGTGGTGCACACTTCTGACAACAGACGTTTCATGGTTCCCATGGCATGTCTTGATAACTGTGTTTTCCAAGAACTTCTTAATTTGTCCAAGGAGTTTGGACTGTCAAGTCACGAATCTATTAGATTACCATGTGATACAGTTTTCTTGAAGTCTGTTATCTTTTTGGTTCAAAACCACAGGCCGAAAGATCTTGAGAAGGATTTGCAATACTGGATGACCACTAGTAGGTGCTGGTCGTCTTCTTCTATTCAATTAGCACAGAGCAAACACCATTTACTAGTAATTGGTTTTTGAGAACTTAGAATGAAATTTATGTCCAAGACAGACATGAATTATGCTTACATTTTACTTAACATGAGCAATTTTTCACTTCATATCTGCAGTTACTCGTGCATATGAAAATGACCCTAAGATAATCCTTGAAATAGAGAAGCAGAACAATCCTATGTAACCCCACTCTTTCTAAACAGGGGAGATGAAAGCAAAACATAAGAGCCAGAGTTACTTGCTACCTGTTTTGCAATTCAAAAATCTGTAACTATAAGCTGTACTTCTCAACCAATTTGTGCTGATGTTGATGAACAACCTAACATGAAAACAAAGACATTTTGTTAGATGTTGTCGACAATTGATCACCACACATATTATAGAACAAAATCGACTAATCACATACTTTTGCATCCTAAGCAACCCAACAAATGCTGGACCACACTTAAATGGTGCGTCTCTCCTTGGAAATATATATATGAAACTTAGCTTGCACCAAGACATTCCATACCAACACAACCAAGCTCGACAGACACAAGCCATGATCAACTCTAAGACACTCATTTCAATGGCAAGAAAGTGGATGAAATTAGCTTCCATTAGGAGGAAGAGAATCTCCCTGGCAGAAGCAGAGCAGGCAGAGAGCTTCTTAAAATCGCTGCAGAGGATTTCTTTGGCATATTTCACTAACAACATATCAGAGAGCTTCTTAAAATCGCTGCAGAGGAATTCAGACTACCAAGTGACGGGCAAATTAGATTGCCATGTGATGGCATATTTATTGAATACATGCTCTCATTGGTGCAAAGACAAGTATCAAAAGATATGGAGAAGGCTTTGTTCAATCCATGTCAATGGCTCAATGTTCTGTTTATGAACATAGAGAGAATAGCCATCGATTACTTGTCAATGGCTTCTAAAGATGTCCTATGATGTCCTGTGTACATAAATTTTCTTCATTTTACTCTGTACAGAATCCATACACAGTTCATAACCAGAATACAAAGCTTTACATCTGATTATACCATAAAATTTTGATTTTCTTCTTTAAGGGGAAATGCATTGAATCATAATATTTCTAACCCCGTGCTTTGTTAATATTACAAGTGCAAAACCCCATAACTCATCATATGGACAAAGACCAATGGAATACCAGCTCAGCGGTAGACTTGTGGCGGATGGAATCACAAATCCCGTATTCAAACTCTGCCGGCAGCATTTAGGGTGGGAGGGATCAAGGGATTAAAAAAAAAAAAAATTTCACATGGACAAAGTAACCCAGTTAGAACCATTCCAAACCCATAACATAGGTTGGACCAGATATGGATCTCATTTTCTATTTTGTAATACTTTCCATGTCTACATCGAATGTGAAACTTTGGTCAATAATACGTAATTCGACAGTGCCATTAAGGGCTTTGTTAAGGTATCTGTCGCCTTCCCACATAATGTAGAAGGCATTTTTCAGGACAGGGAAGCAGGGATTATAATTAACATGGGAGTTTATTAGTAAAAAAATAAAATAAAATAAATAACGCATTCGATTTTGGTGGATTTAATTCATGTTATATTCTTGTATTGGATTTTGGGGGATTTTATTCTAGTTATATTCTTGTTGTTAGTGTTGACAGTAAAATAAAACATGTATGGCTCAAGTACGTTTGACATGCACCTAGTGATGCTATTATATATCAAATGAAACAAAATGTGAATAAAGTCAGAATGGAGCAACGGAATCCATACATTCCTACTTGGTAACGTCTTTTTTGTTCATTTGAAACTTTAACTTGACCATCTAAACAAAACTTTGCGATAAAATTAAGAACAGGTTTAGGTTGTTAACTAGAGAGGGCTCATCTGATTAGAATAATACTTGTCTAGATCATATCATTCGCCACTATCTTCTGTGGTACGTTAAGAGTACATTGGACATGCAGACATTGAGATAATAAAATACAGAAGGATGACAAAATGTGTTCGTTATGGGCACAAACGACATCCAAAATCCCCACTTCCTAAGCATATTTTCTTGTTCATTTGGCACAGAACACACTATATAAGCAAAGCTATCTCACAGTCTTCTACACAACACACTCAATCTCCACGCTAGCATCTGAGTCCGATTTCTTCAGTACTCTAAATCTGTAACTTAGTCCAGAGAAAGTAGCCAACATGATCAATGCAAAGAAGCTTATAAAGTTAGACTGGCAAACAAACAGGGGCAAAAGATCGAATGTGGTCGATAAGGGTCATTTTGTTGTGTATACTACTGATAACATCCGTTTTGTAGTCCCCTTGGCGTATCTCAACAACCGCATTTTCCAAGAGCTTCTTAATCTTTCTGAGGAGTTTGGACTATCAAGTGATGGACCTATTACATTGCCATGTGATTCCTTTCTCATGAAGTCTCTTGTTTTGTTCGTTGAAAGTCATGGGTCAAAAGACGTTGAGAATGATTTGCTTTGCTTGATAACCAGAAGTAGATGCTGGTCATCAATTTCTCTTCAGTTAGGACAGAGCCATCAACATTTACTTGTCAATGGTTTTTGAGGACTAGAGTTATCCTTCAATTATGTTGCAAATGTACAAAAGTAAAGAGCTAGTTATATAAAGTGTTCCATATTACTTAATTAGTTTCAACGCTTTTACTTTATTTGTTTCAATGCTTCCTTCATATATATGCTATTTCATAAGAATAGGTTCATAATACCAAAATATGCTATTGGGATGGGCAGGAGAAATTTTTACCCAATTTATGAAGTACCTCCCAATGTCCTAAAATCTAGGAAGCCGTTGACATCTAAGATCAGAATCAAGATTCAGATTTGCTAGAAATTAAGACAGAAGCCTCATGGAGTCCCTTGAAACATTGAAGCGAATCAGAACATTATTTTGTCACCCATGCCTCCCAAACAGGAGATAGAATTATCCGCTGTCCTTTTTGCAGATTACATATTTACAAGTTGGCAAGTAAATGCTATATATATATACTCACTCCTTGTGATCTACACAATACAACTAGGTATGATTATCAAATAGTAGTAACAATACATGCAATATATGTGGGATTTCGTGGCTCACAGTTTCAATCCGTAGAGTTTGAAACGGAATATGATTGCTATATATGTCACAGAATACAGATCTTATAAAATAGGATCCCTATTCTATAGGGATTTCTATTCTTATTCAGAAGTCAGATACGGATCAGGCGTACAGGTTTTCTTTTGTATTCAAACACGGACACAGACGGGTTTTCAGGTCCTATTAGGACTCGAAATAGGAAGCAACGATTGCTATAAATATCAGCCTATTCCAGGGATTAAAGCATCGTATTTTCTGAGGCAGAAAATAGAGTATTGGGGCTGTTTTTTATCAACAGAAAACAGAGTATTTACAGAGTATTGGGGCTGTTTTTTTATCAAGAGAAAACAGAATATTGGGGCTGTTTTTTATCGACAGAAAACAGGAGTTTATTCGCAGCCATTGATCACAGTTTTCAAGGTAAGGTTTGAGTATTACCAAGGCAGAAAACTGAGGAGAATCTGCGAGTATTTCTTTGTATCGAAAGTGTAGGGAAGAACGGTACAATCCGTGAGTATAACGGATTACTTTCAGATTGAGAGTTGAGAGAACTGGAAACTGTTCTCAAGAGTTTGTACTTCTCATATTACTCTTTCATAATAAAGAAGCTCGTCGTTGTCCCGTGGATGTAGGCACATTGCCGAACCACGTATATCTTGTCTATTTACTGTTACTGATTGCTAGACTCTTACTTTTACTTGCAAGTACCAATTAGGTTCGGGCGTGTTTCGAGGATAATTTTACAACAAGTGGTATCAGAGCTCCAGGGTTGGTGTCTACAAGGTTTGACAATATGTCAGAAAGGAATGGTGAAGTCTACGCAAAGGTTCATGGATTCGATGTTCTTCGATTCAATGGAAGGAACAATTTTAGCAGTTGGCAGACAATGGTGATGGATATACTGATTAACAATGATCTGGCAGACACGGTAGAAGGTGAACCAGATGTGAAACCAACTGGTTGGGATGCAAATAAGTTCAAGGCAATGGATAGGAAGGCATGTAGTACTATCCGGCTATGTCTCGATACGGGAGTTGCGTATAACTACCGTGATGAAAAGACGACGAAGTCAATTTGGGATAAGTTGATGAATACCTACCTCAGGAAGGATCAGATGAGTTTACTGTACCTTCAGAAAAAGCTCTTCACGTTCAAGATTGAACCAGGTAAACTCATGACCGATCATGTTACTGAATTTGAGTGTTTATTTTCAGATTGCATCGGTTTAGGTGCAAACTATGATGATAACGTCAAATCTTTGTTGTTATTGACTTCTTTATTACCTGAGTGGGAAGTATTGGTCGACACGTTGGTCACCAATAAGACAGAAAGTTTAGTTTATATAGATGTGGTTTCTGTGGTGCTTACGAAAGTTGCTCACAAGAAGGATATGGCTGATGATGCACAAGTTCATTTATGGTCAGAGGCCGGAATCAGGGTAATAACAGGGGCAATAACAGGCAAGGCAATGGTCGGAAGAATAGAGGCCGCTCACAGTCTCGCGGAAGAGACATGTCAAAGGTTGAGTGTTATACTTGTCACAAGAAGGGTCATTTCAAAATGGATTGTCCTACTAGGAAGGATAATGGCAACAGGGAAGAGAAAAATGGCGAGTCGAATCTGGTTGGATCTATACATGATGATGTGGATATCAGGATTACAGGAGATCTAGCAGAGGCTCTTATGGCAGATAATGGTGATCATCTGTATGGAGGATGGGTGCTTGATACCGGTGCGTCTTTTCATATGTGTCCTATTAGAGAGTGGTTTACTAGTTACCGTGAGGTGAAGGGTGGATCAGTTTATATGCGAGACTCCAGAGTATGCAAGACTAGGGGTGTTGGCACAGTTCATTTCAGTTTGGCAGATGGTTCAGTTAGGAAGCTTACAGAGGTTCGTCATGTACCGGATCTTTCGAAAGGTCTGATTTCTCTTGGTGCGCTTGAGGCTCAGGGCTTCAAATTTGTTGGTGAGAATGGCATGTGTTGTGTCTACAATGGTGATAGGGTAATGCTTACGTCAGTTAGACATGGAAATCTGTATTATCTTCAAGGAGACGCAGTTGAAGGTGGAGCTATGGTCTCAGAGGTTCTTGATGAGAAGAGCGTAGCCCAGACTCAGTTATGGCACATGCGCTTAGGGCATGTGGGTGAGGCAGGGTTGAAGGCATTGAGCAAGCGAGGCTTGCTTGGCAGTGAAAAGCTTGGGAAGTTGGACTTTTGTGAGCACTGCATTTTCGGGAAGCAGACTCGAGTTAGTTTTGGTTCAGCGGAGCATACTACTGCGGGTATTGTGGATTACATTCACACGGATGTTTGGGGCCCATCCAGGACAGTGTCCAAAGGTGGTTCGTCAGTTTTGTTGATGACTTCAGCCGGAGAGTATGGATTTACACCATGAAAAGAAAGAATGAAGTCACTGACACCTTCAAGAAATGGAAGGCGATGGTAGAGAAGCAGACTGGCAGAGTTATCAAGGTGGTCAGATCCGACAATGGTGGAGAGTACACTGAAGACCCCTTGAAGGAGTATTGTCAGGAGCATGGCATTCGCATGCATTTCACAGTGAAGAAGACACCACAACAGAACGGAGTGGCGGAAAGGATGAACCGCACACTTCTAGAGAGAGCACGGTGCATGTTATCTAATGCAGGATTAGGCAAGATATGGTGGGCTGAAGCCGTATCTACGGCGTGTTATCTCATAAACAGGTCTCCATCATCAGCGATTGAGTTCAAAACTCCTATGGAGGTATGGTCTGGTACTTCTACGGATTATTCACATCTGAAAGTTTTTGGTTGTCCTGCTTATTTTCATGTGAAGGATGATAAGCTGGGGGTAAGGGCAAGGAAGGCTATATTCCTTGGTTATCCAGGTTTAGTCAAAGGCTACAAATTGTGGTGCTCTGAAACGGGCAAGTGGGAGATTTTTAGAGACGTAAAGTTCCATGAGGAGGCACTCTTAAGGCCTAAGTGTGAGAGATGCAATGATGGATCTCCGGTATGGAGAGGTGATAGCTTTGATGATGAGGATGATTTTCTACAGGTAGAGCTTGGAGCTCCTAGGTCTGGTACACAGGACAGTTTTTCGGATTCAGGTCATGGTAATGATGATGGGATTCATGATACAGTACAGGGTGATCCAGAGGTTATTGCAGATGAGGAGGTTCTTGTTGAGGAGCCACAGGTACAGCATGAGCATGAGCAGCAGGTTTCTCAGCCGTCTTTGGCAGCACAGAGAGAGCGTCGAAATACTAGAGCACCCATCAGATATGGATTTGAGGAAATGGAAGCCTATGTTTTTTCAGTTTTCGGGGAGTATGATGATGCACATACTACGTATAAGCAAGCTTGTAAAAGCTCGCATATGGATGAGTGGAAGGTGGCTATGGATGCGGAGATACAGTCTCTTCACAAAAGTCATACATGGGAGCTGGTGACACTTCCAAAGGGGAAACGGGCGATAGGATGCAAGTGGGTGTACACTCTGAAAGACGGCATTCCAGATTCCAAAGGGAATTCTGCAGGTGTAAGATTCAAGGCAAGATTGGTAGCAAAAGGATTTGCACAAACAGAAGGTGTGGATTATAACGAGGTTTTCTCTCCGGTGGTTAAGCACACTTCTATCCTTGTCCTATTAGCTATGGTGGCGCAGTATGACTTAGAGCTCGAGCAACTAGATGTCAAGACTGCTTTCTTGCACGGTGATCTGGAAGAGGATATTTACATGGTTCAGCCAGATGGATATGCTATTGCTGGGAAGGAAAACAGGGTATGCAAACTAAAAAAGTCTCTATACGGGTTGAAACAGTCTTCTCGTCAGTGGTACTTGAGGTTTGATACTTTTGTGTTGAAGCAAAAGTACGCACGAAGTCAGTATGATCATTATGTTTATTTCAGGAGGCTTCGAGATGGTTCCTACATCTATTTATTGCTTTACGTGGATGATATGCTTATTGCTGCTAGGAGTAAGCGTGAGATAGAGCTGCTAAAGGTTCAGTTGAGCAATGAATTTGAGATGAAGGATTTGGGTCCAGCAAAGAGGATACTT
Organism: Berberis vulgaris; assembly: GCA_963556465.1. Classification (NCBI taxonomy): domain Eukaryota; kingdom Viridiplantae; phylum Streptophyta; class Magnoliopsida; order Ranunculales; family Berberidaceae; genus Berberis; species Berberis vulgaris. The sequence continues at coordinate 73,476,776 of OY747134.1, forward strand.
GGGATGGAGATAGTGAGGGACAGGAAGCTTGGTAGATTGTCTTTGTCGCAGAGGCAATATCTTGAGAAGGTAGTCAGTAGATTTGGCATGGATAGGGCCAAGTCGGTCAGTACTCCCTTGGCAGCTCACTTCAGGCTCTCTGGTTTGCAGTCCCCTACTACTGTAGCAGAGAAGGAATACGTGTCACAGGTTCCTTATGCTAGTGCGGTTGGCAGCTTGATGTATGCCATGATTTGCACACGTCCCGACATTGCACACGCAGTGAGTTTGGTTAGTCGGTACATGGCTAATCCAGGCAAAACCCATTGACAGGCAGTCAAGTGGATTTTGAGGCATCTTCGAGGCACGTTGGATGTCGGTTTGGTCTATGAGAGATCGTCGGTTTCAGCTGTGACAGGTTATGTTGACTCAGATTATGCAGGAGATTTGGACAGGCGTCGATCTACTACAGGTTACTGTTTTAAATTGGCAGGGGGTCCTATATCTTGGCGGTTCATGTTACAGTCAGTTGTTGCGCTGTCTACTACAGAGGCAGAGTATATGGCAGTGACAGAGGCAGTGAAAGAGGCTATATGGCTTCGAGGTCTGGTTAAAGATTTGGGTGTTACTCAGAGGGATATTACAGTTCTTTGTGATAGTTAGAGTGCCATCCATTTGGCAAAGAATCAGGTTCATCATGCGAGGACCAAGCATATTGATGTCAAGTTTCACTTTATCAGAGATATCATCGAGGACAGAGTCGTGATACTAGAAAAAGTTGATACAAAGGAGAATGCAGCTGATATGTTGACGAAGGTAGTACCCGGGGTCAAGTTGGAGCACTGTCTAAACTTGATCAGACTCTCTCAGTGTTGATGCCCCACGGGGGCATGGCCCTTAGGGGTAGACAACCTTTAGGCCGGGAGGACGACGACGAGCAGGTTACCTTGGCTGGGGATTTCATGCCAAGGTGGAGATGTATGAGCTGATGGAGGTGTGTCCTGAAATTGTTCGCCAAGGTGGAGATTGTGGGATTTCGTGGCTCACAGTTTCAATCCGTAGAGTTTGAAACGGAATAGGATTGCTATATATGTGACAGAATACAAATCTTATAAAATAGGATCCCTATTCTATAGGTATTTCTATTCTTATTCAGAAGTCAGATACGGATCGGGCGTACAGGTTTTCTTTTGTATTCAAACACGGACACAGACGGGTTTTCAGGTCCTATTAGGACTCGAAATAGGAAGCAACGATTGCTATAAATATCAGCCTATTCCAGGGATTAAAGCATCGTATTTTCTGAGGCAGAAAATAGAGTATTGGGGCTGTTTTTTATCAACAGAAAACAGAGTATTTACAGAGTATTGGGGCTGTTTTTTATCAAGAGAAAACATAATATTGGGACTGTTTTTTATCGACAGAAAACAGGAGTTTATTCGCAGCCATTGATCACAATTTTCAAGGTAAGGTTTGAGTATTACCAAGGCAGAAAACTGAGGAGAATCTGCTGGTATTTCTTTGTATCGAAAGTGTAGGGAAGAACGGTACAATCCGTGAGTATAACGGATTACTTTCAGATTGAGAGTTGAGAGAACTGGAAACTGTTCTCAAGAGTTTGTACTTTTCAGATTACTCTTTCATAATAAAGAAGCTCGTCGTTGTCCCGTGGATGTAGGCACATTGCCGAACCACGTATATCTTGTCTATTTACTGTTACTGATTGCTAGACTCTTACATTTACTTGCAAGTACCAATTAGGTTCGGGCGTGTTTCGAGGATAATTTTACAACAAGATATTATTCCCAACACCAACCATACATATAAACTCCTTAGATAGGCCTTGAATTAGGAAGACAGAATTTTGTAGTCCCAACCTTCCAAAACAGAGCAAGCAAAATGAAAGACAGGAGCAAGAACTATTAGGCTACCTCATGCATTCATCCAATACTGTCTGTAACTATCCCTTGAACATGTCTATATCTTATGAGTAGGCAAATAAATGCCAGACACAAACAAAGAAAGGTTGGCATGAGCCACATTACCTACCTTCATCTTACAAGTAACTATCATATTCTCTGCATCTGCTACAAGTAATTGTTTGTAATGATAACTTTTTTAATTTTATCCATAGCAGCATAGGGGAAGCCGATGCCTTTTTCATTGAAAAGAAACAAATGAATGTAAATTCATTTAAAAGATAACCCAATCAATATATATTTATTATATAAATATACAACACGTATAGAGAGCCTATATATATATATATATATATATATATATTTATGTCGAACAATGATGACAAACTTTTATGCCTCTTCCAACCGTGAAAATAATACCTAGCTTTGAATAGTACTCATTTGTCATAGTTTTAATTGTAATTATTATTATTTTTTTCTCGAGTGCCCCACCCTACAGAATTTCCTGGCTCCTCCCCTGCTTCTAGGTATAGTTATATTAGCTTCTAAGTTACTTGCTAAGCACATTGGAATTGGATCCATCAAGACACAATAATATACCAAGGAGTGATATTTTATTTGAAACGAATGCCACATACGCCATCCGTACATTGCCACTTCCAAACCATCTCTTTTGTTTCATAATACCAAAATATTCCATTGGAATGGACGGGAGAAATTCTAACCTAATTTATGAAGTACCTCCCAATGTCCAAAAATGCAGCAAGCCATTGACATCTAAGATCAGAATCAAGATTCAGATTTGCTAGAAATTAAAACAAAAGCCTCATAGAACCCTTGAAACATTGAAGCGAATCAGAACATTCTATGTCACCCATGCCTCGCAAACAGGGGAAACAAAACCAGAAGCAGAGGAGATAGAACTATCAGCTGTCCTTATGCAGATTATATTTTACAAGTTGGCAAATAAATGCAATCACAAAAACATGTTGCGACCACCTAGAAAAAAATGTTTCGATAAATAATCACTCCTCGTGATCCACACAATACAACTAGGTATAATTATAGTAGTAACAATCCATGAAACAAATTATTACCAACACAAACCATACATATAAGCTCCTTAGACCGACCTTGAATTGGGAAGATAGAAGTAGAAGTATGTAGTCCCATATTTCAAAGCAGCACAGGCAAAATGAAAAACAGGAGCCAAAACGATCAGGCTACCGTATGGAACCAATTCAGAGATCTCCTATGATTTGTTCATGGTATCTTGGTACTCTTTGATTCAACGGTCTTCATATTCTTTTTTTATGAGTATCTTACTAACTTTGGCATCATAAATATAATCTGTGTTTGGCCTTGAAAAATTGTTTAATTTTACTCAATAATACAAGTGCAAAACCCCATAACTCATCATATGGACAGAGAAACCCAGTTAGAACCAACCCGAACCCATAACATCGATTGGACCAGATATGGATCTCATTTTTGTTTTGTAATACCTTCCATATCTACATCGAATGTGAAACTTTGGTCAATAATACGTAATTCGATAGAGTCATTAAGGGCTTTGTCAAGCTATCTTGGGGTGTGCCTTGCCACATAACGAAAAGGCATTTTTCAGGACAGGAAAAAAGGCATTTTTCATGGGTCTTTATCAATTTAAAAAAGAAAGAAAAAGGCATTGGATTTTGGTGGATTATATTCTTGTTATTAGTCTTATCATTAAAATAACATGTATTGTATGTCTCAAGTATGTTGGACGACATGCACCTAGTGATGCTATATTCTAGTTACCTTGCCACTTGGTAACCTCAGTTTTGTTCATTTGAAGCTTTAACTTGACCATCTAAACAAACTTTGTGATAAAATTAAGAACATATTTAACTTGTTAACTAGAGAGGGCTTCTCTGATTAGAATAATACTAGTCTAGATCGTATCACTTGCCAGTATCTTCTGTGGTACGTTTAGAGTACATTGGACATGCAGACATTGAGATTATAAAATAGTAAAATACAGAAGGATGACAAAATTTGTTCGTTATGGGCACAAACGACATCCAAAATCCCCACTTCCTAAGCACATTTTCTTGTTCATTTGGCAGAACACACTATATAAGCAAGGCTGTCTCACAGTATTCTACACAACACACTCAATCTCCACACTAGCATCTAAGTCTTATTTCTTCAGTACTCTAAATCTGTAACTTAGTCCAGAGAAAGTAGCCAACATGATCAATGCAAAGAAGCTTATAAAGTTAGACTGGCAACCAAACAGGGGTAAAAGATCAAATGTGGCCGATAAGGGTCATTTTGTTGTGTATACTACTGATAATATACGTTTTGTAGTTCCCTTGGCATATCTCAACAATCGCATTTTCCAAGAGCTTCTTAATCTTTCTGAAGAATTTGGACTATCAAGCGACGGACCTATTACATTGCCATGTGATTCCTTTCTCATGAAGTCTCTTGTTTTGTTCGTTGAAAGTCATGGATCAAAAGATGTTGAGAATGATTTGCTTTGCTTGATAACCAGTAGTTGATTTTGGTCATCTGCTTCTCTTCAATTGGGACACTACAATCAACATTTACTTGTCGATGGTTTTTAAGGACTACAATGATCCTTGAACAATTTTCCATGTACATTACTGATGAGTTAGTATTGAAAATTTTGAAGTCATTCCAATGTTCATTTCAAAGTGTTATAACCATTATTTTCAAAAAAAAAAATGCAGGAGGCTTATGTTGCAAAGGCACAGTAGTCAATTTCCCCTCGGAACTGTATTAAAAAACTGCCCTGGAATTATTTCTCACTGTCACAAACAAACTTTGCAGCAATCCAAGTTATCATGATACCTCCTCAATAATATAAGATCAGACATCTTCCACAGATGGTAATGATCGGATACCTTCCAAAAATATTAAAAAAAAGTTCTTAAAACCAACTCCAGTGCCACGACGGTAATGACATCTTGGCACAATCATCCCTTCATTTAAGGCTAGGTCCCTTCCAACAGATATCCTCTGCACCAATAGGGTTTTGTCAACATTTAACGCTCTATAAATTCACACAAAGTCTCAAGCCTCAACATAGTTAAAGATTGCTAATATTGTTTTTTATCCGTCGAGATTCTTCTTCCTATATTCACCTTCTGTAATTCCACAATGTTCATAACTACCCGTTCTTTTGCATTACATTCTAAGCATTTACTACCAAAGTATGTCAAAACATGATCCTACAAAAATATGTCAAATAATCTAGTAGAATACCTGGATGATTTGGGGCACTTAGCAAGATTTTGAGGTCCAAGTTCAGAATCTAACTTCAGATTTCTTCAAACAGGAAACAGATATTACGCCATGATCCTCCAAGCTCACTTCAAAGGCAAGAAAGTAGATGAAATTAGCTGTTATCAGTAGGAAATTAAACTTCTGGCCAGAAACAGAGAATGCAAAGAAGACTAGTAATCAATTGTAGAGAAGGGCACAGTTCAGATAATAACAGTTTCAGAAAGCTTCTAAAAGTCGCTGAACTGAAATTTGGACTACCAAGCAAGGGGTCACATTGCCATGCCATCTTAGTAATATATACTTTTTTTCCAGGGTTTCTAAAGATGTCTCCTGTCTCTTGTGCATAATTTATGTTCACTTCATTTTATTATGTCACTTTTGGGTGATATCCTTTTCGATCCTCTGTTATTTGCCAAGTTTGAGTAGTGCTGAGTCTACTAAACACCCATTAGTACAGAGAGAATGAATTGTTGTCATTAGCCAGATTTCCTACTTTCAACACTTGATCCCCATACAAGTTACAGAAATACTCCTTCCCTATCCATCCACAAAAGCAACTCACTATATGACGAGAAATCCAACAGAAGCACTTTTAAATGGTGAGTCTCCTCTTGGAAATATATAAAACTAAGCTCAGAACAATCATTCCAAACCAAAAAAGAATCACCTCTGCTCTAAAAATCAGAGATTCTTCTATCTTGCTCAGTAACAATAGGGAACTATCTATACATGTATCCTAAAATTTGGACCTGCCTAACCATTGATAGTTTATTTTTTATTTTTTATTTTTTTCAACACAAAACTTTTACCATTGAGCTGAGACAAAGCAAATGTCCTTAAAGCCATCATAATAACCCTTTGCTCCAGTGTACACACAACAAGTAACCATGTTTGAAACAGTAACCTTTGAATAGGGTTAACAAGTGGTTTAAGGTGCTTGGACCTTTTACTAGAACAATTAAAATAAATTTGAAAGGAAACATGAAAACAAAGTAAAACACACACATACCTAAAACATACGAACCAATAACTTATTGAATATTACTCATTTGGATCATACAAAAAAATGAACTCAAACATACATACTTATTCCTAGATAAGATTTCTTGTTAATTTCAGTTATAGTTTTCTAAGGTATGTACTTTCTGAATGAATTACATTGGACTTGAATCCATCAAGATATTTAGTATACCAAGGAATGACAGTTTTATTGAACATATGATACAAAGAGGCCCATGCATTGCCACTTCCAAACCATTTTTTCTTCTTTACACTTCGAGATTTGTAACTAAGTTCGGAAAAAGCAAACATCATGATCAACACAAAGAAGCTTCTCACATTAGATTGGCAACCGAACAAGGGTAAAAGGGAGAATATGGGTAACAAGGGACATTTGTTTCATATGCTATTGGTGATAAACGTTTTGTGGTTCCCTTGGCATATCTCAACAATCGCATCTTCAAAGAGCTTCTCAATCTGTCTAAGGAAGCATTTGGACTATAAAGTGATGGATCTATTACATTGCCATGTGATTCGGTTTTCATGAGATCTCTTATCTGTTTGGGTAAAAGTTGTGGGTCGAAGGATCTTGAGAAGGATGTTGGTCATCCGCTTCTCTTCAATTAGGACACAACAATCAACATTTATTTGTGGATGGTTTTTAAGGACTAGAATGATCCTTGAAAAAAAATTCAAATGTACATAACTAATGAGTTAGTTAGTTAGAAACAATGTTTTATATTACTTAGTTCTGGCTTAGTTCAATATGGAGTTTTAGCTTAAATATGGAAGAGAGTAGTACTTTCCTTCGTGTTGTAATTCTTCAAAAATATAGAGTTCTCTCTCTGTATGAACTCTAAAGGGCGCTAGGGTTTAGGAAGGAAGCCGCCGCCACCAAATCTGGGCCGCCCCACGTCTGGTCGCCGCCATGCTCACGGCTGCTCTCAGCTAGGCCGTCGCTTTGCTAGGCCGTCGCTTTGCGAAAAGGGTGCAATGCACAGATCCGGCAAGAGAGGGTGCGCGAGGGGCTGCGCTGCACAGATCCGGCGAGAGAGGGTGCGAGAGGGGCTGCGCTTTCGGCTGAGAGAGGTTGCGAAGCACAAATCCGGCTCTCCAGCCGGCTGCCTGGCCAGGTCTAGCCGTCTCTCTGCCGGGATCTTGTTTGGTCGTGCTGTAGGCCTGGCTTGGGCAAGGTAAACCGTGGTATGACGGCTCCTCTAGCCGTCAATTCTTCCTCTCCCCCAATGGAGAGTAGGGAACCTGCGGAAGAGGCTACTAAGCCTTCTTTCGCCCAAATACTTGGAAAAATGCTGGTTGACGAGGTTAAGGAAGCACAGGTTGAGGGAACTAGATTTCAAAAAGAAGGAGAGTCTGCCATTGGGCTCACGGCATCTGATGAAACACGTGGGAAAATTTTCATGGAAAAACACGTGATAGTTTTGAAGTTCTCTAGCTACAAGCCAACAATGGAAGATATTCGAGATTCGATACATCGAACCTAGGGGATTCTAGGTGATTTCTCACTAGGCTTGCTAGATCAACGTCACGTTATTGTCCGGCTTCAATCTGAGGCGGAAACAAAGAAGGTCTTGTCAAGGGACTCGTTCTTGATTCGGGGAGTTCGATTCAAAGCTTTCCGCTGGCATGATGGCTTTAGTCTGAAAGCAGATCTGATATCGGTTCCACTATGGGTAGAGTTGCCTAATTTGCCTTTTGCATTTATTTCATCCCCCTCTTTTGAAAGCAATTGTGAACTCTTTTGGTGTCTTTTTGCGCATGGATGACCATACTAGATGTCTATCACACTTGGGTTATGCCCGTGTCTGCGTGGAGATGACTTTGGCGGAAAAATTACCAAGTAGAGGATCTAACAATAGGGGCTTTTGGCAAAAAATTGAATACCCGGGTTTTAAATATTGTGATTATTGCTCATTGATAGGGCATCAGGAGGATTTTTGCAGAAAAAAGTTAGATCTCAAGGGTAATGTGAAAATATCTCGTGTGGTAAACGAAGAGAAGAATGACAAACAAAAGGTGGAAGCTAAAGTTGTCAAACAACAATATATTCCACTGGCTCATAAAAATAAAGTTACAAATCAAAGGTTGGCACGAGTTGTGCAAAAAATAATATGGGGGAGAAAATCAAGGAGGGAGTGGGTGCGGAGAAACCAGTGGCCAAAGAGCCGGTGAATTTATTGTTGTCAAACAAGTTTGAGATGCTTACGAGGGATAATGTTGAAGATGAGAGTAATCAAACAAAGAATTTTTCTTCTAGTAAAAAAAAGGCTACCGCCAGTGACATATTCGTACAAGAAACAACAGATGAAGGCCTTCAAGAGGCGGGATACACAGCTAGTGAGATTGAAAAAGCGAAGCAAGGAGACCCAACTAATCTTGATGATCTAGGCAGCCCAAGGACGACAAGTCTTGAGTTTGAAGATGTGAATACAAGTATTGAAACCAACCAAATTAAGATATTACATAGAAAGGGACCTCGAGCCCCCCAGGCAGATGATGAGCTGATCCTTACGGTCCCTGGGACATAGTCTGGGGCACAACAGTCAGGGTGTCAAAATGGTGAGCATGAATTGCTCAACTCTGATCACATACGCTCTGCTTCTCCCATCACAAATCAGCTGATAAGCGTGGAACTGGGGGTAGCTATCCCAAAGATAACTGAGAACAGGGGCCAAGACGCACTAAAAGAAAGTGAGGAAAGATGCAGTAAAGAGGTTGATGCAACCTCAAAATCAGCTTCTACACTTCCTGAAGTAGGACGAGAGATAACTGATGGAAGACAGGGGGAAGATCCAACATCGCCCATGGATTGGCTAACACCCCAAGTCATCAATGTTTTGAATTCGGAAATTGCAAGAATAGGCAGGGATGCATTGACCACCGAAATTAAAAGCTTACTTGAAGCGAAAGCAGCAAATGTGGGGCAAAACACTATTGAAGAAGAACATGAGGTTACCACAATACAGCCTCCCACGGAATATGTTTCTCGAAGGTCTTCTCGAAGCAAGAAGACAAATCCTAAATTCAGATAACTGATGATGATAATACAGGTAGAATGCAAATGCTTATTAGAACCTTGTAGGGATGCTAGATTAGTGCTACCATTCAATGGTTTCTATATCATGATTCATTGTATTTCTAATGCAAATGCTTATTAGGTATAAATCAGGTCATGAGAGTGCTTAAAGGATTGATTAGTAATTATGAAGAAGAAAAGTTATGGAAGGTCTATCATGCAACCACTTTATTAGCAGAACACTTTGCAAGGTTACTCCCTAACCAAGAGACGGTGAATCTAGAACTAATTAGGTTCTTTGTTGAAGCTTTGAAGCAAGTTTATTGTTTTGTAGATGATGAAACGAGTGAACGTATGAATGGTTGTAAACTTTATCATCATCTTTTTTTATTAATATAAGGTTCGGGGATCCTAAAAACCCCAGCTCGCTTTCCAAAAAAATAATATGGAAGAGTATTAGTTATCAATATACCGATATGATGTACCATCCTTGTACAATATAACAAATAGTGTTAGCAAGTAATGTACCAAGGGAAGTTTTTTTGGGACCTCCTTGCTGGAATAAGAATTATTTATGTCTATGCTTATATATATATAGGGATGAGGTCCATCCCGTCCCGTGCCTACCCCTAAAATAAACATTCTTTGTGGATGTTTAAAGACCGTCCCTTCAGGATCTAAGACAATAGGCGTTGGATTGCCTGTGTTGAGACCCAAGGTGACCCCTCGGTAGCTTCATGATTATAATAGAGAAATCCTCTTTATCCCATTTAAAACGCATCCAAGTAACTAAAATTAATGAAAGCTAAGTGGGTTTTAACCTAGGAAGCACGGACTCTCGAAAAAACCCTCCGAATCCTAGTAAAACGCGTGTCAGATACGGATACGCATGCGATTCACGGCCGACTCGTATCCGACACGCGGCCAACGTATCGATCAACTTGACTTGGTCAGGATACGGTCCAGACACGGTCAGGATTCGGTTGCTAATAATTTTTTTTTCAGATCTTGATAAGATCGGACGGATGAGATGTAAAGCCCTAATATAAATTAAAACCTAATCTCCCGATTTCTTCTTGCTCAAACCACACAACCAGCAGCAGAGAGAAAGAAGGAGGAACCGAGGAGGCGAGGAAGAAAAGAAAGAAGGAAGAGGAAGAAGAGAAAGAAGGAAGGGAAGAAGAAGAAAGAGGAGTCTGTCGGACTGAGCTCTGTTGGACTGAAGCTCAGGTTCGTCTCTCTCACTCAGTCACTCTCTGATCTGTCCTTCTGCTCTTCTTTACAAATCTGAAATCTCTGAAGCTCTTCACCTTTTCAGATCTCACTATCTCAGGCTGGATTTGAGTTTGTTGCCTTGATAGGATCGCTAGATAGTAAATAGGTCAGATTTGGGTTGTATGACCCTGATGCTATAGAAAATACAAAGTATACAACTAACCTTCCAAATGAGAAATATATTCTAAGTTTGAAATAAAGATGAAAAGCCGAAACATACACCTCACTACCTCAGTTTCCATTACTCATCTAGTCATCTCACATACTCACACTATCCAGTGAACAACCCTTAGAATGTCAACAATCTCAGCTAGGGCAACTTTCTGATTTTTTGAGATGCACTACAAAATACAACACGACCACAATAATTAGTCACTATCCAATGTATAATGCTTTTTGTTGTGTGTATTTGTAGGATGTCAGTGAATTAAAAAAAAACAGACTTAGAGGAAATACCTTTGGTCGGACTATAATCCACTACCACTTGTACATATCACCATGACTAATAGTGAAAGTGTTGTTATCTTTATTGTAGATTTATTGCTAGTTGGTTTTCAATTAATCAATTATTCTTCTATTACATTTACAAATTTACAATATTATCTTTGAAGGTTGTTTGAACTTGGGCATGGTTGAAGTGTTTGCAATTCAATTCTTTAAATCAAAGGCTACTTGAACCAGCCTACCATACTCAATTTCTGACAATGGGTTGGTTTTTTTTTAGGAGATCACATCTGGATCTGATTGTTGTCCAACTTGTCTTCAACTCTTCATTACTAGCTGGTAGCTGCAACATTTCTCTTTTTGTAAGTTCTTCTCCTGTCCTTTTTCATTTGCCGTAAAATATTCTAGCAATATTACCTGCAAGTTTGCAACACGTTAATAAATGTCAGTCTTCAATACTACTTGCAAGTTGCAATTAAATTATATACCTATTCTAGCAATACTACCTGCAACCAATTTTTTTTTTAATCCATGTTTCTTTTTCCTGTTTTTATATGTAAAGTTTTAGACCAAATGAGCGGAGATGATAATTCTCCTCTTTGGAGGCATGTAACGCAAATAAGAAAATCAAGTGAAGGTGAAGGGAATCAAATTTTTGCAAAAATGAATATACGGTATCCCATACTAGACTAAGGCACCATTTGTTGAAGGAAAGAGGTCATGGGATAGCTATTTGCGATAAGATCTCTTCCGAACAATCTATAGAGGTACAAAAGCTTGTTGATGAAGCTGCATTGAGAGCAGAAAATGCTCGTACGCGTGTTGTTCCTTTACCTCCACGGGACTCAACTCAAGGTAGTTGCGCAGGTACGAGTGGTGGTGTAGGTTCATCCTTCGTTGCTGATGATTCAAGGAAAATGAGAGCAACAAATAATCCGATTGCGGATGCTTTCAATCTCAATGATCGACAAGAGTTAGATGCTTTGATTTCAAGGATGTTTTACTCAGCTGCATTGCCTTTCAACCTTGCAAAGAATCCGTATTATCAGAATGCCTTCACCTTTTCATCAAATAAAGCTAAGTCTATTAGTGGTTACAAGCCACCTGGGTACAATACATTGAGGACGACTTTCCTTCGAAAAGAAAGAGATAACGTTGAAAAGTTATTGGAGACAATAAAGTTCACATGGAAGGCTAAAGGAGCAACCATTGTTTGTGATGGGTGGAGCGATCCTCAAAGGAGGCCTCTTATTAATTTCATAGCGATTAATAAGGGTGGTCCAATGTTTTTGAAGGCTGTGAATTGTGAAGGAGCGGTCAAAGATAAATATTTCATTGCTGGCTTGATCAAGAAATTATTAATGAGATTGGGCCTAATAATGTGGTCCAAGTCATAACCGACAATGCTCCAGTTTGCAAAGCTGCAGGTTTACTTATTGAGAGTCAATACCCTCAAATCTTTTGGACACCTTGTGTAGTCCACACTCTCAACCTTGCTTTGAAAAACATATGTGCCCCAAAGAATACACCTTCAAATGAAAAGGCCTACAACGAGTGTAGTTGGATCGTTGATATTATTGGGGACGGCGTGCAAATCAAAATTTTTGTCATGAACCATTCTATGAGATTGCACATGTTCAATGAGCATTCAAACTTGAAATTGCTTTCTATTGCAGAGACCCGCTTTGCTTCCAGTATAATTATGCTCAAAAGGTTGAAAGACATTAAAAGTAGTCTCCAAAGTATGGTGATTGGTGGTCAGTGGGATTCCTACAGGGAAGATGATGTTGAGAAAACACGATTTGTCAAGGGAAAGTTATTGGATGACTTGTGGTGAGACAAAGTGGACTACATACTTTGTTTCACAGAACCTATATATACAATGTTGCAGAGGGCTGATACCGATGAGCCTTGTCTTCACTTGGTGTATGAAATGTGGGATACTATGATTGAAAAAGTGAAGCAAATTATTTATCGCCATGAAGGGAAGACAAATGATGTGGAGTCAGACTTTTATACAGTGGTGTATCATATATTGGTTGATAGATGGGAGAAAAGCAACACACCACTACATTGTTTAGCACATTCCTTAAATCCAAGGTAACTTAAGTTTTCCAGTATTCTTATTCTACTTAATTTAGAAAATTTGGGTTAGGTTTATAATATTAATTTGTGATTGCTTAGGTATTATAGCAGAGAATGGATTGAAGAGGCTCATAATCGTGTTTCCCCAGATTGTGATTCTGACATTTCAATGAAGAAGGATAAATGTTTTAAGAGATACTTTCTTAATGATGAGGAAAGAAGAGTGGTAACAGCAGAGTTTGCAAAGTTTTCAGGGGGTGTGGGACAATTTGCAGAAAGGGATTCTTTAGAAAATAGAGCACACCTAGAAGCAAACATTTGGTGGCTTGCTCATGGTTCTTCTGCACCATTACTCAGAGCTTTGGCTTTGAAATTGCTCGGGCAACCTTGTTCTTTCCCTTGTTGTGAGAGGAATTGGAGTACGTATAACAACATCCACTCATTGAAAAGGAATCAGTTGACCCCACAACGAGCTGAAGATTTGGTATATGTGCATTCTAATCTTCGTCTTTTGTCAAGAAGAAATCCAGAGTACAAAGAAGGTGAGACAAGGATGTGGGATATCGGAGGAGATGCACTTGATTCATTGGATTTGGATGTTGCTGGCATACTTGAGGTTGCCAATCTTTCTCTTGATGAACCTGAGTTAGAATCTGTGCTATTTAATGACGGGAGTGTGTCGAGGACGATCGATGGTCAAGACATAGAATAGTGAAAATCTATGTATTTATTTTGTTGATGTTCCTTTTTTTGGGACTTTAAGTTGATACTTTTGAGTTATGTATCAAACTATCAATCTATTATGCATCTAGATGTTTTATATATTTGGATTAATAATTATTGTTTATGAGTTATGACCTTATGTTAATAGTTTTTTAACAAAATATAAAAATAAAAATAAGGTCTGATTGACGTGTCGCCGAGTCCTAATTTTTTGAAAATTGTCAAGTCGTCGTGTCGTATCCGTATCCGATATGACATGCGTATCCAAGTCCGTGCATCCTAGGTCTTAACTAATGCCTACCATATAAATTGTGATCACAACTTTGTGCATAAAAGTTATTGAGTTGATGCATGCACAAAGTATAGTTATAGTAGTTTTATCATATTTGTGGGTAATTTGTTTTTTTCTTGTGAATTATACACTTTTCTGTTGTAAGTGTATTACCATGTGTTTTAAAGTGTATCACTATGTGTTTTTGTGTGTATCACCTATCACCTAATAATTTTGAAGTGTGTTACCATGTCTTTTTTTTAAGTGTACCACAATGTATTTCTTGACTAGTGTCCAACCTTAATATTACTAAATTTTGTATTATAAAACCGTCGTAGTAATATTGAATTACTAACGCCGTGTTTTGTTTTAAAAAAATGTTGGTGGGAAAAACTAATAACCAATCGGTGACTCCGTTCATCACTCTCCTCCTCCTCCCTTCCAACGCTCTTGCCCTCTGCTATCTCTCTCCGCATTGATCCTCTGCTCTCTCTACACAAAGGTTGAATCTCCTAAGTGAATCCAACAAGTTGAAGAGAGAGGGATATGAGGATAATTTAAATTTGCGAATGGAAGATTGAAGGTTTGGGAAGGTGATAGGATCCATGAAATTGGAGTTGATGATTTTGAACTCACAATTGGTACTGGCAAGACTCGAAGTTGATCACTGCACAAAAGGTGTATGATGAAATGTAGATGAGGAAAGGACGGAAAATTCTAGGGGTCGAGGGAGGGAACGAGGGAGGGAACGAGGGAGGGAGCGAGGGCTCGCCCCTTTCCCTCGCTCTGTAGCAAAGCTCGGAAAGGAAACCAAAAAAACATTAATAATAATATATATATATTCAAAACAGTGAAACACTTTATAGGAAAAAGTGTACCATCATTTCAGATAATGGTATCACCATTTAGAAAAATAGGGTTTCACTTTTACATAAAAGAAATATAACCAATCTGTGGATGTTTAAGGACCGCCCTTCAAGTGATTTGAGACAATAGGCATTGGCCTACCTGTGTCGAGACCCAAGGTAACCATTTGCTCGCTTCATGATTATAATAGAGAAATCCTCTTTAACCCATTTAACGCACATCTAAAGTAACTAAAATTAATGAAAGCTAAGTGGGTCTTAACTAATGCCTACAATATAAATTGTGATCACAACAACTATGTGCATAAAAGTTATTGGATTGATGCATGCACAAAGTATAGTTAGAGTTGGCACTCTATATACTCTTATTTTTTTTTAGTAAATATTGTGTACTGAAAACCCTCACCATCATTCCCATTTTCCCCCTTAGTCAGTTTTGAAGTTCAAGTATATTCTAAGGTAAATATATAAATTTAAACGTTAGGGTTAGACTCGCTCAAAATTTGAAATAGTTAGGGTAAGTAATTTTAAATGCCGAGAGTAAGATTTTTTCCAAAACTTTTAATTTGTCAAAACATAAATTCAAAGTTTTTGTTAAAATTAGCATTAAGACGTCCGACTTATTTCTTCTTCTTCTTCTTATCTTATTTTCTGGTATGATCATCTCATTGCTTTGAAAGATATTGAAAAATACTAATAACGTGAAATGCATTAGTAGATTTTTTATAATAAAATATATTTTAAAAAAGTTTTAGCGGTTGTATTGATTATTAGTTTGTTAAATTTGGATTCTTTGTTTCAATATGCCTTGAAAGGCCATTTTCATTCATTTGACAAAATTTGAAAATACTCACGGTGTGAAATGCATTAGACATTTTTAATTATAAAAATATATTTTAATTTTTACCGTTTGTATTGGTCATTGGTTTTGTTTAAAAGATCTTCAAAAATGTATTTTAAAGAAACCAAATTTACCAAAATTCGACAATTACGTAGATTGTGATGATAATTTTCATTTTGAAAAAAAAGGAAAACACATTACTTTCTCTCTCCGCCACATGTACATTCCACAAATTTTTTTCATAACTTTTGCCCTTCTATATATTTTATATTTACAAACATACAATCATAGGAAATGAATCTCAACCTCAATACATTTTCAACTTTCAATCCTAGTCATCTTTTATCTCAAATCCTCAAGTTTGTCAAAGTCAGTAATAAATAGTAAAACATCATTCTGAATTGTATCATATCTAAGCCTAGTCGATAGGTTGTATATATATATATATATATATATATATATATATATATATATATATAACACACACCTTGGTGCATGGATTTTTTTTTTTTTTTTTTTTACTACAAACTATGTTAAGCCCCAACATGCAAGGAGTTTTGAATCATTTTCTAAAATGATTATCATGGGAGTTTGTTAGTTGGAGGATAAACTAATATATGATTACAATGGGGGGTTTGTCGCTAGAAACTTCACACCCAATAATATAAGTGCAAAATCCCATAACTCATCACATGGTCAAATAAACACAATGTAACTGCCCCGAACTCCTAACAAAAATTTGATTTGATATGGGTCCCATTTTTTTATTTGTTTTTAATTATTTTGTAACATCTTTCATATCTACATCGAATGTGAAAATTTTGTCAATAAATACGTAAATTTACAATGTCAATAAGTGCTTTGCTAAGGTATTTTTGGGTGCCAATGGTGTTATGGTCGAGTGATTAGGGTTGTATGAGTTTATCTCCCACGTTCTAGGTTTGAGACCTGTCGGCGGTATGGTTACTTTCTTATGGTGTTGATATGTAGATTGCACCTTATTGATAAGCTATGAAATTCTCTAAAAACCTAACTCACTTTCCAAAAAAAAAAAGAGGAATATTTGTGGGCATGCCTTGCGGCATAACGAAAACAACACTTTTCAAGAATGGAAAGCAGGGATTAAAATTAACATAGGATTTTATTGGTTAAAAAAAAAGGCACTGGATTTTTTTGAATTTGATTCTAGACACATTCTCATTATTATCTTATCACTAAAATAACATGTATTGTATTACTATTTCTCGAGTAGTGTTCTAAAAATCGCTAGGTGTTGGGCGGGCGGCGGGCAGGTGCCTAGCGACCAGGGGCCTAGGCGGCGCCTAGGCGGTCTTAGGTTTTGTATTATAACTTTAATAATTTACAAAAGTTAAGCATAATACCTTATCAATTACATCCAATTTAATGCCAATATACATATGCAAAATTTAAAAACATGAAAAATTAACAATCATGAACAAAATTTATTAAAACTCAAATGACTGAAGTTGGTCATGATGAGTACTTTATATAAATTTGAATTTGTGTACACTTTTATATTTCTTCAAATTGCATGAATAACCTCAGTTATATTTGATAAAATCTACATCAGTAAAATTGGTACAGGCAGATCCTTTGAGAATTCCATTAAGTAATCATCATTTGCTACATTTAGACATATACTGAATAAAAAATAATTAAATAGTTTATTTCTAAAAAATAGGAAAGAAAAATAAAATAAGAACACAATCAGCCTTATTAAAAAATAAAAAAATAAAAAAATAAAAAAATAAAAAAATAAAAATCGCCCCGACCGCCTAGAGTTCGCCCAGACCCGCCTAGCCCCGACCGCCTAGAGTCCGCCTAGGCCGCCTAGACCCTCCTAGGCCGTCCAGACCCCGCCTAGATCCCGCTCAGACCCGCCCAGACTGCCCAGAACCGCCCAGACTGCCCGCTCAGCCATTAATCTGGGCAATTTTCCACCTTCTAGCGCCTAAGCGGCCGCCTAGGCCAATTTTTAGAACACTGTTCTCGAGTATGTTTGACATGCACTCAGTGATACCTATTATATATCAAATGAAACAAAATGTACATAAAATCAGCATGAACAGCGAAATCCATACATTCTCACTTGGTAACATCATTTTTTGTTACAACTTTAACTTGACCATCTAAACAAACTTTGTGATAAAATTAAGAACAGGTTTAGGTGGTTAACTAGAGCAGGCTTACTAATTAGAATAATACTTGTCTAGATCTTATCATTCGCCATTATCTTCTATAATACATTGGACGTGGAGACATTGAGATTATAAAATACAGATGGATGACAAAATTTGTTATTTATGGGCACAAACGACATCCAAAATCCCCACTCCCTAAGCATATTTTCTTGACCAACTGGCACAGAACACACTATATAAGCAAAGCTATCTCACAGTCTTCTACATGACACACTCAATCTCCACACTAACATCTAAGTCTTATTTCTTCAATACTCTAAATCTGTAGCTAAGTCCAGAGAAAGCAGCCACCATGATCAATGCAAAGAAGCTTATCAAAATAGACTGGCAACCAAACAGGGCCATGATCAATGCAAAGAAGCTTATCAAAATAGACTGGCAACCAAACAGGGGAAAAAGATCGAATGTGGCCGATTAGGGTCATTTTGTCATGTATACTACTGATAATCACTACAAAAAAAATTCATTTCAGCAACGGCTAAAAACCGTTGCTAATTGGCAAAAAAATCGTAGTTAAAATGAATTAGCAACGGCTCAACAATCGTCGCAATATCGTTGCTATTTTAATCATCGCTATTTGAATCAGCAACGGCATACTATCTCGTGGCTAATTCGCAACGGCTAAACACCGTCGCTAACTCGAAAAATTCCGTCGCTAAAGCTGTTTAAAATTTCGGCTAAGTCTGTCGCAAATTGAAAAATAGCGACGGTTTTTGTCGTCGCTAAATTGCAAATCCAATTGATAAAACAGCCACGGTATTTGCCATGGCTATTTAGGGACAACTTTGTTGCAAATCATATTGACAAATGAAATTTACAAATTACAAATGATAATTCATTTTTTATAATGAAATTAGCTCTTAATGATTGTCCATTCTGAAAATTAATAAAAACTATCAGAATTAAACTTTATTGATCAAAAACATGACATGATACTTAATTGATCAAAATTATAAAAAAAATTACACAGAATCTCTAGAATATCATACAAAAATTACAAATTTTTTTTTTTACAAAGAATCCATACAAAAATTACAAAAAACCACAAAAAAAAAAAATTATTCGATCTATAGAATATCTTATCTGATCTCCGAGATCTTAGATTTCAGATCTCAAATCTGCGATTTCAGATCTCTTTAAAGGCGGGAAAGAGAGGCGGCCGGGATGGGTGTCGAGGGAGGCGACAGACTTCTCTTCTGTGGGTTTCTTCTCTGTGGGTTTCTTCTCTGCGGGTTGAGAGCAAATTTTTGGTTAAGAGAAATTTTTTGTTTAAGTTGGTTGGTAGAGAAAATTTAAATTTATATAAAGAGAGAGGTAATTGAAGGGGATTGATTGAGTTAGTTTCACGCGGATCGATGACGTGGTTTGGTTTAGTGCGTTGGATTGAGCTAAAGTTTTTTAGTGTTATTGACGGTTGAGATGAGGTTTTATTTTTTTGTATAATTTTTTTTTTAAAAACCGCCGTAGCTAAATGTTTTTGTATATAATTTTTTTTTCAAAAAATCAATTAGCGACGGTTTTATGCCGTCGCTAATAAAAAAATCTTTGTAAAAGTTAGCGACGGTTTGTGGCCGTAGCTAAATGTTTTTGTGTATAATTTTTTTTCTTTTAAAAATTCAATTAGCGATGGTTTTTTGCCGTCGCTAATAAAAAAATCTTTGTAAAGCTTAGCGACGGTTTTTTGCCGTAGCTAAATATTTTTGTGTATAAATTTTAAAAAAACAATTAGCGACGGTTTTGTGCCATCGCTAAAAAAATAATTGTAAAACATAGCGACGGTTTTTTGCCGTAGCTAAATGTTTTTGTGTATAAATTTTTTTTTTCAAAAAAATCGATTAGCGACGGTTTTTTGCCGTCTCTAAATGTTTTTGTATATAATTTTTTTTTTAAATTCAATTGGCGACGGTTTTTTGCCGTCGCTAATAAAAAAATCTTTGTAAAACTTAGCAACGGTTTTTTTTCAAAAATTTAATTAGCGACGGTTTTGTGCCGTCGCTAATAAAAAAATCTTTGTAAAACTTAGCGACGGTTGTTTGCCGTAGCTAAATATTTTTTGTATATAATTTTTTGTTTCAAAAAATCATTTAGCGGCGATTTTCTACCGTCGCAAAAGAATTAGCGACGGTTTTTTCCCGTCACAAATCTTTTAATTAGCGATGATATCAAAATATCGTCGCTAGTATCTGTAGCTATTGAAGTTTTTTTTTTTTTGTAATGAATATACGTTTTGTTGTTCCCAAGGCATATCTCAACAAGCGCATTTTTCAAGAACTTCTCGGTCTATCTGAGGAGGAGTTTGGACTATCAAGCTATGGACCTATCACATTGCCATGTGAATCGGTTTTCATTAAGTCTCTTATCTCCTTGGTTGAAAGTCATGAGTCGAAAGATCTTCAGAAGGATTTGCTTTGCTTGTTAATCAGTAGTCGGTACACGTCATCTACTTCTATTCAATTAGGACACAGCCATCAACATTTACTTATCAATGGTTTTTAAGGACTCCATTGATCCTTGAACAATTTTAAAATTGTACATTACTGATGACTTAGTTGTAAACATTGTTGATCACTCAAATTTTCACTTTACAAGTGTTGTTTCAAATTTCATGATATCACTGCTATAATCATTATTTTCACAACCGAGGGAGATTTACAACTCAAAAGCACAAGTGCTTTGTTTCCTCTCGAATTAAGTAAAAACTGCCATATAAACACAAGAGTGATTCTAACTGTCGTGGAAAGGGGCGAGGAAGGTGGGTATTACTACTCATTTTTTTTGAAATTCGTGTAACCGTGCATTTCACAAACACATACACGCATCTTGAGAGGAATGAGCGGTCACACTCACCCCTCGCCCATTTAGAATTTTCCTAAACACAATTATCAGGAATCTCAACTCTCAAACAAAGGCCTCAATAGTCTCTGAGGTTTGCCCTCTTCAGTATCACTGACACCTTTCGCGTCACAAACACCTATCACAAACTCCATCCTAAGCAATGTAAGATGTGTAGAATCATTTGCCCCTCAAAAGTACATAAAAACTGCCCAGATGCTATTTCTCACTGTCAAAAACACCATTAGTAGCAATCTAAGATCATTCACACCAATTAAGATTGGATTTTCTTCACCATCACAACACACACATTCTCTTCAGTATAAGATCATAGTTTTATTTTCCTACTTCATTTTGGCTAAAAATACAGGAGGCGTAACGGACTCGGCATTTGTTATTATTTTATTATTGTTCTTCCTCTTATTATTATTACATAGCAATAACTGTTACTTTTTTGTATTATTATTCTCAGAATGAAAGAAATGTAAAGCTAGGAAAGTGATGATGCAAGCAAAATACACTACACACAAATTCGGATTGAGGGGGGCTCCTGCGCACAGTGGGCAGGAGCAGCTCCTGCGCGGGCCTCCCAGTCGTTGGATCCTGATCCAACGGTTCAGATTATATGGGAGGAGAGAGGTTTTTGGCGAGAAATTTTTTTAAATAAAATTTGAATTTCAAATTCATATGATCTGAACCGTTGGATTCTGATCCAACAACTGAGAGGCCCGCACAGGAGCTGCTCCTGCCCACTGTGCACAGGAGCCCCCCTCAATCCCACAAACTCAGTGATAACCAAACCTTGGGAAGGCAAGTTGTTACAAGTTACGATCTAGTTACTTGTTGAGTACACTGAAGACGGATCCATCATGGCACAAAAGACATCCATACATCGCCACTTTCGATACATCTATTTTATCTATTCAGCATAAACTATTTAAAATCAGCTTTTCCACATAGAACATGGCGACGCATACACTATATATAGCTAATCTGACCAACAATCCTCTAAACAGCACACTCAATCTCGATAGTGCCATTCTATATATAGAAAAAACAAAATACTATGATCAATGCAAAGAAGCTTATCAAGATGGACTGGCAACCAAATAGGACTTAGAAGATCAGATGCTGCCAATAAGGGTCATTTTGTTGTTTATTCTGCTGACAACAGACGTCTTGTTGATCCCTTGGCATATCTCAACAACCAAGTGTTGTATTTAAACTAACAACTTTAAGACTCTAGTTGATTCAATGAAAACAAGAAGAATAGAAACATATCCAATCGATTCATAGCGATTTTCCCGTTGATTTTGATGAATTTGAATTGTTTGGATCTTTCGATTGATTCAAGCGTTTCCCTTAGTTATCTGTTGAGAGGATACAGAAGACAATGCCAAAAGTTTTTTTTTATTTCAACGCATACGCTCAATCGGGGACCCATCCTATTTATAATGCCCAAAAGTCATAACCCTTCAACTTACGGGCTGTGAATTTTCAATTCTGCCCCTCATTGAATTAGAAATTACATCCTTATTTATACCATGTTATTTAGTAATACCTTACAGTCCAATACCCCTATTAGATCACATATTCGATGGACTACACTTTAAGATAGCAATACACGTTATATATTACATATGTGTGCTCACATTATTGGATTTGTCCAACAATCTCCCACTTGGGCCATATATGTTACATGTAATGTGTATAACCTTATGAGCTCAAAACTTGTTATCACAAGTAAATGTATTCCGAAACAATCTCGTCCATTGACTATACTGATATAGGATTAAAGTGATTTTCGTCACATGTAGTGTAACTAAATCCATCAATAGTCACATATACCAATATAATCAAATGACATAGATCAAACATGGATGTAGAGCATGGAAATTACATGTGATGTGATCCAAACATGTCTATTTTCAACCGGTCCAACTTTAATCTTTTAATGAGATCAAACATATAATAAACAGACAATTGACTGAAGACTTTATTTCTGCAGAAAATACTAAATTACACCAATGTGCCCAAAAATCCATCATAGAACAACAAAACTCTCACTAAACCATGATATCCTCATGTGACATAACACCCAAATGAGCGGTGTGCTCATGAAAGACCTTGGGTGGTAAGCCCTTAGTAAGCAGATCTGCAATCATGGAGTGTGTCCCAATATGCTCTATGAAAATCTGTTTATTCTCTACTCTCTCCTTCACAACCAGGAACTTTATGTCAATATGATTTGACCTAGACGAGCTCCTGTTGTTGTTGGCATATAAAACTGTTGACTTATTGTCACAATATAACTTTAATGGTATTTCTATGTCATTCAAAATGCGCAGCCCAGTGACAAAATAACGCAGCCATAATCCGTGGTTGGAGGCCTCAAAACACGCCACATATTCTGCTTCCATGGTGGAAGAAGCTATGAGTGTCTGTTTAGCACTTCTCCAAAAAATAGATCCTCCAACTAACAGATAAATGTAGCCTAATGTAGATTTTCTATTATCTTGGCATCCAGCAAAATCAGAATCAGCATACCCTATGATCTCCAACTGATCTGATCGCTTGTATGTGAGCATGTAATCATTAGTTCTCTGTAAATATCTCATAACCCGTTTAGCTGCTTTCCAGTGACTCATCCCAGGGTTATCCAAATATCTACCAAGCATTCCAACAATGAATGCTATGTCTGAACGTGTACATACATGAGCATACATAAGACTCCCAACACCGGATGCATAGGGGATCTTTTGCATCTCTACAACTTCAAGTTTATTCCTAGGACACTGTTGAAGACTGAATTTGTCTCCTTTAGATATAGGGGTATCTCCTGGTTTACAATCTTGCATGCCAAACCTTTTAAGCACTTTTTCTATATAGCCCTTTTGTGATAATCCAAGAATACCCCGAAAACGATCCCGGTATATCTGAATCCCTAAGACAAAAGAAGTTTCACCAAGATCTTTCATTTCAAATTTTTTTGATAGAAATCTCTTGATTTCGTGCAACATGTCTATATTATTAGTGGCAAGCAATATGTCATCAACATACAAAACCAAGAAGATATGCTTACTCCCACTGAACTTATGATACACACAATTATCAACAACATTTGTCTCAAAACCAAACGAGACAATTACTTGATGAAATTTGTAGTACCATTGACGGGAAGCTTGCTTGAGCCCATAGATGGATTTCTTTAATCTGCAAACCATATTCTTTGGGTCTCCAGACACAAAGTTTTCTGGTTGCACCATATAAATTGTTTCATCAATGTCGCCATTGAGAAACGCTGTTTAACATCCATCTGATGCAACTCAAGGTCAAAATGTGCAACAAGAGCCATGATTGTCCTAAATGAGTCTTTATTTGACACCGGAGAGAAAGTCTCTTTATAGTCGATGTCTTCCTTTTGAGTGAAGCCTTTAGCTACAAGACGAGCTTTATATCTTTTCACATTACCTTTTGAGTCCTTCTTGGTTTTGAATATCCATTTACAACCAATAGGCTTTGTATTTTCAGGTAATGGGACAAGATCCCAAACTTGATTGTCTTGCATAGACTTGTACTCCTCATTCATAGCATCTATCCACTTTTGAGAGTTAGAATCCTGCATGGCTTGATTGAAGTTGATTGGATCATTTTCCACCAATCCATCATTTTCCTCATGTTCTTCGAGAAAGACCATATAATCATCCGGAATAGCTCTTATCTTTTCTCTCGTGGATCTCCTTAATGGCATTTGATCTTGAGGTTGTTAAGTTTGTTCTTCTGGAATATTTACTTCAATTGAAGCAGGGAGTAGTTCAACATTGTCATGTTGACGTTTCAGATCTGTTTCTTGATCAATGACAGGTATTGGAACATGTACATTGTCAACAACAGTAGTAGGAGTCGAAATTGATTCCTCCTCAAAGACAATGTCTCTTACCTTATTTCTCCCCCCAAACTCGACATCCTTAAAAAACGTTGTTGTCCCCGTTTCAAAAATGGACTTAATAGTGGGATTATAGAACTTGTAGCCCCTTGATCGCTCAGAGTAGCCAATGAAGTAGCTGCTCACTGTTTTGGAGTCCAATTTCTTTTCATTCGGCCGATAAGGCATTGCTTCAGCTAGACATCCCCAAATGTGAAAATGCTTTAGACTAGGTCTTCTGCCTGTCCAAAGTTCATAAGGTGTTTTGACAGCTGCTTTAGTTGGTACTCTATTAAGGATGTAAGCTTCAGTCTTTAGTGCTTCTCCCCAGAGTGATTCAGGTAAGGTAGAATGACTGATCATACTCCTTACCATGTCCTTAAGAGTTCGGTTTCGTCTTTCAGCTACACCATTCATGCTAGGTGATCCCGGCATGGTGTAATGTGGGACGATTCCACATTCCTCTAGGAATTTAGCAAATGGTCATGGACGTTGTTCACCGGAACCGTCATATCTGCCGTAAAACTCACCACCACGGTCAGACCTGACACTTTTAATTCGTTTGTTGAGTTGGTTCTCAACCTCAGTTTTTAAAGCTTTGAACATGTCCAGTGACTCAGATTTCTCATGAATGAGATATAGGTACCCATAGCGTGAGTAATCGTCTATGAATGATATAAAATATTGTTGACCATTCCAAGAAGCCGAAGGGAATGGTCTACAA
Organism: Berberis vulgaris; assembly: GCA_963556465.1. NCBI lineage: Eukaryota > Viridiplantae > Streptophyta > Magnoliopsida > Ranunculales > Berberidaceae > Berberis > Berberis vulgaris. The sequence goes on from OY747134.1 coordinate 73,502,209, forward strand.
ATATCTGTGTGGATCAATTCTAAGACGTCTGAAGTTCTGTTTGCACCCAATCTCTTTTGTTTGGTCTATTTTCCCTTGATGCACTCAATACAGACATCAAAGTCTGAAAAATCAAGATAATCTATTATGCCATCTGACACAAGTCTCTCCATTCTCGTTTTCGAGATATGTCCTAAACGTTTGTGCCACAGTTTTGATGAATTTTCTTCATTTAGCTTACGCTTAGTACCACGTGATTCCACATGCAAGGTTTCATTATATGAGGCAATAGTGTCAAGAAGATATAGGTTATCAAATGTATTTAATGAACCAGTACCAATAATATTGGAATTTAATGAAAGACTAAATTGATTATTTCCAAATGAACAACAATATCCAAATTCGTCCAACAAGGAAATAGAAACCAAATTTCGTCTAAATGACGATACTACAAAAGTGTCTTTCAGTTCCAAATAACAACCAGTTCCTAAGAATAACCTAAAGTTTCCTATTGCTTCCACTTCTACTGATTTTCCATCGCCCACGAAGATGCGTCTTTCAACATCATTTTGCTTTCGGTAGCTCAGACAACCCTGCATAGAAACACTTATGTGAGTAGTAGCACCGGAATCTAACCACCAAGTGTTTCTAGGTACTGAAGCTAAGTTAACCTCAGAACAGACCAAAGCAAGAAACATACCCTTTTTAGCACGCCAAGCGTGATACTTGGTACATTCCTTCTTTACATGTCCAGGTTTCTTACAAAAGAAATAACCCTCATTGTCTTTCTGTTTCTTTTGTGCTGGACCCTTAGCAGATTCATAATCCTTCTTTCGTTTTGTGCCCTTATCTTTAGAGGTGCTTGCAAAATGAGCACTTTCCGTTTTGTCTTGCTTCAACCTGTTTTCCTCTTGCACACAGTATGAAATGAGCTCATTAATAGTCAATTTCTCCTTCTGACAGCTGTAACTGACCTTAAACTGACTATACTGTGGAGGAAGTGATATCAAAACTAGATGCACGAGTAAGTCCTCAGACAACTCAAGCTTCAGTGCTTTAAGTTTTGAAGCAAGATGAGATATCTCCATGATGTACTCTCTAATGTTCCATTTGCCTTTATATTTTAATGAAATCAAGCTAGCTAAAAGCGTGCTTGTTTCAGCCTTATCATTTTTAGCAAAACGCTTTTCAAGTTCAGTAAGGAACTCACTGGCATTGGTCACCCCTGCGGATATTGCACCCCTAAAGGCTTCTGAAATACCTCGCTTGATGAGCATGAGACTCATGCGATTGGAGCGTTCCCACTTCTCAAAGTGTTTCCTGGCATCAGGAGTACTTGCATCTGTAAGAGTTGCGGGTTGCTCAATCCTTAAGGCAAGGTCCAAATCCATACATCCAAGAACGATTAACACGTTCTCTTTCCAGTCCTTGAAGTTTGTCCCATTAAGCATGGGAATATTATTTACACCAGCAAATATACTAGTAGCAGACATAGTAGCTGTACAGAGAATAAATTACATAAATAACATAATCACATCATTATTCAATTGTATAAACTTTTAAATTCATACAATAGGAAAATAAAAAAAAAAACCCCATATCAAGATACCTAGCACAACATTGTTATTTAGTCTTTGGACAGAAATATCAATCTGTAAATGGTACTCTTTGTACACAACGAAACCGGCCTAATATTATGCCTTTCTTTGGACTGACATAATAAAAGCATGGTATAATAAACTTTATCACATATTTAAGACTAGGGATTATCCGGTCAAAACAATCTTCCTTTGGGCCGATTGTTTCACATGGATGTAGCATGCTCACTTATTTAAAATCAACCAATTTTCTTAACAGTGGTTGCTTTGGCAACCTATTAGTTAAATTGTGAAAATTTTAAATAAGGAACACAATAGTGATACATGAAACCATAATTATAAACTATGTATAAAATTGGAGTATGAACTGAATACAAATTAAAATTAAATAAAATGTAGCTAAAAATTAAATAGGTCCCAATAAGTTAAATTTAAAACAATATTACCAACAGCAACAGGCCCAATAATCAAAGTAAAATTTACTAACATGCCCAATTATTACCAACAATAATAGGCCCAACCAACAGCAACAGGCCCAAGAGTGAACAGTCGTCAGGCCCAACATGTGAACAGTCACCAGGCCCATCCAACAATCACCAAGCCCGCCCAACAGTGAACAGTCGCAGTCAACGGTGAACAGTGAATCGTTTTTTTTTTTTTTTTTTTTTTTTAACATCTATTTCACCTTGATCCAAATTGTAATCTATTTCAATAGGAAATACAATTACAATGTAATCACTGAATACAATTACACTCACAATGAAACAGTGAAGACAATTGCCATGAATAGATATCTATATAGATTCAAGTCTATAATCATGAATACATAATCACTGTAGGTCCAGATCATGCTATATCAATCGCTGTATTAATCGATAATCACTGTATTAATCCATAGTCACTGTATTAATACATAATCACTGTATTATGGATCTCCTTAATGCCACAGTCACTGTATTAATACATAATCACTGTATTATGAATTAATACATAATCACTGTATTAATACATAATCCATAATCACTGTATTCATGCTATTCATATGAATCTATAATCATGTCTTTATAATCATGTCCAGATACATTGTGCCATCAATCAACATAATATTACTGTTAAAGTGTAATCATTGTACATGTATAAGTGCTCATATGCATAAACACATTTTCCTTCTTTATAATTTCACATGGAATCAACAGGAGTTGCTCTGATACCAATTGTTGTATTTAAACTAACAACTTAAGACTCTAGTTGATTCAATGGAAACAAGAAGAATAGAAACATACCCGATCGATCCATAGCGATTTCCCCGTTGATTTTGATGAGTTTGGATTGTTTGGATCTTCCGATTGATTCAAGCGTTTCCCTTAGTTCTTTGTTGAAAGGATACAGAAGACAATGCCAATTTTTTTTTCTATTTCAACGCATATGCTCAATCGGGGACCCATCCTATTTATAATGCCCAAAAGTCATAACCCTTCAACTTACGGGCCGTGAATTTCCAATTTTGCCCCTCATTGAATTAGAAATTACATCCTTATTTATACCATGTTATTTAGTAATACCTTATAGTCCAATACCCCTATTAGATCACATATTCGATGGACTACACTTTAAGATAGCAATACACATTATATATTACATATGTATGTTCACATTATTGGATTTATCCAACACCAAGTCTTCAAAGAGCTTCTCAATCTGTCCAAGGTGTTTGGACTATCAAGGGATGGACCAATTACATTGCCATGTGATTCGGTTTTCATGAAGTCTCTTATCTCCTTGATTGAAAGTCACGAGTCAAAAGATCTTCAGAAGGATTTGCTTTGCTTGCTTTGCTTTGCTTTGCTTGATAACCAGAAGGATTTGCTTTGCTTGATAACCAGTAGTCAGTGTTGGTTATCAACTTCTCTCAAAGTAGAACACAGCCATCAACATTTACTTGTCAGTGGGTTTTAAGGACTAGAATGTTTCTTGAACTATTTTCACTTGTAGATTACTAATGATTTAGTTATAGAAAATAGCGAGGAAAACAGCGAGGGACTCCACAGGGGGGAGAGAGCCGTCCATTTTTTTCGGGATGTGCGCTTGAAAATATTTATTTCAACCCATAAAAATATTTATTTCTTTTCTCAGAAAAATTTCGACACATTTTGAATTTCGAAAGAGATTTCAATAACTTCAAAATAAGAAATATTCAGTGAAATTTTAACATATTTTCAGAAATCACATTCCTTGATCCACGATTATTGTTCAGTGCACAATGATACAGTTCCTAAATGAAATCACAACCAGACTCATTTAAAGTTACTGTTTCTGTTTCCAGACAAAAGATCTAGATTATTGTGCTTATAAAATTCTAGAAGTCTAGTTTAAACAATTAAGATGATCATCATTGTTTGGCTTCATTCACTGAAGGTAAAATTTATTTAATGATTCAGTGAAGATACCTAAATATCATATTGAGATTGGATGGAGAAATTCTTACCCAAATCAAGGATCATTATAGTACATCAAGGCTCCTTGATACTCTGAAATAAAACATAAGAAAGCTGCAGATTTGCAAAAAAAAAAGAAAAAAAAAGACGATCACCCTGGACAACCTTGAAATAGAGAAGCGTGACTCTCTTATGTAACCTTCTGGTGAAACAATAGCAAAAAACACAGCAATAACTGTCGAACAATCTTTTTCGCAATCCAATCATGTCTATGACAAGGCTCGAGCTATTTCATTTTTAAAAGAGTCGGAAAATAAAAGTATTTCAACCTGTTGTCTCACACTATAATGGAAACGAACAAATTTCATGATAAGCCACATTACCTGCTAAATATCTCTTATCCTACAAAGTGAGAGGAAAGGCATTGCTGATATCAATACCACAGTTTGATGTTCTTTTCATGAACATAGAGAACCATCATTTACATATCTAGGGCTTCTTGTATGCAATTTTTGTTGTTTTACTCGGGATAGAATCCATATATAGCTGACTTCATTTAAATTTTTTTTTTTTTTTTGTGGTCATTTCGTTGACAGATCTACTTTTGAAAATACAAATTTTATATTTGATTTTATTTTATTTTATATTTGTTTATTTATTTATTTTCCTGTCTTTTGGTTGATAGATTAAGATTTTGAGGAATAGAGATTAAGATTCTAAGAAATACATAATATACCAAGGAATAACTCGTATATAAGATCAAGTTTACCCATCATATATCTCAGACAAAACTGAAAAGAATCATAGTTATTTATCACGGGGATCAAAGCGCAAACTGCTGCATATATATGCACACACACTCCAAGATTTGACTTCATAAGGTCTAAGGCGAACAGCCGTCTATGACTTCTTATAGTTGTCTTACTAGCTTGTAAGCGGTAACAAAGTTTTCATTGAATTCATGTTGCAGATGACATCCATACATTGCCACTTCCAAATTTTTTTTTTTTTTTTTTTTGTCTCTTGAATTTACGTGATTAAAGTTGACTCTTCTAACATAGAACTTGTTGGTGTGCGCACTATATATAGTTAAGAGTAGGGGTGGGCATTTAGGACTGAAAATCCGGACCGAATCGACAACCGGACCGATCGGATCGGTTCGGATCGGTTTTAATTAATTAAAAAAAATTCAGTTGTAAAAGCCCGACCCGGCCCGAAGTTTCTGGTCCGGGCCTCGGTTTTCCTTTTTGAAATCCGTCGGGTAACCGGCCTGGCCCAAGTTAAATAGTTAACTTAAATAACAACATTGGTTTTGCTCATTCGTTTTGTTCATTTGTAACCGACCCTCCCCTCTTCTCTCAGCGAAGGCGGAGGCCGAGCCGCCTCCCTCTCCCCTCCATTCCCCGCCTTTCCCGCCTTCCCGAGATCGACCAACGCCTCAACATAGGTTATAATCCTTCCGTTTAAAGTTCAACATTTGCAACACACCCCCAACATACTCTCACACAAGCAGATGGGTTTACACTTCTTTACTTCAGATGATCTCTGAGTTCGATCTTTCGAGTTGAGAGCTTCTCCACTTCTTCTCCGCGATCTCTCTATTTGATCAGATGATCTCAAAGTTGAGAGCTTCTCCACTTTTTCTCTGGTCTGATTCAGATCTGATCTGAGTTAGATCTTTCGAGTTGAGAGCTTCTCCACTTCTTCTCTGCGATCTCTCTATTTGATCAGATGTTCTCAGAGTTGAGAGCTTCTCCACTTCTGATCTCAGATCTGAGATCTGAGATTCTTTATACGACCCGTCTCTGACCTTCCGGGCTGATTTCTTCAGACGACCCAAGAGCTGATTTCTTTGCCATTGTCAACACCCAGAGCTGGAAGAAGAGAGTAGGGCGAGAGCTAGAAATCTTGTAGAAGAAGTTACCTTTCCCTAGATCAGATAAGAGATCAGATCAGATCTTGATCCACCTTACAGATCAGATCAGATTTTTTTTTTTTTTTTTTTGTAATTTGTTGTATCGTTTTTTTTTTGTAATTTTTTGATATAATTTATTTACGAATGATGAATGAAATTTTTTTTTTTTTTTTTTTTACTGTCGAAGTATTATTTTTGCTCTTAGGACCGAGACCGGCCAGTAAATTGGTTCACCGGGACCTCGGTTAACCGGTCAACTCGGTCCGGTTTCGGGTCTCATAAACACGGGCTCGAATTTTTTGGGCCGGTTTTCGATTTTTAACTTTTGGGCCGGTTACCCGTACTTGCCCAGCCCTAGTTAAGAGCTGTGGAGATTGTTGATCCTAAAGATGGTCGTGCTTTTAAAGTCAATGGTCAGCGTCTTAAACCATTTTTACAGTTGCCTACATCAGAAGTCGAGGTTGATGTGTTGTTATTAGAGGATCCTGTGTACTCAGATTGAGGAAGCATATATGTCGGGCTGACGACGTTAAACCAAGCGCTCCTAGGAGGCAGCCTAGCTTTAGTTGTGTCATTATGGTTAGTCTGGATTGATTTTCGAGTCCTTTCTAGTTGCATTTCACTCATACTCGTTAGCTCCGTAACAATTTTGACTTACAACTGATACATGTAATTTTTTTTTATTTGTGTCTTGTATTGTTTTTATCAATTTATCATGATGAGTCCACAGGTCTTATGTCTCTGAGCGTTCATTGGTGGAAGATTTCGTCGAAATTGGTAAAAACTTTCCCATGGTAATATCACTTTAACTCTCACATTTTCTTTTTCCTGCATTTGTCATGATCATCATTTTATACATTGAGGACAATGTTTGGTTTAGGTTTGGGGGTGAGGTTTATGAGTTTGTTTTTCTGCATTTTTCAAGAAATTTTGAACTAAAATTTATTTCACAATTGACTATTGTATTATACTCAATCTCCATTGAATACATAGTTAATTATGACTGTGTGAAAATTTTCGATTTGAAAATGCATTCAAAATCTAAGTTTCTTTCCAATGAAGAGGATGTGCTTTCAAGTATGCTTGAAAATTTGAGAAATACATGCTTTCACTTGTCACTTTTATATATCAATAGGAAAACATATGGTTTGATATTATCTTTAAGTTAAATATATTTCATGTGATTTTTTCGATTCGACCATTCTTGCACTAGAAGCCGAGTTAGCATGATTTGAATTTAATCAGTAAGATATTAACTAGAAAACCTTAGAATAATAGTGGAGACTTAACCCTTGTGAGTTTTGAGACATTCTATTTTTCGTGAGGGTTATTAAATAAACTCTGATTTTTCTTGAGTCCGCATTTTCTCGTTGATGATCTCATTATTCTTGTTTCTTTTATTGATTGCTTTGAGAATGACGTTAAAATTGAATTATTACACTAGAACTTCTTGATTTATTTAGTTGAGATGTCATAATACCGACTAGAGCTTAAGAAGTGATATAGGCATTTTTTTTTCTTTGAACCGTTCTTTATCCTTTTAGCCTACCCAATGATAAATTTCCGTTTGCAGTCGTTTGAACCTTTAAATAAACTTTTTCTTTGCTAACCCCATTTTCAATACATACTGTAGTTAGAGAGTAATATTCTATATTATTTTTATCCTTACCCAATGTCTCTGAGAATGTGTATAGTTGATGTATTTTTGGAATGGGAAATAAAAAGAGCTGAAACTAAATATTCCATGAATCTTCGGGACTGAAATGTTTTATTGTGCAAAAGGGGAAAACATGTCAAAAAAAAAAAATTTGTTGCTTCGAAGAAAAAGGAAAAACAAAATATATATGAAGAAGAAGTTCGAAGGAAGAAAAATTAATGGTGTACAACATTAGTTTATTCTTCAGAGCCCAACGTGCTTATTAAAGGGTGTATCCATTCTCAGAGAATTTTCTCGTATCTTTTTCCATTCTTGTTAGCCAAAATCTTAGCCTCATTACAACCTAATAAAGACCTAATTAATCTTAAGTAAAAGTTTGGTTCATAGACGTGGAGATTAAATAAACAAGAACTATGGCGTGTGATTCAACATTCTCAAAGTAATTGATATTCCTGTCCATGAGATCATATTCATTTCATTATTTGAAAAGTCCATTTTTTTTTCATGATTATTATATGTGAGATGTTTGTCTTTCCATATATTATTCTCTTTCTCACATATAAACTGAGTGATAACTAACCAATCTCCGAGTGATTCATTTCTGAGTGACAAGAGAGATTTGTAGTTGAAGTGTACAATTCAAAGGTTATCTAGTCGTATCTTTGCTGATAAAAATAAAGTTATGTTGATAAGGCCATGCACACACACTTCGAGTTGGGAATAATTGATGAAATTTATTTAACCTTTGGATACTATTAAACCATTGTTAGACTCGTTGATAAATTTTTCTAACATTGTTAGTTGTTTTCTGAAAATTTTGGCAATTAGATTCTTACTCTGAGGATAATAGATCGAGTTACCATGTTTTGGAAATTTATTGAGTCATAATGTTCGTGGGTAACATTTCTGGAAACCCTCACGAGACTATAACTCGTCCACTAGAGGTAATCTAGGGGTTTAAAGCCTTGTTGCACGTTTAAGGTAAGTGCAACCGATGATTCCTGTGAAAGTGAGTTAAAATTTTATTTTTATTGTTTTGCTCGAGGGCTAGCAAAATATAGGTTTGGGGTATTTGATATTCACGTAATTATTACATAATATATCCCTTAATTTATATATGTTAGTGTTTTGATTATTATATTTTATAATAATTATTTCATTTTCATGTATTTGTAGGAATTTGAGCGTGAATGATGAAATCGTATTAAGGCGACAATTTAAGGAATGACAATTGGTCGATTCTAGCGGTGGTATAAAGTAGAGGGTCACATATCTAAACCTAACCCAAATAAACCTAGGTCCACCTAATTTAACCTAAGCCCAAACCCAAAATGCTAACCTAAAAACCCAAGCCCAACGCATTTTGGAGAACCCAAGCCCAAGAAAATAGGAGAACCCTATTTAGCTCTCCCCAGTTTGGAGAAACTCTTCCCTCTTCCTTTCTCTTTTCCTACTGGTGTTCTCATCCTCTCTTTTTCAGCCACCACACCAATCCACCCTACCGGCAATCATCGCTCGATAGGAGAGCCGACAGTGCGATAATCCCACCATCACCACCTCACCTCGCCACCGTCCAACAACCACAGCCGCCACCACCATCAGACTCTCCCAGTTCCATCATGCCACACAGGCACCTTCCCTGTCTAGCAACCTCGCCACCAGAACCACAACCACCGCCACTAACCACCGTGAAACAGGGGCGTGACAACCATGTTTCACGTTAAAAACTTCACCTCCTTACCCTATTTCGCACACCCACAGCCGCCACAATCTTCTTGTCCCTCTCTCTGTTCCATCATCCACACCGCCGCCATCCACCATCAGACGCACCACAATCGCGACAGGAGCAGAAACAGGGAGCACCGCCCTTGTTTTTCTCCCTCCTTTCTGTTATATGTCGTTCATCTCTCTTGACCCTCCTTCCTGTTTTCCTCTCTTCTCCACGGTCTCTCCCTCCTCCACCTCTTTCTCTCTATTCCTTCATCACAACCAGACCACGCAACCACCGCCATCAGCCACCGTAAAACAGAGCTCGCAAGAGCACCGCTCCTGCTTTTCTCTCTCTTTTTGTTTCCCTTATCGTTCTTCCCTCACCCTCTCTATTTCTTACAGGTAAGGAAGCCAGTCGGAGGAGCGAAGACGAAGCAACAGATGCGGCACAGAGCGCATCGCGCTGGAGACGAAGCGCAGAGGAGCGCGACTTTGGCAGGAACCAACTGTTTTTCAAATAGTTGGTTATTTGCACCCCTGAGATTCTGTAAGAGCCACCACAGTGCATTTGCAGCTTTTTCTCGGGATTCGTGTTCGTGCAGAGATGAGTTGCGGCGTACCACACCACGAGGAGATGACCACCGCTACCATGGAGAGCTAAACCCTTCGCCAAGGCTAAGATGAAACCAATTGGGTTTCAAGAGTTTGTTCTAGTTTGACTTTTTATTTTATTATGTACTTAATTGCAAAATACATTTAATTTATGAGTATTAGTAAGTTACTTTCAACAATTATATCGGATTTGATCTAGACTAGTCGGTAGTTAGAGTTTTTTTTACTAATATTTAAAGCATTAGTTTTAATTGGTTAAGTTAGACTTGTGATTGAATCTGCCGTAATAAGACACTCAATGCTAGGAGTTGAAACTTAATAAATTAGACTTGTGATTGAGTGTGTCGTAATAAGACACTCAATGCTAGGAGTCTATAATTCATGCTGAAGTTAATTGTAACATTGGATTTTAAAACTGAATTGTTCTTAACGATCACATCATCGATGCAAGCAAATGATTCTCATCCCTAAAGCTTTTCGCTTTAGAAAATAATAAGTTACATTAAAATAACTTAAAAAACTGAATTGGTGGATTCAATGCTTTGGTTTCCCTTCTCATATTCTTAAAAAAAATTTATTTTTCCTTTTAATTTAATTTTTAGTTTAGATATTTTGATTGATGTAACCCCAATTTAAATTAGTTTAAGTCAACTCTGAAATTTAATTGCAACCACTGTCCTTGTGGGATCGACCTGTACTTGCCCTTGTCTACCAGTTAGACACTGTTCACTTGCAGTTATTAAGACTAGGTTAAATTAACCTATTTATTTAGGTTAGTTAAAGCCGCATCATTCGACAGGAACCGCAGGGATGGCCTGAGCGTTATACGCGTCTTCTGGTTTTTTGTTGTTGTGTGACCTAGTGGTCACCATCTCTCTGGGATTTGGTAGGAGACGATGCTTAGTGTAAAGTTAAGAACTATGTCGTCCCCACGGACGGCGCCAAACTGATGCAGTTGATTTCCGCTCCCTGCTTTGACCCTGTTCCTGCGGACCTGCACAAGTAACGCACGTGAGCCACATACCACTGTGGGGTGGTCGATGGCTCTCCGATGCTAAAGTCAGACATGGATCTGAGGAAGGTGTAATGATGTAACAAAAATTTTGTAGCGTACCGTAGTTTACCAACACCATGTCTTATTTATAGTGCAAGGAGTCTTGGTTCAATCAGGCTATCGTAGACGTAGTTTAGGGAGGAGATCTTCGTAGATATCATTCTCTAATTAAAAGTCGTGTTGTAGGAGGAAAGTTCGTTGTTAGCTCTGTACTCCTAGATACCCATGAGATAGTTCTCAATCCAAGAGCAATCCGCTGAATGAAGTTTTCCTATGTGGAAGATACTCTGGAATTTGCTTCCAAGTTGGAAGCAGGGAGCAGTTGTAGTTTCTCATCTGAAGCCGATCATTGAGATACTTGCTGGAAGAGGGCTTATGGGTGTCATGAATAGTTGTGAGACGTGTGGGCCTAGCATGCTGTTAGAGTCTGGGTTCGTTTAGTGGATTGGAGTTGAGCGGGCTTAGATCCGCTTGGGCTGGTTCAGTGTTGGGCTGATGCTTGGGCTCGTAGTTCCTCGAAATCATCATGACACATGTTCGGCTTAGGAGTGTGGTTGTTTTTATATATCATCGCATTCAAATTTTATTTTTAATATACAATTTTTTTTCAACTAACAAGCTCTTAAAACTCACCTTATCATATTTTCCCTTCCCTAATTCAATATTAATGTAATATAATCAAGGCCTCCCAAATCTATAGCAGGTGGGATTATTGTTACGGGGTGCTATTGAGATTACCCTACAACTCGTGTTCTCCTAAAGTTTTGAATTTTATATTTCGCCATTGGTTAGGGGCAAGTAAGTGCTTAAATACGAAAAGTTGGTGTATATATATATATATATGAACGCTTCCAATTCTCCGTGTTTAAATAATTAATTGCATGTATTTACTCAACCAAGTTATATAACCAAAAAGAAAGGGCACTACCATGCATTAGGAAACATGAATTTCATGGATGATATTTTAAAGGTTGTTGCTAAATAACACCGTCATTTATGCTGAAGAACATCATCATCCAAATTTTATTTTTGGATCTATTGAAAAACACCACCACCTTCACCTTCTTCTCTCTTCACCGGAGTGACACCCCGGAAAGGTGGCGGGATGGTGGTGGTGATTGAAGGAGAAGAAGGAAAAAAAAAAAAAGGAGGAGGAAAGGTGGCGGTGGTGAGGATTGATGGAGGACAATAAAAAAAAATGTGATGGGGAGGTGGAGGAGGAAATAATAATAATAATAATGAGAAGAGAATGAGGAGAGGTGGCGGGGTGGTGGTGGTTGATGGAGAAGAAGAAGAAAAGGGGAGGAGGAAGAGAGGTGGCGGTGGTAGGGATTGATGGAGGAGGAGAAGAATAAGAAGAAAAAAGGGGGAGGAGAGATGGCGAGTTGGTGGCGGTGAAGGGGATGAGGAGAAGTGGCGGTGGCGGGGTAATGATGGTGAAGGGAGGAGGAGAAGGAGGAGGAGGAGAGGATAAGAGAGGTCGTAGGGTTTTTTTGTTTATATTGGTGATCTTCTTCAACAGGTAATGATGTCCTTCAGAAAGTAAGACACTAGTAATATCTTTCAGCAGAAATTGTGATATTATTTAACAACATCCTATTTTAAATGATTTTCAGTTGACTCATCTTGCAATTCTTAATACTCATGTAAAAAATATGACCAACTTTTCACAAAAATTGGGTTCTTTAGACGATTAAATCTTTCTTACACAACCAATCAAATACTAGTCATGCCAACCCAGCGCCATCAACTCTATTGAGTTATAACTTTCTTAAATGTTTTCAAGAATGTGAGATTTGGTATACCCAAAAGTGAACATTTTTATGCAGCCAGAGAAGAGGGGAGAGAACACTGATTAGTGTCTGGGGAGGGTGTTTAGCATGTGAGTGACAACTCTACCCCTCACTTCATCTTCTCCAAACTCATGAAAAAATGGGTAGAATTGACAATCACATGTTGAACAACCTCCCCAAACACAAGGACTAGGCTAATTAGATTTTTTTTCCCCCAAGAGTTTAAAACACACACATGTTCTCTACATTTTTGGCTCAATGGATTGATGACCATAAAATCAAATAAACAAAAAAAAAAAAAAAAATTGTGTCTTGCACAAGTACAATTCTAAGTAAAAGGCATGTAAAGTTCAAAGTGCAGAGATTAAACGGAAACCCCAATTAGGAACATCCCTACCAGTTTGTAAATAAAATTCACAAAATTCATTTCTCACTCATCACTAGATTATTACAGAATAAATTGCTAAAATTTACAAACTAAAAAAAGATGTACCAATTTATGCTTCCAACTTTTTTTTTTCCTTGGCACAAAATTCTCAATCATCCTTTGTCTTCTTAGTAAAACTTTGTGAATTCCCATTCGACATATTCACCATTCTGGACCATTAGAGCCCTTAACGATTGTCAATGATCTATAACATTGTTTAATCAGCTATATCAATGTGTGATCTGACCAAAGCAAAAGGAAGCAAGAAAACAAAATGTAATCCACCGGGGGCTTATAGTGAAACATGACGTGCAACAAGCTATCGTCCAGGAAATGGCAGCCATGATTGTTGTACGTAAAAGCCTTTAGATCAAACAAAATGGAAAAAACATTCATAGTTTGTAGAGTCAGTTTCTTGTTGATTCTATTTACAATTGTTCGTATCGAACAAATCACTTTTACCGTACTTATTGAGCACGTTTGAATACGACCCATGGTAGTGTGAAGTTGTTTAGCAACAAGAAAGTCATTATAATATATCAATGGATCGATGACCAGAATCTGTTTCTCCACTTCCAACCCATCTCCCTTGTCCCTTCTACACACTCTTAACTAATTGATTCTTGCAGAGCTTAGAAGTCTAGGAGATTGTATCCATTATAAATAGCTAAGTTACTTCACCATTCAACACAATACATTCAAACTCCTTAGCAATCAAGTCCTTTATTGATAATACTCTTTTCTAGCTTAGCAAGAAAAAGCAACTAATTAATAATCATCATGATTATCACTGCAAAGAGGTTCATCAAGTACACAAGGAAGTGCAGGAAGGTAGCTGATAAGGGCCACTTCGTTGTGTACACAACTGATAATGGACGATTCATGGTTCCCTTGGAATGTCTTAACAACCGCGTCATCAAACAACTTCTTAATCTGTCAGAAGAGGTGTTTGGACTATCAAGCGATGGACCAATTACACTTCCTTGTGATACAATTTTCATGAAGTATGTTATGTCGTTGATTCAAAATGAGGCGTCTAGAGACCTTGAGATGGATTTGCTTTCCTCGATAGAGTGGGTGCTCACCTGATTCTGTTTAGTTAGTACACTGCAATTAAGTTACTTCAGAATGGGTTTTGAAGACTTGAATGATCACTTTCAAATGTACATTAGTGATGTGATTATAGATTCAAACACATAAAGAATTTGTTTCATTTAGAAATCTTAAATTTTGGCTCAGCTAGAAAATTTTCCGCCTTTCATGTTACTCTATTGATTAATAAGCATTGTCGGGAAATATTTCTTTTGTTACGCTCCTCTTTTTTGTATCTACTTTGAGTAAACATGATCTTGCCAGGTTGAAATCTATTAGCCCAATTCTCCTACAACAAGTTCATTGTTGTAACGGATCTGAATTCTGAAAATATCCAATAGCCCACTCTTTAACCTAATATATACACTTGTAAGGAGCACAGTATTCCTAAGCCAGGCCTTACTCATGATTGAATTCATTCAGAAATGCTTGTGCACGAACAAGTTCGACTTGATGCTGACATTCTAGAGGATTGGGATCTTCTCCTTCATCCATTACCAAAGGAATTACGTATTCTACAAAAAAACCCAGCGAGAAGACTCAACAAGATGGTATCATCCATTTCCAATGTGAAGACAACGATAAGTGAGCAAAGACAATAAATGAACTAATTCAATTCATTCAAAATTTGCTCAATTACAAAAACAACAACAGAAGATTAAGGGGAAACATTTATAACATCCTCGACAATATCATCTGCAGGAGCCGGATCAACAACAGGGACTCCTTCAAGAGGAGGAAGCGGTCCTTCAGCCAGTGAGACACCCAGAGGATCTTCAACGGCATCTCCAACGACACCTTTCACGTCCTCAAAAGTCCGATGCACCAAAGGACGATAGTGGGTCAAATCAACACCGAGACCCTCGATATAATCCAAAAGCTCAGTGATGTGAAATTTTAGTAGCACACAACTTAATACCCTATTTTGTGATTGTAGTATAAAATAAGTAGGGATCGTTCTAGTCTGGTGATTAGAGGGTTTGCCAACTAGCACTAAGAATAACTAAGAGACAACTAACAACCTAATTAAGAAAATATTTGGGGATTTGATTTTCTAATTTAAACTATGAAAATAACTGTAAAGATAATAAAACTAAAGGGATGGCAAAGATGAGAAAATAGCTAAGGGTTTACCTCCACACACCAAACATATGCTCATAAATCAATCTTCAATAATCACTTGCTAACTCGTGAAAGACAATGCTCAAGATCAACCGTGATCAGCACTACATTAATCTTATTATTTTTCCAAGTTCGTTGAATTAAACTTAGCGTCGCTTTTAAACTATTCTTATCATATTATCTAATCAGGAATCGCAAGTTAGATAAACAATCCAAGATCATTAAGTTTATGAACACTTACTAGAAAATTACAAGTACAATCAACATCTTGTTCTTACCTAGGTTTGTACTCAACCTTACCAACATTCCTTGGTATTTACTACTTATGAGTACAAGATTGTAACGATTAGGTGAAACTCTCTTATACTCTAGCCCCAGATCCTAGCATGCTTACTAAGTTTGCCACCTTAACAAACATACAAAGAAAAATTCTCTATAAAGCAGTTAAGCAAAACACAATCACTAATAACAAGGAAGATTAAATTCAATTAATTTATAAAACACATGTTCAGGGCTTCGAATCCACCCCTAGCTAAGAGGAGTTTAGCTAGACATATTAATCATGTTCGAATATCAATACATAATTAAATATCCAACTATAAATAAGAAAAAGATAAGGTGAAAAAAACAAAACACTGTCGCCAACTGCGTGGTGGTAGAGAGTTGGTGTCTGGGGTGCTGATAGCGGACTGAAGAGAATAAAAACTCTTCCTCTTGCTCACGATCCCAGGTCTGCTCCTCTGATCTACTTCGAGAAGGGACTGCGAGAGAGGTCGGTCTGGATGGTGTTTGATGGAGGCGAAGAGGATGTCGGTGGTGATTCTGTTTGTGGGTACGAACAAGGAGAGAATGAGATGAACTGTGGAGGGATGATGAAGGTGATAGAGATGGAGGGGTGATTGCAAGGAGGTTTTTCGAGAGAGAAGTCAGGCGAGAGACGAGAGAGATGCTGAGATAGTAAAGGAAATGGATCTGTGGTTGTTGATTTGGGTCTGTAGTTGGTGTGCGATGAAGATGGTGGCTAGATTGGGGATGACGTCAGTGATTCTAAGGAGGAGGGATTGGCGGTTGCGGTATTGCGAGCTGGGTATGCTGCGAGGACGAGGAGGTCGTCACGACTGTGATTGTGAGGATGGGTGGTTGTAGATGGGTGATGATTGCTCGATGGTTATCTTATGGAGATTTCAATGGTCTGTGGCTGGGTTCGATGATGGTGGTGGTCTGTTGGCTGGATTGCAATGAGGGATGGAGGCTTGTTGCGGCTGTGATTGCAAGGATGAGGAGTCTGTGGATGGTTCCTCTCTCCAAAGCAAGGTATCGTCCCTGTTATAATCGTGTTCTTCAGGTTTCATTCCTTGTGTAGTTTCCTTTTGCAGCAAGTCTTCCTAATTCAAATCAATTTGCACTTCTTAGCTTCTATTTTAGAATCTTGTAATTGGAAACCTATACAAACACGAAAATAGAAATTGGTACCATAATTAATAAGTGATAGCCAAAATTATATATAGAAATATGCTCCTATCACTCAGTCCGACCATCAACAACGTGTTGCTAGTTTTCCACATCCATTACACGGAGTCTATCCTTGACAAAAGCAAGCTCACTTCTTACCGCGATAAGTTGGCCCCAGGTAGTAGAAAGCATCACAGAAGAATCAACTTTGACCTCATCAAGAGAAGACAACAATTGCTCTACCAATATCTTGATTTTTAGAGTGTTCTATCATGGCCCGCGCAGTCTCATCATGGAGCGCCTTCTTAGTAGAAAGTTCCTTCTCCACATCGAGCAAATGTGTGCGGACGCCTTGGTTCGTTCAGAACATCGTGTTTTTAACACGTTATACTGGTAAATAACGTGGGAGAAGCACGGAAAGCTTCCTCTCTAAATAAACCATAAGACTGTGATCGACCCGACGACTCAAGCCCATCACCCTTGCATAGGCAAGATGAGTCATCCCTTCCATTACAAGCCTAACACCATCCTCAAGGTGAAGGTCCGAATTCAGCACGAACATCGGGGGCCTCTCTACCAACCGCCTGTGCCATTCATTTATCAGCTTGCGTGCACCATCCTGCACACCAAGACGAGGAAACCAACAAAACTTCCCATCCGATTTAACTCGTATCTCCTTAG
Organism: Berberis vulgaris; assembly: GCA_963556465.1. NCBI lineage: Eukaryota > Viridiplantae > Streptophyta > Magnoliopsida > Ranunculales > Berberidaceae > Berberis > Berberis vulgaris. Next base: position 73,519,736 of record OY747134.1, read on the forward strand.
AAGTAGGTTCCTTCCAACTGATCCGCGAATGAATGGCCCTAGCATACGTGGCAACCCTGACCCTCCAGCCGTTCGGCCCCATTTGAGTAGGAGGAATACCCAAGAAGTCCAGATATGACCAGAACAACTCCGGAACAGGGAACCGGTGACCGACATAGAACATGTGAGGATACAGTGCAATATATCCTTTCCTCGGGCAACAAGGATTGTCGTTTTTGCGATGAAGAATGATTTCATGGTCCTCGGGCAAAGAATAGTTGGAACGGACACTATCCAAAGTAGTCTGAGAGGCTTCGTTTGGAGAAAAGTGAACTTCACAAGTGGAAAGATGATCACCAACTAAAATGTCGCCAACATGCATCGTAAACAAGGGAGAATGGACGAGGAAAAATAGGCAGTAGAAGAAAAGAAATGGCACTACAAATGGTGTAAAAAAAGAAGAAGAGCAACCATAACACCTTTCAAGCGACTGGGCAAGGAAGAAATACCATAAAGAATGGCCCTAGCATACATGGTAACCATGACCCTCCAGCTGTTCGGCCCCATTTGAGTAGGAGGAATACCCAAGAAGTCCAGCGATATGACCAGAACAACTCCGAAACAGGGAACTGGTGACCGGCATAGAACATGTGAGGATACAGTGCAATATATCCTTTCCTCGGGCAACAAGGATTGTCGTTTTTGCGATGAAGAATGATTTCATGGTCCTCGGGCAAAGAATAGTTGGAACGGACACTATCCAAAGTAGTCTGAGAGGCTTTGTTTGGAGAAAAGTGAACTTCACAAGTGGAAAGCTGATCACCAACTAAAATGTCGCCAGCAAGCATCGTAAACAAGGGAGAATGAACTCGGAAAAAGAGGCAGTAGAAGAAAAGAAATAGCACTACAGATGGTGTAAAAAAAAAAAGAGAAACCATAACACCTTTCAAGCGACTGGGCAACGAAGAGACCGCTCATGGAGCGATATACGGGACATAATGGCGCATTAAAAATATGCACGAAAACGAATAGACAACGAAGTAACCGAGACGATCAAACAACTAAAAGTTATCAAGGTCAGGGCAAAAACACAATCGACATACCAACCGTCACATAGTTAGTGGAAATGTCACCATACCCACTAACTACAGGGGGAGTAGCAATGATACATAAAAATAGATTGACCATCATGACCGTACAGGTGGCGTAAAGCTCCATCACGAGAATACAACGCCCGATCCATTGGGCCAGCTCATAAAACTCAAAAGGATTGAGGACAATTTTATAGAGGCCCAGAATATGCCCACTTTTAAGGAAGCGTAAGGGGGATCCAAATCCAGGCTTAGATGAATCCAACCCCATTATACGTTCACTCATAAAGAAGAAGATCGTTACACCAAAAAAGAGTCGTGGAAGGACCATTACAGAGACATCTCCTTCCATTGTGCCTCACATGCTTAAGTCACGCAGTGAGTTAACTACGACCATTATAAAAAGTAAAGGAAACTTTCGACAAATGTATGCAATTTTAACTGAGTTTGGTCCAGATTTACTTCCTTTTTCCAACAGAGTTACTGACTTAAGCATCGGAGTGCCTTCGACCACCAAAAAGGTGGTCTTTGGCTATCTAACAGTGGTTTTGCAGGTCAAACTCACAGGAGGATGATTTTTTGACGCATCAATATAAGGTAAAGAAAAAGGTATGAACGGGGGACTCAATGGGCTCTCAACTCGGATCTCAACTCAATTCAAGAGAGGTCGATTCGGCTATCCTATCTACACTATGCAATTTTAACTGAGTTTTATCCCGATTTACTTCATTCTTCCAACAGAGTTGCTGACTTAAGCATCGGAGTGCCTTCGGCCACCCAAAAGGTGGTCCTTGGCAGTCTAACAATTGTTTTGCAAGTCAAACTCATAGGATTACGATTTTTGGACGCATCAGTTTGGCGTCGTCCATGGGAAACGACAAGTTTCTTTTATAAAAAAAAAAAAAGGGAAGCCTTATGCTTGATCACAACTAAGCAACAAGATAGGAGAATGTTACGATCATTTAAAGTCGTTTCCAATATCAATGGTAACGAAAATTCCAATATTCTATTTGGGTTAGAATGACTAAAATTGTGTCCTGTGAATTAGATAGGTATTTCAGGTACATCTGGATATAATGGCGCAGAACAAAATATTTCATCAAAGGAGCACCAACAGAATTGGACAGGCCCGAATAGAAGCTAGCCCATGGAGGATGAACCTAAATGGAAAAGGAATCTGGAGAACGAGTCTGGAGGATAGGCTAGAGTAGAAGCTAGCCCGTAGAGGATGAACTCGGATAAAAAAAAAGGAATCCGGAGGACGAGCCCGGCTAGAAGCTAGCCCGTGGAGGACAAACCAGAATGAAAAAAGGATGAACCCGGCTAGAAGCTTACCCAAATTGAGACAAACCCGAAGGAGACATATCCGACATGGACAAGAAACATATTTGATAGGCCCGAGTATAATCAGGTCTAACACAAGAGGAATCCGACAAGATTCAATTTTGCATGCCAGACTAGTCAAACTGACTTCATCTGGCTCAAACTCGTGCAGTTTGATCGCGCTGACTTCATCTGGTCTGGACTCATGAAACTAATTATGAAGATTACTTCACCTAGTAAAAGAAGCTGACTACGATGTCACGAATGACTCTGGTCCGAACTCACGGAATTCTCCTAGTAACGGACTCGCGTAGTCGATTACGATACAACATCTGGTTAGAACTCACGAAGTCTGAGTACAATAACTCATCACAAAAAATCTTTGTCTAGTCAGAATTCATGCAGCCCGAATCCAATGATTTCGTCCGGTCCAAACTCGCGCAGTGCAACCCTGATGACTTGTCACACTGACTTCAAAGTACAAATAAAGAAAACCCTCATTAACAAATTAGTGGCCACACAAGTGAGACCACTAACTAGGGGAGAGTAGGGGTGGGCAAGAATCCCAGTCCCAACCCGGACTGGTATGGTACCAAATCAGAATGAATTGGTACATGCTGTTTTTATCCCGATTTTAACAAATTATGTCCCGGACCGTTCGGTCCATCCTGATCACTGTAGCAAGCCCAAGCCCACTGATTGTATCAAGTCAAAGCCCAATTTTCCACCCTGAAATCTCCAGAATCCTCAACTGCTCAGTCTCTTTTTCTCGCCTATCTCACTTCTCCTTCTTTTCTCTCTCCAAAAGTTTTCAAAGTTTTGTTCTCCTCCATGAACCAACAGCGATGCATCTCACTTCTCCTCCATGGATCTGTTGTTCATCGACACACTAAAGTCGAAGGATAGAGAGATCAACAAGATCTGGAGAAATTCCTTCTCTTCTTTCAGATCTCCTTCTTCCTTCTTCTCTCTGACTAAAAATATTTTTGCTCTTTTTTCTTTCTCACTGATCAATGGGTTGGTCATCCCATGGTTCCGGCTCTTTATTAATTTTTTGTTAACAAAACAAAACCCAAATCTGTTTGTGTTTTACTGATTCAAGGAATGAATAATACTTACGAACTGGTTTTGTATCATTCTTGTGTTGCATTGATTCGAACAAATAGTGCCCAAAGAGAACCTAAAGTCAGAGATTTGGATTGGGTTTGGAATCGGAGCTGTAATGAGTCTTCAAGATTGATGTTGAGCCCAAGGAGAGGAAGGGAGGGTGTTATGGTTTCGCTTTCATCTTTGTTGAGTCGAAGACTGAGGAATAATGGAAGTATGAAGGGCGGTCAAGGGAAATCCTAGCCGATGTTTCTGACGGGGAGCAAGAAGAAAGGGTTCTCGTTCGAGACGCAAGAGTCGTCTTCACCAAATGTGACATGCATTGGGCAAGTGTGAGTGAAGACCAAGAAGAAGAAAAATGGTAGAAAATGAGGACGAGATGGTGGGGATGTGAGTTTTAAGAAATAGGAGGGTTTGAAAGATAGGAATCAGATATGGGTTCATTTGCCTTTGACGATTTGCAAGGCTTTGAGGAGGTTCGGGGTAATTTAATTGCTTCTCGCTTGTCGGGAGAGGAGATCGGCGTGTTCTTAGAGTAATAGTGAGAGGGAGAAGGTTGATTAGAGTAAGAGGAGGAGGATATCGATGAGTTCTTTAGCTTTGGTTGAAGAACATTGTTGATTGATGATCAAAAGGTAAATATTTATGTGCAAGAAATAAACAGAGAGCTTGAAGTCGAAATGGCCAAAACAAAGCAGTAGAGGAGGTGGAGGTAATTGACAGTGGAAGAAATGGGCATGGTTCCGACTCGGATTGTCCCGGTTCAAAATAGTTCGGTACCAACTGGGTCAGCCCAAAAAAATTGCTTTCCCAACCCGTACCGTTCCCGTTTCACTGTACCGAGACCAGAATACGCACAAACCCGGTCCGTGCCCACCCTTAGGGGAGTAGCTGATAATACATGAAATCGTCACCCAATCATGGTCATACACGTGGCTCAAGTCACCATAAATGCCGGAGAGCCGTTACGAAGGCTTAAGTTGTCATAAATACTGATGGACCGTTATGAAGGAGATGGAGGGAATCACTCTCATCTCAATGAAGGAGGAGACCGTTATAATAAACATCCCCCTTCATTGCGCCAACTGAGCTTAAGTCACGGACACAACTGAATGCATTTATCAATTCACTCATTATATAAGGTAAAGATAAAGGTATGAAAGAGGGATTCAATGGGCTCTCAACTCGATTCGAGAGAGGTCGATTCGACCATCCTATCTACATTATGCAACTTTAACTGAGTTTTGTCGAGATTTAATTCATTATTTCAACAGAGTTGTTGACTTAAGCATTGGAGTGCCTTTGCCATAAAAAAAAAGTGGTCATTGGTAGTCTAACAATTGTTTTATAAGTCAAACTCACAAGAAGACGATTTTTTGACGCATCAGTAGTTATGGTAATAGTAGTACCAATCGCTCTCCTTTAGTTGTTGGTTTAGAATATATTGGTGATGGAAGCACATTTAGTATTATTCTAGACTATACATCGATCCAGTTTGTGCATGTAACCCTTGCAGATACTTATATTTGTCTATATGCCTAAAATTTTAACAGATGCATAAATTAGTTCATCATTTTGTATCGAATGTGCACTTTATATAACTATTGAAGCTGGTTTTCGGGAATGTATAGTCTAAACACAATTTGGATTCTACACTTCACACTAGTGGAGATTAGCCTAAAGCCAAGTTTTCTAACCAGGACTAAACCCGTTACTGCTTTTACTCAAAATGGCCAATCCACCAGGACTCTAAACCCGTTACTACGTCCACTCAAAATAGCCAATCCACCACAAGAACCCGTCTAAATGGTGAGGGAAGCAGCGAGGAAAACAACGAGGGACCCCACAGGGGAGAGGGGGGAGCCGTTCATTTCCCTTGAGATGTGTGCATTGAAAATTCAAATGTGCATCCCGGGGGAATGGACGGCTCCCCCTCCCCCTGTGGGGGTCCCTCGCTGTTTTCCTCGCTGCTTCCCTCGACAATTAGAATTTTACCCACCACCAATAAGTCAATAACTACATCATGTTGCTGACGTCCTAGAGGAATGGTCTCATCTCCGTCATCCTATATATTTGAGAAGATGAAAAAAAGAGTCTAAGCCCAATAGGAGACCCTAAACCCCAACAAATAGAGTTAGGGTACTAAAAACACTCCAATGCTGGACTATAAACCGAAAAGTAAGGTCACAAATGTTTTTTCTTAATTTTTCTTTGTTCATTTTGTTGAGATTGAGCCCTTTTAATGTTCATAGGGGCCACGATCCTGTGAAAACTGAATATGAAGCACCATTAGAAAAGCCTGATACTGGTTCAACATAAAGGTAGTTATCAACCAGAAATGAATTAAGCATCATTAGAAACCCCACCTATCTATTTAATGTAAACTATATAACATGAAATGAATTAAAAAGTAATAATAACAAATAATTATATCTTAGAAAACTCACTTGCAGTGCTTCATAGATATTGGAGGAAAAGAAAATATCCAAATAATAATAACATTTATATGGATAAATATGGTTATTGGATGTGTGTATTTTTAACGTAACAATAATTAATTAAAATCATCCCTAGATTATTGGGTTTTCTTTCTTTGAATATTTTTAAGGTCGTTTTGTGTGGTAAATTGCAATATGACGTAATTATTATTAAAAAAAAAAACAATGTTATGCAATTACCTCTTCAATGATTTCATACATTCATGCATGTCTAAGATGAAATAAATGAATAAGTATTGTCAATGATTTTATAATTTAAAAGTTGTGTAGATATATTTTTGTAGGAAAGTATAAATCAATTATTTTATTACTCACGGTGAGCAGGTTCACTAGTAGTACTAATGTTAACAAAATATATAAGACTCCTGCTAGTGTAGTTTCTACTTCGATTCTTATTATTGATACCTATGTAATCCACTTTTTTAAGTATGGTCATTACACCAAATTTGTATTTTTGTAACAACCCCAAAACAGTATCACTTTTGAAGTGTAACAATCCACCTAACAATTTTACACATTTTCACAAACAAAATGATACAATAATTGTATCACCATGAAGAGTATGGTTATAAAAGTGATACTATTCATGATGATCCAACTTATTGTATCATTTTTTTTGTGTTACTGTTTTTCATTTTTTTGACTAAATTTAGTTTTGACTTGAAATTGTTTGGTGGATTGTAACATCTCAAAAGTGATATTGTTTTGAGAGTTGTTACAAAAGTGGCAATTTGGTGTAGTGGGTGGAACAACCCGGTGACAAGGAAAAAATACTAGTTATATGCACAACCCAATGACAAAATCGAAGAAGATGTGTAAATCGCATATCACATAAAGGTGTCCCATTCCAAATCATCACTGCTGTCCACTTAAAGCATCTTACATTATGTTGACCCTTGTCGGAAAATTGAACAAAATAAATTACAGTTCACTTAACTATGTTATATATAGCTAAGCTAACTCACACCTTCTTCAACACAACACACTCAATCTCCTCATTAGCCCTACACCTTTTGTTGCTCAAAATCCGTATCTTCTAGATCGGTGCAAAACAGAGCAGCTGCCATGATCGTCGAGTTGGATAAGAATACTAGCAGGGGTAAAAGATCAAAGATTGGTTGTTAAATTGTCCTGCATTACTTTTTGGATCTTCACTGTCTATACTTGTTTGCATGCCTTGAGCATCCCATCTGTCTGCATCATTAGTACAAGCACTGCTCTCCTGATGGGTAAATGCAACTTTTTCCATATTTGCATCACTACTCGTACTTGCATCCAAGTCAATCTTGTTCTGCCTGTGCAATAATCGTGCCCTCTTGGTTCCCAAGCAGTAGTACTGGATTGTTTTGTTCATCCTCATTCCCATGGGCTGGGGTGTTTGTTGCTTAAAAGTGTGCTTCCCTGAGGAAATCATCCCGCCCTCTTCCCATGTCTCTGTGACAATATTTTTGTCAGCAATTACATTCATAGTAGGCTTTCAAACTTTGGTGGCCTTAGGCTTAGTTTTTTAATGTTTGAGACAGCTAAGAGAAGCATGGCCAAACCCCTTACAATTACTGCACTTGACTGGTCTCCTTCCCTTCATCTACACATTTAGTAGGACTGGCATTGGTATATGATGGTATCAACTATATAATTCCAATAAAATTTAAATAAATAAAAAAAGTTGTCTTCTAGGAATCCTCCATCATCCCAAGCTCCCAGTTTCTAATGCACGCCCAGTAATTTCCCTCAGATGCCTCCATTATCTATGATGGTATCAAAGTTAAAAACTTCCATTTGAGGGCTCAATCTTGGAACTGTTTTTGGCACCCAATACTGACTAAAGCTTATAGTGATTTTCATTGTAGCTAAGTTTTTCCACTGAAGTGCAATATACAAGGGTGAGGGACCTCTATTTTGGCTCACTTTTACAAATATAAAACTAGAAACGTTGCCAGGGAAGGTGATGCTGTGAGGAATGCCCTTTCAAACTTCTATATCTTGAATTTTAGTTTCCCTATATTATCTTTCATCATCATTGATGATTTTTGGCATCGAAAATTCTTTGCCTCTTGATTGATATCTCACGGTTACATATAAATAGAAAACCAAAAACTATACAAATCTACAATTAAGGAAGTTAACCCAAAATAGAGACTAAGTATAAGGAGAGAAAATCTCCAACAAAAGAAAAGATCCTAACTGCAATATTCCTAGCCCGAAATCTTGCCAACAATCTCGCCAACAAATCTAGCCCGAAATCTTGCCAACACTCCTCCTCAAGTTGGTGCATGAAGATTTCGAATGTCCAACTTGTCGAGAAAAGACGCAAATTGTTTCTTTCCGATAGCTTTGGTGAATATATCAGCCAATTGATCACCAGTTCGGACATAGTGAGTAGAAATGAGACCATCTTGGATAGGATCCCGAACGAGATGACAATCCACTTCTATGTGCTTGGTACGTTCATGAAACACCGGATTAGCTGCGATATGCATGGCAGCTTGACTATCACAATATACACGCATAGGCCGCGTATGAAAGACTCCCAACGAGGATAATAGACCCTTCAACCATTTAAGCTCACACGTAAGCGTTGCCAGAAAGCGATACTCAGCCTCAGCAGAAGACCGAGAAACCGTGTGTTGTTTCTTCATTTTCCACGAGATTGGTGAAGACCCAAGAAGCACAAAATACCCGGTAATGGACCGGCGAGTGACTGGGCAACTAGCCCAATCAGAGTCACAGTAGCCATGTAGTTGAACGTCAGTGCTAGCGCATAAGAGAATTCCCTGCCCAGGACATCCTTTGATATAGCGGACTACTCGTAAAGTTGCTTCCCAATGACGGGTCCGCGGTGATTGCATGAATTGAGCCAATGTATGAACCGAATAGCACAACTCAGGACGTGTAATTGTCAGGTAAATCAATCGTCCAACAATATGACGATACTGCTCTGGGTTGTCCATGAAAGGGTTGTTATCTAAAGCAAGTCCATGATTCTGTTCTAGTGGAACAGTGGCTGGTTTGGCGCCCAACTATCCTGTTTCTGCGACTATGTCCAACGCATCTTTGCGTTGAGATAAAAATATCCCTTCGGCACCACGTGCGACTTCAATCCCCAAGAAGTACTTCAATTTACCAAGATCTTTCATGTGAAAACAAGCATTGAGATATTTCTTAAATCGAGCCAACATTCCTGAATCATCTCCTGCTATAATCAAATCATCAACATACACAAGAACAACTAGAATAACACCATTTCGTTTAAACGTAAACAGAGAATAATCAGAGTATGACTGCAGGAATCCATAAGTTTGTAATGCATATGAGAGTTTAGCAAACCAATTTCGGGGTGCCTGCCGCAAACCATAAAGAGATTTCCGTAGACGGCACACTTTCCTAGGAAATGAGCCAGAAAAACCAGGGGGTGGCCGCATATAAACTTTTTCGTCAAGGTCCCATGTAAAAATGCATCACGAACATCCATTTGATGCAAATCCCAATTCTTTTCGGCGGCTACTGCTAACAGAACTCTCACTGTAGCCATTTTAGTAATAGGAGCAAACGTTTCATTGTAATCGATCCTGCTTTCTGATTGTTCCCAAGCACCACTAGGTGTGCTTATGACGCTCAATTGAGCCATTGGAATTGTACTTCGTTTTGTAAACCCATTTGCAACCGATGGGTTTCTTCCCAGAAGGCAAATTCTCCACAGTCCACGTCCCATTATCTTCGAGAGCCTTTATTTCTTCTTGCATAGCAGTGCGCCATGTGTTATGTTTGACAGCCTCAGAAAAAAGGGTAGGCTCAGTCTCGGCTGTAATAGCTACCAAAAAACAACGATGTGGTGCAGAAAAATTATCACAACTTACATAATTAGCTATGGGATAGGGAGTACCTGAGACAACGGAGGAGTAGGATTGGTGTGACGGGATCGAGGCAGCAAGCGGTGTGACACACATAGTCCTGTAAACAGCTCAGAGGACGCCGTGTACGTTGTGTACGGCCTTCTGTAGCACTAGGAGCAATCGACACGGATTCAACAATACCCACACTCCCCCTGTCGCTAGGCTCCTGCGACTCATCATCTATACCCAACTGTAATGGCGTTGGATCTGTGGAATTTTCATCACCAACGACATCCTCAACTAGGAACTCATTGCTTGTGGCAATAATAGGATCAGTAGGGGGTTTTTGAAATGGAAACTCCCCCTCACTAAAAACAACATCACGAGAAACAAAGAACTCATTTGTCTCCAAATCATACAATTTCCATTCCTTCTTTCCATATGGATAACCCACAAAAGCACATTTACGACTTCTATATGCAAATTTATGACTTTCCCGAACTCGAGCAAAGGACAAACACCCAAATGTACTAATGTTGTCATAAGATGGAACAGTATTAAACAGAACTTCATAAGGGGTTTTCCCACCCAAAACAGAGGAGGATGTTCTATTAATCAAATACTCAGCGGCCAACACACATTCTCCCCAAAATTGAATGGGAAGACTAGCCTGAAACGCAAGGCACGAGCCACATTCAAGATATGACGATGCTTCTTTCTACTCTACCATTTTGTTGAGGAGTCCCAACACAAGATGTCTGAAATTCAATTCATTTTTCTACTCTACCATTTTCACTTCTTTACCAAACTGTCTACTAATCATAGAACAAAAATTCTTCAAAATATTATGCACTTCAGATTTCTCAATGAGCAAATAAATCCACACTGCTCTAGTAAAATCATCACGATGGTTAAGAAATAAATTGCTCCACAAGAGGACAGGACACGATAAGGCCCCCATAAATCACAATGAATAAGGGAAAATATTCATTTGCAATATGACTACTTTGTTCAAAGACATCTCTAGTTTGTTTTGCACGCAGACAAATTTCACAAGCTTTATTTTCCGAATCAACAATACCTGAATTAAAATGTGTAGAGCTCCTACAATACGATAAGTCGGATGTCCCATACGATGATGCCACAGCTCAACATCATTCTTGCATTGCACCTTGTGCACGTGCGCCGGTGTCACACCCTGCAAGACATAGATCCCGTCATGTTGTTCACCCACACCAATCAGGGTCCTCGAGGTACGGTCCTGTATCACACACAACTTATTTTATTAGTAAGAGTGATTATAAAGTTTGCTTCACAAAGTTATTTACCAACAGACAACAATTGCAATTCAACTGTGGAACAAATAGAACATGTCACAATTTTAATTTATCTCCAATAACCATTGTTCCTTCTTTCGTTGCCATTGTTTCATCTCCATTTGGTAGTCCCACGGGACATGGAGCCACTTCGCAAACAACAACAAGAAGATCAATACATACGGTCATATGATGCGAAGCTCGGAGTCAAGAATCCACTGTTATTCAGAGATCTTACCAGTCAGCTTTTCTGTGAGAGTAATCTTTTGGGCGTTCAGCATTGTCACAAGCGTTGTCCATTGATTTTCGGTAAGGCCAGGAAGGCTTGCACGATCTGCCTTAGTCACAGATGACTTGCCATTGTTACCACCTCCGGCCATGGCAATTCACAAAAGTTTCGATTTTTTTTTTTTTTAGAGGAATTTCGATTGCTCTGATACCATGATGATTTTTGGCATCAAAAATTCTTTGCCTCTTGATTGATATCTCACGGTTACATATAAATAGAAAACCAAAAACTATACAAATCTACAATTAAGGAAGTTAACCCAAAATAGAGACTAAGTATAAGGAGAGAAAATCTCCAACAAAAGGAAATATCCTAACTGCAATATTCCTAGCCCGAAATCTTGCCAACAATCTCGCCAACAAATCTAGCCCGAAATCTTGCCAAAAATCTCGCCAAATCTCGCCAACAACCATGTTACTAAATCCTGATGTAGAACTGCTATAATGTGCATGTCACTAATATCACTCTAAATCATTTACCCTGAACTCAACTCCAAAACCCGACAGCTTTTCCAGAACTGTACAAAGTCTCACAAGGCATTGTTACTTCCAAACAATGCTCCATGCCGCCCAACAGTGACTCTTATGGGGTATCTCCTTTGGCAGTGAGTACATTATATATCGGTTAACCACCTCACACTTCCTTCTAACACAGTCAATATCTTTGTTAGCAATCCAACTTCTTTCTTGCTAAAACCTTTCGCTTCTAACTTCTAGAGCAAAAGCAGTACCAACCATGATCAATGCCACTAGGTCGTCAAGTTGGCAGAGAAATGGGGGAAGCTGGCATCATTGGGGAGAAGAGGAATCACACTGATAAACAAGGATTCAGATCAGTATCCAAACAGAGCAGTGACTGGTAGGGGTCATTTTGTTGTGCCATTGGCATGCCACAACAACTGTGTCTTCAAAGAGCTTCTTGATCTCTCTGAAAAGGAGTTTGGTTTATCAAGGGATAGACCTATCACATTGCCATGTGATACGGTTTTCATGAAGTCTGTGATTTTCTTGGCTCAAAGTCGTGCATCTAAAAATCAAAGAGCAAGCTTTGCTCACCTCGATAGCAACTGGCGGTGTCAATGTTTTAACAGCCTCCTACTAGAATACAAGCCCCCACATGGCTTATGATGGAATAGGACGAATCTCTTTTGATACTTATATTCTGTACAATTCACATTCAATATTCTTATACTTAACTTTCAAGTTCAAGGGATGGTTCAAAACTTTGCATTTGATATATTCTCCAATAATATTTTAACTTTTAACAGAAAATACAACTCATTTAATATACAATCTATACGTTACTGCAAATTTATCAACGGTTGCATAGAAAAAACAAGATTGTTGTCAAATACTTAATTAATTACATCCAGAGCAATATATAGGTGAGCAATAATAACCAATCATGCACATAAAATATACACCAAAACTCTGGAAGAATATATCATGAGTAATAATTGTAAATATCTTTTATCAAAATATTTAAATTTATTAGCTGTTAGAATTTTTCACAATATATATATATATATATGCATTTCGAGAATGGACTTTGATGAGATGATGATGATATATATATATATATATATATATATGCAAATTGATATTTGTTGATATTTGAAGGGTTACACTTCAGTACCAGCTGGATTTCTGGTTATATAAGATTGTCTTTATATCAAAACCAAAAAGAGAGGATAAAACTTAATAAGGTGGAAGCAAAACTACAAAAGCTAAGGTGAGGTCCTGGTTTGATGAAATTGAATTCTGAAAAAAACCCAGACATGAATACCTCATATACCTTCCTTCTCATCAAACATGCACATGCTTTGTTTTACATCCAATGTGTCCAAATACATCCAAAGCACACTTAAATATGTTGTCTCCCCTTTCAAAATCACACACACTATAAAACACTAATTATGGTGCCCATATCTTCCCCACAACAAAACTCATCTCCTTCGGAGAAAACTCATTTAAAGATGAACAAATCCAAGAAGTTCATAGAGATGAGAAAGAAATGGCAAAAGGTGGCTTCAATGGGCAGAAGAGTTTCTTCGTCAATAACCAGATTGCCAGTGGCTGACAAGGGTCATTTTGTTGTGTACAGCTCTGATATGAGACGGTTTGTGGTTCCACTGGAATATCACACCACCACCATTTTCCGGGAGCTCTTTAGGATGTCGGAAGAAGAGTATGGACTACCGCACAATGGGCCTATAGTGCTGCCATGCAATGCCATCTTCTTGGAGTATGTTATCTTGTTCATTCGAGGACATGTTTCTGAAGATACACAACAGGCTCTGCTGGACTCTATTGGTACTGGTGGAAGATTGAATTATTCTCTTGATCAAGGAGTGAACAACCAGCAAATATTGCAACAATGTTTTTGAAGATTGATGTTGTACTAATCAATTAGTAGGATAACCATACAAGGTTCTCTGTATATACTTAATATCTGTACATAATTGCTTACAGAACACTTTTGCTCAATCTATACAATAGCGCTTATTCTATTATTGACCGAGTTTACATACAAATCCAATAGCGCTTAATCTATTAATGTCGAGTTTACCTTCAATAATTTCAGTCCGACTCTCCCTAAACAGTATGGTTATGGAAATCAAGGTTATAATTTGATATAAGAGACAGTGAGGTTTATGTGTAATGTGTGTAAAAAAGATAGTGAGAAGAAACATATTTGTTGTAAAATTAAAGGTTTATGACAACACTGATGTAAGATCTTATGGTGAAACTCCAAGGACAAAATTTTCTGTGGAGGATGATGCAAGAGCACAGCACATATTTTGATATCGTAACATTGTTTTTAGAACATTTAGGAATTTTATTTTCTTTCCAGTTGTAATAAAGTTTTTATGCATCATTTCACATAAAAAAATTGTCCATCTATTTATCAGTTTTGCATGATTTCACTAACAATAGTGAAGACGTTATTGCTTCCGCTATCAATTTGCATCAACTCCCAATCAAAACAATGTTTGCATTAGGAGATCTGTGCACATGAGCAACATTATATTTATTACTGAAATGGGATCCTTAACTGTGGATTAATCATCATACTCCTTAATTTCCACCCTCCCCACTGGGAAGCATTTTTCGGATTTTCCATCATTTAAAAACAAATTAGTAAAGTTAACAAGTGCAAAAATACACCTCCATTCACAAATAGTCTGAATATGATGAGCATTAATCCACCATTCATATCCTTTAATTAAACATGCTGCGAAGAAAAATAAATAACCCCAAACACATGGATATTGCGATGTGGCAGACCAAATTTCTCTCTACAACCCAAATTTCTTTGCACTAAAACCAAATGAATGGTACGTCAAAGAAGAAGCCCAAACCCTACTAATAATTCTTGCTGTTTCGTTCATAGCGCATATTGGTGTTTAGTACTTTACAATACATGTTTGGCATTCAAGTGAAGAGCACCCCTCTATATTCATTCAAACATGCAACATGTCTTGGTGACTTGTGACTTGTGCATTGGGCATTTGTGGCTGCAAAACAGAGTCCCAAACTTGGGGTTGCTACCACCAAATGGTACCATCCGTAGTGACTTGTCCCTTGGAAAACAAGGGGTACTTGCTTTGTAGTTTATTGGAAACACTCCCGACCACACTAGGCCATGGCCATGTGGGGAAGGACAACCAGCCCAATTGCGTGGTGAGAAGAGAGCAGACAGGTAGGAGGGCCAATGCTTTATCAAAACCAATTTTCTGTCAAAGATTTAGGTAATTGTGAATTCACATTATAACTTGTTGAGTCATGATTAGACTCTGTGTTAAAGCCTAACTTGACCAATTCCAACTGCATTCTTCGCCCTTTTCTCCACCTTATCCACAATTTTATTTTTAATTAAAAAAAAAACAACAACAACAGTGGATTATTGAAGATACAGAACTTCATCAAGCATATACCATATATTTTCGAACGTGTATTGAAAATTTAATTTGTAAGATATATTATCTGTCAATAAAGTTATTTTAGCTAGAATCACTAATCATTAAGTCAATTTCTGAAAATTTTTGTATATAACTTTTTATACTATATATGTTATAATGACATAGTTTAAATATTTTTTTTTTTATAATAATCCTAAAATATTACTATTTAGCTTGATATGATTGTATTGAATTCATCTCATTTAAGGAAAATTCTACGCTGCCTGGTGGTACATGCCAGGCACGTGACTACTTGACAAAAAAAACAAAGGGGGATCTGAAGCTCGAGAAAGGGATATCTGACATCTGAGGCTGCAAATACCAATTTGCACTATTGCTTGCTTCCAATGCCCACCAAACTCGCCCTTGCTGGCTCACCTTCTCCCTCATCTCATTCAACACATTCACATCATCCACATTCTCTTCAACTGTGAATCTATACAAGTCCTGAATCCATACAAGTCCTGAAAATTAACAGTAATGTATGCCCTCCTAGTGTGAATGTTTGGCCTCCAATACTGGTTTAGATGGAAATCATGGGCAAGGTCTCCTCTAGATTGTGTCCCAAACATTTTGTTTTTGCAAATTATGGTGAAAAATTAACAATGGAGTGGGAAAACTTTTCTGTTCCTTCACATATAGCTCAAAGTCCACTCCCCCCATTGATTCCATCAACCCCACCTCCCTCGATGACTTTCACTTTTGCCACAAAGCCCTCCATTAGTGGTTCCTTCAAACCCACCTTTTGCTCCTCAAAGCTTGCTCAAGCCCCCCAATCAGTGGTTCCTTCAAATCCACCTGAAGGTAACTTGTATCCTCCTTTTGGTGTGTGGCCTCATCAAGCCATGGATTATGCTTGTGGGGTTGGTGGGGCTGATTGTGATGTTTTTTTTTTTTTTTTTTTTTTTCACTTTTTGGCTTTTGATGAGTTGCTGGCAAGTGCCTGGTACCATTCAGGCAACCTCCTCATTTAAACAGGACATCTTGTTTCTTTTCAGTACGACTGACACGAGTAAGTTTAGTCCGTTTTGTTGGCTTTTCTACACCATATTTATACATTCTTTTTAAAACACAATCGTAAACATTACTTATAAAATGGATGAAATTATAAAAAAAACCAACAAAACTAGAAAATCAGGCTGACTAGAATTGCTGGACTGATACATTTAGAGGAAGCATTTTTTAGTGCTAATATTAAGCTTAAACCCAATGTCAGGATGTAAAAGGACGAATGGTTTTTAATAAACAAAAATTCTTTAGTGCACCGGGGGTTAGCCTGGTGTTAACCCCCACCATCCATTTTGCCTCGAGATGAATGTATCATCTATCTCGAGGTCAAATAAACGATAGGAGATAGCACCAGACTAACCCCCAGTGTACTGTAGTAATGCTCCTTAATAAAATAGAGGTTTGTTTACGAAATGTGCTGGTGTGCATTTGTCACATGCAAATTGATGTGTTTCTTGTTAAACATATATCGAATAAATCTCTAGTTTCCTCCAACTTTTCATTAGATTATCAAGATTCAACTCTTTTGTAATTATTAAAATAAAGTGAACAATTTATATATATTATATTTAAAAAGCATTTCAAAAAAATGAGCAATGTTTTCATAATAAATACATGAAAGGAATGCATTAAGCATGAAAAACGAAAAACAAGGATACTCTGAAATTGCAAAGTCTTGGGTCACCCAAACTGCTGAGTATTGAAAATAAGTTATAGCGCTTACTCCAGTAAATATATTGAAGCTTATAATTGGTTGAAGATCACGAGGCGCTTTGAATCTTAAGAAAATAATTTGTTCATTTTTTGAGGTATCAAAGGGGTGTGGAAACACATAAGAACTCTTGAGTGGTAATTGAAAAGAGACTCGCAAATAATTTCATTACCTTCACGAGCAAGATCACGTCATTTATTATGAGCTTGTACGCACGCTTCTAGAGCGACTCAATTAGCTACGGCACGCGGTGCATTTCCTCAAGGGTGTCCTAAAATTCCTCCACCGAACTGTAGTACAGAATGCAATATAAATACATATACAGAGAGAGATAGAGATAGAGTGAGAGGTGATATAGATGTTGTGCTCGGGGGTGAAGGAGCAAAGCCCCTCGGCACCAGCTCTTCCTCAACGTGCATTTTCAACTTATCTCAATGTGCACTTCTAACTTCGCAAATCCCACACTTTCAACTTGCCAAGTCCAAAACCGAACCATCGGCTTTGATACCACTTGTTGTGCTTGGGGTGAAAAATCAAAGCCTCCCGACACCACCACTACATGACATGTCTCAAACAACGATATTATCCCCAACGATATTGAGCTTTCAAGGTATTTGGTTCGATAATATGTTGAATGTGGTTGGTAGCTTTAAAAAGGGAAGCATATAAAATAATGTCACCTAATCAAAATGAGTAATTCTTGCTGGCCGGGGGACAAAAAATACATTTTTGCCCCTCTCTTTAATTACATTTTTTCCAAAAAAGTGGTTAAAGAGGGGGGGTAAAAGTGTACATTCGCCCCCCTCCCCCCCCCCCCCAAGGCAGCAACCTCGCTCCCTTTCCCACGCCAGCTAGAATTGGGGAATCTAAATAGGTTCCTGTTATCCTTGTGGAAATTCTTGTTGCGATGTCGGTAAAATGTTTTTCCCAATTAAAAAAACGTACTGGAGTAAGGGGTTGCATCTAGCTTTGAAAGATCTGGAACGACAATCTCGAAGAATAATTTCTAGGAATCCATTTGAACAAACATATATCTAGTATGTATGCAAGTTATGAGTGGAAGGTTACAAATACAGAAATACAAAATTATCATATAAGACAATTAGTAGTGATGTACAACAAATTTATTTGATTCGGCAAATGCCATTCCACCAAATAACAAGGTGGAAAAGCCTTCCACCACCTTTCCTTAATCACTAAGCCTAGAGGTGGTGGACCTCCTCCTCATTTCTTTTTCAACAATCATATGATCTATTTGCCCATTTAAATTATCCCAAATAAGTTGATCAGCAATATTGATGATCTCAAACACAAACATGTATTTGCTGAGGATCTGAGCATGTATCTTATCCAAACCACGAGATTCTTAACGTAAGTTTGAGGATGTGAAGTCATCATTTTTTATATTTTATTAAGGTGCAGAAATCCTAATGAGCAAAAAATTCCTGACTAATAATCCCTAAACCTTTTTGATCTTCCTATATTTGTTTTCAAAACTGTTATACTGCTAGTTTGTGGCTTCAGAATGTGAAGGAAATCTCACACCAAAGCCAATGAAGTGTTGGCTCATTTCTTCTTCTTTTTTTTCCCTTGAAGGGTGAGCAGGGTTTTTGAAGTGTTGTCAATTTGATAATGAAGCCTTTACAAGTATTTATACTACATTAGTATTAGTATTGATAAATACTCAAGTGTTATTGCAAAAAAGAAAAAGAAAAACTCATGCAGAAATGCAGACCAAATTAACATTAGTGCAGATCAGTTATCAACTCATTAACAGGTAAGTAAGTGACTCATTCAATAATAAGTAAGAGAATCTTTAAATTGATTAGAACAAATTGTGACATTTCTGTGTTTCCACTCTGCAAGTTTTTCATGTACAACTACATTTTGGTTCTGGTTAAGGCTTAAAGAAACGGATGTAGATACCCGGGTTCACTAACCAATATATCCCTCCAGCCAGCACCAATACACTTAAAACCATTCCTAAACTTCCAAGTACCCAGTTAATATACCACATTGCACTCCATCGCTTCGGTTTCTTGATTGTAATCCACATAAAACATGGATAAGCTAATTTTACCGGTAATGTGATTCCACCTATGATACCGAAAACACTTATTATGAAAGGGAATGCCACTGATACAAGGAAGACCACGCAACCAAAAAAGACTCTAAACGCTACACGGATCAACGGCGGACATGGCCTCTTCATCTTTCTTATGTAGGCGAACTCCAAGTTGTCAAATGCAGGCATGGCGTATAACTGGAATGAGGTTATGCAATGGATCACAATCAATAAGCTCACTATTGCGAAAACTAGTCTTGAGGCGTCATCGTGTTCATGGACGTCATGCAATGTGTTCAACATCCTTCCATATGCACCTAGTATCTGCCATCAAAATAACCAGCTTACTTTTCCGAAAATGTACTATGATAAACCAAAAAAGTTTTTATTTGTTAAATACTTTTTTTTAACAAATAATTTACCTTGTTTCCATAAGCCCAGTAGACTCCTATTGCAAGGGGAAATAAACACGATGCAATAATAAGATTTGCAAGTCTAACGGCTTTCCACATTGGCACGCACGATGGACACTCTTCACTCGATGGCATTGTACCCTGCATCAAACACACCCAAGTTCATACCTTGATCAATTAGAAAAAACAATGATAAATCTTAATGTTTAAAAAAAATTCCTTCTATCACCTGTATTTCAAGTATAAGATTGTGCCCTCTAAAAGCTATGACAACCATTCCAAATGCATTGAGCATACTAAAAACTCTGTCAATGCTTGATGTTGGCTTCACTGGATCGTAGGATATGTCCATGGGCCTACTCTTCGATACTGAAATAATCCATATCGACGTACAAAATGTGAATGCAGCCATGGCACCAATCAGCGAGACCCCAGCCATGGAGTTCAAAGTTGGTAACTGAGCTAGAATGATGGCTATGATCACCAACACCAAGTACCATTCAATGGTTGTTAAAGACCATGATTTGCACGAATGCCCACACACAACATCGAAGAAAAGCCTCATAGTAGCTCCTGCAGTGAGTAGTAGTGTTACACAGGTGCCACCTGATAAAACCATGGTTGGAAATAGAGCAAGCAACTTCCCTAGCCTTCGACCTGTATCACATTTCTCTTGATCAGCAAGTGAGTTGTTTAAATAAATAAATTTTAAAAAATATATAAAAAAAAAATCCGTCGTTCTATAAACTTTCAATGTGTATGAACTCTTGTGACAGATGATATCACAGTTTTCACGGCCGAGCATCTCAATTTGATACACAACATCATAATTGTAGTTGAGGCGGTCTACTAACAAGGAAATTGGAGTGATCCCTTCAACATCAGGGTTTTGTAATTTTCTATTTCAAAGTACAGGACAAATTGTTTAATATATTATTCAACTAGGGCCCCTTTTCAATGAGGCCAGTACTTAGGTGAAAGTTGGCAGAGACTTCATGCGAGGACCCTCAAATTGGGGTCTGGCCGCCTCCAGGGGTCTTAAATCAGTCTTCAAAACTCCATGGAAAAATGTGGACAATACTCAAGATTATGTGTTTACAACTTTACATGCATCACCAAAATGATGTAATGCATGATACATAATCTAGACTCCAAAGTCAAGCGAAGTGGTATTGTGGCCGACATCATTTTGATGTGTATTTGATTTGTTATCTAATTAGTTGCATTCAACGGCTGTCATCAATTTCAAACAACTGGATCCATGTTTCTTACAAAATTATCTTAAAATGAGAGAATAAACTATAGGACTTTGATCATCACAAACTGAATAAAATGTATAACCTTTGTTACAGGGGCGGACCCAGGATTTTAGTCGAGGGGTAAAATGGAAAATACTTATTAGTTGATAATAATAGTTATTAATGGTAAAGCCCAAAAAAATTTCTACCTGAGCTAGTAACTAATAAAAAAATATAACTATAAAAAACATTGCATATACCAAATTAGATCAAATGTAGTCCAATTTTAAACCAAAATAAGATCACTATCGATAACCTTAGCAATGAGCAAACAAGCATAATAACTAGAATATATAACTAATATCTCAAAATAATTAGGATAAGTATCTAGGTGAAGCTATTTTTTTTTTGAAATTTGCGAACCTAATATGATCATAATACAATTTCATAGAAAAAATAGTTTATATGAGGCTCAAATTTTGTACGAGTTGGCTAATGGTATTTATTTTCATTGAATTCTATAGTTATTATTTTATATATTAATTTTAAATATTTTTTGTTGGAGGTTTTATACAATTATACCACTTGTGATTATAATTCATTTATTTAATGTTAACAAGTTTTTATTAAACTAAACATTTTTTAATGTTTGCAATTACTAATAAAATTGCATTGAAAATAAAATAAAAATGCACTTAAACAAATATCGAACTCAGGTCTTTTACCAAAAATAATAAACCTACAACCACTACACCAACAAAGACATGTTTAAATAAATGTATAAACAATTTTCATATTGTATTCTTTGCTGCATGGGTTTGCTACTGAGGGGCGAAATTATCCTTTTGCCCTCCTTTGTTGTTGTTATATTTAAAGAGTGATTAAAAAGACAGGGACAAAAATGTAAAAATGCCACCCAAACAGCAAACCCAGGCAATAGACCCGGGCTCCCTAGAATCACTCTAGTTGCATTCAACGGCTGTCATCAATTTCAAACATCTCAATTTGATACACAACATCAGGGTTTTGTAATTTTCTATTTCAAAGTACAGTACAAATTGTTTATTATGTTTTTCAACTGGGGCCCCTTTTCAATGAGGCCAGTAGTTAGGTGAAAGTTCGCAGAGACTTCATGTGAGGGATCTTAAATAAGTCTTCAAAATTCCATGGCAAAATGTGGACCATACTCAAGATTATGTGTTTACATACATCACCAAAATGATGTAATGCATAATACATCATCTAGACTCCAAAGTCAAGCGAAGTGGTACTGTCGGCGACATCATTTTGATGTGTATTTGCATCAATTTCAAACAACTGGATTCACGTTTCTTACAAAATTCTCTTAAAATGAGAAAATAAACTATAGGACTTTGATAATCACAAACTGAATAAAATGTACAACTTTTGTCACCAAAATTTGTAGCTACTAGAAGAGAATAAACTAAAAATGTGATTAGTTGAGTAAGCAAGTTTCGTCATCAAAACCAGGTATGATTTAACTTATAATCACGTATTCACGTTATGTTATGATAGGTCCCATCTCACGTGAGTTCCATGATATTTTTACATGACTTGTTTCATCCTGAATTTCTTCAGATTGAACTAAGGCTGTTTGTGATTGAATGGAATCCTAGTTCATGGAATTCACCGGAGCTATTTAACTTTGACGCAAAACTGAGGGTGCAATCCTCACGTGCATCTATTTAAATTGGTGATCGAGAAATGAAATTTTGCATGAATATGTGAATCAGGTCCACTTTTCTCCAACCAAAGAACAATAAAGAAATGATAGTTCATGGTTGTATTATTTAATAAAAGGATTTTGAACTATTTGCAGTGTGGTGTAGAGATTTGATCATCACTTCCCTTCATATATAAGTTAAAGATTCTCAAACTAGGGTGTAGAGATTCTATTTCAGCTCCACAATAAAAGAAACATCAAATACTTGGGGGTTTGGCTTGAAGTGAATTTCTTGTAGTCAAAGAACTAACTATGCAACAAATGCAAATTACTCACCAAATGCAGCCATGGATAGATGCAGATATCTTGAGTAGCGCGTTCCAGGCACAGATTCATGCAATTGAACTAATAACCATATCGTGTAAAGCTGCCAAACGAACCCCAACGATAACCATAGAATTCCCCAAGTCCTGTGCACAACAAATCACACAAATGATAAGAAGACTAATAGGATACGATGAAACTGTGCCAACTGGGAAATTATGTGTTTGTATAACATACCATCCTAGTACTGTAAATGCAACAGGAAGGGAAAGTGCTTGAAAACCAATTCCTGAATTGAGGATATGGAATGCAGAGAAGTAAACATTCCCATTTCTTGACGCGGTGATAGGAAGCCAAACGTCCTGAGGGTTTGACTCCGTTGTAGTATGTTGGCCTGTATAAGAAGGCAACGGAGATGAAGACTGCAACTTGGGCACGATTCTGCTTGAGTTCATTCTCACCAATTTAGCCATATTAGATTGCCTAGCTAGCCAGAGTCTGCTATATATCTGCTATCTTTTTCTGTGTGGATTAAAATTTGACTCCTTCGGACAACTTAGATAGACATGTATTGTCTGTGAAATATATAGAAATAGATGTATGTAGAGGTGGCTTTGAAAATGTTTGGTAAGTATATCTATCCCTTCAAATGGGGAAGAGGAAGAGTGCAAATTTATCCACTACACCAAATTGGCATATTTGTAACAACTTAAAAAATTGTAACATTTTTGAGCTATTACAATTCACTAAACAATTTCAAGTTAAAACTAAATTTAGTCAACAAAATAAAAAATAACTACACCAAAAAAGTGATACAATAAATTAGATCACCATGAATAGCATCACTTATAAATCCATACTATTTGTAGTAATACAATTATTGAATCATTTTGTTTGTAAAAATGTGTAAAATTGTTTTGTAAATTGTTATAGCTCAAAAGTGTTACTATTTTTTGGATTGTTATAAAAATGTCAATTTAATGTAATGACGTTAAGTGCTGATGTCATTGTAATTTATGAGTTTATTAATGGTTGAAAAACTAAATTTATTGGAAGTAAAGAATAAATTAAGAGCTTGACTAAGAATGTTGTCCTTTTATTTATACTGTCAAAACTGGAGAGAGCACTACTACAGTGCACTTAAGAATTTTCCAACTGGAGATTAGAAAAGAATAAAAAACTTTGCTTTGATTCAACAAACACTAATTGAGATGTTTATGCGACTTACCCCACTAATAATGACGACCAATGGATGACTTTAAGATAAATGATGACCACAGGAGTTTGTATTTCATTTCATTTAATTAATGTGGCTCATTAATTAGTATGCTAATTATAATGAATGGGTTTAAGTAATTACAAAATCAAGTGTGTAAAATGTGGGAATCCATTTCTAATAAGAAAATGGGCGTAATCCAAGGTCTATTGTTTGGCGATTGAGAATATTCAGCTCCGACGTGAATCCTGAGCTTGAGATCAAATCAAACTGCGGATCATCTTGCTAATCTTGGCAAGCAATCAGTGAAATATATATATATATATATGACGATGTTGCTTTAATATTATAAAATGGGTTTAACTTTTTTTTTTAAAGATTTAGAGATCGTGTAATCCAATTCCTTGCTTTTCATAAAATTGAAAAATAAATAAAAATGAGTCATGTGAGAATACTTGCAAGATAGTGTGCCTGTCTTAGGGTTGTTGATATTTTACATCGAAGTGGATTCAGACACATGTCAATGTATTCAACCCCATACATTCAATGTTTATGACCAATATGAAATTTGAATCATATAGTGAGTTTGATTTTGTCAACTTTATGAGTTCCATACAATTTGGGGAAATTTTCAACAACAAAAAAAATGGGTATTAAAAATCCCGGAGGACGTTATTATTATTTTAGAATTAAAAAAAAACCAAAAAAATAATTTGGTGGATATTTTCTCTGTATCTGTAAGGAAACAAATGATTTGAGATCGAGAAAGATATTTTTTCAAGCACATCTAATTAAAAAATTAAAAGCCCTAGGAACATTGTGATATGCATAAAACATGGGGGGACGCATTAAGAATACTACCACTTATCATCTTGTAAGAACTCTCATCAAGAAGAAAGTTCAATGTGTAAATGGTTGTGATGATGGGACAAAATCTGTAAATAACTAATATATTTTTGAAGAAAACAAGTAAAAGTATAAAATTTTTATTTTTATTTTTGAAATTTCTTGTGGGAGGTACTTGTGTGTTGCACATTGAATCAATTTGTACCTATTCATAAAATTCCCTTATCAGTGTTACTTGTTTTTTCTTCTTTATATAAAGATAGTCTTAAGTCAAGCATTTTTTTTTATAGTAAACTTTAATAAATAAAAAAAAAATTACTCTAAAAATGAAGTATAAATTGCATTGATCCAAATTGATCGATTCCCACTGAAAAATGTTCAGTTGATGGAAGGAGCACATGTTCCATATAAAGCAACGACTACAGGAAAAAAAAAATTGGCAACAACCAACAACATTTACCTTAAGGTCACTTCAAAAGAGAAATCATGATCAAAGGCATTGATGGACTGACACTCAAAAATGTTGGCTGGGTGAAAGTAGCACTAAAATTATTCCACAAGCGCATCACCAATAGAAAAAATGTATAATTTTCCACACATCCTAAAAACGCGCTCAAACCGTTAAATTTCATCCATAATGGGCATGAAATGTATAAATCCAACCGACATGTTCTATGTAGCAATTACAACACGTGTATTATAATGTGAATTGATTATACAAAAATTGACTAACTTGAACAAACAATGACTTTGCATGTCAAGGTTCGGATGAAACTTGCACCAAAGACTGATTAGGCCATAAAATATATTTTCCTCTTGTAAACTAGCTAGAAATCACCTAAACCCAAACTTTGCAGGGGTAGACTGACATTATAAAATCATAGAAAAGCTTTCAAGGTGCACAATGGTGGGTCTAACGAAAAGGAAGCAATTGTCAGTGCCAGTCCTAGGATTTTTAGGACCCTGTGCAAAAATTAAACTTGTGCCCTCCAAATCCAAAAGAGAAATTTGGTTACTTCTTAGGTATTGAACACTATATTTTACCATGCTCTGACCTCATGCCTCAAATCAAACAAAAGTATTAACTCTTGAACATAATTAGTTTAACACTCGTCAAAGGTGTCTCAGTGGTTGAACAGTGGCGATGATATCACTAGATCACATGGTCGGTCGAACCCAACCGGAAGCATCTAGGGTGGGAGGGGTAACACTTCTAATATTACAAAAAAAAAATATGATTGCCAAGAGGAAAAAAATGAGTGGAAATTTTTTTTCTAAAATTTTGGGCTTAAAGAGGAAAAAATGAGAGGTCCAAGATTAAGTGTGGGGCCTTCAATGTTTTTAATTTTGGGGCCTTTAGTTAATTGTGCAGTCGACCCTGCTGCACGTACCCAGGGGCGGGTCTGGCAATTGCTAAATCGTAGCACCCAGGAAGCATGGCAGCAGAAGGAAAAGATAAAAGTGAAAGTAATATCCGAAGTACTTTATTCCATGTTTCACATTATTAGTAGGGATGCCAAGAGAAACATCCGTGAAAATCAAGTTTGAACTGAAAAAAAAGAGAAATGGGAAGCAGGGTCATTGTTTACTATCAAGAAAAGCAGTCAAGAGTTCAAATACCTGCAACTGTTTTATATGGGAACAAGATACGCACGAGTATTGCAAGTCGCAAAACCAAAGATTCAAAAGTATGCAATTCTCGGTTCTCACAGCAAATGGAAGCATAAATGTATACTCATTCAAAAGAAAAAGACAAAGGAATACAACCCATCACCGAATGACATAATATTGCATGGTGATGGGGACTGCAACACACTCCTTTGTAACAAAGGAATTTCTTCTTCATCTGAAATCAATTACATACATCCTCAACCGTAGATCTCCTAGAGGCCCTGACAACAGAGCCATGGCTATGCTAAAAACACTAACCCTAACAATATAAGAAAGAATACATACCCACCATCAGCAGCATCGACATGATAATACGTCACAACATGTGTATGGTTTTGACTTGACCTCAAGCTCATGAATTGTGGGCAGCGGTTCAATGTTGTATATGCTACCTCTAGCACAACAGAAATTGTAAATATTTCGGCAGATTCCTTTACTGAATGGATACACCCTTTCAGGAATTCTTCTGCAAGTCAAGATAAACAATTGAGGGACTGACTTAGGAGGATGTAATATTTTAACCCTTTTCAGACGTAAGTCAAAACCATCACTTTTTTCCAAGGTCAGCAAAACTTGATAAAAAATATAAATAAAAATAAAAATAAATAAATACAGGATTTGCAATAGTCATGGATAAGTCGAACAAAAATTTTGAGTGGACAATCTTTCAATGCCTGATTCAACTGTTTGCACAGTGCAGAGATTATTTTATTTTCCTGTTTAAGTCATGCTCTATATTAACAAGGTCATTTTTTAGTCAAAACACCAAAAACATTTGTTGGGAAATTCATCGTTGCTGGTAAGATTTCTCTATATTTTTCCATGGACTTTGATCTTTGCATCTAAACTTCTTACACAGCCATGAAGACGTCTTTGAAAACAAGTTTATTTTCAGATGCTAAAAATCCTATTATAATTCAAAGACTAGATTTCGAGTCAAAATATGCTAGAATTACCTCAATCTTTCACACTGTGATATACCTATAGCTATCATTATGATATATACGACACGATAGATGATACTTATCGTATTTAAGCCGATGCAGTCGTTTTCTGCTCCCTGCTTTGACCTAGTCTTGCTGACTACACAACGCACGTGAGCCACGGACCACCATTGTGGTGGCCGATTGCACTCCGATGTTAAAGTCAGACAGAGATCTGAGGAAGGTGTAATGTTGTAAACAAGGAATTTGTAGCATACCTTAACTTACCAACCTCATGTCTTATTTATATTACAGGAGTCCTAGTTCGACCAGGCCATCGATGACATAGTTTAGGAATGAGATCTTCGTGGAGATCATTATCTAATTAGGAGTCGCAGTGTAGAAGGGAAGTTCCATGTTAGCCCTGTGCTCCTACATACGTGGGAGATAGTTCCCTATCATAGGGTAATCCATAAGATGAAGTTTCCCTGCGTAATATGTATTCTAGTATTTGCTTCATAGTTGGAAGCGGAGAGCTGTTGTAGTTGCCTGTCTGAAGTTGATATTCGAGATACTTGTTTTAGTAGGGCTTATGAGTATTGAGGATAACTGTGAGACACATGGGCTTAACAAGTTGTAAGAGTTCGGGTCCATTTAGTGGACTGCATTGGGCGGGCTTAAAACCGTTTGGGCCGGATAAGTGTTGGGCTGACATTGGGGCCCGTAGTTCTTCGAGATCATCATGACACGTGTATGGCTCAGGGATGTGAGCGTTTTGGTGTATCATCAGGTACTTCCCCCGAGTTAGTGGGCAGTCACGTCGGTTCACTAAGACATCTCTTGAAAAGATATGCCGCTCATGATGATTGAGTCTAAATCGTTGCTTGAGCCGCCCGCCGCATCTAATGAATGTGCGTCGGTTCAGTGAAAAACAGGCGGGAACCTAATCCATGTTTGGGTCGTCCGGAGTCTGACCCTTCTATTTTCTTTGCTTTTGAAGACATTGTTCTGTTCATCTTCTGACTAAAAAGATTGTTCGTCTTCTTCATGGCTCAACAAAACCTTCTTGATGACGTAACCTTGGCCAGGGGCCTTGAGTTTTTTGAAGATAGGTTGCTTTCTAAACCCGACCTTGTTGAGATCCGTATGAAGTTTGGGGTCCCTGAGGACCTGCCGTTGTCTGTTCTAAGGGGCGACCAGACGCCAATGTCGCCACCAGCAGGGTCATCTGCTTGCACCAGAGGATGCTTCAAACCAGAGTACACTTTCCCGTTCTGGATGTGATTTGGGAATTCTTGGACTTTGGGATTCCTCTGGCCCAGTTGGGGCTTAACGGATACAGGATCATCCTTCTCATTTTGATTAGGGCAAAGTAAGCTGGTGTCCGCGTGAATCCACAAGTAATCCGGTTGCTAACTTCTCCTCGGTTGAAGAGTAACATCGTTTGTAAGATGATGACGCCGACTTGCTTAGCGAATCTGCCAGATGACTTCAAGTCTGGCAGAAGTATTGTTTCTTAGCCCCCGCGGATTCAAAGTAATTCCAGTTCAGGGGTTGTCAGCTCGAGCGAGAGTACAGACCACTCCGTAAGTACAGCGTTTTCTTCTGGTTTCGTTGCGCTTGATTGCGTGCTAATTGTTGCTCGTGTTTCTTCGCAAAACAGTTTTTGACTACTCCTCTTACCCTAAAGAAGCAGAACACTATGGAGACGTTCCGTGGTTTGTCAACAAGGAACGTGGTGGATGTTATATGCATTCCCAACTTTCTTCGTAGTAAACCGTGGGACAACTAGCACACGACCCCCACTCTTTACCGAACATCGCGAGTTAAGCTTGAAGATGAGGCCCTTTCTAGGAAGAGGGAGGTCGTTGGGGCCAAAATTCGTGTTGTCTGACGCGGAGGAGTCGTCCGAGACGTTTGCCTCCTTTGTGAGTTCGAAGAGGTCTTGCATTAGAACTAGGTTGTCTTCAACACGACCCGCTCCAGTGAGTGAAGAGCACGAAGGCGGAGGCCGATGTATCTGGCTGGGAAAAAGACTACCTGTGATTTGCAGGGATCGATGACATGTTGAATCTTAGTGTTGCGCAGGCGGAAGCTTTGAGTGAGCGGTTGATAAGGGTTGCAATGGCGGCCTCTGCCGTTGCCGATTCGTGCGAAACAGTTCCGGTAGAAGGTTCCCATGAAGATCCGCCTGAGGTTCTGGAGCCTGACCGTCCTGCTAGTGTGTTGTCTGATAGTGGCCGTGGTGGCACAGGCCAAGTTTCTTGTAGTCTGCATTGTTCACCATTTTGTTCCAGGTCACAACTCGAGGTATTGGAGGATCCTTTGGATAACTCACTTCCTGCTCTTCCTCTGAATCTTGTTAAGTAGTCTCACACTAAAGGATCGGTTGTTCGTGACAAGGAAAAAGATGCGGAGGAGAGCCTGGAAACAGTGGCGACTTCGAAGGGTGGTGCCAGTGTAATTCCTGATCTGGGTTAGAAGTCGTGTTGTAGAAGGAAAGTTCCATGTTAGCCCTGTACTCCTAAATACGCAGGAGATTTCTCTATCAGAGGGTAATCCGTCAGAGGAAGCCTTGTGTGATATGTACTCTAGTATTTGCTTCCTAGTTAGAAGCGGAGAGTTGTTGTAATTGTCTATCCAAAATTGATCCTTGAGATACTTGCCTTAATAGGGCTTACGGGTATTGAGGATAGTTGTGAGACACGTGGGCTTAGCGAGCTGTAAGAGTTCGAATTCGTTTAGCGGACTGTAATGGGCGGGCTTCAAACCGCTTGGGCTGAAACTGAGGCCCATAGTTCCTCAAGATCATCATGACACGTGTATGGCTTAGGGATGTGACCATTTTGGTGTATCATCACGTACATATATATTATGATATGAGATGATGATGCATGGATGTACCATCCAGTTGACACAAATCAAGGGATGGATGATAAGTAATACCTTGCTAATATGTGTTACATAAGTCAGATATCAACGGAAGTATTTTGGGGAACCATTGAACAAGTCTTACATATGTTTTTTATACTAGTGATTCGCACTACGTTGCACATAATTGACACTCATGATTTGTGTTCGTAGTTACAACTAGGGTTTATTTTTGCTTCCCCACCCCATTTTTCTTAAAAAAAAGGTTTTGTGCAATTAGTGACAACCCCCATTATTATCATATTTAGCTACACACCACCAAAATGGATGAAGAACATAATGGCCCGTTAAGTTGTTGTGCTTGCTAGTGACCACTTTTTATGCCCCTTGAAGGACAAAACCTTCAACACTAGTTTACCAGACATCATGTAGATTGTATGGGTAAAAACACTCCATCTACCACCTACCACCACTGCCCCACCCTTTTCTCTGATTTCACCTCCACCAACACGACACCACTATCTCCACACCACCAATGCTACCACTGCCACCACACCACCACCAAATAACGTAACCACGATCAAACATAATATGGATCTTCTGCAACAAATACAAGAATCAGCTCCTGCAATATTCAGGATTTCGAAAAATCCCAAATAATATCGCCACCATTCCTTTTCTTCTCTCAATCAACCAACAGGAACACCAAACCTCCAGCAACCACCCATTCCCTTCACGAACTAAACATATAATACCATTCTCGTTCTAAACCCCCATCTCTCTGCCTCAATCCAACTCAGAACCTGTTTCTAATCTTTTCACCATGTTCAGCCCACAACCTCCTTCTTTCTTGCCCGTCTCCACCATTTGCTCACCTGCATACCATGCTCAGACCAATCAATTACCCAAATTCAGCCTTTCTACCTCCATTATTCACTCTACACCAGAAATCACTAGTCATTTAACCTTTTTCCGTTAGAGAGAAGAGCTGTTTGTGAAGAAGATGATACACTTTGCGGTGGAGGTCAAAGCCAATGGCAGACGTAACCAGACCAATCAATCTTAAGATCTTTGGAACATCCCAACAGAACATGACCTTACATCTGAAATGTGTTTGAGCTTTCTTTCTCATCAAGACTGAGCGTGATTGAGAAGTAGTTTCTCTTACTGGTACATTCAAAGTAGATCTCTATATCTCTTTGATTCTTTGTTTGGTACTGGTGTTCGACTTTTCAGTCTTGCAACACTCCACTTGCAATGGTATTTTAAATCTATCTCTTGACGATTGAACAAGGGTGACAAAGAAATAGGAGGTGAATGGAATGAGCTAATGGTTATTGTTTGATTGGGGAAGAGGAAACAAGAAGAGGGTTTTTATCTCAGCCCTTAAGATCTTCATCAAGATGTGTGTTAGTATCTAAATAAATTTTCAAGTACACAGCCTTTGTTGTTTGGTAAGGGCTTTCTCAGGATTGTAAAATAGTGCGTGCAAGCACGTGAGCAACTTAACAGGGTGTTATGTTTTTCATCCATTTTGGTGGGTTGTAGCTAAATACGATAATAATAGGGGGTTGTCACTAATTGCGCAAAGCTTTTGTGCGAGTGTGGGTGGGGGTGGGAGGAGAAAAAACACTTGCAACAAATATGGGAGAGAGATTTTACCAAAAAAAACGACTTTGGTTGATGGTCCCAACCAAAATAAATGCAATTATTATACACAAATAGAATTTTTTTTAATTGTTATACCAATAGAAAAAATGTAATAATACAATCTAGTAGATAATATCTCGACTTAATGTATCTATGAGAAGTGCTGAATATTTTTTTAATAAAACAAATTTGAAAATGAGAGAAAAAAAAAAGTGGAAGATAATAACTACTTTTCATGCCAAATGTTTAAATTGCCCTAATTTTAATTTTCTAAAATACATCTCTATCAAGGGACTTTTGATGGAATATTGTTAGTTGTTTAGACCATGAATCTAACCCTGGTAGGGGAGCCATTGATCTAGATGATTAAATATATATTATATATTTTTATATTTATATATTCATGTTTGCAGCGTATCTTACGATACACGATATGCTCTATGGAAATCAAGCGTATTAAGTGTCCAATACGTGTCGGACATGGACACGCGCTTGACACGTATTCGACACATGGTCAATGATCAAAATTCGTTGACTGCTTCTGACTCGTCTTGGACACGGTCCAGACACGTTTTGGACACACTCAGTGCAAATAGTAAGCAAATGGGTGCAAATAGCAGCCCATTTCTTCTCCTCCCTCGATACAACCCAACCCTAATCTGATTTTCCTCATCATCAGAGATACAAAGAGGCGGAGACGTAGAGACCGAGCGAGAGGGAGATCGACCGTCAGGGAGAGAGATAGAGATCGAACGAGAGGGAGAGAGATAGAAATCGAACGAGAGGGAGAGAGATCCAGCCAGAAAGAGAGGGTGAGAGAGAGAGAGCTACCTTGTTTGACGGAGCTTGCTGGACGGAGAGATGTTGACATCAACCTGTAAGTTTTTATTTTTTTTTCATTCAGCTTCTCTTTCGATTTTCTTCTTTCTGTTTTGTGCTTTATTTTCTGTTTCATTCTCTTGATTTCATCCAAGTTCATTTTCTGCTTTCATTCTCTTCATTTCATTTTCTCCTTTCATTTCTGCTAATTTTTTTGTTGATTTCATCCATGCTTCAATAACAAATTTTTTTTTTATTTTTTTGCTGATTTCAAATTAATGAAATTATGTTGCTTATGAAGTTATGATTTATGAATTTATAATGCATTTGAATGAATGAATGTTTTATTGATATGATATGTTTGGATTGTTCATTATTATTATTATTATTTATGTTTATATGAGTTATAAAAAAATATATTAAAAATATAAGTTTGACCATGTCGCCGAGTCCTATTTTTTGGAAATTGCCGAGTCGCCATGTCGTATCTGTGTTCAACACGACACGCGTATCCGAGTCCGTGCATCCTTGACGACATGATACGTTTTATGTGCATCTTAAATTTAAGTTTATGATATACAATAAGTAAACGTATTCATAAATATGTGTATACCCTCTAAATTCTAACAATAAAATTCTGAATTGGGAAAAACTAACCTTAGATATGGTATACGGCGTCTCCTCACAAGTTCATAAGTAGTCTGATTTGTAAGAATAAGGTAGCTGTAGAAGAAAATATCAAAATTAGCTGAAAATCACATGGACTGTTCGACATCCAAATATCTGATGACTGTATGTCACTCAAATTCATAAGCCAAAAAGCCAATGAAGATCGTGCATGTCTCAAGGAACTAAAGATAAGGGAGTTTTCCAAATAATCTTCCATTAGCATCAGAAAAAACACAAAACTTTAAAGACCTGAAAAATAGTCTGATACAAATCCAATTATAATTTATCAGCGACTGTGATCACCCAAATACTTGATGCATTATGCATGATTGCTGACACATTTGGACTTTTTTTTCTTTTCTTTTTGTCTTTTTTCCACAAGAATGCATTGTCATGTATAAGCATTAATCTTTTGCCAGATTTCCATTAGTTTCCTGGACTCCACAACATTTCCTGATGATTCATCTCCTAGACTACATTATTTCTGTCATTAAAATCTGCAAAATCAAGTGTTCAAGTATTTTATCATGCTTCTAATTGGATAGATTTAGCTTTGAGCTTTTGTAGGAACTTCTCATCCCTCCCCTTAGTCATAGCACTCCATTGGTTCCTTTATCTACTAGAGAAAATTGCATATTATGTTTCACCCATTGAACGACATAAAACATGTACTAAGAGATGAAGCAACTAATGTAACGATACCTAATGGATCTTTGTAATTATAACAAAGAGGCGCTGATACCTGTGGAAAAGAAGCAGCAAGATAAGGAAGATAAGGGCAATGGACAAAGCAGCCAGAAGCACAATCACAATGAAATCCTTCCACCTGAGAAAGAATCCAGTAAACTCCTGAGTTTTAGATTATATCAAATTATATAAAAATTTAAACCCACAATATAATAAATTGCCTCTGCAAGTATACATATACATGCAACATATTTCAAGTGCAACATATTGGATATTGAGCAAAACACATTCTCAATCAGGAAAGTTAACATTGTAGAAATGACCCATGTGCTAAAACTGAAATTTTCCTACTATACTATGAACACATTTCCTGATGGGGGGCACATCAGTGCCTACTCTGGAATCATGAGAAACTAAAGGTGGGTTTTGAAGTGAACAGACATACCATGCCCTTGCAAAATTGGAATTCAAGTACGATATGTACAATACATAAGTCCAAATGCTCAATGTTGTTTCCTCAAAAATGTACCACCTGCACCACATGAAACAGAAAATACGGTAAAGAAAAATGTAAAAGACATGAGTAAATGTGTAAGAAAAGCAAGCAATACTGCTAGAATGATAACGGGTGTCGATAACAACATGTAACAAACTTAACAAGTGGCTTAGTTTAGTTCAATAAGAGGTGCACTTAACCTCACTTAGAACAATAAGAGATGCACTTAACCTCACTTAGAACATAGTATTTAGGAAAAAAATTTAGGGATTCCATTGTTCAATATTTTGGTATATATTGAATAGAGGTTAGGGTTTTTGGAGATGTATTGTTTAGGGTCTGTCTTTTCTTGATTTTGATTTGAATAAAATCGTTACATAGTTGTTTTCAGTATGCATTATATCTACTTAACACAATGATGATCATTCTCTGTATTTTCCTTAAACTTCATATCCAAGCATTTAGGGTCAGTTTGATTGCAAGGAATATTTGCCTTTTCCGTTCCTTGAAGAAAAGGAAAACTTCAATTTTCTTTGTTATGTCATTGCTTTTCCTTGGAAATTATACATTAAAAAAATGATTTGCTAAAAAATCTGTATATCCCACTAACAATTTTATCCCAAATTTTCATTCATTCTACAAAGAATCAACTTGTCTTGCAGTACAATTCAAAGATTGGGCTCATTACATCAAGCAGTAAACAATAGATTTCAAACCTATATACCTAACCTAGATCATTCAAACATTTCAATAACTTGCCTTCTTGTTTTCTGTAATTGGATTTCAAGGGATTGGATTTGATTAAATGTTGGAAAGTGAGCCATCAGTGGTGGAAGAAGAAAAAGTGAAGAAGATGACAAGAGATAGAGATGAACAGATGACGAAACTGAGGGAGAGATCCAAAGTTGTTTACAATCATGTTCTTTGCCCTAAAAATCTATGTATCCAAAATTGTTTATCAATCATGTTCGTTGCCCTAAAAATCTATGTACTAAGGGAAAAGAAGATGGAAATAGGAAGAAGAGAGAAAATACTGTGTACGAAGAGAGAGTGGGAGGGAGGTTTTTGAGGATGAGAAGAAGAGAGAAAATATGAGTATGAAGAAAGAGTGCGCAAACACACCCTTATTTCTTGCTTAGAAGTAATTGTGGATTGTAAATCTAAATGGCAAGCCATTTACTTATAATTTTCATGCAACGATAATAGTAATTCAGATGCACATGACAAAGAATTTGATAATACATTAAAAAAAGAAAAGAAAAAAAGAGTCGGTTTAGAACATAGTCACTTGGTACGGGGAATAAGCCGATATGTGGAACGAGTATGGATTCAGGGTACATTGGTTTCTATGGTACATAATTTGAAAGGGTAGGCGGAGTCTTATGCTATTTGGGGAGGTGTTGACGATGAGATGAACCTACCTGGACTTTAGAGGTGTTGCACGCCGTGAAGAAGAAGAAGGATTTTGTGGGGAGTTGCCATCGGATTTGTCTATTCTTATTTTGTTTGTGTTTTCCATAAACCAATTCTTAGGGGGAGGCTAGGAAAGGATTTGAGGAAAAGGGAAACTTTTGACACTTGACATGCGAGTCGAGGCACCAAGGAAAATTTTCCAAGAAAATTTAGTGCAATCAAACATACCCTTATTTCTTGCTTTGCTTAGAAGTAATTGTGGATTGTAAATCCAAAATCTAAATGGCAAGCCATTTACTTATAACTTTCATGCAACGATAATAGTAATTCAGATGCACAAGAGAACAACACATGACGAAGAATTTGATAATACATTAAAAAAAACAAAAGAGTCGGTTTAGAACATAGTCACTTGGTACGGGGAATAAGCGGATATGTGGAACGAGTATAGATTCAGGGTACATTGGTTTCCATGGTACATAATTTGAAAGGGTAGGCGGAGTCGGTATGCTATTTGGGGTCGCAATTCATGTATTTTTTTATATACCAATATTTGTGTACAAAATAAATATATAGGGAAAATGATTGTATGAATATATGAACGTGGATACATGATATTTTATGCGCTGATCTAATTATGATAATTTGTTGCAGATTTGAAGGTGATTTGGAAAACATCAATTTTAGTAAGTAAATGAACAATAGAATATAAATAAATCTAAAAGGACCCTGGTATCCTCATTTCGGATCTAATATTTCCTCCTTATCTCCCTCCTTTGTTCAATTCTTAACCAAATGAGTTGTTGAAATCCATCAATCCGGGTCGTGAATCGGTACGCACGACCCAATTTGAAATTCGCAGTGGTTTGAACGAATCAGGAATCTATGGTTTAGAAGAACAACATAATAATAGATCCCAACTAATATTAAGCTAGTGCTTGCGCAATCATGAAGTCCCCTCAACGACTAACAAAAATGACATAGAGAAAGAGGGATAAAGCCAACAGATCATCCTACAGTAACAAATACAGAACTCAGATTGGGGCCTTACCAATTAACATGAAATTTCGACAATTATTTTCAAGTAAAATTCTAAGCATAAAGTCCTATTCTAAACTTGGAAGATTTAGAGGAAATAAAGCTCACCAAAATCGGCAATGGTTTCCCAGGCCTATGCATGCTCCAAGCCAAACACAGTGATGATCAAATTGAAGAACACATTTGTCACAATCATGACAATGTTTTGAACGCGGAGGCTGCAAATACAACAAACAAAATGTTTAACAGAGCATCAAAATCTAGTGAACCAAAGAAATCACAAAGGACAGAGTTCTTTTCACAGGATTCCCCAGCTAATTTGTCTTAGTTCTTGTCACAGGATTCCCTAGCTAATTTGTCTTATCAAATTCTTTCTTTTGTTCAAAATCGGTTACATCTAACCATTGAATGTCACTGTTATAATTGTAGGTGATAATGAAACTCTGGTACCCAGTAAAAAAATGAGCAATTTGGATTTTGGTCTTACTTCTTTAACGCACATTGAGTTTGGTCCTACTTTTTTTATTGCTACTGGACTTTATCCAACTTCCCTTGACTTGCAAAGACGGTTAGTATTTTGGCCATGTATTGAAATGTCCTTGCGAAGATGGTTCGTAGTAATAGTATTAAATAATAAATTTATTGTGAGTTTGTAAATGTATGTATTTCCATTTCCCAAAGGCGGAGCCAAAAACTTCTTTGTGGTGGGGCCCCATCCCACAACTATGTGGCTCCGCCCCTGGTGTATTCCCCAAATACAAATCAATACATGATCAAATAGTAAGTATTCTTCTTTTCTTTCTTTTTTTTATTTATTTAATTTTTTTTTTGGAGGGGGGGGGGGGGGGGGGGGGGGGGGTGAAATAGCAAGCATTGCATCCAAAAAAAGGTGATCTCCCCAGGCCACTATGCACCACTTGGCTGAAACTTGATGTAAGATCTAATAAATATCCAGTTATCCACCCAGACATTAGAATCAAGCTGTCGTTTTTCACAATTCAAGTATGCATTGAAGCTTTAAAAGTTCAAGAAACAAGCTAAGTAAACTTGTCTATTCATAATAATAATCAGAAAGAAGAAATAAGTATAACTAAAATTAAAATACATTCAAGATTTTTATAAAACTTTATTGGCACATAGATTATTGGAGCCATAACTCAGTAATATGCAGCATTCAAAATAATTACAAGTTTGATCATAATACGGCACTTCCAATGTTGGTTAGACTGATTTCCAAATTACTGAAATCAGAAAGCCAACATATGAGGATTCAATTACGGAAAGAAAGCTTAACAGCTTTGATCAACCCAGTGTGGTCAAACTAAGAAAAAAGTTATTGTCATTAAGTACTTTGTAAATAAGATGATTTATGGTAGGGCAGTACATAATCATCAAGCACAATTCCTCATTGTGCAATTAAATATATGTCAGAATGCATACCAATGCACAAACAAATTGTGGTCGAAATCAAGACGAATATAATTTTTGGGCAAGAAATTTTCAAAGGTTCAGCATAAAAGAAAGATTAAAACAGGATATAAGTACCTGCAAGACATTACAGTACGTACAAGTCCAATTTCTGCAAAACCAAATGATAAGGTAGTTAAGAATCCCTTTGCTGCCACCAATACCATGCACCTAAAGTATGCATATGCTTACTCTACATCCCCTTCACAAATGGTAAGCATGTGGATGATGTAAACCAAGATGAAACGCACAACACTCGGTACAAAATCATTAACTTTCGAAATTAGGGAATATTTTATTGGCACTCAAACTAATTTGCAAAACTTTAATTACCATGAGGCAGGTATAGTGGATCTCTTGATGCCATGTTATGCTTGAGGGGTGGCACTCAAACTAATTTGCAAAACTTTAATTACCATGAGGCAGGTATAGTGGATCTCTTGATGCCATGTTATGCTTGAGGGGGTAGGAGGAACAGGTTCCTGTGTAATGTCTTAATGTAAGGTTGTAAAGAGCCTTTTCGCTGTAATCATTGCACCAATTATCAATGAAATTTTACTATAAAAATGTATAACTAATAAAAGTAAAAGAAGACAATAACTTCCATTTGTTATTTCATTTCCTAGTCATGTTATCATAAAGTGGTCAGTTTTAATTTACACCATGGATCCTATAAACATGAAATCTTTCAAAACACAACAACTTTGAGCCATCGCTCGCATAACTCAGAGAGATGAAGGTCCAATACATTCTTGTCATTTTTACTAAGTTTATGTTTGGTTGGTTTCAAGAGAAAATTCTCCATGGGGGAACTTCATCAGGATTACTATTTTTATTTTTATTTTTATTTTGTGGTGGGGGAGGGGTGTGTGTGCAATGAGGAGATCAATTTCCAACTGTGATGCGAAATGATTCAATAGCTACATACATTAGATTTTTCTAAAAATAATAAATATAATAAAAAGTTTTCTAATGAAGTGCAACCACACACAGTCATAGAAAACATACTATTGTTCCTATGATCCTAAAGCACAACAAAGAAAGATGGCATACAACCCAAGAAAGGTATGCATACCTAATTGATGTTTCAGGAGGGTACATGTCCATTACCAACTTGGTCCATGTCGTACTATTTGCTCCTAGAATATTTCTTCCAGACTGGTTCCCATCAACAGAAATTATTAAACCTCCATTTTTTGCTGAAGCAGACTGCCTTTGCTTGAACATCATACAGATGTAAGTCAGTAATCATACCCACAAAAATGCCCCACTCTGAAGTAATAAAACAAACTGAAAAGTTTCATGTACTGGTTGCACTAGGTTCTTTAAAGACAACCAGGTGTACATTAAAGTTTATAACTATGGCCAAATAACAAACTCCAAAGCACTGAATGTAGTGGGTTCTAAAACTATCATGAATTGTCCATCCATACATATACATCGTATTGTTTCAAAGGAAAAAATATTACTTTGATGTAGTTGACATCCTCTTAAAGATATCCTGTGATTCATTTGCAAACCGCATTGCATCAATGACATACCTAACATAAGAAAAGAAAAATATCAAGAGCGTTAGTCTGATCTGAAAAGGAAAATCATGAATATGGATCTTCCGTGAGGACTTCCTAGATATAACCGCCAATCTAATAAAGTGTAAAGGAAATTACCCTGGTGAAGAACCAGATGTGAGGAAATACTGAGCTAAAGTTGCAACAAACAAGAAAATATATATTGCAATATACCTGCAAAATAGGAAATTTCATCACAAAGTTGTGATCTAAGACCATACACTACTTCAGCATACTTCTGCAAATAATCGGATATCTACCTCATATTAGATTAAAAAAAAAAATAAAACATCCACCTACAATTTTATTATATATTTTGAAAAGGTCAAATATTATCATTCAATTGGGAATTAAATACAAGTGAATACAATCCAACTTTCTACATAGAGAACCAGCCAATACTCCTCAAATCTTGACCTTTTGAGCAAAAGCTACTTGCTCAACTTAAGTATGCTTCGAAAGTCAACATCCTCGTAGCCCAGTTTATTAACGGTGACTTGAAGGTAACCCTCTCCTATTTAGTACCTTGACTCAATCATGTATCAGTATTCAACAACTTAATAACTCATACATTAGACCAAGCCATTCTGGTCCAACCTACATGTTGCCTGTTCCAAGAATTGGACTAGCACATAGTTATCGGTTTTTGTACTTGTTGTCAAGGAGCATAAAGCTAATTTCTTATCTTCGGAAATCACAACATGACATTATGCTAAAAGTGAATTTGTGCCGAACCACTTAATATCATTACCACGTCCACCACATAGATAAAAAAAAAAAAAAATTAATAAATAAATAAATAAAAGTTGTCATAAATTCACGAATTGGTAATCAAATACACGTGGGTATGTGAACTTGAAAAAGGAGTATTGCCCATGACAAAGAGATGAACTTCTTTTTCGACTTTTTTATTTTCCTTTTCTGAATTTAGGG
Source organism: Berberis vulgaris (assembly GCA_963556465.1). NCBI lineage: Eukaryota > Viridiplantae > Streptophyta > Magnoliopsida > Ranunculales > Berberidaceae > Berberis > Berberis vulgaris. The sequence continues at coordinate 73,560,844 of OY747134.1, forward strand.
TTTTTTGAGTTTGACATTCATTAATTTATACCTATTTAAAGTTTGGCCCTCATTTTGAAAACTAATTGAATCTAACACTCGTTTTCTGACAGAACCATTAAGTCCACATCATTGACTGGTCGAGATTCAAGACTAATTTTTGGACCATTTTGCCCTTACCATTTTAGACCAAAAGTCAAGTCTTCTAAATTTAATTTTTAGGCTAGCCCACCGTTCCTTTCTTAAGTTGGGGTTTTAATGCCAACTCAACACATACACCAATATCACAAGTCTCATGGGATTTTCTCAATTCAATTTCCATGCTCTTCAATTCTCCTTTCAACTTATCCATACACGTCCGGGAGGCAGGTCATAGGGCGTCGAAGAATTAGTACTAGGACTAATACCACCACCATCACTAATTTTGCAGTTGCGCAATGTCGTACTCGAGTAGGCCGAATATATCCATGTAGCCAGTATAGGGCAACACTTGCTCCTCTGCATAAGCTGTCTTCCTTCACCTTCGCATGCGTCGCTTATCTTGAGGAAGAGCTCGTCTGGCAGGTCCAACGGGCGGTTAGTTGCCACGTTGGATTGTTTAGGGAATGCTGGGATCGTGGTGGGTGGAGCTTGGGTTGGGATGAAGGTTTGGATCGAGGCTGGGTCGGGTTCGGGCAAGGTTAAGGCGGGTTAGGATGAGGAAGAAGAAGAAGAAAAAAACCATATTTTTCTTTACATACTGCATACACTGGAGAAATCGGGCATAAAGCAATCATCTTTCTGAGAAACATAGTATTTAATTCTTCTATAACTATCGTACAATTTCCTGATTTCATCTTTGTTCCATCTCTTCCTCAAAATCTCATCTTGAGAAGGCAGCGGAGACACAAAACCCCCTCCTGACCCTGACGGAGACTCAGTGGGGGTTCTTGCACCGGCTCGTACAACTTTCTCTTCTTCAATGGTTGCTCTGCCGCTAACGCCATCTCCATTCACTTCTCTATTCTAACCGATACAACAAGGATCGATTGGCTCATTTGAACCAATTTGTACATGAAAACGCAAGAACATAGTGGTTTCGAGCAAATAAGGGAAATTTTTCCAAAATTAGGGGGTTTAGACTAAGAAAAAGAGTGCAATTTGTATTGTTTTTGGTATTTTAGGCTGAAATAAAGGAGGGACGGAATTAACAATAGTCTAGTCTAGTGTGTTGTATTGGGTCGAGAGAAAAAAGAGAGGATGGGAATGCAATAATGGCCTAGTAATGGGAGGTAGAACTAGGTTGGACTTCTTGGATGATTTTTATTATTTTATTTGTTATTTTTTCTATGTCTTTGTTATTGTTGTTGTTTTGTTTGTATCTCTCTCAAAGATGTATAGAGCGGGGCAATTGCAAAAATTAGTCTTGACCAGTCAATGACGTGGACTTAACGGTTCTGTCAGAAAACAAGTGTTAGACTCAATTAGTTTTCAAAATGAGGGTCAAATTCTAATAGGTACAAACTAGTAAGTGTCAAACTCAAAAAAAAACCCTTGAATTTACGTGGAAACTTCGATCAGTAAATAAGAACTTGACAGAATTAATGACAAAATTTGTTATGGTAAAATCAATAAAACATTGACACTCCGTATTGTCGTGTTCGTGTCGAGATGACACTCGTTGGAAGCATGTCAGACATGACCCCATAGTCATTGAGTTTCCATGAACTAAACATTCCACAAACCCTTTTCCTTGGGTTATGGACAATAGGACTGATGAATAAAACAAGAGTAACAGAGTATGAAAAAGTTATTTCCTCAACATAATTAGTAATAGTAATCAAAGGTAAATTAAATAAAGGATAATGGGATTCAAGGGACGGTAGGGACTCGAACCAATTTTTTCATATAAAAGAAACTACAGTTTGGTTATTTGTGAACTATGCTTTTTGTTCACATCAGGAATAACATGTTATTTGAGGACTTGGGCGGATTAACATAGGAATGACATGTTAAAGTTTCAACATGATTCGACGTGTGCACCTTAAAAAATGCGTCAAAATGCAACATGAATGCGCTTGAACCTATGCTTTTTGTTTTTACCGTTGAAGATAAATTTTTAAGGGAACATGCAAACCTAAACTCTGTAAAGAAGATTGTGTTAACGTTACAGCTCATTCGACAAATGCACTTTGAGATACAGGTCAAAACACAATGGCCAATGTCATGGACCTAAACCATCTAAAAGCCTATTTCATGTGCAATTGTCCTTGAAGTGCGCAAATAATCAAACTACAGTCGGTTTGATATGAAAAAATTGTTTTAGTTGAAGCCTCATGTTTCTCTTGAATAAATAATTTGGTAAGCAACACACAAACAAACATTCTAACTTAACATATCCTCCTCATAGCCACCAAGGGAAAACAACTCTAGTTTCTCATTTTCCCAGGACACCCCCCTCAACTTGGAGGAGACATTTAACAATTTTGTATATTCTTCCTCCACTGAGCATCCATCATCAAAGTCCTTCACATCATTCAAAGCTTCATCCTTCTAGGAATTATATCAAATTTTTAAACTTCTTGAGCATTAGAAATGTCAAACCTGGAGTATGGGCAAGTCCCATAAGTTCTCAATTAATTGTATTATTATTATTATTATTATTATTATTATTGTTATTATTATTATTATTATTATTATTATTATTATTATTCCTTTGACTCTTTATTCTTCACTTGTTTTTCTATTTTCTTTTTTATTGCAAAAATACCTTTTGGACTCTTTCACCATGATCTTAAATGAATTCCACCGGAACAAAAACCTCAAAAGGAGGAAAAGGTGAATGTTTTAAGTAGGGATAGACAATGTCAATTCGGTTCGGTTTTAGGCCCAAACCGTTTTCGAACCGATTTCATTCGGTTGGCCCAAAGCTCAAACTGAAACTAATTTTTTAAAGTGTAAACCGTGGAAATCGGTTGGGCCGAATTTCGGATCAATCCGGTTCGGTTGGGCCAAAATAACATAAACACTTCAGCTTCACCAAAATCAGATTCTAAGATGCAATTCCAAATCAAAGCAAGAAAAGCAAAGTAAAGAAGAAAAAGAGATCATGAAGAGATCAAAGACAAGACCTAGAAGAAGAATAAGATGAGTTGCTGCAGCAAAGAAGATGAGTTGTTAAACGGAGTTAGGCTCAACCAAAGAAGAAATTAAATAAGAGAAATATTAGAAAATCATACCAGTAAGACGACTTGGAAGCGAATCGAAGATAGGTAAGAACCCTAGAAATAAACGCTCGCCTCTTTCAACCCTAAAAGTGCTGAGATTTTGACCCTAAAAAACTGTTGAGGTTTGAGAGTGATTCAAAGGGGCTTCAGGGGTTTCAAAGGACGACCTTCAGTGGGGGCTTCGATGAGTGATTGCAGAGGAGGTGTTTCAATTTCATTGTGCAGAGGAGGAGGTTTTATAGTTTGAGACTTTGAGTGAATGAGAACAGAGAAAGGGTAAGGGTTAGGGTCGTATTGTGTTTATATATATAATCGGTTGATTTGGTTTTTAATCAGTCGGTTTAGAACCGTGGACGGACTCCAAACCGTTTATAACCAGTTTCTGTTCGGTTTTAATGATTCCATTTTCACTCCTTTTTCGGTTGGGTTACCGAACCGAACCGTTTCGATTCCATTTTCACTCCTTTTTCGGTTCGATTATGGGTTATCGAACCGTAACTGAAAACCGATTCGGTTAGTTAACCAAAATTAAATCAGTTTATGCCCACCCCTAGTTTTAAGTTATGCAAAATTAAATGAAATATTAGACATGGAGTTAGATCTAATGTGCATGATCGCTCTCCAACTAGTGGAGCCATAGGGGGGAGTCAATCTTGTTAGAGTGCCAGCCGAAATGGGAAACTTCATACTTCTCAACTTTGAACCACCACCAAAGAGCAATATTCTTGGTTCCAAAACTCCATAGCCACTTGAAAAAGAAATTGGTTGACAATTTTAACTCTTCTTATGCCTACAACTCTATTAGCCATTGGTCTACACAATGTGTCCCACCTAATCAGGTGTATTTCTTAGCCAAGATTGAGAAGCCTGACAAATACCTGAAGATCTTCTCGTTTTATTGCACCTAATGGACATGAAGAACACGAAAATACTTACAGCATCGTTTTTTTATCAACATCACCCGCCCTGCCTTTGATATGCATCATTGCTTCCCAAAGGCGAACCTACTCTAAATACTTTCAAATAGCTGATCCACAGCTTGCAGATCTTAGTACCTATGACTCAGTGGGGGACCCAAGTTTTTTCTTCCCCTAATAAAACAGCAAATGAGTGAGGGACACGTAACCACATACAAATAGGACACAAAACAAGTTAGCAAAGGGCACATCCGATAGGATGCCCCAAGTGGTACCCCAATACCAAAGAGTCCCCCTTAACCCCCATCATAATCTGATGCGCTTCGAGCTCCTTTCCCTAAAACTTATTTAGTTTCTCTCCCTCCAAACTGTTGCTATAGTGGTTATTAGTAACCGGTCCCACAGCCAATTTCCAGAATTGGTGAAAGATTGGTTACACCATTGTTAACACCATCCAGAATGGGAGGCCCAATTATTTATAAGGGAGAACAGCTGTTTACACTCAAGAATTGTTGCAAGCTCACTGAGAACATCAAGAGTAGTTATCTTTTGTTTTCATACTGCTTCACCAAAGATTTGTTCCCCACCTTGCACCTCAAAAGTCATATGTGCTTTGTGCCATTGACCATTATAGCTTATAGGGTGGATGGATATGACATCTATGGTCTCAAAAGGAAGTAAGAGTCAGATACAAAAAAGATATAAATGAAAGTGGCAAGGACTTTGCGATCCCTATAGGCTATAGCCTGAATGGAAATACTCAAACGCAAAATTAGCATTTGATCATTCCTACATACTGTGATATTTAGCATGCAATACACTTTAGAACACTACTCCCACTATACGCCCAAAATAATTCATCTCTCAGTTCTGCACGAAAGTCAGTAAAAATCGCTCACAACTTAAAACTAGATGTTAGGCGATTAATGGGAAAAAGGCGCACATCTTATTGACTTGCATTGTCGCTTATATATATTAGCTGCTTACAACTTACACAAGATCTCATTAGTACTAATCCTCCATTAACTTACACTTGATATGGAAATTAGGATTCATTCAACTACTTATTTCAATAGAAACTTGTAACTCAAGATTCTCTACTTAATTGTCAGTGACACTTTTTTTTTAAAATCATAGAATCTAATCTTTTGTGACCTAATCTCACTGAACAGAACAAAAATCATAAACTTTGCAAGAAAGTGCAATCAAAATGGGCTTTCAAGAAAAGGGGTTAACATACTAACATACCATGGTTGGTTGTGAGCTTTGTCTCTTAAATCTTTGTCTAAAAGAAACAAGCCCCCTACATAGACTATGTGAATCACAAGCAATAAGACTTTGAGACACAATGAAGTTCTTCTTGCTGCAAAATCCATCACAAAGAACTTGATTGAGGTGAAATTCGACAACCACAGAAACCTAAATCACGAAACAAAGAAAACCCAGACTTGAAAACTAACCGGGATCAGATAGACATGGAAATGAGAGGAAACACCTCTCACACGCTCGAACCCAGGCTTCGTGAACTGGGCGACAAAATTCGACCATGGTCAACAAGATCGTCGCCGCATTAGATCAGAGCCGTCGAAACACCAGCTGAGAAGAGAAGATGATGAACTTGGTCTCTCCTTTCTTTCTTTCTCTGTGAGTTTTGAGAGAGTTCGAGAAATCGAATCAGAGAAAAAACAGGGAAGTTAGTTCTTTGAGATAGATTAGAGAGACGAAACGGATAGAAAATAATAACAGAACAACGAAGATAAAATAACGGACGGTAAATACGCCATATATTTCGGGCCTTCTCAAGGGTGATGATGTAGTTCAATTTTCCTATGTTTTTGACATTAATTAATGTGAGATGATAAAAAAAATTAAAGATTAATACCTAATTTGGATTGAGAGATTTTAATTACAACATTAATCCAACCCCATTAAGGTGTTTCCTCCTTATTTTAAGATATAATGATTAAAATAATATACTATGTATTCTAATCTAAATTTAACACTCGACATGAATTGATGTGAAATGATAAAAAAATTTAAAGATTAATACTAATGCGGGTTTTTAGGGTTCCTAATTTGGATTTATAGGGTTTTTAATTTGATTTCAAAGTTATTTAGTAATCTTTCAATTTAATTATGACTCTTTTTAATTTTCTTTTAAGATTAGGTTTTACTTTTTCTTTTAGGAATAGACTGCTTGTTATTTTAGTATTTGACTCTACTTTTTCTTTTAGGAATAGACGGCTTATTATTCAAATTAGTTGAACACTATAAATAGAGTTATTCCTCAATATTGTAAGAGACTTTTTATTTGAATAATTTTAATTGAACATTAGAGTTGTTTTTCTGTGTTTTTGGCGAATCTCTTGTGTCTTTTCCTTGTGAATTGTCTGTTGAAACTAGCATGCGGGATAATCGCTATTCTTCCCGGCATCAGTTGGTATCAGAGCTTCAACATCTTCTTGGGGTGAGATTTCATCAGTTTCTATGGCTGGTGGTTGTGGTCGTGGATATCGCGGGAAGGTTCCGAACGAGGAAACCACAAACCGGGATTATAACGTTAAGGATGTGATGATTGAGGATTTACAGCGGCAAGTTGCAGAGTTAACCCAGCGTCTAACGCGTAGGATTTCGGTGATCGTGAGATGGAATATCACGATTCTGATTCCAGTTTTGAAAACTCGTATCACCATCGTGCCCGATTATGGGAGCACTGTGGTCGGGAGGATCGTCATAGAGACCTCGAATTCAAAGTGGATCTGCCCGAGTTTTCTGGTACATTACAGACCGAAGGATTCGTAGATTGGTTGAATGAAGTAGAGCGTATTTTTTGGTATAAGAAAGTTTCAGATCGTGTCAAAGTGAAATTGGTCGCCATCAAACTCAAAGGCAGAGCATCTGCGTGGTGGGAGCAGTTGAAGCGATCACGAGATAGGCAGGGCAAGGCCAAGATCACTTATTGGGAGAAGGTGAAGAAGAAGATGAATGGTCACTTCCCTCCTTTCGGCTACACTCAAACTTTATTTCAGCGACTTCACTTGTTGAAACAAGGCACGCGATCGGTTGATGATTACACGGAGGAGTTCTATTAATTGGTAACCCGGAATGATTTATCTGATACGAAAGAGAAAATGGTGGCACGGTATTTGGGGGGATTACGGCAGCCCTTGCAGGATGTCCTCAGCCTTCACTCGCTGTGGACCGTTTTTGAAGCATACCAGCGTGCACTTGCTGTGGAAAAACAACAGAACATGAGGCCTATGATCGGCAGTGACCAAAGCAGTTGGCTAGTTCGCCCTTAAGAATCCCTTCATGCCCAACAGCCACCGCAGGTTAATTCTAACTCAAATATTAGATGTTTTAGATGTGGTGAATAGGGACATAGAACGACTGAGTGCATGAAACCTGCTATTCAGAAAGGTAACAATCTCCTAATTGAGGAAGACATAGTAGACGACACTGAAGAGCTTGGAAAACATGTGTATGACGATGATGAAGATGGAGATGGCCATGAGCCTCTAATCGTTCGTAAGAGTCTACTGACTCCAAAGGGTGATTCAGGGGACGATTGGTTGAGAACCAATATTTTCCACACAACCTGCACATTTGTAGATAAAAGTCTGCAAGATGATCATTGACGGTGACAGTTGTGAGAACGTAGTCTCTGAAGAGGTTGTCCAGAAATTGCAGTTGAAGACAAATCATCATCCCAAGCCGTACAAATTGTCGTGGCTGAATTAAGGCAGTGAGTAACAGTAGATAGGCGATGCTTAGTGTATTTTTCGATCGGCATGAAATATTTTGATAATGCTTGGTGTGATGTTGTGTCTATGGATGTTTGTCATGTATTGTTAGGCAGGCCTTGGCAGTATGATCGCAATGTTATTCATGATGGGCGGAAAAATACATATTTCCTAAGCATCAAAGGGAAGAAGATTGTATTGGCACCTCGTCGGAAAAGGGCCACTCCTACCCCGGTAGCCAATAATATTAACCTGTTTTCTATGTCCAGGTTTTTAGTTGAGATTGAGCGTGGAAAAGTAGTCTATGCTCCGCTGCCTTGTGGGAATAGTGTTGCAGACGTGAATCCAAATTTACCAACGGAGGTGCAGCAACTAGCTAAGTTTTTTGACCTGATTCTTTCTAGGTTGTCGCCAGATGATTTCGATGAAGCTGTTGTGAACTCAAGGACGAGTTCTTTCCAACCCGGGGCGACTGATGCAGGAGGGTTTCTAGGGTTCCTAATTTGGGTTTTTAGGATTTCTAATTTGCTCTCAAAGTTATTTACTAAATAACTTATTCGTAATCTTTCAATTTAATTATGAGTCTTTTTAATTTACTTTTTCTTTTAAGAATAGACTGCTTTTTATTTTGGTATTTGATTATACTTTTTATTTTAGGAATAGGCTGCTTATTATTCAAATTATTTGAGCACTATAAATAGAGTTATTCCTCAATATTGTAGGAGACTTTTGATTTGAATAATTTTAATTGAACATCAGAGCTATTTATTTGTGTTTTTTTTTGCGAATCTCTTTTGTCTTTTCCTTGTGAATTGTCTATTGAAACTAACCTGCAGAATAATCGTTATTTAGTCCGGCATCAAATACCTAATTTGGAATCAGAGATTTTAATTACAACATTAATCCAACCCCATTCAGGTGTTTCCTCCTTATTTTAAGATATAATGATTAAAATAATATACTGTATACTAATATAAATTTAACACTTTATTTCATCAACAGCAAACTATTGTAAGATTAATGTTTGAATAATAAAGAAATTTAGATGGCCTACCAAAAGTAAAGATTTAGTAGATTGTATTACCTAATGAAATGAAAGGGTTAACAATGTGGAATTGTCATGCTTAATTAGTTTATATCGAGGTTTTCTCTGTTCTAACTCCATTTTCATCATCATTACCATACTTAATTCGTCTTCCTTGAGCTACATTCTTCTAACGTCCTCCTCCGTAGCCGTCACCACATCAGATCGCCATTATCGCTATTACTTCCCTCTCTTCTTCCCCATCCACCAACTATAACTCCACACATTTTTTGGAGATCTCATGGGATTCAATCTCATCACTATTATATTTGGATGTTCTTCACTCTTAGACCCTCTTTGTGCGATCTTCATAATTGGCAATTACATTTCTGCTACCGAGCTTTGCAAATGGAATTCACAAACTTGTCTATGGCTCCCTTTCCTTCCACACCACTTCTCCCAAATCCATCTCTTGACATGCTCCCAACTCCACACATCCAATCCAATTCCACCACCCCATCGCTTTCACATGATCATTTTCCACGCCACTCCTATGCCTTTCCATTACCAGCACACCAACATCCATCCAATACACTCAGTCTAGATGCTCATCTCAAACGCAACCTCACCATACCAACCCCTCCATTTTCTCTTCGTTCCACTCATGCCAAAGAAAACACCTATCTCCGCATTATTGCCAAATATTTCCATCGCCAACACCTGAGACAGGAAGTTTTTGCTAAGAGGATGGCTTCACAATGGGAGACACAAAATACTTTTGAGGTAGAAATTTTTCTAGAAAAAGGGATCTTGACAATACGTATTACATTGTCACACCCTGATTTTCAAAGAAAACGAAAATCCCAAAATCCACGTAGGATTATCCGTTTTCCCCAAAACTCGAGACGTAAATTGTCATTCACTAACAATAACAGTTGGCATCTACGAGAAATAATCAATTGATGGCAACGAATTTCAGCGAGCTTATGGAAATTGACTCACAGTCTTTGCAGGATCTTGCAATCCCTTTTATAAGATTCAAGGTTTGGCTAAATATCAACAGGGCTCTCCCATGTACTATGGAAACCGACTTTGGGATCTAATATGGACGCCAACATAGAGTCTATTCATGTTATGAAAACTCTCCTACCTTTTGTTTTTGTTGTGGTTTCATTGGTCATGTCTTCGAGAGGCAATATCCACTGTATTTTGAAACTCTTCAACTTTTGGAGCCAGGACGAACACTAGATTCCATTTCCCTTCCCTTTTCTCATCGTTCTCATATTAAAACCAGGACCGAACAATTTCTAGACTCCCCTACCCCGGTTTGATCCCAACGTTATCGCCACTCTCAACCTCCGCTTCCCTGTCGCCAGCTACTACAAAACTCCGGTGGTCGTCCTGCACAATATAGTGGCGATACTGTTAGTTTGGGTTTGCACATTCATGAGAACAAAAATTGTACACGTACCACCACTGTGGCCACGTGTCACTCGGACGGTTTTGGCTTTTCTCATAATTCAAACTCATTGAATGCTAAGGGTGACTGTGCAATATTTAATGCAACTATAAAGACTGTAGCATGCTCAAATTCTAAACAAGCTGACCCGAAAATTTAGGAAAAACTAATGGAGTTTTTTATTAACCTAAATTAATAAGCTAATAAACCCTACTTGTAATACCGCAAGTGCACGACTGTCTAACTAGTAGACAATGGCAAATACGGGTCAATCCCACGAGGATTGACGAGACAGTCGAATTCTAAGACTTATTTAAACTAATTTAGAGTTGCGGGTTGTAGCAAATGAAAATTACTAAGTTAAGAGAACTAAATTGACAACTAAAATTAAACTAGTAAGATGATATGAGAGTGGACCGAGACATCGAATCCACCACAGGTTCTTCAAGATTTGTGTAATCTAAATTATTGTTTTCAATAATCAACACGACTAACCCAAAGATTAATCTAAGTTCGCAATTGATTTCAGCAAAGGCATAAACTCCTAGCATTGCATGTCTTTCTACGGCACACACAATCATAGGTTTATTTTAACAAATTCTAAACCCCTAGCATTACATGTCTTCTTACGGCACACATAATCACAAATTCAGATTAATTGATTAAAGCAGGCTTTGAATATCAATAAAAAGAACTTCTAACTACCGATTAGTCTAGGTAATTATTCCAGATATAATCGGTGAAAGCAAATTATTGAAATTCAGAAATAAACTGTATTTAACATTCAGGTATATAGAAAACAATAAATTTAGATACGACAAACTCTAGGAAACCCTATGGTTTCATCTTCACCTTGACGTGAGGTTTAGAAGATCATGGTGGATGACATCACAACATTGGTATAGGTGAAATCCATTTCAGCACAAACACGCATCCCGAGAAATAGCTGTAAATGCACTGTGGTGGCTCTAATAGGATCTGGGGTGCGAACAACTTGATTTGGAATAGTGACTATGCAGTATAGAGCAAAGTTTGGGGGTGTAAATAACAAAACTGATTCGAAAATTAGTTTTCTCCCGTAGTTTTCTCCTGCGCTTTCTTCCCCGCGAGCTTCTCCTTCCCTGTTGCTTCTTTCTCCGTCCAGTATACCTGTAGGAAAAGAAAGGAAACAAAGATATTGAGATACGAGATGGGAGAGAGAGTGACGAGAGAAAAAGGAAACAGGAAGAGTGCACGGAGAGGAGCAGGGATGTGCTCTGCTCTGTTGTTGATCCTGTTCTTCTATTTCAGTGCGAGAGAGATGGTGGTGATGTGTGGTCTGGTTATGATGAAGGAGCAGAAATAGAGAAGTGGAGGAGGAAGAGAGATGAACAGGGGATGGTGTGGGCGGTGGTGTTATGGTGGTTTGCGACACGGAGCGCGTTGGATGGTGGTCGTGCGTGGGACAGGAATGGTGATGAGCGAGAGGTGTTGTGACGGTGTTGTTTGGTTGAGACAAAGGAACAAAAAGAGGGAGAGGAAGGGAAACAAAGGGAGACGAGAGAAACAAAGACTGGGAGTCCTCCCTGATGCATATTTTGTCTGTGACGGGAATGGGAGAGGGCTCCAGTTATTGGTGGTGGTTGTTTGTGACGGTAATTGCGTCAGGGACGTGGAGTGAGGTGTTGGCGATGGTGGTTCGTTAGTGGCGAGAGTCGAATGTTTCTATGTCTCTGCCAAGGAGAAGAGAGGCGTGGTGGCTAGAAAAAAGAGGAGCAATGAAATGTCCAAAAGAGTGATCACGATTCTAAATAGGTTTTTTCTATTCCCCTAGGTTGGGTTTGGGCTTTAGGTTAACTTTCGGACTTGTGCTTAGGTAATAGGTGAATTTGGCTTATTTGGGTAAGGTTTAGATATGTGACCCACTACTTTATGCCACCACTAGAATCAATCAATTGATCATTCCTCAAATTGTCGCCTTAATGCGATTTCATCGTTTATGCTCAAATTCCTACAAAGACATGAAAACGAAATAATTAGAATAAAATATAATAATTGAAACACTAATATATATAAATTAAGGAATGTATTATGTAATAAATACGTGAATATCAAAAGCAACAACATGTGGTTACAGATTCCAATGAGCACATTAATTCTTCTCAGCTGCCTTCTCAACATGCTACCACTATTGATCAAGTTCTCCAGGATGCACAAAATCATTCCTAATGTCAAAATCTTCCTCCTCACCCTGGATCTACAACTACATCTTTTGCAAGCCCGTTTAATTATATGTTGGGCTCGGATCACCCTTGGAATTCTTCTACTTAGCCCACTGGCCCCACAGCATCTGCTCCAATTCCAAGCTCGGGCCCAAATGGATTGGCTATAGTGGATCTCAATCAAGCTGGGTCTTTTAATATTAGGCCACTCTTCAACAAAGCCCACATCATCGCCTAGCATAGCCCACAGTACATTAGGCACTATCTGACGACTCAATTGGGCCTCTCTTTGGCAACCACTAAGCCCGCTTGCCCACAGTCCTTTGGGCCTTCTCAGTCGAGCTGGCTCACCACAGACTCAGTTACAAAGAATTCCACCCATTCAAGCCCGGTCGAAACCAATGTTATATGAGCATGGTTTTTTCAGGCCAGTCTCCCTCTCAGGTCGCCTCCTCCAAGGTTGTCTCCACTGAGGTGGTTACTTCACTATAAGCATCTGCGATTCAGACTTCCACGGCTACAACGCCTCTCCGATCTATTACTTATTCCAATCAACAACCGATTCCAATCTATTCAATAGCTACTTCTTGCTATACTCTTTGATCTTCCAGCATTTCGTCTCAGCCGTCCAAAGTCACGCCCATGGTTGCCCCTTCTACAGCTCCAATGTCCGAATCTCGTAATAAGCCTACACACAAGGCACCCTCTTGGGCAGCAAAGAAATCATTGGGTTAAGACTCTAGCACCAAAGACACTCGGATCATAGTTACTTCAAGCTCCACATTTGCTCTTAACAGACACTTCTTCAATTGTTCCACTGGCAATGAACATATTTCATAAAGATTCTATAATAGCAAGTAACGTGGCCAAAGCCCGCCGCAAGGTGGTCGTGCAACTAGGCAAGAGAAAAAGGAGTCATAGCTTGGAAAATGTTGTGGAACAAGGATGGGGCAAAAAGTTCACTCTAACAGGTCATGATCAATTCAATTAAGCTCCGCATCATCATTTTACTACTCAGTCCACTACAACATTAACTGGTCCAGTTACTCTTCCTGGCTCACTCATCCCCGCCACCACAGTGTATGGCTATGCAATAGGGTCTAAGGTTTATTCTGGCTTCCCCAAATCCACTGCTTCTATTCAGGTTTTGGCGACCACCCCCGACAGGTCGTCCCCATTGTCATGATCATTTCTTAGAACGTTAGAGGCGCAGGGTCTCCCGAAACATTCCGGAACCTAAAGGCCCTCTCCCATTAGTCCAATGTAGATATTATCTTTTTAGCTGAAACTAAGGAAAGTTATGCTAAAATGGATCATACTTGCCAAAGGCTTGGCTTCCAACACGGGCTCTCAGTTCCGGCGCCAGGACAACCTAGAGGACTTGCTCTTTTTTGGAAGGAATGTATTTATCTATGCTACTAATATCTGGTCAGCTCTTTTTGTTTATGGCGAACCTAACCCGACACGCCAGGAACACTTCTGGAACATAATGATACAGCTGTATCAACATCAACCCCACCCGTGGTGATTATAGGGGATTTTAATGCAATATATGATCGCAAGGACAAAATGGGCGGAGTAGCCCCATCTACTGCTTCGCTTAGACATCTTCAGAGTTTCATTGATACAAATCAACTTATAGATCTCCCTCTTAAAGGATCTCAATTCACATGGTCTAACAAGCGCCAAGACAAGCATGGCATCAAAACCAAACTAGACCGTGTTCTTGCCACTACGGATTGGATGAATATTTTCCCTTCGGCTACTTATCGATCGATCCATGCACCTTCCTCAGATCACAGGGTTGTTTCACTGCAACTGGTTACTCAACATTCACACACACCTAAGCCGTTTAAATTTTTTCACATGTGGTCTCGGGATCTTGGGTCTCGTCATATTATTTCCAAATCTTGCACTCCCCCTTGCCTAGGATCCCCAAATCACAATTTTCTTACTAAGGTTAAAAATCTTAGTTTTGCGCTTTCCAGATTGAATAAATCGGACTTTCGTAATATTCATGTATCCATTGTGGAAACCCGAGCTGCTTTAGATGAGTTACTGAATACCCATCTGTCTAGAAACAATACTTTTTCCATCGCCTTTCTAGAAGGTCGTCATGAGGAACTTTTGGTCCATGAAGAACTCTTTTGGCGTAATAAGTATGATATTTCCTGGCTTTCAGATGATAACAAGGACACCAAATTCTTTCACATTTCTACTTTAATGCGTCGCAAATCTAATCTCATTTTGCGCCTCAAGGACCATAATGACTTTTGGCACTCTAAACCTAAAGACATTGGTAATGTGCTAAATCATTATTTTTCCAACATTTTCCAATCTTCCAACGCTCAGATGGACTCCGAGATCCTTCAATTGTTCGATCATGTCGTATCTGTTTCGGATAATGTCAGTTTGATCACCACCTCGGATGGGGATCTTATAAGGGACACTCTTTTTTCCTTTGGTAGCCACAAAGCCTCGAGTCCTGATGGGTTTCATGCTTTCTTCTTTCAACAATATTGGATATTGTCAAAGAAGATGTTATTCAGGTGGTCCAACATTTCTTATCCACCAAACAGTTGGACCCTCAGCTTAATGAGACTTTTATAACTTTGTTACCAAAAGTGGATAATCCTACTACCCTGGATAAGTTTTGCCCTATTGGTCTCTGCAATGTCATCTACAAAATCATCTCCAAGATTCTGGCCAGTAGACTCAAACCTCTGTTGGATACTATAATTTTCCCTAATCAACGAGCTTTTCTTAAAGGTAGATCCATCACGAACAACGTCTCTATTGCTCATGAGACATTCTTCCAGATGAAACATTTCAAACAAAAATCTTAGGGATGGATGGCCCTTAAGATTGATATGGACAAGGCTTATGACCTAGTTGATTGGTCTTTCCTCACAATTTTCAGACAATTGGGTTTCTCAGAAGATTGGATCGATTTGGTTGAACAATGTATTTCCATTAGTTTTCTTCGTGTTCTACTGAACGTTCCCTTGGAGACTTTGTCTCCCTCCCGTTGTCTCGGCAAGGAGATCACTTGTCTCCCTATCATTTTATCCTTGTGGCAGAGGCTCTCTAACGGTTGCTGACTAAGGCATAGGCGAAAAGTACCATTCAAGGCATCAAAATTCGGCGACGATCCCCGTCCATCAGCCACCTCCTTTATGCGGATGATCGTCTTCTCTTCTATCGAGCCTTTCTAGCTGAAGCTCATGTTGTTAAGGATATTCTTATTGAATATTGCTTAGCTTCTGGTCAAAGGAGTCAACTTTGTCAAATCTTCAATCTTTTTTAGTTCCAATGTGCACCCCAAGCATGCTAAGATGATCACTAGGATTTTGGGTTCCAAACTCTTCAATCCAAAAGATAAATACCTTGGTTCTCCGCTTGTTCTCTTTAAACGCAAAATCACAGATTTCCAATTTCTCATGGAAAAAATTTTCATTAAACTTGCTTCATGGAAATCCAAGGTCCTTTCCAAAGCTGGAAGAACAGTTATGATCAAAGTCGTTCTTAATTATATCCCTCTCTATAAAATGCAAACTTTCCTTCTTCCCACAAAGTTAACTGATTCACTAGCACGTAACTTTTGGTGGAACGGACATGAACAGGGTCGTGCTAAACACTTGTGCACTTGGGCTAGAATCACTTCGCCCCATCACCTCGGGGGACTTAATATTCACTTGGGCTCTTCTAACAATGAATGTTTGGAATGCCATGACATCCCCTTAATCTCTTAGGTCTCAGTTACACAAAACGATTTATTATCATTCTAGGACCTTTTTTCAATTGGCCAATTCTCCTTTGCAAGCTTCCTTCGTCTGGCGAGGTACCTTGAAAGCTTTCCACTATTTGAAGCCTTTTTTTGCAATGGCAGATTCTTTCAGGGGTTGGTACCAATCCTTGGAATGATGTTTGGGTCAAACTTGGTTTGATCCTTGTTGACTATCTCTAGGACCCATCTATGTTAAATATTTGGTTCTCTAACTTGTGGACAGTTTCCCCCTCCTTTTACATTTCTTGGAATGAGTCCCTTCTTCTTTCCTTGCTTCATAGTCCAGTGGTACATGATATCACCAATATTTGTATATGTGCCTCTGACAGGCCGGATTGCCTCGTTTGGCGAGGGGATAAAAAAATGCATCTTCTCGGTCAAAAGCGCCACCCTTGTCTTCTCTTCTGCGAAAATGACCACCTCTTCCTCGGGTTCTTTATCATACAGTATAGATCCTAAAATCCCTCACCACCTCTGACACTTAAGAGCACCTTCTAGTGTTATCCCTTTCTTTTGGAAAGTAAGTCAGAACTTACTGCCTACTATATCCAACCTGATTAGGGTCCATGCTCCAATAGAAAATGAGTGTCTTCTGCCATAATGCTGCAGAAGACCTTCTCCATCTTTTTTTTTCTTGTACCCTATCACCAGTCTTCTATGGTTACTGTCCCCGTTACCTATTGACTGACATGCTCAATCTCTCCAACCACCCTCCCTTCTAGGTTTCTTCAAATTCACGTGGAAAACTGCTAAGGAGAACCATCATTCCTCACAGTAGATGCTTTCATAATTTCTAGCCACCCTTCTCTCAATCTGGAAAGTTCAGAACAACATCATCTTTCATAAATCCAGATTTAGTACTGCAGAGTTCACCACAACTTTGAACAAAATCTGGACTAGTTGGTTCGCTCAATGGTTCATGCCACTTGAACATGTCTCCCTGTTGAATCTCACATCAATTCCTCAAATTTTCAGTATTGCTCTGACTGACAAAGTTTCCCAGCCGTCTGCCCTAAATTCACATCCAGCAATTGGCCCACCTACAGCTACTATAGCTAATAAATTCAATCTGATCCAGAGGCAATTTCAGTTTGCCAAGCCCCATAGAGTGAATGGCCACTTTTTACATTCTATCCAGCCCACATAGTTGTTTTATCCTGATACGGTAATTGTTAACTTTGATGCATGCTTTTATGAGCAGTCTAAGCAGGGAGCTATAAGTATTTTAGCTATGAACCTGGGTGGCAAGGTTCAGGCAACAGTGGATAGTATGATTTGTGGAAAGGTCGCGGACAACACGATGGTTGAATTCTTGGCAGGTGTCAGGA
Organism: Berberis vulgaris; assembly: GCA_963556465.1. Classification (NCBI taxonomy): domain Eukaryota; kingdom Viridiplantae; phylum Streptophyta; class Magnoliopsida; order Ranunculales; family Berberidaceae; genus Berberis; species Berberis vulgaris. The sequence goes on from OY747134.1 coordinate 73,578,488, forward strand.
CTAGTACCATTGGTTAGGAAAATCAAGGTTCAGAGGCCTTTCAAGACTTTCCTAATGGTCTCAAAACTCAATGTTCCCTTTTGAAAAGTGCCCAAATGCTTAGCATCTATATTATAGGGGGAAGGTTTGAGCTCTTGACTGTGAGGACGTGTTGCCTCCATTGCATAGTCGGGCCAGACGGTACCGCTAGCATTTTTATTGTTTTCTTTGCATTGCTTTTCAACTTCAAACTTGTATTTTCATCGATCGGCATCGAACTAGTCTTGAGCAACGTCCTTCCAAACGTTCCTCCCCATTGTAATCTATTGAATGTGAATGAGAGCTTTTACTGACTATTGTGCATTGTTATATTATCTACAGATTGATATTGTGCATTCTCAAGTTAATATTTGTGCCCGTCAAAGTACTTACTCATAGGCTTACTAGTGAATTGGATAGCTAGTGCCGCACGGATTACTAGTCCGTGACAGCAGGAAAGGCAGCCCTGATGCTAGTTCAGGTACAACTGTGAAAATCTGGTCTTATTTTTGGAGATTATGCAGTAATACATGAGGCGCTATCTTCGACAGATACAAGCTCATCTTTTGCTTTAGATTGGGTTTGGAGACCTATTTTTTTTAATATTGAACATCTTCTTTTACTTCAAGGTTGAACCTATATGTATATCAGTCGAAACCTCAACTACGAGGCCCATGAACTCGCAGCTTTAGCGGGTAAATCTATGTATGTTCCCTAGTTATCTATCTAATGCATAATGCTTTATAAAAAATAAAAAAAATTAGTTTATATAGATACCTATGGTATGTTTTAGGTCATTCCAACCTCAAAAAATACCACTCTTTCACACTAGCATGCATTATTATTTGATTAGTGGGTAAGACTATTATGGGCATATGGGATCCTCTTCTCACTTAACAGTTTCAACATTCAGCGTATGGGTGGACTTGTAGAAATGCATTAATTAGGGGGGCAGCCTAAACTTATTTTTAGCACTATCTGTTGGCCTGATTGTGATTATTGAGGGTTGTTAACTTGTTATAAGCTTATTATTGTAATCGATACTAGCTTTTAAACATCCGTGTCAAAATGGGGTCGTGGTTCTCCGCATAATCACTACTTAAGAATGGTAAAGATTCCATTTGAATGAAGTGCATTTTGCTAATCACCAGGAAATCTTAAAAAACGTATAAAAAAAAATAAAAATAAAATCCTAGTAACATGAAATCTTTTATTTATTTATTCTAATATTAAATACTATTTAAATTAAAGAAGTGTTTACACACTTGTTCAAATCCCACATATTACATATATACATCAACTTGGCGGTGATTAGCACAAACCACCCTTAGCCCATCTAATCTAAACAATGTAATAAAAATTTCCCAAATGAATACGGTTTAGTATATGTCTTCAAGTCCAAAAATTTGCCCTCCTTTTTTAATAATTACACGTAAAAATAATAGCCAAATGAACAGTGATAGGGGTATTTATGTATTTTAATTGAAAAACACTATTACACATATTTACACTTTTTGCCTATTTCAAATTCAGGTTATTAATAATCAAACCCAACCCCTCTCAATATTCATTAATTATATTAAGCCCATAACATAATTTATTTAAAGCCCTTCAATTATTTATAAATTATTAATAGGTTCTTACATCTTAATTTTGCATTTTGCCTTGCATATTTCATGATTTTTACAATTCAAACCAGCCCCTTTTAAACATTAATATATTATATTTAAGCTTCTAACATAATTTATTTCAAGCTCCTCCCCCAATTTTCAATAAATTATTACAAGCTTTTACAACTAACTTTATTATTTTTCATTTTGTCATTTATATTTCATATTTTTACAATCAAAACCAGTACCTCTGAGACATTGATTTATTATACTTAAGCCCCTAATATAATGATTTATTTGAAGTCATTTAATTATTTATAACTATACATAGGCCCTTAAAATAAAAAATAATGAATATCCGTGCACGTAGAGCGCGTCGACCCCTAATTACATATAACTGACGCATTGCTAAACCCAAAATCAGCAAGTCCTCTTCTGTTTGTCTTTAAACATGATTTGGTTCTCTTCAAAACATTCAGACCCTAAACAAACAAAGCCACTTCAGCTAAAATTTACTTAATTGCTAGCATTGCTACTTCGCACATATCCATCATAAACTGATTCAATAGAATTAGTGAATCCATAGTAAACACATTGCTATCACAATAATTTATCTTATTATTTTAAATATACATCCACCTTCTAATATTAGCATCATGCAAGCATTTTTTAACCCAAGCAATAAATATTTTGTACAATATATAAACTTTGCAACTAAGTCACATCAGTTGTAGAACATTGAGACTAATTCACAACCTTTGTCACCTTGGTGGTCTAAACATCCCTCAAACTAGACTCAAGAACCTTGCTTTAAGTGCTAAACACATTTGGCAGTTGATATCCATGCCGATTAACCCTTGTACATACAGCTTAAAGCTATTTACTTCGTAAACAAGTCCATCTTCTAGCTTGACAAGCCTCCAGCTCAGGTGTCCTTTGCTTGGCGCAACAGTCTTACAGCTCTTGTGAAAATGAAACCCATATTTTTTTGGCAGATACTCTTACACAATAAAACAGATGTGTGGAGACACCGTTGGGTCAAGCCAGGACTGATATTGGCTGACTGCACCATGCATCATGTTCTCTCGAGCACCATTTGTACAATTCATGACCTGTGGAATCAGCCTGTTGGTCAATTTTTGCACTGGAACACTTAACTACTCTCCTCCTTATTTCGACAGCCAGTAGCCAGAGATATTCTTGATATTGCCATAAGACCATCCACCTCCCAGACACACTTATCTGGGCTTTTGATAAAAATGGTCTTTTCTTTGTCATAAGTGTTACAAAGGCATTTGCTATTGACGAACTTGAATCATCTTCATCCTCTAACTCTGGCCCGCAATTCCAATCCAAAATTGCTAAAGAAATGTGGAGAATCAAAACTCCTGCTACTTCCATTCTCGTGCTATGGAAATTATCCCAAAACATTCTCCCGACCGTGACAAACCTGAATATGATTCATATGGACATTGAAGATAATTGTGCTTTCTGTCATAACCACAATGAGGAAATCTCTCATCTATTATTTCTTTGCCCTGTGACCCAAAGGTTCTGGCTCCTCTCCCATCTTCCTATAAACTGGATGCACATCAATGTCTCAGAGCATATACCCCTGATTTCTTCCAATTCATGTGGAACACAGCCTCAGCCCACCCAACTCATAAAGAAGAAATGCTTTCACAGTTTGTAGCAGTTATTCACACTATCTGGTTCCTTCGTAATCAAATCATTTTCTCCAAACTTATTTTCACTACTCATCAGTTCAACCCTACAATTTCTCATACCTGGGTAGCCTGGAATAAACAATGGTTTAACCCTCCCAACCAGAGCTAGGATAATAAGGAACCCGATTCCTTGATAAGAGTTCCTGACAATGCCCTCTATCACCCACATCCCCCCTCCACCATGCTTACCCAACAGGTCCTCTATCAGAAAACAAGTCATCAAGACTCCAGCTTGTTACCTTGCAACTTCAGGCCAATAAGAACCACAAAATCAATGCACACTCTAGAATCTCACAACCGATTCCTTCTTACCTTGACTCTGATATGATTATGGTTATTTATGATGCATGCTTCTTCGTCTCTTCTCAGCAAGGAGCTTTTGGTGTCTATGTTGTTGATGCCTATGGTAGAGTTTGCGCTTGGATGGCTAGTAGTATTTCGGGCAAAGTGTTTGATAGTACTATGGCAGAATGCTTCGTAGCTGAAGGTGCTCTGTTGCTAATTCAGGCGAGACAATGGAGGTTCGGATTTCTTCTAGGTCACTCAGGGATTCTACATACAATCCTTCAAGAGCAGGATACGGCAAGATGAACAAATTTGCAATGGATGTGGAGACCTATAATTAATAGTATTAAGACATTATTAGTTAATTTCCCTAACTGGTATTGTAATTATATTCCCCGCGACCTTAATAGCGAGGCTCATTCTCTCGCAAATTCTATTGGTCAACTTTTGTGTAACCGCCTTTAGTTCTATCAATGCATAATGCTTTTACCAAAAAAAAAACTAATTCACAACCTAGTTTTTCAATGACAACTATCATAACAAAAGGTTGCTACTAAATAACACCACCACTTCTACTGATGGACACCACCACCCACAATTTTTTTTGAATCTACTGAATGACATCACCAGTATATAAATAAAAAAACTCTAACCTTCCTTTTCTCCTTTATCCCTTCCTTCTTTACAACCGCCACCTCCTCCTCTTCTCCTCCTTTCACCCCACCACCTCATCCTCCTCCTCCTCCCCCTTACCCACCACCTCGCCACCACCACCTCTCCTCCTTCTCCCCTTCACCACCACCACCTCGCCACCTCCTCTCTTCCCCTTCACCGCCACCACCTCCACCTCTCATCCCACCTCCTCCCATCTTTTTCTTCTTCTCTGGTTTTTTTTTGCCATGTTTTTTCTCATTCGCCGTCACGGCGGTTCCTACGAGTGGGGAACCCACACTCGCCGAAACCTCCACGAAGGCAAAAAAAAATTGTTGATGTTGCAACAATAACACAATTACCGCCTTAGTTTGTAAAAAATATGTAAGGTGCACTCAAATTTCTCATATCGATGGTGCAACAAGAACATTGTTACCGCCTCAGTTGTAAAAGAATGCAGAAAGCACAATTTTTTTACTATAAATGTTGGTCTTGTTGATAGCCAATTGTAGATATTGGTGTATGATCCGAGATGCCCATATATTTAGTTTGTATATATATGAATTTTGGGATGCTGGTTATATAATGCAATTACGAAGTATGTGCAATTGCATTTTCATTGCTTATAATATTTGTATGCATAGTATATAAAATCACAACAAAAATACTTCCATTTACAGATTCGATTTGCAAAATATTTTATTTTTTCCCTTTAAATTCAAAAAATAAAATGTTGTATTTTAATTTCTGCTCAAGACTTCAGCTGTTAGAATGAATAAAAAAGGGGAGAGGGGGTTTCTCTGTCTAATACCTCTTGAGGATTTGAAAATAACCCTCGAAAGTGTCCTGAAACATAACTGAGTAGTAAGAGTTTGTACCCAAACGTAGCGGCTCATGCAAGCAACATACTCACAATCGCAACGACTCATGCGACCCTTTCCAAAATGCCTACAAAGACTATGTCGCAGCGGAACGTGCGAGGATAAGACATATCCTTGCATGAGCCACTGCATTTGGGTAAAAAACAGACTCTATCTATTTTCTGATTTTTTTGTATTTGAATCTTTTTTTTTTCAATTTCTATGGGTTTGCTACATTATTGACATGTTTTATTTATTGCTAAACCCCACTTTTGACATTCTCAAGTTGGGGTATTCAAAAGTGAGGTTTAGCAATAAACCAATTATGCCAATAGTGTATCAAACCCATAAGAATTGGCAAAAATCCAAAAAAATGTTCAAATTCAAAAAATTGAAAATTTGGACAGTTTGTTTTCTGTCTAAACGTAGCGGTCAAGAGAAAGAAGAAAAAAAGGTCAATGTTCAAAGAAGAAAACTCAAACGAAGAATGGGATGGAATGGACAATCCGGAAGATGACTTTGTTTGGTATGAGGACCCCCACTCGTCATCGTTTTTAGATGATGATGAACAATAGTCAGATGAGGAAGAGAACAATGAATCATCATCGTCCTATGATGAGGATGATGATGGTGGGAATTCATTAGTGGACTACTACTCCTCTGACGAAAAAGGTCGTGAACGTCACTCCTTGAAGAACTTTGTTGAGCATCTCCAAGACAAATAATGTATTTTTTTGTATTTTGTTTGTAAAATTAAAAAATATTAATGTTTGATGTTTGTTTTTGTGTTTTTGTATAGTAATACTTTTGTATTTATAAAATTTTAATTTGTGTTTGTTAATTCTTGACATTTTGTTGTGAAGAAAATAAGAGAAGAGGGAGAAAATAAGAGAGGAGAAAAAGAAAAACACATAAGAGGAAGTTGAGAAGAGAGGGAGAAAGCAGGAGGAAGTCAGCGGTGTGGTGCTGTGGTTGATGGTTACGGGGTAGTTGTGCGGTCAATGGTGGCGGGGCGATGATGGTTCTGGATGGATAAGAAGGGGAGAAAGGAGTAGAGAGGGAGAGAGGAGAAGAAATGAAGAGAAGGGGTGGAAGAGGAGGTCGACAGTGTGTTGGTGCGGACGGTAGTGGTGGGGTGGTGATTGTTCTTAATGGATAAGAGAGGGAGAGTGGAGAAGAAAGAGAGGAAGAATTGAGGAGTTAGGATTTTTTTTCATTTTATAGATGGCGTCATTCAGTAGTGGTGGTGTCCTTCAGAAAAGGTGGTGGTATCCTTCAGAAAATTGAGGTTGGTGGTGTTTATCAATAGAAGGTGATGGTATTATTTAGCTGGGGCATAGCAAAATGGCATTGACTTAAATTACAATTTTTTTTTCAAAAAAATTGGGTCATTGACCCTTTTTATTTATTTATTAATTCATGTCCGAAGGCTACATGACTGACCCTATAGAGTTAACAAACCAGGCCCGAAGGCTACAATATTGTTGCCACTTAATATCTTCGTCGCTTCCATCTCGCATAGAGACTTGCTTTCGCTCCGGTCCATCGCCTTCACCTTGCATGAAGACTCACTTTCGCTTCGCTACGGTCTAGTCCATCTAAGTAGATGCATTCAATATTCGAACGCTTATCCACGACGGAGCAAACGTGTTCCTAATAATCGGACAAAAACTCACAAAATTCTAATTGGTGAGTCTCGAACCCGCGATCTCTCACAAGAAGACTGGATGTTTAACCAACTGAACTACAATTGTGAACCATTAACTTAAATTACCTGACAGAGCTTTACAATATGCTACATCCTACTTGTCCTCTCAAGACTATAATGGCAAATCAACGAAGAACAGATAAATAAACCAATTGGAAAACAGTCCCTAGGACTCTCAAAATTTCCAAAGCGCTGTCATGGGTGTTGCAAGATTTATCTTGAAGAAATACCACTAACATTTTATTTGTTTATTTTTTTTCGTCAATAGTAATACATATAAATAAACACACAAAATATAATTTACAAATCCTTCAATACCTCCATGAGAAGAAAGTGGTCTGACCAAGATATGGAAGACTCAAGCACTAGCTATTCCCAGAATCCAAAATCATCATTTTAGCAAATCTTTCTTTGCAACAAAAAGACACCAAAATCAACTAAAAGCTAAAACCTAGGTGCCATAAATAAAGAAACCACTATTGGGTGTAGTGATGTCTCGAGTTGTATTATTTCCTAAAAGAACAGAGTGAGCTAAGAAAAACAAACTGTATTACCGTAGAATCAAACTTGAATTCTATAACAGAAATGTAAAGACTGAGGAATATTACTGGTTTGTTTGGTTAGTCATTTTCCTTAGGAAATGGAATCTGTTTTTTTTATTATGCAGATAGTGATGGAGTCAATATTTTTGTTGAATGGGGGCGGAGTGATGAGTTATAGTTAACTAATAAAAAATATAATAATTAATTATTTTAACAAAAAATTTAATTCGAACAATACATAAATAATTATACACAACATCAATTACTAATCAAAACTTCATCTAATCGATGGGAAAGAAAATGAATCAAACATGTTACTTTGTAGGAGCACAAAAAATAGATATATGAGAGACACATCAAATTGGTATAAAAAGTTAATGGGCAAAAATTAATTTTAAATGTAAAATTAGATATGGACAAAAATTGGGCAATTTACGATTTGCCACCTATAATAAATAGCTAATTATATGTTACCCCATCATTAATGATTACTGTAGTCTCCCCCCAAGACTAACAGTCAACCTGCATTGACTGTCAAAAGGCTCACATTGATTACCAAAATGTCCTTCAAATAATAACCCACAAATGAACATTGAGATGATGTATCTTGAGGAAAATTTGATGATCAAAATTTTTGTGTATCTCCAAAAAAATTCTATGAATAAAATACAAAACAAGACCTCGAGATACGAATTCATCTCAAGAAAATATTTTTTTTAAACCTTATTTTAACTCAAAGCAGAAAAGAGAGATTGGAATTGCTAGTGGCTGATGGCGAGGGTGGAAAAAAGAAAACTAAATCAGGCAAAGAGGGAGGGATAGGGAGAGGAAGGGAATAGGAGGTGGAAGGATTGTCGGTGTCGCAATAAACAGAGAGAGTGAATAGAAGGGAATAAAGGGGCGGAGCAGAGAGGGAGAACATATAGAGAATAAGGGGTGGGGTAGGACGGATTCCTCGGCATCGTACAAGTGGGCATATTAGAAATAAGTTTAAAAAAAAATTAATTCAGTGGGGGCAAGTGTCCCCACTTGCCTCTATGTGGCTCCGTCCCTGTATGCAGATTTCCACTATTTGGTTGTCTATTTACTGGCAGGTAATCGATTCTTCATAAGACCGTTTTCTCACTACTCATGAAATCCAAGTCTGAGGAGGAGACCTCAGAATCAGATTCACGAAAATGATTTCAATTTTCATGCAGCCAAACAGACCCTACATTCCATTAGCAATAAAAAATAATTGCAAAGAATGTCTAAAAAGTTGCAATTAAGGATTGCTTGCTACATTTATTATAGCATGGACCTAAGAAATGTATCCTCTGTTCCGCTTGCAACTAGCAATTTGACCTAAGCAAGATTTAATACCGATGCAATGTCCTTAGCATCTAATTTCATTTTCTGGACCTCTACTAGTTAAGATTACCAGTACGTCTAGAAAGCCAGACCCTAGCGCCAGGAGAGCGCAAGGGGAAGCTTTCTAGCACATGTTTAGGAGAGAGGAGAGTAAAAAAAAAAAAACATTTCTTCCTTTCACCACTCCACTTCCATCCTCAGCCCCAAGAAAGGCTTATATTCTCTTCCTTGAAGAAAAAAAAAAAAAAAAAACTCCCTCCTCAGAACAGATTAGAAAGGAGTAAGCATAAAAAATAACCACAATGGGATTGATGTTGTACCTTCGTTCAATATATTTTTGAAGACAACAAGTGCTGAGAGAAGGGGAGCATTGGAAGACTCCATGAAGCAAAAGTAATGATAGAGTGAAGAGTTTTGTGAAAGGTGGTGGATATTTTTCATACGAAGTGATGGAAAGATAGAATTGTTGGAAAGATATTCACACGAAGTGTTATTTTTCATAGTAGTTCAAAAATATAAAAGCAAAGGCCTTTCATAAGTTTGGGAGTTCGAAATGTGGTTCAAACAACAATAACAAGTGTTTTTGCACACACAAAATGTCAAACGAAATAAATAACTCATTGTTTTATCAACACATTAAATGAAGATTGCATGAAATTAAATATGAAATCACATGGAAATCAACTCAGCCAGCTTGCATTTTTATCAACCAAGTACGTATATGGTGATAACCATGATAGATAAATTGAAACCCAATACTTAGACATTGATAATAATTAAGTAGCAAGTGAAAAAGTTAACACAATATTGTTAATAGAACCCGTCTAACTGGCGAGGAAACCAGCGACGGGGATGGACGGTTGCAACCCCCTCCCTCGCTGGTTTCCTCGCCAGTTAGAATTTCAATTGTTAATATGGTTTAAGATAAGGACCAATTAAATGGCCAGGGGAGCCGTGAGAGATGTCCATGCCAAGATTGATAGTAGGGGATCTTTGAAACTAGGGGGATTGACAGAATGCACTCGGTTTGTAACAAAGAATTACTTCGTGGTCGATCAGACCAGAAGTTTATTATGTATATCTGACTTGTGTCCTGATTTATTTTGGCTTTATATGTCGATTGCTCTATATGACCGAGTTTTGATGCCTTTATGTTGTTGTTCATGCATAAGATGGGGATTCCAAATTCGTAATTAATATTCCTTTCTCGATATTCTGACCAACCCTAACGGTTGTTCTTCTTGAAAAGTTACGCTAGATTGTAGAGTGATTTGTTTTGTCCTCCTGACCTTTGCGTGGTTCATGTCGATCCTTGTGTTGTTAGAGATTTGTCTTTGTCGCTTTGTCTCATATCGCCTATGTCTTCAAGTCCTCGGGTTCCCTATTGGTCGTGTTTCGTCGTTCGTTGGATGTGTTATTGTAGCTAATGGACTCGGTGTATTTTCTGACTCGGTAGCATCAGTACCAGATTGTCCAATCATGCTCACATCAGCACCAAATTGTCCAATCATGCTCACATCAGCACTAAATTGTTCAATCATGCTCACGTCAACATTGAATTCAGCATCAAATGCCGAGGTTCAATCGAGTCTGTTGCCGGCAATTTTGTCGTTGGTAACTCGGGTTGGGCTTGCATCCATCAATAGGGTCCTTGAAATGTGTTAGTTGATTGATGCAAGCTTATCCGTGTTCTTCTACTATGCATTGGTAAAATGGTTCGTTTGGCTTCATTTGGCGTTAATACTCATACTTCGATATAAATTAGCTCGAGTGGGAGGTGTTTTCGGCTGCTTCTTTAGTTAGATAGATCGTTTTGTTTCCTTCGACCATGTAGTGTAGGGCGTATATTAGTTCCATGGGTTGTTCTTTTGATCCCGTAGTGGTATCTACTTTTTTTTTCCTTTGAGCTATTTGTCTGACATTCCGATAAATTCGTCGAGTTGTCCTCTCTGAACCCAATGCTCAATTTTATCTTTTAGATTGTAGAAGTCTTTAGTATCGTGCCCATGATAATATTTTTGTCTTTTCCTTTTGGGTATCCTCTCATTCTGAGTGGCTAGTTGACGTTTTCCCATTTTGCTATGTATTTCAGTAAATTAGTTCGACTTGTTTTCAAGGTTGTGTATGGTTTGTATGACTTTTTCATTACACTTATCACCCGCTCCGACCTCTCGTGTTTGGGCCTTGCTGACTGCAGCTTCTCGGGTGGGTTCTTGCTGGTTGGATTAGGTTATTCCGCCATTCTGATGCCTCTTTGACTGAATGTTATCCTCCCGGGGTCCGTCGCCTCTTCTTCGTTCCTCCCCCTTTTCCCGTTTCTTTGAGTGGTTTTCCCTTTCTTGGTCATTTTTCTTCTTGGCAGCTTTCATCTCCTCGAATGAAATGTGTTTTTGGGCTATTTTCAACAGGATTGCCATGCTTTTTAGGGTTTTCAGGTTGAGAGTATAAAAAATGGGCATTTTTCAGCCCAACAGTGAAAGTAGCGATGGTCGTGTCATCGCTGCAACCGTAAATCATTGTTAACTCGTTAGTGAAACGAGTGACATATTCACTTATCGTCTCATCAGGCTTCTGTTTGATGTGAAGGAGGTAGTGTAGTCCTTTCCTCATTCGCTGACTTTTGATGAATCTTGTGATAAAGGCGGTGGTTAGTGCCTGAAAGGAGTCTATTGACCTCAATGGTAAGCTGTTGAACCAGTTCATTGCTGTTAAGGTTAGATTAGTCGGAAATGTTCTGCACAAGATTAACTCCGTAGTTTCTTTTAACGTCATCATGCGGTGAAAATGATCTATTGGGTCGGTGGCGGTGCCACCATATGCTTCGATCTTTGGTAGGGTGAACTTCTTCGGCATGGGAGTTATCATGAGGGCGTTAGAAAATGGTGACTTGGCTAGTTCATACAATACATTGGGATTCGTGAACCCGATTCTGAACGAGATTTCAACAGGTGTTTCGTCGCTCTATGGAGTTTTACCCTGGGAACGTTCATTGCTTTCGAGATTTCCCTGTTGAGGTTCTGCAGGAACTCCTTCGCTTTCTCGGGTTCGGTTGGTAGAGTTTTGTTGAGGCGGCACTTGGATAGGGTCGGTTGACTAAATGCGCTCTTGAGTGATTTTTCCAGCATCTTTGTCATGTGGTTCATTTGGATTATAAGTAGGGGTGGGCAAACGGGTTGAGGAACCACGGATTCAAACCAAACCGGACAGTTTTACTCCAAATGGTTCGGTTTTTATTTTTAAAATTATGAAACAATTCAGTTCGATTCCAGAACCGTGTAAGAACGGTTCGATTTCGGTTCCTAAATTTTTGTTTAAAACGGTTCGGTTCCGATCCGATAATTAAACAGTTAGATAATAAATTTAAAACCAGAGCCAAACTCATAGCAATGTTGATATGTCCGAGTGGTTAAGGAGACCAACTTAAAATCTGTTGGGCTATGCCCGTGTAGGTTCGAACCCAATCGGATGTTTCCATTTTTTTTTTACTTGTTTTCTTCATTTTACAGAAGCTATGCATTTTGGTTTTGTGCATCTTCCATTGAAACTGAAATACACCCTCACAAGCAATGGATTAGCCGCAGGACTAAGAGGGTTACAATTATGATCAAAGACATCCAACTTGCTCGTCGAATCAGGGGTGAACGTGCTTGATTGCTTGTAAAATGAGCTATGTATTGTTAAGATGTTATTAAGTTTGATTTCAGTTTAAGAATTATACGTAACTTTGTCCTATTGAGATAGATAGATATCTATTAATGAATTGTTGTTTATCGAATTTGACATTTTCTATCTTTCACATGTTGTGTGAGATGAATGAGTTGTTGTTTATCAAATTTGACACTTCACTACTTGTACAGTTGTGTTTGGGTGGCCTAATATTGAAACCTTCCACATCGAGTGGGGGAATAAAAATGATTTTTAGTTTATCACCAACTCTTACTCACAGTGGGATGCATCTTCAAGGTTGCATAATATTATACAGGAACCGTTTGGAACCGACCGTTGTAAACGGTTCGAGTTAGGTTCGGTTCCAACTTTCAAAATGGAGGAACCGATTCGAATTGGAACCGTTAAAATTTAAACGGTTCGAGTTAGGTTCCTCAAAATTTGGAACGGATCCGAACCGTGCCCACCCCTAATTATAAGCAGATCTTCCCGAGAGTCAGTAGCGGTGTTGTTGGATGTATGGATTGTCTGAGCTATTGCATATTGTGGATCTTGATTGTTGGGTGCAATTGGCCCGATGATCATTGCTAGGTCTTGATAGCGGGCTGCTTGCGATGTAGTATTGCCAGTAGGAGAGTTACTTTTATTGTCGCTGGGTTGAGGGTTAGTAGAGTGTTCCATCTATTCTGACAGCTTGTCGATCGTTGATCAAGTTTTGGTGAGCTTTGTCACTATGGATCTTCTTTTCAGAAATGAAACTTGTCTTCCCCACGGACGGCGCCAAACTGATGCATCAAAATCTCATCCTCCTGTGAGTTTGACCTGCAAAACAAATGTTAGACTGTCAAATACCACATTTTTTGTGGACGAAGACACTCCAATGCTGAAGCCAACAACTTTGTTTGAAGAAAGAAGTAAATCTGGACAAAACTCGGTTAAAATTGCAAATCTTGGTCGATTGTTCCATTTACCTTATATAATGGTCGTTGTTAATTCTCTGCATGACTCAAGGATGTGAGGTGCAACGGAAAGAGATATTCTTCGTAACAGTCTCCTCTTTTATGAAGATGTGTCCGTGGAGGCGTAACTCCCGCCACAATTCTTTTCTTATATAACGGTCATCTTCTTTATGAGAGAACTCGTGCGGGCCCGAATTTGGGCCACAATTACGAGTTCTTTTGATTGACCTTGTTTGGGCTTTTATGATTGGTTTTGCCTTCTTGAATTTTATGAGCTGGTCTGGTAGGCGTGATACTTGATCCTTGTGATGGATGTTTCCTTTCACGTGTATGGCTGTGATGACGATCTATTTTGATGTATTATGATAAAGAATATCTATGTGACCACTCTGTGAAGAATACGGTGCACTAGCATTGAAAAGTTGCCATTTAGGATGTCTCGCTACATTTATTACAACAAGGACCTGAGCTCTGCTCTACTTGCAACTAGCAATTTGACCTAAACATGAGTTATTACCGATGCAATGTCCCTAGCATTTAATTTCATTCTCTAGAACTCTACAAGTTAAGATGACATACATGACCTCCCGTGCATCGGACCTATTCCCAATCACAAACTGGATGTGAGCCATCTTTTAATTAAGAAAACTACATGAAAGATATTCACATGAATGCAGTTTGTCTAGGTAGCCAGGCTTTATAGCCATTTTTTTTATCAAGCTTGGGCTCTTTTACACTTTTACCCACTCTCTTTAAAACACAACCACAAACATTATTAGAAGGGATAGAAATGTAAAAAGTCCAAAACATGACAAAAAAATGACTATAAAAGCTGGCTGCCAGAATCTTTGCAATAAGTGTTATTTTTCTTAGTTCAAAAAATATTAAAGCAAAGGCCTTTCATAAAGGTTGGGAGCTCGAAATGTTGTTCAAACAACAATAACAAGTATTTACACACAGACTGTCAAACGAAATAAATAACTCATTGTTTTATCAACATATTATACCGGGAATTCTAAATGTCGAGGAAATGGGCGAGGGAGGGGGTGTGACCTTTCATCCCCTCAAGATACGCGCCTTCATGAATCTCGAGGGGGATGAGTGGTAACCCCCCCCCCCCCCCCCTCGCTGTTTTCCTCGCCCAATCCCTCCATGCGTAGAAGGGCTGTAAATGAAGATTGCATGAAATTTAATATGAAAGTTACATGGAGATCAGCTCAGCCAGTTTGCAATTTTATCAACCAAGTATATATATGGTGATAACCATGATAGATAAATTGAAACCCAATACTTAGGACATTGATAAAAATTAAGTAGCAAGTGAAAAAGTTAACACAGTAGTATGAATATGGTTTAAGAGAAGGACCAATTGAGTGGCCAGGGGAGCCGTGAGAGATGTCCAGGCCAAGAATAATGGTAGGGGATCTTTGGAACTAGGGGGATTGACAGGATGCACTCGGTCAATAACAAAGAATTCAGACCCCCAAAGAAGAACGAGAATTTAACTTCTAGATAATAAATAAATAAGCATTTATAACTGTATACACCTTAGCAATGATCTTCAAAAGAAGGTTCGTCAAGTATTGATCACTGACTCGAGATATGAACTGAAGAACAATACCAAACTGGGAGAGATTCTTTTTCTTCCAAGGGCCTTGCATAACAGAAGTCTTGCTTTTAAAATACTTATCACCATTAAACATCTTACTAATTTTACCAACCATAAATAGCTGAGGTCTTCCTTTCTGGTAAGAAACAATGAAGAAGAAACTGAGGGGTCCTGGAAGTTCTGACATCATAGGATCAAACATATCATCCACTCAAGTTATTAAAATCCTCTATTTGTTTGTACTTATCAATTTTTTTTTTCTTGTACTGAATATCAAGTCAGAGTGGAAGCTCGTTTCACATCTCAATGGTGTCTATCTGATTTGAATACGTATTCTTAGATTTAACCTAGAATGCTCACTCAACTGATCCAAATGAAAGCAAGTAGTCAGAAACAAACTAGGAGCAGTTGCCCAATTGATCTGAAAAATCAATAATCCTTTGCACATTTCTCGGCCATTTTTTCTTGTACTGAATATCAAGTCAGAGTGGAAGCTCGTTTCACATCTCAATAGTGTCTATCTGATTTGAATACGTATTCTTAGATTTTGTTGGGATGAAGTTGGTTTGAATAGTCCCACATCAAGTAAGGCGGAGTTGTCACTAAGGTTTATAAGGGAATGGTCCACTCCCTAATAGCAACGAGGCCTTTTAAGGGAAAAAACCTCACACCACCTAGGCCCAGATGGAAGGCCCGACCCGATAGGTGGTGTTTAAGTTGGGGACAATATCGTTGGCAGGTGCGCGGTCCGCCAGATGAATGATCTAGATTGCCGAGATGGTGTCTAGGTGGTATTTAAGTTGGGGAGGACAATATCGTTGTTGTTATGTATAGTGGACCAAGGGGTGCGCACAAGTGCACGTGCGCGACGCCCCAACAGATTTAACCTAGAATGCTCGGACCAAGGGGTGCGCACAAGTGCACGTGCGCGACGCCCCAACAGATTTAACCTAGAATGCTCACTCAACTGATCCAAATGAAAGCAAGTAGTCAGAAACAAACTAGGAGCAGTTGCCCAATTGATTTCCATTCTTTCTTGCAGCCTTGACATTATAGTCCTCCAACTTCAATAGATTCGATATATGCGAAAAATCCTTCCCATAAAACATCTGCCCAAACACGTTTTCTTTGATCAAGGCAAAATAACCTACAAGAAAATAATTGAAAACTTGAAAGACTTAGGCAACAATGTGGTACTCGCAAGCACCTTCCCTACTTCAGACTTTATAGAATTCACTCCTAGCTCTTTTGCTGAAGATCTGAAAAAGATTGTTTATGAAGACAGAATAGGGAAGATATATTTAAGATTGTAATCTTCATTCTTTAATATGGTTTGGGGTCCATTATTAACCCCCGCTCAATTTCCAAAAAAAAAAAAAAAAAAAAAACTTACCAAAAACCTGAAAACCTTAACTTACAAAATTAATTAACTACTCAGATGTAAGCCACCTACCTATAGCTGTTCAAAATCCCCAATTCCCCTTCAAAAAGTTGTATCATCTCCAATTCAAGAAGGAATCCCCCGCGCAAGGAGAGTCTATTATACAACCTATTTATTCAAAAATACGAAGTTACATAGATAGGAGGACATTACCCAATTGATGTGCTTTCATTACTCTAAACTCTAAACAAACCCTAAATAAAAATTAATTTGGCTTAAAAAAGTCGTTGAATCAAGAACAGCCGCATACTTGCTTAAATAAAAGATGGTAAAAGAGAGGGTATGATCCATATGGGTACAGATCGCCAATCCTGTAAATCCTTTATTCGATTTTTCTCTGTGTCGTACATTAGCTCTTCAAAGCTTCCATCCTTCAAGTTGTAAATGCCCTGGTCAAGACCTCCATATATGTAGTAACAGTCATTCATCCAATCATCACTAAAATGAATGCTGTTACGCTCGTCTCCTGTAGTTGAGAGGGCAAGAGAACAATTCTTGCCCAAGAACAATGCGCAATCACCCAAGTTCGTCACCGTGATCCATTCATTTGATGTGGGTTCGAACTGATAAACATAAAAACAACGCTCCCATTCTTTGAGATAATGTCTGTATCTAACTACTAGCATGAGCTTACCAAATACCTCCACCAAGTACTTCTTATCAAAACCCTTTACAGCAAAAACATTTGGTGCCTTCACTACAAGTACTTTCTCCTTGGGGTCATAAGGATCTGGATTGTAAACAGAAAGTGTTTCACTTCCTACGCAGTAGAATAGCCCCTTGTGATAAATTGCATCATCACACGATTCATCTTTCATGAAACCTTCACTTGGAACCCACCACCGACTATCGCCAACTCTGCAGAAACCAAAGTTAAACTTGTAACATTGGTTGAATTTGACCATGACAACATAGTTATTGGATGTAATAGGATTTTCAGACAGAATTAACTTGGTAAGGAAAATTCGCGACATGTTTTCGGCACTAATCCGGTGCATGTCATCACTCATCAACCTAGGCTTGTAATACATAGCACCATCACCGGTATGTTTAGTCTCTGGCAAGGTGTTGATTGGAGGGAGTTGGATTTGGGCATTTGTGAATGGATTGAATAGGGAGATTGATATAGTTTTCTCTTCCACCAAGCCTAACCATCCATGTGAAGATCCAAAACATCTTTTACCACTTAGCTGTGGTAAATCAATATGATGAATCTTTTTGTTGGAGATGTCGAAGAAGTTTCCATCAGCAAGCTTCAATAATGGGGGTAGGAGGCTGATTATCTTGTCTGATAATTCTAGTGGGAGGGATGACCAATCTACTTCAAATTTTCTCCTCTTGAAATTGCCCCCGCATTGCTCCTTTTTCTCCTCCGCTTCTTCCATATAATTCTTCTGATTCTTGTGCATGCAAATGGTGGTAGCGTCTCCTTTTCTGAAGAAATTAAAAACCCTGTCTATACTATTGCTATAAAACCTTGCTGGTGCATCATCGTTTTTAAAGCATTCATATACAACAAGGACGGACTAGAAAGGAAAGAAACAAACTCCTCAGTAAATTCATAAACAAATCAATTATTAAATAAATAGGAAAAATCCTTCGCTGAGAAAAAGCCTTATATTTCGGGCAAATATTTCCTTGTTCCACATCGACCCAAGCAGAAAAAGGAATTAGAGATCTCGACGGATTCTTCCATCCCTTAGGAATTGAGTTTCTAAATCTATCCTAATTGTCCACACCCAATAGGAGGGCAGCAAAAAGAGAAAAAAAGAAAGGGAAGACCTTATTTCTCAATTTTGTTGAAAGTATGCATTAGAGACTCTCATAATCCAACGACACAATCACAAAAAATTAACATGTGTCTGGGTATTTGCATAGTCGGAATTTCATTAAGTTATAGTGTCATAACAATAATAAAGAGCCAAGTCGACACCCAATTACAAGTCACAAATAAGGTACACATTTTCCATCACCCAGACCCTTCTTGTGATTGTATGGAGTTTCCTACATTCATTGAATAAGACATTTAAGATTCAAGTATAATGAAGAAATGCTAATATTAATTTATATATAAACGAAAATGCGTCCCCTCCTGTCTATTCTTGGCCGACGTGGCGCTACCAGATAACAAAAAACACTACGAAAAAAAAATCCAAACCATCTCTAGTAGGTTCACTCTAACGAGATCTTTTTTATTTAATTTTTTGGGGGTGCATTGACTCCCATTTTACTAGGAAACTTGAAAACTCGTGAGATTTTAATTAAAAAAAAGGCTTAGTCATCTGTATTTCTTCTATTATGAAAGTACCTTTATATTTTTTAGATATAGAAATAATGAATTATTTAAAAAAATTTATTTTATTTTATATCATTTTTTCATTTTAAGCATTTCCATGTTGTATAACATATATTTTGTACTATGTGATGCAGTCAATTTTCGCTCACTGCTTGACCTGCACAAGGAACGAATGTGAATCACAGACCACTGATGTAGTGGTTGATGGCACTCCGATACTAAAGTCAGACAAAGATCTGAGGATGGCTTAATATTGTAAACAAAAAATTTGTCGCGTACCTTAGCTTATCAACCTCATGTCTTATTTATAGTGTAAATAAGACAGAGAATTTGTAAACAAGGATTTAAGTATGTTTTGCCCTTTGATACCATTGTGCTGATTGTATGCTGGTCGTTGCATGTGTTCTTTGTAGAGAGGTTCCCCGCTACTCTTTTTTCTCCGGAGGAGGAGGAGGATGCTATGGAGGCATTTTGCGACATGCCTAAAATGAGTGTGGAGGAAGTTATCTGCTCTTCCAATTTTAGTCGCAGTGGGTTGTGGGCTCACTAGCACGTAGCTCTCACTCTTTTCATAGCGCCTAAGGTTAAGTCCAAAGGTGGAGCCCTTCTAAGAAGAGAAAGGCCTCTAGAGTTAAGGCTCACACTCTGCCAGACACTGAGGGGCTTTCTGAGACACTTACCTCCTTCATAGGCTCGAAGAGGTCTCGCATTGAGGTCGTGTCGGCTTCCAAACGGCTTGCTTCGTTGAGGGAAGAGCGTGATTCTGGCATGTCCGCTGTGCAGAGGTTGTAGCGTCTGGTTTGGAGGACCACCTGCGGTTAACAAGGGTTGATGATGCGTTGAAGTTGAGTACCAAGCAGGTTGAAGCTTTGAATAAGAAGCTGATATTGGTTGGCTGTTGTGGCGGCTTCTGCTGGTGCTAACCAATCTAGTCATGTTTTACTGGAAGGTTCTGATGAAGATTTGCCTATGGTCCCGAAGGTCAGTCGTCCTGCTGGTAGATCGTCTGACAGTGGTCGTTGCAGTGTGGACCGTCCCTCTTACAATCCACATTGCCCTCCATCTCGCTCCAGGCCGTACATCAAGGTAATGGAAGGTCCCCTAGACAATTCGTTTCATTCTCTCCCTTCGGATTCCACTAAGTTGGCTAAGAACAAAGGGTCGGCTGCTGATGACACATGGAAGGTTGTAGATGAGGGCCCAGGTGCGGTGGAGACTGCAAAGGGCGGTGCTGGCGTAACTTCGCATTCGGAAGAGCTTCATTCAGACACGCAGATGAGTTTGTTTGCTCCGGACGTAGTGAAATGAGCAATGAGGCCTAGCACCGGGAGGTTGACATTGATTATGCTTCGAGACAGCATATAAGCTGATGTTATAGTTGGTTGGCGAACAGTGCTCCGAACCCCGAGGATGATGCATTGGAAGAACGTATGGATAAAAAGCTGAAACATCTTATGTTGGAGATGTCGCATTTGAGCCAACTTGTCGTCGCTAGGACAGAAGTTGAGTCGGCTCGTGAGAGGGTATACACCATGGAGCGTGTCTTCTCAAATATACAGAAGTCGTATTCTGATGCACTATTTGAGATTGAATCACTGAGAAAACAGATTGAAGAGAGGAGGCTGGAACAGTCAGCTGTCGATGTCGACTCAGAGGGTTCGTTTGGAAGTCCTTGAGTCTAATTTAGCAGATGCAGTGTCCGCAAGGCACAGATCCAGAGAAAAGCTGAACCTGGTTCGCCATGATCTAGAAGTTGCGGCTAGGATACGCTCTGAGTTGCAGTCTCTTGCTGAGGAGCATACCATGAAAGAATCCAAGTAGATTGTCCAAAAACATCAATTAGAGGCCGATGTGAAATTCAACGCTCGAAAAGCAAGGAAAGTTGGGGACCAACTTCTCTTGGAGCAACACAAACTTAGTGCAGTCAAAAGTAGCATGGTTACTGAGCAGTCTCAAACTGATGCGCTGATAGGCAAGCTGGAGCTGCTGGAGCACGAACTTGTTGAAGCAAGCGCGCGAGAAAGAGCTTCTTAAGGCGCAAGGCACGTGCGAATTCCGCAAGATCGTGCATGGGAGGTTAGAATTGTTGGTGCTGATGAAAAAGAAGCATCCGGAATGGGACCTTGCTTATTACAAGGTGTCTTTTGCAGACTTCGGAGTAATCTCTAAATTATCAGAGGAAGAAGGCAATCAGGATCATGACGCTTAAGCTGAGGCACGCGTGAATGCAACTCCTATTTTTTCTCCTGTTAAGCTTAGTTCTCCTGTAATCGTACCTCCTCCTGATAAGGAGTAAATCTGTACCTTTTTTGTTTCAACTGTTAATGAAAACAAGTTTCTTTTGAGTATGCTTTGTACCCGTATTTTGTTCGGTCTCCCAGTTGCACGCTTTCCATTTTGCTTTGTCGTTTATTTTGACGTAGGTCTGGTTAGGTTAGCAAGGAGCCGAGTGGTCTGTTTGTTGTTGAAAGTTCGACCATTTATGCCGCGAATAATTTTGACTTGTTCTTATGTGAGGTCTCAGAGTTGCTATTGCGTGGTTATGTCCAATAGCGAACATTCTGCGGATGGTTGGCAGCGGGTTACTCTGCCCAGCCTGCAGTTCATCCTTGAGGTAAGTCATTGGAGACTCAAGTTATGTATCTGACCTTCGGTTGTGGTCGTTGGCATGAGTGAACTGTTGTAACCGAGCACATGCGTTGTCGTCTGTAGTTGAGCAAGAACGCTTTGCCCGAGTCAAATATCGTAAGCTCAGGCTAGTATCCCGTGTAGCGTTCGTTCGCACTTAGTGATTGGTTTTTGAGTTGGCTCAAGTGGCCATCGCTAATAACATGGTGTCAACCTATGTGGACCTGAAGTCGATGTTTGAGCTGTAATGGGATTCGGTGACCGTTGTCCTATGGTGAGCCATTGACATCAGTTGGGACTGATTAGACTCCCACCTTCTAAACCGTCTACACCTGCGCGGAGTGGGCTACAGGTTTGGGATGAAGAAATTTGACGACCATGGTCTGTAGGAGAGCAGTGATCCCATGGCGAGCTGTCTACATCAGTCGGAGCTGACTAGGCTCCCACCTTTCAAACCATCTACACCCGCGCAAAGCGGGTTATAGGTTTTGGGATGAGAAAATTCAGCGACCATGGTCTGTAGAAGAGCAGTGGTCTTGTGGCAAACCGTCGGCTTCAGTTGGATCTGACTAGGCTCCCACCTTCCAAATCATCTACACCCGTGCGCATCGAGCTACAAATTTTGGAGCTTCGACGATTATGGTCTGTAGAAGAGAAGTGGTCCCATGGCAAACCATCGTCATCAGTCTAAACTGACTAGCCTCTTATCTTCCAAACCATCTACACCCGCGCAGAGCGAGCTATAGGTCTGAGAGTTGGAAATTCGGCAACCATGGTCTGTACAAGAGCAGTGGTCCCATAGCAAACCGTCGACATCAATCGAAACTAACTAAGCTCTCACCTTCCAAACCATTTACACCCATGCATAGTGAGCTACAAGTCTGGGAGTTAATCAAAAGCTTTCATCGTCAGTCGTCACTGACTAGGCTTACCTGATCGAGTTCGACGACCATCGTCCACGAAGGGGGCGACGATCATTGGTGAGTTGTCGTCATCAGGCGTAAGAGCGTCGATTAGACTCCTACTTCCTAAGCCATCGACATTCGTGCGTGGCGAATTAGGTGTCAAGATGAACCAGAAGTCATCGCCATAAATTGAAACTGAGGGGCTCCGCCTGTTACGGGCGTGCGAGCCTACTTTCACAGACAAATTGCATTGTGCTGATTAGTTTACACTAATTTCAATGAAAGTTTCTTTCTTTAAAAAAAAATGTACCTTAAATCAGCTGGTGATATGTAGGTGTGCTCCGTGTGTCAAGAGTGACTAAAGTCTCTACTACTTGCGTCAGCGCACGTGGCAGAGTGTCACTCGAATAGTGGGTTGAGCGGATGGGCCTATATAAGAAGAATTAGGTCATGTCGCAAGATCATGATGCCACGTATACAACGTAGATTGCATGATGGTAGAGTATCGGTTACTCCCCCCAATTAATGGGGTTGTGTGCAACATCGTTAATTGATTGAACGTGGTCATGTGTGATTTCCTTAGGAACTGTCATCTCTTCGTTTCCCATACGGTATTCAATGTTGATGTTTAAAGCTGACGTGTCTGTTTGGTAAGCCACTATGCATATATAATGGGCATTCCTTCACCGTTGTAGGCAATATCTTCTACAGAGTGCACTCTTTAGATGCTCTTACTCAAAGAATATGATTTGAATTTTCCAAAGGCTGAAGGAAAATCTTCTCCACTGGAATCATCGAATGTTCTGACATTTGCACCGATGAGTCTTGATAATACTTGCTATTATATGTGGTCACCTATTCTAGGTGAGCACCCAATTGGTTCGTTAAGACCTTGTAATTTCTTCTCATATTGCGAAGAACAGTTACAGACTTCCTCTCGAGCGACGAGTCTGTCATTTATTCGTCGGTGCTTTGGTGGTGCCTTGTGCCATCCTGTCTGTTGGGAGACACTCGCTGCAGCTAGTTTATGGTTGATCGGAGTGTTGGCAGATGCGACTTTGCTTCCAGGGATGGTATCTCTGAGTCACTCTGAATATCGCATATGGGAGAAATGTCCCCACTTGGTAGCATTGTGAGACTTCCAATGTCTCATCGATTGTGGACACCCCTGTCTGTCCTCTTTTACCTCCTTCGGGAGGCCGAATGTTGGATTGAAAATGTCTTCAGCTCGTCACTAGGTTCACATTGCCGCTTGCGGATCGTTATTTTGGGGTGATTCGACGGGGCAATGAACTGGGATAGTCTTTTCAACTCCTTTTTGTACATTTTCCCTTACTCATGGATCATTTTCTTCAGAGAAATCGTAGAGCAGAACTCTTAAAGGGCACCGTAGTTTACCCGGGGTACCTTCGCTGTCACTTTTTCTATTTCTTCTTCCAAGCGCAGGATAACCCCAAGGGGTTGTGGGTTTTTTTTCTACCAATTGGGGCCCTCCCTTCACCACCCCCATGGGGATGGTCTACAGGATTCATAACTACCCCTCTTACTACAGGACGCTTACCTAGCCAACACTTAGATCCGGCTCTACCCAAACTGTTCTGGTTCACCCCAAGATTACCCACTTGCCCGACTGAAGTCGGACTGTTTAAGTGGATATTTATTGTACATCGCATCGGATTCGGATGCTTGTAGTTTGTAATCTTTTGTACCCGCCATCTAGGCAATCATTGTTACATTTTTCCAGTAATCAATAAAGTGTGTTTGCGTAATTCTATTTTATTTTTTAAATAAGTGCAAATCACATAAGCTCCTAAGAATTAAAACTCTAAACTGACTACTGAAAGAAAACTAAACAACTGGACAGACTGACTGTTGGCGGAGAAAGGTTAATCCGGCCCTGAAGTAAATTCACATGGCCCTTGCTTGGATCATAAGTACCTTTAGTGAATTGTCAAGTTTCGCCGACGCCGTTGATGTTACTGAAGAGTAAACCTTGCCTCTCCGCTAGGCTTGAAGCCCTGTCGAGCTAGAGGACAGACTGTTCCCGTAATGCTGGGATGTCCTCCGTTGCTAAGTTGAGTCATTGTTGTTGGGTCTTTGTCTTCACCTGGGTGGAACGACTTCTCCACAGTTTCTGAGTCTGGCTTCTGTTCAACTTGTCTGGTGGGCTCCAACTGAATCTGGGAACATTCTATCTGCTTTGGTGCAGCATAGTGGCAGCCCTCGTGCCGTTGGTTGGTCCCCGTGAATTTTTACATCCGAGTGGTTGGTGGTATACTTGACGGATTGATGAAGGGTGGAGACTACTGCCTCCATCTGATGAAGTCAGGGTCTTCCCAAGATGAGGTTATAGGTGGACGGTGCATTCACCACCATGAAGTCCAGGAACATGACCTTCCTCAGTTGTGGCTCTCCTGCCACCATTGCTAGCCTTATCTTCCCGACCGAGAAGCATTTTTCTCCACTAAACTCAATCAGCGGAATGCATTGTAGAATAGGACGTTGGGAGAGCTTCTCGTGTCCACCAGGGCCCTCTTCATTTCTCACCTTGCAACAGAGACCGAAATGACAAGGGCATCATTGTGCGGTGCGCGGACGCCTTCGAAGTCCTTATTTGTAACAGTCAAGGTCGGGATGGGGCTCTGCACTCGCGAGTAATACACACGTCTGTCCTCGTTGGTGGGTTGTGTCTGCATCTCAAGGAGTGCCCGCTTGCGGGACTTGTTTGATTGTTCTTCTTCTGATCCGACTCCGTGAATGACATATATAATACTGGAGTCTCCTTCTCAATTTCTTTGACCGCCTCTCCCCTTTCTTTGGTTCGATCATGCCTTTTTTCTGAACCTAGGAACTCCTTCAGCTTGCTCTTGCAAATCCAATATTCGATTTCGTACCTTAAAAGTCATTGGTGTCGTGGCCACCCTCCTTGTGGTATGAGCAATACTTATTGTTGTCGTGTTTGGAGTCTACGCTGCTTCGGGGGCCATTTCAAATCTTCCCAGTTTTTTATTGAATTAAGGACGTCTGACAAGCTAGAGTTGAGGGGGTCATGGTTCTAGATCTGACATAGTTGGAAGATTTCTCTGGCTTGGCGCGGTCAGAGTCCGACCTGTCGTCGTTGCGCTTCTATTTATTTCTTTTTTCATCTTCTCGCCTCTTTATCTAGAAACAAAGGTTTCTTCTCTACTTCAGTTTCCTTTTTTGCTGTTTTTATTTCCTCCAAGGTGAAGTACCTCTGGGGCGTGCTTCAAGAGTTGTGTCATATCCAAGGGGTTCCAAAGTGAGGAAGTCGTAGAACTTTCCCTCTTAGACCCGCAATAAAAGCCGTAACGACGGTATCATTGCTACAACTGTCAATGAGCGTCAGCTCTTCATTGAAGCTCATTGAAGCGCGTGAACATGTCATCAGTCCAGTCATAGAACTCAAGCTTCGGAGGGCTGAACTTTTTTGGCAAAGCCTCATTCATGATGTGGTTCACGAACGAGGGAGTATAGAGGCGGTACAGCACATCCGGGCCGCGAGCCCTTGGCGGAGGGGGTACTGCAGGGCGAGTCTGTCTACCCTGAAAGTTGGATCTGCATTGTTCGCGTCGTCGCCTCTAGTCTAGTGAGAACTAGTAGGGGCTTGACTCTCCCATGCCTACTCTTTGTTGACATCTAGAGATTGAGGTCTGAACTGATCTTGATCTCTATCGACCGATGGAGGATTCTCCTGAATAAGGATCTCCACTGCTTTAGCGATCTGTTGTATTTGTGATGATAACAAATCTATCGTGGGGTCTGTCGCTACTGCTGTTGGCGCGGGGGCGTGAGCCTGAGAAACACAGTACTTAATTCTTCTATAACCGTAGTACAATTTTCTGATTTCATTTTTGTTCTGTCTCTTCCTCAAAATCTTAACTTGAGAAGGCAGAGATACAAACCCCCCCTCTATGGGGGTTCTAACACCAGCTCGTACAACTTTTTCTTCTTCAATGGTTGCTCTGCCTCTAACGCCATCTCCATTCACTTCTCCGTTCTAACTATACAATAAGGCTCATTTGATCCAATTTGGACATGAAAACTCCAAGAACAGAGTGGTTTCAAGCAAATTAGGGAAAACCATTCCAAAATTAGGGGGGTTTAGAGTCAGAAAAAGAGTGCACTTTGTATTGCATTTGGTATTTTAGGCTGAATAAAAAAGGGATGGAATTAATAGTAGTATAGTCTAGTGTGTTGTATTGGGTTGAGAGAAAAACGAAAATATGGGAATGCGATAGTGGCCTAGTGAAGGGAGGTAGAGCTAGGCTACTTGGCTGGAGTTATTGGATGATTTTTATTTTTTATTTTTTTATATGTCTTTGTTATTGTTGTTGTTTTGTTTGTATCTCTCTCAAAGATGTATATATCGTGGCAAGTGGGGTATGAATGATGGAAATATCATTGTCGAAGACTTGATTTTTGGTTCAAAATGGTCCAAAAATTAGTCAACTAGTCAATAATGTGAACTTAACGGTTTCGTCAGAAAATGAGTGTTAGACTTAATTAGTTTTCAAAATGAAGGTCAAACTCTAATAGGTATAAACTAATAAGTGTCAAACTAAAAAAAAAAACCTTAAATTTACAACGTGGGAACTTCAATCAGTAAATAAAAACTTGAGTGAATTAATGACAAAATTCGTTATGATAAAATCAAGAAAACATTGACACTCCGTATTGTCGTGTTTGTGACGAGATGACACTCGTTGGAAGCATGTCATACATGACCCCATAGTCATTGAGTTTCCATGACCCAAACATTCCACAAACCCTTTTCCTTGCCTTATGGCCAATAGGACTGATCAATAAAACAAAAGGAGCAATAGAGTATGGTTCCTCTCACATGATATCTTTCGTGCATGAATGTCATTGACAAAGGAAAAGCATGGAAAAGTTATTTCCTTAACATAATTAATAATAGTAATCAAACGAATAAGGAACATGAATGTTAATATTTGAGGACATGGGTAGATTAAAATAGAAATAATATGTTAAAGTTTCAACTTGATTCCACATGTGCACCTTAAAAAATGCGTCAAAATGTAACATGAATGCACCTGAACTATGCTTTTTGTTTTTAAGGGAACGTGAGGACGAAAACTTTGAAAGGAAGATTGTGTTAACGACTTAACGTTACAGCTCCTTCGACAAACGCACTTTGAGATATGGGTCAAAACACAATGGCCAATGTCATGGACCTAAACCATCTAAAAGCCCATTTCTTGTGCAATTGTCCTCGAAATGCACAAACGATCAAACTATAGTAGGTTTGATATGAATAAACTGGTTTTAGTTGAACCTCATGTTTCTATTGAATAAATGATTTGATAAGCAACACACGAACAAACATGCTAACTCAATAAGATGTTGAGTAACAACCCACCCAATTAAACACTAGTTAAATTTTTGGAAAGAAAAAATTACATTACCATAACCAACCCCATCTTCTTCACATCTTCTCCTCCATTCCCATCTAACATATCCTCCTCATAGCCACTAAAGGGAAACAACTCTAGTTTCTCATCTTCCCAGAACACCCCCTCAACTTGAAGGAGACATTTAACAATTTTGTATGTTCTTCCTCCACCGAGCATCCATCAGAGCATCCATCATCAAAGTCCATCACATCATTCAAAGCTTCATTCTTCTAGGCATTATATCAAATTTCAAAACTTCTTGAGAATTAGAAACGTCAAACCTGGAGTATGAGCAATTCCATAAGTTCTCAATTGCTTTTTTGCTTTTATTATCATTATTAATAATAATAATAATAATAATAATTATTATTATTATTATTTTGACTCACAACTTAAAACTAGATGTTAGGTCATTAATGGGGGTCCTGTAAGTTTTGACATCATAAGATCAAACATGTCATCCACTCTAGCAACAGGAGGTGACCACAGGAAGCAGGGAAATTCACAACTTGCCGGATCTCTAATTAGCTTCGGCAGACCACAGGAAGCAGGGAAATTCACAACTGCCAAAGCTCAATCTTAACTGGGTTCACAAGTCTCCGTGTTTTCCACATACGAAAATATATAATCATGAAGCATCCAAGACAAAATTAAATCCCGAGTACTACAAAGGTGCATTATACCACAAATTATGAACAATTAGAGAAAGCAGGACATGTCTAAATTGATAAAGAAAGTAATTACTCTATTAACACTGTAGAATGAACAATCAAATATTTGACTACTAACTATTATACATCACAAAAAACAAAAAACAAAATGAGATGAACATATTCATATGCATGGAGGAGGAGGTGGTGGCGGAGAAGGATAGTCAAAACTAGTGCCCTTGGTGGTGGCAGGGAGTTTGAGTCTACCAAGTTGAACTAATTCGGCAACTTCCGCGAGCATTAACTTCCACGAGCATTTGCAAGACATCTGCATCGAGTGCTCTTTGATCGGCATTGGAGCTAGCATTGACGGCATTGAGTGCTCTTTGATCGGCATTGGAGCTAGCATTGACAGCATTGAGGGATCCTTGTTTGGCATTGGCACTGGCAATGACGGTTCCTTGCTCG
This sequence comes from Berberis vulgaris, assembly GCA_963556465.1. Lineage (NCBI taxonomy): Eukaryota > Viridiplantae > Streptophyta > Magnoliopsida > Ranunculales > Berberidaceae > Berberis > Berberis vulgaris. The sequence goes on from OY747134.1 coordinate 73,607,296, forward strand.
ATTGCTCCTTTGGAACTTTGATCTGGAATTCCACGGCAATGCCAGGTGCACCACCGTAGAACTCGAGAAAATATATCTCTGTATTCAGTGGAACGCCATGCTCGGCAAGAGCATCTCCTCGCTCGGCATCAACATTTACTGACGGCTCCTTGTTTGGCAACTGTTCCTTGCTCGGAATCGACTGTTTCTTGTTCGGAATAGAGTGTTCCTTGCTCGAAAACGACTGTTCCTTTCTCGGAATCGACTGCTCATTGCTCAAAATAGAGTGTTCCTTGCTCGAAAACGACTGTTCCTGTCTCGAAATCGACTGCTCATTGCTCGGCAAGAGCATCGCTTGCTCCTTGCTCGACTGCTTCTTTGGCACTTTGATCCGGAATTCCACGGCGGTGCCAGGTGCACCACCGTAAGACTCGAGAAAATCTATTTCCCTATTCAATGGAACGCCATGCTCGGCAACGACATTTACGAACGGCTCCTTGCTCGTCAACTGTTCCTTGCTCGGAATCGACTGTTTCTTGCTCGGAAAAGAGTGTTCCTACTGTTTCTTGCTCAGAATACAGTGTTCCTTGCTCGGAAACCATTGTTCCTTTCTCGGAATCGATTGCTCATTGCTCGGCAGAAGCATCGACTGCTCCTACGGCACTTTGATCCGGAATTCCAAGGCAGTGCCAGGTGCACCGCCGTAGAACTCGAGAAAATCTATCTCCCTATTCAATGGAACGCCATGCTCGACAGCGACATTTACGGACGACTCCTTGCTCGGAATCGACTGTTTCTTGCTCGGAATAGAGTGTCCTTGCTCGGAATCGACTGTTTTGTCACGATTGTGACTTCTTAGGAACAAATCAAAGAACAAATTGACAAGAATTGGAAAGGAAAAGCTTATCTCAAGTTCGTCTTGAACAGGAGCCTTGAATTTCTACTACAAGTTGCCCTCTATTGCTCTACAGAGCTCTCTATTTATACAAGGAAAAGAAAACAGAATTTTAAATTACAACCAATGCTCCTTCTCCACGTGTCTACCCTTTAACTAACTCTTACAAGAATTACTAAAATACCCTCTTTTTTTAATTTCAATTATTTGAGTTTGGTCCCTATTTCTCCTCTGATTCTCCATGGGAACGTGACATTACCTTCCCCTCAAGAAAAATCCTTGTCCTAAAGGATTAAAGTCGGAAAACATGGCCTGGATTTGCTGCCAGTCTTCCCAAGTTGCGTCTTTGGTCAATGAATTTGTCCACTGTATTAAGACTTGTGTCACGACTCGATTGTGTCGAGGAACCAGGCGGCGAGCAAGGATGGCAGTAGATTTGGCCCTGAGATTTTCCGCATTGTCTACTAGTGGCAGCAGAGGAAATGGAATGATTGTTGACCTCAATTTCTTTTTTAACTGTGAGACATGGAAAACTGGGTGGATTCTAGAAAGTGGAGGTAGCTGAAGTTTGTAAGCACTGACCCAATGCGCTCGATTATTTGAAATGGTCGATAGAAGGTGGAGATAGCTTGAGGTTGCGACGGATGTTGACGGTTGTCTGTCTGTAAGGTTGAAGGCGCAAATACACCCAATCATCAACTTCAAATTGGCGCTCTGTCCTGTGCTTATTTGCTTGAGATTTCATCCATTTTTTTAGCATGATGGAGCTTCTCCTTAATAATTCCTAACATGTGTTCTCTGTTGGCTAGGTAGTGTTCTACATCCGATATGGAAATGTTTGTGAGAGGTGGGAGTGCTAATAGTGGCGGTGTATATCCATATAGGGCCTGGAAAGGAGATGATTGAAGGCTGGAATGATAGGATGTGTTGAACCAATATTCCGCAAAATACAACCATTTAAACCATTGTGAGGGAGCTTCACTAGTCATGCACCGCAGATATGTTTCAAGGCAGGCGTTAGTACACTCTGTCTGGCCGTCTGTTTGAGGGTGGTATGCGGAACTCATGCTCAGTTGTGTACCCAGTGCAGTGAACAAGTCCTGCCAGAATGCGCTAATGAAGATTCTATCTCGATCGGACACAATTGATTCTGGAAGGCCATGCAGACTGTAGATGTTTTGCAAGAAGAGCTCAACAACCATGGTTGTATTTTGTAAGCCTATCAACCACTACTAAGATGACATTCTTCTGATGTGAAGATGGTAATCCTTCAATGAAGTCCATTGACACATGTTGCCATGCTTGAGTAGGTATAGGCAATGGGTGAAGGATTCCACCATAAGAGGATTGGTCATGTTTGTTCTTCTGACATACATCACACTCAGTCACATGCTGCAGCACTGATTGCTTCATTTTTGGCCAAAATAAATATTGTTGTAGTCTTTTGTATGTAGTGGTTATACCAGAGTAACCACCCAAAGCCGAATTGTGGATCTCTTGCAAAAGTTGTTGTCTAAGATGTCTTGCTAACCCTATGTACAGTTGTTTTTTGTATTTGAGTAGACCATTTAGCAAGGAAAAAGGAGGCTTACCATTAGGTTGAACCAACAACTGCTGGATAAGTTGCTGAGCAGTCTGATCAGTGTCATAAGATTTGGTAACCTGTTGTATCCAATGGGGTGTCACCATGGAGAGGGCTAAGCAATGTGCATCAGTACAAGCAGCAGGGTGATCAGTATAGTAGGATACCTAGACAGTGTGTCAGCAGCAGAATTGTCTACTCCCTTCTTATAATATATCTGATAGTCAAACCCAAGCAATTTTGCTAACCATTTATGTTGGGTCATCGTGGTTACTTTCTGAGCCAAGAAGTATCTGATACTCTGGTGATCAGTATAAATTTGGAACCTAGAACCCAGCAAGTATGATCTCCACCTATTCACAGCCATCACTATTGCTAGTAATTCCTTTTCATAAGTCGAGAGTGTAAGGTTCCTTTGACTGAGTGCTTTGCTGATGTATGCAATGGGACGACCATTTTGGGAAAGAACAGCTCCAACTCTTGTTGTACATGCATCTGTTTCAATGATGAAGGGTATGTTGAAGTTTGGGAGAGCTAATACTAGGGCTTCACACATAGCCTGTTTCAGTTGATTGAAGGCTTTGGTGGCTAAATCAGACCAATGGAAGGAGTTCTTCTTGAGGAGTTCTGTCAGTGGCTGAGCAATATGTCCATACTCCTTGATAAACTTCCTGTAGTACCCTGTAAGTCCCAAAAAACCCCTCAGTTGTTTTATGTTTGTTGGTAAAGGCCAATTGGCCATAGCCTCTAGCTTTGCAAGGTCTGCCTATACTCCTTGGCCACTAATTATATGACCCAAGTATTCCAGTTTTTCTTGGGCAAATGAGCACTTACTGAGCTTAACCAGGAGATGATGTTGTCTTAGGACAGAAAAAACAGCTTATAGATGTTCTAGGTGATGAGACAAGGACGGGCTATAGATTAGGATATCATCAAAAAATACAAGTACAAACTTACGTAAGAAGTCCTGGAAGATCTGGTTCATTAAGGCTTGGAATGAGGCAGGGGCATTAGTGAGGCAAAAGGGAATCACTTTGAATTCAAAATGCCCATGATGTGTTTTGAATGCGGTTTTGTGAATGTCGGGTGGGTGGACTAGAATTTGGTGGTATCCCGACCTTAAGTCTAATTTAGAGAAGATGGTGGCACCATGTAATTAATCTAAAAGTTCATCTATAAGGGGTATGGGAAATTTGTCTTTAATGGTGATTTCATTGAGTTTTCTGTAGTCTACACAAAATCTCCAAGCTCCATCCTTCTTTTTTACAAGTAAAACTGGGGCAGCAAAGGGACTATGGGAATGTTGGATGAGTCCAGATTCTAACATTTCCTGAACTTATATTTCTATGACTGTTTTCTGCATATAAGGCACCTTGTAGGGGTTCTGTGATGGTGGTGGATGGCTAGGTTTTAATGGGATATGGTGGTTGAGTGTTCTGTCTGGTGGAAGGTGAGTGGGTGTTTGGAAAAGGTCTTGGAATTCCTGGATTAGTTGTTGTATTGCAGGGTATTGATGGGATGAGTTAGATGTAATGTTTATAGAAAATAGATGACAAAAGGAGTTGGCTTGCCTCTTTAGTAACTTGGTAATACCCTTGGTTTCTAAGATACATAAGTCTCCTGTTTCTGAGCTCCCTTGTAAGGTGACAGGACTGACTTAAACATTCAGTGTCAACTGTAGCTTTTGTAAGTTGAGGGTGATGTCTCCAAATAGCTTTAATCAATCACCTCCTAACACCATATCATACCCACCAAGAGGGAGCACTCGTACATTCCCTTCAAAAAAAATATTAATAGCTACAAATACTAGAGACTGTAGTCTGATTCTGTCTCTAATTATAAGATTTGAGACAGCAAAATACCATCACTAATGCTTTTGGTAGCTGCCTAAGACCATAATCATAAAAATATACTTGTGATGGGAAAACCGTAGCTTAATTCACAATAAACAGTAGTTAATTCAAACAGTTGGGATGACATCTTAGCTGTCGCTAAGTTATTTATTATTTCAATGTAAGGACAACTTTTACCGTTTCTAATTAGTGAAGGTGGGAGGGTGTCACAAATAAAAACTCATTGCTACGGCGGGATTTTAAAGCACCCAAATATTTGAGATAGTGCGTCATTCCTTCTTGAAACTTAAAAACACAACTCAGCCGAACCTTCTCCTCTCTCCCTCTGCTACTCGCCTCTCCCTTGCTGCTCGCCTCTCTAATCACTCTCTCTGCTCACCTCTCCCTCGCTCTCTCTGCTGGATTCGATTCCTAGGGTTGAGGTTTCCTCTCATGTAATTCGAAAGAGCATTGTTCACGCTAAGATGCTTCTTCGTCTCGGCGCAGGTTAGCATCTCGAGCTGGTTATCCTGTAGAGGTATGAGCATCAGCAGCAAGGACAGCCGTTCGATTCGACTCATGGCATGGTTTCCTTCGCCATTGGATTCGAATTAGGGTTTTGTAATGAGAGGTTTGTGAAGAAAAAATGGAGTTTTGATTTGTAGGGGAGAATGTGAATTTGGTATGATAGGCAGATCTAGGAAGAGAGAGATCGAGGGAGAAAGATCCACAGACCAATTAACAGAACTCTCATGTCCTTCTCGCCCTTTCTTCCTCCTCGCACTCGACTACCTTCTTTTCACGTCGCCAGCCACAGGTCCATCTCGCAGCCACCAACAGATCCATTACGCCGCCTCAGATACCCAAGGATCAAAACCCTCACTGTCAAATCTCTCCGCGAGGTACTCTCTTCTCTCTTTAATCTCAATTTCAGTAATTTTGGCTCAGTTTTGATAGTTGGGGGTAGGATTGTTCAATTCAGATCAATGAGATCCATGGTTACCTGTAGATCTTGTAATTGATCATTCAGTTCAGGTTGACATAGCAAGATCATAAAATGTAGTGAAGTCAAATATGGAGATTGAATTCCAAAGAAACAATGAGAGTTTTGGTTTTCTTAAGTGGGGATCCAATGCTTTTCATAACATGCTCGTTGTTCCTCCGTGCTCTGGTATTGTTCACCAGGTAAAAAATTGGATATTTGGATAGTTGCTTTTTCTTTTAACTTGTTCAATCTTTGTATGATGAGGCATTTGTGAAACATTGATGTTGTCCAGATGTCTTGATGTTTCCAATTTTTGTCATTTCATCTTAATTAATTCTTGATGACAAATTTTCAGATTAATTTGTAATACTTTGCTGGGTTGTTTCAACAAATAGTGTTGTAGGAACAAACTCACTGACAACTATGATCGATGGGTTGGGAGTTGTTGGCTGGAAATGAGGCAGAGGCAACTATGCTTGGGCAGGTAATGTGTGCTATATAACTAATAATTTTGTCATATGTTTACTGATTGCCTTCTAGTAACATGTAGTTTATGTTTCTATTTGTAAATTGGGATTACAATGATTGCTTGTATAGTTTTATGTACATGAGGATAGTTGTTGATGTACAAGCTAAATTTAAGTTTCAATCCTTGCATATGTTCGAGGCTAGTGAAGTTTTTATTATCTCTCCCTAAAAACCTTGTTTTTTTAACAGCCTATGAGCATGGTGTTATCTGGAGTTGTGGATTCAAGCTGTTTGGTAAATTATGAAATGGCACCACAACAACTAATTTGGTTCTAACCGTGACCCAAATGTTGAGAAAACATGGCGTTGTTGGAAAATTTGTCGAATTCCATGGTAATTTTGTTGTGCCCGTGGCTTCATTTAATATTTTTCGTCAACGTTTCAATATTCAATCTTCTTTTGTATCTAAACTTAAAACCTTCACATATAGGTGAGGGCATGGATGGACTATCAATCTTCTTTCTAACTAAGTCACTGACCTACTAAATCTCTTCGTATTTGGTGATGGATAATAGGGAAAATAAAGTCATTTGGTTGAATCTCTTCAATTTTTACAATAAAACCTTTAGCAAAATTATCGCTTTAGTTCGTTCTTATTACTTTCTTATAGAAATTCTTCATTTTTTTAAAAAATCTCTGCAAACATGGTCGAATTAGTTGAAATGACAGTTAAGGCAAAAAAACATCTAGTTCACCTAGTAGACATATCTCGTTGGTGAATTCGTTGGAGGATGTCTTGCATTGGCTGTAGCAGTTCTCCATCCTGACATTGATATTATGTTAATATTGTTAAATCCAAGTGAAGTTTCATTTATTTGTTGTCATGTTGTTGCTAGGTGAAATCATGTTATTTAGGAATCAGATAGCCATGAGTAAAAATCTGGAGTTGAAGTTACTTTGAAATCAAAAGAACATTGAGGAACAATTTCGCACTTGCATTGTGCCAGTTTGCTGTTGTTATTAGAGTTTTGAACTGTAAGTTACTTATAATTCTTTTTGTGATTGGTTTCAGTCACTTCCTCTGTTGTTTATCAAGTACACTACCTGCATGGATTCTAATGCTTTCATAACTTTAATTTATAATCATGTTATTTATGCATAGTGTATTAATTTCACTACAATCTTACAACTTATAGACAGTTTGGTGGTTTCAGGGAGGTGTATTGTATATGGATTCTTATGGAATTGATAAATAATTTAAAAAGTCCACGGACTCTTTAAATTGTCCACAGACTCTTTAAAATTGTCCACAGACTCTTTAAAATTGTCCACGGACTTCTGCTGATTTCTTAAATCCATAGACTTTTGCTACAGACTTTCTAGAGATTTATGAAAATCCACGGACTTTGTATGAACGACTTTTACAAATTTCTAATTATTTGCAAGATTAAAAAGAAGTTGGTAAATAGTGATGAAACAAAAAAACGTCCGCATATAATTAACAAAAGTGAGAGATACATGTGCTAAAAAAACTAGAAAAAGAAAAGTTCGTTAATTAGCATCTTTAAAATAAGAAGCAAACGTCCATAAATTGTATTATGATCATTCTTCTCCTTCATGATCATGGTAACTTTCTTCATTATCATTGTTAGCAACGTTGACGTTTGCTTGAGCTGCTGCCCACATTTGATTAGCAATACTCATTCTCCATTGATTAGCATTTTCTCTTTGCTGCTCTTGGGTTTGAATATCATCCCATTCAAAATTATCTTCATCATTCTTTACCGGATCATTTTCGGGTTCAGGAGGAAATTCATCTGAACGACATTCTTGTCGAAGAAAATTATGCAATCCTGCACATGCCAAAACAAGCTCCGCTTGTGTCTTGTAAGGAAATGGTGGTGCTGATTTGAAAATTGTAAACCGCGACTTGAATATTCCAAATATTCTCTCAATTACGTTCCTCAATGAAGCATGACGAAGATTAAATAACTCAATTGCGTTGACAGGATGGTTTCCTGGACCGCCAAAATCTTTGAGATGATATCGAGTGCCACGAAATGGAGCTAAAAATCGACGTCGGTTTGGAAATCCACAGTCTCCAAGGTAATATTTACCTGATCATAAAAAAATGTGCAATTACACTTTATACTATATGGTATAAAATTCAATAAGTTTGCTGCATTTTTAATGCACGTAAAATTATACCTGATGGTATTTTGAGTCCATTTCGTCTAGAAATAGCATCATTTAACACTTTCGAATCATGAGCAGAACCCTCCCATCCACTAAGCACATATATGAATTGTAAATCAAAGTTGCAAGCTGCTAAAACATTTTGTGATAGTTTCCCATGACAGTTCCTGAATCTACTGACCTCACGTCCAACAACCGTTGCAGGAATATGTGTGCCATCAATAGCTCCAATACAATCCTGAGAAAAAAGAAAAATAATTACAACATATGTACAAAAAGAAGAAAATAACCAATATTAAAGCAATACAGTGATATAAATATTTGCTATAAAACTTACATTGCGTACCTTAAAGAAAGGATAAAACCTTGTCCTTTCTTTTATGTTAGGTGGTATCAGGTAGCGGTGGTTTAGCCATGAACACTGGAGCTATTGTATTCAAGCTCTTCAAGATTTTTTTGAAACTTCTGCTAACAGTGAAATGAGATCGTTCGAATACCATTCGAGGTTCACTATATAGATTTTTTTGACCGACAACTAGTAAAAAGGTCGCAAGCATTTCTTCAACACAAATATATCTAGTACTCCGTAGAGGTGTTTTCTCTTGTATGATGACACATAATTTTCGAAACACTTCAGGATACATTCTGTAGACATCCCGAAAGATATGTGGTGCATCATTTGCATTTTCAGTTTGCACAAATGCATTGTTGTCTTGATCAAAGACCAAGTCATCCATGCCACCAAATTCCCAAGATCCATTTCCTTCTTCATCATATGTTGTGGCATCTGTATCATCACCTAGACCTATTGACCCCATCCCAGTTGCAGTTCCATTACCAACTGCAATCTTCAAATCCTCATAATCTGCAAAAGTTTCTGACTGAAAGTGCGCATGCGCTGGATGTGACTGAAAAAAAAGATTCAAAATATAAAGAAAGTTAATATGTTAAAGAGTCAAAAAAATTAAGCTGTAAAATAGAATAAAAGTTCAAGTTCTTTAACCCACATTCAAATAGTCTGCCCATACTTCATCAGGCGCAGTGAATCTCTTTGTGATCGGGTCCCATCCAAACCCAGAATTGTGGCGCATAAGCTGAGAGTAATTACTGTATTGCTTCTTAAACCATTTCACTCGGCTTTGATGTTATCTCCTTACTAATTTTCTCCTTAAGTTTTGGAAGTAACTTTGCCTCTACGGTTGTTTTACTTATAACACCATTAATATCCCTGAACCCAAGCATGGCGCCTTCAACCATGAGCTGGAGCAAAGCATTGCTCTCTTCCGCGGTCCAAGTTTTATAATCTTTTCGTTTACCGTTACCTTGTGAATCTCCCATCTATATATTACAATAGGTATTTTATGAAGCAAATATATGCTACTGTATCAGACACAACTCGAAAGTAGTTTCATTCCTCTATATGATCACTACATGCATGAAGCTAATCTATCATCACTACATGAAGCATGTATGGTTATGCCTATATGCTATATGTCATATCTAATTAGAATTTGATGAACGTTTTATGACTATTGTTTAACCTCTAATGAACTCATATGACTATTCTTCAACCTCTAATGAAGACATGCATTAGGATATTTACACATTACAGTTTATATACAAACATACATGTTCGAACCATGATCAACTTATTTGGTCCAATCATGATCCAAACACATGGAAGTCAAAACCATAGTTACATAACTAGTCATATGCAACCAACTATAGCAAAATATCATATATATAGCATATATGATCCAATTAACCATCAAAAACATATACCTGAGAAGATAACCGGCGTCAAAAACATATATGCAAGGGATTGTAAGCCATAATGATCCAACCAAATATACTAAACCCTATTTAAACGTTTCATTCCTCTATATGATCACTACATGCATAAACGTTTCTCATTATTTGATTGAATTAGTTTCAGGTAAAAGCTATTTGTACAGGATCTCATACTGTTCAAGAAATGTACGAGTCCCTCGACATATGGACAATCCATGTCTGTTTTAGTAACATTAAACCAGTCTCCCAGAGACTACTACATCGTTGCTTCTACGCGTATCACCAAATGTGTTCTTACTGCAACTGGAGTCCTTCGCTACTCCAATTCCCAGTCCCCAGCTAAAAAACCATTACCAATCGGTCCTACTTACCAAGTCCACTGGTCTATGAAACAAGCTAGAACATATAGGTAACTTACTCAACATGACTCAACTGATTGATCAAATCATGAACCCCTTTTGACCTTTGTAGTGACAATTTCAGTAAATAAGGAAAACTGTTTGTAGCTCAGCATTTGGCAATATTAGTTTCGAATTGCTTTCCCTATTGTGTTACAATTTCTTTTCTGGGTTGGTTTTGTATCATGCCTGCTTCTTGCGTTGGGTTTTGACTTGCATGTAAAAGCAAAACTCAGATTTAAGGAAGTTTCACAACGAAACAATATTCTTAGCGATAAGCCTCTACGACATATTACTGGCTCTGGCACGGGGATTCTTTTGAAGCAGAAGGAACCTTCAAGTACTTGGTATAGCTTGTCTAACCCTGACCATAAAGACCTTTTGTCCTTTGGATCAGTTATAAGATGTATGCCTCGAAGAACTCACACTGATAGAAAAGTATGTATACTCAATTAAACCATTTGTAGAAGTTTACCAATGAAATAAAATTAAAATTAAAACAATAGCTGAAAAACTAACTCTGTTTGGTGTGCGATATTGAGTTCATACAATCACGTTAATCTGATGCAAACCAAAAAACCTATGATTGATTGAATAATACAAAATATATAACAATTAATTCAAACCCTAACCCAAAATCATCAACGATGCAACTATGAACACTTTTATGCAAAGATAGAAAAAGAATCGAGAAAACAAGAGGATGGGAACCAACCTCTTCAAGGCTGGCACAAGGAAGAACTTTGGGAGACTTTTTTTCACGTTGAAATCTTTGATATGGAGGCTGGCAAACTATTGAACTTTGTTTTTATACCTAACACTACAAAGTCCATGAGAATCCATGATTTTCCAAATCCATAAATATGAATGATATTTTGAATACCCTAAAACTTTTGTGGACTTTCTGAAATCCATATTGAATACCCCTAGACTTTGTGGATTTCAGAAAGACTTTTTAAAATCCTGATTGAATACCCCTAGACTTTTGTGGACTTTTTAAAATCCAAATTGAATACACTTGGATTTTCAGAATCCATGGAATTTATTAAATTGCCCACAAAATCCAGATACAATACACCCCCCTAAATGTTAGTCGGTACGAGAAATAGGTTAGCAACCAATCTAGTATTATGCTCAAACTTTTTATGGGATGTTTGACCTTTTATTGTCAAGTGTGCTACAATTGAGGAACCGTGCACTTCAAGCTTTTCTTTGTATTTTGGGTTTCAATAGTTTCACAAATTTGTATACTTTTATGTATTTGATTGTGTTTAGTTTCATTTCAAGTTAGAGTATATCACTGAAGAAAGCTTTATAGTTTTTCTATACTGACTAACTTTGTGTTTTGCTTGTCACATAGCTTTGAAAACTTCATCTTCATGAAATCAAGAAGTACTGTGTCATCCATTGTTTCCTTTAAATCGGGAAATAACAACTGCTTCTTGTGGATTCTTGGAGCAAGAACCAAAATCTTCTCGAACAATGCTCTCCAGGTTGTGTCTCTAGCCCCATCTGCTGCTGATAATGGTCATTTCAAAATGAGGGTGGAGATATATGCATGTGCCTATGAAGAGCATATGTGCCAAAACCCTTCTTATATTATATATTTTTTATTGACTTAATTATACAACTCGTGACTATCATTACATGGTTTTAGGTTACAACGCAAGATGGCTATACATTATGGGTGTGTAAAGAATTTGGGACAATCATGTGTGTCTAACAGGGGACTTGCCCCAGTTTTGCTACAACATGGAGTGCTCATGGTAAGTGTGAATTACCATTTGGCTATCATATTATATATGTAGTGTCAAATTTGGCCATTAACTTTTTTTCTTATAATACACTTGCTTAAGCATTTAAATATGTGTGCTATTGAACAATACATTTCTCATGCATTTTTGTCTCAAATTTTACAAATTTAGGTGTTGCTGAATTGATTTTGATTTTGAAGTGGAGATATGGAATTTTGAAGTAGAAGAATTGAAGGCATGGAAATGTGGTTATGAGTTTAGAGATTTATCAAAGCACTTAACATTCATATTTTGAGGTAGAACACATTTTGTGGGATGATATGGTGTGCAAGATCACATGAACAGTTGTATGTCTCATTTTTGTGCATACGATCACCAATCCCATATGAAACTATGCTTTATGTAGTTGTTTAAGTTTAAGTGAGTTATCATGTCGTTTAGTTCATATAAAATTTCAATTTGAGTTTGATAGAGTATAAAGTTGATTGGGATTGTATTTTTTGTGATGGACAAGTTATTGATCATATGAACAAGGTTAGTGTATTAATCATCACTTACGGTGAAAATTAATACAATTGTGTTCAGGTTTGAAATGGGTCATCTGAATGACGGAAAAAAATGAGAAATCTGAAAATTAATGAGAACTAATTCCATTAAAAAATTGAATTTTCATTGTTTAGTAATTTTTTTAGCTACAACAAGATGTAGTGGCTAATTAATTGACAATTAAATTACTAGCAACAACAGGTTAGTGTTAGCAACAACAATATTCTAGTTGTTGATTTGCCACGGCAAAGACCGCCCCTGATTTGCCACGGCAAATTGGTCGTCCCTGATTTGCAACAGCAACAGCCATCTCTATTTTGTCAAGTTGCGACAGCTACAACCATCTCAAAAGTTTGAAAAGTTGTCACTAATAACTACCGTCTCAAATAAACCTTCGAGTTGGAATTGGTTTAGAGACGGATTATTTGCAACTTAGAGACGATCATATACCGTTGCTAGATAGCCACAGAAAAGTTCACCGTTGCTATTGTACTGGAGCGACGATTCAAATAGCTACAGTATTGGAACGGTCATTGGGCTGTTGCAGACTCATTTCAGCTACGTTTTTTTAATACTTAGCAACGGCACAATGTTATTGCTGAATTTACTTTTTTGTAATGCGTCAACAAAACAAAGCAGGCTCGATTGCATGCTCAATCCAGTGAGACCCAAACAACACTAAGCCCATCATTTGGCAGGTTTCATACAGTCGGGTCCAAGTTGCAATGAGCCACTAAGCCCACACGTCACGCGGTTAGGCCCAATACTCGTAGACCTCTAAGGCAAGTATCTAAGATATCTACCCCGGACTGGCAGGTCAACAACACATTGGATTCGATTAGACTAGATTATAAGTCGGGCAAGGTAACTTCCTTACATGGACAACACTGGGAATGAGAAATTTATCCCGCAGAACAAGAAGCATAAGTCATGTAGGGAAACTATCCCACATGGACAACCTCCAATCAGGAAATGATCTCTAACAAGATCTTTTTCCCTAAACTACGCCACCAAAGGCCTAGCCGAACATAGACTCACAGTCTATAAAAGGGAGATAAGGTCGATGAACGAGAGGTACGCTACATGAATCCACTTTACAGTTTTAAGACTCTCCTAAGCCTTATCTAATTTAAGCATCGGAGTGTCATCGGCCACGACACGATGGTCTTTGGCTCACGTGTGCTACTTGTGCTACTTGTGCAGCTCTAAGTAAGGGCGATGAGGGAGAGTAGGAATCAGCTACATCATTATTGTATGGATTTAATTTGATGACTTTTGGGCATCAGATTAAAAAAAAGACACATAATTTAAAAAATCAATCAATTGCCTTCAATACCTCAATGAGAAGAAAGTGGTGTGACCAAGATATGGAGGACTTTTAGCGCTTATGTTTCCTTATCCAATCTGAAACCACCACCAAGTATCCTCAAGCAACAACTATTCCCAGAATCCAAAATCATCATTTCAGCAAATCTTTCTCTGCAACAAAAAGACACCAAAATCAACTAAAAACTACAAATTAGGTGCCACAAATAAAGAAACCACTATTGGGTGTACCGATTCTTGAGTTTAATTATTTCCTGAAAGAAAAGTGAGAAGAACAAACTGCATTATTGAATCATACTTGAATTCAGCAACAGAATTGTAAAGACTACGAAATATCTACATTAGTGTAGCAATAAAAAAGAATTGTAAGGAATATCTATGTAACCACTTTATGCAGAAGACAGTAGGGGTGGGCAAACGGGTCGATGATCCGCGGGTTCAAATCGAACCGCACCGTTTTGCTCTAAACGGTCCGGATTTTAATTATGAATTTTTAGATACGGTTCAGATCGGTCCGGGTCCGTTATAAAACGGTCCGATCCCGGTTCCTACTTTTACAAACGAAACGGTCCGGGTTGGACCCGTTTCAAATCTAAGACTCTTTAGTGTTTAGTCTTTAGAGGAGAAGAGAAGTGACCCACCCCTACTCCCACCTTCTTTTGCTTGATCACCTCGCTCGTTCACTCCGTGTTTAGGTTAAGAAAAGAAAATGGCAACGAAGAAAAGTGTGGGTGATCTGAAGGAAGCCGATCTGAAGGGTAAGAGGGTGTTCGTTCGTGTGGATCTGAACGTGCCTTTGGATGACAACCTAAACATCACAGATGACACAAGGGTTAGAGCTGTTGTTCCAACTATCAAATACTTTCCTTTCCAACCATCTTGTAAGTACCCATCTCCAATCTCATCTCTGTTCATCTTTCATCTTCGCCTACTCGATTTTATCAAGTAAATGATGTTTATCTGTCATGTGATGGGATTTTGTATCAATGGATGGATGAATGAATTCGATGACTTAGGCTGTCAGAACTCCTTGGAACACCCAAAAGGTGTAACACCCAAATACAGTTTAAACCCTCTTGTGCCTAGGCTGTCTGAACTCCTTGGAACTAAGGTTTGTTACCCTTACATTAGACTACTGATAGAGTCCTGAGATGAAATTTCACTTAATTGTGTATTGATTCATGTTTCTCTTTTATAGGTTGAGATAGCTAATGATTGTATTGGCGATGAAGTTGAGAAATTGGTTGCTGCAATTCCAGATGGAGGTGTTCTACTCCTTGAGAATGTGAGGTTTTACAAGGAGGAAGAGGAGAATGATCCTGAATTCGCAAAGAAATTGGCCTCCCTTACTGACCTTTATGTTAATGATGCATTTGGAACTGCTCACAGAGCCCATGCTTCCACAGAAGGTGTCGCAAAATATTTGAAGCCTGTTGTTGATGGTTTCCTTATGCAGAAGGTACTTTATATACCTCTTGTTCACTTACAGAGTTAGCTAGAGTGCATGCAGTATTTTTCATTGTTTGTCCCGTTGTTGAAAAATAGTTGAGAAAGTTTGTTGAAAACCTGTAACAAGCAGAGAAGTGTAAATTGTAGAAGTGTGGTTATTCACTTATTCATATTTGTAAGAACCGTTTGGAACCGTAGAAACCGGACCGTTCCAAACGGTTCGAGTTAGGTTTGGTCCCAATGTTCAAAATGAGGGGATTCGGACCGGACCGGACCGGATCCGTTATTTTTAAATGGTTCGAGTTAGGTTCCTCCAAATTTGGAACCGATCCGGACCGTGCCCACCCCTAGAAGACAGTGCAGTGGTAGTAAAAAGTTGCGATTTAGGATGTCTTACTACATTTATTATAGCAAGGACCTAGGAAATGTATCATCTGCTATGTTTTTTTTTTTTTTTTTGAAAGGCAAACAGGGTTTTTATAGGATCCCAGAACCCATAAAGATGTCGCAAGCTGGGTTTGAACCCATGACCTAGTGGTACTATCCGCCAAGCTCTAACCGTTGAGCTGTCATGCCATTGGCCCCTCTCCTCTGCTTGTTTGCAACTAGCAATTTAACCTAATCAGGAGTTATTACTAATGCAATGTCCCTAGCATCTAATTTCATCATCTCGACCTCTACAAGATAAGATGTGTAAAGAAAATATTTAAGAAGTGTATTATTGTTGTTGTATTTTCTTTAACTAAATATAAGTTAACTTCTACCTAACCTTGTGAAAACATGACACTTAAAACTTCTTATACAAAATAGAAACTTATTGTGACTTTCCTATTCTAACTTTCCTATTTTGACTTACTTCTTTAACTATTCTGACTTTCATATTCTAACTTCCATATTCTTGTATTTTCCTTCTTGTAGAGGTGAATCAATCTTGGACTTGGGCTTGGCTATGTTGAGTGCAAGCCCTACATATTCTAACATGTTCCCGCAGGCTGGACATGTAGACGCAGATGAAATACGCTGATGGAGGAAACTTTGAAGTCCAATTTGGTGAATAAATCATGACTGTCGAGTGAAACTGCTAATGGTTCGACTCGAGTCTGAATGATTGTTGAATTCTTGATAATTCTGAATAATAATTCTGGTATAAAGAAATCATGACGGTCGAATGAACGGCTAATGGTTTGACTCGAGTCAGCATGACTCAAGAAATCATGATTGTCGAGAGAACGGCTAATGGTTCGACTCGAGTCAGCATGACTCCCCTTAGCGCGAAGGCTGAAAATTGCTCAGCACAAATGTTGGTATTGCTCAACCTTACTGTTGGATTGCTCAACATTGGTGCTGGTATTGCTCTGAATTGGTGCTGGTATTGTTCTGCATTGGTGCTGGTACTGTTTTCTTGGGAGCTTACATGGTGGTACAGAGTAAAGCTTGGGGTGCAAATAGTGGAATAAAGATAATTGAATTTCTCTCCAAAACTTCATTTTCTCCTGTTTCTTCTTCTTCTTCAATGTTGTGTTTCGTTGTTACTACGACAGAGAAGACAAGGGAGAGATACGAGAGGAAATCGATGTGGCTGTGAGCTAATGTGTTGTGCATTTGTTGCGAGAGAAAGATGAAGGTGTTCTGGTCTGTGTGTGTTGGCAGAAGGTGATGATGATATGTGATGGTGAGAAGCTGCGATAGCGAGGTGGAAAGGAAAAAATTGCGATTAAATATGTGGCTGTGAGCTGTTTCTTGCTCTATTTCTTGTTGTTGTGTGTATTTAGTGACTGAAGAAGGCATGCAAGAGACGAATCACTGGTGATAGGGAGATTATTGATCGGATATGGTTTTGAGTATGTGTGTGGTTGATGGAGTCTCTAAATGGTGACGAACAAAATAGGGGCTACGAGATAGATGGATCTGGTTCGATCGACCTACTGTTGGGTGCGATCAAAAGAATGATATGTGAGTGTGTGATGACTTAAGATGAGCGTCGTTGATGGCGGTGATGTTCTGATTCAGTAAGATGAAAAAGATGGTGGTGAATTTTGGCCTTGGAGATGAATACGGAGTTACAGTGATTGATTTTTGGGGCTGATGTATTTGGTTTTATGAAGATGTGAGTAGTGAGAAATAGTGGCAAGAATTGTTTGTGATTTGCTGTTGAGGATGTTTTCCGCTATTATCATCCATTCCCCGCCTCTTGCGTCTAGTGTAGTCATCGTAGGCGGGGAAGAGCTCGAGCCCCCTGAGTCTTAGGTCACCAAAGAAAGTTGCTTTGATCCCATGTAAATAACATATTTGAGAATTGTATTATTGTTATATTTTTCTTGACTAAGTACAAGCTTATTTAAGCTAACTTCTATTTAACCTTGTGAAAACATAAAACTTGAAACTTTCTGTACAAAGTAGAGTCTTATTTTGACTTTCCTATTCTTTCTTATTTTGACTTTACTTAGCCATACATATATTCCAACAAGATGACATACATGACCTCTTGTACATCGGACTTATTCCCAATCATAAATTGGATGTGAGCCATCCTTTAATTAAGAAAACTACATGAAAGATATTCACATTAAGTGTTATTTTTCTTAGTTGTTTAAAAAATATAAAAGCAAAGGCCTTTCATAAAGGTTGGAGCTCGAAATGTTGTTCAAACAACAATAACAAGTATTTGCACACACAGACTGTCAAACGAAATAAATAACTCATTGTTTTATCGACACATTAAATGAAGATTGCATGAAATTAAATATGAAAGTTACATGGAAATCAGCTCAGCCAGCTTGCAATTTATCAGCCAAGTATATATATGGTGATAACCATGATAAATAAAATGAAACCCAATACTTAGACATTGATAAAAATTAAATAGCAAGTGAAAAAGTTAACACAATAGTATGAATATGGTTTAAGAGAAGGACCAAAGTGGCCAGGGGAGCCGTGAGAGATGTCCATGACAAGAATAATAGTAGGGGGATCTTTGGAACTAGGGGGATTGATAGGACGCACTCGGTCTATAACAAAGAATTCAGACCCCCAAGCTGTAGTAACATAGGAAAAAATAGAAAGAATAAGAAGAGCAGCAAATCTAGAGTGACAAGAAGAACGAGAATTAAACTTCTAGATGATAAATAAATAAGCATTTATAACTGTATACACCTTAGCAATGTTCTTCAAAAGAGGTTCATCAAGTATTTTATAACTGTATATGTCACGCCTCGACCCGCCACGGGAATCGCAGCATGTCGATGTGTGAACTAATTCGTAATATAGGTGGATCGTAATCGGTCACAACATCATAATATAACACATTCTTGATACGAGAATGAAACGAAAATAAAAACTACGATAAAATTTGAACAAAATAAGTATATTTGATTCACCCCGCCAGAGTCATAGCGACAAAACCAATATACAAGCATCCAGTATAACAATATAGTACACTTGATAACACAAATGAAGCAAAACATACCCGTATAGGGTGGACACGACCAAACAGCACAAAACGCGCCTATCACAGAAAACGGGGCCTAAGCGCCACGATCAGCAGGAACGCCAACACAGCTTGCACTCCAATAGAAGCACACCCCTTGCGGGGTCAGCAAAGCACAAAGCTAGCTGGTGCGAGCGAACTAAATACAAATAACAGAATACTATACAAGGAAAATTCATGCCAAACAATAAAGGATAAGTAACAAGTTCTAAAGTCTAAATCACACCGTGTCTCTAAAGATAATATTTCTAAGTTCAGGAAACAACACAAGCATATCAGATTCAACAATAACTACAAGTTTATGATATATGCCGATCATTACACGTGATTCAAACATGGTAAATATCAAGCGATGAAAATAAAGACAATCTCATAGTTCTTCCTAGTCTCCTAGGTATAGCAATCAAGTCGAAACCAAAAATTCTATAAAATTCTGTATAAGTGTCTCATATAGTAGGTATCCACATACCCTACGAATGTGTCTCACCCAGACACATCCCACAACGTGCACCAGTACCACTTCATGCTTGTTTGTATCCTAATGGGGTGCCATCTGCCAGGATACAAACTCCAACATCCCGAACGACTGGCCTAACACGGCCAACCTAACACAATCAAACTCAAACGCGCTGGGAGGGAAAGCGAGTAATCTCCAAAGCACGTCCTCCGGGACCCATCCTACTACACTCTATAGTGGCAAGTGCGTGCGGGAGCTCACCGCACCTCAGCAAGCTTGCCACATGCAATAGCGTCCTCAATGTCAGGTGCGAGTCATCTCAAGCACCATCCAACTCACGATGCGAGCAAGCTCCTAAGCATCGGTACAACATGCATTATAGCGGGGTAAAGACACTTATACTACTATCCACATGCACAAATGACGAGTCTGTACATAAACAAAGGTAACAGACGTGCAATCATAACCAATTCGGCAATTTTTATAAAACCACGACTATGCCAGGGTCCCAACATGACCCAATTCACTACGATAAATTTATTCAAGTCAATTATCATACATGCTCAAGACTCGAAAATCCACGGTAAAACATGACATACTGTGCAAACTTGAAAACGAAGCATACAAGTCCAATATCATTACACCAAAGCCTAATCACACCCAAAATTCATTCACTATTCGAGTTCATTCAAGTATATCATGCTTTCAAGAAACCCAATACATAATTCATTCACAAATAACCAACACAATTATCGAAATATCTGAAAAACCCAAATTTCGGATTTGGATTCAATTATACACAATTGATGGTATGATGTAAAACTTAAATTCAGGATTTCAAATAATTATTTCACAAAATAAATATTATAGTTTCACTCACCTGGGCGGAATGGGTTTTCAGAACCCAATTCCTACCGGTTGAAGCTCCTAACTCGCAAAACAACGAATGCGGGACCATGAAAATTTTTAAAACTGCAAGGCGAACTCGAATGTGAGCAAACTAGCCGAAAACTGAAAAAATAAATAAATTACAAGCGGCGCGTGACTGAAAGAAAAACTTACAGGCAATAAAAATTCGGCAAACACCCCGCCGAAACCCAAAGTTTGGCGAAAACTCGCCGAAACCCTCCCTACTCCGGTCTGATCGCCTCCAAATCGGACAACAGCCCGAAAATGGGTCTAAGAACACTCGGAGTCACGAATGTGAGGCTCACCCACGCACCCAAAGCCTGGATTCATGCCGAAGAACCCTCAAAACGAACATGCACCCTGATTTTTTTGAAAAAAATCGGCCAACCCCAAAATCAACCTTGCATGTCGGTTTTAAGGGCTCCAAATGACGCCCCCAAGGCCCCTCCACGGCTGATCGGAGTTACGAAAACCGATTAAACAAATCCAACACCAAACCCAAATGTGAAAACTGTTTTTTTTTTTAAACCAAAAGAGAAACGAAGAGGGTAAGAAATGAAAGACAATGGGCGAGATTCCACGAAGGAATCGCTCGACCTCCTCGAACGAACCCGGCGAACAGCGTCGCTGCGAGAGAACTCTCGCACTGTAAAGAAAAAAAAAAAGGAGAAGAAAGAAGGGGGGAGGGTTTTGTCTTTAAAGGGTGGGTGGCTATGTGCCCCCACCGCATTGACTGAGCACACCCCGACCAATTTTTATTTTTTTTAAAAACGCAGATATTACATCATACACACCTTAAAAGATATCTCGTCCTCGAGATCGGACAAAAGCCACGACAAGAAAACCTAGGCGAAAAGCTCGGGGTATTTTTGTCTCATCTGGTCCTCCAGCTCCCAAGTCACGTCACCCGCTCGGTGGCTCACTAACTTCATTGTCCTCCGACGAAGTTGTTTCACATCATCATCAACAATGACTACTGGCCTCACTGGATACGTCAACTCATCAAAAATCTCTACCTCAGCGGGCTCTATAATCTGCGACGGGTCTGCCAAACACTTCCGCAACATGGATACGTGAAACACGTCGTGGAGACCTGACATACTCGGCGGCAAAGCCAATCTGTAGGCCACTGGGCCAATCCTCTCAGTAATCTCATATGGCCCTACATACCTCGGTGCAAGCTTCCCTCGACTTCGGAACCTAACAACTCCGCGCATCGGGGAAACTTTCAGAAAAACCCTGTCACCAACATCAAACTCTAACTCCTTACGCCTCCTATCAGCGTAACTCTTCTGTCTACTCTGGGTTGTCAACAAACGCGCTCTAATCAGCTCAATCTTCTCAGTAGTCAACATCCGGCCCCATCACAACTGACTCTCCAATCTCTGCCCAACAAACAGGGGACCTACACGGTCGTCCGTAGAGTGCCTCAAACGGTGCCATGCCAATACTTACGTGGTAGCTGTTGTTGTACGCAAACTCGCATAACGGTAGGTGATCTTCCCAACTGCCCCCAAAGTCTAAAATGCACGCTCTAAGCATGTCTTCCACTACCTGATTCACTGGCTCAGATTGGCCACCTGTCTGTGGATGATAAGCTGTACTCATGTCCAATCTAGTACCCATAGCTTGCTGAAAGCTCTACCAGAAGTGGGCTGTGAAAAGCGGATCTCTGTCGGATACAATCGAAACAGATGACCCATGAAGGTGGACTATCTCCCGAATGAACAACACCGCTAGACTGTCTGTCGTCCGATTCATACTAACAGGAATGAAATGTGCACACTTCGTCAACCGATCAACAATGACCCATATCGACTCATTACCTTTCCTCGACCGTGGAAGTCCATCGATGAAATCCATAGTGATATACTCCCACTTCCACGTCGGGATATCCAATGGACGCAATAACCCAGACGGTTTCTGATGCTCGGCTTTCACCTGCTGACAAGTCGCACACCGTGCAACAAACCCTCCAATGTCTTTCTTCATGCCACGCCACCAGAAAGAACGTCTCAAATCTCGATACATCTTTGTTCCACCGGGGTGAATGGTGAAACGAGATCTATGAGCTTCCTGTAAGATATCTCTTCGCAACTCCTCATCAGACGGAACACAAAGCCGCCCACGAAACCGCAACCCTCCATCTGAACCCACCGACCAATCAGTAGGGCACTCATCCAATGTGTCCACTACCAAATCTGCTATCTACCTCGTAATCACTGGATCAGAGGTCTGTCTCTCCACCACTCTACTGATCAACGGAGGATAAACTGTTAAACCCGCTATCATGTTGCCTTCTGTACTGAAAGTAGGCTGAACTGCAAATGAAACTAATGTCTCAAGTGTTCGGTACTCCTGAATCATCATGGTTGCCATCACTGCATGTCGCATACTCAAGGCATCTGCAACCGCATTGGCCCTACCAGGCTAATACTGTATCTCGAAGTCATAGCTGCTAAGAAAATCAACCCATCGTTGTTGCCTCATATTCAACTCCCTCTGAGTGAATAGGTACTTCAAACTCTTGTGATCTGTGAACAACTCGAACCTCTCACCATACAGATAGTGTCTCCAGATCTTCAAAGCAAAGACTACGGTTGCCAACTCTAAATCATGTGTCGGATATCTTCGCTCGTGGGGTTTCAACTGTCGAGACGCATAGGCTACGACCTTCTTGCCTTGCATCAACACTCCACCCAATCCTGTACCGCAAGCATCAGTAAATACCACCAGTCGGCTACCAGGTGTCGGAATAGTCAACACTGGTGCTGAAGTCAACCGAAGCTTCAAAGTTTCAAACGCTTCTTCACACTTTTCTGACAATACAAAAGGAACATTCTTCCTAGTTAACTGAGTGAGTGGTGCCGCAATCAGGGAAAATTTCTCGATAAACCGTTGGTAATAACCAGCCAAACCCAGAAAACTACGAATCTTCGTCACACTACTCGGTCGTCTCCAAGACTTCACTGCTTCGACTTTCTCGGGATCCACTGCAATACCTCCACTAGAAATGACATGCCCAAGAAATCGAACTTTAGGCTCCCAGAAATGACACTTACTGAACTTCGCATACAACTGATTTTCTCTAAGTGTCTGCAAAACAATGCGAAGGTGCTCTCTGTGCTCCTCTAAACTCCTCGAGTACACTAAGATATCGTCAATGAAGATTACCACAAACTTGTCCAAGTACGGACTGAACAATCTATTCATCAAATCCATGAAGAAAGCTGGTGCATTTGTCAATCCAAATGGCATGACTGAAAACTCATACAAGCCATAACGGGTCTGAAAAGCGGTAATTGGAACGGAATGTTCCTCCACTCTCATCTGATGATACCCAGACTGTAAATCTAACTGTGAAAACACTACGGCTCCCCTCAACTGATCCAATAGATCATCAATTCGTGGCAATGGATACTTATTCTTGATGGTCACTTTATTCAGATCTTGATAATCTATGCACATCCTCAATGATCCATCCTTCTTGGATACAAATATTGCTGGAGCTCCCCAAGATGAATTGCTCGGACGAATAAACCCCTTACGAAGCAACTCATCAAGTTGTACTTTCATTTCTTCCAATTGCTTAGGTGTAAGCCTGTCGCTGATTTAGATATAGGTGCAGTACCAGGAACCAGGTCAATCCGAAACTCTACCTCACGACGAGGAGAGATACCAAGAATCTCCTGAAAGACATAAGGGAACTCACACACAACCTCTACAGAGCTGGTGTCGGGACAAGAAATCTCAAGAGAGCTAAGAAAATTCAACATCAAAGAAACCGAATCGGGCTCACAAGCCAACACACGAGGCGAAACATCAGGTGGCGCTAACATCACCGACCTATGCAAGCAATCAATGATCACCGGATGACTGGACAACCAATCCATCCCTAGAATCAAATGATAGCCCTCAAAACCCAAAATAATAAAGTCAAACACAAAGTTGTACCCCAACAAGGAAAACTCGAAACGGGGACAATATTCCCACAACCAAACCGAACTGCCCAAGGGAGACACAACACACAAGGGATACGGCAAAGGCACTACCTCAAGGTTGTCTCTAACAACCAACTGTCTAGAAATAAAAGACCTAGATGCTCCTGTATCGAAAAGAGCCCTCAACGGGGAAGACGACGAATGCACAAAACCTGGCACACAATACATATATCCTGAGTCACATAACAACACACTAACATGCAATTTTCCCTACGCATAATGCACATAACACAAATCTTACTACATCTGGCACACACAACTACAACAAAAAAAATAATAACATACCCTCAACATTTCCCTGACCGGAAATAGCTGCTAGGCGAACAGGCGGTGCTGGGAGAAAGACTCTCTGACCAATTTCAGGCGCAGGTGCTAACTGTCCCTGAGGCGCCCTCTGCTGTGCTGGTCCATCCCTATTTTAATGACAAAGTCTGGAAAAGTGCCCCAATTGTCCACAAGTATAACAAACTACATGCTCTCATCGATTTGTTTGACCTCTTGGACAATAACGGGCTACATGTCCCTCCTGACCACAAGTGAAGCAACCGCTCCTAGTTCCTGTCTGACCACCCCACCTAGGCTGTCTCTGTTGCTGCTGCTGTCGATGATCTCCTCGGGAACGTTTGTCACCTCTGCGGTCTCTGCCAGTCCTAACTGGTCCCCCTCTACCAGGGTCTTTCTGCTGGACAGCGGCACGCTCTGGCTGTTGTGCCTGCTCAATTGTCTGGCTTCCTCGGCCAAACCTCTGACTGCGTTCTGAACCTCTAGCTCGTCGAACCAAAGTCTCTTGTCTACACTCGGCGTCCACTCGCTCCTGACTCAAAGTGACGTCCACTAATCTCTCAAAAAGACGATCAATCATCACCATCAACTGTTCCCTTAGGAACGGGTTCAGACCACTCAAAAACTTCCTGTTCTTCTTCTCTGGAGTATCTTTAAAACAAGTGGCATAGCGGCTCAACTGTGTAAACTCGGCCAAGTATTCAGAAACAGATCTAGAACCCTATTGTAAATGTAGAAACCTGTCCACTATCTCAGCTCTGGCAGAATCAGGAACAAAATGTTGTTCAAACACCTGGCAAAATGTATCCCACTGCATCTCTGACACATCACGGCTCTGCCTCATTGAATCCCACCAGTACATAGCCTCTCCGTCAAACTGGTGTGCTGCTAACTCAGTACGCTGTATAAGTGTCAGCACCATCCTCTCAAATATGAGCTCTACCTTACGGATCCACCGATCCGCAGCTAGAGAATCTCCAGTACCATCAAATCTTTCACCACCCAAGCTGACGAAATCCCTGTTGCGCCGAGTAAACGGATCCTCTGACTGACTGCCATGCCTCATATTCTGTGCCAATTGGGTCATCATTTCCATAAAAGCCTGAGAGACATCCTCTCCAGCAGTGCCTGATCCCTCACCTTGGGATCTCTTACCACGCGCCATCACCAAACAACCTCTACGAAAAAGAAAACACACATTCCATACATCAAACAACACAACAAAAGTCCTAACTCCTCTACCCAATTCACTCAAGAAAGTGGTATACGATGATGTTCTATGTGAACCGATAAACAATGGCTCTGATACCAAGCTCTGTCACGCCCCGACCCGCCACGAGAATCGCAGCGTGCCGATGCGTGAACTAACCCGTAATACAGGCAGATCGTAACCGACCACAACATCATAATATAACACATTCTTGATACGAGAATGAAACGGAAATAAAAACTACGATAAAATTTGAACAAAATAAGTATATTTGATTCGCCCCGCCAGAGTCATAGCGACAAAACCAATATACAAGCATCCAGTATAACAATATAGTACACTTGATAACACAAATGAAGCAAAACATACCCGTATAGGGTGGACACGATCAAACAGCACAAAACGCGCCTACCACGGAAAACGGGGCCTAAGCGCCACGATCAGCAGGAATGCCAACACTGCCTGCACTCCAATAGAAGCACACCCCTTGCGGGGTCAGCAAAGCACAAAGCTAGCTGGTGCGAGCGAACTAAATACAAATAACAGAATACTATACAAGGAAAATTCATGCCAGACAATAAAGGATAAGTAACAAGTTCTAAAGTCTAAATCACACCGTGTCTCTAAAGATAATATTTCTAAGTTCAGGAAACAACACAAGCATATCAGATTCAACAATAAC
Organism: Berberis vulgaris; assembly: GCA_963556465.1. Classification (NCBI taxonomy): domain Eukaryota; kingdom Viridiplantae; phylum Streptophyta; class Magnoliopsida; order Ranunculales; family Berberidaceae; genus Berberis; species Berberis vulgaris. The sequence continues at coordinate 73,633,525 of OY747134.1, forward strand.
TACAAGTTTATGATATATGCCGATCATTACACGTGATTCAAACATGGTAAATATCAAGCGATGAAAATAAAGACAATCTCATAGTTCTTCCTAGTCTCCTAGGTATAGCAATCAAGTCGAAACCAAAAATTCTATAAAATTCTGTATAAGTGTCTCATATAGTAGGTATCCACATACCCTACGAATGTGTCTCACCCAGACACATCCCACAACGTGCACCAGTACCACTTCGAGCTTGTTTGTATCCTAATAGGGTGCCATCTGCCAGGATACAAACTCCAACATCCCGAACGACTGGCCTAACACGGCCAACCTAACACAATCAAACTCAAGCGCGCTAGGAGGGAAAACGAGTAATCTCCAAAGCACGTCCTCCGGGACCCATCCTACTGCACTCTATAGTGGCAAGTGCGTGCGGGAGCTCACCGCACCTCAGCAAGCTTGCCACATGCAATAGCGTCCTCAATGTCAGGTGCGAGTCATCTCAAGCACCATCCAACTCACGATGCGAGCAAGCTCCTAAGCATCGGCACAACATGCATTATAGCGGGGTAAAGACACTTATACTACTATCCACATGCACAAATGACGAGTCTGTACATAAACAAAGGTAACAGACGTGCAATCATAACCAATTCGGCAATTTTTATAAAACCACGACTATGCCAGGGTCCCAACATGACCCAATTCACCACGATAAATTTATTCAAGTCGATTATCATACATGCTCAAGACTCGGAAATCCACGGTAAAACATGACATACTATGCAAACTCGAACACGAATCATACAAGTCCAATATCATTACACCAAAGCCTAATCACACCCAAAATTCATTCACTATTCGAGTTCATTCAAGTATATCATGCTTTCAGGAAACCCAATACATAATTCATTCACAAATAACCAACACAATTATCGAAATATCTGAAAACCCCGAATTTCGGATTTGGATTCAATTATACACAATTGACGGTATGATGTAAAACTTAAATTCAGAATTTCGAATAATTATTTTTCAAAATAAATATTATAATTCCACTCACTTGGGCGGAATGGGTTTTCAGAACCCAATTCCTACCGGTCGAAGCTCCTAACTCGCAAAACAACGAATGTGGGACCACGAAATTTTTTTAAACTGCAAGGCGGACTCGAAGGTGAGCAAACTGGCCGAAAACTAAAAAAATAAATAAATTACAAGCGGCGCGTGACTGAAAGAAAAACTTACAGGCAATAAAATTCGGCAAACACCCCGCCGAAACCCAAAGTTTGGCGAAAACTCGCCGAAACCCTCCCTACTCCGGTCTGATCGCCTCCAAATCGGACAACGGCCGAAAAATGGGTCTAAGAACACTCGGAGTCACGAATGTGAGGCTCACCCACGCACCCAAAGCCTGGATTCATGCCGAAGAACCCTCAAAACGAACATGCACCCTGATTTTTTTGAAAAAATTCGACCAACCCCAAAATCAACCTTGCATGTCGGTTCTAAGGGCTCCAAATGACGCCCCCAAGGCCCCTCCACGGCTGATCGAAGCTACGAAAACCGATTAAACAAATCCAACACCAAACCCAAATGTGAAAACTGTTTTTTTTTTGTTTTTTTTTTTTTTAAAACCAAAAGAGAAACAAAGAGGGGAAGAAATGAAAGACAATGGGCGAGATTCCACAAAGGAATCGCTCGACCTCCTCGAACGAACCCGGCGATGAGCGTCGCTGCGAGAGAACTCTCGCACTGTAAAGAAAAAAAAAAGAAAAAGAAGGAGAAGAAAGAAGGGGGGAGGGTTTTGTCTTTAAAGGGTGGGTGACTATGTGCCCCCACTGCATTGACTGAGTACACCCCCACTAATTTATTTTTTTAAAACGCAGATATTACAGTATACAACTTAGCAATGATATTCAAAAGAAGATGCATCAAGTATTGATCACTGACTCTTTGAGGAGATATAACTGAAGAACAATACCAAACTCAGAGAGATTCTTTTTCTTCCAAGGGCCTTTCATAACAGAAGTCTTACTTTTAAGTCATTGCATGCAAAAATACTTATCACCATTAAACATCTTACTAATTTTACCAACCATAAATAGCTGAGGTCTTCCTTTCTGGTAAGAGACACTGAAGAAGAAACTGAGGGGGTCCTGGAAGTTCTGATATCATAAGATCAAACATATCATCCACTCAAGTTATTAAAATCCTCTGTTTGTACTTCAATTTTTTTTCTTGTACTGAATATCAAGTCAGAGTGGAAGCTCGTTCAAGTTTCACATTTCAATATAGTGTCTATCTGATTTGAATACGTATTCTTAGATTTAACCAAGAATGCTCACTCAACTGATCCAAATGAAAGCAAGTAGTCAGAAACAAACTAGGAGCAGTTGCACAATTGATCTGAAAAATCAATAGTCCTTTGCACATTTCTCGGCCATTCTTTCTTGCAGCCTTGACATTATCGTCCTCAGACTTCAATAGATTCGATGTATGCGAAGAATCCTTCCCATAAAACATCTGCCCAAACACGTTTTCTTTGATCAAGTGAAAATAACCTACAAGAAAATAATTGAAAACTTGAAAGCAAAGGCCATTGAGACCAGCCCCAACAGTGACTTAGACAACAATGTGGTACCCCAAATGACACCAACTTACTGAAAACCTAAACTTACAAAATTAATTAACAACTCAGATGTAAGACACCTACCTATAGCTGTTCAAAATCCTCAATTCCCCTTCAAAAAGTTGATATCATCTCCAATTCAAGAAGGAATCCCCCGCGCAAAGAGTCTATTATACAAACTATTTATTCAAAAATACGAAGTTACATAGATAGGAGGACATTACCCAATTGATGTGCTTTCATTACTCTAAACTCTAAACAAACCCTAAATAAAAATTAATTTGGCTTAAAAAAGTCGTTGAATCAAGAACAGCCGCATACTTACTTAAATAAAAGATGGTAAAAGAGAGGGTATGATCCATATGGGTACAGATCGTCAATCCTGTAAATCCTTTATTCGATTTTTCTCTGTGTCGTACATTAGCTCTTCAAAGCTTCCATCCTTCAAGTTGTAAATGCCCTGGTCAAGACCTCCATATATGTAGTAACAGTCATTCATCCAATCATCACTAAAATGAATGCAGTTACGCTCGTCTCCTGTAGTTGAGAGGGCAAGAGAACAATTCTTGCCCAAGAACAATGCGCAATCACCCAAGTTCGTCACCGTGATCCATTCATTTGATGTGGGTTCGAACTGATAAACATAAAAACACCGCTCCCATTCTTTGAGATAATGTCTGTATCTAACTACCAGCATGAGCTTTACCAAATACCTCCACCAAGTACTTCTTATCAAAACCCTCTACAGCAAAAACATTTGGTGCCTTCACTCCAAGTACTTTCTCCTTGGGATCATACGGATCTGGATTGTAAACAGAAAGTGTTTCACTTCCTACACAGTAGAATAGCCCCTTGCGATATATTGCATCATCACACGATTCATCTTTCATGAAATCATCACTTGGAACCCACCACCGACTATCGCCAACTCTGCAGAAACCAAAGTTAAACTTATAACATTGGTTGAATTTGACCATGACAACATAGTTATTGGATGTAAAGGGGAATTCTTGAAAAACATAAGGCCTTATTTCTCAAATTTGTGGTATGCATTACTATTAGAGATGCTCAGAATCCAATGACACAATCACAAAAAATTAACATGTGTCTGTGTATTTGCATAGTAGGAATTTCATTGAGTTGTACAATGTCAAAACTCACGAGACTTTGATTTAAAAAAAAGGCTTAGTCATCTCTATGTCTTCTCTTAAAAAACACATTTTTTTATACAGTCGTTTTTCACTCTCTGCTTTAATCTTAATCTGCAAATCGATTGATCTGCATAAAGAACGCACGTGAGCCACGGACTATCGTTGTGGTGGTCGATGGCACTCCGTTACTAAAGTCAGACAGGAATCTGAGGAAAGTGTAATGATGTAAACAGAAAATTTGTAGTGTATCTTAGCTTATCGACCTCATGTCTTATTTATAGTGTTGCAGTCCTGGTTCGACCAGACCATCGATGGCGTAGTTAGGGAAGAAGATCTTCGTGGAAATATTTCTCTAATTAGAAGTCATGTTGTGGAGGGGAGTTTCCCTATTAGCCCTGTGGTCCTAGATACGCGGGAGGTAGTTCCCGTTTCGAAAGTAGTCTGTAGATAGAAGTCTTCATGTGTGCCATATACTCTGGAATTTGCTTTCTAGTTGGAAGTAAAGAGCTGTTGTAATTGCCTGTTCGAAGCTGATCCTCGAGATACTTGTTTTAGCAGAGCTTACGGGTATTGAGGATAGCTGTGAGACATGTCAGCTTAGCAGGCTGTAAGAATTCAAGTCCATTTGGCGGACTGCATTGGACGGGCTTAGAATCGCTTGGACCGGATCATAATTAGGCTAACGTAGGGCCTATCATTCCTCGAGATCATCATGACACGTGCACCGCGCAGAAGGGAAGACCATTTTTATGTATCATCATTTAGATTAGGGTACAAAAACAAGTATATTACATCAGCAAAACGCTCGTAGATGCAAAGAACAACTACTCAGCCTTGGAGAAACTGGCATTCGTCCTGATCGTATCTTCGAGAAAGCTACAACCATACTTTCAAGCCCACCCGATCATTGTCATGACCGAGCAACCACTTCGGTCGGTGCTACACAAACCCGAGTTTTTCGAAAGAATGGTAAAGTGGGCAATATAGCTTGGGCAGTTCGACATCAGTTATGTCCTCATAACCGCAATAAAAGCCCAAGCATTTGCGAATTTCATTGTTGAATTTAATGACCAACACATCGTAAGCAACCATGAAGAGGAACAGACCAAACAAAACACCCACTAATGGATCCTCCGTTGCAGCGAAGCATCCAACGAGGCGGGGAGCGGAGCCGGAGTGATCCTATACAATTCGGAAGGCGAAAAAGTTCAATTTCAAAACCTCGAATAATGAAGCCGAATATGAAGCGGTGATAGTCAAGCTACAATTAGCAAAACACTTGGGAATAAAAGAGATTGGTGTCTTCACTGACTCCAAATTGGCGGTCGACCAATTGAACGACGAATTTCAAGTCAAAGACGCTCGAATGAAAGCTTACCATCAAAAGACCGCTGAACTAGTATAAGATTTCCAAATCGCAACTATTCAGCGGTGTGTATGAGAACAAAAGAGCTGACGAGTTAGCGAATGAAACATCACGAGCTAAAGAAAATGATAATCCACTCGTCACCAGGCAGGAAAGTTCCATACTGGAAAATCAAATACAAGAGGCATGCACCGCGGATCAGGAAAGCAATTGGATGACCCCAATTCTAGCTTATATAACGAACGGGGAACTACCAACGGATAAGATGGAGACCCAAAAACTACGAAACCGACCAACACCATGCACAATTATCCATGACAAACTCTACAGGAGATCCGCTACTAGTATGCTGTTAAGATGCCTCTCACCCAATAATGTTGATTATGTTTTAAGGGAAATCTACCACGATACGTGTGGAAATCACCCAGGAGGAAAATTACTAGCCCACAAAGCAATGACTCTGGGATACTATTGGCCCACGATGCAAGTGGATGCATTGTAGACGATACCCTTCTCACACCATGAGCTCGTTAGAAACTCTCATAGAATGGAGATAAGCCTGAGATATGCACTGAAAATTAGGGGTGGGCAAGAATCTCAATCCCGACCCGTCCGACCCGTTTCGATATGGTCTCGAACCGGTTCAAATCATTACAATTCGGGATTCAATGTTTTTTATCCCGGTTCCGATCACGAACCGGTCTGAACCGAAACGGAACCGATTTTAACAAAAAACAATCCTGGACCGTTCCGGTTCGTCCCAGTTACTATAGCACTTAACATCTAAGTCCAAGCCCAGTTATTAGCAAACCAAAGCCCAACCCAATGTTTTACCACAGCCCAACCTAATGCCAAAACAAACACTCAAATAGGGTTTTGAGTTTAGACCAAAGCAAATTAGCAAAGAGCCTCAGCCAACAGTAAGAGAGCACTAGGGCAGCCTCGCCTCCAAACCTTCTTCTTCTCGCCTCTCGCGAAATGTGAAGGTATGGTCTTCCTGACACCAAAGTAGCATGTTCTCTTATAGAAATGTATTTTACAACTAAGAGTTGGAATTTTTGGTTCCCTGATTGCTATCTTTTGCACGAATCTTTATACCCTCTAGTCTGAAGCACTCGTATATATGGGCCAGATTAGTAGCAGAAGAAGTTCTTGATAGGTTTGCATGAAGACAAGCTAATGGTTTTTTTTTTTTTTTTTTGTATGAAGATGAACTCATCAGAATATCTGATCTTGTATTTAGGGACAGTAACTGTAATGTTCTGATCTTAGTAGGCAAGATTCCTAGAGTTTGTGTAGCTTTTGTATGAAATGAATCATTTTGGGCCTCTGGCAGATCAAGCCCAAAAAAAATTGATTGTCTGAATTGAAAAATGAACAAATCAGGTAGGCATGGTCTCGACCCAGACTGTCCCGATCCAACCACGCTGTCCCAAAAAAAATGACTTTCTCGACCCGGATTGTTCTCGGTTGACTGAACCGGGACTAGGACCAGAATAGGCCTCAACTCGGACCGACCCGGACCGTGCCCACCCCTACTCAAAATTGATCTTCAAAAAACTTTTTACAGTGTTAGATAAGACACTACTCTTGGATTCCTCCAAATGTTGCATTTCCCTCCCAAATTCATCTATTGGTTATGAAAACTTATAAAAAAAAATTGGAAAATATAAATATTTTCCCAATTATATAGGTATTGATATATTAAAATCCACATAAATTATATAGGTATTACGACTTTTTTCAAAGAATTACGAGGAAATATATCTACTAAATTATAATAAAAATAGGAGTTGAGAAGAAGTAAAAATTGTAACAAATTATCTACATTGAACTGTTTGTTAAGTAGTTTGGAAATTTGGATATTAAAATCAAAATGAGTTACATTATAAAGTTAGAATGAAACATGGGTTGGATTATAGCTTTAAATATTCAAGTGAAAGTAAACATTGGGCTTCACTTATATTTGTATACTTTTAAAAGAATATTTAAAAAATGAACCAAGAAATAACTTGTTATATACAATAAGTTAAAATGAATACGTGACCAACATAAGCGCTACAGGCTAAATAGAAAATTTAAAATTGAGGAGGTCAGAAAAGAATTTTAAGCGAATTGAGAGGAGGCAAAAGCTAACAGAGAACATCAAATTTCAGTACCTCACAATAGAATAGTAGAAAGAAATTTTGTGATATTTTGCAATACATGTATTTTCTTTAAGCTAAGATATTTAAAATTTTGATGAATTTATGATTTTATAACGAAATATCTAAATTATCCACCCTATCTTTCCTCAAGTGGAATGACACGTTGCCAACTTCTTCAAGGTTCTTAAATTAGACGTGATATGGAAAGGTCCTACATTTTTTTATGGTCGTTTTGATAAATTAGACCCACCTCACTAAGATTAAGATGGAAAATGATTCCTACCAGCTTCATCATACTTTGTCATTTAGACATTCACAATCACATACCCCGGACGAAGTGAAGTGAAGTGAAGTGCCGTGCATCATCAACCAAATACTAACACACGTATCTAGATTAAGATGAGATTACTACTTGCTCCTCTAGCTAAAAGTAATAACTAATTAAGAACAACACAACTTTCGGTTCAACAAAACCATGATTAATCGCACTGACTTTTTATCATCTTCCCCTAAGTTCAAAGTTTGATTATATATTAATGGGGTTTATATTATTACGTTAACGTACACATTTTTTGATTGGAACGCGAAGATGGGAGGCAAGGTCTTGAGAGGACAAAATATTGTCTTCACGCCGACCATTAAATTTAGTGGGCGTCACTATTCGATAAGAAGCTATTTATATATGCCTAAATTGTTTATTAAACTACGTGTGTGTGTTGGTTCATATCTCAATCTCCATCTGAACAGTATAACGTACGTGTGTTCCATCGAATGAATAGTGCATGTATCTTGTCTTTGATCTGATTCTGCATGGAAACAATCTACTTAACACTAACACTTACATGTAAAATAATCTTAATGCTAGTACTTAACACCACCCCATGCGGTGCTATACATGTGAGTGATCTTGAATTCAATTCTTGCAAGCTTCCCAACTTAGTTGTTTATTTCTAAGCACGCACTCAAAAATTAAGTCTAAAATGAAATCTAACTTTAGCTTGTTGGATTTAAAGGCTATGTCAGATGGAAAGATGAATAAGAGGCGTCACACCAAAGATATCAGCATTTGTCCCCGAAAATCTAATAAAACTAGGACAGAAAATAAAAGGTACAAATACTGATTTTGTCTAGGCTTGTATTGGTGAATCATATCTTTTGCGAGAGTTTGTTTCGGCTTTTTAGTTAACCCTATTGGGTCAGTCATGTAGCCTTCGGGCGTGGATTTTTATATGAATAAAATGGGTCAACATCCTAATTTTAAAAAAAAAAAAAAAAAAAAAAAAAAAAAAAAACTCATTGGAATACCATTTTTTTTCCCATCAAATTTAACCATCTTAATTAGAACAAAGAATTCGCCAAATTAGCTTCTCATAACACTGACCCATGCATTGAGCATGAGCATTGCAGGTTCATCGACCAAAAAAGAAGAAGAAATGATCACTGCAGTAGGAAGAGATTCAATGTGCCTCCCATGTTACACTTATTGCCACTAGTTTAGCCTTTAATTTTGCTAATAAAAGTCCAAAACTAACTACAATTTAAAGAAGACTAAATATCGCCACAAGAAAGAAAAGAAAGCAAAGCGATGGCCATAATATACCAAAACGACCCTCTATGTCTCATCAACTCTTCTTATTCAAACTCCCCCATTGAAACCAACCAGTCGCACATCCAATTTTTTCCTTGATCACGTGCTCCACATATTGCAAATTAAACAACTACAAATAATACACTCTGGCGACGTGTCACTGAACTCAATTATAAGTCTGACATACATTCAATCTATCGACTTGGCACCACTTAATAGGCAAGGGCACATCTTACCGACCTCCTGTCAGATTTCTCTGCATAGGACCCACATGCAGACGTGTCCACGGTGCATTGGTGGTCGGCACGAAATGGCCCCTTTTGTGCAATACAGTGAGTCTCTCCATCTTTCCATCCATAATGTATCTATCTCCCTCTCTCCTCTCTTATTTTTCTACTTTTGATTTCTTTTCTTTTATGCCTTTCGTTACAATATGATTGAACAGCTCGATAATCTCACCACCACCCTCTCCCTATCTTTATTCCTTGCGTTCCATCCGCGTTCCCTTCACACTATATATACCCCAACACTCTTACCTTCAAACATATATCACAAACCACTAAAGCCTTTCTTTACTTACACATTTCATTTCATCAAACAAGTTTGCAATCACTATGGCTGAGGAAGCACAACACAGCCATCAGCACGCCACCAACGATGAGTGTGCCGATGTTGAGATCAAGGATCGGGGGATGTTTGATTTCTTGGGAAAGAAAGAGGAAGAGAAGAAGAAGCCACAACCCTTCGAGGAGGAGGTGATCGTATCTGAAGTTGAGAACAAGGTTAATGTTTCTGATTATGAGAAGAAGAACCAAGAAGAGGAGGAGGAGAAGAAGCCTTCTTTGTTTGAGAAGCTCAAACGATCTGATAGCATTTCTAGTTCGGTAAGTTTTTCATAAATTAATTTCCCAATGACAGTTTTATCCTTGTATTTTGATCATGATATAAATAAAGCAAGAGTATTTTAGTCATTTTGTGTATTAATATATTTGTGACCCTACCCTATGCAGTCGAGCGATGAGGAAGAGGTGGTAGAGGGAGGAGAGAAGAAGAAGAAGTTGAAGGAAAAATTCAAGGAAAAGATTTCTGGAAATGAAGAGAAGAAGGAAGAGGAGCATGACAGTACGATCCCGATCGAGAAGTGCGAGGAAATCCCTCAGGCCCAGGAGGAGGTTGTTGTTCTCCCAGAGGAGAAGAAGGGGTTCATTGACAAAATCAAGGACAAGCTTCCTCACAAGAAGCCTGAGGAGTCTGCACCTGTTGAGTGCGCCCCTGCAGTGCCTGTAGAGACACATGATGTTCAGGATGGCGAGGCCAAGCAGAAGAAGGGGATAATGGAGAAGATCAAGGAGAAGTTACCAGGGCACCACCCCAAGACTGTTGAGGAGAAGGAGACTCCTCAGTGTGATTAAATTATATTCTCTTGATCTTGAAGATTGTTTGGTTGATCAGTAGGAGATGCTTTTTTTCAATGTTTTATTTTGATCAGTATATATAAGTGCTTGTGTACTTATTTTAAGCTTGTTTTGGAATATGAGGGATGGTGAGTATATTTGTATGGAGAATGTCATCACCTCCTTTCTGTTTAGTTTTGGTTCTCAAGTATCAATGGATTGATTGCTTTGTTATTCTTGTTTGTTTTTGCAAGTAAAGCTACTTGTGAGGTGTTATCATTTCATATGTTCACAAATAAATTTCAAAATTTGTGTTACTCTTATTAGTTTAGATGCGCATAGGTTATTATATTTCAATATTTATTTTTTTTCAATGGAAAATTTATAGGGTTCATCATATTGTTTCAATTTTTTTTTAGGTATAAAGGTGGATAAGAGCAGTTTCCTCTGTGAGGTAAATTACTTACCCCAAAACACTGTTAATCCATGCTACATTCGTTATAGGTGTAATAATATGAGGAAACCCCTTTTAATGGGATTGGGAATCAATAAGAAATTTTGATGAACAGGCTGAAAGAAATGTTCACTCATCAATATATATTGTTCCCTCATTCTTGATCACTACTTCCTGTTCCTTTGGAAGTAGGACAACTGTGTCATGGAATTAGATCTTGTACTTAAAAAAAATGTTTGGTCAATAAAGATAACTTTAATTATTATGAGACACCAAAGGTACTTTGAAATTCAATAAGCACTTGTAGAAATTAGGAGTGGGCAATGTCGGTTCGATTCGGTTTTGAGCCCCAAACTGATTTTGAACCGATTTTATTCGGTTTGCCCAAAACCGAAATCGAATTTTGTATTTGTAAATCGATGAATTCAGTTGAACCAAATTTCGGATCGGTTCGGTTTGGTTGGGCTGAAATTTCAGGCTCAAGCACTTGAAAGACTTTCATTAAAATATGCCCAATTTTTTTACAGACCCAAATTTTTAGCCCAAAATTGAAAACTTTGAGAGAAGGGGGGCGATTTAGTGCAACAGAGTGTACTGCATTTCATTTGTTGCACTAATCAGGTATTGACACCTACCTGCTATTTAGTTATTTATATATATCTAATTAATCGGTCGGTTCGGTTATAAATCGGTCGGTTCAAAACCGTAAACCGATTTCGAACCGTTTATAATCAGTTCGGTTTAAATTATTTTCTTTCTACTCATATTTCGGTTTGGTTATCGAACCGAATTTGAAAACCAATTCGGTCGGTTAACCGAATTTAAATCGATTTTTGCCCACCCCTAGTAGAAATGTCACATTCCTTGAAATATTGATATTGTGTTGTGATAGGAGGAGCCCATATTTTGGGCCTTATAGCCAGAATTACTTAAGAAGGCCCATAGAATGCATCTTTGAAACGGGCCTAATTAGCAATTGACCACCAAAACCTAACAGTTCAACATATAACACTTAACATGATGGCGACATTCGGCTGTTTAAACCAAATCAAACCTCAAAGTGACAAATATCAAGAACCACAAATTGACAGCGGATCAACCAAGGAGAAGATCCTCTAATACCTAACGAACAAAACTATGACTTTCTTAGTTAATCACACTAAACTAGGAACCTAATCAATCAAACTAAACAATCAATTAGTACAACCTAATATAAACTGCATAACCCAACCTCTGAATCTTTACATAGCAGCAGTAGAAATGTCAAACTACCTGAGAACCAAATATCATTTGTACACCCCCCTGCTTTCCCTGAGTATTATTTGTTATTGTGGTTTACTTAGTGGTGTTGTTAATGGAGATTACTTGATTGGGGTTGGGAGCTATGACATGACCGGACCAGCAGCTGATGTGAACATGATGGGTTATGCAAATATGGACCAATCTACATCCGGTGTGCATTTCCGCCTAAGAGCGCGTACTTTCATTGTTGTTGATAGTTCCGAAGGTGGTTCGAGATTCGCTTTTGTCAATCTTGATGCTGGCATGGCATCCCAATTGGTCACTATCAAAGTCCTTGAAAGGCTTAAAGCAAGGTATTTATGAACTTAACAAAGAGTCTAGAACCGAAGTAGTACAAAAGGGCAAAATCTAATGCCGGCATTGTAGGGCGTTTCACCAAGATAACACAACTTATCAATTGCTACCCGATCATGTAGAGACAACGAAATAACATATTTGTTGTGACACACTTTTATTATTTATTTTGATAATCTGATCTAAGTTCATTGATACCCCTTTCCAGAATGGCTAATTTTAGTTGTTTTACCAATTTAGGTATGGAGATGTTTACAATGAAGATAACATAGCAATCAGTGGTACACACACTCATGCTGGGCCTGGTGGTTACTTGCAATATGTTGTCTACTCTGTAACTTCATTGGGATTTGTTGAGCAATCTTTTGAGGCCATTGTTACAGCCATTGAGCAGTCCATCGTCCAAGCTCATGGCAATCTCAAGCCTGGTTCTGTTTACATCAATACAGGTATAAGATGTAGCTCGATCAACTTATTAAGACTAATGTCCACTCAAGTTATCTATGGTTGCCTTCTCTAACCCATTGAACATGGTTTGCGAAAAATAGGAGATGTGGAGAACGCGGGAATAAGTAGGAGCCCAAGTGCTTATTTAGCCAATCCAGCAGAAGAGAGAGCCCTGTATCCAACCAACGTCGACACCCAGATGACTCTTTTAAGGTTTGTTGATGGAGAGACCCGGAACAGCAAAGGAGCCTTCAGCTGGTTTGCAACCCATGGAACCTCCATGAGCAAAAACAACAAGCTCATCAGTGGTGACAACAAGGGTGCTGCAGCTAGGTTCTTTGAGGATTGGTTTAGATCACAAAATTCCACAAACACCACCCAAGTATATGGTAAGCATGAGTGTCATGCTGGATATATTAAATGAAGCGATACTACTAAATACTTATTCCTTACGATTTTAAGGAAAAAATGTGATATCTATGAACTTAGAAGTGTCCATTAAATTGTTATGTTATGGCAGATACAAGTGTATTGATAAAAGTAGCAAAAAGGATCAAAGCAACTGGAGGGCAATCTTGTGCACAAAATTCAAGCAAATCTTCCCGAGTGAGGAGAAATGAGGTTTACAGCCCATTCGTGGGAGCATTTTGCCAATCCAATGTTGGAGATGTGAGCCCAAATATCTTGGGTGCATTTTGCATTGATTCTGGAAAACCATGTGATTTCAATCATTCATCATGCAACGGCGATACTACGCTTTGTGTGGGCCGTGGACCTGGGTACTACTCGCTCTTCTCTGCTGTACTAGTCTTTTTTTTTTACCGGATTAAACATGAAGTCTCTCAGTGAATTTGTGTCAGGTATCCTGATGAGATATTAAGTACAAAAATTATAGGGGACCAACAGTTCAAGAAAGCTATGGATTTGTTTCAATCAGCAAAGGAGAAACTAACTGGAAAGATCGACTATCGCCATGTTTATCTGAATTTTACTAATCTTGATGTCAAACTAGATGATAATACAGTTGTGAAGACATGTCCAGCTGCACTTGGTCCAGGTTTTGCTGCTGGGACTACAGATGGACCTGGTAAATTTGGGTTTCAACAAGGTGACACTGAGGTAAATAAGTTCTCATTCCCACTTTCATATAGTAACCTGATAAATACAATGGGCCATCGAAGCCAATGACCGCTTTCAATGGTCATCCATCATTCATGGCCTATTTATCTCCATATTGACTTCGAAATACCAAATATTCATGTATTTATTTTTTTGATGAAATAAATTGCAGATAAATGATTATTGGAAATTGGTAAGGAATATGCTCAAAGAGCCAAGTGCCTATCAGGAGGCTTGCCAAAAACCCAAGCCTGTTCTGCTTTCTACGGGGGAGATGTTTGATCCGTATAACTGGGCGGTAAGAAACACCAATTAGGCCTGGACTCAGTTCATCTGTTCATTTTTGTGTTTTGCGCAATGGTTCTAATTTCTCTTAATTATAACAATGTAGCCAGCAATTCTTCCAATTCAAATACTGAGATTGGGAAAACTAATTATACTATCAGTGCCAGGAGGTCAGTTTTTCGATATCATTAGAGTTTCGGAAGTAGAATTCATGGTAGAAGTGACAATAACTAACAGTATATAAAACTCTATTGATGGGAAACAAACAGAATTCACAACAATGGCTGGTCGACGATTGAGAGAAGCAGTGAAGCAGACATTAATAAGTGCCGGAAATGGTGAATTTGATGAAAGTACTCATGTTGTAATTGCTGGCCTTACCAATACGTACTCTCAATATGTTGCCACCTTTGAAGAATACCAAGTACAAAGATACGAGGTAAGCAGAATATTTGCAACATCTATCTACATTTATAAAGGATTACAAAAATTAACCAAACTGTTAAGCAAAGATCCAATTATGTGTGTATGAATGCAAGTATGTTTAAAAGCTTGGAATAACCCTTACACTATGGAACCATTAATTACTAAACTTGAAGGAAAATGTACAGGCGGCGTCCACCCTATATGGACCACATACATTATCAGCCTACATTCAAGAATTCAAGAAACTTGCTACAGCCATGGCGAAGGGACAAAAACTAGGCACTGAAGGTCCATCTCCCCCTGATCTTTATTCCAAACAAATTGGTCTACTAGTAACTACTTTGGGTGACACAATTCCATCAACAACAAAGTTTGGTGATATAAAACAAGACATAAGCACAAGCTCATTCACAAAGGGAGATAAGGCAATTGCTACATTCTGGAGTGGCAACCCTCGGAATGATTTACTTACTGAAGGCACCTTTGCTGTGGTAGAAAGGCTTCAGAACAATCAATGGCTCCCAATTTACGATGATGATGATTTCTGTTTGTACTTCAAATGGAGAGTGGACAATAGCACCTCATATGGCTTTGCAACCATTGAATGGGACATCCCAAAGGCTGTGATTCCTGGGGTTTACAGGTTAAGGCACTTTGGATCATCGAAGGAGAGTATAATATCCGATGTTGAATACTTCACCGGTGCATCCAGTGCATTTGCAGTGTCATAGTAATTACTCATAGTTGACGAAGATTATGTTTTCAAGAGTCAAAAAGTGCAGGAAAAATAACAGTTCTCTTAAAATTGCCTTGCATGTAATTCTGCACAACTAGATGATAATCTGAATAAGCATATTTCGATCTTGTATAAATGATTCTACAACTATACACTATTACATATCTGCGAATGTTATAGATTTTACCAGAGAAAGCTCATGAAATCGCCTATAATCAGATGCTTAACAAAAACCCAGGACATGTTGTGGATCAAGCACTTTAACGAGGATGGGGGCACAATTGATTTGTCTATTGTGAACGAATAGTAGACGACCCGGGTTCAATACTCTTTAGGCATAAGATTTTTTTATTTTTATTGACAATGACGGTTAACTATACATTTTTATGTCTATTGATAATTATTATTCTCCATCAACTTATATTCGATCCTCTTGTGCATTTTTTTTTACTATTGGCAATTACTTTTCTGTCATTGTAACCTCCCATACTTTTTTGTTTTCAATGCAACTTTATATGTAATTACAAACATTAAAAAAATGAATTGTTTGTTCATAGGTGGTATAAAACCTCAAAAAAAAAATAGTTGAAATTAATATCTACAATAATAACTACATAATTCAATGAAATATATACAATTAGCCAACTCATAGAAAATTTGAGGCTCATATAAACCATTTTTTCTATGAAATTATATTAGGATCTTATTATATTCGCCGATTTCAGATTTTTTAAGCTTCAACTAGATACTTATGTTAATTATTTTGTGATTTTAGTTATATATTTGCTAAGGTTATCGATATTGTGACTTATTTTGGCTTAAATTTGGACTACACTGGATTCAATTTAGTATATGCAATGTACTTTTGATTAGGGTTGGGCAAAAATCGATTTAAATTCGGTTAACCGATCGAACCGATTTTCAAATTTGGTTCGGTAACCAAACTGAAATATGAGTAGGAAGAAAATAATTTAAATCGAACCGAACCGGTTATAAACAATTCGACATCAGTCTACAGTTTTGAACCGACCGATTAATTCGATATATATAAATAAATAAATAACAAGTAGATGTCAATATCTGATTAGTGCAACAAATGCACTGCAATGCACCCTGTTGCATTGAATCACCCCCTTCTCTATCAGTTTTTAATTTTGGAATAAAAATTGGCTTTGTCAAAAAATTGGATCTGCCAAAAAATTGGGCATGTTTTAATGAAAGTCTTTCAAGTGCTTGAGTCCAAAATTTCGGTGCATCCTCTGAAATTCAATTCAACCGATTTCATCGGTTTACAAATACAAAATTCGGTTACGGTTTAGGTTTTGGGCGAACCGAACCGATATTGCCCACCCTTAATTTTGATAGTTGTATTTTTTTTTATTGGTTACTACCTCGAGTAGGAAAAAAATTTGGCTCCACCCTTGATAACTACTATTATCAACTAATAATTATTTTTCATTTCGACCCCTGAATAAAACCTGGGTCCACCACTATGCGTTTGCTGATTCGTGTGCGCTTCACGTGTAGCAGAGTGTGTGAAGAAGGCTAAGCAAGGGGAAAAAAGGGAATGAGGAGAAAAAATGAAGGACCATCTGTTCGTGCGTGGATGCATGAAGTGAAGACGTTCTGTTCGTGCTCTTTTGCAGCAGATTTTGGTGAAGAAGAAAAGGCAACATAGAATGAAAAGAAGATTTGCACCAGAACTTCAGTCGTACCACCACAAGCACATTTTGTCTGTTTCTACTACTTTTTTATGCTTTATGTGAATATCAATATTGTGTGCAATATGTGTAGCTAAACAATTTAGTTAGGGATAGACTGAACTACTAATTATGAATCCGTAGAATTTTGACGTGTCTTGATACATTATTTTTATGATGCTCAATTGATGAATTTCTGGTTTTAATTCACCTTTCATATGAATTTTGTTTATACTTAGATCATCATATGCATGATTTTTATGAGGATTGTTACATGGGTAAATTTAGATGACCGAGTTTTGTATATATGCTAAGTGACAAAAAAACCAAGTAAGATCGGTTCTTGAAATTTCAACATAGATGACCGAAATAGATACCATGTGTTTGGGTTTTATGTTTTTGTCGATTTTCATTGATCAGTTTTTTTGTCTGTGATTTCAGCCCTTTTCTTTGTTGCGACTTCTCGTTGTGTTGGATGTTTTGTGAGGAATAAAAGAAGGAAAGGTGACAGTGAAGATAGAAGCGGCATGAAAGGATATATCCTCTTTGACGACGCTGCTATTGGCGTGATTATTTCTGGGTTGTGACCTGCTCTATAAAGTATTTCTCGCTGCTATGTTGCAAAAGACGTGAAGAAGAGAATTACAGACAAGTGAAGCATGGAAGGAGAAGAATTTTGTGCACGAATTCCATTGTTTTGTGCGACTTAGGGGCGGACCTATTAAGAGGGATGAACCATTGTGGGAGAGGAAGGAAAAACTTGTCGATTTGAATGGGAAAGAAAAAAATGTTGGATTTTGATTTGTATAGTTGGTGTGAAAAA
Organism: Berberis vulgaris; assembly: GCA_963556465.1. NCBI lineage: Eukaryota > Viridiplantae > Streptophyta > Magnoliopsida > Ranunculales > Berberidaceae > Berberis > Berberis vulgaris. Next base: position 73,651,368 of record OY747134.1, read on the forward strand.
GTATGGCGATGTGAAAAATAAGTAGGTGGTGTGTGAGAGTATAATGGTGCGAGAGAGAGGAATTGGTGGTGCCGTGTAGTCACTGCCAATACCAAGTCACATTGTGCGGGTGAGGGGACCCATGGCATTCTTTAAAAATGAGCTATGAGTTTGAGAGGCTTAATCTGATTTCAATCTTAACGGACAGTGGGGAAGGATGTGGCTTTTAGAAAGGGTTATATTTGCACTAGTACTCTTTCAGGTGAATTAATCCTCTCATCTTCAAAATCAGGCCATCCCTTTTGTAATATAGGTATGTTTAAAATCTGAATTACTCTTCCTATAGGCTTTGTATCGAACCGAATTAAGTGAAGAAATTGTCATTGAACACAAGCATGAATACAGTGACAGTGTTATTGACGGAGAGGATTACTGTTGATAGAGCCCTTCTAGGGAGCAAGGGAAGGAGCGAGGGTAAGGGGCGAGGGATGGTAGTGGGGCGGATATCCGTGAAAATCCGCCCCACTCGCCCCGTTTGGGGCGAATTTGGTTAAGGGTATATGGAGGTTGGGGTGGATACGGATATCCAAATTGTATCCGTTTAATATTCGGGGTGGATACGGATTTAACCATATCCGCCCCACGGATATCCGTTTAATTGGTTAAATTACTACAACGCCCTTAACCTATAAATAGGGAATAAACCCTCATTCTCATTTCTCAGGGTCTCACTCACTCTCACAGCGAGGTCGAAAGTTGTCGCATGGTGCGAAGGGTGGTCGAAGGCTGCCTTAAGGGTTGTCGCAGGGTGGTCGCAGGCAGGGTGGTTGAAGGGTGGTTGCAGGGTGGTCGCAGGCAGGGTGGCCGAGTCGCAAGATGGTCGAAGGCTCTGAGATCTGAGATCAAAGATAAAGATATTTTTTTTAATTTTTTTGTAATATTTGTAATCTCTGAAAATACTTTTTTTATAATATTTTGTAATCTCTGATATCAAAGATATTTTTTGTAATCTCTGATATCAAATTTTTTGTAATCCCTGAGATCAAGAATATTTTTTGTAACTTGTATAATTTCTGAGATCAAAGACGGGGCGGAGTGGATATCCGCCAATCCAATAACAGAACCGCAAACCATAAACGGATTGGCGGAGCGGGGTGGATATCCGCCAATCCGCACGAGGCGGTTATGATTTTTAATTAATTTTATAAACGGATTGGCGGGGCGGATTTGGGAAACCGCTTTTCCTGACGGATCGGGGATGGATTCGCTCCAATCCGCCCCGTTGCCATCCCTATGGGTGTAACCACCCATCTCCCTCGAGATAAGCAATACTGCGCATCTCGGGCAATTTTGCTTATCTCGAGGGAATGGGTGGCTGACTCCCTAGAATTTCTGCTGTTGATAACTAACCATCTACATCTACTTAAGAATCCGTTATTCTGGCCTTCAAGTGCAGTGTTGTAAACAGGCCTTTCAATCCTTCCATTTGCCAAATAGTCATAGTTCTAGCGCAAATGATGCAAAGCAAAGCAAAGACAAGACGAGTCTAGTATGTAATGGTCAAAGAGGGTCTTCTAAGTGGTATACAATTATGTTTCCTATTAATTAGATTGATAATTTAGTGTAAAACTAAATAACTTTAACTTATAATACCCACTAAATTCTGCTTTGAATACAAAATAAGAGACACAACATTCCTACACATTATAATTTGAAATAAGCTTACATACAGGTGTGCAGTCTCAGCAACCTGGAAAATAACTCTAGTACAGCTGAAATAAAAGGGAGCTAAGGATAGCACATACATAATTTTAATTTTGATAAATTACTGATGCTGCCAACAACTGTACTTACCTAAATTTATCGGAATGTCAGTCGTAAGAACAAGTATCCTTGAAAACCTGTGGTTTGCCCATGAGCTTGGTGTCAACTGTGATAGGGCAACGGATTTTTCTATGGAAAACAGGCTTTACCAGCTTTCCAAGAATATAAGCTCTGGATCGCATAACGAAGGTGAGGTTGAAGTGGACGATCATGTGTCTGGGGGGATCCCCAGTCTCACTAAGAGCAGATACTGCACCATACACTGGCACCTGATATCCGAATACAATGGCTGATACATTTCGCTCGCTCTTTCTCGACTGGTAGAACTTCTCCATCTATTAAAAAAAAAAAAAAAATGGTCGGGTCAATACCGATATCCATATTAGTGATAAAACATGTGAACCAGTAAACCACCACCACCTCAATTACGCAAGTCATTGGGCATTGCTAGTAAACACCATCTAAAAAAACACGATAGTAAAATTCCATAGGTGTTTCTGGTATGAATACACAAATGATTCTGAACAATTCTTTGAAGAAATTACCATAATAATAATTGCATTCGAATATAATGGAAATTTAAGTTTATATATATATATATATATATATATATATATATTCACTTGAAAGATTAAACATTAGTGTCACCTTTTAAGATACCAGCCAAAATTATGATCAGCGCACAATGCCAATAGAAAGATTACATCACTGGAAGTTGTGCATTTAGCATTAAGGTCAGTTTTATACAACAAACATATTTGTGAGTTTGTAACAAGGTATCATTTCAACAGTACAATTGTTTTGCCTTGCCCTGTACAGAATTCAATACAATACTCACCAAAAGGCAGTGTCATCAACAATTCATAAAATATCGAATGAGCACTTAGAATTAGATACCAATTTGACAATAAGTAATTGTAAAAGGCCTATTCATGGAGTGAATGAGGTACATTAAGGAGCAAATTGCGATTTGCTGAACAATAATAGAAATGTACAAAAACCTAAACAACATTTAGTTGGATCTTGGCTACAACCTTCCTTGCACAGTTACACTAGCACATATTGGGAGTGTGCAAAAACTTATCCACCTTTTTTTAAAGGTTTACTGAAATCAGTCATTTCATTATTCATTTAAATAAAAGCTGACCCCCTCCCATTTCAATTTTGGGTTGTGAACGAAAACCTTAAAAGTTAAATGATTGAAACAAACCCACATTCATTTTCATATCATATCAAGAAGAAAAAGAGTTGGAGCATATTAAGATGAGGGGGAATGAGCCATCTGTTTGGGGAGTAAGTCTCGTTAGCCATATTTGCTGGCATTTTTGAGTATTTTCTTGACTTTTTATCCTTCGATCTTAAAACACGACCACAAACACCACTTATAAAAGGGGTGAAATGGTAAAAAAGCAAAAAAAAAAAAAAAAACCAGCAAACAAGGCTGGCCAGAATTGTTGTTGTTTGGGTTTAAAGAACATCAACACTAATATCAACAATTCTAGCCAGTCATGTTTGCTAGCCTTTTTTTTATTTTTAAATTATTTTTACACTTCTACCCCTTCTATAGATAGTGTTTGTGATTGTATTTTAAAGAAATTGGATAAAAATGTAAAAACACCATAATAATAATAATAATAATAATAATAAATTGCCAAAAATGGCAGTCTAGACTTACTCCACTAATGAGAAATTCTAAATGGCGAGGAAACGAGCGAGGGGAGTGAGGTGGGAGCCGTTCACTCTGCTCGGGATATGCGCACAAAAAATGACAGCACGTATCCCGAGCGGAGTGAACGACTCCCACCCCGCCACTAATATAGTTCAGTTTGGTTTGTACACACACGTACCCAAGTGGTAGCCAGTCATTTTCCATTAAATACACTGCCAATTGCCAATTGCCAATTAAGCATGTCAGCTTCACAGTCTCTTTTATTGTTTTGCATACCAAATTATCCATATCATGACACAAATGTGGCCCCTCCTTTCTGATTCCAGCATGTTGTTTTCTCAGATGATAAAGCAATGACACACTGCCCAGCATAAATATTTTAAAGAAATTAATATGAAAATTCGAGGGATAAAAAAAAGGAAAAATGATTACTAACATCTCCGGATGCAACTTTGAGATCATAATAGTACAGAGCTAGAGGCGAAGCTGACACGTGGACGCCAAAGAATGTCGCTGGGTTTCGATAATGAATCTTGACCGTCGAATTTAGATTCAGCATATCCGTTGGAACTCCCCCAGCTCCGTTCCCCGCTTGTATGCTGAAGCTATGTATCACAATATTCTGCTCCACGATACAATCACAGATCAGAATCTCGTCACTAAACGCAATTTAGTAAAATAACTCACCAAGCACCAGATAACATTTCAAGAGAGAATTAAATGCAAAACAAGCAAAAACCAGCAGACGAATCAACTCAGAGTTGACTCAACAGAGTCATCAAGAAACGAAGAGACGAAGACGAAGACGAACCTTCATGATGACTTTGGGCTTGTAGGGCTTACTAGCGCCCCAAAGAATCAACGAAAACACCGTAAACAGAACAATGAACGAGAACACAAAGCAGACGACGTAAAACCTAGCGACGTCGTGTTTTGAACCGCCACCATCGTCATCATCATCCTCATCCAACTCGTCGTCACCAAGAAGCTCTCTGCGGTGCATTTTGCGCCAGACGGGAGGGTTTCTAGGGTTCTTGACGGAGGCGGAGAAGCGAGAGGTGGAGGAGGACTCGCGCGAGTGATGAATCGGCGAGCAGTGGTAGTGGTGTGGCGAACCGATCGGGCTCGAGCCATACGACATCTTCTCCGCATCGTGGTTCGACGGACTCTGTACGTAGTACAGTGGCCGCCGCGGCGATCGCGGCGGTGTTGATGCGTCAATGCTCGTCACCTCCGAGTCCGATTTCGCGTGCATTGTATTGGTGACGACTCAGTTTGATTTTGTTGGGTTCTTGGTTTTGATTTTGTGACTTTTAGCCTTTAAGAAAAGTGTTTGGTTTTGGTTTCCAGAAATGGAGAAGAGAAGAGACGATACGGATTTGAACAGTGGTTCTGAAAATGTTTTTTGAAACACGACTCCCGGGGTGTACTGTTTTTTGCAGTGTAGGACATTCTGTTCTGCGCAAATGGCTAACGTGCTGTGTGTGTGCGTAGGGTGCACGCGGTCCCCTCTTTGGGATTAAAAACCGAAACAAGTGTTAATGACTTTATGAAACGGCCGTCATAATAATGGAAGATGAGTTTTGCCGTTATATATTTCTTCTAGTTTTTCTGCAAATCTCATTTTTGTTTATCAAAAAATTAAAATAAATAATAATTTCTTCGTTCGTTCATTCGTGCAGGTTGCAATGCTACATCTACCTTCTCTGTTAGCGTTTTTTTCCCCTTGGAAAATTTCAAGGTATTATTTTCACAGTATTGAAAGGAAATAGGATTAGTAGAAAGCAACCAATTAGTAAAGCTCTTTAACATAAATCATGGCGAGTAAATCATAATAATCAATTATCAAACTTAGACCTTGAAACATTGACCATACAGGCCAAGGACTATAAAAACATCATTGAGTCTTTTTAACAGTAGGGTGCCTAAAAGTAGAAGCAAATTAAATAAGGTATCATCATCTAACACAGTGGGTTAATGGGGAAGAGGAAACTTTTGCAGTTTAAAAAGAAGGGAAAACAAGGATCGATGTGAACGGATAAACTTCACTATCTGAGTGGCGGAAACCATCAAAGCATTTCTTGACCGAACCCAAAATTGGAAATTGAGTTTTAAGAACTTGCAAGCAAAGTTGTACAAGGACTTTGGTTTTAATAAGTTGAAATTGTTTGCTAGATTTTATTATTATATTATATTTAGAAAAAAACACAACCATATAAGGTGACAACAGAGCAAACCCGCGACGTGTTGCTGGTATTTTTTTTTTCTTCTGCTAATATCCAATTGGAACCAAACCAAAACATTTGGCCATGAAATTTTGAAATTGACTATCCCAGGCTGGGATTAAAAATATAATATAAGTTGGAATTGGACCAACTAGCAACTCGAGAAATTAAAATCTAACACTATAACGAGAATTCAGTGGTCGGTGTACACAAATGTATCACACCAACACTATATCCATTTTGCCGCTTGCCTTCATCATTTTTTACCTAATTCAATATACATATATTAACTATAAAAAATTAATAGAGTTATTACAAGGGGCTTTTTTATTAGTTTATTATTTAGAATAGATTCTGATGGGGTGGCCTCACAAGCACAGAAAGTGGCAAAAACACTTTTTCACATCACCAAAAATGGCAAAACAACTACCCTAGTACTTTTTATGTTTTTTTTTCTACTAACCCATGCCACCACCACCCAAAAAAAAAAATGACAAAAATTGTAACTTAACTTAGAAATAGGGTAATTTTTGACCAATTTAAATTTTCAATTGAGATCGATTCTCAAGCTCATCAAAACATAAAAGTTGTAGTACTATAAGTTATCTAATAAACATAACTTAAATTACTTGAAAATGTTTTGAAATAAACAAATTATGAACATTTTACTAAAGTCGCGCAAATCTGTCTCGCAATAAAAACGGGATAGTGTCCCTGACTTTTGGCCAACTTATATTCTCGACCAAGATAGATTCTCAAACTCATCCAAACAGTAAAATTGTAGCACTCTGACTTATCTAATAAACACAACTTGAATCACTTGAAAATATTTTAAAATGAGAAAATTATGGTCACACTACAAAAAAAAAAGCTTTAATAGCTACGGAAACTAGCGACAGTTTTTTGATACCGTCGCTAATTATAAAATTTGCGTCGGCAAATTAAAAGATTAGCGACGGCATCCAACTGACGCTATTGTCTCTGATACTGTTTCACCATATACGTATAAAAAACCGTCGCTAAATAATTTGCGACGGCATAAAAACGTCGCTAAAGCTTGTAATAGCGACGGTATTTTAGCCGTCGCTAAGTTTTACAAATAAAAATCATTAGCTACGGTCTAATACCGTCGCTAATGGGTTTTTATATATATATAAAATATATATAAACATTTAGCGACGACAAAAGTGTCGTCTCTAAGTTTTACAAATAAAACTCATTAGCCACGGTTTCCTACCGTAGCTAATTGTTTTTAAAAAAAATTATATAAAAATATTTAGCGACGGCAAAATTGTCGTCGCTAAGTTTTACAAATAAAACTCATTAGCCACGGTTTCCTGCCGTAGCTAATTGTTTTAAAAAAAATTATATAAAAACATTTAGCGTCGGCAACAATGTCGTCGCTAAGTTTTACAAATAAAATTCATTAGCCACGGTTTCATACCGTAGCTAATTGTTTTTAAAAAAATTATATAAAAATATTTAGCGATGGCAAAAGTGTCGTCTCTAAGTTTTACAAATATATATTAAAAACAATTAGCGACGACAATAAACCGTGGCTAATTGGTTTTTTTGAAAAAACATTAAACACTAAAGAATTTAGCTACGGCAAAAAACCGTGGCTAAGTTTTAAATTTTTTTATTAGCGACGGCAAAAAAAAACCGTGGCTAATTGGTTTTTTGAGATCAGATCAGATCGAAGAAGAATATAAGATATGATCAAGATCGAATAAGAAGATAAGATCTTGATCAAGATCGAAGAAGATATGATCTTGATCAGATCAGATCGAAGAAGAAGATATGATCATATCTTGATCAAGATCAAGATCGAAGAAGAAGATAAGACATGATCAAGATCGAAGAAGAAGATAAGATCTTGATCAAGATCGAAGAAGAAGATATGATCTTGATCAGATCAGATCGAATAAGAAGATATGATCAGATCTTGATCAAGATATGATCAAGATCAAGATCGAAGAAGAAGATATGATCAAGATCGAATAAGAAGATAAGATATGATCAAGATCGAAGAAGAAGATAAGATCTTGATCAAGATCGAAGAAGAAGATATGATCTTGATTAGATTTGAGATCAGATCAGATCAGATCGAAGAATAAGATATGATCAGATCTTGATCATATCTTGATCAAGATATGATCAAGATCAAGATCGAAGAAGAATATATGATCAAGATCGAAGAAGAAGATAAGATATGATCAAGATCGAAGAAGAAGATAAGATTTTGATCAAGATCGAAGAAGAAGATATGATCTTGATCAGATCTGAGATCAGATCAGATCGAAGAAGAAGATATGATCGGATCTTAATCAACATATGATCAAGATCAAGATCGAAGAAGAAGATATGATCAAGATCGAAGAAGAAGATAAGATATGATCAAGATTGAAGAAGAAGATATGATCTTGATCAAATCTGAGATCAGATCAGATCGAAGAAGAAAATATGATCAGATCTTTGATCAAATCAGATCATATCTTGATCCATCTTACAGACGACGGGTCGAAGTCGAAGATCACAATCTCTCCCTCTCGCACACAGACGAAGGGTCGAAGTCGAAGATTTATTGAACAAAGTCATTCACTCATTGGTATTATCAGTGGTTGCTCTTGGAAAAGAACAAATACATCATATGAGTTCATTGGTATTTATCAGTGGTTGCTCTTTGTGGTATGGGAGCTGTGGAGGATTCGTTCACAATATAGTAACAGGTACTCTATGGGATCGTAACTTTGCTACTCGGATTCAAGCCATAAAAGTTCTGAAAAAAAAAAAGATGTTCGAAGAAAAGTTGGGTACCCGGTAAGTATGTCATGAATTACTTTTTAAATACAAATTTATATGAATTATTTGCTACTCGCTAATTAATTTGTTTAAATTAACATTATTTTTATATTAGCCACGGTAAAAACCCATCGCTAGTTGTTTTTAAAAAAATAACATTATTTTTATATTAGCGACGGCAAAAACCCGTCGCTAATTGTTTTTTTAAAAAATAACATTATTTTTATATTAGCGACGGCAAAAAACCGTCGCTAGTTGTTTCTTTTAAAAATAACATTATTTTTATATTAGCGACGGCAAAATCCCGTCACTAATTGTTTTTTAAAAAAATAACATTTTTTTATATTAGCGACGACAAAAAACTGTCGCTAGTTGTTTTTTTTAAAAAAAATTAAACAGTAAAGAATTTAGCTACGGCAATTTACCGTCACTAATTGTTTTAAAAAAAAATCACCGATTCTCGTGAAACTTCATCTCAACCGTCAATAACAACAAAAAATTTAGCTCAATCCAACGCACTAAACCAAACCACGTCACCGATCCGCGTGGACAATAGCACCTCATATGGCTTTGCAACCATTGAATGGGACATCCCAAAGGCTGTGATTCCTGGGGTTTACAGGTTAAGGCACTTTGGATCATCGAAGGAGAGTATAATATCCGATGTTGAATACTTCACCGGTGCATCCAGTGCATTTGCAGTGTCATAGTAATTACTCATAGTTGACGAAGATTATGTTTTCAAGAGTCAAAAAGTGCAGGAAAAATAACAGTTCTCTTAAAATTGCCTTGCATGTAATTCTGCACAACTAGATGATAATCTGAATAAGCATATTTCGATCTTGTATAAATGATTCTACAACTATACACTATTACATATCTGCGAATGTTATAGATTTTACCAGAGAAAGCTCATGAAATCGCCTATAATCAGATGCTTAACAAAAACCCAGGACATGTTGTGGATCAAGCACTTTAACGAGGATGGGGGCACAATTGATTTGTCTATTGTGAACGAATAGTAGACGACCCGGGTTCAATACTCTTTAGGCATAAGATTTTTTTATTTTTATTGACAATGACGGTTAACTATACATTTTTATGTCTATTGATAATTATTATTCTCCATCAACTTATATTCGATCCTCTTGTGCATTTTTTTTTACTATTGGCAATTACTTTTCTGTCATTGTAACCTCCCATACTTTTTTGTTTTCAATGCAACTTTATATGTAATTACAAACATTAAAAAAATGAATTGTTTGTTCATAGGTGGTATAAAACCTCAAAAAAAAAATAGTTGAAATTAATATCTACAATAATAACTACATAATTCAATGAAATATATACAATTAGCCAACTCATAGAAAATTTGAGGCTCATATAAACCATTTTTTCTATGAAATTATATTAGGATCTTATTATATTCGCCGATTTCAGATTTTTTAAGCTTCAACTAGATACTTATGTTAATTATTTTGTGATTTTAGTTATATATTTGCTAAGGTTATCGATATTGTGACTTATTTTGGCTTAAATTTGGACTACACTGGATTCAATTTAGTATATGCAATGTACTTTTGATTAGGGTTGGGCAAAAATCGATTTAAATTCGGTTAACCGATCGAACCGATTTTCAAATTTGGTTCGGTAACCAAACTGAAATATGAGTAGGAAGAAAATAATTTAAATCGAACCGAACCGGTTATAAACAATTCGACATCAGTCTACAGTTTTGAACCGACCGATTAATTCGATATATATAAATAAATAAATAACAAGTAGATGTCAATATCTGATTAGTGCAACAAATGCACTGCAATGCACCCTGTTGCATTGAATCACCCCCTTCTCTATCAGTTTTTAATTTTGGAATAAAAATTGGCTTTGTCAAAAAATTGGATCTGCCAAAAAATTGGGCATGTTTTAATGAAAGTCTTTCAAGTGCTTGAGTCCAAAATTTCGGTGCATCCTCTGAAATTCAATTCAACCGATTTCATCGGTTTACAAATACAAAATTCGGTTACGGTTTAGGTTTTGGGCGAACCGAACCGATATTGCCCACCCTTAATTTTGATAGTTGTATTTTTTTTTATTGGTTACTACCTCGAGTAGGAAAAAAATTTGGCTCCACCCTTGATAACTACTATTATCAACTAATAATTATTTTTCATTTCGACCCCTGAATAAAACCTGGGTCCACCACTATGCGTTTGCTGATTCGTGTGCGCTTCACGTGTAGCAGAGTGTGTGAAGAAGGCTAAGCAAGGGGAAAAAAGGGAATGAGGAGAAAAAATGAAGGACCATCTGTTCGTGCGTGGATGCATGAAGTGAAGACGTTCTGTTCGTGCTCTTTTGCAGCAGATTTTGGTGAAGAAGAAAAGGCAACATAGAATGAAAAGAAGATTTGCACCAGAACTTCAGTCGTACCACCACAAGCACATTTTGTCTGTTTCTACTACTTTTTTATGCTTTATGTGAATATCAATATTGTGTGCAATATGTGTAGCTAAACAATTTAGTTAGGGATAGACTGAACTACTAATTATGAATCCGTAGAATTTTGACGTGTCTTGATACATTATTTTTATGATGCTCAATTGATGAATTTCTGGTTTTAATTCACCTTTCATATGAATTTTGTTTATACTTAGATCATCATATGCATGATTTTTATGAGGATTGTTACATGGGTAAATTTAGATGACCGAGTTTTGTATATATGCTAAGTGACAAAAAAACCAAGTAAGATCGGTTCTTGAAATTTCAACATAGATGACCGAAATAGATACCATGTGTTTGGGTTTTATGTTTTTGTCGATTTTCATTGATCAGTTTTTTTGTCTGTGATTTCAGCCCTTTTCTTTGTTGCGACTTCTCGTTGTGTTGGATGTTTTGTGAGGAATAAAAGAAGGAAAGGTGACAGTGAAGATAGAAGCGGCATGAAAGGATATATCCTCTTTGACGACGCTGCTATTGGCGTGATTATTTCTGGGTTGTGACCTGCTCTATAAAGTATTTCTCGCTGCTATGTTGCAAAAGACGTGAAGAAGAGAATTACAGACAAGTGAAGCATGGAAGGAGAAGAATTTTGTGCACGAATTCCATTGTTTTGTGCGACTTAGGGGCGGACCTATTAAGAGGGATGAACCATTGTGGGAGAGGAAGGAAAAACTTGTCGATTTGAATGGGAAAGAAAAAAATGTTGGATTTTGATTTGTATAGTTGGTGTGAAAAAGTATGGCGATGTGAAAAATAAGTAGGTGGTGTGTGAGAGTATAATGGTGCGAGAGAGAGGAATTGGTGGTGCCGTGTAGTCACTGCCAATACCAAGTCACATTGTGCGGGTGAGGGGACCCATGGCATTCTTTAAAAATGAGCTATGAGTTTGAGAGGCTTAATCTGATTTCAATCTTAACGGACAGTGGGGAAGGATGTGGCTTTTAGAAAGGGTTATATTTGCACTAGTACTCTTTCAGGTGAATTAATCCTCTCATCTTCAAAATCAGGCCATCCCTTTTGTAATATAGGTATGTTTAAAATCTGAATTACTCTTCCTATAGGCTTTGTATCGAACCGAATTAAGTGAAGAAATTGTCATTGAACACAAGCATGAATACAGTGACAGTGTTATTGACGGAGAGGATTACTGTTGATAGAGCCCTTCTAGGGAGCAAGGGAAGGAGCGAGGGTAAGGGGCGAGGGATGGTAGTGGGGCGGATATCCGTGAAAATCCGCCCCACTCGCCCCGTTTGGGGCGAATTTGGTTAAGGGTATATGGAGGTTGGGGTGGATACGGATATCCAAATTGTATCCGTTTAATATTCGGGGTGGATACGGATTTAACCATATCCGCCCCACGGATATCCGTTTAATTGGTTAAATTACTACAACGCCCTTAACCTATAAATAGGGAATAAACCCTCATTCTCATTTCTCAGGGTCTCACTCACTCTCACAGCGAGGTCGAAAGTTGTCGCATGGTGCGAAGGGTGGTCGAAGGCTGCCTTAAGGGTTGTCGCAGGGTGGTCGCAGGCAGGGTGGTTGAAGGGTGGTTGCAGGGTGGTCGCAGGCAGGGTGGCCGAGTCGCAAGATGGTCGAAGGCTCTGAGATCTGAGATCAAAGATAAAGATATTTTTTTTAATTTTTTTGTAATATTTGTAATCTCTGAAAATACTTTTTTTATAATATTTTGTAATCTCTGATATCAAAGATATTTTTTGTAATCTCTGATATCAAATTTTTTGTAATCCCTGAGATCAAGAATATTTTTTGTAACTTGTATAATTTCTGAGATCAAAGACGGGGCGGAGTGGATATCCGCCAATCCAATAACAGAACCGCAAACCATAAACGGATTGGCGGAGCGGGGTGGATATCCGCCAATCCGCACGAGGCGGTTATGATTTTTAATTAATTTTATAAACGGATTGGCGGGGCGGATTTGGGAAACCGCTTTTCCTGACGGATCGGGGATGGATTCGCTCCAATCCGCCCCGTTGCCATCCCTATGGGTGTAACCACCCATCTCCCTCGAGATAAGCAATACTGCGCATCTCGGGCAATTTTGCTTATCTCGAGGGAATGGGTGGCTGACTCCCTAGAATTTCTGCTGTTGATAACTAACCATCTACATCTACTTAAGAATCCGTTATTCTGGCCTTCAAGTGCAGTGTTGTAAACAGGCCTTTCAATCCTTCCATTTGCCAAATAGTCATAGTTCTAGCGCAAATGATGCAAAGCAAAGCAAAGACAAGACGAGTCTAGTATGTAATGGTCAAAGAGGGTCTTCTAAGTGGTATACAATTATGTTTCCTATTAATTAGATTGATAATTTAGTGTAAAACTAAATAACTTTAACTTATAATACCCACTAAATTCTGCTTTGAATACAAAATAAGAGACACAACATTCCTACACATTATAATTTGAAATAAGCTTACATACAGGTGTGCAGTCTCAGCAACCTGGAAAATAACTCTAGTACAGCTGAAATAAAAGGGAGCTAAGGATAGCACATACATAATTTTAATTTTGATAAATTACTGATGCTGCCAACAACTGTACTTACCTAAATTTATCGGAATGTCAGTCGTAAGAACAAGTATCCTTGAAAACCTGTGGTTTGCCCATGAGCTTGGTGTCAACTGTGATAGGGCAACGGATTTTTCTATGGAAAACAGGCTTTACCAGCTTTCCAAGAATATAAGCTCTGGATCGCATAACGAAGGTGAGGTTGAAGTGGACGATCATGTGTCTGGGGGGATCCCCAGTCTCACTAAGAGCAGATACTGCACCATACACTGGCACCTGATATCCGAATACAATGGCTGATACATTTCGCTCGCTCTTTCTCGACTGGTAGAACTTCTCCATCTATTAAAAAAAAAAAAAAAATGGTCGGGTCAATACCGATATCCATATTAGTGATAAAACATGTGAACCAGTAAACCACCACCACCTCAATTACGCAAGTCATTGGGCATTGCTAGTAAACACCATCTAAAAAAACACGATAGTAAAATTCCATAGGTGTTTCTGGTATGAATACACAAATGATTCTGAACAATTCTTTGAAGAAATTACCATAATAATAATTGCATTCGAATATAATGGAAATTTAAGTTTATATATATATATATATATATATATATATATATTCACTTGAAAGATTAAACATTAGTGTCACCTTTTAAGATACCAGCCAAAATTATGATCAGCGCACAATGCCAATAGAAAGATTACATCACTGGAAGTTGTGCATTTAGCATTAAGGTCAGTTTTATACAACAAACATATTTGTGAGTTTGTAACAAGGTATCATTTCAACAGTACAATTGTTTTGCCTTGCCCTGTACAGAATTCAATACAATACTCACCAAAAGGCAGTGTCATCAACAATTCATAAAATATCGAATGAGCACTTAGAATTAGATACCAATTTGACAATAAGTAATTGTAAAAGGCCTATTCATGGAGTGAATGAGGTACATTAAGGAGCAAATTGCGATTTGCTGAACAATAATAGAAATGTACAAAAACCTAAACAACATTTAGTTGGATCTTGGCTACAACCTTCCTTGCACAGTTACACTAGCACATATTGGGAGTGTGCAAAAACTTATCCACCTTTTTTTAAAGGTTTACTGAAATCAGTCATTTCATTATTCATTTAAATAAAAGCTGACCCCCTCCCATTTCAATTTTGGGTTGTGAACGAAAACCTTAAAAGTTAAATGATTGAAACAAACCCACATTCATTTTCATATCATATCAAGAAGAAAAAGAGTTGGAGCATATTAAGATGAGGGGGAATGAGCCATCTGTTTGGGGAGTAAGTCTCGTTAGCCATATTTGCTGGCATTTTTGAGTATTTTCTTGACTTTTTATCCTTCGATCTTAAAACACGACCACAAACACCACTTATAAAAGGGGTGAAATGGTAAAAAAGCAAAAAAAAAAAAAAAAACCAGCAAACAAGGCTGGCCAGAATTGTTGTTGTTTGGGTTTAAAGAACATCAACACTAATATCAACAATTCTAGCCAGTCATGTTTGCTAGCCTTTTTTTTATTTTTAAATTATTTTTACACTTCTACCCCTTCTATAGATAGTGTTTGTGATTGTATTTTAAAGAAATTGGATAAAAATGTAAAAACACCATAATAATAATAATAATAATAATAATAAATTGCCAAAAATGGCAGTCTAGACTTACTCCACTAATGAGAAATTCTAAATGGCGAGGAAACGAGCGAGGGGAGTGAGGTGGGAGCCGTTCACTCTGCTCGGGATATGCGCACAAAAAATGACAGCACGTATCCCGAGCGGAGTGAACGACTCCCACCCCGCCACTAATATAGTTCAGTTTGGTTTGTACACACACGTACCCAAGTGGTAGCCAGTCATTTTCCATTAAATACACTGCCAATTGCCAATTGCCAATTAAGCATGTCAGCTTCACAGTCTCTTTTATTGTTTTGCATACCAAATTATCCATATCATGACACAAATGTGGCCCCTCCTTTCTGATTCCAGCATGTTGTTTTCTCAGATGATAAAGCAATGACACACTGCCCAGCATAAATATTTTAAAGAAATTAATATGAAAATTCGAGGGATAAAAAAAAGGAAAAATGATTACTAACATCTCCGGATGCAACTTTGAGATCATAATAGTACAGAGCTAGAGGCGAAGCTGACACGTGGACGCCAAAGAATGTCGCTGGGTTTCGATAATGAATCTTGACCGTCGAATTTAGATTCAGCATATCCGTTGGAACTCCCCCAGCTCCGTTCCCCGCTTGTATGCTGAAGCTATGTATCACAATATTCTGCTCCACGATACAATCACAGATCAGAATCTCGTCACTAAACGCAATTTAGTAAAATAACTCACCAAGCACCAGATAACATTTCAAGAGAGAATTAAATGCAAAACAAGCAAAAACCAGCAGACGAATCAACTCAGAGTTGACTCAACAGAGTCATCAAGAAACGAAGAGACGAAGACGAAGACGAACCTTCATGATGACTTTGGGCTTGTAGGGCTTACTAGCGCCCCAAAGAATCAACGAAAACACCGTAAACAGAACAATGAACGAGAACACAAAGCAGACGACGTAAAACCTAGCGACGTCGTGTTTTGAACCGCCACCATCGTCATCATCATCCTCATCCAACTCGTCGTCACCAAGAAGCTCTCTGCGGTGCATTTTGCGCCAGACGGGAGGGTTTCTAGGGTTCTTGACGGAGGCGGAGAAGCGAGAGGTGGAGGAGGACTCGCGCGAGTGATGAATCGGCGAGCAGTGGTAGTGGTGTGGCGAACCGATCGGGCTCGAGCCATACGACATCTTCTCCGCATCGTGGTTCGACGGACTCTGTACGTAGTACAGTGGCCGCCGCGGCGATCGCGGCGGTGTTGATGCGTCAATGCTCGTCACCTCCGAGTCCGATTTCGCGTGCATTGTATTGGTGACGACTCAGTTTGATTTTGTTGGGTTCTTGGTTTTGATTTTGTGACTTTTAGCCTTTAAGAAAAGTGTTTGGTTTTGGTTTCCAGAAATGGAGAAGAGAAGAGACGATACGGATTTGAACAGTGGTTCTGAAAATGTTTTTTGAAACACGACTCCCGGGGTGTACTGTTTTTTGCAGTGTAGGACATTCTGTTCTGCGCAAATGGCTAACGTGCTGTGTGTGTGCGTAGGGTGCACGCGGTCCCCTCTTTGGGATTAAAAACCGAAACAAGTGTTAATGACTTTATGAAACGGCCGTCATAATAATGGAAGATGAGTTTTGCCGTTATATATTTCTTCTAGTTTTTCTGCAAATCTCATTTTTGTTTATCAAAAAATTAAAATAAATAATAATTTCTTCGTTCGTTCATTCGTGCAGGTTGCAATGCTACATCTACCTTCTCTGTTAGCGTTTTTTTCCCCTTGGAAAATTTCAAGGTATTATTTTCACAGTATTGAAAGGAAATAGGATTAGTAGAAAGCAACCAATTAGTAAAGCTCTTTAACATAAATCATGGCGAGTAAATCATAATAATCAATTATCAAACTTAGACCTTGAAACATTGACCATACAGGCCAAGGACTATAAAAACATCATTGAGTCTTTTTAACAGTAGGGTGCCTAAAAGTAGAAGCAAATTAAATAAGGTATCATCATCTAACACAGTGGGTTAATGGGGAAGAGGAAACTTTTGCAGTTTAAAAAGAAGGGAAAACAAGGATCGATGTGAACGGATAAACTTCACTATCTGAGTGGCGGAAACCATCAAAGCATTTCTTGACCGAACCCAAAATTGGAAATTGAGTTTTAAGAACTTGCAAGCAAAGTTGTACAAGGACTTTGGTTTTAATAAGTTGAAATTGTTTGCTAGATTTTATTATTATATTATATTTAGAAAAAAACACAACCATATAAGGTGACAACAGAGCAAACCCGCGACGTGTTGCTGGTATTTTTTTTTTCTTCTGCTAATATCCAATTGGAACCAAACCAAAACATTTGGCCATGAAATTTTGAAATTGACTATCCCAGGCTGGGATTAAAAATATAATATAAGTTGGAATTGGACCAACTAGCAACTCGAGAAATTAAAATCTAACACTATAACGAGAATTCAGTGGTCGGTGTACACAAATGTATCACACCAACACTATATCCATTTTGCCGCTTGCCTTCATCATTTTTTACCTAATTCAATATACATATATTAACTATAAAAAATTAATAGAGTTATTACAAGGGGCTTTTTTATTAGTTTATTATTTAGAATAGATTCTGATGGGGTGGCCTCACAAGCACAGAAAGTGGCAAAAACACTTTTTCACATCACCAAAAATGGCAAAACAACTACCCTAGTACTTTTTATGTTTTTTTTTCTACTAACCCATGCCACCACCACCCAAAAAAAAAAATGACAAAAATTGTAACTTAACTTAGAAATAGGGTAATTTTTGACCAATTTAAATTTTCAATTGAGATCGATTCTCAAGCTCATCAAAACATAAAAGTTGTAGTACTATAAGTTATCTAATAAACATAACTTAAATTACTTGAAAATGTTTTGAAATAAACAAATTATGAACATTTTACTAAAGTCGCGCAAATCTGTCTCGCAATAAAAACGGGATAGTGTCCCTGACTTTTGGCCAACTTATATTCTCGACCAAGATAGATTCTCAAACTCATCCAAACAGTAAAATTGTAGCACTCTGACTTATCTAATAAACACAACTTGAATCACTTGAAAATATTTTAAAATGAGAAAATTATGGTCACACTACAAAAAAAAAAGCTTTAATAGCTACGGAAACTAGCGACAGTTTTTTGATACCGTCGCTAATTATAAAATTTGCGTCGGCAAATTAAAAGATTAGCGACGGCATCCAACTGACGCTATTGTCTCTGATACTGTTTCACCATATACGTATAAAAAACCGTCGCTAAATAATTTGCGACGGCATAAAAACGTCGCTAAAGCTTGTAATAGCGACGGTATTTTAGCCGTCGCTAAGTTTTACAAATAAAAATCATTAGCTACGGTCTAATACCGTCGCTAATGGGTTTTTATATATATATAAAATATATATAAACATTTAGCGACGACAAAAGTGTCGTCTCTAAGTTTTACAAATAAAACTCATTAGCCACGGTTTCCTACCGTAGCTAATTGTTTTTAAAAAAAATTATATAAAAATATTTAGCGACGGCAAAATTGTCGTCGCTAAGTTTTACAAATAAAACTCATTAGCCACGGTTTCCTGCCGTAGCTAATTGTTTTAAAAAAAATTATATAAAAACATTTAGCGTCGGCAACAATGTCGTCGCTAAGTTTTACAAATAAAATTCATTAGCCACGGTTTCATACCGTAGCTAATTGTTTTTAAAAAAATTATATAAAAATATTTAGCGATGGCAAAAGTGTCGTCTCTAAGTTTTACAAATATATATTAAAAACAATTAGCGACGACAATAAACCGTGGCTAATTGGTTTTTTTGAAAAAACATTAAACACTAAAGAATTTAGCTACGGCAAAAAACCGTGGCTAAGTTTTAAATTTTTTTATTAGCGACGGCAAAAAAAAACCGTGGCTAATTGGTTTTTTGAGATCAGATCAGATCGAAGAAGAATATAAGATATGATCAAGATCGAATAAGAAGATAAGATCTTGATCAAGATCGAAGAAGATATGATCTTGATCAGATCAGATCGAAGAAGAAGATATGATCATATCTTGATCAAGATCAAGATCGAAGAAGAAGATAAGACATGATCAAGATCGAAGAAGAAGATAAGATCTTGATCAAGATCGAAGAAGAAGATATGATCTTGATCAGATCAGATCGAATAAGAAGATATGATCAGATCTTGATCAAGATATGATCAAGATCAAGATCGAAGAAGAAGATATGATCAAGATCGAATAAGAAGATAAGATATGATCAAGATCGAAGAAGAAGATAAGATCTTGATCAAGATCGAAGAAGAAGATATGATCTTGATTAGATTTGAGATCAGATCAGATCAGATCGAAGAATAAGATATGATCAGATCTTGATCATATCTTGATCAAGATATGATCAAGATCAAGATCGAAGAAGAATATATGATCAAGATCGAAGAAGAAGATAAGATATGATCAAGATCGAAGAAGAAGATAAGATTTTGATCAAGATCGAAGAAGAAGATATGATCTTGATCAGATCTGAGATCAGATCAGATCGAAGAAGATCAGATCGAAGAAGAAGATATGATCGGATCTTAATCAACATATGATCAAGATCAAGATCGAAGAAGAAGATATGATCAAGATCGAAGAAGAAGATAAGATATGATCAAGATTGAAGAAGAAGATATGATCTTGATCAAATCTGAGATCAGATCAGATCGAAGAAGAAAATATGATCAGATCTTTGATCAAATCAGATCATATCTTGATCCATCTTACAGACGACGGGTCGAAGTCGAAGATCACAATCTCTCCCTCTCGCACACAGACGAAGGGTCGAAGTCGAAGATTTATTGAACAAAGTCATTCACTCATTGGTATTATCAGTGGTTGCTCTTGGAAAAGAACAAATACATCATATGAGTTCATTGGTATTTATCAGTGGTTGCTCTTTGTGGTATGGGAGCTGTGGAGGATTCGTTCACAATATAGTAACAGGTACTCTATGGGATCGTAACTTTGCTACTCGGATTCAAGCCATAAAAGTTCTGAAAAAAAAAAAGATGTTCGAAGAAAAGTTGGGTACCCGGTAAGTATGTCATGAATTACTTTTTAAATACAAATTTATATGAATTATTTGCTACTCGCTAATTAATTTGTTTAAATTAACATTATTTTTATATTAGCCACGGTAAAAACCCATCGCTAGTTGTTTTTAAAAAAATAACATTATTTTTATATTAGCGACGGCAAAAACCCGTCGCTAATTGTTTTTTTAAAAAATAACATTATTTTTATATTAGCGACGGCAAAAAACCGTCGCTAGTTGTTTCTTTTAAAAATAACATTATTTTTATATTAGCGACGGCAAAATCCCGTCACTAATTGTTTTTTAAAAAAATAACATTTTTTTATATTAGCGACGACAAAAAACTGTCGCTAGTTGTTTTTTTTAAAAAAAATTAAACAGTAAAGAATTTAGCTACGGCAATTTACCGTCACTAATTGTTTTAAAAAAAAATCACCGATTCTCGTGAAACTTCATCTCAACCGTCAATAACAACAAAAAATTTAGCTCAATCCAACGCACTAAACCAAACCACGTCACCGATCCGCGTGAAACTAATACAACCAATCCCCTTCAATTACCTTTCTCTATATAAATTTCAATTTTTTCTACAAACCAACTTAAACAAAAAAATTCTCTCAACCACCAGAGAAGAAACCCACAGAGGAGAAGTCTGTCGCTTCCTCGACACCGATCCCGGCCGCCTCTCTCTCGGAGATCTGAGATCTCTTAGATCTGAGATCTGAGATCTCAGATCTCGGAGATCTATGATCTCCGGTATTCTATAGATCGATTTTTTTTTTTGTCATTTTTGTATGATATTCTAGAGACTGTGTAATTTTTGTTATAATTTTAATCAATTAAGTTTAGTTCTGGTAGTTGATATTAATTTTCAGAATGGACAATCATTAATAGTTAATTTCATTATAAAAAATGAATTATAATCTGTAATTTATAATTTGTAAATTTCATTTGTCAATATGATCTGCAACAAAGTTGTCCCTAAATAGCCACGGCAAATACCGTGGCTGTTTTGTCAATTAGATTTGCAATTTAGCGAAGGCAAAAAACTGTCAC
This sequence comes from Berberis vulgaris, assembly GCA_963556465.1. NCBI lineage: Eukaryota > Viridiplantae > Streptophyta > Magnoliopsida > Ranunculales > Berberidaceae > Berberis > Berberis vulgaris. Next base: position 73,672,693 of record OY747134.1, read on the forward strand.
TAAATAGCCAAGGCAAAAAAACGTCGCTAAATAGCCTTAGCGACCGTAAAAAACCCTCGCTAAATAGCGACGGCCAACACCGTCGCTATTTAGCAAAAACTGTCACTAAATAGCCACGACAAAAAAACGGTCTCTAAATAGCGACGGTAAAAATCGTCGCTATTTTACAATTAGAGACAGTCTTCGTTGAAATTTTCAACAGCTTTAGCGACGGAATTTTTTTAGTTATCCACGGTTTTTTTGCCGTGGCTAATTAGCGACGGGATAGTTTACCGTTGCTGATTCAAATAGCGACGATTAAACTAGCCACGGTATTGCGACGGTTGTTGTGTCGTGGCTAAATCATTGTAGCAACGGTTTTTTGACAATTAGCAACGATTTTTAGCAGTTGCTGAATCATTTTTTTTTTAGTGTCATTTTACTAAAATCTCGCAAATCTGTCTCGCAATGAAAACGAGATAGTATTCCTGAATTTCGGCCAACTTAGGTTCTCGATCGAGAATTATTCTCAAGTTAATCAAAACACAGAAATTGTAGTACTCTGAGTTATCTAATAAACACAACTTGAATATGTTTTAAAATTAGAAAGTTATGGTCATTTTATTAAAGTCACGCAAATATGTTCGCAATAAAAACGGGATAGTGTTTCTGACTTTCGACCAACTTATGCGCTCGATCGATACCGATTATCAAGTTGATCAAAACACAAACGTTATAGTACTCTGAGTTATTTAATAAACACAACTTGAATCACTTGAAAATGTTTTGAAACGAACAAGTTATGGTCATTTTACTAAAGCCGCGCAAATCTGTTTGAAAAAATTTGCTAAAATTTCATGTTCGTCCAGAACTCTGCGAGTTTTTGCAAAATCTCACCTGGAAGTTCTGAGCGAACATGAAATTTCAGCAAATTGGTGTTTTACTATTCAGAGTGGTGTTTTAGAATTCAGAATTGTGTTTTACTATTCATTGCTGACTGGGACAAAGTCTGACTTGTAGATAGATTACAATTCACTATAGAGTATGCCTCGTGCAGTTATGTTTTGTCCCAGTCAGCAATGAATAGTAAAACACCACTATTTCACTATAGATGTTGATTATGACAAGTGTAACGACCCGATCCGCACAGTAACAATATTGTCTGCTCTGGGCCCAACCGGCCCGCACGACTTTAAAACGCGTTGTTACTATGGGGATCCAACCTCCCACATAATTAGCACATCCCCCTTTGTAGCTCGTCCAACCTCTCTCGGGTCTGTTGGGCCTATTAGGCTCCAACCCTCACCCTCATGTCCGCCCTCTCCAGGGTCTCACAGTCCACCCCCCCTTAGGGCCCATCGTCCTCGTTGGCACACTGGCCCAATGCCCACATGGCACACTTTCGGCTGAGTCAGGCTCTGATACCATTCTGTAACGACCCGATCCGCACAGTAATAATATTGTCCGTTCTAGGCCCAACCGGCCCGCACGGCGTTAAAACGCGTTGTTACTATGGGGATCCAACCTCGCACATAATTAGCACATCCCCCTTTGTAGCTTGTCCAACCTCTGTTGGGCCTATTAGGCTCCAACCCTCACCCTCAGGTCCTCCCACTCCAGGGTTTCACAACAAGTCTGACCTGTAGAAATATTACAATTCATAGAGGTTTTTTGTCCTACGTGGCAAAGTTATGTTTGTGGCAGAACTTAAGTGAAAATTTCAAACCCCCCCATGCTTTCCTCTAAGTCTCCACACTTCACTCTTGTCACAAACCTTTTTCGCTCTCTGTAATCTCATATTCGCTTCTTCTCTGCCACCACCGACCACCCCCTCCCCCATTCTCTCCATTTATCTGATTTCACTCCATCATCAAAGAGAGGTTATCCGCTCTTCTTCTTTACTAAATAGAGGAAGATCTCGATTGAATCATATGGGTTCTTCCTCATCATTAGATGGGTTCATCTTCTTGCTTTCTGCTTCTCCATCTTCTTGTTCTTCGTCGGGCTTTGACTTTCTTCATCTCATTCTACTACCACCACTGATTCAACCCTAAATTCTCGGGTGGGAACCATTCTTGGGTTTGGAGAAGGATGTCGGATCTGTTTATTGGTTGCAGAGAGATAGCTAAACAAGCCATGGATCTTGATTTGAGGTTTGTTTGTTTGATTGATTTACAGAGAGAGAAAGGTGTTGAAGTTTCGAAAAAAAATGAGATCTCACTTACTTGCAGAGTTGAAAGATAGAGAGATCTGCAATTGTTAGCATATACGGACAGACACACATTCAACTTGGAGTTTTTGTTCTTGATTGATTGATTGTTAAATAGAGAAGGCATTGTTGTAGTTGTTCGAAGTTTCGTTGTTGAATCCGCCATGAGTGGCGATGGAGGAGGAGGTGATGAAGCAGTGAAAATGGAAGAGGAGGAATCAAGAGGTGGAGGAGGAGAATGTGAAGTGTTGATGTGGGGTTATCTTCTTGGAGCAACTTCGCTGCGCTCACCGCTGCTCTCTCCGACCATAGTGAACCTTCCCGATTCGATATCTCCTGGAGATTCGTGGAAAGATGTGTGTGGTGGTGGATGTGGATTTTCTATGGCCACTTCTGGTGATTTCTTTTCTTTCTAATCTTTTTTTATTTTTTATTTTGTGTAATTTGATGTTTTTGCAAGTTATTATTCTGGAGATTCGTGGAAAGAATTCAATCCCTTTCAACTGAAAGTGAACAAGGGCATCTAACTTATTCTGTGTAATTTGCAAATTATTACTCTGAAAAAAGATTGAATCGAATTCAATCCCTTTCAATTGAAAGTGAACAAGGGCATCTAACTTTTCCTTTTGGGATCGAAATGCTTCTCTTTTTGGTCAATCTATCTAGACTAAAAGCGTTTAGTGTTTGCTATCTATAAAGTGGTGTTTTTATGCTCTTTTTTTTTAAATCATCTTATTGTCTGACGATTTCATGGTGTATGGTGTTTAGTTATCTCTAAGCTTGTGCATTGTTGTGATGTTGGTCAGAGTCTGTTCAACTGATGACATGGGCCAAAGCTATGTGACTGCTGGAAAACATGGGGTAATGTGGTGTCTTATTGTGAGTTCCCCCAATTTCGAGTTCACTTTTTTTTTTATACTTTTGTATGCCATATTTGCAAATTTTGCTCAATGGGTTTGATTAATTTTGTGGTTTTTTTAGTGGGTCCAAAGAGATTCAATAGTCATAAGATTCAGGCAGCGTCTCTCAATCTCTACCACCAGATCCACACGAAATTGCCTCTCCTCAAGGTTCCTAGCTCCCAGGTACGTTTTAAACAACCCCTTTGTTCAAAATTCAATCTTTTTTAGTTTCTGTGGAGTTCCATTAGTTCAGATTGAAAAAGTAAATTTTGAACCCTTATTTATCAGATTCGGTTGATTTATGTTGTTGTTCTTGATTACATGAGTTGGGTTTAAGAACCATAGATGATAGATCTTGGATTTTAATAGCTTTAATGGAAGGAAGAAAATTTGAAAATTGCATTAATGGAAGAATATTAGACAATTCCGTGAAAATACGATGTACTTTGTAGTAGTCCCAACGACACGGGTATTACACTAGAGTATGCCTCGTGCCATTGGCACTTCACATAATTTTATTTTTGCCAATTATTTTGTACTGAGCATCTCCGTCACTATCCTCATTTTCGCTTTCAATCAGTATTGAAGTATAAGCCGATTATAAGTGTAAGCTTATTCGGTCAAATTTAAATCAGTTTGGGGAAAAATTTATACGCCGAAAATGAGTTCTCCCTCAATCTTTGAATTTGCCAAAACATAAAATTTAGGGTTTTTGTTTAAATGTGCATTAAGATGCCCAACTCATTTTTTCTGGTATAATCGACACATCTCATTGCTTTTAAAAATATTGAAAAATATTAAATACGTGTAATATATTATATTTTTTAATTATGAAATATATTTTTAATATTTTGGCCTTTATATTGATCATTGATTTTGTTCGAAAGATCTTTAAAAATACTAAGTTTATCAAAATCCGGCAACGATGTAGATAGTTATGATAATTTTTGTTTTACTAAAAGGAAAACACAATATTTTCTCTCTAAAGTTTTTTTTTATTATTTTTGCCCTTCTACAAATTTTATATTTATAAATATGTCAACATAGTAAATGAATCTCAATCCTCAAATTCAATACATTTCCCAACTTTCAATCTTAACCATTTTTTATCTTTAATCCTTTCGATTTGATTTTGTCACAGCCAACAATGAATAGTAAAACACCATTATGAATTGTAATATAGATTAGTGGACTTGTAATCCTGCATGAAAAGGGTTATAAAAAATATAAATGTAATTTATTAATTAAAACAATTATCTTCGTACATTGATTGACTTAAGCATGTTATTCGTTTTTTATTTAATTTATTCATTTTTAACAGATTGATCACTTAGACGATACCACATTCTCACCATCTCCGTGTCAAACATACATGTTCATACATCTCTCTCATATAAAAGATAACTTCTCCGTCATTCATGTCTAAGTGGGGACACATCACATATGGACATGAACTTAACGGATACTCTTAACTATATGAGTAACAAAAAGTCACTCTTGTGCTATCAGTGCGCATAATGTCACATCACATTTTTTACGGATAAATTTTAAACATATTTTAGGCATTCCAAAACCAGACCCTTTTTCGCAAGACCCAGCCCAAAGGTTATTTAGTTTTTCTATAAGAAAATGGGTGCCCTACTCCGCAAAACACATTCCGAAGGAAATTTAGTTTTTCTTATAGGAGAGGGAAAACATAAACAATAAGAGGTGTGGTAGTTTTAAGTGATACAATTCCAATGGTATAAACATTTAACAATGCAAGGTGTTCCATATCACTTACTGTGATACACCAAATATTCATTTAACAATGACATTTTGTCATTTATACCCAAATGTTATTTAACAAAAATGGCCATCAAGCCTATTCAGTATAGGAGTTTATATTCTATAACAAGTCAATATGCATACCCATGCAAGTATCCAATTCATAATACATTAACAAGACAAGATGTACAACAATACAATAAGACATCTTTTAAAAGAAATTCAAGAGGACATTCAACTCAATCATGTTTAACATGTATATTCAACATGATTTCTAGATTTACTAAAGGTGCAATAGGCCTAAGTGATCCAACAATCAACATCTCTATTCTCCATACTATAAACCCAGCCCAAACAAATCTTATTCAAACATAATTTATCACAAGTCAGGTTGCAGGCCCAAAATAGTGTGGCACTGTACTCACAATGTCCCCACAGCCAAATATATATTCAAGTAAACAGATTTGGGCCTAATTATTTAGCTCGACCCGTAACAATACCCAATTTTTGAATTTCTGAACTCATTTCCAATTCAATTCAGGATTCAATTCAAATCAATACTCAATTCCAAATCAAATTAGTACCCAATTCATTATTTTCGGGATTCAATTCAAATAAGTACCTAATTCTTTACTTTCAACCGAGCCTCACCCTCAAGTATCAAATGTTTTAAATGTGGTGAACCAGGCCACCGAGCAGCTGAATGCAGGAAGGGTGATCGGACAGGCAAGGGTTTGTTTGTGGAAGGCGAGGACCTTAGCGATGATCAGTTCGGGAACTTCGAACAAGATCATGTGTTCGATACCAATAGTGATGATCCACAACAAGAGGAGTATGTCTCGGGCGATCAAAGACAATCATTCGAAGAACATGTTTCACTTCGAATGAGGCTGAGGGAGAAGGGTGGCCTCGCGATAATATCTTCCATTCTATGTGCACCATTGGTGGAAAAATTTGTCGCTTAGAAATTGATTCTGGCAGCTGTGAGAACATGGTAGCGGAGGAGGTCGTCCGAAAGCTGAAATTGGAGACCATACAACATCCAAACCCATACAAGTTCTCGTGGCTTAAGAAGGGGAGTGAGGTAACGGTTTCGAAACGATGCTTGGTGTAACACCCCTGAATTTCATAAAACTAATTTATTTTATTTTGAATTAAATAAAATAGGATTAAATTTAATTGAATGTGAATTTCGAAATTTAGGGTTTTATTTGGTGAGTTTAGAAGGTGGGTGCTTTCAGAAGTCCAGTGGGGGGCGAATAGCCACCCACACTATATAAACAAAAATACCCTTCTTTCTTTCTTCTCTTGTGCAAACCCTCTTCTCTTCTTTCTCCCTCCCTTCTTCACGATTTCTTCTTCTCTGGCGGCGCTGGGAATGGTGGCGAGATGGTTGTTGATAGGTGGAAGCGATGTGAAGTTGTTGCAGTGGTTTTGAGGGCTGCTTGTAGGGGTATTTAAGTGTTGTTTGTAGTGTGTATTGAAGGGTTGTTGCAGTGGTTCTGTGAGCTGCTTGCAGGGGTTTTTAAGTGTTGTTTGCAGTGGTTTGAAGAGCAGAACCTGTTGGTGCAACTAAGGGCGTGAAAGGGTTTCTAGGGTTGTTTTGAGGCTGTTCCAGGGGCTGTTCCGAGGGATATTCCAGGGTTGTTTCAAGGGTTTCAGGGCTGTTTTAGGCATGTCTCAGAGCTGTTGCAGGGGGTTTATTCAATGTTGTTATAGGGCTTGAACATGGTGTGTTTCACCTCTGATTCGGAACTGATTTCAGGTCTGATTGGGGGGGGGGGGGTATTTCAATGGTTGAATCAGGGTTTGTTTCAGGTCTAATTCAGTGCTGAATAAGAGTTGTTTGAAGGGCTGAATCAGCGCGTGAAGAGGGCTTAATCAGGACTGTTTTGGGGTATGATTCGTAGTTGATTCAGGGATTGTAACATGACAGTTGCAGGGAGTGTGAAGGAACAGTTGTTGTTTGCTGCATTTTTATATTACAAAGAGGAGGAAAGAAGATAGACTTCAGCCTCTTTTCCATGATCTGATTGGGCGAGGTTACTAGATGGTTAGCGCGTGTTGATTGAGTTTCGATTCTTGGATTAAAGGTGAGTTTTCTTCATTCGTTCTCTTTTACTGAGAGTTTCTCTTTCGTTGTCTAAAGATTGAAACCCCATCAGTTCGTTATGTCTGTATATCTATTATGTTGCCTGTTTAGAAATTGTTTGTTCACTATTTGAATTGGATATGGTCCTACAGGTCTTTCATTCAAGCAACTTGAATGATAAATCGAATGTCCAATTAATTATTGGTTTTATCTGTGTTAAGTAATTATTAGTTTATTTGTGTCTGATGTGAATTTTGGTTCATGTTGTTTTTGTAGAAATATTGATTGTATTTAGGACAAATATTGCCTTGGAATCTTAGATTGAATGCAACTAGGAGATACTATCTTATAGTCTCTGCTAGGATAGGTACTGGTGAAGTGACTCTAGCCTTGATTGAACCCGAAAGGAAACCAGAGCCTCATATAAGAAAATTTTGGAGCTACTTTTGATAAAAGACTAGGGAAGTTGTATAAAACTGAATGTTGCCTGTCCAACAGTTTTATGTCCAAGTTCTAGTAAAATGAATGCCAGATCCCCTTGGATATCAGACCAAAAAGATATGGAAACAAACAAACAAAATAAATCTGAATACAGTCCAAAACATGCTCATTCTTGAGCACTGCTACTACAACCAAGTATACAACTATAATAATCCAATTTACAAATTCATTTCCATACAGGCAAACAACTATCTGTTTTTTTCATGGCACTGAATGGTTGCATGATGAAAGATGCCTTTGTGAGTAGGTAGGTTATAATAGAGTAAAATATTTGAGGCTATGTAGTCCTTGGCACTAGGCTGGGCGAGGCGATGAGCCTGTTCTGTCCTGGGCTGAATTTTATTTAGTTCTCATGAAGACTGATTGTGTGGCTCCAGGATAGCCAAGACTGTCAGTCCTGTGCTGCATGTTCAGGTAGTAGAAGGGCTCATTGCATGGACAGAGCATCTTAGACTGCCGTTGCGTTGCTCAAGTTATTGGGTGTTTGGTTAATTTAGTTGGTCAATGTAATTGATCTTACTAAATCCAAATGACATTTAGGATGTGTTTGATTGTTCTGAAATCATTTTCTCTGCATACACTAGAAATGAAGTTGATGAAACCACATTTCTAGAAATAAATAGTAGAAACAATATATACTTATTTGATAAATATAGATTGTTGTTATACATGGACAATCAGTGGGTGTCTATTCCCTTGGTTGATGTTTGTAAAATGACGAAGATTGGCATTGGTTGCCTTTTTGTTGCATATGAAGTTTGAATGCCATGTTGATTTTGCACAGATGGGATAATATTTGCACCCAAACTCTCTATATAACGAGGCTAGTTAGACTTGGGCTGCAATAACAGATTATCATAATGAAGTGAAGTGCTTTGGAACTTCTCAAATCCAATGTTTCCACTGGGTCCCACTTATGGTGGTATTTGCATTAGATTTCATGCAATAGAGTTCCTGCAGAAATAATCCCTAGGTCCCACCCATGGTGGTATTTGAAATATGCAATTAGATTTCATGCCATAGAGTTGAATTAATCCCTGGATTCCATTTATAGTGGTATTTGCATTAGATTTCATGCAATAGAGTTTCTGCATAATTAATCCCTGGGTCCCACTTATGGTGCTTTGCAATTAGAATTCACAAGAATTCATACAACTTAGAGTTCCTGTCGAATAAATCCTTGGGTCCCACTTGTGATGGTTTTTGCAATTAGATTTCATGTGGTATTTGCAATTAGATTTTAGGCACTTAGAGTTCCTGCAGGATTAATGTTATTTGCAGTGGTGTCATTTTAATTTACAATGGTGTTATTTTGATTTGCAATGGATTTAATTTGCGATGGTGTTATTTTGCATGGATAGCTATTTTGATTTGAACTTATTTGGAGATTGGTATTATTATGCATATTGACTTGGTTATGCATTATGAAGGATTTAGATATTTGAATCAAGGAGTGATTTGATTGTCATGTTGTTATAGAGCATGATTAATGAATATGCTATGTTTTCCCCAAAAATGTGGGTGGATACGATTGTGAATCGACTTATTGACAAAAATGTCATTGTGGAGAAATTTTGAATTATCAAAAATAAATGATATTGGTAAACCTTGATTTCTGAAAATATAAACCACCTGGAATTGTATCATTTAGAACTACCACACCTCTTTTGTTTATTATTTTCCCTCTCCTACTAGAGAAACTAAATGACCAGTGGGTCGTCTTGCAGAGTTGGGGCACCCATTTCTTACTAGAGAAACTAAAATAACCTTCGGGTTAGTCTTGCGGAAATGAGGTGAATTGTTATGCCTAAAATAGGCTTTGATATTTATCCGTAAAAAATGTGACGTGAGTTTATGCGCATTGATAGCCCAAGGGTGGCTTTTGGTACTCATATAGTTAGGGGTATCCGCGATGCATGCCTGTATGTGATGTCCCCACTTGGGCATGGATGACGGAGTAGTCCTCATTTATATGAGAGAGGCATACGGGCATGTATGTTCGGCACGGAGGTGGTGCGAATGTGGCATCGTCTAAGTGATCAATCCGTTAAAAAGATGAATCAAATTCAAATAAAAATGAATAAAGTAAGTTTATATTACTTCTAACCATTTTTATGCAGAATGGCAAGTCCACTAATGTTTCTGTAGGTTAGGCTTGCCATAGTCAACTTCTACCAGGTAAGTATAAGTAAATGCAATTTTACTTAATTGGAATGATGACATGATTGCCTCGTTGAGGAACTAAATTCTTGGAATTGTGTTTTCTTGCATCACACCTTTGCCTCGTTGAGGAACTACTTATTGGTGTGATGGTTTGTTGTTTGTGTTTAGCTTGATGTTTATCACGTGCGATTTTATTGATTTTTGGGATGAAGATTTCTCACACCAGCTCTATTGCTGACCCAAGTGAGCTTTTGCTTCTTGGGTACATCCCTTTGGGAATGTAGCCGATTAGCTTTTCAGGTTTAGAGACTTTTGAGCAGCGTTACGGGAGTTCCCCTAGTGGGGCTAGCGACGTCAGTTTTTCCTGGTTAGAGTTTTGTTATAAATTTTAGTTTGTTCCTATTTTCTAAAGTATATTTTTGTTATTGCTGCTAAATGTTTATGTTGTTATTGAATTTCACGTCCCGAGTTTTGGGGCAACGGATAATCCTACGTGGATTTTCGGATTTTCGTTTTTCTCGAAAATCGGGGCTTGACAATTGGTCAATTTTTCTATTGGCTCTAAGTATAAAGATAAAGTGTGGTGTGATATTGTCGCCATGGATGCGTGTCATATTTTATTGGGTAGACCTTGGCAGTTTGATAGAAGTGTTATGTATGATGGACATAAAAATACTTATAGTTTCATGTGGGATGTTACCCGGATTGTACTCATGCCTAGCAAAGAGGTCGCACCTAAACCACCGGCTGGGGAGGGCTCAAATATCTTATCTATGAATAAATTTGTGGGTGAAATGGAAGAGTCTGGGATGGTATTCGTCCTGATAGGAAAGGATGAATAGATTAGCAATGACATTCCGGAGGTTGTGCAACTTCTGATTGAAGAATACCAAGATGTGTTTCCTAGTGACCTACCGCGAGGGTTACCACCTGTCAGGGATCTACAACACCAGATTGACTTGGTACCAGGCTCAAACCTTCATAACCGACCACACTACCGTATGAGCCCAAAAGAGCACGAGGGGCTTCGACGTCAGGTTGAAGAACTTTTGTCCAAGGGCCACATCTGGGAAAGTCTTAGCCCTTGCGCAGTACCCGCACTACTCACGCCAAAAAAAGATGGTAGTTGGCGCATGTGTGTCGTTAGTAGAGCCATAAATAAAATAACAGTCAAATACCGTTTTCCTATTCCTCGGTTGGATGACCTGTTGGATCTGTTATGTGGAGCCAAGGTGTACAGTAAACTTGACCTTAAGAGTGGTTACCACCAGATTCAGATTCGCGTGGGAGACGAGTGGAAAACAGCCTTCAAGACTCGCGAGGGGCTATACGAATGGTTGGTGATGCCTTTCGGTCTTTCTAATGCGCCTAGTACTTTTATGAGGATCATGAACCAAGTGTTGCATCCTTTCATTGGTCGATTTGTGGTCGTTTATTTTGATGATATATTGATCTATAATGTTAATTCCGACTTACATGTTCAGCATCTTCGAGACATTCTTTCAGTTTTACGCAAGGAAATATTGTTTGTTGCAGCCAATTAAGTGTGCGTTCATGACCGATAGGGTATAGTTCCTTGGGTACGTGGTTTTCAAGGATGGCATTTCAATGGATGAGTCAAAGGTTGACGCAGTCAAGCGATGGCTGACACCTTCTAATATGCATGAAGTAAGGAGCTTTCATGGGTTAGCATCTTTCTATCGATGATTCATCCCTTACTTTAGCACCATTATGGCACCCATCACCGATTGTATGAAGGCTGGCAAATTCTCATGGTCTGAGCCAGCAGATGCAGCCTTTTGCTTGATCAAGGATAAGCTAGTTTCATCACTTGTCCTTATTTTGCCTGATTTTTCTCAACCTTTCGAGTTACATTGCGATGCCTCCAAAGTGGGTATTGGCGCGGTCTTAAGTCAGCATGGCAAACCAGTTACCTTTTTCAGTGAAAAGTTACATGGCGCAAAATTAAATTACAACACCTATGATGTAAAATTTTATGCAGTGGTCCAAGCATTGAAACATTGGCGCCATTATTTGATACACAGCGAGTTTGTCTTATATTCTGATCATGATTCATTAAAGCATATTAATAGTCAAGATAAACTCTCCTTTGGACATGGCAAGTGGGCTACATATTTGCAGAAATTTACGTTTGTCCTCAAACACAAGGCTGGCATGCAGAATCGTGTGGTTGATGCTCTTAGTCGTCGGTCTTCTTTACTCACCACTATGCACACCAAAGTATTGGGTTTTGATTCTTTCCGTGAGTTATTGGCCACTGACCCATATTTTGCAACTGTGGTGGATGATGCACTCGCAGGCAACCGTTCCGACTGCGTGGTTTGTGGCGGTTTTCTCTTCAAAGGGAACCAGTTGTGTGTGCCTAACTCTAGCCTCAGGTTGAAGATCATTTAGGAACTACATGGGGAAGGGCATGTTGAGAGAGATAAGACGTATCAACTTGTTTTGAGCTCTTACTTCTGGCCGACCATGCGCAGAGAGGTGTATAAATTTGTGAATGGTTGTCGTATCAGTCATGTTTCTAAAGGCAAAGCAACTAATGCAGGGTTGTACATGCCTTTACCTGTTCCGAGTCAACCATGGACTGATGTTAGCATGGATTTCGTGTTGGGGCTTCCTTGTACCCAACGCGGATTGGATGCTATTTTTGTGGTCGTTGATCGTTTCTCCAAAATGGCACACTTTATTGCTTGCAAGAAAACGACGGATGCAGTGAATGTGGCTCAATTGTATTTTCGGGAGGTTTATCGTCTTCATGGGCTTCCTATGTCTATTGTGTCGGACAGAGACACACGATTTCTTAGTCATTTTTGGCAAAGCTTATGGAGGCTTGCCAGTACCAAGCTCAATTTTAGTAGTGCTTATCATCCACAGACGGACGGTCAAACAAAGGTTGTTAATCGCTCATTAGGTGATATTTTGCGCAGTCTGGTTGGGACTCACTTGAAGACGTGGGATCAGAAGCTCTTTCAAGTTGAATTTTCTTTCAATTGTAGTGTCAACCGGACCACGGGATTTAGTCCTTTTTGTGTGGTTTATGGCTTTAATCCAAGATCACCTCTTGATTTAGCACCTGTGCCAGATTGGAATCGTGTCCATGGTAAAGCTGAGGATTTTATTGAACAACTTCAACACATTCATGAAGATACTCAGAATAATTTAGTGAAGTCTATTGCTAAGTATAAGGTCGCAGCTGATAAGAAGCGACGACTTGTGGACTTTGAAGTTGGGGATTTCGTGTGGGTCGTCTTAACTAAAGACTGATTTTCAGTTTGAGAGTATAGCAAACTTGCTGCACGAAAGATTGGCCCGTTGGATTCTCGAGAAGATAAATTCTAATGCATACCGGTTGAAGCTACCTAGTCACATTCGCACGACTGATGTGTTTAATGTGAAACACCTTATTCCGTACCATGGTGATAACTTTGATAATGAAACTTTGAATTCGAGGGCGACATCTCTTGACCCAGGGGAGAATGATGCAGTGCAACAAAGTGCAATAGATTATTTGGTACGGTATGATCAAATGAAGTCCACACGAAGAGGAAAAACCGAAATAACTAACAATGGCCCAGCAGGGACTTGCCGTTTTTAATCTAGATTCCATCAAATCTTTTATTGGCATCTTTGCTATTTATTGTTTTAGCAGTTCTAGCGAGTCTTTTAATTCCGTTTCTTTTAGAATGTCTTTATTAATAAGTAAAATATTCTTAGAAGTATTTCGGTTAAAATAGGAGTCTGCTATAGTTTAAAAAGTCCTGTTTCGGGTAAGTTTGGTGTTCTTTTCTTTATAAATTGGTGATTGTAATCATAGAAGAGTTAGTTTTTTTGATAATAAGAATTTTTGATCAGTTCTAGAGATTTTCTCTTGCTGCATTTAGTTCCCTATTATTCTTGGTATTCTTCTTGGAGGATCAACACGTCAGTGGAAGGTTGTGTTGGTTGCCTAGCTAAATTCGTCCCTTAAAAGCGTTCCCTACATCAACATCACCATCAATTTGATAGAATGAAATGAAGGCACACTACATTCTGGACTCAGAAAAAATCGGAAGTAATTTGATTACCTTCTCCTTTCCTTAATGTACAGCAATTTTAGCCTTCCTTCTTTCATGTTGTGCTTGAAGCTTTTTAAATAAATTGTTGCCACAGTGAGGACTTCTTTGGATATACTTTTGGAAATTGGGAATATAATATAACCATCTGTGACTATTCTTTGCTTGTTAAAGTAGCGCCTGTGTCCCTGTATTTCAATTTACTTTTGGTGGGGGAGTTGAAAACCAATATTAGTCCCCAGAGCAGCACAATTTCTCAGCTTATTCGACTGTTTAAATTTTCTTTTGCTGGATTCACTGCATTATAATGTGCCTTTTGGATGAAGTTCAATTTGTTATTCTGTCAATTTGATGTCTACACAGCATGTGACAATTTCTCAATTTGTGCAGTGCACCACTTTGGGTTTACGCAATATTATGCATTTTCTTGAACTTTCATGGTAATTTCCCAAGCTTGTCTCAACAAGTTACCGTCAGAAGAAATACTGGGGTGCTGTATCAAATCGTTATTCAGTTTTAGTTGATTGCCAAATTTTGGTTGTATAAAGAAATACATTCTTGGTAACTATTGAAATTTCTATCTGCTAGAATGTGCTTATTTTTCATGGGTTTTATTTGCAGAATGCATTTGAGATGGCAACTTTTATTTGGTCACTGGTAAGATACTATCTTCTGATATAGTAGTATAGATGCACAACAGGAAAAAAAAAAAAAAACATGAAGCCCTTGCAACAATATCTACTATCTAATAATTGAAGAATCTACCACAAGGATAATTTAAGAATTAGCAAAGAACATAATGTTATATGAGGAATCGTGAGAACACTTGTGACAAGAAGCAAGAGATCTGAATGATGCTTACCATCCAATAACTGATTCTTCTTTCTTATTCTAGGCTGTTTCAATTTATAATTCTCCCAAACCAATTTTTTCTTATGTACTGTCGTGGTGGTACCCGCAGAATAACATTTTTACCTCTGAATTTTTACTGGATCATGGATGAACCAATGGTAGGTTGATTAGACTACCTAATGCCCAGTATCTGTATTCTATCATCACAATAACAATAGTAGGTATCATTACTACTGACTGCCAAATTTTGCTGTATCAGTGTTAATTAGAATCGTAACCATCAGAAGGAAGTGATGCTTGATATTTGACTCATGGATCTCACTTGTAAACTTGGGCCTTCCACTGTCTTATAATCTTCTTACTTTTAATGAATGTCACTCTATTGCTTTCAAGTACTTTAACATGTCAAATCCTTCATATGGTTTTTATTTCTTGAGATTGAGGTAATAGTAAAATCATCTGTTTTGGTCTTGAATTCTCAATTCCAGGCTACTATTATGGTGGAGATATTTAGGCATATTTTCGTAAGATGGTCCCATTGTTTCTTAAAATGGGTCCATGGCTGGCCATGATTTGTTATGATCCTATTATCTTTCACTCCCTGGAAGCCCAAGCTGGTTGGTTCTTGGACATTTGGTATAAGGGCCAATCCCGTGTCCAAGGTTCAAGATCTGGGAGGGACGACCTAGTGTCTGATTAAAAGAACTTGGTATCATCTACTGGTCAACGAGTATTTTGTATTTATAGGCAAGTGAAGCCAAAGGATGTGATCAAAAGGACTAATGCTCGCTTTTGTATATATATCCCAAGTTTTTTTTTCACAAAAGCATAAAAGTTTCAATCTTTAAGCATATTGATTATCACACATTCACACCACAAGATCATCAGATCCAAGTTTTTGACAAAGCACGGTTACATCTTTGTCTGTGTTCTTCAATGGTTCTAGAAAAGAAATATAAAATTGATGCACAAAACTTTGTTGTAGTGATAACTGATGTTCACTTGCATATGATCTCCTTTAGATGAGTTGACCTAACTACATCTTTTTGCAACAGTGGGAAATTAAAGGACCTTCTTGTTTCATGGAAAATCATTTGTTATTAGTTATCCGCTTAACATCTGGGTATGCCTTCGTTACTACTACACCTTATAGTTACTTTCGTTTCTAGTCCAGTCACATATTTCAAGAAAGTTTCAATGTAAGCATTTTTTTTGTTGGTAATGATACCCCATCCTTCTTTCTATGTGTATGGCATATGTTCCCAGTATTGTAGTAGTCTTATATAAAGCATCATAATGGGTGGATACATTGGCCTGAAACTCCATTTTGACGGCAATATGTGCAAAGTTATCGTCACTAAAATCAGTGCATTGGGCTCTAAACCACGTCTGTTGCAATTGGATCATATATAGAATGCTAGATTTACTGCTCAGCCTCTTGTCAATCCAATACAAGTTCTTTCAGAAGCAAAACTTCTTCGACAGTTCATCAAGAAGTCACTTCAAGGAAAACCTACAAAAACTCAGCTGATGGAAACCATGTCCAAAATCTGTGCAGAAGACTCAGACGAAAACGAAGCTCCAACAGTTCCTTTCAATGAATTAAGATGATTGCTTTGGCATCTGGACGCCACATGCATGAATCTGACCCTACAAGCATCATTGTTTTTTAAGCCATCATGACTTTTGCCACAATTATCTACAAAAGCATTATTACAAAGGTTCTTTCCACTACAAGTCAATGTCACTTTCAACCACCAAACAAGCATCATTACAAAGCAATCACGTGAATTCACTATTCACGCACTCAAGTCAAAAGTTGAAGTATCTTCAACTATTTCAACCACTACAATCACTTCAAGACCATATTTAAGGAAGACGTTGTTTAAGGATACCTCCATACCCTAGGTTAGACGCATTTGTTTCTACCATCTTAAAAGCTTCAGGACTTGAGATCCCTAGACAATGAAGACTTTTGACTTGGGTTCTGATTTGACGGACTATTTGGGAATGTGCTTCAGTCCATGGGCTTGGGTTAGACTTAAGTCTTGCATACAAGGGCTTAAGTAAAACTCTAAGGTTTTTGTAAAAATCTGCAACATAATTCAAGAAACCTAAAAATCTTTGTAATTGATTTTTGTCTTTGATTTCATCAGGGAATTTATCAGCAAACTCTATGGCTCTAGAGATTGGAGAGTTGTGCAGCTTTCTATGTCAGAAAAGCCGCTGAACTCGAACGAGGATCCCCTCGTCTTGTCATCAATTACAAACCTTTGAACAAAGTTTTACAATAGATTAAATATCCAATACCTACAGAAGAGACTTTATTAAGATATTACACACAGACAGTGATTTAGACAAGACACGTGCTGTGTGTAATCTCTTAATAAGGTATCTTCTGTTAGGTATTGGATACCTAATCCATTAGAGAAGACACGTGCTGTGTGTAATTGATGACAAAACAAGGGGATTCTCGTTCGAGTTCAGCGGCTTTTCTGACATCGAAAGCTGCACAACTCCATGGGGATTTGGAATGTCGAATTAATTGTTTGGAAAACAAACTCTGAATTTCAGATTTGCAAAATTCCATTAATTCTGAATTCATTTGTATAGGACGAGCTTTGGTAGGAATCTTAGATTCATTGAAAGAGGGATCATATGGTAAACGAACCACATGTCGATAGCGATTCCAAAAAGCATTTGGAAGATCGGAACAAAGTTCTGAAGACAATTGTTCCTTGAAATGAACAATTTTGGTTTGTACTTGTGTGTCTTTGAGTTGATCATCGATTCTTCGATAAGCAATCTCATTTTTGAGAGAAAAAAAAACAAATGTTGTTGTTTTTGAGAAATAAAATTGAGAAAACATTTGTCAATTTTTAAAGAATTGATTTCAGCAATTTTACAATGGATTAGGCATCCAATACCTAACAGAAGAGATCTTATTAAGAGATTACACACAGCACGTGTCTTCTCTAAATTTGATCTCAAATCCGGATTCTGGCAAATCCAAATCCATCCCCAAGATCGGTACAAGACAACATTCAATGTTCCTTTTGGTCATTACGAATGGAATGTTATGCCTTTTGGCCTCAAGAATGCACCAAGTGAGTTTCAAAATATCATGAACGATATTTTCACTCATTTTTCCCATTTTACAATTGTGTATATCGATGATATACTAGTCTTCTCTTCCTCCTTGGACGACCATTGGAAACACTTGTATCAATTTTCAAAAATTATCAAAGAAAATGGTTTGGTTCTTTCTCCTACAAAAATTGACATTTTTCAAACAAATGTCAAATTTTAGGTCACAAGATCCATTTTGGGATGATCACTCCAATCTCTAGAGCCATAGAGTTTGCTGATAAATTCCCTGATGAAATCAAAGACAAAAATCAATTACAAAGATTTTTAGGTTCTCTGAACTATGTTGCAGATTTTTACAAAATCTTAGAGTTTTACTTAAGCCCTTGTATGCAAGACTTAAGTCTAACCCAAGCCCATGGATTGAAGTCCATTCTCAAATAGTTCGTCAAGTCATAACACAAGTCAAAAGTCTTCCTTGTCTAGGGATCTCAAGTCCTGAAGCTTTTAAAATTGTAGAAACAGATGCGTCTAATCTAGGGTATGGGGGTATCCTTAAACAACGTCTTCCTGAATCTACACAAATACAATTGGTCTGATACCATTATGGTATTTGGAATTCTGCCCAAATCAATTATTCAACTGTCAAAAAAGAAGTTGTATCAATTGTTTTGTGCATCATGAAATTTCAAGATGATTTGTTTAATCAAAAGATTTTATTACGCGTTGATTGCAAATCTGCTAAAGAAATTTTAACCAAAAATGTTTTAAATCTTGTTTCCAAACAAATTTTTGCCACATGGCAAGGTCTTTTGTCTGCTTTTGATTTTGAAATTGAGTATATAAAAGGAGCAGATAACTCTCTTGCAGATTTCCTGACAGGATAATTCTTACAAAAATGAGTTCGCAATCCTCTTCTTCTTTTCGACCTCAAGCCCCTCCAAAACCTCAATCAAATGCCCAATATGCTATGAAGCCTTCTGCTTCACAGCTCAAAACCCCTCTTTCTTATGCCTTGTCTCTTACAAATCCCTATCAGCCTCTTACAAATGCAGAAGAATCAAGCTCTGCAATGACAAGCTTCCCAAAACCTCAAGTTTCTCCTCCAAATCCTTATTTTACAAAGCCTTGTTTGGATCTGATCACAATGATCGAATCATGTTTTTATTCGCTTACAAATGACACCCATGCAATTGCAAAGAATATCTTCAATACAAATGCCCTTTTTGAGGAATCTGACATCCTCAAAACTCAAGAGTTCTATGAGTTCATCCTGGTCGACACAGATTCAGTGATGATCACTCATCATCGAGATCTTTCTCATCCTGAGAAGATTTCTCATTCCAAATGTCAAATCTTAAAGGTTTTATCTGAGGCCTATTGGAAGCAACATCCCCGCTTCCATAAGAAGTTTTCAGTTAACTACCTCCCAGCTTCTTACAATTATCTGGACTACAAGCAAACTTGGTCCATAGCCTTTTTTGTTTTTTTCTCAAAATTGCTCCCATTCATGGTTTTTCCTTCTTTGTCACAAGTTTTCTCAAAGATATGTTCCTCTCTGGTTCCAACATTCATGGTGGAATCATTTTGGTCCTTTACAAGACATCTTGCCTTCGTTTGTCAATGAAGGATGGCAAGTTTTCAAAAGCAAGTTAATTCCTCCAATTTCGGTACCACAACAGGTACTATATTTTTGGTTTTTTGTCAAATTCCATCTCTCCTAGATATGCTGTTGGGATTACACTGTCCAAGCACTTCCTGGTCCAAGCCAATCAACCCAGCCTCCTCTTTGGATCTGTTGTCGTTACAAAGTCAAGTGTTGGTCATCTTTTGATCACTCCCATGCTACAAAAGAAGCGGTTACAAGATTCTTTTTTAGGAAAAGATCAAGCTCCTGCTCAGCCTCTTGTCAATCCAAAACAAGTTCTTTCAGAAGCAAAACTTCTTTGACAGTTAATCAAGAAGTCACTTCAAGGAAAACCTACAAAAACTAAGCTGATGGAAACCATGTACAAAATCTGTGCAGAAGACTCAGACAAAGACGAAGCTCCAATAGTTCCTTTCAATGAAGATGATTGTTTTGGCATCTGGACGCCACGTGCATGAATCTGACCCTACAAGTATCATTGTGTTTTAAGTCATCATGACTTTTGCCACAATTGTCTACAAAAACATTTTTACAAAGGTTCCTTCCACTACAAGTCAATGTCACTTTCGGCCACCAAACAAGCATCATTACAAAGCAATCACGTGAATTCACTATTCACGCACTCAAGTCAAAAGTTGAAGCATCTTCAACTATTTCAACCACTACAATCACTTCAAGACAAATGCATCTCCTTTTTCACCGCTCCATGATTACAAAGGACAAAATGTCCATCTCTCACCTACTCCACTTAGTCACGAGAAGCTTATCTTCACAATTATTGTAAATTTTTGAAGGCTATAAGAGCCAGTTGTTTTCCCTTAGTTAGATATCAGTTTTTTGATAAAGTCTCTCCCATGTAACCCTGTAACCTTCTCTTTACTTGTATCTCCTAAGTATTTCCTCTGTAATTTCTTATTTTCAATATATAAAGCATGCATTATTGTTTATCTTCTTCTTTTATCAAAACTTTCTAAGATCTGTTCTTCTTGAGCATCTCGTTATACAAGCTGAAACCTTGTATCGGCATCGTTCTCTTGAGCAATTCAAAGAAATGTCTTTTGAAAATATAGTTTTATTTACATTAGTTTATAGTTTTGTATGTATGTTTCTGTTTTTCTATCTTCTATTCTCTCCTGTTATTCATTTTCTATCTTCTTTGTATACATGTTCCTTGCTCTATCTTCATGTTAGTTGTCTTGGGTAGAAATATTTTCGTAAGATGGTCCCATTGTTTCTTAAAATGGGTCCATGGCTGGCCATGATTTGTTATGATCTTAACTGGTTGGTTCTTGAACATTTGGTATAAGGGCCAATCCCGTGTCCAAGGTTCAAGATCTGGGAGGGACGACCTAGTGTCCGATTAAAAGAACTTGGTATCATCTACTGGTCAACGAGTATTTAGTATTTATAGGCAAGTGAAGCCAAAGGATGTGATCAAAAGGACTAATGCTCACTTTTGTATATCCCAAATTTTTCTTCACAAAAGCATAAAAGTTTCTATCTTTAAGCATATTGATTATCACGCATTCACACCACAAGATCATCAGATCCAAGTTTTTGACAAAGCACGGTTACATCTTTGTCTGTGTTCTTCACTGGTTCTAGAAAAGAAATATAAAATTGATGCACAAAACTTTGTTGTAGTGATAACTGATGTTCGCTTGCATATGATCTCCTTTAGATGAGTTGACCACTACACCAAAAGGCTTGTTTAGCTACACGGAGATGGCCACGGCTCTAAACCGTTGGTTTATTTGCCACGGCTAAAAACCATGGTTATAATGGCCAACGGCCTAAAACCGTGGCAAAAAAATAAAAACCGTGGCTATAATCACTACACCAAAAGGCTTGCCCACGGCTCGAAACCGTTGGTTTGTTTGCCACGGCCAAAAACCGTGGCTATAATGGCCAAGGGCTTAAAACCGTTGCTATAAAATGAAAATGCACGTGTGTTGCACGTGGATGTGTGGAGAAGTCGAGTCGATTTCTCGCGGGCGAAAAAAATTCCGCGGTTGCGAAAAAAAATTGCGTTCCCGCTCCATCTCCCCCCAACTCTGCACTGATCAACCCTTTGTTTCAAACCCTAACATCACAATTCTCCTGAAAGCACACACTGATCTCCCGAAACCCTAAAATTTTGCGGTTGCGAAAATTTTTTGCGTCCCTCCTCCGGTTCTTGAAGGAGAGTTCGTCGGTGCCTCCAATACTGAGTTTGGTGAGAAGAAGAAGAACACACTGATCTTTCCGTCCCTCCTTCGGTTCAGATCTCCTTCCAGGTAAGATCCTTCTTCTTCTTTAGATCTCTTCTTCTTCTTCTTCAGATCTGTTTCAGATTAAAAAAAAAATTCTTTCAGCAAAGCAGATCTTTCCTCTCCAACCCATTTCAGCAAAACACAGCAGAGATCAAAGCGTGGGATCCCCATTTCTTCAAGTCTTCATCAGGTACCCATCTCTATCTCTCTCTTTAAGTTCATAATCTCCAATTACTGTGTCTTTGCTTATCTGTCAAACAAGGGGGTTCCTTTTAAATTTTCTTACTTTATAAGCAATCAAATATTCAAACTTTATACTTACCCAGATCGTCTTTAGTTTGATTGTGATGATTGCAATGTGGAATGGTGGATTTGTGAACTGATTTCAGTGTCTGTTTGGGGTAGTGGTTTTAGATGTACTTTGTTGAATGTGTAAAATTTAGGTCTTTGGGATGAGTTAGATGAGAAATTGGACTGGAAGTAGTGATGATCATGGATACCCGGTAAAAGGCGTGAATTTACTGAGAAAAGGGTATCCTGGAAAATTTTAATGGGTGTTTCAAATTTCGACAATTTCGTGAAGGTACAATGTACTCTGTAGTAGTGCCAACGGCAGGGGTATTACAATAGTTTCAGATCAGAGTGTGAGAGAGTAGTAGAGGAGAGTGTGAAGAGAAAGAAGAAGTGAAAGAAAGCATTTCGGGCTTTTAGGGCTAGAAACTTGAGAGCCTCCGCAAATTTTATCCCTTTGAAGTCATTTCGGGCTCGGAAGGCGTAATTCAGGTTTGAGGTTTTGATTTCTTTTCTCTTAATCTGGTTTTTCTAGATTTTAGATTGGTTTTAAGAAGATCCCTTTGACTATAATTTACAAAAATGATATTCAATAGTATTTCGACTATTACATTAATCTATGGGCTAAGATTTTTCGACTTGGTTCAAATTGGTTGACACTTGCCTGTATTGTTTGGTGACCCAAAAAATGAAGTTTTAAGTTATTTGTGATCACTTTAGAAGTCACTATTATTGCAACTAGGAAATGCATTTTTTTACATCATGTCTATTTGTTCAGGTGGTTCAGGACACCAATTTGTGAAACAGGGTCAATTTGATAGAAATGGGTAGTACTCGCGGCAATCTCTCCACTAATGATGCCACTACATCTACAAATGATGACAGTGAAGTTAAAAAGACCATAAAGTTCAATGTCCATGGTTTAGCAGTTGGACCTGGTGCTAGAAATTTCAATAAACGCATTGGAAAGCTTGTTGAAACACTTGTGCCCATCAAATTCAAGAGTTGGAACCATGTTACTGACAACTACAAAGAGGATGTGTGGAATGCCCTCAAGGTGAGATTTTACATCATTGATTTTCATAATGTTTTATTTTATTGTCAACTTATATCTCAATGACTTATTTGCAACGTGAATATGACATCCCAAATTATGTGAAAAGGAGTGTGCATTTGAAAATGCCAGAATATTTTAGAAGGTTCAAGGCAGATCTTAGGAAGAACTATTTCGATAAGTATCCTACCATTGAGGAACAAGAGAAGCATGTTCCAAATGGTGTAAGAGAGGAGGATTGGAAGGAGTTTGTTCACTATGAGAGCACCCCTGAAGCGAAGGCAATTAGAGCCCAAAATGCCAAAAACAAAAAGGCTTCAAAATATGTATGGGGGGTGGCCAAAAGAGTGCTGCAGAAGTGGAGTATGAAATGGTAATTGAGTTTCTAGCTACTAGTACAATAATAATCATTTAACTATATAGGCTGAGACTAATCTTTCAAGTATATAGGTTGAGAAGAACCCTAATGAGGAACCAGTCACACGCACTGAAAAATGGATTGTTTGTCACACGGGAAAGGATGGAAAACCCACGCATGGTGCTAAACTATATATGGTATGTGCCCAATGATGTCTTTTATACACAATTCTTAATTTACTTTGTAGTTGTTTGAATATTATTTGTGTCCTGTGTTATTTTATTTTTTCATTCTTTTTAAGGAACAAGTTAAAGCAAAAAAGGACGCCTTGCAAGAATCTTCAACTCAGGGTACCACTGACCTCACTATTGATAATGATCCTCTAAGCCAAGTGTTTGGCCAAGAAGAAAGGGGACGTGTTCGTTGTGTTGGAACCACCGTCTCTAAAAGTAAGTATGATGCCTCACTTCCCGCCCGTTCATTGCTTTTGGATAAAACATTGGAAGTAAAAAAATTGAGCCAAAAATATGATAGATTGGAAGAAAACGTTCAATGGATACGAGAGAGACTTGAAAATGGAACTTACGTGAGACCATCAGCAAGTGAGGGAACACAAGGAGGGACACAAAGAACTGAATATACCCCTTCACCCCGTGCACAATCGACAAGGCAACCAGAAAATCCATTACCTCCATCTCCATTACCACCATCTTCTCAAGGTGTTGCGAGGTTTCCTTCTCCAAGCAATCATGTTCCTTCAGTGTCAAGGACTTACAAAGTTTGTGATTGGCATAAGAATGTCATTGCGATAGCAAAAGAGGTTGTAGATCCTATCCATCGATTCTCTTGCGATTGCCATGAATCATTGAACCCTGCAACAGAGATCAGACTTTCCTTATGCTTCAAATATATGACTGAGGTGAAACTTTACAAGAGTGATCCAAAAGGAGACATGATGGGGGATTTGGACGTTGGTGATTTCTTCGTACGGTGTAAAAATCATGTGGAACTTGATGATTGAAGTTATAACTACCTTGGTAGTTACAACCTTGAACGATATCCTTAGTAGTGATACGTTCATTTTTGTTTTTTGACTTACACACTCCTAGCTGATTTGGTTTTGGTAGTCCCAAATCTGTAATTTTAATTTGGATTTGGTAGTCCCAAATATGTAATCTTAGTAGTGTTGTTTTCTTGTTGAATATATGTATATATATATACTTACCTATGTTTTTTAAATTTATAACAACCCTTTTTTAACTCCGCCAATGTAAAGGTTCTTTTTTACATTGCCGGTCCCAAGCCCGGATAAAGGAGGAGGGATGAGGGTATGTTTACCTTTATCAATTTTTGTGTTAAGTTTCATTATATTTGAAAGTGGAGTTCATAGAGTTCAGGTGCTTTTGATTGATGTCCCCTCTGATTAGGTCTTCAAATTTCTCCATTTCAGGAAGCTAGTGCTGCAAGGTCTTCAAATTTGTAGTGCTTTTTGTTGACTCAAAGTAAATGTTTATCAACACGACAAAGTAAATGTTTATCAACGACGCATAATATTGTGTAATAGGCTAAAAGAGCTGGTTCAAAGTTGAGGAGTCGGATAGTTACAGAGCAATCTGTAACCAAGTGGTGTAAGACAATTGAACAAATGGAAGATCAAGTTTCTGCTGTTCTCGAGGAAGAAAGGTTATTATTGTCTCATAACTGCATTTTCTCTACTTGTGAGTTTTTTTTTTGGTGTTATTTGAAAATAAAAGTTCCATCTGTTTGCAGGGAAGAGAGAGCTCTAAGAAAAGCTGAAATGGAGGCAACAAAGGTTCGTTTTATTATTTTTCAAGGCGCTTCTACTTACACTAATCTTTTGCAAGCTCTTGTTTATGCTCTATTAGTAGTAGTCTGAAAATCACTTAGTTTATGAGGTAGATGTTTTTAGTAAACCAATATCAGATAAACTAGTGTCGTGCTCATTATATTATTATCTTCACTCCTATCTGATCCTCTCATCCACTAGCTTTTACTTCCCTTTCCTTTTTATTTTGGACTTCCTAATATGATAATTTTTCAGGCAAAAAATTTGATTGCGCATAGGGAAGAAATATATTCACGCCCTAAAAGGACGTGGTTTGTTACAGAAAAGGAGAAAAGGCTCATGGCTAACACTGCAAAGGCAAGTTCTGTAAATAGTGGTTGTTGGTGCTTGTATATTGCCCTGGTTCTTATATATATATATATATATATTAAATTTTCCGATGTGCAGGTGGCTATTTTCATCGTTCTGCCTTTTAGTGGCAGGCTTCATCTTGGATTTTTTCGGTGAGGAAGTATCTTCTTTGTTTTTAAGAAAAGAAAAGGATAAAAGCATCTTCTTTATTTGTATACCAATAAAAACATGGATGGAGCTCTAGAGAATCACAACCTCTAGGTTGGATTTGGATTACTCTGGCAATTTTTACATGCTGATTTGTGGCCCAGGTTGCTGTGTGGAGAGCGAATTCTGCAGTCCATTGTGCTGGACAGAGTGCTGAATTTTTGCTGCGTGCTGTTGCTGCTCTGTTACGTGCTGGTTTGTGGTCAGGGTGCTTGTATGCGCAGGTAACAATTTCCTTTCTCATGTGTACTATGCGCTTCCTTGTGAATGGCACCCTCCCGATTTGCTCCTATTGTAACATGAATTGAACAAGCATAACTCCCTTAAAGACACAATGCTTCAGTGGATAAACATGCTTCAGTGGACCACTGCAGACTTGGCCTGTGCGTACACCTAGGCCCGTTGCATCAAAGCTTGCTGCAGATAGACCACTTCTAACTGGCAGGTGACACAGGCTGGATACTTCTTTTCATGTTTGCTTTTATTATGAGCCTACATCCTTCATCTTATAATTTGTTTTTTGCTGACTATTTGTTTTGTGCATCTTTTTCAGAGAGTTCTTGACGCACTCTTCCCCTCAGTTCTTGGAGGTACTTGTGCCATACCTGGAGCTTTTGGGTGTGGAAAAACTGTCATTAGTCAAGCTCTTTCTAAGGTAATTTTTATTGGTTATTGACTTGAAATCTTCTGTGGTCTGGTTCATCATGTTTTCATATTTTTTTTTTTTGTGTTTCTATGCAGTACTCTAACTCTAACTCTTTCTAAGGTAATTATTATGTTTTCATCATGTTTATGTTGGGTGTGGAGAAAGAGGAAATGAAATGGCTGAGGTATGCATTAATCTCTTTTAGGTGGATGTTTATGACGCAGTATACACTCCATACATCCAAGTTGAGTTGAGTTTATGCATCTCTATGTTTTCTCTGTTTTCTTGTGTGTCGTTTTGATGTTAATATGCAAGGTTTTGACATTAACTTGAAGTGTCGTGGACTCGGAGCAGCGAAGTTTGTTTGCAGGGCTGGTCTGCCGAGAATTGGAGCTGCTCTGTCCAGTTTTTTTCGGTGCTACAATACACTGGACAGCACGCTCTGTTTTGACAGAGTGCTCTGTCCTGATGCACTCTGTTGCTTGGTTTTTTTTCTACTGTTAGCGTGATGGTGTGCTGGAATTCAGCAGGGGATCGGTCGTTTAATATGATGCAGAATGCTATTGGGGTGAAGTGAGTATTGACTTTGGATTGCGATGTTTGTTGTGCTTTTTTGATTGTTTTTGCGAGTTTGGTTATGTGTTTTTGATGTTTGATAAAATGACAATGTAGGACACATCTGGATGTGAGGGAGTTGGGGATTCAATTCGGCTGCGTTAGACTAATCCCCTTTGTGAAGAAGGGGTTATTGATGACCCAACTTTCTTGTTCTGTTTAATGCTTTGTTTACAACCTGCAAAGATGAAACTTTCTTGTTAGGTTTAAGGTTCTTCACAACCCACTGTGGGGAGCATGTGTAATATGTAGGTTACCTCATTATCTGTGCAATATATTCATTGATTTTGGAAAAGTCTTTTAAGTACAATTATTTGAAGAACAACCTTACCATGAACTGATATGATTTATCTATTCTTAGCCTTCTCTATAATTGCCCGAACCTTGCACTTTGCAGTGAAGTGAGTGGAGATAGGGAGGTTCAGAGAACTCTTAGCCTTCATTTGGTCAATGGAGCAATTTCATTACATAGACTAAATGACTTTTAGTATTATACTTTGGTACTCCCTGTAAGTTGATAATATGTTGTTAAATTTCAATAACATGCAACTTGAAGTGTACAGAGACCCACCCATAGGCTGTTTGTATGTTGAGCATTATGTTTGTGTTGCTTTTTTTACATTATGCACTGATATCTTAGGAGATAAATGAACTGTAATTTTAATCTCCTTTATCTCCTGGGTAATCACTTATGAAATATTTTTTGGTCTGCATGCATAATTGATCAAAGTGAACTATCAAAGAATAAGTTGATTCATAAGGGGACAAGAAGATTAAAGTCACTAGGAGTAAAACAGTATATGCAGAGTTTATCTTTTGTTGCACATGTTGACTCAGTTCTGTTATTATGGTTTTTTTGCAGGTGATCACAAAAGAATCTCTTTTAGCAGCTCAGGTGAACCCTCACACTCTATTTCATTCCTTTGTTAAGTAGCTTGAGCGTAAGAGTCATCCATCAGCGCAGTCCTCATCTGAGGTAGCTTGTATTATCTACATGGAGGATATTTCCATAGAAGAAGTCACAGAGATGGATTATGTTTCGGTTCAGATATTTATGTTTGACGTTCTTTATAATCAGCGATTTTTTATATTGGAGAACCAGGATCCTAAAAGCATTGTTATGTTTGTATCAGATTGTGAAGCAACTGTGGGCATACATAAGGAAAAACAATCTGCAAGATCCAAGCAATAAGAGAAAGATAATTTGCGATGAGCCCCTGCGCTTGGTGTTAGAGACTGACTGTACAGACATGTTCAAGATGAACAAGCTACTAGCTAAACATATCATACCTCTTGAACCTAAGAGTACGTATGGATTGTGGAAGATGCATTATCCTTCAGTTATATGGATGATTGACACAATTTATGTTTCTTATATGCTTGCAGAGGAGCCTGGTCCAGATTCTAAACGGGCAAAGGTAGAAAAGGTAGAGGTAGAGTCCACTTCTGGGGAGAGGGAGAGGGAGAGGGAGAGGGCGGTGGTCCAATCAGATGTTGGCTCATCCACTATGGTGATATCTGAGGCACTTGCTAGTTTTCTTGAAACTGGGGAGAGGGAGATGGTCTAATCAGATGTTGTTAGACGTGTTTGGGAGTACATAAGGGTTAACCAATTAACTGTGTGTGCTCAGTTTCATAGCTTTATGGTTTCCTTAAAAAAATTTTCTTCTGTTACTAGTCATTTTTCTTGTTTCCTTAATTAACTGTGTGCCCTTCTCTTTTTTGAAGCAGGTTGGACCTGCCCCTGCTCTCATCAAGGCTGAGGTGCCATGGTCAGCTCGAAGGGGAACTCTATCAGACAAAGATCGTGTCTTGAAGACAGTGAAAGGGTAAGCGATAGAGGGTGGGCAAGTTTAGTCCCCTTGATTTTGGATGTTTTATCTTCTTTTTCAGTCACTAAGTTACTTGGTCATATATGTGTGGTGACTTTATAATTTCTCCACTTTTCAGTATATTGAACAAGCTTACCCCAGAGAAATTTGAGCTTCTGAAGGGCCAATTGATTGATTTTGGCATAACAACTCCTGAGATATTAAAGGTTCGGATTTCGGATAACTCTTGTATTACAAATATACGAGATCTTTGGCTTCAAATTGCCAACTAATTAAACTCACAGATCTACTCGCTCTGCAGGGTGTGGTCTCACTGATATTTGATAAGGTTGTCTTAGAGCCCACATTTTGTCCCATGTGTGCCCTTCTCTGTTTGGGTTTTGGGGTGTATCACGGGATTTATTCTTCTCTCTTTGGTATATAATTAAAGAAGCTCAATCACTTGTTTGTTTCTTTGTTTATTATTATGTGCTACTTTGTGTTCTATCTTTATTTTCATTATTTGATCAGTATCTGCTTAATAAATTACAGTATATAATTGGTTTTAAGAAAAATGAAAAAACAACATGAAGGAACATTACAATGGTCCAGTCCAGCATACTCTTTAAGATTATTTATTTCTGACATGACAAGTAGGTTGGAGGAACACCAACCTATATATTTACCAAAATGGAGGGTAATACTCTTATAGTGCTATGTATGTTATTTGATTTATCCCTATTTCTTTTGTTTGATATTCATATATTGCTTTGACTCTATAGTTTAATTATGTTTTAAATTGATTTTTGTTTCACATGTACGTATGAAACTCATTTTTGTTAGTTTAAAGCTGATTTGAACTCTTCATCCAATATTTTTGTTATTGGTTTACTCCCTACTGAATTATATTGATGAGTTCATGCTAAATAGTCGTAGATTGCTATAGTAGTTTGCAATATAAACATATTTAGTATACTACTTTTTGATTGACCTTTTGGAACTATGAAAATCCTATAGATTGGTGTGCTTGAATTGAGGACACAAGAAATCGCACCCTCCATGGAATCTTACGGTTGCAAAGTTGCTTCAGAGGTCATCAAGCTCGTTGTTATCTGAGAGAGTTCAGAAGAGGAATTTCCACGCTGCAGTCATGTAATTTTGATTCTCTTTATTCTCTTTTCAGTATGTTCAAGAGGTTGTGCACCTGATTAGTTTAACCAGATATAATAGCTTAACAATGGCTAACTATATGTTTCAAATCCTTTTTGGAACAAACATCATTCCCACATGCATGCAGTTGTTCGTGGAGAGAGAGCTAGAAAAGAGTATGAAGTCTTATTACAGAGACAGAGAGCTGCCATGGTTATACAAAAGCAGATAAAAAGCAGGGTTGCGCGGAAAATTTTGTAGATGTTCGTGTTGCATCAGTAGTGATACAATCAGGCAAGTTCTTGGCATTCAAGGTTGACCTGGTGCTCATTGCAGGCAATGTGTTGATTGTGGTCAGTTCATGATGCTTGATAATTCATTTTGCAGCTATTCGAGGTTGGCTTGTCAGAAAATGTTCTGGAGATGTTGGCTTGATGACCGCAACCGGCAAAAGGGTAAATTTTTTATATTTTATTTTATTGTTTTTGTATAATTCTTCTATCTAATATACTCACGTATGTTGTTTATACTTGCTGTTGCATTTCTCACGTGCTTCGAACTGGAGTGTGCATTCTAGCCCATTATGGTATAATTGGCAAAGATGCCATTTTACCAACTGTTTTTTCAGCTATTAACATGAAGATGTTATCTTCTACAACTATGGCTCTTTTGACATGAAAAAGTGTTACCTTGAGTTTCTAATATACATAACCATTAACCATACATCTGTACTTGGTATAAAATATATAAAATCCTAACAAGTGATCAAAAGAAGATCTCTTTCATTTACTTTTTCTTTAACCCTTGTCCTTGTATACTCAATGTTGTATTCTTTCATATTGTTTCACATACCAATCGAGCTTTAATTGGCATTCAGGGTTCAGAGACAGATCAGGTCCTAGTGAAGCCATCAGTCCTCGCAGAACTACAGAGGAGAGTCCTCAAAGCAGAGGCTGCTTTAAGAGATAAAGAAGAAGAGAATGATATCCTTCGCCAACGACTCCAGCAGTATGAGAGCCGTTGGTCTGAGTATGAGCAGAAGATGAAGTCCATGGAGGAAGTATGGCAGAAACAGATGCGATCTCTGCAGTCCAGCCTATCCATTGCAAAGAAGAGCCTAGCAACTGACGATGCCGAGAGAAGCTCAGATGCCTCAGTCAATATGACTGAAGTTAGTGAGTACAGCTGGGATGTTGGAAGTAATAACAAGAATAATTTTCAACTGTTTCCTTACGAGCACTTTACTACTTGAAAGTTTTGACAAGGTTATTTTTTATAGGAATATAATATTAGCTGAATTCATGTAATGAAATGTGAGGTGAAGCTAAATTGTATTGCCTGATAGGGTGTAGTGTTTTTTTATATTGAGAGCTTAAAATTGGAAGTCCATTGTTTGCTTAAAACTACAAGTGTTTATATTTTCAGGTCATGGAGATATCTTGGTCTTTGATGTTATAAACGTCGAGTGGTTTGTGGCCGTGGCAGCACCTCCTTCATCTGTTACCACCTACAAAGTAAGGTTTTGTTTTACTACTGGTTTATTTTCTTCGTAATGACAATAATTTTCAATCTGCGAAAACTATTCTATTTAGTCCCTATTGGGTATGGGTAATTGCCAGACATTTTTTTCTTAGATTAAGGGAGTGAATGTTGCATCTCTATGTCATTGTAACTTCATTGTGTTATCATCATTGTTTCCCTTTAAAAGTGTGGCATGGTAGCTTAATAGTAGTGTTGTGTTACAGGGATTTAGCTTAGTTCTTGTGCAGCAAAATGAGAAGGTCTTCCTAGTTGCATTTGGGGGATACAAAAAGGAATCTTCAAATCAGGTTGAGAAGGAAAATGTCACGCCCCGATTTTTGAACAACATAAATAAATAGATTGTCCAAAAACCAAGGCATGACAGGAACACATTAAATGGTACAGTCATAAGGCAGAAAACAACTAATAAGCTTCCTCAATATTCTTTCTCTAAAAATGAGGTCCACAACGAATAAATGATAATTTCAATAATAAATTCCCCAAATAAATATCTGACAAAACTGAGCATTTATATCCAAATCCTACATTTGATTACCTAGGAATAATAATAAAGATCTAAAAAAATAAAACGTGTCGACTCCTCAGCTATTGCCAAAGCTACTATCCTTCCTTACGCTTCAATTAACCCTGGTGGTTCTCTGGGGCTACGCTCATTAAGAACGTACCCAAATTTATAAAACAATACAAAATCTGGGTCAGTATAATCATACTGGTGTGAGCAAACTTACAAATCAAGACAATTAAATATAAAAGGACAAAATGCAAATTTCACCTTAAGGAAGACAGGTAGTTCTCATTCGAGATTCGAATGAGCTGTTAGTTTCTTCCCTCAAGGCTAACCTAGTACAGGTTAAAATAATCTATACACAATTTCATGGCATGCTCAATTCAATGGTTTTATTTAATCATTTATTTTTGTTTTCTAATTCTTGGCTTCTTTTTCACAATCGCACTCTCCTCCTGTGCCGAACACACCTCACCCAAGTGTGTCTCCCTTGCCATCGAAGCCACTCGGAGCGTACATGACCCAAGTGGGGTGCCACCTCGAGTGTCATGTCATCTCACCTGAAGTTCGATCACTGGCAAGTATTCTTCCTAAATCTACACGTACAACTGAACTCACATGGAACGGTGCACCGATATGCAAGCAAGTCTGCATACCCATAATTCTATCACACGTATACAAGCAAGTCTGTATACAAATAATTTCTTTTCTTTTCACATTTTTTTTTCGGAGTTGTGGAAAAAGAACATTTACCAAGTATTTTATTTGAGCCATTTTTTTAAAAAAAAAAATTTTAAACCAATTAACATCACATCAAAGTCCCACTACAAGAACCATATACATAAAACATTACCGTCTCATTTTGAAAACCATACACTATCTATAATTTATTTCGAATAAATAAACTAAATGCATTGAAAACCGTTGGGTGTAATCCATTTGATCAATGTATGACTCCTTTAAACACTTATGATAAAAATAAGGACACTATATGGAAAGATAAGGTCTCATCTTACCTGTTTTGTGAATAAAATAGTTTTGTATTAGACAAAGAAGTACCAAATACTCAAATTAGGAATTGGGTTGTACCTGTCAAAATTGTATTTGATAGTAACAATTATACATTGGAGGAAGAAAAAAGAAACGAGACTTATTATGGGGGAAAGGAGAGCTCTGTTAGGGATTAGACAAAAAGAAAAAAATGCTTTAAGCTAAGTACCTAGTACCCAGTACGTACCTAATACAAAAAGAAAGAAAGAAATACTTTATTACCTATTGCTAGTACCTAGTACCTAATGCTCTACCTTTTGCTAGCTATAGCTAAAATACCTATTTTTAGATGGAGTGCTTTCTATATTACTTGTACTTCCTCTAGAAAAAATATTTTGTGTTCTCATATGTATCCTTATATTCACCACAGGCTTTATTTTTAGATGGAGTGCTTTCTATATTACTTATTCTTGTAGATTCTTTTTTTTTTCTACGGTGAGTTGGTGGCACGAGGCTGTTGTGTCTGATATTTCTCATAGTCACCATTTGTTTACAGGAAAGCAAGATGGGACCCCCACCATCACCACTTTCCTTGTTATAAGAAAACTTTCAACCCTGTGTTTTTCTCAGAATCTTCATATCGTTTTCCACCCAAAGTTGATAAAGTTTAAAAGCAATGATTTACATGCCAAAAACCAAAACATAGTTGACCCTTTTAGGCAATATACCAAAATCAATACGAAGTTCATATTGGAGATGATCCTCATGTTACAAAGTTGGTTCCTCGTTGTGAACCCTCTGGGTGCGTAGAACCATAGTTCTGACAATCAGTAAGCCTAATCAATCATAGCACGAAAAAAACTTAACAAGGATAGAGTTGTACTCACTGATTTTTGCAAGAATCCAAGGTTCCTCTTTCCAAGCGCCTCCCACCCTTTCAACGCAGGTTTTTTTTTTTCTTGTGTGTGTGTGCGAGGAAAAAACTAGGGTTTATCTTTTTAAATAAAAATTTAGGGTTGCATTAGCTAAACACACCCATCCCTTATCTCTTACCCACCACCAGCCTAAACCTAAGTTTGAAATTAAAAATCATAAACTATTATTACTTGTAATTATTATCAATTAATAATTACTACCAATAAATATTATTAACTTCTAAAATAATGCAAATATATTGGTAAGTGAATTGGGCGGGTATTACAATATACACACCTTAAAAAAATATCGTCCCGAGATTCGGTAGGATAAGGATAAGGATTAGGCGAATAATTCTGGGTGCATACGCTTTACTTTGTCCTCCAACTCCCAGGTGACATCGTTCTCCTTTTCACTCCACTGAACTTTGACCAAGTTGACTTTCTTACGTCGTAGTTGCTTCACGTCACGATCAATTATCCTCACCGGCCCAACTGTATAGGTCAAATCCTCATTCAGTTCAATAGTCGTAGGTTGAACAATATGAGTTGGGTCTTTCACACATTTTCTCAGCATCGAGACATGAAAAACATCATGGATCATCGACAAACTGGGCGGCAATGCAAGCTTGTAAGTTAAGAGACCAACACATCCGACAATCTCGAATGGCCCAATATACCGCGGGCTCAACTTCCCTTTCTTGCCAAATCTCATCACACCTCGCATGGGAGACACCTTAAGGAAAACTAAATCACCAACCGCAAACACTACACTCTTGCGCTTTTGATCTGCATAGCTTTTCTGTCTACTCTGAGCAGTTTTTATCCTTCCCCGAATAATCTCAATCTTTCCTGCAGTCTCCCTAACAATCTCTAATCCCAACAATACTGTATCACCTACCTCTGCCCAACAACTAGGAGATCTACAAGGCCTACCATACAAAGCCTCAAAGGGTGCCGTACCAATGCTCGATTGGTAACTATTATTGTACGAGAACTCCACCAACGGTAAGTGATCCTCCCAACTACCACCAAAATCCATGTGCAAGCTCGCAACATATCCTCTAAATTCTGATTTACCCGCTCAGTCTGCCCGTCAGTCTGTGGATGATACGCCGTGCTCATCCACAGACTGACGGGCGATCTGGAAAGAAATGAGCAATCTGTGGGTAGGCGATCTACACTTGAAAAAGGTTCGCGTCCATTGGTTTTTGAGAAGCGCCCAAGTACCGTTGATTCTGTTGCTAGACAAAATCTAGCATCTGTCCTTGAGCACCATGGCTCATGTTTTCCTGTGCGGCTATGGATGAATTTGCTGGGCCGAGACAGACCCTGGAACAGCTGCGAGGAACGACTGCAGGGACAGTCTGTGGTGTCGCGAACAGGGCGAGGCGGTGTTTGCTGGCTGATGGCCTGTTGCTGCGAGGCAAGTTGCGGCCAGACGTCAACATGCTGCCTGGGTACTGCAGGGTGTGCTGCTTAGTGTGGCAGTGCGAGTGTGGGCTGGAGCTGCAGGTGCGAGGACGTGCATTGAGCAGGGAGGTGCTCTCTGTTATGGATTGCTAACTCCATAACAGAGTTGCTAACTCTGTTTTTTTTTTTTTTTTTGGCTTTTCTTTCTGTCTATATGAATATTTTGAATACAAAATGTCCTTGGTATATGGGTTTTGATCAGATTGAAAATTAGCCCATATAGTTCTTTGACAATTGCGAACTGCTAACGATATACTCTATAACTTGAAGAAAATATTCATCTTAGTAAGGACTGATTTTGCTGCAGCAGCAAAAAAAATGTAATTTTTTTTTCGATTATATTAATTTGCAACGGTTTCAAACCCTCGCAAAAACCAGATTTTTTTTTTTGAATTTTGTTTTGACTGGCCACGGCTTAAAACCGTGGTACTTCATGCTTGCCACGGCTTAAAACCGTGGCCATCATATTTGCAACGGCTTAAAACCGTGGTTATTACTTGCCACGGCTTAAAACCGTGACCATCACTTGCCACGGCTGCAAACCGTGGCCATCATGTTAGCAACGGCTTATGGCTAAATGCAGAAAATCATCAAGCGAAAAACCGTTGCTAATATGTGTTGCCACGGTTTTTAGCCGTGAATGATGATTTGGTGACGCCCCAAATGGCCACGCCTCTAAGCCGTGACAATAGCTTACCCCCACGCTCCCAAACCGTTGCGGATGGGCATTTTTGGTGTAGTGGACCTAACTACATCTTTTTGCAACAGTGGGAAATTAAAGGACCTTCCTGTTTCATGGAAAATCATTTGTTATTAGTTATCCGCTTAACATCTGGGTATGCCTTCGTTACTACTACACCCTATAGTTACTTTCGCTTCTAGTCCAGTCACATATTTCAAGAAAGTTTCAATGTAAGCATTTTTTGTTGGTAATGATACCCCATCCTTCTTTCTATGTGTATGTCATATGTTCCTAGTATTGTAGTAGTCGTATATAAAGCATCATAATGGGTGGATACATTGGCCTGAAACTCCATTTTGACGGCAAAATGTGCAAAGTTATCGTCACTAAAATCAGTGCATTGGACTCTAAACCACGTCTGTTGCAACTGGATCATATATAGAATGCTAGGTTTATTTCATTTTCAAGATGATTTCAGGCTTGTATGACACATGTTATTTATTGTGGTTGCAGGGTTATCTTCCAGTTCTGGTGTAGTTCCATTACATTTCCTCTATATGTTATCATCACACAGGTATGAGTTCATTCTTTAAACATAATGTAATCCAGTAATGATTTGCTCCTTATGTAATCTCGCCAATGCTATTGATGTAGATGGGATTGAAGTTCAAGAAAGCCGTGGTTACAGCAGGTGTACGAGAATCACTGTGGGGGTGGTGTAATAGAGCAAAAAATCAAAACAAGGCAGTTCACATGGTGCTTTACTTCTGCATGCAAGATCAGGCAGCCCCACTAATTCTACCGTGGGGCATGACATCCCTACCCTTCAGTGAGACCATATCAACAAGCAATAAATCTTCTTCCAGACTCTTAATGGGCTTATTTCATTTAGAAGATTGAATGCAGCAGAGTGAGATCTGCGAAGAAATCCCAAGAAATAATGATCCACATGGTTCACAGCGAGGAAAAGTAATGAAAAAGAAGAATTGCATCGGAAACTTTTTAGTTGGCACATAACCTTTCACGCTCCAACTTACCTTCCTTTATTCATTTGCACTTAGAAGTCGTTGGATTTTTGTAAAAATGACTCATGAACATGCCTTGATTTCCCTTTTCCATGAGATTTTCTTTTTGATGAGTCTGTAAGAATGAGATAATAGCAAAATGCACAAGTCTGTTTTTTTTTTTTTTTTTTTTTTTTTTACAAATGACAATGATTTGAATATAAAGACTCTTTGGTTTTGACGAAAATCTGCCATGGAAACTAAAGAAAATGATAATAGATTCATAAGAGAGTGGACAAAATTTCTCCACCATGAAGTTGAAAATGATTGTGCATTTTAGAAATTATTTTCTTTGCTCTTTACTCAGAAAACGTTTTTCACAATTTTGTACAAATGGAAGAGGTGATAAACATCATTAGACTGTTTTTCTTTTAAGGACAAGCAACATCATTCTTTAATGGATTAATGGTTTAACGCTCTTCCACCGAATTCCCAAGGACTTTCAAATTTTAGTGTAACAAACAAGTGTGGATGCTCAAAACAAACATAAATTATTTTAAGAATTTGTATTTTTGACACACGCTTAATAAACGAAAAACACCCAATAAAGAAACGAAAAATGACTTTTAGGGCCTAATTTTTTACAAAATAGACAATTTAGATACCATAGTTGATGTAGTGGCTAATTTGTGCCTAATTTTATACATTTATGACTAACAATGACTTTTTTATTAACCCAGGTTAACCCATAAGGTTATATGACATATTTACCTTCTTAAACAAATAGAAAACCTAATTTTATAGTTTTATGACATATTTACCCTCTTCCGCCGAATTCTCAATGACTAATTTTATAGTTTTATGACCAATAAGGAATACAGAAAAAGAAAAAAAACTACGTTAATTGTTATTGAACGACGGTTTTAGTCACTCTTTGTTTTTTACCAACAAGGACTACAAGAAAAAAAAACATACATTAATTATTATTGACTAATTTTAGTTACTCTTTGTTAATTTTATTGATCAACGAGGAAAACAAACTTACGTTAATTGTTATTGAACGACAATTTTAACAAAGACTACAAAATAAAAAATAATTAAAAAAACATTACCTTCTTTACTGACCTGAAAAAGATTATGATTTATAATATAAAATTGTTATTGAACAACAGTTTTAGTTACTCTTTGTTATTGACCAACAAGGACTACAAAAAAAAACTTACGTTAATTGTTATTGACAAATTTTAGTTACTCTTTGTTAGTTTTATTGATCAACAAGGATCACGAAAAAAAAAAAACCTACGTTAATTGTTATTAAACGACAATTTTAACAAGGACTATAAAAAAAGAAAAAAAATAAGTCTATTAACTGTTTTGAATAAAATTAGGATTTATCATTTGATGCCCATTACTTTCAGATCAGTGAATAAGCTATTTTTATTCGTAGTCATTGTTAAAATTGTCGTTTAATAACAATTAACGTAGTTTTTTATTTTTTTTCTGTAGTCCTTGTTGGTCAATAACAAAGAGTAACTAAAATTGTCATTCAATAACAATTAATGTAGGTTTTTTTTTTTTTTTTTTTTTCTGTAGTCTTTGTTGATCATAAAACTATAAAATTATGTTTTCTATTTGTTTAGGAGGGTAAATATGTCATATAACTTTATGGGTTAACCTGAGTTAATAAAAAAGTCATTGTTAGTTATAAAAGTATAAAATTAGACACAAATTAACCGTTACATCAACTATGGTATCTAAATTGTTTACTTTGTGAAAAAATAGGCCATAAAAGTCATTTTCCAATAAAGAAATATAAGTTCTTTTAATTCTTTGTTCCCATTTCCATATAGCTGAAATTGGGTGCTGAATAAAAATAAAATATTAAAAAAAAGAAAAATATATAAAAATGGAAAAATGAAAAAATTGAAAAGATAGAGGTCACAATGAGCAAAAAATTCTTGAGAAACCTGCTTTATATAAAGCCTGCAACTTGACATGTGTCATGTCTTCAACTTGATTTTTGGGTTCTCAGTTTGCATTCCCAAATTCATGCTATTTACAAGCAAAAATAATATGTGGGTAAAAAGTGATAGGGTGTTTGTGTCTTTTAAAGGAAAAACGCTACTACATTTTTTTTTTACAATTTACCATCCATATTTCATACTTTTTACAATCAAAACCAGTTATTCTCAAATATTGATTAATTATACATAAGTTCTTAAGATAATTTATTTAAAGCTCCATAATTATCTATAAACTATAAATAGTCCCTTACATCTAAACTTTTGGATTTTTAACTAGGGCTGGGCATTTCAGACCAAAAATTCGGACCGAACCGGAAACCAGACCGATCAGATCGGTTTCGGGCCGATCTTTTTTTGCAATTTTGATTTTCGGTCCTATAGCCGGCCCAAACCAAAAATTGCGATTCGATCCTCGGTCTTCTTCCCATAAATCCGCTGGTTAACCGGCCTTGCCAGAATTAAAAAAAACAGAAATTCTAAATGTCGAGGAAATGAGCGAGGAAACCAGCGAGGGAAATGAGGTGGCAGGGTGAAAGCCGTTCATTTCACTCGGGATGCGTGCATTGACTTTTTGCGCGCGCATCTCGAGCGAAATGAACGGCTTCCACCTCGCCACCTCATTTCCCTCGCTCATTTCCTCGCCCACTTCCTCGACATTTAGAAGCTCTCTAAAAAAAAAACTAAAAGCTTTTCCAATTTTTACATATTAAACAAAGTAAAAAATGTCACTTTCATCGATAAACCAGATAAGTTATTTTAATTCAATGTCACTTTCACCGACAAATAATGGTTGACTTCTATCTCTTGCCTTTTCTCCATTTTCCCTAAAAGAATTCACCACATTTTATTATCTCTGACAACACTCTTTGCAACACTATTTGACAGTGACAATACTCTCTTCTCTCTCTTTACCTCATTTCTACGATGCCTGGTATTGTGCCTGGTGGTACCAGACACCGTAAAAGAGTTCCTCTCTTTATCTCTTATTTTCTTCGTCTGCTCTCTCTTCTTCTTTTAATTTTTTTTTTTTCCTTTTTGTAAAAATGGGCTGAAAAACATTATCACATAAGTGACAAACATGTTGGGCTGGAAATTTTGGACTGAACCGAGACTGACCAGGACCGACCCGAATTTTTGGTTAACAAGGGTCAATCAGGCCAGGCTCGGTCCTTAAAATTTTGGGCTTTACAATTTCGGTCCGGTCCTCGGTTTAGGCTAAACACAACCCTATTTTTAACCATCTACATTTCATAGTTTTAATTTTTACAATCAATTTCAGCCTCTTTCAAACATTGATTAATTATAATTAAGTCTCTAACATAATTTATTTAAAGCTTTTTAATTATTTATAAACTATAAATAAACCTTTAAAAATAGTGAGAGTGTAATATTTGATTAATTTGATTTTTCTATTTTATCCTTCGAATTTCACACTTTATCATTAAAAGCATGTTTAACACTAATACAGTAACAGAAGAAAATACAACACATGTATTTTCTATTTTACTTATAAACTTTAGACTTTATAATTAAGAAGTTTGTCAAACGATAATACATTAACCTAAGAAAAAAAATAATTGTAGCGCGAGTGGAGGACATCAAATCCCATAAGATTTTAATATTTACTTATTATTGAATTAAAAAAGAAAAATACACTTCCACGTAAAGCATCCAAACCCTAGTTTATATTTAAAAACCTTTGACCCTTCGAGAAATTTCCAGAGAAAAAGAAACTCCCAAATCAAATCTCCTAAAAACGCTTCTCAGCGAACAACCTCGCGAGCTTCGGAATTCGGATTTCGTTTTGCGAGCGATTTTAGGGCTTCTACGACAAACCCAAACCCAAACCCAAACCCAAGCACGAACAATCAGGTTTCATTTCAATCTATTCTTCTCGATTTGATGCTTTTCTTGAACTGCAATCTATTATCTGTATAGCTATTATCGAATCTCTGTATAATCTGTTTTGCTTTTACAATCGTTGTTCTGTACTGGTGTTGATCTTGATGAACATTTGGGAAACTTTGAACACAAAAATGTTGTTTAAAGTTTTTGATTAAATTCATTGCTTTGAGCGTTTCTTGGATGCTTCCATTTCTTCTACTATAGATGCCCACTTTATTCCCTTTGTGAGTTAGTGCAGACGAGCTCATCTAAAAATCACAAAAAACATTTTTTTTCTTGAATTATTGGACTATTTATTTATTTTATTGAACAGAAGAATAGACATTTGGTTTGCTACATTGAGTAATTGGGCATTGAAAATCACATAAATTTCAATAATGGATGAAATTTTCAAGGTGCACGATGTAGCAACTTTCCCAGTTATATAACTTGGTGTAGGACTAGGATATGCAAAGGCTGTATAAATGAGGTCACCGTATCTTCACTTTTGTATTTTTCATTAGTGGATTAACGATGTAAAAACCTATCAAATAGAAGGAGGGTTTAGTTAGGGATGATGACGTGATGGAAATTTGTTATGTAGTTCATATGGAAAATTAGGTATGTTTGAGTTAGATGTCTAGTCTTAATAAGAGAGAATCTCTGATGAATTTGTTATGCAGTTCATATAGAAAAATGTTTGTTTAGGCTCTAACTAGAACCTCCAACTTATGAAAATCATTGTTCACACGTTGTTAAGATGTTTATATTTGTAATGAAAATTAGAGTTAATGTCTGGATCAAACATTTTACCAAACATACCAGTAGACAATAAACACCATATTTTCAATTTTCAGATTCAGAGATTTATGTTTGAATCAGACGTAAACAAACACTTCCTAAGTCTGTTCGTAAATAAAACCTTTGTTATTGAAGTTTAAGTTAGTGCCTACTTTTGTAAATCCTTGAACATGACTTTTCTTCTTCGCCTTTCTCATCTTCTTTTCAACCCTTTCTTCCTCTCTCCTTCATAACCACCACCAACACCCATCACTCTTGATTCAGCTATTACCACCCTCCACAACCAACACCAAACCCGATTCAGCCACAACCGCCCACCACCACTCTGACCTCGTATAAAGCTAGGTCTACACTTGCAACCACCTCCAGCCGCCACCAACACTCTTCATCCCTTGTGAAGCTAGGTTCTTGCTAGTGAACCAACTCCGGCGACCACAACCACCCCCACACTCTAGATCCGTTGAGTTTTGCAGGCACGTGAGGAGTACATGAAGAGGTACTCAAAAGATGGTCTGTTTTGATTATTTAAGTTTCAGGAATGGGCCGTTTAGATATTGTCTGTTGCTACAATCAAGTGGGTTGAACTTGAATTGGATGGGTAAAATATATTGGCCAAATTGGAAAGTTGGGTGAGCCACCTCTAGTTATTTTTGAGAACCATGATTATTGGCAGTATCCCATTAAGGTGGTTTACAATATAGAAGATCTTGGAGCTTATTAAGGTGGTTTACAATATAGAAGATCTTGGAGCTTAGTAATAGTTCCATGATGGGTTCTAGTGAAGTTAAGATCACCTGAAACAAGAAACAAGTAAAAAAAGATTATTCTGTCTCCATCCCTTCCCTGGAATCATTTATTTCACAAGCTGTCTCCATAACATCGATGGTTGAAATCTGTCGTCACTCAAGCCCGCCCAATCATCTACCATTTTGATATGCACTGACCAGTTTATGATTCCTTCCTGCTGATTAGAAGCTTGGAATCAATTTATCCAGCAACTTCGAGAGTGCTAATCTCCAATGAGAGCTATTT
Organism: Berberis vulgaris; assembly: GCA_963556465.1. Classification (NCBI taxonomy): domain Eukaryota; kingdom Viridiplantae; phylum Streptophyta; class Magnoliopsida; order Ranunculales; family Berberidaceae; genus Berberis; species Berberis vulgaris. Next base: position 73,715,358 of record OY747134.1, read on the forward strand.
GAGAAGCTCCAAAACTCCTAGAAAGCTAATGCTCTTTGTACAATGATTTTACAAAACAAATGAATGCATTCTCCCTTCTATTCTATTGCTATTTATAGTCTGCTGTTTCAGCATATCATTCTGTTTCCAATTCTGTTTCAGCCTTCTATTGTATTCCTCTTTATGGAGTCAGCCATAGCACTTGGTCCTCATCTCAGCCACTTGCATTCTTCAGTAACAACACTTCTTCAGTAATAGCAACAATCAATTATTCATAACCAATAGCACTTCATGTCAGCCACTTGCACTACTTCCCTGTCGCATGTTTCCTCCTAGTATAAGTAAATCGAATAGGGGGCCTATCATTACCCCCGCCCCAATAACGCACCTTGTCCGCAAGGTGGAACGAAGGAAATTGCTGAGCAAGCAAATCAAAATCTTCCCATGTAGCTTCATAAGCAGACAACTCCTGCCACTTTATTAAGACTTCCACTTTGCCTGACTCTCCCTTAACTGCACGTCTTACATCTAACAAACTCTCAGGCTGAACTAGCAATTCCACTTCATCAGTTAATTGAGAAGGAAGGGAAGAGATAACAGAACAAGGCCCTTTTGCACGTCTGAGCTGAGACACGTGAAAAACATCATGAATCTGGGAAGAAGAAGGTAATGCTAACCGATATGCAACCGAACCTATTTTAGCCAAAACTTCATAGGGGCCATAAAATCTGGGAGAAACCTTCTGATTGTGATGCTGTACCAGTGACTTCTGTCGATAAGGCCTGATTTTCAGAAAGACTTTGTCTCCTACCTCAAAAACTTCCTCACGCCTAGACTTGTCAGCAAACCATTTCATGCGTTGTTGAGTGCAAATTAAATTCTCCCGTACACTCCAAAATACCATCCCTGGCTGAAAGTATTTGCTCAACGGAAGACACAGCCGTACTCCCTGTATTATAACGCAACAGGGCAGGATGATCTCTACCATATAAAATTTTGAAATGAGTAAAACCCGTGGCCGAATGGTGAGATGTATTATACCAATACTCTGCCCAAGGAAGCCAATTGGACCATAATTTGGGTTTCGCAGATGTAAAGCACCTCAAGTAAGTCTCCAGACAGCGATTTATGACCTCAGACTGACCGTCTGTTTGTGGGTGATAGGTCGTACTGTGTTTCAATTGCGTGCCCTGTACCCGAAACAATTCACTCCAAAAATTGCTAAGAAAGATGCGGTCTCTATCCGAGATGATGGAAATAGGCATACCATGAAGTCTGACAACTTCCTTACAGAATATCGCGGCTACTCCCTTGGCATTGAATGGGTGTTTCAACCCAATAAAATGCGCGTACTTACTGAGTCGATCCACCACCACCAATATCGTGTCAATCATACTCGAAATAGGTAAACCTTCTATAAAATCCATCGCAATCTCATCCCATACCTGTGTAGGAAGAGGAATAGGCTGAAGAAGTCCAGCTGGACTGATGGCCATAGTTTTATTGCGTTGGCACACTTCACATTCACTAACCAACTTTCTGATGGCCGCTTTCATCCCCACCCAGTAAATCTCTTTAGCAATTCTCTGAAATGTTTTAGTCTCTCCTGAATGACCCCCCACAGAAGAAGTGTGGAATTCATGAAAGAGGATGGGAATCAGAGAAGATTTTTGAGATATCACTAACCTGTTCTTATAATGCAGTAAGTCATTGACAAGCGTAAATCCAGGACGACCCGAACCTGTCAATACTGTTTGCTTGATTTCTGCAATTGAAGAATCACCCTCAATTTCCGACTTCAACACTTTCCAATCTCGCCAAGTCGGTATACTGAGTTGAGAACAGGACGGTGGTAGAGAGATTCTGGACAAGGCATCCGCCGCTTTATTCGATGTCCCTACTTTATACTGAATTTCGAACTGATAGCCTAAAAGCTTACTCACCCAGCGTTGGTATTCCGGTCCAATAACCCTTTGCTCCATCAAAAATTTCAAACTTTTCTGAGCCGTACGGATGATGAATTTACGCCCCAACAGATATGCGCGCCCCTTCGTCACTGCCAATACAATCGCCATGAGTTCCCGCTCATATATAGGTTTAAGTCTTGCCCTTGGACCCAACACTTGACTAAAAAATGCTATCGGTCTGTTCAACTGCATCAACACTGCTCCCACGGCAAACCCTGAAGCATCGGTTTCAACAATAAATTCTTCGGAAAAATCCGGCATTGCTAACACTGGGGCCTCCGTCATGATGCGCTTCAACTGTTGGATAGCTAATTCGGCCTCCTCATTCCATGCGAAGCTATCTTTTTTCAATTGTGACGTCAAAGGCCAAGCGACCTGACTATACTCCTTGATGAATTTGCGGTAGTACCCCGTGAGGCCCAAAAATCCCCTTAGTTCCGTAATATTCCTGGGAGAAGGCCAATCCAACATAGCCTGAATTTTCGATTGGTCTACCGAAACCCCATCCTCAGAGATTATGTGTCCCAGATAACACAGCCTCGAGCTGCCAAACTCGCATTTTTTTCGATTTGCATACAAGTGTTGTGCTTGTAATACTCCCAATACAACTTCAAGATGCTGAATGTGCTTCTCGACTCCCTTACTGTACACCAGAATATCATAAAAAAAAACCAATACAAACTTACGTAAATAAGGCCGAAAGATCGAGTTCATTAAAGCTTGAAATGTCGCAGGAGCGTTTGTGAGTCCGAATGGCATCACCAAAAACTCGTAATGACCCTCATGAGTTCTGAAAGCCGTCTTTGGTTCCTCCCCTTCTCTTAATCGGATCTGGTGGTAACCGGACTTGAGGTCTAATTTCGAAAAAATCACCGACCCATGAAGCTCATCTAATAATTCTTCTATAATTGGAATAGGGAATCGATCAGGTACCGTTTGTTTGTTGAGAGATCGGTAATCCACACAGAAACGCCATCCCCCATCCTTCTTCTTGACTAGCAAAACGGGACTTGAGAAATGACTCACTGGGTCTCACAATTCCTGCTTCTAACATCTCATCAATCAGCTTCTCTATCTCATTTTTCTGACTTTGAGGATAGCAATAGGGTCGAACATTCACCGGATTGGAACCTTCCTGCAGTGTAATTGCGTGTTCAAAACCTCTACGGGGAGGCAATCCAGATGGTAATTGAAAGACCTTATGATACTTATGCAACATCTCTGATACTCCTACCGGAATGACTGATCGATCTTTCGACGAAGAGTCATCATGCCCTTGCCCATCCATACTGCCCAACTCAACAAGAAATCCGTGACCTTCTTGTTTCATATCCCTCATCATAGTTTTCAAGGAGACCAAACTTCGACCCAAAGTCGGATTCCCTTTGAGAGTAATGGTATCTGAACCAGCCCTAAAGCGAAGAACTTGATCTTTCCAATTTATAGAAGTCGTCCCCAATGTTTCTAACCACTGTATACCCAAAATCACATCCGAGCTTCCCAGCACCAAAGGAAGAAAATCTTCTAAAATTTCCACTCCTTGCAACATCAGTTGCACCCCTCGACATACACCACTCCCCTGAACTGAATCCCCTGATCCCATTGTGACTCCGTAAACCCCCGTCGCTGTAACAGGTAACGTCACCTTATCGACTAACTTCTGTGAAATGAAGTTATGCGTTGCTCCACTATCAATCAAAACCACCACTGTCTGACCTGCGATTTCGCCTTCAATTTTCATGGTGTTTGGATTAGTCAGCCCCATGACTGAACTGAAAGAAACCTCTATGATTTGATTAATTTCAGCCACCTCTAACTCTTTTGTTTCCTCACCCTGTTGATCATCTTCGTCATCCTCGTCGCTATCAGCCTGTGCAATAAGGACACTCACTTCTTTTCTCTTGCACAAATGACCCGGCGAGAACTTCTCGTCACACTTGAAACATAGTCCCCTCGCTCTCTTTTCCTGGTACTCTGCATCTGAGAATTGGCGAGTTTCCTTCCTATCGCCTCCATGTCTCTCGTTGTCTCTGGAAGAGTTTGAGTAGGGTTGAGATCTGAAACTCTTGTTCGAGAATTCTCTGGAGGGGTTTTGATAGGGTTGACTGAATGAACCGGTTGCAAATGGCTTTGGGCCGTTCGTGAGCCGGTTATTAAAACCTTGAAAGCCCGACCTGACGAAACCCATAACCCTCTGTTTCTCTTCAACCCGTTGGGCAAGGTCCATGGCCCGACCCAATTGCCCCGGATCGAGCATCCTCACCTCCGCCCTAATGGATGGTTTCAATCCATTGATGAATTTGCTGAGGTATACTTCCTCTGTGTCGGTCTCCAATGGCGCAGCCAGAGATACGAAGCCTCGACGGTACTCGGCTACTGAGCCTTCTTGTCTAAGGGCAAGAAATTGTTCGCAAAGTGACCCTTCTTGCATCGATCTGAACTGTTTCAATAACAAACCCTTCAATTCCTCCCAAAAAAAAATTGGCCTTCGTTTACTCTCCCATTGATACCACAGCAAGGCATCACCTTCGAAAGAGATTACCGCGGCCTCCATTTTCCCTTCATTACTGTATCTCTGCAAAGAGAAAAATCTTTCAGCCTTTAAAATCCATCCATCTGGATTCGATCCTTCAAAGGTAGGCATCTCCAACCTTCTAGGTCTCCTATCATATGGGTAACCTTGTGAAGAAGAAACTCCACCTCCTACTCCGTTCAAACTCTGTGCTTCCACATTTGTTGGATGCATTTGATCCTTCTCTGCTGCGGAAACCGGTTTTAGGGTTTTTTGCTGATTTTTCATCATCTTGAGCATTTCTTGAAAATCTCCCCTCAAAGACTCCACTTGTTCTTGAACGTGTTCTTGAACCCTTACTATGCTTTCTTCTATGGCCTCAAACCTTGCCATATTACTTGTCGATGTACTCTTTCCAGCCATCTTTCCTCAAGATCGAGTGCTCTGATACCAATTTGATATGAACTGACCAGTTTATGATTCCTTCCTGCAGATTAGAAGCTTGGAATCAATTTATCCAGCAACTTCGAGAGTGCTAATCTCCAATGAGAGCTATTCAAGAAGCTCCAAAACTCCTAGAAAGCTAATGCTCTCTGTACAATGATTTTACAAAACAAATGAATGCATTCTCCCTTCTATTCTATTGCTATTTATAGTCTGCTGTTTCAGCCTTCTATTGTATTCCTCTTTATGGAGTCAGCCATAGCACTTGGTCCTCATCTCAGCCACTTGCATTCTTCAGTAACAGCACTTCTTCAGTAATAGCAACAATCAGTTATTCATAACCAATAGCACTTCATGTCAGCCACTTGCACTACTTCCCTGTCGCATGTTTCCTCCTAGTGTAAGTAAATCGAATAGGGGGCCTATCACATTTCACTCCATCGTTACACCTACTATCCACATCTGTATTTGACTTGAAGCTCGCCGTCAACAAAACATCCTTCCTTTGATCACTTCTTTTTTAGAGGTTAGGGTTTTAACCTCATTGAAGGGTTCAAACCAGCTGAAGTCCAAAATGGTTCATGTTTTAATTGTTGTTAAGTTGTTGTTTTGAGATGATACTTTATATTGTGATCTTCACATGCATCCATGAAGGCATCAGCTTCTACAAAATGCATGTTTCGTAGTAAGCTTCAGTCCAGGCCAATGCTGTACACCATTTTTTAGATTCTAGTTTGTCTCTCAGTATAGCTTTTTGGAAAATCGGCTTAACCCGATTTGATTTTTGTGTATATGCCCTATGTGTTCAACTTGCTGCCTATTCATTTTTCTTGTTGCCATCACATTGTTTGTTTCAACAGTATGGCAGATGGGAGTTCAGCTGAAACGGCTGGTACGAGTGAAGTTGTGGGTGAAAGTTCAGAATCACTAGTTGAGATCAATGTCAAAACTTTAGATTCACAGATTTATCACTTTCAGGTGGACAAAAATGTAAGTATAACTATTTTTGTTGATTCATGTTAGTGTTTCGAAAGCATACTGATTAAATTAGCCAAAGTTGTTCCTTTCAGAACTGCTTCCTTTGCTAACAAGTTCAGAAAACCTCTTCGAACATGTCTTTCTAAATGCATGTTTTCGAAAATTTGTCATCCATTATGTTAAAAAATAGTTGACCGTCCAATATATTTATAATTTTGTAATGTTTATGAATAAAGCTTTAATTCAAAGTTTGATACACAAATTTGCTAGATTCAATAGTAGTTGCATTTAAATATGTTTTATTCAAATTGGCTTCTACCTTAACTTCCCAAGCCACTTATGTATCAATTTAAAAACTCTGTACCCTGAGATCCTTTCTCTCTTATTTCTTCGCTTTATTCCCCTTTCAACATTGTGATTTCTCCAAAAGGTTATGATCTTTTTTGTCTCTCTGCATCAAGAAAAGTTATGATCTCTCTCTTATGGTTTAAGACCGAGCTGATCATTCGTTGTCCCCCACCCCCACCCCCCCAAAAAAATAAAATAAATAAAGTTATTTCATTCCCACCAAATACAATTAGTCACAGTGACTAACCCTTAATAGTTTTTCTGGAATGCCCATGCCCCCTATAGAATTCATAAACACTTGTTTCTTTTGATCAGTAATCATGATCAGTAATCACGAACGATATACAGTTTTTTTTTTATTATTATTATTATTATTATTATTATTATTATTATTATTATTATTATTATTATTATTATTATTATTATTATTATTATTATTTTCTTGTTTGATCAGCGAAGGTTAGCACATAAGTAGTGTTTCTGATTATCTTCTGCTTCTCGTTGAATCTGCAGATGCCAGTAACATTGTTGAAGGAGAAAGTAGCAAATGCTGCTGGTGTCCCAGTTGAGCAGCAACGATTAATTTTCAGGGGCAAGGTCTTAAAGGATGATCATTTGCTCTCACAATACCGTATCCTTCTTTTCGTACCCGTGATATGTTTCCTATTTAGTGTTTGTGCTAACATAATTGCTCTGATTTCTTGTTGCTAGGTTCTCGATTTGTTCTTAAATATTAAATTGCCCAGCATCCATGTGTGTGTTTACCTTACACCTGTGGCATTTCCTGTTTCCTGCTTTAATAATAATAATAATAATAATAATAATAATAATAATAATAATAATAATAATAATAATAATAATAATAATAATAATAATTAATAATAATAATAATAATAATAATAATAATAATATTATTATTATTATTATTATTATTATTATTATTATTATTAATTATTATTATTATTATTATTAATAATCTGGCTTAAAGTATGTTGAGCTAGAAGTATGTCTGATCTCGTCTCATGAAAGGCTACTAGGCTAGCATCAGCATGTTTAGCATTTATATTCAGCAGGTCAGTGCCATAAATACTTTTGAGTTAGACCTGCTCATTTTTGTGTGTATATCCTGTTAGCCTTTTGTTCCTGCGATTTCCTTCACTATACTTAGATGTGGAAGATGGGCATACATTGCATTTGGTAGCAAGACAGCCAATCCAGTCTCAAACTCCAGCTGAGACCAACAGAAACAATGATAATCGAGGTATATTGATTATTTATTTGGAGTTAGTATTCAGTTTGTGCTGTACATTAACTTCTCCATACTTTATCATAAATGAAAGTGCTGAGAAGTGAGAACCTAATCCCTTTGCGAAAATAGGTTGGAGAGGCATTTTTGTTCATTATTTATTCGGAACATACTCTACTAACATTGATCTTGTTGGTCTATAAAGTTGGCAAATATGTGGTTGCATTATTTATTTATTTATTATTATTTTTATCCCTTAACCCCTCCCACCCAGATGCTGCTGGGTTCTAACCTTGGATCTGTGATTCCATTAGTCATAGGCCTACCGTTGAGCTGGTACCCCGAAACCACTCTACAATAGCAGGCGCTTCTTGAAGAACTATATACACTTTTTATTTAAATTTTATGATATAGTTTCATCACTATGAAGTAAGGTTGCTGGCATGTACTAATCTTTTTGAAACTCCTAGAATCCGATGTTCAGCTGATATAACTGTAAAAGCTAAGTTTTTTGAAGCACTGGCATCATAAGCTGTCATTTTTTTGTTCTTCTTTGGACTAATCTCTTGAGAATTAAATATGTTGATCTTATATTGATTTACTCTATTCTCATTTTTTTTTCAGCAAATGAGGCTAGCTCTGATGCACCAAGGAATAGAATTGGTCAAGTTTCACACAGTGTACTTCTTGGAAGCTTCAATGTTGGGGAACAAGGTGAAGGCATTGGTCCTGATCTTACTCGGGTATGCTCTTTAGCTCATGTGTCGGAGCACATCAATGCATCAGGCAGCTATTTCTTAATGATGTGTATCAGCTTTTGCTGTTGTAATACTTTTGTTTAATTTGTAGATTATTGGGGCAGTTCTAAACTCTATTGGAATTGGTAACCAAATTCCCACTGGTGCAGCTAGCAATATGTCATCTGGCATACCTGTGAGCAAAGCTCTCCCTTCCTTTTTCAGTTTATGTGTTTATGTTTATATCTTGTATGTTCACTTTAGTTTTCATTCAGGTACAACTTGTACTGTACAACCATACGTTCACATTTTCAATAATTTTATGCCAAGTATCTTACCTGTTGATCAACTATATAACCTAATTGCGTATTTCGACTATTCAGGCAAATGCTTCTAGTCAGGCATCCCAAGGTGTTGAAGCAGATGAAGCACGTGGCAATAATAGTGGCAGTAGCCAGGCAAGTCAAGGACAACCTGGACAGGCATTTCCCAATCACCCATTCCTATCTCCGTCTCAGTCTTTGCAGTTCCCTTTGCCAGGGGCAGCAGTGGCTGTTCCTTCTGCACAAGTGGTAGTATTCGAGTTCCCTGTATCCATTCTGCCTCTCGAATCAGAGTTACTGTGTTTATATTGATTACATCTCTGTATTTCAGCCCATTCCTGATGCCTTGCACACACTATCAGTGTTTATAAGCCGCATGGAGCAGGTTCTGTCAGCTCCTGGTAAGGCTTTTCAACTTATACAGTAGCCCTGTGATTTGAGGAAATTGATATTATTTTATTTTGAATGCATTTCTCCTCTGGTTCCATACTGTTCGTCATCTTTGAGATTTATGAGTTTTTAGGGACCCGATATTCACTCATCTGGATCTGTGAAATAAGTATCTGTACAGGCTGACAGTGACTGGAGTGACACGCTGATAAGATGAACATTCATGTTTTGTATAGGGTACCAACCATCTCCTACACCTGCTGGATATCGGCAGACAGAGGACTTGCCATCCAATGATCGGGGTATTCCTACACCGGAAGCACTAAGCATCATTCTTCGACAAGCACAACAACTTCTTAGTGGCCATGCTACAGCTGCACTCTCTGTACATCCTAAATGTCTTTGCTTATGTTTATAATAGTATATTTCTTGAGAGCTTTTTAGTACATCTATTCTCTACAATAAGTGCAATTATGCACATGACATGCAAAATCTGGCAGATCTTCATGGTGAAATATCGTCAAAATTTGATAAATGACAGTGTTTTCAGAAGAAGAAAAAAATCCATTGGACATTCAAAATCTACATTCATTTTGACATCCTAATGTGGTAGCTGACTTGCCGTGATCTCATTGCTCACATTTCTTGATTTTGTAACACTTGAAAAACCGATAAATGTAAGCCAATGAGAGCATGCCACATCAGAATGTCAAAACGAATTTAGATTGTGGGTGTCAGAATAGAACTCATGTTTTAATGAAAAATATACACGTAAGCCCTAGTTTTTGGTAAACATATGCCTTCCGTAGGTACTTTTCACTGAAAACATCCCTTCACCATGGAGTTAGGTTTTGAAATTGTGAATTTTTTTTTTCTCAATGAACAATGCTTTACTGGTGAAGGAACTCCAGATTGTCCTCTCAACCTTTTCTTGGCCTATGGCCTCTAGTTAATGTGTAGACAGTGATCTTGGAAAATCCTTATTTGCCGATGACAGCAGTTGCCTAAAAAGTAACTCAAGTAAACTTGCAGATAATGAAGCACATTGTTGGATGTCTAATCTGTCTTTCGTTCCTGTCATTGTTGGATGTCTAATTATACACTCTTTGTTATATGCTGTGCTATGTAGCACATTGCAGGACGTCTGGAACAAGAAAACAGTTCTAGTGATCCTACAGTCCGGAATCAAATCCAGACTGAATCAGTACAAGTTGGACTAGCAATGCAGCATTTAGGCGCACTTTTTTTGGAGCTTGGCCGCACAATGTTAACACTTCGAATGGGACAGTCACCTGTAGGTTCCTCCTTCACTTTACTTTTTATCATATGATTGATCTGCTTAATTAGCATTTTATTGGGTTCAATTGCAGGCGGAATCTCTGGTGAATGCTGGACATGCTGTATACATATCTCCATCTGGACCAAATCCTATAATGGTTCAGGTTAGCCCACCTTCCCCCCAACACCGCTCACACTAATAATATAATATATTTATGTTGTTCCACCGATAAAAGCGACAAGGAATACAATGGAATTATTCCCAACTGAACTGTCATCGTCACGTTAATTGCTCGATAAGACATAAAGAATTAGCCATTTTTTTGATAGTTATGCTACTTTTTTACAGGGCTCATTCGGAATCATGAGCTCTCTCACTTTTTCTTTTCCTTTTTTTTTTCTGTGAAAATTATCTCATTGTCCAAATAACTCATGGAAACAGTCTCGTAACATCACACCCTAGGTATCATCAAATGCCCTTGCAGTTGTGCTCCACGGAACTCTCTGAAAATGTATGTTTGGATACTATGACAATTAGTCAACAACTGTGCATGCTTCCAATGCTCTGATTTATTTGTTATTGATATTTGTGTGTTTTAGTTTAAAGATGTGTATCTTTAGTTTGTTCATTGTGATATCAGTGATAAGTGATAACTTATCCAATTTCGATTTCCCTTTTTCAAATTATGGGTTGAAGTTTTGCATTTAGAAAATTTGAAGGTAGATAATTTTAAGAAAAGAAGAAATGAAATGCTTTTCATACGTGCATGATGTATGATAGATTTACCTTTTTTTCAGCCTTTATCTCTACAAGCTAGCTCCCTCTTTGGGGGTTCTGTTACTTCTCGTGCAAATTCAGGAATGATGGCTCCTGTTGGTCTAGGAGATCTCTCCAGAAACGTTAATATTCATATACACGCTGGTGAGTTTTATTCTCTAATACTGTAGCTTTAATGCCAGCCGAACCTTACTAGGTCATCAAGGGCCTTCTTTGACCAAGGTGTATCATCAGTTGGTTCTAGGGAAAATACTGGGGATGCTTCTAATCAGGTACTTCCTAATGGAACTCATTCGGGTGATTCAGGTTCGGCGAGGGTACTACCCATGAGAAATGTCATTGCTACAACCGGTTCATCACGTTCGTCGGCAGAAGCAGCCAATCAAGTTCTAAATGCTCTTAACCCCCAGTCAAGAACTGCACAGAGTAATAGAAGCCACGAGGCTCCCACACAAAATGTTGGTGTTGCCGGATCCAGCTCAGTGCAAACCAGTTTAGGTAACTCTGTTACACCCCCACCCTCTGATTCTGCTGACATCCCTACATTTGTGTCTCAGATCAATGCACAGTTGCATAGCCTTGTCAATAATATGCAGGGAGATAATCAGGTTCCACCAGGTAAGAATGGTCACATATTTAAACTAAACCATTCTGTTACGTTTCTTGGCTAAATCCTTTTTGTGGCCAGACCAAGCAGAGAATTCAAATGTTCAGGTTACAGCCACTGGAATTGATATGGATGATAATGTTGGAACTGATAAACCGGAAAAACTGTCAGCTAGTGAAAGCGGACAAACCAGTGGATCGTCAGCTGAGCAGCAGGCAAGTTGCTTTGTGAGAAATCTTCAATAATATATTAGACACACACAAGTATACACCTACCAGTATACTTACATATATAGCTCATTCATGCAACTCATGCATATTCAAGGGGTTAATAATGAAACTGAACTATATTAGTCCTTACCTACAGCAACCTGGATCAAGCCAGTTGAGTAGTGATGGTTTGGCCCCCAACGATGCACCATCAACAAGCTCAAGACAAAGTTCTTTAAGCTCTGCTAATGAAGAAGTAACACTTCCTCGTCAGTCAGAAGATAGTTCTGAGGGTGCTTTGAAAGACGGTCAGAGCCATGATCCAGCTGGGCTCAACAAAGCTGTTCCATTAGGACTTGGACTGGGAGGACTGCAATCAAGGGTGAGTAGCTGATATCTAATTTGAGGTTATTATAGTTATTGGCATCTATCCAGAGGAAGCATCACTTGTCTTTGGTAGCCACGTGTTTGGTTTTTGTGGACTTCCGTTGGCTAGGGTCCAACCTGCCTTTGTCCAACTCTCCTAGCAAATCTTCACTGAATGGTCTACTCAAATTTCACCTGATTCTAGTTTTAATTCAGTCAAGAGAATAATGTTACTTAATAAGGGAAATTAGAACTATGATAACATTTGATTATATAAAATGAACAGAAGTTGTTTCATGCATCACCAAGGAAAGCAGCAGTGAGGATAATCAACCTTGATATTTTAGATACTCGCAAACTACAGCAGCATAGAAAAAATCAAAGCCACACCAAAAAAATCCCAACCAAACATAAAATCGTCATGAAAAGATTGGCCCAATACCATAACTTATATTTTGTAATCTTTAGGATATGAATCAGAAGGCTTAGTCGTTTCTTTTCTTATCAAGTTCATCAATACATTTTGCTTGTCTTGCCCAATAAAATAAAAATAAAATATAAAAACCCTGAAATAGTTGCATCTACACCCTTCCTCATATATTTTTGCTTGTCTTGCCCAATAAAATAAAAAAATAAAAATCCTGAAATAGTTGCGTCAACACCCTTCCCCAAAGCCCAGCATCCACATAGAAATAGACTCCTCCAACACACACCTGCACATACACACAAACCAAAGCATCCCCCCTTACCCCAACTCTGATTCATCTTTAATATGTTCATGTCAATAATGCTGCAAGCCGACAGTCATATTGGTGAGAGGCTGAGAAAAAAATATATTAAAGAACGTTTTGTAAAAATGGAAAATTCCAAAGAGAGGTTCCCTGTGTTCTTTCAAAGTGCATTTGTACCTTTCTATTGTTTCATGATTCATCCTACGTGGAACATTCTACATTTTGGAGTTGAACTAAAATCAGTGTATTTTGCAGAGACAAATTCGGCAAGCAAAGTCCCAAGGGAAAAGTGGTAGTGGAATGAGCAGCAACCTACCTGTCAATGAGAGACAACAATCCATATCTAGTGGTCAGCGAGTTTTGCAATCCCTTGTTTCTCAGGGGTCTGATACAAATACCAGAAATGCAAGTCAGTCTTCAGGGCAACTGCCTTCTGTGTTCAGCCAGGTCATGGAGAGTATGCCAATGGGAGCCCAAGGTACCAATGGTCAGCTTGATGCAGCAAGCATGATGTCCCAAGTTCTCAATAGTCCTGCTTTGAATGGCCTATTGGCAGGTGTGTCAGAGCAAGCAGGCATTGGTTCTCCTGATGGCTTGAGGAGCATGTTGGAACAGTTTACACAGAGCCCCTCCATGAGAAATACACTAAATAGTATTGTGCGACAAATGGATGATCAAGACATTGGAAACTTTCAAGGGATGGGAGGTGGTCAGAGTGGTGGGTTAGATTTATCAAGAATGGTTCAACAAATGATGCCAATTGTTTCCCAAGCTCTAGCCAGTGGATCAACCAATGCCGAACAGTCCTCTGGTTTGCAACCGGCAGATCAGCAACATTTGAATATGAGCAATCTACTTAAAGAGGAAAAGCCAGTTGAAGCAGACTTGCAGGTGTTGTTTTTACTGTTTCTCCTTTCCTTTTAATTAAATTGTTTGTGATTCTTCTGAACTCTGGTAAATATAAGGGTTTTTTTTCTCAGTTTGGCCCCTATTAGTTTATATGCCGATTTGAGTCTGACCCTCATTTTGAAAACTAATACAGTCAGTATAAGTCAACATAATTGACTTGCCCTTGATTGTTTTAATTCCCTGAAACTCCAACCCCTCACTTGGATGGCACATGCAAAGCACATGATAGGTTTAGAAAATCCCAAAAAATGCATGTGATGGTCAGAATTCTTTGACAAACCCTAAGTTATCTAATGGTCTTAAAAACAACAATTTTTTTTTTTAAATAAAATGTATCAAAGAAGATTACTGATCTCGAGGAGATCCGACGGTTTGCCTTCATCATCTTCTTGACCTCCATCATCAAATCATTACCACCCCATATCAAACCCATTTCTCCACTTCATTATTGTTCCCTAAAAATAATTAAATCAATACTAAACATCATCAAATCAGTCTAATGTTCACCATTTTCAACTGTCACTACCCACCGCCACCAAAGCACTACCATCATAAAAACATCACGCCCATCAAACCATTGACTAATGCCCCTCGTTGCTCTTCAAATCTTCAACGACCACACAGTTGACGGGGTGCAAATGGGGATAGAAATGGGTAAAAATATAGAATAGGACGGAGTGTGGTTGGGAAGGGGAGGATGAGTGAAATTATAGTGTACTGGTTGTCTTGTGGAGAGGAGGAAGAGAATTGGTTCGTCATTTTTTTAGCATGCACTTTGCAAATGCTGTCTAAGTGTAAGTAAAGGACATTTTGGGGCTTTAAGAGAATTTAAACAGTCAAGGACAGTCAACTGACTTGCATTGACAGGTAAAGGCAATGTGAGTTAGACTCCAAAATGAGAGTCAAACTCAAAAAACCCAAAATATAATTATCCGATTTAAAATGTTGCTTCTTATGTGACTTTCATAGGGTTTTTGTGTTTAACGTTGTTCGAGTAAAGCCTGCACTTATATTTCATAGAGGACAGTGTCCGTGGCTTGTGCATACTAGACCGCTTCCTGACTCCTTGGATTTATCTGCTGCTAATTTCTTCTGCAGAGTGATCTCAGGCAAGCAGCTCAAAGGATTGAACGCCATGATCCACCGGGAGATATTTTTCATTCTGTTGTTCAACATGCCAGTGCTCTGTATGGTGGTGGTGGTGGTAGTGGTTCTGAAGATATCATTGAAGAGCTATGCCGTGATGAGGATCTTGCAAATGTAAGTACATCAATAATCACAATTGTTTTGGAGGTAGTGACTTGTGTATGTAGGCGGCTAAGAGCATCTCCAGTAGTCTCCAATAATCACGGCTCTTTTATTCTTTTCTTTTTTTTTAATTATTTTGCAGACACTCACCTCTCTCTCTAAAACTTGGACCGAGTCAATGTGCTCCTTTGTCCAAAACATTTTTTTCCTAAATTTTTATTTTTTTGGTTACTGGGGCAACAAAATTTGAGAAACTCTCCTAAAGTATCCCAATTAGGCAAAAATATTAATTAAAAAAATATTTTGGAAGGGTATTTTTGTAGAAGACTACTGGAGATGCTATAACACAGTCTCAATGCAAATTCTGTTCAAACACCTCTAAATGTCAGAAAAATCCGTGTATCTCCACAGTTAATTACAGTTTCCAGAATCCTTTTCTCTATCTCTTTATCCTTTCTCTGATTTTCTCTGTTCTCCACCCTCTTTCCCCTTTCTCCCATTTCGTTTTGTTTTCTCTGACATCTTTCTTTAAAACCAAACAAAGCCTTATTGTACAGTCCTTGTTTTCTTCTTTTCTTTTTTAATGTATTCATTGTGAACATTGAGATCTCTCCTAATACTCTACTGTATTAGAAGCAAGCTCAATTAACCATTTTGGTAAGGTCCAGCACAATTAATTCTAGTGGTTAACTGTATGTACTTATTTTATTCACCACTTTTTTAAGATCCTTTATCATTTTTTTAAACCATGTATTCCGATTCACTCCCACTACACCAAATTGACATTTTTGTAACAATACTTTTGAGGTCTAACAGTCCATCAAACAATTTTACACATTTTCACAAACAAAGTAATTGTATCACCATGAAAAGTATGGTGCTCCATCCAATTGATACTATTCATGGTGATCCAGTTTATTGTATCATTTTTTTGTGTAACTATTTTTCATTTTTTTGACTGAATTTAGTTTTGACTTTAAATTGTTTGGTGGACTATTACAGCTCAAAAGTTATACTGATTTAGGGGTTGTTACAAAAATACCAATTTGGTGTGGTGTCCTAGTTGGGATTTGGTATTTTTAACTCTGGCTTGATTCTCTAGCTCAATATTTAGACTGTTTTCTGGAGCTGTTTCTATCACAACGATTTACCTTTCTGGTTACTTGGTTAAAAACCCTGAAATTATTCTACTTTCCAGGAATACATGGCAATGCTACAGCGTAATGTACGTCAACGTCTTCAAGGGGATTCTGGGTCTGCAGACTAATCCAATTTTGATTCTGGCATTACAAAATGGTTGGTTTGTAATCATTCTGGGTCTGCAGACTAATCCTATTCTGATTCTGGCATTAGAAACTGGTTGGTTTGTAATCATTTAACAGATCAAAGGGTCGTATCATGTGAATTAGATGGTAGTTGTCGTTTTTCGTTTTCTTTTATTACTTGTGACTCAGGCATCTGCGTCCTGGATTTTAGTATTTAACAGGTCATACAAGATGCTTCCTGTGTGGATCAAACATTATTCGAGATATACATAGTATGTGTTACAGTCACAGTTTGAGATACAGTGAATGGCTTTTCTAACAAGTAATAACTATTAACTGTATAGTCTAGGGATACAGCAGCCAAATACTGGCAATTTGGGTTTAAGAGCAAGGCTAGTGACCTTCTCACAATTGCTGGGTTGATATGGACACTGCGTGATTGACAGTGTGCACCAACCGAAACTGTTCTCAACGTTTTTAACAAGCTGTGCTGGAATGAGTCAGTTTAGGTGGTAACAATCATAATGATTACTCTTCTGCGAGGTAGTGATTTTTCTGGTGCATCAGTTGTGCAAGAAAAGCTACAGAGAAAGTAAGAGAAACTAGAGCATAACCCACTAACAAAGCAATGAGGTATTTTATTCAAGTTCAATCCAACTGCTTGAACAGACTCTGCGTTTACATAGGGGCGGGCATCACATCCCGCGATCTCGTCTCGTTCTGATTTTTTCGGGTTTTAATGGGATTGAATAATTTCATTTCGATCTCATCTCGTCCCGATCTAGAATGGGATGAGATGAGATGAAGATTTTCAATCCCGTCAATCCCATCCTGTCCCGAGCTAATTTTTTAATATTTATTATAAATATTATATTTATTTATTTATTTTTATTCATATAAACTTACAGATGACTGACAGAAACTCATGGTGTTTGCAGTGGTAACAGAAATGTTACTTCAAAAAATAAATATTCATTAAGCAAGAGAAAGATAGCAGACTGTTGCTTGGATTTTCAATAAAAGTGGCTTCAATTATTTAACTTCAAAATATTGATAATACCCAGGTGAAGATGAACAATAACAATTAACTGAGTAATACATATTCAGAAGGGAACATTTAGGGGCGGAGCCAAGAATTTGAGATGCCCCGGGCTGTAAAAATAATTGTTTTTAATTACGATATATGTATTGATGGTAAACCATTATGAATATGTTAGAGCATCACCAATAAGTCTGTATTTCTTCTCCAACAAAAAATGAAATGTCATTTTGTCAAGGAACCATGAATTTTATTTTCCACAGTAATGAAATTGTAAAATCAGTTGGGAGACTATCATAGCGACACAATACTCTTAGTGGGTTCCATTTATCATGTCATTTTCTAAAAGTCAGCCCACTCGACTACATTGTTAGGGAATTTAGTGGTTACCCTTATATTTGCATGCCACATCTATATTTAATTATAAGAAAGTTATTTTTCACGCTCTTATATGATGATAATCTTCGTAGCAGTCACAGGCAGCACGCTGATTCGGTCCTGTCCCGAACCCGTTTGGGATGGGATGAGGTTTTTCACATCCCGTTCCGATCCCGTATGAACAGGATGGGTATATCTCGTCCAATCCCGTCCCGTGCCCACCCCTAGTTTACATTCCTGGGACTGCTGTAGCTCTCTACTTTTACTTCTCGAGGATTTTTTTTTTTTCAACCAAATATGTAAAATTTATATATAAATCTAAATTATATTCACATGTTTTACTAAAATTACATAAATCATTTTACTTGATGATCATGTTTAATTCAACGGCTAGAAAAATAAAAATAAATCATGTGTAGATTAAAATTTATATACAAACCTAAATTATATGCTCATGTTTTACTAAAATCACATAAACTAAAAGAATAAATTCAAATGTTATTTTCCTAACCGTTGGATCAAACATGATTTATGTGATTTTAGTAAAAAATTGTGTAAAACACATGTAGGTTAAGTTTGTCTTTTTGAAATAATTGAATGAAATTTGTTAATTAACGTAGTTGAACACGGTCATTGGTGTTAGACTAAAATTAAAAAAAAAAACTAATGGAAGCCAAATAAGAATAGCCATAAACTACTGCAGACCAAATGAAAAATAACCCTAAAATTTAATTTCAGCAAAAAATTTATACACTCATTCATAACTCATTAAAAAAAAGAAGAAAAAGTAATAGGCTGTTCTTCCAGCAAACTGCTAAAGCCCCACTTTGACCCAATGGGTTCTATTGGGTTTGGGTTTGGGTTTAACAAGAGGGAGCTTGCAAAAACAAAACAAAATACACAAGATAGTAAGTTGTAACGCGCGCGCATCTATGGAAGCGAAGAAGGGCGGAGGTGGTGGCGTACGAAACTGCGGTCTCTGCAACCAAAGAAGAGCTGCTCTCAACAGACCCAAAACCTTACAACCAGTAAATTCACTCACTCTTTCTTTCTTTACTGCTCGTTCTTTTCGAATTCAATTTAACGATTTATGCAAATTGTGTTCTCTCAAGGTATGTAGGGAGTGTTTTTACACTGCGTTTGAAGACGAGATCCACCGGGTCATCGTAGACAACCAATTATTCAAGCCTAGTGAACGTATCGCCATTGGTGCCTCTGGTGGCAAAGGTAATCAATCAACATCCCCACTTTTTCCTCTTTAGGATTAATTTTGAGCAAAGTTTTTTTTTTTTTCTTACAAAAGTTGACAAAATTGAAGTTTTTTTTATAATGGAAACTCCTGTAGCTTGAACCACTGTACTAACTATGTTGAAGTTGTCTATAAGTGTAATTGCAACGAATTAATAAGTTGTTGTAGAGATGAGGGTCCAGAATTCAAAACATTTTCGTTTTTTTTTTTTGTGCAGATTCGACGGTTCTTGCGTATGTTTTATCGAAATTGAATACGGAACACAACTATGGGTTGGATCTCTTCCTTTTATCAGTTGATGAAGGTATTACGGGTTATAGGGATGACTCACTCGAAACTGTCAAAAGAAATGAAGTTCAGGTGAGTTGATTTAATGTGAATTTTTCTGTGCTTGATTATGTTACTGTATACCATTTGGATGAATGTTTTTCATGTTGACAAATGATTTGTCTTAGAAAGTCCGTCTTATGGAAACTTGGTAGATTCATCGTTTTGGTCTGACAGCCATACTGTGTTAAGATAGTATAAAAGTTGTTTTAAGAAGAAGGTCTTACATGAATCAATATGAGGGTTACTTGGTTTATACTCAAGGAGATATCCATTATTGACGTGATTTACAACTGGTTTGCTTTGTTTTCAGATGTTTCGTTTGTTGTTTTGGGATTTTCTTGCTATATTGTTGTTGTTCTTGGTGTGTTACTCGCAGACACAACATTGGGAGTTTCTCTTGTTGTTGATTTGGCCGTTGTTCTCGTATTTGTGTCCATGATTTCACATATTGTGTCATGTCTTTGTATTCCATGTCGTATCCATATCAAGGAACCATAGTTGGTGATATCAGAGTTGAAAAGGCAAAGCATAATCCAGATGTACTTGAAAACTAGTTTGTAGAGTGGTTCCTTATGCAATATGTTAGGCATTTTGGCAAAGATAGGATATATTTGAGGAGTAACTTTATTAGAAAGAAAGTTGTATACGAAGTGTTGGTGCTTCTTTGACATTAGGCATCAGCGAGACATAACTCAAAGGACATCTTTTGAACAATTGATGATTACTTGAGAGCGGCTGATCCTGCTGCAAATAAAATCCTCTTTATTGTGGCTAAGAATCCCTTTGTGTAGTTTATTCTCACTTTTGCTAGAATTATACTTTTATATAATATAACAATATAAACGTATATGTCATGTACAACAGCTAAGTGTCTATAAAATCTTCTTCTTAAAAATGTTTTATTCTTCAGCTCTCTCCATCCCCACTGCTTGCGTTGAACCCTAGTTGCTTACGTAGGGAAGTCAAGCCAGCACCTAACTGTTGAACACTTTAATGCAAAGGTTGCAGTGTATATATTGTAGAGATTTAAGGTCATAATGTTATGTGAAGAAAAATTTCTAAAATTTAAAAAGCATTCATGTTTTTGCTACATTATTTGTTGACACTTCATCAAGGTTTTTCCTTTCCATCTAGGTTACAAATCCAATGAAGTAAGCTTCTAGCCCCTAAAGTTATTTCTTTTTACTTTCAGTGGTGATGTGTACCGTTGATTTTCTGTAATTGTGCAACGAAAAATTCATGTTCTGTTGGTGTCACTCAACTCTTCTGCTTTACCAGTTTATGTATTTGAATTTTCATACATTCTATTTTCTGGCAAGTTATTTCTTGTTTTATGCTATTGATTTTGTTTGTTCTATTCCCATGACTGACTCAATCCCATTCAATTTGTTGTAGTATGGGCTGCCACTAAAAGTTGTTTCATACAAGGATTTGTATGGATGGACAATGGACGAAATAGTGAAGATGATAGGACTAAAAAACAACTGCACATTTTGTGGGGTATTTCGTCGTCAGGTATGTGAATTTATTTTATTGATTGCTGGGTTTTTTGTTTTTTGTTTTTTTGACAAGAAGGCATTTTAGTCACTTCTAGATGTGTATAGGACAACAAATAGTATATGAAATTCAGTTTAGAAATGGGTGAGATACCCTGTTAGTACAAAAGAAGAGGTTCATCCCTTTCCTGATGGACTTTATAGAATATGTCTCAAGAATTGCGAGATAAGGTTTTAGTCAGTGAGAGAAATGATAAGTTTGCTGGAGTTATTTTGGGAGGCTAGGATAGACCTTTGAAATACGTGAACGAAGGGAAAAGGCTTAGGGAGAGTGAGAGAAGAATGACAAAATTGTGGGCTATTTTGTATCAAATGGTTGTTCTCTTGGTCAACTTATACTGCTTTTGAAACTGAAGGTGGGGTAAGCAACCTTGAAAGTATGACCAATGTGCTTTGTATGCTTAATGATTCGTTGCGACACTCATTTGTATCGGTACTTCGGTAGTGTATAAACAAGTTTTATTTATTATAAGCTACTAGTTGATCTGTCATAAGTAATTGAAATTCATAACCTAAAATAAAGAGAAATAAAAGAAATTCAGGATGGGTTACTGAACTATCCCTCTTTGGTACAATTACTTTTTCTTCTCATGGGAGGAATTAGTAAAACACACTGTTTTTCATGACTAATTTTGAGGCATCTTGAGGCCCCCACCTCATTTACTCCCCCTCCTCTCTCTCTCCTGCACCCTTCAAGTAAATAAACACTTGCCTATTTTTTAGTTTTGACTCTTTTGTGATGGACAACTTTTACTTATCAAGAGAAAAGAATTGTAAAGCCAAGATTGATACCTACATGGAGAACATTTTGGATCCACGACATATTTGCATTGTCATGCCTGGGTAGAAATATGGGTACAGAAAGACATTGGATATGAAGATTTGCCAAATTCAAGAATTTTATGACATGGATACCAATACAGGTATCCTAACATTGTCTAATATGTATAATAGAACTAATTTCGCAAAAGCATAAATTAAGAAACTATCAGTGAAGCTAGTTATTTTTCAATTAAAACCCTAACTCATAACTTCCTCAATAAAATTTAACCCAAATAACTGATACAATGTTAGGTCTTAGCCTTATTTATAAGAAAACTGTGCCTAATCCTAGTAGGAAACCATAAATATAGCCAAGTGCTACCTATACCTAACAATATATATATACACACACAGAGATACAGCTAGAGCAATTTATAATTTCTGTTTGTTATAATATGCTGTTTTGTCATTTTTCATTGAAAAATTGGTAAAATGGCCGAAAGTTGTAATATAACTAAGGTAATCTTTGTTAATGAAGGCTCTTGATCGTGGTGCTACACTGCTTAAAGTGGACAAGCTTGCAACTGGACATAATGCTGATGACATTGCCGAAACTGTTATTTTGAACATCTTACGAGGTGACATTGCAAGTTAATGTGTTACCACTATGAACTGTTCTGCCAGTTATTCTGTAAAATAAGCTGATCTAATGCTCTACAATCTTTGTAGATTAGGTAGATGCACTTCTATTGTCACTGGCGAAGATGGGCCGATTCCAAGATGCAAGCCTTTCAAATACACCTATGAGAAAGAGATTGTTATATATCCTTCCTGTTGAAAACACTCATGAGTTGGTTTTGCATCTTTTCTACTCTTGTTTTTCATTATTTTGGTTTTTGTTCGTAAACCTTAACTAGCTACTCACGTATGCATATTTTAAAAGGCTCGACTACTTCTCCACAGAATGTAAGATTTTACATTCCTCTTTTATATGCTACATATTTATTTGTTCTGAAATTTCTAGACTTTGTCATTAATCCTTTTGTTTGTTGAAAAAGTGATCTTCCTGTTGAAAACTCTGGATTATAATAATTTTCCATTGTATAACCTCTTGTTTTAATCGCAGGCATTTATTCACCTAATGCATACCGTGGCTTTGCTCGTACCTTTATTAAAGATCTGGAAAGGATTAGGTGAGTTTTTTTTTGGGTGGGGGTGGGGCACAACTATTACCATTCAGCAGCTTATACGTAATACATCAGAAACACGCCAATACACCTGAACAAACAATAATTAAGATGTGAACAATGACAATCATTATGAAATGTTTTGTTTACATCTTCCTTTTTTTTCTTTTTGGATGGCTTGCTAGTGCAGACCGAAAGCTATTCTTGACATAATCAAGTCAGGTGAAGATTTTAGGATATCAACCACAACAAAAATGCCGGAGCAGGGAAATTGTGAGCGGTGTGGCTATATTTCTAGCCAGGTACATTATTGGCAGCGACTACTCCACACCACCATTGAGTTTTTTTTTGTTTTTTTTGTTTTTTGTTTTTTACTTACTCACACCACCAATAAATATGCATAACTTAACAGAGAAACCCAAACTCAAAAGGAAAAAAATGCAAAACAGGGTAACTTTTGATCCAATTTAAACCCTCAATTGAGATCGATTCTCAAGCACATCAAAACACTAACGTTGTAGTACTATGAGTTATTTAATAAGCACAACTTGAATCACTAGAAAATGTTTTGAAATGAGCAAGTTACGATCATTTTACCAAAGTCGTGCAAATCTATCTTGCAATGAAAACGAGATAGTGTCTCTGACTTTCGGCCAACTTATATGCTCGATCAAAATCGATTCTCAAGCTCATCCAAAGACAAAAATTGTAGTACTCTGAGTTATCTAATAATTACAACTTGAATCACTTGAAAATGTTATAAAATGAGAAGTTATGGTCATTTTGCTAAAGTCGCGCAAATCAGTCTCGCAGTGAAAACGGGATAGTGTTTCTGACTTTTGGCCAACTTATGTGCTCGATCGAGACCGATTCTCAAGTTGATCAAAACACAAATATTGTATTACTCTGAGTTATCTAATAAACACAATTTGAATCATTTGAAAATGTTTTAAAATTAGCAAGTTATGATCATTTTACTAAAGTCGCGCAAATATGTCTCGCAATAAAAACGGGATAGTGTTCCTGACTTTCGGCCAACTTATGTGCTCGATCGAGACCGATTTTCAAGTTGATCAAAACACAAAAGTTGTAGTACTCTGAGTTATCTAATAAACACAACTTGAAAATGTTTTGAAATAAGAAAGTTATGGTCATTTTACTAAAGTCGTGCAAATCTGTTCGAAAAAATTTGCTGAAATTTTCTGTTCGCCCGGAACTCTGTGAGGTTTTGCAAAAACTCGCAGAGTTCCAGGCAAACAAGAAATTTCAGCAAATGTTTTTACTGTTTGCCCAAATCAATGCGAGGTTTTGCAAAATCCTCGCATTATCTCAGGCGAACAATAATTTTTTGTGATTTCTGAAAAATTTTCTGAAGTTTACTTTGTTTTTGTGATTAAAATTTTTTCTGAAGTTTTCATTAGATTACTCTGTTTTTCTGAAATTTTTTGGGGAGGTTGCAATTTGGGGTTCAATTTTTAAGGATTTTGATTTTGAGGGAGAGGAAAGAGATTGGTTTCGATTTTGCAAGAGATTTGAATGTGGGAGAGGGAAGAGATTCGAATGGGAGAGGGAGGAATGAAGTTTCGATTTGAATGGGGAGGGGAAAATGTTGGTTTTTTATTTATATAGGTGGTGTGGGAAAGTATGGTGGTGTGAGAAAGAAAGTAGGTGGTGTGGGAGAGTAGAATGGTGTGAGAAAGAGGAAATGGTAGTGTGGAGTAGTCGCTGCCTACATTATCCAACCTTTTTTTTTTTTTTTTTTCTTCTCATGACTAAGCTTTTCCTTAATTATTTATTTATGTTTAACTAGAGCCAAATGTTCATTTGCTAATAGAATAGCCAAGGCATCTGGACCTGTATCAATGGAATACTGCTTTCCTTGGCTATAATGCACTTTCAACTTGAACACTGCATAAGAGTTGATGCACATGAGGACAGCTGAAGAACCAGTCTCTCACCTTAATGTAAAGTTTGGGGATGGCACCAACAATCCAATCCTAACCTACATTTTGTGGACTATTGGTCCAAATGAAAAAAATGTCAATTTAGAAGAGGGAAATCAATATCTTTTGTAAAGGAAATCCTTCCTGGGTTTCCGACAAGTGTTTCGATCTGGTGATATAACCATATTTCCATTCGCAGTTAGACAATCTGAACGTCAATAGACAATGAGGAAATTGACAGAGAATTGTTGCAGTCTGCAATTTTTGTTACTTACACAAGTTTAAATTCTAAATGATTGTCCTTCTGATGTTGGATTTACATTAACAAAGTTAGTGTCATACATTCAAGATGTTAACTCTGTGCAAGGTTTATTGGCAGCATTAATAAGTTGATTTTACATTCCCCTAAGTAGCTATATAGATTCATACAAGAAAGAATGTACAATCTAATTACTTCTGTCACATTCGATGTACAGAAATGGTGTAAAGCATGTGTTTTGTTGGAGGGATTGAATCGAGGCCTGCCAAAGCTGGGGATTGGACGAACTAGAGGCCTCAATGGCCATATAACAGAAATGGAGGCAACCAATGGAGACAAGAACATTGGTAGCAAACCATGCGGATCCTTGGACTTCTGATGTTGGATGTACATTAATTCACATTGTCAGTTACACTACCCTTAATCTTCACTCTGTTGTTTACAAACTGCCTTATAAAAAGGTACAGCCACATTCTTATTTAATTTCATTGTGGAAGGAATGAAATTATGCAGACCATATATACTATTGCCATCTTCTTGATCTTCGATTGCATTTTGCTTTTGTAATCCAAGTTGTCGGCTTGTATCTGGGAGTGTTGAGGCAACTCCCATAACTTGGAAGAGTTGAATTAGTTTTGTGCTTTGGAGAATGGAGTTCTTTAAATTTTGAACTTTTGAACTTGCTGCAGTTATTTGTTCTTGAGAGTTACATGCAGATGTTTTCTAAATATGCACTTTATGGGTCATAATGTTGTCAGAACAGGTAGAAACTGGATCACTTTTTTATATTCTATGCAAGAGACTCCATAAACCTTTTGCATTATAGACATATAATCTTCACTAGAACAACCTCTGGAATCGTTAGAAACACAATTTGATGGATGAAAGACATCTGCAAATGGGGACTCTTGCTCATGCAGGAGTCTAAAGCCTGCAAGCATTTAACTTCTTGTTTGCTGTTGATATATTTTTCAGTTTTTAACCAGTTACATTTTTCAACAAAAATGAAGTTACTTTCTCTTTGGACTGAAAATTGGAATTGCATTCTACAATGCCCATAACCGGAGAACGACAAATACACAAAGAAGATGCTGAAAATCACGAGCCATGTGATCCTCACCCGTCAAGCCTACTGATCCTGTACCTTCACTTGCCTTGCTCTCTGTCTTTTCTTCAAACGCCTTGATCAATTCAGGATCAACATTCTCCTCAGGTTCCCAAGTAGCTTGAGTGTCAGCTCAAGCCCAAATCGAATGTGATAACCCATGGGCCAGATTTCATCTGATACCAATAGATTTCTCAGGACCAAAGGCTATCAGTCATAAGATCAAGAAGAAAATGGAACATGGGAGAGATACAGATAAACAAGACATACATAATAAAACACCATATGCACAATACAACAATTAAAAGAGACATAGATTTAAAGATCTATTCTTTGTATTGTCCAAGAGAACGCCTTACCCACGTCTTACGGTGGTTTCAGTAGTTCAACCAAGTTCAATACGATGTTTTAAGAATAGGTTTTGTATAGAAAAGAAATCAGAGAGACGTATAAGAAAAAATGCTTATATATTGAAAATAAACTGAAAATAAAATACTACAGAGGAGACTTACTAGTACAGAGAGGCTCTAGAGGAATGTACAAGAGCTGAAGAAGAGAAGACGAAAGCTTACAGAAATAATACCTAAGGGATACAATAAGGATTTGGGGTTCTAAGCGAGTCTGTCTGTCTCTGGGAGACTTGATTCTTATTTATAGAATACAAGAGATAAGAGAGGGGAAGAGATAAGGCTCTTCATTGAGTGGAGGATGAGCTGGATGCTTATCCTTTGTGTGAGTGGAGGAGAACTGTTGAATCATGTTTCGACTGTTCACCTTTTGACTGTCGGCAGGTACTGTTGAAGATGCTTCGACTGTAGCTGCATGCTTTGAACTGTAGCGTCACATGGATGCCTTTGGACTGTAGCTTCACATGGATGCCTTTGGATGAGGAATGATGCTTGTCGGGCTGTCTGGAGACTGTGGCCGAAAGCACTTTTGTTTTACTTGGAGCTGGCAGATGCTGCCTTTGATAATAATGGACATGGGTCCATTACAGATATCTAGGATCGAAGATGTTGTAGCAATCATCTTCATTGAGATCCACTGTTGGATCATCTTCTTCATCTTCTGCTTCATCTGAGCAGATCTGAGACAGGGTCTCCATAAGCTGAGCTCTGATGGGTTTAGCCATAATGTGCTTCATGATTTGCTGTTTCAGAAGCTTGGCACTGGATGGTGATTCTGGCGGAAGGCCAACCTGTAATGGTGATTGGGGTGGTGTAGAAGACACCTTTTTTTTGGAGAAGAAGGACATGACTCCTTCTTTTGTGACTTTCGAATGATCGAATCTTTGCCACCATTTAACTTTGAAACGGCGACAAAACCATTGAGGCTTTGATTTTGAGAGGGTTAGCGAGAAATCAAGTGGAGAACAAACATAGTCCCAACACATGATCCAGGCTAAATTGAATCTAATAAAGAACCAGACAGATAATACCTGTTCGTTTACAGGCACAGGAGGCTGGTACTTTTCTTTGAAGACATTCCAACCTTCTTTGACTGTGGGAGGAAGGATGTCAAGAACTGGACCGAAGGAACTCCACCAGACATGTTGAAACCAGAATGGCAGAGACTTCTGATTGAATTTTTTACAAAATAAAAAGAACCAAGAATGGCCACTTTGATGGGGGCTGACTAAGAATGCTCTAGACCAAGCATTTTTATAGTCAATATAATTGTAAGATGGAGGAGAGTAGTTCTGAGAGAACTTCTTGTGATATCGGGGAACCTGCTTCAGTCAGAATTTTGAAGATCTGACATTTGGAGAAAGTGATTCTGGAATTGGAGTCATCATAATGGTGGGTGACTGCAATTGAATCAGAATCAACAAGGATGAATTCATAGAATTATCTGGTTTTTGCAGAATCTGCTTCTTCAAATTGTTGTTCTGAAGAGAACAGATGTTTGGAAATGGCCTGAGGGTCAGGGATCAGAGCATGGAGACATGGTTCAACCATGTAGATGAAGTCTACATTAGACTTATTGACATAAACTAAGGGTGCCTGAGAAGGCTTTGGAAAGCTTGTCATAGACGAGCTTGACTCTTTAACTTGTCCTAGAGGGGTAAACTTCTGGGACAATTGAATTGCGTAAGAAAGAGGGGCTGCAGGCTGAGAAGCAGAAGGCTTCTTAGCATAACTTGCTTTGGTTTGAGGTTTTGCAGGATTAACCTGCTTTGGAGATGAGTTTTGAGAAGAACTCATCTTTGGAGAAACTCACGAGAGAGGAAGTCTGCAAGTGAGTTATCTGCTCCCTTTATATATTTGATTTCGAAATCGAAAGCTGAAATCAAACCTTGCCATCTGGCGAAAATCTGTTTGGAAACAAGATTGAGTACATCTTTAGTTAAAATATCTTTTGCTGATTGGCAATCAACTTGCAATAAAAATCTTTGATTTGTTAAATCATCTTGAAATTTCATGATGCACAATACGATCGCTAAAACTTCTTTTTTGACCGTAGAATAATTCATCTGTGGAGAATTCCAAATACCAGAATGGTATCGGACCAATTGGACAGTAGAAGAGTCAGGAAGACGCTGTTTGAGAATACCACCATACCCAAGGTTAGACACATCAGTTTCTACAATCTTGAAGGCTTGGGGATCTGAAATTCCTAAACAGGGAAGACTCTTAACTTGGGCTTTAGCTTGACGGACTATTTGCGAATGGGCTTCAGTCCATGGGCTTGGGTTTTTCTTAAGACGACTGTATAAGGGCTTAAGTAAAACTCGAAGGCCTTTATAAAAATCTGCAACATAATTTAAAGATCCAAGGAATCTTTGCAATTGGGTTTTATCCCGAATTTCATCAAGAAATTTGTCTGCAAATTCTATTGTTCTGGAAATAGGAGTTACCATTCCATTGAAAATCTTGTGACCTAAAAATCTAACACTTGTTTGAAATAAATTGATTTTGGTAGGAGATAAAACCAATCCATTCTTTTTTATGCAAGATTCAAATTGATATAAGTGTTTCCAGTGTGCTGGAATTGATTCAGAAAAGACAAGTATATCATCGATATACACAATTGTGAATTGAGAAAATTGGGAAAGAATATCATTCATGATATTCTGAAACTCACTAGGAGCATTCTTGAGACCAAAGGGCATTACATTCCATTCGTAATGACCAAAGGGAACATTGAAGGCAGTTTTATACCTATCTTTGGGATGAATCTGGATTTGCCAAAATCTAGACTTGAGATCAAACTTAGAAAATACACAAGCGTTGTGTAATCTCTTTAGAAGATCTCTTTGATGAGGAATTGGATATCTTATCCATTGAAGAACCTGATTTAAAGGTTTATAATTTATGACAAGACGAGGACTTCCTCGTTCAAGTTCTGCTGCTTTTCTGACATAGAAAGCTGCACAACTCCAAGGTGACTTGGATGGTCTAATAAGACGTTTGTCAATTAAACCTTTGATTTCTTCTTTGCAATATTCCATAAGCTCAAGATTCATTTGAATCGGACGAGCTTTTGTGGGAATCTTTCTTTCATCAAACCCTCGTTCATAAGGGAGATGAACGACATGCTGGGATCTGTACCAGAATGCATTTGGAAGGTCGGAACAAAGTTCCTTTTGTAAATGCTTTTGATATTGAATAATTTGAGATTGGAGTTTTGGGTCAAGGATTTGATCCGCAACTCTCTTATATTCAATTTCATGTTTTAAAAAGTTTAATTGCTGTTGTTTGCAAACTAAACGATTTAAAAATGATTTCTTTGTAACTTGATTAAGTTCATAAATTTCTGGTTTAAACAAAAATGGAAATTCAAGTTTTGTTCCTAAATAGGAAGTTTGAATTCCTTGTTTAGACACAGAAAATGGAGAGATTGAATTGATAAAGGGTGTTCCCAATATCATTGTTTGTTCCATATTTCTGACAAGAAGAAAATGTTGCTTAATGCAAATTTTATCCTTACAGATATGGGCATTTGAAAGTTTAAAAAATATTTCCAAACGAGAATTGTCAGTGGTGTACAACTTCTGCGTTGTTTTCTGGAAATATTGTGAAGGAACAATTCCTTCTTTAATGCAATTCATGTCAGCACCTGAATCTATCAAAGCAATGACAGAAATAAGTGTTTGACCTTTGATAAACAAATCAATTGCTACAAACCATTTTTGAATGGTGACTGTATGCGGAATGACTTGTTTCTGATTGAGATTGTTTAAGAAGTCAGCTTCTTTCTGTTTGGAAGATGAAGGTTCTTCTTCATTTTCTGAAAAAGGCTGATAATGATTATCTTGAATTGTTTGTATTTGGAGGTTAACCAAATTTTGATTTTGTTTTAAGAGATGGATCTCTTTTTTGATGTTGTTAACTTCATACTGTAAGTCAGATAAACTAACAGGAGAAGAATTTAACCGTGATTGGTTAAATCGATTGATGATTTCCTTGTGATCATAAAAAGGTGTGATCACATCAGAAGTGGGTTTTGGTTGAGTTATAGAACTCTTTATATGTTGAAGATATTCAGTCTTCAAATTTGGATCATCAATTTTATCTACAAAATCTAGCAATATTTGGGATTGCTTTGATTTAGATAACATATTGACTTTAGGTTTAGATTGAGTTAAATGACAGAGGCAAGCACCGGGTGCGCACTCGTCACATTGATCAGAGGAGGTTGAAGAATCTGATGAATAATTTAGATTTCCAACTTGGAGATCTTCATCAGAGGATTCAGTATCACTGTTAATGAGGGTACTAAGAAACATTTGTTTCATTGGTTTGGGAATGTCCAATGCTTGGACTTTTTGGGCCGTTCTGCAGTTCTTTGCATAATGGCCTGGTCTGCCACACTTGTGGCAATGGGCTTTGAAGTGGCTTTTGGGTCATAAGGTTTGGGCTTATGAGTCCCATGTCTTTTGGGCTTGCTATAATATTTTTCAATATGTTTAGCAGGCTTTGGGCCATAAGGCTTTTTGATTTAAATTGTCGAGCAGGATGGGATCTGTATTTTTGTTTTGAAGAAAGATGGTCGGGGGCCCTAAATTCTTCAAATCCATACTGTTGACAAAAATCTCCTAATTCTTTTGGGCCATGAATATGTTGTTTCTTAAGTTGTCTTCTTAACTTAAGGTCATTGCAGATATTCAAAGCACATTTGTTTATGAAGGCAATTAAATCGCCAAATGTGACCTGGTCGTATTGGATGTCTCCATTATAAAGCTCTTGGAGTTTTCCACGAACAGTTTCAGCAAAGATTTCTGGAAGTCCTGAAATAAACTTTCTTTTCCATAAGGGATTTGCTGCATCACTTTGGTGCATAACACGTTTCATAAATAAATATTTATACCATCTAAAATGACTAAGTGTTGGACACTTATGGGTCATTAGAAGGCCTTTGGATTTACCTTGATATTCATGGGGATTACCAATGAAATGTCTCAGGATTGCTTGGACCAAGGTAGGCACACAATCAGGGATGATTAGGCCTTCTTCAGTTTTCATAGGTAGGCCATCAGGTCCTATTTTAACTGCTTGCATAATTTCTCGTTTTTCAGCAAGAGTTAAATAATTATCCCACCAACCTTTGATGAGCCCTGAAAATCCATTGACGATTAGACCAGCAATTGTGTAATCATCTTTATTTTCAGCTCTATGGGTTGATGCCATCATAACCATTTCTTGAGTGAGTTCAAGAATGGCATCTTCAGATATGTCGTCAATATTCCAAATATAAAGTTCTTTGGAAGAAAATGATCCAAAAGTTTGAAGGTTCCTTTCTTCAAACTGCATATCAGGATGAGAAGGTCTAGGATAAAAATTCCTAGATACTGGCATGGGATTACGCCATTTTGGTTGTTTGGATGCTTTAGTAGCATGCCTAATTGGATTGGCCTGATATGGGATAAAATTTAGTCTATCTAGTTCAGCCATTGGATCAAAACCTTCACTTATATCAGAATCCTGATCAGTTTGACCAAAATTAGATAAGGTGTTGATTGAGAGCCTAGAATCCAATTTTAATGCTTCTAATTTAGCATCAATTTCTCTTAGTAAATTCTTACTGTTTGAAGAAGAAAAAGTGTTTTGAGCAATTGGTTCAGGAATTTGAAAGAAGACATTTGCTTTCTTTTGTTCCTGAATTTTACTCTATTTTTCTTCTGATTGTTTCTTTTTCAATTCATTAGTCACAAGTTGATCTTGGACTAACTTATCACCTAATTCTGATAACAATAAGTTAGTATAATTATTCTGTTGAATAATTCGACTAACATCTTGGCTTTCAGTCATACTGGTTTGGAATGGAGAAGCCACATACTGTTGATCAGATACAGAAAATTCTAAATTTGCCAAGGGAGGCAAGGCTGCTTTGAATGTTTTGTTTGTTGGTGTTTTCCACACCTTTGGTGTTACATTGATTACATGGACCTGAGGAACATGTACATTGAAATACCAATCTAAGAATGGTAGATTTGTTTTTAATGTTTCGCAACATTCATAAAATTTCTTACTAAGTTCTAATATTTCTTTGTCAGATGTTTGAGATTGAAACTTAGTCTTTCTTTCTTGATTTTCTGGAGACATAAAGTCTCTTTTGATTTGTTCTTTGTCTAACACAAAGGGTGTAGACAAACATTGAACTCTTGGCAGAAATTCCATTTCTGACTGAGTTGGGGATTGATTATCCTCAGGAGGTTCAGATGTAACCTGTTCTGGAGGATTATAAATTGGTTGAGGGATCTGAGGATAATTAGGATTAGTCCTAATATTCATCAGATTGAGATGAGGGAGAGGTTCAGGAGTCTGAACTCTCGATTGTAATTGAGTAGGAGCAGTTCTGAATGATGGAGATTCAGATCTACGTCCTGATTGAAACTTTGAAGGATCAAGGTTAGTGATCCTAAGATCATTGAATTTTAATTCAACTGTCCCATCTGGTCTGGACAGGATCCTATCAATTTGACTGGGAGGAATACTTCTGGGGATAGAAGCTCCTTCAATAATCCAGGTTTCTGGAAGTGTGACCTGATCCCATTGTATCGTTCTGGGTACGATAACATTGGTCTTCTGGTCATTGATTTCAAAGAGGATTGTATGTCCTCTTTCATCAGTATGAAGAGCTCGAGGGCTGAGTTGTGTCTTCATAGCTCTATAAGTGATTTTGTAAATTAGTGCTAAAGGTTCAGAACCTTCAGCCATGTCAAACCCACTGGTTTGAATATTGAGAGTCAGTGTCTCTAAGATGTTTGGATCACATAGAGATACTGAGAAGTTGGGGTAACAGTTAAAATAAACTGGACCCATAGAGAGTGAAGACTCTGCAATTCCAAGCAGAGAGTCACAGAACTTGTTGTGCCTGCAGTCGCGAAGAGCAACCAAAGCACAAGTGTCTAGTCCTAACCTGGTTAGAGGTTTTAGGGCTACTTGAATTAATCCTAAGTGAATATATTTATATTTTTCCTTAATTAAGGAATTGATTGTTTGAAAGGATAAAAGCTGTTTTGAATCTAAAGATTTATTGATCGGTATCGTTTGTTCAACAATATTGATTAAATCTTCAGTTTTTGGAGAAAAGATTGACTGGGTGATTTTATAAATCTCTTTTTGGGGGATTACTGGTATTGACCAGTTTTGCAAATCTTGTTCTACTTCTGGAATTCTTCCTTCCATTTTGGTTGAAGAACTCATTGACCTAGAACTATTAGTTCTGGAAAGCCTTGAAAACAAAGACATCGTTTGAAATTGCTTTAGGGTTTGGATAGAACACTGTGCCTGGAACACCTATAGCTGGAACACCTAAGTGGGACCACCTAACCTAGATCACCCTCTGCGCACACCATGGCGACTTACACTGGATCAAAGGCTCTACGGCTGACCAACACTCTACACGGCTTACCAACGCTATCAACGGTTTACCATCGACACCTAGGCTTACAAAGTCATTGGCCAAAAAATGTTGGGTTGAGTTCAGATTAATTGCCCAAGTTGGGGCCTTGATCTAGGTGGTATGAGCACACAATTATACATAGCACTTGTTTTTCATGCTTAAGCTGCCCCTAATCAATTGTGATAAGCGCTCGCCAAAGGTGTACCAGCTGAGTTGGTAGAGGTGTGGCAGATGAAATCACACATCACATGTTCAAACCCGGCCGGCGGCATGGGGTGGGGTTGATTTGCATAAGGGCTTGAGGGTAAAAAAATAAATAAATTATGAGAAGCTAAGTGCATGGTTGATTTGCGTAAGGGTTTGAGTTTTATGACCCATTGGTTACTAATTTTTTTTTTTTGGGTAGGCGAGCATGGTTTTTATAGGATCCAGAACCCATTAAAGATCATAACTAGTCAACACATCATAAACTGATAAAGAAGCCGCAAGCTGGGTTCGAACCCAAGACCAAGTGGTACCATCCGTCAAGCTCCAACCGTTGAGTTGTCATGCCATGCATTGGCCCCATTGGGTACTATTAGTGAACTGTGAACCCTACCATTCCATTTTCTTTTCCTTACGATTGTGAATGCCAGGGGCAACATTTATGTTTTTTCACTAGAGAAACTTGAAACAAATTGAACACAGAAAATATGGAGTTGACAACTTGGCATTCTCCCAACTGCCTATCATCTGGAAACTCTTCTCTGCCATTGAAGATAGGATGATTGGTTATATGTTATGGTTTCGAAATGCCATTAATGAAGTTGTTGAACCTTTCGAGGCTATCTTTAATACATAAACAGTATATCACATTCTCTATGTGCTCCCTTTCCTCTGAACTGTTCCATGTACAGCAATGAAGTGAAGTCCACACACACACTGAAAAGGAAAGGTTGATGCTCTAACAAAAATGGTAACATGCTTGCATTGTATTGTATATATGAAGTAAAGAAATTTGTTGGAAAAGGTCCCATACATATATGACATACCCATAAGCACATGTTATATGTATGATTCTAGACTCAGTCCATTCAAGAACAACTCAGGCAATTTGACTGTGTGTGTAGTTAGTGATGCAAAATCCTGTCATACTAAGAGATGAGATTTAGGGAAGAAATCGATGGTGATCTGATCTGGTTGGGCTGGCAATGGATTGGATCTGGGTCTTAGTTTTGATGAAATACAATACACTAAATTCAATCTAGTAGCTAGAAAGGAAACTAAATCTGATACCACATCCATGATGAGCTTGATCGAATACATTAATCCTTATTGGAAGAGTACATGAATTCTTAAAAAAAAAAAAAAAGGTTCAAGTAGTAGTGTGAACTGTGAAGAGTGAGTGATCCATGTCCATGCACGTCTGCTATTGTTAGGGTTTATAACTTTTGATTTGACTGAGAATTAAATATTTGATGATCCATATTCAATATCATTAATCTGAAACCAGATCTTTTACGAGGTTGATCTAGTACTTTAATCTTTTCTCGAAGAGTAGTCCATTAGTACTCATCAAAGTTAAGTGTAATATCCATGTCCATGCACGACGTCCCCTAGCTTAGCTATAATAAAACCCCCACAGGATGAGATGATTTTGCATGTTATTGCCATGTTAATTAGTTAGACTTTTATTGATCATCACATTCTCACTAATCATTCAATACTTTGACTAACCTAAAAAATTAAACTAGAGACTGACTTACAGAGATGGAGTGTCCCATAAGGTAATTTAAAATGCTTAACCTCACCAAGTTGCCGCGTGAAAGCTCTCCAATTTTTTTTTTTTTTAAATCTTGGATGCAGAATCGAATATGCCATTGCTAATCATTCCCCGCGTTTGAAAATATGGGCACATTATATTATACAAAAGAAGCGCGTTGGGTTATGGCCAATAATCATCTTTTATGTTCGATTGCATGGAGAGGATGGCCAAGGCAGCATGAGTTGGTGGGATTGCAATGGAGACTTTTCAATTTCATCGGCATAAATTATACTTCCAGTTGTCATACGCAGGGACCTTTCACTGATAATATCTGCAATAGAGTCCTATTACTGAAAGTGATTCAATTAGGGTTAGTTTGAATTGAAGTTACATGTACATGTTTTAGTCCAACAATTAACAAACCACCAGCTTGTTTTGGTGTGAAGTGTGATAGATAGCAACCCTTGAAAGAGTTGTGTAGCCATTATTTTTAGTATAATAATAAGGCTTAATTATGCCTAACAGCTATCCAAAAAACGAATTCCATGTTATCCCTTTTTAACGACTAAACCAAAGTGCCTATTACTTTACTTTCGTGTTCTGGGTTCGATTTAAAATTGAGTGGGTTTGGTGAAGGAAGATATAGAATATGTACGTGTAACTATAGATGATGTTTGTAGTTGTGTTTTAAAGAATAAAAAAATTCAAACCTGATCAAAAAATAACTACCAAATCTGACTGCATAGATTTACTATATTTCTAGATGTTTATTGTCTCATTGATATATTTTTAAATTTAAGTTAATTGTATTTTTTTCCCCTATGTAATTGAATTGTGGAGTGACTACGATATTGCAGCTCAATTGTCTATATAATAAAGACAACTCATTAATTGCTACTTAATTATGTGTTTAACACCTCCAATTTCAAAATAGGATCATCAAGATGCAATGTGCCCCTAGCTCCCAATGGATAGTTGCAAAACTTTTACTAAGCAAGAGCGCAGAAAAGATTGGTCTCCATACCCTAAATTCCTTGATGTTTGGCTCTGTTTTTGCAGTGTGAAAAATAATGAGAGCTCCTTGGAAAGTCATTTGGACAGATTGTATAATTACATAGACCATATCTTTGCTTAAAGTCAAATCTTTCTATAATTCTACGCTGCCTTTAAATATTCTGACAACAAAAGAAAAAAAGGAATAAGAATCTGATTTTTAAAATATGCACTTAATTGAATAATGTACTCAAATTTAGAACCATGTGCACCGATTTTGCGAAATCCACGTTTGAAACTAAACATGTTTGATGAAACCCTAAACCAAACCATTTGAAAATATTCTCAAACCAATTCTGAAAGAGAGCTTCTACGGAGCCCGGTCTGAAAACATTGATTTGTACTTGGGAAGGTGGTTTACACGTGATCGGACCACTCTACCTCTCTTTTTATGGGTTTGGAGAAGTTGGAAATGGATAGACTTGGTCCGATCATATACGTATCACCCTTCCAAACACAAATCAGTTTCCATACCAGGCTCTCTAAAATTTCCAATTTTGAAATAATCTTAAGAAAATAAATCAAATGACACCTACCATTCTTAATATTCCAACTATATGATACATCCATGTGAACTTTTTATCTGAAAAATAATAAAAGGCAAAGCATGTGAAAGGAGGAAATTTGTCCAAAACTCTCTTTGAGAAAGTAGGAGGAAATACCAAAAAACTTAGCACATGCTTCCATTCCGTGACTCACGGACCTAATTTCACTTCAAATTTTTAGTGGCGGGGCATACTAATTACATTACTAACCATTGGCTTAAGTTTAATTAGTACATATGATTAATTCACGCACCGTTTTATACTCTTATTATTATACGCATATTAAGGTTGTTTCAAGCGTGTATTAACACCATATTGCTAATCTTTATGAGACCTTCTAGGCGGCGAGGAAACGCGAGGGGTTGTACCGTTTCCACGCCCCTTAGAATTAGGAACCTTTATTTTGTCTCATGCATTGTATAGACGCGATCGTCAAAATGAATTGTGTCAAATATGAAAAGACAGTTTAAATGACTACGATCAATGTTTTAGTTGAAAGCTTAGAAACAAAATTGTTTTTCCAGAATGTTTCCTACATTATTATTAGAAAGAAAGAAAAAAAGTGGTGATATTGTGCAGATATTTTGTCAGATTTTGCAATATAGTCAGATATCTTTCAATGTTGAGATTACAAAAACCCTAACATTTTTTTTTTCATTACAAAATCAGTTATTGCATAATTCCTAAGCATTAATGAGATACAGGAATTATAGGGGGCGAGGGAAAGGGAGAGAGGACCCATCCCCTCGAGATGTGCGGCGTCGCTTATCTCGAGGGGATGTCCTCACTACCTAGAAGGGCTCAATGAGATAAGAGTCGAAGCTAAATTTTATAATATTAATGTCACGATCATAATCATGACCTTTTCCCTCCTGAATAGCTCAAGGTTTTTTAAGAGTCGATTGGTTCATGACAATTAAATGCAGGGTTTTTCACAAAATGAAAATAACACCTTGACTACATACTATTCCACATGAACAATACAATCAAAACCATTTTTAGCAGAATATTTGCATTAGCAGAGATATGAACACACCCCATCCAAACATACAAACATGTTAATGGTTTTATAGACTAGTTGTATAGAAAGCCAAAGATAGATTTGGGCTTCAGTATTTAATTTTTTTTTCTTCTTTTGCAGGTTCAAAGAATAGTATCGAGAATTAGAGAGGGGAGAACGTAGACCCTACTCCTTCCCATTGCCATCACATATTATTCACATGATGACCCAACCGACACTGTTTTAATTTATCTTTTTCCTTCCTCTCTCTCTCATTTATGCTTTTACGCCTCTCTCTACTACACGGTTACTTCCTTCCTACCTCTCTCCTTCTGTACCGCACTTGACTTGTCACCACTCTCTCTCTACACTCTTCCCTCCCTTCCCTTTAAAAGTCCCTCCACCACCTCCAAAAAGTACCACAACCAGCAAACCACACATACCACCACCTCCCCCTATCCACATCTCTCATTATCTCCTAAAAATGCAGCTTAAACTTGTTAAAACATTTGCAGCATTTCTACTTCTAGTAGTGGCTAATGCTGAAGACCCTTACAAGTTCTTCACTTGGAATGTCACCTATGGTGACATTTATCCCCTTGGAGTCCGCCAACAGGTCTTTAAATCAATTTAGTTTTGATTGAATTAACTCGGCACCAAACTTTCCTTGGCTTTGTTCTAATATATTGTTTTTGTATTTGTTTGGTGTAGGGAATTCTGATCAATGGGCAGTTCCCCGGACCTGACATTCATTCAGTAACCAATGACAACCTCATTATCAACGTCTTCAATAGCTTGCGCGAACCATTCCTCATCTCATGGTGAGCTTTCATCATCAGATCTCTCTATTAATCATGTCTCTCTTATGGTGCTTCATGGTTATCACTGTTCGCCGGATACTGACAATAGAATTTTACCTGGAATTGTGTCTTATGGTGCTTCATGTTTTTTCACTATTCGCCGGATACTGACAATAGAATTTTAGCTGGAATTTTTTTGTGTCTGCATATCATTTTCTGATTGATCCGCTAACAAACACTGTCAAGAATTATTTTGTTAAGACCGCGGATCTTAATTGGTCCAGATTACGCGTTCACGTGAAAGCAATTAAGCTTGGCTAGCTATATTCTTTAAATGTTTTTGTATTATACATCATTCATCAGAAGCTTTTAAATTAGCTGACCGATTTATCTTTTAATCTGCATTACTGTGTGGTTTTTGTTTTTAATTCTTCACAGACACTAGTGCAGTGAGACAATGCAATGTACTTAGTGAAATTTAATCTTGTTTATTTATGTGGAGTTGAAAAAAAATTTAATCTAAAATTATAATAAATACCAAAGAAGAATGTTTTTGTTCATCGAATACTTACTGTCTTTGTTGGGAAATTCTAAATGGCGAGGAAACCAGCGAGGGGGAGGGTGTGACCGTTCATCCCCTTCGAGTTGTGCGTCTGCATTCTCGATATGCGCAACAGCACGAATCTCGAGAGAGATGAGTGGTAAAACCCCTCCCCCTAGCTTGTTTCCTCGACAATAAGAAAGGTTCGTCTTTGTTTTAATATCGAAAGTTGATTAATACGCGTATGTTTTAAGTATACTCGTTAATGGCCCTTTTAATACCACATTTATTCATTATGAAGAGCCTCTGTTTTATTTTTTTGATTCTTTAGTTATATCAAATGAAAACCGCTCACGTCTTAACGAGTGTATTTTACGCAGTAAATACAGATGAGATGTGCTCGTGTATGCATGTTAAGATGGGGGGGCTTCAGTAATTTTGATTGCTTTACGGGAAAATGCAAAAGTTGGATAATCAATGGGAGGCGAAGTGTTTTGTTTTTGTTTTATTTTTGGTAAAAGAAATTCAATGTATTTAAAAAAATAATAATTGGTGCAAATAAATGCCCTAGTTGAACTTGCAACTATACAACCACCAACAAGCAAGTAAATACACACATTTGACATAGTGAGCCGCTCTAGTAAATAGCACCCACAAGTGAACCATGTGATGCTAGTTTGCAGTTCATCATGGTGCATTTCGAAGTCATGAGCATTTGTTGACTTCACCTCCATTATTGAATGATTGTGGATAGGTCATGGGTGTTATGTGTTCACTCACCACCATTTATAATGCAGTGTGACCACCCCATGTGATCAATTTTGTACATTCAACTGTGACTATTAAGATCCAAATAGTATACATAAATAATGTATACATAAATATCGATACTATTAGATTGACTAAAGCTTATTTTAGATTTCATAAATGATGGATTAAGACCCACTGACCCAAGAATGAGCGCAAACATGAACATTAGTGATTGGAGTACGTAATACTTAAGGCACAAGAATCACTCTTGTAAGATTCTATCGGAGGATCCCTTTCCTCTTGGAGGTGCTTTGCCTCTAATGGCAAACATTTATTCTATCAATTGTTTCTCATTTTTCTGGACATAAATTGTAGGGTTGCCATAGTTCCCTAACTCCATTGCGTGCTTTGTACTGATTCTGGTTTTATGTTATATAAAACATAGTTTGATTTTACTGATTCTGGTTTTATGTTATGTAAAACAGGAATGGAATACTGCAGAGGAGAAACTCGTGGCAAGATGGTGTTTACGGGACAACCTGTCCAATACCTCCAGGCAGGAACTTCACTTACACTCTCCAGGTGAAGGACCAGATTGGCAGCTTCTTCTACTATCCCTCTACCGCATTCCACAAGGCTGCAGGCGGTTTCGGAGGAATCAGAATTCTCAGCAGACCCAGAATTCCAGTTCCATTCCCTGACCCTGCTGGAGACTACACCGTTCTCATCGGAGATTGGTACAAGGCTAATCACACGGTAAATATCTATCCATTCTTAGTGTAAGCTGTTAGAACATAAGATAAAATAGTTAGTGGAAATAAGCAAAAGAGAATAAAACATGTTTTTATCAATGAACATCTATAATAGGATGAGAAAGTGTTTGACCCCATAAGGTTGGCTATGGGAACCACCTATCGATTCTTTAATAAAGTCTTCAAAGAAGCCAACTATATCATGTGGTGTTGTCTCCCAATGATCTTTATGTGATTTGTCTGTTTTAGGACAGCTGCATATGTGTTCATGTTGCATTATTGCAATTTGCATCTACTCAATACTTGAGCTAATAACATTGACAAAATGGTCCTTCGTTTTAGGTACATATTTTACATACATTGACAAAAAATTATTGTTCTATTCTTAGACTCTGCGAGCCAAGTTGGACCGTGGTAAAAAGCTACCTCTTCCCGAT
The DNA here is from genome assembly GCA_963556465.1 of Berberis vulgaris. Lineage (NCBI taxonomy): Eukaryota > Viridiplantae > Streptophyta > Magnoliopsida > Ranunculales > Berberidaceae > Berberis > Berberis vulgaris. Next base: position 73,756,951 of record OY747134.1, read on the forward strand.
GGTGTTCTCATCAATGGTCGTGGGCCTAATGGGGTTTCCTATGCAGTGGAACAAGGTACTTACTGTCTAATGTTACTGTTCAATTCCTCAAATGTAGTTAAGAGCTTCAAAGGATTTAATCATAATGTAAATCTCTTGCAGGGAAGACGTACAGATTCAGGATATCGAATGTTGGACTGGAGAATTCACTTAACATTAGATTCCAGGGACATACGATGAAGTTGGTTGAAGTTGAGGGAACCCATACAGTCCAGACCACATACTCCTCGCTTGATGTCCATGTTGGTCAGTCTTACTCGGTTCTAGTCACAGCTGATCAACCAGGTCACGATTACTACATTGCGGTCTCAACCCGATTCACCACTAAAGTCCTAACCACCACTGCTCTCCTTCGCTATAGCAATTCTGCTGGCCCAGTTTCTGGCCCTGTCCCAGGCGGTCCTACCATCCAAGTCGATTGGTCTCTCAACCAAGCGCGATCCATCAGGTACATTTGCCAGTTCAATGGCTAGAAATCTTATTTAATTATGTCAATCACACAATGCTACTTCGAAACAAACTGGCTTCAATTTGACTCATTTGAGTTCCATCTGTGTATTTCAGGACTAATCTCACTGCAAGTGGACCCAGGCCAAACCCACAAGGATCATACCACTATGGCCTTGTCAATACCAGTAGAACAATTAGGCTTGCTAGCTCTGCTGGCCAAGTCGGTGGCAAACAAAGATATGGTATCAACAGTGTCTCCTTTGTCCCTGCAGACACGCCTCTGAAGCTTGCGGATTTCTTCAAGATTAGTGGTGTTTATAAACTTGGAGGTATTTCTGACAGCCCACATGGACAAGGGTTGTACCTTGACACACCAGTCATGGCTGCTGATTTTAGAGCGTACATTGAGATTGTATTTGAGAATTATGAGAACATTCTCCAGAGCTACCATCTTGATGGTTATTCCTTCTTCGTGGTCGGGTAAGATTATATTGCTTCTTCCCACTTTGAAGTTGCATATCTACCACGGGCATCTAAACTCATTCTAACATCTATCTATACTATGTTTTGCAGCATGGATGGAGGGCAATGGACTGATGCAAGCAGGAAACAATATAATCTTAGGGATGCAATTGCACGTTGCACTGTTCAGGTGAGATGCTGTCCTAATCTATTTATGAAGACTCCCGCCTGCCACCCCCCAAGCTTTGTACTGTTTGAATTTTTTACCTTTTTTCCATGCTCTGAAATGCTTAAATTGCCTCGGGGTTTGCAGGTTTACCCCAACTCCTGGACAGCTATATACGTGCCACTCGACAATGTAGGTATGTGGAACTTGAGATCAGAGTTCTGGGCTCGCCAATACTTGGGACAACAATTCTACCTTCGTGTATATTCCCCTGTCAACTCTATCAGAGATGAGTACCCAATTCCAAGAAACGCCCGCCTTTGTGGTAGAGCTGCTGGAAGACACACCCGTCCCCTCTAAGCCTTCGTATTTTAAGAAGATTGATCTCGCTGGCAAGAGAACCCTAGTTAATTCAGGTAGATGAAGAGTGGAGAGCATAACTTGTGCTTATTAGTGTCATTTTGGGTGCTCTCTCCGCACCCATTCTTGAGGCACTAGTTGTTAGGAACCCTAAACAATGACCCCATCTCAAGGTCACATTCTTTTTCTTCAATTTGGTTTTACTATTGTTGTGATTATTATTACTTAAGTTGTGAAAATAATTGAATGTTTCAGATCCTTTTGTTTGTTGTTAGAGATCCTAATTGGACTCTCTTAATTGTCAATGTCCATCAATAGTACAATATATATGCTTCAGATGTTGTTATAATATGTAGATTTGATTATGCTTTAATTTGTTCTTGCAATGTATGTACATCCTTCAGTTAAAACTCAAAAACCTTAAGATCGGAATTAGTATGTTTGCTTGCATCGCCCGTCCAGTTAAAACAGAACTCCCTCCACTGATTCAAATCAATAGTAAAGTTTGATTCAAGCTAGTAAATATCTCATATAAAATTGGAAAAAATCGGTGAAAACCATACGAATTATTCAGAATGGAAGGAGACTTGATGATCCTTTTTTGCTTTACCATTTTTTATAAGATCCCACTCTCTTTCTGCCGTCCAGTATTGTGAATGCTGCGTGATACTTTTCACTTTGGCCTATGTTGGCTTACTGGTTCATCTAGAATTTGATGAGTTGAAGGGCCCCCGAAAGGCCGCCTACGATTTTGGTTCTATGCTTCAAATCTTGTTTATAATCTTTAGCCTTGATTAATCTTGGTTAATGGATGTCAATGCGATTGTCATAATCAATGTCATCAACATAAACCTCATTGTGAATAATCTTGGTTTCCTCTCAAGTAATCTTTTCACACCTATGCAGGCACGGATCTACTAGGGGTCAAGTGGGGGCACTTGCCCCCATTGACTTTTAAATATATTTTTGTTATTTGCGATTTTCAGACGCTCCGATGTGGGTGACGCCATCCCGTCCCACCCCTTCTTCTCCTCCTCCCCCCTTTTTCTCTTCCTCCATTCTCTGTGACGCCGACGATCCTGCTCTACCCCCTTTTATCTACCCCTTCTATCTATTTACTACGAGACTGACAACCACTCCGCCTCCTCCTCTTTATCTCCATATCTTTCTGCTTGATTTATTTTCCTTTTTCCACCATTGCCACTAGCAACCTCAACCTCTCTTGTTTACTTTAAGAAATAAAATAGTTCTTTTTTTAGTATTTTCTCGAGATGAATTCGTATATCGAGGTCTAGTTTTTTATTTTATTCATAGGATTTTTCTGGAGATACATGAAAAATTTGATCCATTAATTTTTCCTCAAAATACAATCTTGTATCTCGAGATTCATCCATAAGTTATTGTTTGAAAGACATCTTGTTAATCAACGTGAGCCTTTTGATAGTCAACACACGTTGATTGCTAATTCTGAGGGAGGATGCAACAATGATTAATGTCGGGGTAACCTTTAATTAGTTATTTTGTATAGGGCACAAATAACAAAAAAATAAATTATAAACATATAATTTACATTTGAAATTAATTTTTGCCCTTTAATTTTATATACCAATTTGAATTGGCCTCTATATATCTATCTTTTGCGCTTCTACAAAATAGCTTGTTGGATCTATTTTCTTTCCCCATAAATTAAATGGAGTTTTGTTTAGTAATTGGTGTTTTGTATAGTTATTTATGTATTATTCAAATTTAAAAAAATTTTATTAAGTAATTAATTATTATATTATTATTAATTAACTATGATTCGTCACTTCGCCCCCCTTCAACAAAAATCATGGCTCCGTCACTGCACCTATGTGATTGATATACATAGGTAATACACTAGCATATATTTATATACAAATGGAAACAACCATTCAAAGTTTCTATCATTTTTAGCATTTATTTTTTTAATCGATTTTAGTCAAAATATAATTATTATTATTATTGCTTTTGTCTAAGGATACAAAAACTGGTTAAATTCATGAACTTGATATGTTTGTGTTGAATTCTATTTAGTAATTGCAATGTTGACCAAAATTTTACAAGTTACGTAATTCAAAGGAAAACAAAATTAGACCAAGAGCAGGATATTCACTGTAGATAGAATTGTAAATTTGCAACCAAAAGCAATATCACTTCTATTCATCTCACAATTTTTTTAATAGTAGTAGTAACTTTGCTAATTGGGGCATTGGAAGTTTAGGATAAAAATGGGATTTACTAACCTAAGAGGTGGGATTTACTAACCCTTCCTTTGTTTTCATAGTAAATTAATGACCCTATTAGAAACAACATGCCAAAGTTTCCGCCCATTTTGGCATCATTCTTCAAATACATATTTAGGTCCCCATCATTAAGTATCTTAATAAACGGTCTTTGTGAATTTTTAAAAAGCACCCTTTCGGTTGATATTGGACAATGGGTGCTAGAGATCCTAAACCTACAATCTCACCCTTTATTCTAGTCTTCATTATGAGGGTTTTTTTTTTTTTTTTTTTTTTGGCGAGTTCTTTAGCTCCTCAAATTAAAAAAAAAAATCTCATTCAATATTCAACTATTTTGAGTAACTCCATTTAAAAAAATCTCATTCGATATTCAATTTTATCATGAGGAGACAATGTGAGAAGAAGAGTAGTTTCTCAATAAGCGGTTTATTTAGAAGAAAAATCACTGAGTGAAAAATAATGAGTAAGACTATGGTGACTGGTACCCTGCCTGGTACTATGTTACACTTGTCTCGATGCAAAATCAACGGTGTTGGCACCCACCAGGCAGGGTACCAGGCATCCTAGATTTTTCCAAAAATAATATTAAGTGCAATCGAAAAAAATTTGCAAAAGACAAATAAAATAAAGTTAGAGTTGGAAAGAAAGTCTAGAAAATTTATCACGAAAATTCAACAACCATCTTAACATAATATCATAAATTATATTAAATACTATTTGCAAGAAAATAATCTAGCCAAACACCACCATAAATTCCTAACAAAATTAGAGCATAAGATCAATAGAGCCGAAAATAAATTATAAAACACTGAAAATCCATAATACAATAGAAGAAGATATTCTCTTAATACCAAACACAACTTTAAACATATATAATCATAGTTTATATTTTACTACTACAATAATAGTAAATTCGATAAAATAACATCACAAAGACAACAAAAAACGAAGTGAGAAAGGGAAGATGAACATGTTTGATCACTAAAAATCTTGCCTCGTTACAATTTTGAAGGCATAGCCAGCTTGTAGAAAAGATTTGTCCAGTGCCACCGAAAAAAGTGAAAACAAAGACAATATGTTTGGATGATCTTTGAAATTTTTGCATGATCATAATATTCGTAGTTTCTAGATCGTGGTTAAAGAGATGGAGACTGAGAATTACCCGAGTTTTTCTATTGGAAAAATGTGTTTATCAACTTTCAAATTCTTATAAGCAATTTTTGAAAAATACCAATGTATTTGATGGAAGACATTATGTAAGGTGAAGAAATTTGGGAAGTTATGAAAAGACTGGGAGAAAAAATGGGAGAGGTGGAGAGATTAGGATTGGCAGATTTATATGGATATCCACCCTATCTTGCCTTGAATGGGGAATTTGAGCTTGTTTTAATTGATTTTTGGGTGGATTCGAGGATTTAAATTGTATCCATCACGGATTTGAGGCGGATACAGATTTGGCCATCTATCCTATAAATAGTCGTTTATTTATATTATTTTTTTATTTTAAAAGCTCATTTATTTATTAACTATTATTACTAAAATAACTTTTAAAGTTACAAACCCTAAATCCTAAGAAAAATTCTACACAGCCCGCCCTATGGCACGGACCCTCCCAGGCACGTGCCTTTGGGAGGGTGTTTGGCCCGTGAGGCACATCTCAATAGGTATCAACATCCCTAACCCGCAGAGGCTCCTCCTCCTCCTCACAGCAAACCCTCAGAGAATCCTCCTCCTCCTCGCAGCGAAGGCGACTCCTCCTCGCGCCTCCTCCTCCTCGACGAAGGCCACTCTGCTCATCCTCCTCTTCCGCTCCTCCTCCTCTGCGCCTCTCGCACCGCTCCTGCTCCTCCTCACGCCTCCTTTTCTTCATCTTCTAGTCTTGGAGGTGGGAGAAATCAAACATGTGTTCCAAGGTAATCATAACTTCTCTTAGTTTCAGCTTGTCATACTATTGTACTTAAACTCACAGTTTTAACTTACAATTTTATTGCAACCTATCTTCATGAATCGTATGAAATTGGGGGATAACCCCAATATTTTATATAACAGTTGGAGTGATTTATTTGTATATTAACAATCAGGGGTATCTCTAATATTGTTTTTTGTTTATTTTCAGTGCATTTTCCATGTCCAGTGCCAACTATGTGATGAACCCACTCAGACAACACTAAAATGTCCATGGATGAACACCCAATGTCAAATGCCTAGTTGTCATTGCACGAGGGGGATTTGAGTTTCAAGCACTGCAAATAAGTCGAGGAGGAAGTCATGAGGTGCTTGGATTCTAGCTGCAAGGGGATTTGGTGGCTTGACAATCCCACTTTGAATGATTCCAACTGTCCATGACAAGGTTCAAGCTCACCTGGAGGTTCATCTTCAAAGGGTTCATGTTTCAACTGCAATGACCCAACCACTAGATGAAGGATTGTCCATGGGTAGGAAGCCATTTCCCAGCTATGGGTTGCGATGGTGTAAGAGATATTGGTACCTCAACTCTGTCTGAAACAAAGGGAAAAAAGTCTGGCATGCAAGAAATGCAATAATCTTGAATGGATTGAACCTCATAGTAACAAGAAGCTCACACTTGAGATCAAATTAGTTGAGCTTTGTGAGGGCCTTGGCAAGTCTGTTATTAAGGAGTGGGGATTCTATTTCTATTTATTGGATTCTATTCTTATTGTATTTGCTGATATTTTGTTTATCGATGTAATGAACCTACTACCAAGCAATGAATGCAATGGTGTTTCCTTTTTGTTATACTTGAGCAAGTTGTTTACATACACCAAAGCAAAGTTGTTTACATACACATAAGCAATCCAATATTGGTATAACCAAGTTGATACAACAACACTCACAAGTGTACATTCAATGAGATGCATGGGATTTATAATTAATCTGAAATACGAACAACACATGAAATTCAATGAGGTTCGCTGCAAGTTGTTTGAAAATAAGGGCTTTGGAACCCCAAATGCTGAGAAATGGGAGATATGGGAGGGTTCCATTTCTGCTCCGCTCCTCTGTTCCGCTGCTTGGCGCCTCCTCCTCTCCTCTCCTCTTGCCTCCTCAGAGCGACCCTCAAGACTCGCATGAGCCTCCTCCTCAGAATTAAACAAGGCTGCCAAAGCTGATAGATTTGTCGTCTTTGGACACTAACCTCTAATCAAGGTAATCAGATTAGAAGAACATTTGGATCCAATTCATATTGATGGCCATCCTCCAGGAGTTGAAAGGAGCTTTATAATGAACAAACAATCTTTCCCTAGTTCATAGCTATGATCTAACTCGACTGTTCCTTCTGACAAACTACATCATCTCCATTCCTGAATAATCAATCACAATGTGCATAACTTATTAGTTGTAGATAAGCTACTACAATTGGCATACACATTTTTACTTACTAGGCTGTGCATGAAGAACCGGCCTCTGCTGAGCGTAGAGCTGAAGAAGAACATGCAAACTGTGGTTTTCATTAGTTGTAGAATTTACCAAATTTACAACCTGATCACAATCACCAAATTTACAACCTAAATTGAATTGAATTGCAAAAACACTTAACTCATCCACTGTCCACAAACACCAATTTAAAACACTTAATCAAATTTAACTCAAAACACTTGATCAAATTTAAACCTGATCACAATCAAATTTAACTCAAATTTACAACCAAATTTAAAACACTCAACTCATTCACTGATCACTGAATTGCTTCAAACTCAGGAGCTCAAAACCTGATCACTGATCACTGAATTGCTACCAGAAGAAGAAGAAGAAGAAGAAGAGGCGTGAGGAGGCGCCGAGCAGCGAAACAGAGGAGCGGAGCAGAGGCGCAGAGCAGAGGAGCGTGACGAGGAGCAGATCTGGCGTGGAGGAGGAGGTTCAATCCATTCAAGATTATTGCATTTCTTGCATGCCAGACTTTTTTCCCTTTGTTTCAGACAGAATTGAGGTACCAATATCTCTTACACCATCGCAACCCATAGCTGGGAAATGGCTTCCTACCCATGGACAATCCTTCATCTAGTGGTTGGGTCATTGCAGTTGAAACATGAACCCTTTGAAGATGAACCTCCAGGTGAGCTTGAACCTTGTCATGGACAGTTGGAATCATTCAAAGTGGGATTGTCAAGCCACCAAATCCCCTTGCAGCTAGAATCCAAGCACCTCATGACTTCCTCCTCGACTTATTTGCAGTGCTTGAAACTCAAATCCCCCTCGTGCAATGACAACTAGGCATTTGACATTGGGTGTTCATCCATGGACATTTTAGTGTTGTCTGAGTGGGTTCATCACATAGTTGGCACTGGACATGGAAAATGCACTGAAAATAAACAAAAAACAATATTAGAGATACCCCCTGACTGTTAATATACAAATAAATCACTCCAACTGTTATATAAAATATTGGGGTTATCCCCCAATTTCATACGATTCATGAAGATAGGTTGCAATAAAATTGTAAGTTAAAACTGTGAGTTTAAGTACAATAGTATGACAAGCTGAAACTAAGAGAAGTTATGATTACCTTGGAACACATGTTTGATTTCTCCCACCTCCAAGACTAGAAGATGAAGAAAAGGAGGCGTGAGGAGGAGCAGGAGAGGAGCAGGAGCGGTGCGAGAGGCGCAGAGGAGGAGGATGAGCAGAGTGGCCTTTGTCGAGGAGGAAGCGCGAGGAGTCGCCTTCGCTGCGAGGAGGAGGAGGAGCCTCTGCGGGTTAGGGATGTTGATACCTATCGAAATGTGCCTCACGTGCCAAACACCCTCCCAAAGGCACGTGCCTGGGAGGGTCCGTGCCATAGGGCAGGCTGGCTGTGGAGGCGGGCTGCGTAGAATTTTTCAAATCCTAAATCACAAACCATCACCCCTCCCTCTTTTCTCCATCACACAGAGACAACCCTCGTTTCCGACTACCACCTGCCACCACTTTTCTTCTTCTTTCCCAAATTGATCGAAATTTTTCTCTCTGTGTGCAAACTCTAGAAATCAACATTGATGGCAGACTCTTCTTCTTCATATTCAGAACAAAAGTACTGCCAATACCACCTGTATCAGAACCTTTACAACCTCTCCACCTCGCTGTTGCTGGATATATTGTTGTAGCTTGTTTTGATGATTGGATCAGCGTTGGCGCAAGGTCCATCAGCTGTGCCAAATAAATCACCACCAGAAGCAGCGACTCCACCTGCTATTTAGTAAAGCTCCATCGTCAACAACAATCAGCACTCCACCAACTTCAACTCCTACAATATCTCCCCCAGCTCTTCCAACTTCATCTCCCACTGCTTGCTTAACTCCAACTTTTGATGCCCCTGTAGCATCCCGCTCCTCTCTTTCTGATATCTTCTATTTCCTTTTCATTCATTCATCTTTATCTGAATCTTATGATCTCATTTCCAGCAACAAATGTGGTGTTTGTTGAATGCGGAAAAGAAAAGAGCATATGTGGCCATCATAGGGGAGTAGGGGAATAAATTGATCAAACAATGTGTTAATCAAAACCGACTTTCCTAAATCATAGACGGTTTTTTATGAGAACATCAAGATCAAGATGTAATTGTGTCACAGGGAAGCTTTTGAATTTTAATGAGAAGGGGGCGAGAAAACTCTTATTAGGGGTATTAAACTTTTCATGAGAAAACTCTTATTGAGTTTTAAACGGTTTTCGGAGTGGGGACAACAAATTCATCCCCATTGCCATTTCTAGGAGAGATCAGAGATGTAAAAGGAAATTATGTGTCATGATGTCATCTTCAAAAGAAAATCAGTGTTTTAGTGATCAACTTAAAATAGAAATAAAACAAACAATTATGGTGGGAGGACTCACACACATTTTTTATTTTTTATTTTTTTATTGATTTTTCTTCTTATTTTCATGGATTTTCAAGCACAATACATCAAGCCAGGAGAGAGCGCTACCTAGGATTAGGTTTTTTTCTTTTTTAGGGTGTGTTTAGTTGTATGAAATTTTATGTCATGGGAATTTATTGAAGGGATCTCTACATTTTAGGCTAAATTGATGTATCGCTCCACATTCACCATTTGATTTTGTAATCAATGGTGGAAATAAAAGTCACATGAACATGAGAATCACATGTCTTGTGGGATCAAGAAGTGAAATTCTTATGTTCATGAGACTTTCATTCTCACCATTGATCACAAAATCAAATGGTGGTCAAATGGTATATGTGGAGTGATATATCAATTTAGCCTAAAATGTAGGAACCCCCTCATGAATTCCCATGTATAGGATTTCATGCAACCAAACACACCCTTAAGGGGGTGTATTGTATATGGATTTTTATGAAATTGATAAATAATTTGAAAAGTCCACGGACTCTTTAAATTGTTCACAGACTCTTTAAATTGTCCACGGACTTCTGCTGATTTCTTAAATCCATAGACTTTTGCTACAGACTTTCTAGAGATTTATGAAAATTCACGGACTTTGTATGAACGACTTTTACAGATTTCTAATTATTTGCAAGATAAAAAAGAAGTTGGTAATGACATATCCTCTAACAAACCAAATATATTAGACATTAGAGAGTAAGAAATTCTACAAACAGCTGGTGGGCCTTATTGCTTTGATGAATTTTGTTTATTGTAGATGAAAGGGAACATCTGCAGATTGAAAATGAGTTATGGGTTGATTCTAGGGGTGGGCAAACGGGTCGAGGATCCGCGGGTTCAAATCGAACTGGACCGTTTTGCTCTAAACGGTCCGGATTTTAATTATGTATTTTTAGATACGGTCCGGATCGGTCCGGATCCGTTATAAAACGGTCCGGTCCCGGTTCCTATTTTTAAAAAAGAAACGGTCCGGGTTGGACCCGTTTCGGACCGTTTCAAATCAATTTAATAAAAACCTAAATATGAACTGTTCATTTGAGAAACCTAAAAACTCTTTACCCGCAGCCGCAGAGGAGGAGAGCAGCCGCAGTCAAACCGAGCAAGTACCCGCAGGCCGCCTCCCCCGCACCGCAGGCCGCCTCCTCCGCCCTGCTTCGAACTGCAGCCAGAAGGGGAAGCTCCAGTTTTACCACTTCCTCCATCAAAATATGTAAGTTTTCTCTCGATAGCAGTGATGAACTGATGATGAAGATGATCAAGAGAAAAATGAGTGTTGCTTCATCTTCAATCGACCTCCTACTCATCTTCAATTTATCTTCAATCTATCTTCAATCGACCTCCTACTTGATGAAGATGAAGATGAGAGAACTGCAATTTATCTTCAATCGACCTCCTACTCATCTTCGATCGAGTTGTTGCTTCATCTTCAATCTATCTCTGGAGTTGGTCATCTTCAATCACCTGCCGTTTTATCTTCAATTGATCCGCTTCATCCTCTGTGCTGTGTGCGATCTCTCCTCCGGCTCAATCGATCTCTGGAGTCTGGTCTTCCTCTCTTCTCTGAAAACTACTGAATGATTCTCTATGCTCGGCTCTGATCTCTGGTATGTGGTATGTGGTATGTGGTTATATCAGAAGCATTTTCTCTGCATTTTCTCTGGAGTCTGGTCTTCCTCTCTTCTCTGAAAACTACTGAATTGATGTTTGTGGTCTGTGCAAATTGATGTATGTTGTCTGTGGAGATGAATCAATTGGACATTGAAACAGATGAATCTTTTGATTTCGAACTTAGATTTCGAACCGTTCCAAACGGTTCGAGTTAGGTTCAGTTCCAATGTTCAAAATGAGGGGATCCGGACCGGACCGGATCCGTTAATTTTAAACGGTTCGAGTTAGGTTCCTTCAAATTTGGAACCGATCCGGACCGTGCCCACCCCTAGTTGATTCATCTTCGTCTCCCTTGACTCTCCTAAATCTTTTATACAATAACACAAAGAGAAAGCACATAGACAAGGGGGAACAGGAAAGGAACACAAGGGGTAACATGGGTTCAACGATAGATGATGGAGATTGTAAGAAAGCCATAAAAATCGTTCATTTACAGAGAAGAAGAAGAATATGTGATAAAAGAAAGAGCTTTTGGTGGAGTGTTGTGTATTTTGTATAAACGTAAAGGCAGGCCAGTCATCGTCATCTCTCTCTCTCTCTCTCTTGTGTTTATGCAAAGATAGAAAAAGAATCGAGAAAACAAGAAGATGGGAACCAACCTCTTCGCGGCTGGCATAAGGAAGAACTTTGAGAGACTTTTTTTCACGTTGAAATATTTGATATGGAGGCTGGCAAACTATTGAATTTTGTTATTTATACCTAACACTACAAAATCCATAAGAATCCATGATTTTCCAAATCCATAAATATGAATGATATTTTGAATACCCTAAAACTTTTGTGGACTTTCTGAAATCCATATTGAATACCCCTAGACTTTGTGGATTTCAGAAAGACTTTTTAAAATCTTGATTGAATACCCCTAGACTTTTGTGGACTTTTTAAAATCCAAATTGAATACACTTGGATTTTCAGAATCCATGGAATTTATTAAATTGCCCACAAAATCCAGATACAATACACCCCCTTTAGTCTCTTTTATAAGAAAAATTAATTGCATGAAATTTTAGATTTGACACCAAATGCGAATAAAAAATAAGGGAGTGGTATTCAATTACGAATTTTAACGGATTGTAAAGGATTTTAAAATTCATTAAAATAAATGGGTATTCAATTAAAGATTTAAAATAATACATGTAAATCTAGGAGTATTTAAATACCAATTTTAAAGGATTGTTTTAAAATCCATCAAAATCAGGGGTATTCAATTCATGTTTTTCAAAAGTCCACCAAAATAAGGGGTATTCAAGAAGTAGTAGATTTTAATGAATTTGTTAAAGTTGTAGATTTTGAAGGATTCGTGAGTGGAAAATATATATAACAAGAGTTATTTCAAATCCAAGCTTCCCCCATCATATTTCAACGGATTTGTATTGGCTATTGTTAAATAACACCACAATTTCCGCTGAAAGATGCTACCATTCCATTTTTTTGTGATCTGAAGGACACCACCACCTTTCTTTCTCTTCTCTCTTCGCATGAGCAGCAACACCTCGCCCCACAACTTTCGGCCACACCACCATGCCCTACCACCGCTGGCTGCACCACCATCCGCACTTCATCTTCTCTTTTTGTTCTTTTTCTCATTTTTTCCTCTTATTTTCTCTTCTTTTTGTCCTCTCTTCATCTTTGTTTTTTGTTCTTTTTTTTTTCTACTGATTTCTTCTTCTTTTACTACTTTTTTTTTCTTCTTCTAATTTTTTCTCCTCTCTTATTATTTTCCCACTTTTTCTTCTTCGCTCTTGCAGAGGTTCCTGCGAGTGGAGGTTCCCCACTTGCCAGAACTTTTGCAAGGGCAAAAAAAGAAGAAAAAAAATAGGAGAAAAAAGAAAGAAAAAAAACAGAGAGAAAAAAAAGTGGAGGAGGAAGAGAAAAAGAAGAATGATAAGAAAAAAAAAATAGAGAAGAAGAAGAGGTGAGGGGGAGGGGGACGAAGTTGAGAATAAGAAAATGAAAATGGGTAAAGGTGGGATGAGAGGTGGCGGTGGTGATTGACGGAGAAAAAGAATAAGATGAGGAGAGGTGGCGGGAATAACAATTTGAAGTAAAATAGTTATTTGTATTACTTTTGGACCATCTTCAATGTATTTTATTTTTTATTTTTAATTTGAAGTGAAATTCTCGTAACATACAAACAATTGTTTAATTGATGTTTTGAGAGATGTTTTTATGATTTGTGTTAGCATGGATAATAATGTAGGTGATGTTCTTTCATTGTTTCATATGACTAATAACACATTTATAAAAATCTATTGAATTTATAAGAATCCATAACAAACCTTTATAAAATCTACAAAATCCAATCATTTAAAATCCAGTGAATTTTGTAAAATCATTTGAAACCTTTTAAAATTCATGAGATTTAAAATTCTTCAGATAGTCCATTCAAATCCCGAATTGAATACCCCCACCTAAATATATCTAATCATGAGAAATATCTTTTCTACAAACTAAATAAAATAAAATTGAAAATCTCCAATAACAAAACCTGATACAGATCAATATTCTAAGTATATTTTTAAATAATTGGCAATTACAAATCATTAAAAGAAGAAGAAATAATAGTCTCCAAGTAAAGATATATACAAAGCATTATGAATAGATAAGTCTAGGGTTGCTGCGTATCGCGAGTTGCGATATGCACAAACAGATTGCTCCCGAATAGGAAAATTCACAAAAACAATGGATACAAATTAAACCTTCCTTACCCCCACCAACAGAAAATGAAATGATAGAGAAGGAATGGGGAGACAGTGCATACCTGATTCGGACCATCGTTGGAGCAGGGCTGCCACCGTTCTCCAACAACATCTTGCAAACCCATCGCTTCGGCCTGTGACGCTGCTGCAGATCGATCAGAATCGACGCCAGGATGGCGAGCTGCTCCGCCATGTCATCTGAATGAATTGGTTCGACATCGACATCCTATGCGGCGGTGTCATGTCATTGTTGAATATTACATTGCCAACCAAAATAGAAAAATATAGAATAGTCTAGAAAGTCTCGGAGTGTACTAGAAGATTTCGAAAGGGTCCGGAAGAATATGGAAAATTATGGAACACACCGGAGTATTCCGGAAGAGTCCGGAACATTATGGAGAACTCATAAACGTCCTAGAAGAGTCTAGGACCTTATAGTATGTACTAGGTCATCCTAGAGCCTAGTGGAGACATGTACTCAGTACTAGAGCATGGTAGAATACTCTAGAAGTCTTTGTATCTAGAGAAGTTCTTGTGTAGGCTTGAGTTTGTAAGAATTCTCTAGATCACTCATGTACTTATCTAGTAACTAGTAGGATCTAGAACCTTCCCATAAGGAGGTGGAATGTTAAGCTAAGTAGTATAAATAGGAGAGGGGATCATTTGTTTCATGTATCACACAAGAAAGCATCCTACTAAGGAGAGATCCCAAGATAGAATTAAAGAGAGTGTTCCTTTTGTAAAGCTATCTAGTTCAATAACATAGTTTGTTCTTAAGTCCCTTGTGAGTTCTTATCAAAGTCCCTCTTCAAAGTTTCTTGTGTCGAGTGCTTCTTTGATTTATATAGTTAAGGCTATTATATTGTTGCGTATTCATTATAATACCAACCATATTGTAGCCCAATTCATCCCCAACAGTCATCTACCTCCTTCTTCATCTTCTTCTGCTGAACATGTATCTGAAACAAATCCGTGGATGGAAGAATTGGGGAAGACAACGTTATTGGACCTGCCCATCAGTCAGTACCAACTGGTATATCTTCTAGGGGTGGGCATCCCATCCCGCGATCCCGTTCCCGTCCCGATTCCGTCCCATCCCGTCCCGATTTTTTCGGGTCTTAATGGAATTGAATAATTTCATCCCGATCCCGTCCCGTCCGATCTAGAATGGGATGGGATGGGATGAAGATTTTCAATCCCGCCAATCCCGTCCCGTCCCGAACTAATTTTTTAATATTAATTATTAATATTTTTATTTACTTATTTATTTATTTTATGAACATTTGCATAAAATGTTCAGGCTTCCAGCTGCAGCAGGCTTCCAGCAGTCCAGGCTTCTATTTGATATGTCCAGATTAGCACGCTGATCCTGTCCCGTCCCGTCCCGATCCCGTATGAACGGGATGGGATAGGGATGGGCATATCTCGTCCCATCCCGTCCCGTGCCCACCCCTAATATCTTCTGATGAGGAAGATTTTATTCGCATCCACAATAATAACTCAGTACCACCACATATTTTTACGGTTTCATCTAATAATAATCAAATTATGTGCATCACCCCATAAATAAATACATCCCACCACATGCTTCAGATTCTTTCGATTCTGATGGACAGGTTATTCACAAACACATGATAATTTATATACCACTTCGGGACAGAAATTATGACTACAATATGGACTTGAAAAATAAAAGGGGTTTTAATATTAAGCTTATACGCTAAAAAATATTTTGCACTCTAATGAGCTTGTAAAATAATTGATTGATATCATGGAGACACATTTCTTATTTCAAAATCACTAACAGCCCCTTCTTTTTTTTTCCCCCTGGTCTTCCACCTCAATATAAAATTTTACTAATATTTTATTTTATTAGAGGCTGAAGACTCTCATCTAAGTCCATGCCGTCCAGAAAAGAGCATGAAACAACACAAAATAACCTTTCAAGATTGTTTGCATCAACCTACGGTTGGCCCCTTCGCACACAAATGCGAAAGGTGACTAAGGCATGCAGGATGTGTTATTCAGTATATGTTGATAATGGCCTGAGGCGACCATCTCAACGCACCTGAAAGGGCAACCACGGGGCTCCTATATAGATAAAAATGACGGAACTTTAGAGGGAACCGTCAAGGCAGACCAAAAGGAGTGACTGACCTCACTCCAGGAATATAATATATGGAAGAAAAAAAGAAGTTATCACATAATTACGGGATGAGAGCGTTTCACTCATGTTTCTGTAAAGGGAAGCACTTCATTCAGTCCCCGAAAGCATAAACATAAACATTATCTACCTCCCCTTTTATCTTCTTTCTCCCTATTTTATTCGTTGTCTCCTGTACCTCACTTGTATTTGAATTTTATATATTTTCCTCATTCTATATTTTTCGTTTTTCTTTATTTCAAATGCAATAAATTAATCAAGAACATATATAACTACTCCTATGATCCAATAATTCAAAACCAATACCCAATACTCGATCATACATATTTTTTTCTCAACACACGTATCCCCCTTTCTACTTCATAATGTTTGTTATTTTTGAAAAGAATCAATATCTCAATCAGGTCCATTGCAATGCGAAACTGTTCAAATTTTAGAGGACTAATGTATTACAACTCTACCAAAGACCTATACTAATTATTGACATTAAGTTTTTTTTTTAAATCAAAGATAATCATGGAATTGGACCATCTATATATGCAACATGCACTCCGCCACCAACTGTCCATGATCTCTTGGAATTTACAATCATTTTTCAACTACACAACAATTCTAGTAAAGTCTTCTTCGATCATTCTCTAAGTGGGTTGTGCAAAAATATTTATGATATATACTCTCAATGGAGAGTTTGTTTTTAAAGTTCATTGTCTAAATTATAAAGCAAAAACATAATTATATCAATCTCTAGATAAAATCAAAATATCCTTGCAAAACTTAAAGCACAACACAAAATCTCCCCAAAATAAACTTAAATTATGAAAGAAAACATTTAAGCATAACTAAAGAAATTTATATATAAAAATACATTAAACCAATGAAAATAATAATAATATAAATAGAAAGAAAAAACTGGCAATTAAGGAATAAAAAAAATCATGTAATAAAACACGTCTATTGATTATGAGGTGAGTAAAAACATTTGATGAGTTAAAATATTAAACATAAAGATCAAGCAAAAAAAATAGCATAAAAAAATAAAGTACTATTTTGAAGACATGGTCAAAGTTATGAAAAACTTTACCTACAATTGATAAGAAATATCTTGATAAGTTAAAAATGGAAGAATATTAAAATATGAGTACCCCATATAACTTTTATTCCACAACCGATAAAAATACTAAGCACACTACACCAAAAACCCCCATTAGCAACGGTTCTATGCCGTGGG
Organism: Berberis vulgaris; assembly: GCA_963556465.1. Lineage (NCBI taxonomy): Eukaryota > Viridiplantae > Streptophyta > Magnoliopsida > Ranunculales > Berberidaceae > Berberis > Berberis vulgaris. The sequence goes on from OY747134.1 coordinate 73,774,303, forward strand.
CGTAAGCCATTGCCACGGCTAAGAGCCGTGGACTACAGGGGCGTCGCGAAATCCTTTGTAACGGCTAAAAACCGTTGCTAAAATTGTAGCAACGGTTTTATGCTTGAATGGGGGGCGTGATTTTCAGCAATTAGCAACGGTTCTAAACCGTTGCCATAATAATAGCAACGGTTTTTAGCCGTGGCAAAAATAGCAACGGTTCAAAGCCGTTACAAAGTGTAGTTATTAGCAACGGTTATAAACCGTGTCTAACAATATAGCAACGGTTTTTAGCCGTGGCTAACCCTAGCCACGGTTATAAGCCGTGGCAATAGTTAGCCACGGTTTAAAACCGTGGCAAATATTTTTTATTTTTTTTTTAATTTTTTTTTTTTTTTTAATTTTTTTTTTTTTTTAATTTTTTTTTTTAATTTTTTTGCTATCAAATGACTTTCCCTCCCATTTTTATTTATTGCAATAAAATTCACTTTGTTTTACTGATAATAAAATAAATATAATGATAATAATGGCTAAGGAAAACATTTTCAAAATATCCATAAAGATTGACCTTAACAATGAAAATGATGGAATAGCAGTCACTAGGCATCCATTTTTCACACAAAAATATATGTATTATTAAGCTCTCATACATGTGTTCATATTACATTCATAAGGTACAGCAGAGGAAAATAGCGAGGTAGCTCAACATAGAGAATGGACGAGATACAGCAAAACAAAAGGGTGTCTTTGCCATAATCTCCTCAGCCTTCTGAACAGCCCCTTTCATGCCTCTTGCTGGGTCTGTAAGGACCAACTCAGCTCCAAAAGCTATGAGGATGATTCTCCTTTCAAGACTCATTGAAGCTGGCATTGTAATGATGAGCTTGTAACCCTTTGCTGCCGCCATGAAAGCCAATCCTATTCCTGTGTTACCACTGGTAGGCTCTATGAGGACGCTCTACAGAAATTCAATAGAAACTCATTAGAGACTGATAATAGTAGCCCATAATGAATATATGGGAGAAATATCGTCGGATGGACCAGAACATGCCCCGTTGCAACCTAACTGAATGCAAATGATTGGAACAAAAACACCTCAGATATAATGACCACCAAGAACACCTAACATAACAGTTTAATAAGATGAGAGGGAGACTGAACAATACCTCTCCATAAATGACCCATTTAGACAAAAGGGGGTAGTCACTGGCAGATCCAACTGGAGCAAACCACAATGAGCATACTTGATCCTTCAACTCATTAACATGAATGAGCTTGGCTAGCCACGTTTTTCTTCCTTCTTTGTTCCAAAATGAAGAAGAAAACCAGCTGGCATTTTTCTCTTCAAAAGATTTCTCTCTCAGTATAGCCCGATTACCACAGTGACTATAAAATACACAACATGCTATACTTAGGACCTGCAAAGCAAAAAGCTCGGTTTTTAGATGGATGCAAATTGACGAAATGTTACAAATTAATAAAGTACCTCCAACACTTACTGCACAGTTTTGAACAATCGTCAGGATTTCAGGCTTCTTTCCAGCCATGTGAGCAACAACCCCAATATACCAAAGGCCAAGAAATACAAGATGAAAAAGACAAGTGCTGGCCTTAGATAGTAGAGCCTTAGATAGTCAACTCCTAGCATAAATGAAGGTCTCCTTACAACACTTAATCCAGAAACCTGCAATAATAATTTATACAAACAATCTCAAACTATAGTTCTCTTAAGACAAAAATAAAAATAAACACACTTTTTTTTAGGTGATTTGAAGTGAAAAGTGCAGTGTTTCTACTTAGAGATGTATACATGTCTTTCATTAAGCACAAATACAGAAATACTGATATTGTCGTTTTCACATTTCATCCACTAAAGTGCAAGGCCCATGCTAAGTTGCTAATTATAACAGTTCATATAACTTTGTCACCATAAGCATTCATCAATGGTATGAAACTTACCTTTTTCTGCCACCTTCATCAATGGTAGCAAATGAAGCAACAGCATAGCTATGGCATGTACCATGTTAGCACATTCATTATCCACAGAACTAAAAATGTTTACGTTGTAATGACTGAATTCAGATGCATAAACTTGTATTTGTGCTTAGTTTTATTTACTTATTTATTCATTGTGCTATGATCAATATTCATTGTAAAGACTGAATCCAGATGCAATAAGATGACACCTCCAACAGATCATTTACATATTTGAGACTTGAAGAATTGAGTTGGAGTATAAGAATATTGTAGTAGTATTGCAGACCTTAGAACATGCAGCATCCAAACTTCATGAAATCCTACCAATTTTAATACCAGGCAGACCTTAGAACAATAGGTAACTAGTTATAGAACTTGCTTAGAAGTCATTTATAGATCATTTGTGATTAAAACTTGGCAGCCTCATATTTTGAATGCTTCATACTAAACAGACATCATAAAAGAGAACTAAAAGAGTCAAGAACTATTATTTTACCTTTCCCTACAATAGGAGATGCAGTCATGCCAAATATTTTACCTTTCCCTTCATACTAACCTTTTGTGATATTCAACTCCTTTGAGCAATCTTGTAGATTACTTTGGAGTTGGTTTATGGCTTCATCCTTCCTTGACATCTGTTTCGTCATAAACAAAGAAAGAAAGAAACTATCAGGCTCTGTTTCGTCAAAGTTAGTAAAGAGCTATACGATGTATTTTGCAGAATCTCTACTAGCAGTCCAAGTAAAAACCTTTAAAACTGAAAAAAAAAATTCCTGGAATAAAATTTTTTTAACATGAAAGCAAGGAAAGAAGCAGAGTTCAAACTACGTAAGTCGTGGCTGCATATATTGCTTTTGCTGTTGCACACTAACTAGATTTTGCATAGAAACTGAAGATCAATTTGGATGAACAAATTCAAACCAAACCCATGAACAAAAACATGAGAAGAAATGGTGCCCAGCACCCGTCAGCATTGACCTTATCGAGATAACCAAGTCCCAGTAATGAATTACTTCTGAAATATTGCACACTTAAGATTTTGCTTGTGATAGTAAGCAATTCTATTTTGCTGCATATCACGACTATTGAATTATGTACTGCCTAAGTGTCATAAGAATGATATCTCCACCAGATAAACTGGTATGTTGGGAAGCTAAGACACATGGACACTAAATGGAGTTTCTGTGTCCATATTGGACATAGCTCTGTACATGTCATGGAGTTAACATGGTATGAAAACTTCTTGGACACTTCTCAGACATTTCTTAGTTTCGTTTTATGTTTTTTATTTATGGTTATACATTTTTAATGAAATGAATGTTAGAGAATACACTTCTCCAAGACCATTTCTACAATTATTATCAATCTGAATAATGAATAAAAAGAACAAGATTAGGGCTCCTCCTACATAATCTCTTGCTTTCATAAATTGTATGGACAAACAATGGACATAATACTATAAGATTTTATCATAGGAACTTTTTGTTCATTTGGTTTCATTCAAGAAAATGGCGGCAGTAAGTAGTGGACCCATTTAGCTAACACCTGAAGTTTTGATTCTAACCTCAAATCTGATCCAAAATAACAATTGTACCAATGACATTTATTTTTAATAGGAAAACTGCATGAAATTAGACAAATGCATGCCAACAGGAAACATACAAAAATAGAAACTTTGGAACTAAAGATAAGAATGGATACCTCATCCTTTTGGCCAGACAATGCCTTCGCCAAGGCGTTCACTTCAACAACCTTCTGTGCAGCAAATGCAAGCCATGATTTGATTTCATCATCTAGCAAATGCAGCGTCTCCCAATGAGAATTCACAGTAATATCTGCCCCTGCAAGCTGCAAATCCGATATCATCAAAATTTATCAAATGAAGGGAGAGATACAATTATGCTTATACTATTGTATTCATGCTGGGTCTTCATTCAATGATACCATGTTTAACAAGGCAAAACACACGGACAAATTTAGTATCTTCTATGCTCTACATGAATGCAAAAGATGTGAAATTTGGGCTAATTTCTCACTTACTCTCTTACTCTAATATTTTAATGGTTTTCCATGGAAAATAAAATAAAAATCAAAGAAACCTCAATATTAGTTTTATTTTGTTATATCCGAGCTAAATGGCATACAGTATATAAGATATCCGAGCACCTAAAAGAGACCAGGTCGGATATTAGCTTGAAATAAAATGGACACAATAAGAAAGAAATAGACTAGTAAGCAACTAATTCACTGTTACTTACTTTCAAAACTTCTATCCAAACTGCCAGTCAACTTAAACAATTGATCAAAGTGAGGTTTGCAGTACAAGACACCCTCAAAGGAGGAATAGTTACCAAGCTGCAAAAGAAATGAGATAGTTTTAACCATGGTATATATGAAGGATACTGGTACACTGTAATATATTGCATTTGAGAAGAATAGCAATAACCACACAACTGTTACAGACATCAAGCAGTTTGAAATTTCTTTCTCCAAATTGACTGATAAAAGCTGTCAAGCGGATATTCATATTTTGATGAGAAATAGTAAGGACGGGTTGTTGTCGAATTATGGCTTCAAATGGTGGATTTACACATGTATAGGTCTGAATTGATTCTAAATTGTTGTGTTATGTCAAACCCAATGTTCAGCGCCCATTGACAACCTTGGATTACTTGGCTTGCATCTACCCTGATAGTGACTTTTCGAAATTGCTCCTAGTTCTTTTCTAGAAGATTTAAAGACGATCATTTATGAGGATGCAGAGTGCAAAATATATGGGATTAAATATAAAGGTAGGAAGGAATGTGGAGCATTCTACTTGATCAATCAGTTGGTACTTGTGTATGGGATAAGAGCTTGCGATCAACTACTAAGCCTTCTCTATTCAACACAAGAAGAGTTCAATTCAAATTTATAACTTCTCCCTATCTTCTTATGAACTAAATGGACAGCTGCCTTGCTGCCAACCATCAGGGAGACTTGCACCCACAACCTACTACAAGAGGTAGAATACTACATCAACTGTGTTGGATGGTGGCATGTTCTACGGAAATGTTTGGTTGCATAATATCCGTCTCTAAAGAATCTAAACCACCTTAAAGGCATTCCAAGAGTGTGATCACTGTGAATTGGATTCTTTAGTAAGATGAAATCCAGCGATGTAGAGGGAAATTTTTCCTTGGGAAGATGAAAATCCAAGCCTGTCATGAAAAGAGAGAGAAGGAACAGCCCAAGAATACTGTTAATTAACATGAGTTGCTTAAGAGAACCCAACAAGTCCTCATTTCAATCATGAAGAAGAGGATGAGTGATCTCTACACCAAAACCTACAATCCAACGAAATTCAACTGAACGAGAAAAATCAAATTAAGAAAAGTATAAGTCTGGGCAAACAAGATAGATCTCCAAATATAATTGTGAAATTAAAAGAAAAGGGTCAAGCTTAATTTTGTACCAAGGAAAAAAGTAATCAAATCCAATCAGAAAAAAAACAGAGAATCACATATATACAGGATAAGATGAAACAAATGAGGATTAACATGAAACAAGGCAATCCAAATCAAAATTCAAAGAACAAACCTGAATATATTTTTTCCTTTATTTCAGTGTTCTTAATAGAGCTATTTTAAACAAGCAGACATGAAACTTAACATAAATGAACTAGATAGGCAAGTTGGAATTAGATCACATGTTCCTAAATAGCACTAAACATGAATGTCACTGGGAAACTCATTTCTTGGATTTGATAATGGAGTAGTTAATGGCAATCATTTCAGAGTAAAACTGATGTCATGCATCTTGTGTGTGTGTGGTGGGTTGGTGGGGGCGGGGAATGAAATATGGTTAAAGCTTACCTTCTAGTATATTCAAAATACTCGCTTTAGTACCGATTTGTTAAGCAGTTAGCTCATTACTTTGAAACCACAGAGTGATTATAAGGTTGCAATAAGACCTACCAAGTAAATATGTAGCCAAAACAATAACAAAATGATTTAAACAATAACGATTCTTATTAATGATGTTATGGCAACAGCAATAACATTAGAAACTAAATGTCACCTTCATCTGTTTTGAACTCGAACAACTCCTCATCTTCATAACCCTTCTTGAAGAACACAGTCCCATCTTGCAGCTTGCCAGTCAATTTCACTGCCAAATACAAAAAAAAATCATAAGCAACAGTTCAATTCATCAAACCATAAAGACGTTACAAAGCACACAGGCTAGAATTTTTCAGCTCACCTTTGACGACAGTCCCATCATTAGGGCGCTCATAGCCCTCCCCTTCCTTAATAATCTTCTTCACAACCTTCTTATCAGGAGTTACCTCTGTGACAGACTTCCAAGAGACCAACTCAAGATTTATTAGAAGTGTAGCATTAGGAGGAACTGCACTTTCTTCCCCAGAAGCAGGCCTTCCCGTCTCCCCGAATCCATCTGAATGCAATCGAAATACAAGCACATCACCCAAACAAAATTCACTTCGTGATAGCAGACGAAGAAAAATAATAAAAGCAAAGCAACCTACATTGTGACTTCACAGTGAGAATAACCTTCTCCCCCTTCTTCATCGTTTTCACAGCTTTGGACAATGCAGGACAGAAATGACCTGAATGCAAACACCCCAGTCGAACAATTAGCACAAACACAAACCCAATGTGATTAATGAATAAAACATTCCATTCAAACTAGCGTAAACAGCAACCCACATACCTTCTCTCACAGTGAACTCCACACCCTCTGACTTCGAAACCAAAGTCCCATCCTCGAGACGAGCTTCATACTTGACAAACACCTCATCGGGATCTTTGGGGTTCTCCCATTTATCTCCCTCAATGACAATCTTCTTAAATATCCCACCATCCTTGCAGATATCCTTAACACTCGACCACGAAAGCAACTCAACATCGAATTGTAGTGTCGCATTGGGTGGAATAGTTGGAGAAGAACCAGCCGCACCGTAAGCCAGATCAGCTGGGATTGTGAAGATAGCATTCTCACCTTTCTTCATTGTCTTGATCCCCAGATCCCATCCCTTAATCACTTGCCCTGTTTTCACAAAATCAATCAAAAACCATTGACACAAACACCAAAATCAACACCAAAGATAACTCTTTCAACAGTTTTACTACCTTGTCCAAGGGTGAACTTGAATGGGGTGCCTCTATCTCGGCTTGAATCGAACTGGGTGCCATCAAGGAGAGTTCCAGTGTAATGAACTGCAAATCAAATTCACCAAAACACGCAAACCCCATCTCATAAACAATCAAATTGACCAACCCCATTAGATCAAAAACCCAAACCAAAAATTTTACAGAAACAATAAATACCTTCAACTTCATCGCCAGAATCGGGAGTATCCCAACCTTCACCTTCTTTGAGGAGCTTCTTCTTCAATCTATGATGGAGTTCGATTGAGAGTGAGATAAATCATAATGATGCAGAGAGACGGAGAAGAAATGGAGGCGGGAGAAGAAATGGAGGCGGAGAAGAAATGATTGAGAGTGAGATAAACAAAACCCTAAACCTATGTCATAAAACACATAATCTGAGCGAAAATGGAGGCGGGAGAGCCAAAATGGAGGCAGGAGCGCCAAATTTTTCGCCAGACCGCGAAATTTCATTCGCCCGCGTGAAATCCACTCGAGTTCTTCAACGGTTTTGATGTTTTTTAGCAACGGTTTTAGAACGTTGGCAAATATAGCTACGGTCAAAAACCGTGGCTATATTGGCCAACGGTTTTTATTTTTTAGCCACGGTTTTAGACCGTTGGCCATTGTAGCCACGGTTCAAAACCGTGGCAAATTAACCAACGGCTTAGAGCCGTGGCCACCTCCCCGTAGCTAAACAGGGTTTTTGGTGTAGTGGCATGAACCATTAAACAACAATGTCATTTATGAAAAGCCAACTATAAAAATAAAACTCACATCACATGACGTCCTTTAAATTAATAACACAATTAAAAAAGAATTTAAAAACTAATTGAAATATACTAAAAAATTATGAAGAAAATTAAATAACATCTTGAAATTGGGATAGCACAATACGACACCGTTCTTATGTTTATTTGGATTTAGAGCAAAATAAATTCTTTAGTGAGTTTCAAGTTAAATAATGGAAAGAATAAAATATTATCTTGGAAGAAATAGATTGAGACCTTGCGATGGATTTGTAGAAGATAATGAATGTCTTTTCATTACAATTACAAATTGAGAAGATGAAAAAGCTTGGAGATTTCGGGTGGAAATTTTCAGTCATTGTAAATCAAGATAACTTGTCATTAATTATGATTGGGTTGTGGGCTTTAAGAAATACACATTTAGTAGGATTAAGCATGTGTTCAAATGAATTTGGCAGATAATTTGAGAAACTTTCAATTTCCCCACAACTTAAAATTAAAAATAAATAAAATTTCGACAATTATGGTGTCAAAGGATGGGAAATTTATTATTTTATTTTATTTTTTTTAATTTTATTATTATTATTATTTTTTTTTTGTCTTCAATGGTGGGAGAAAACAAAGAAATATCTTCATTAGTTTGTTTAGACACTTCCAATTTCCTCAAAACTTAAAATAAAAGACTACGACTACTCCACACCACTAAAAGCGTTTTCTCACACCACCATGTACTTTTTTTTTTCTACTAACCCACACCACCCAAAAAACAACTTTTGAGAAAACAATAACATAAAAATAGAGTAACTTTCGACCAATTTAAACCCTCAATTGAGACTCATTTTCAAACTCATCAAAACACAAAATTGTAGTACTCTGAGTTATCTAATAAACACAATTTGAATCACTTGAAAATGTTTTGAAATCAGCAAGTTATGGTCATTTTACTAAAGCCGCGCAAATCTGTCTCGCAATGAAAATGAGGTAGTGTCCCTGACTTTCGGCCAACTTATGTACTCGATCAATACTGATTTTCAAGCTCATCAAAACATGACAATTGTAGTACTATTAGTATCTAATAAACACAATTTGAATCACTTTAAAATCTTTTGAAATGATCAATTTATGGTCATTTTACTAAAGTCACGCAAATATGTCCGAAAAACTAAAAATGGGGTAGTGTCCCTGACTTTTGGCCAATTTATGTACTCAATCGAGAACGATTCTCAAGCTCATCAAAACACGAAAATTGTAGTACTATGAGTTATCTAACAAACACAACTTGAATCACTTGTTGAGATGTTGAAATAAAAAAAAAAAAAAAATCTGTTCGCCCCAAAAAATCTTGCATTGGTTGGGGCGAACAGACTTTTTTTTTGGAGACAGATTTGCACGACTTTAGTAAAATGACCATAACTTTCTCATTTCAAAATATTTTCAAGTGATTCAAATTGTTTTTGTTAAATAACTCATAATACTACAATTTTTATTTTGATGAGCATGAGAATCGGTCTCGATCGAGCATATAAGTTTGCCAAAAGTCAGGGACACTACCCCGTTTTTATTGCAAGACGGATTTGCGCGACTTTAGTAAAATGACCATAAACTGCTCATTTCAAAACATTTTTAAGTGATTAAAATTGTGTTTATTAGATAACTCATACTACTACAATTTTCATGTTTTGATGAACTTGATAATCAGTCTCAATCGAGCATATAAGTTGGTCGAAAGTCAGGGACACTACCCCATTTTCATCGCGAGACAGATTTGTGCAACTTTAATAAAATGACCATAACTTGTTCATTTCAAAATATTTGCAAGTTATTCAAATTGTATTTTTTATATAACTCATAGTACTACAATTTTTGTGTTTTGATGAAATTGGGAATCGGTTTCAATATAGTGTATAAGTTGGCCAAAAGTCAGGGACACTACCTCATTTTCATTGCAAGACAGATTTGCGCAGTTTTAGTGAAATGGCCTTAACTTGCTCATTTCAAAACATTTTCAAGTGATTCAAATTGTGTTTATTAGATAACTCAGAGTACTACAACTTTCATGTTTTGATGAGCTGGATAATCGATCTTGATCGAGCATATATGTTAAACCAAATTAAGGGATAATACCCTGTTTTCAAGGACAAATAAGGTGAGAGAGGTGACGGGGGTGGTAGTGGTGTTTGATGGAGAAAATAGAGGGAGGGAGGAGAATAAGGGAAGAAAAAAAGATGAAGATAGGGGAGGAGGGAATTATTTTTTTTTATTTTTTTTATTTTGAGTTTTTATTGGTGGTGTGAGAGAGAAGTGGTGGTGTGGGAAATAAAGTAGGTGGTGTGGGAGAGAAAAATTGCTTTGGTGGTGTGGATCAGTCGTTGCCAAAATAAAAACAAAACCAACAACTATGGTCGGATGAAACTAAATTAACTTTATCTTAACTCATTTTTTGTGTGGATTTTTTCTTTATTTTGAAGTGTGTCACCTCATCATTGGAGGCCTAAGAGAGCGACACGTAGGATGATAGATTTCTCTTTTAGATGACGTTTATTTTTTCAAGTGCTTAGAAGCTAACTTCTAACTGGAGTTAGAAGTTCTGAACGAGCTTTCTGAAAGAACTGTTTGTTTTGCTTTTGAATAAGTTGTTGATTAGAAGCTGTAAAATTAAAATGTGTTTATTTTTAAGGGCTGAATGAGAATTATTTGACAATTTTGTCTCACTGAGCTGAAAAAATTTTATGGTATAAATATTGTGCTTAAAATCATACCCAATGTGGCGTAAATGACAATTTCAATTTTGGTCATTTGATGAAATCATTAACCAAAACATGGGTTATTTGATTTTATTTCTCATGATATAATTAAGGCATAAAAACTTTAAAATATATATGAGAGGGAGAGTTGGAGAGATGAAGAAAAACTTAAAAATATAGAGAAAGAAAACAAAGATGAAGGAGAAAAAGGAGATAAGTTTCTTGCCAAAGTCCTTGTGAAAGTAGATAGAACTACAATACTTGGTGAAGAGAATGAAAATGTGCCGTCAAAATTTAGCCCTACTTATTTTTAAGAAGATAGGGACAACATTTGTCATTACAAAATTATGTTAAGGGTATTATTGGAATAATTTTTTTACTCAACACTCAGTGTTAAGTGATCAACACCTCCCTGTTACTTACTCCAATCAGAAGTAGAACTCCTGATCAGAACTAAAAACAAACACCCTAAACAAGGTGACTCACTTCTTATTAAGACTTCTGACTCCATTCAGAAGCAAAAACAAACACCATCTTAGTCTCCTTATATATATGTAGATTTTTTAAATAGTAAGAGAAAATGAGGATCTTTTCAAAATTTCATTACGACGTAACACTTTGTTTACAATGGTAAGTTAACAGTTTTATTAACATGTAACATTTATAAGTGAAGTTTAGCAAATTTCAATAATTAAGGTATTCCCTTTAGACTTGAATCCATAAGTTGAGGATCAACAAATGTATGAATTTTGAATAGAAGTCACAAACTATTTGAGGTTTAATACAACATAAGACAAATAAAAGGACACAAAAATCACATTTTGTGAGTCAAACTGATCTTCGGTTCACTTGGACTATCTATTAATGATAAAAGATATTTCTAGAGAGCTAGGCTCGTGCCAAGCCAACCCAATACCATCCATCATCATAGAGATTGGGCCATTTTCAGCATCTCTAGGATGATGGATGGTATTGGACTGGCCTAACTGTGCGGGCCTAGCTCTCTAGAAATATCTTTATTTGATAAAGAATTTTTCTAGAGAGCCGAGCCAGGCAAGTCAGGTCAGTGCTAGGCCAAGTCCAATATCATCCATCATCCTAGATATGCGCATCTCGAGGATGGTGGACGATATTGGATTTAGCCTAGCTCTCTAGAAAAGTTGGTTGATAAATTTAGAGGGCCAGGCACGCACAGTCAGGCCAGCCCAATACCATCCATCATTCTAGATATGTTGGAAATGACACAATCTCTAAGATGATGGATAGTATTGGGCTGGCCTGGCGCGGGCTTGGCTCTCTAGATTTATCAAATAATAAAAGCTAGTTGAGATGCTGAATTAAAATTTTCAAAAATCTTGGTTGGCTTCGTAGCCGCATAAATAACGTTCTTATCATGCCCATACGAATATTGTAAAAACATCTCTAACAACAAGATGTATAAGTTGGATATGTAGAACCAAAATTATAATCAACCCACTGTCAGTTTAGTCCAACATCCATTTTCCTTGTAAGAGGTTTTAGGTATTGAGTGTAGTTGCATGGATGACCAAAGCGAAAACAAGTCTTTATGTAAGGTGAAAGTGACGCGGGTGCTAGGTCGTCACAATGATGTAGCCTTCAGACATAGTTTGGTTATCCTTACGGGAATAATGACGTAGGCTTCAAGCATTGTTTCAAGGGAAAATGACTAATAATGCCTAATTTTTATAATTGTAGATCACATAAGACCTTAACAATTGAAAATGCCTTAAAATACATACTGTTTGTGATTCAAGACTATTAAAGACGACAAACCTAAACCATGGCTAAAAGATATGTAAAAAGACAAATATACCCATATTCCTAGACACATTGACGTGGTGTTATTATTTATGTATTCAAATTTTAGTTACATTGAAACAAACGAAATATGCAATTTGATATTTTTTTCAAAATTGTTTCATGTCCCTAACACAACTGATCGATTCTTGCTAAGTAATCTAGAAGTAAATAAAAAAAGTAAATCAGAAAGTTAAACTTATGACTGGGTTTAAGAAGGTGAATAAATTTTGAAAATTGATAACTTAAGATAAATGGTAAGAATGACTCTCTAATTATTTTTAAACCATGAGTTGGGTATGTGACTTTTAAAAGTCCTCAATCATAAAAATAGGCATTTTGAGGTATTTTCAATTGTTAGAGTATGATACAGTCTATAATCATAAAAAATAGACTTTATAACTCATTTTCCCTTATTTCAATGAACCTTATGGATTAAAATAAATAATGATGAAGGGTACAATGATCTCGTTTTTGTGGATGCTCTTACAAAACGCTTCTACTGGGTGTGCATAACATAAACCCTAGACCCCCCCCCCCCCCCTCCCTTATTGAGTCGCCAGCTACAATCAGTCACTTACTCACTCTGCCTTCCTTCGTCTCAAGTAAGTTATCTCGAATACTTCATTCGCTTTCAAAATGTTTCTAGGGTTTCTTCTTCGTCCAGGGTTTTCTCTCACTTTTAATGATTTTCTTGAAGATCGATTTACTTCTCTCTTCTTGTTTAGATTCAAACACTCCGTTCACTTACTCACTCTGATTCAAGATTTCTCTTTTAGTACTTTCGACGTTCTGATTCTTGTGTTCTTTGTTTCCGTGGTAGAATACTTTGATCGATCCAGTAAATCATGCCGGTAAGAGTTTGCACCTTCCCACTGTTTTTCTTTCTCAATAGATGATTGGTCTTTATTATGTTGTGATTTGTTGAAATGGTTTGTAGATCGATAGTCTATTTAAAGATGAGGCCACTGAAGAGAAAGGAGAGCGAGCAAGAATGGTGAGTGAGTCAGACCCTTATTTGCAACAGTAGAATAACTTAGTTTCGCAAATGAAGTTTGATCTCATTTTTTGTTTTTAATCTGATTGTTTGTGATATAATGTAGGCCTCCTTCATTGGTGCCATGGCCATTGCTGACTTGGTTAAGAGTACCCTAGGACCGAAAGGGATGGTAATTTTTCTTCTACTGTTACTGTTTTCATTTATCATTTTTCATCTTTTAGAGTGAATTGAATTCTTATTGGTGCAATTTCTGTAGGATAAAATTTTACAATCAACTGGTAGAGGGCATAGCGTTACTGTTACCAATGATGGTGCCACCATCTTAAAGTCTCTTCATATCGACAACCCAGCTGCCAAAGTTCTTGTTGGTATCCTTTTTCTTAGTTGAATGGTTGAAATTGTATTTGAAGATCTGGTCTTTTATTTTGTTCGATTCACTGATCTTGTAGTTATATTTGGATTTTGTTTGGGCTGTTAAATTTTATGACATTCTTATGTTTCGTAAAGCTGAGGCGCAGATGATGTTGCTTTGAATGGTTGTTCTTCCTTAATATATGTTTTCAGAAATTTCTAAGGTTCAGGACGATGAAGTTGGTGATGGAACGACCTCAGTTGTGGTTTTGGCTGGAGAGCTCCTAAGGGAAGCAGAAAAGTTGATTGCTTCAAAGATCCATCCAATGACTATAATTGCAGGTCTGTTATAGTGTTGCTCTAGTTGAGAAGTGTAGTAAAACTTGGATTCAGTTTGAATTGTTTATATTTACGATTTTGCGTCAATTTAGGGAGAAGATATATTTCTTTGATTACCCAACTCAATCCATTGGTATTATTCATGCCATATGATGGCTTAGGAGAGCATACTTACATAGACCATGCTTCCAGTCATTCCATGTCCTATCCTCCTTTCTAGATCAACAACATAGAGTCATGGTACCCTATACCAGGGTTTTGTATGCTTTTACTCATGCAAGGTCTGTGTTTTCTACGCCCACCAGTCTAGTCTACGGCTCTACGCCCACCAGTCTAGTCAGACTCTTTTGAATTGGCCACATTAATCTTCCATTAGCAGTAAGGGTTGGGCCATTTAAGATTAGGCCAATTTAATCTTCCATTAGCAGCAAAGATGCACGGACTCGGAAACGGATACGACACGGCGAATCGGCAATTTTCAAAAAAATAGGACTCGGCGACACAGTCAAACTTAATTTTTTAATATATTTTTTTTGTAACTCATAAGAACATAAAATCATAAATAAATTAATAATACTATTAAACAATCCAAACATATCAATAAAACATTCAAATTCATTCATTCAAAATTACAAATGCATCATAAAGTCAAGCTCAACTGCTCAAGTCTTACTCATAAAGCATAAGCAATATAATTTCATTAACTTGATAATGTAAATAAAATGTAAATTGATAATTTCAAAAACTCACCAGCGAGGCGCTACATCTCTTCTTCTTCATTAACTGGCGGATCAATTGTCGAATTTTTTTCATTCAACAGCCTAGCCTCTAGCTCAGGTTCATCAAGTGAAAGACTGGCAATCTCAAGCATTCCAGTAGCATCCAAATCCAACGAATCAATAGTATCTCCTGCGATATCCCACATCCTTGTCTCACCTTCTTTGTACTCTTGTTTTCTTCTTGACAAAAGACGAAGGTTGGAATGCACATACACTAAATCTTCAGCTCGTTGTGGGGTCAATTTGTTCCTTTTTAATGAGTGGATGTTATACGTGCTCCAATTCCTCTCACAACATGAGGAAGAGCAAGGTTGCCCAAGTAACTTCAAAGCAATATTCAGAAGTAATGGTGCACATGTACCATGAGAAACCCACCACACATCAGGTTCTAGGTATGCTCTATTCTGTAGAGCATCACCTTCTGCAAACTGTCCAGTATTCGTTGAAAACCTAGCATACTCTAGTAAGAGATTTTGGCACAAATAGCTATCCCACGGCCTGTTATCTTCAACAAGTGGTCCTTCAATCTAGTAAGAGATCCCGTATATTCTTTATGACAAAAGTTACACCGCCATCTAAGGTTTCCCCCACCTTCACTTGGTCTTCTTATTATTGTCACATGCTTCCAAAGATCTTCTCCAGTTACTTGGCCTAAAATCAGTTTTAGTTTCTTCTTTAGTTTTCAGCCAATAGGTGCAAGCTCAAATATGGGGTATTTGAAGTATTTCATGCATGCTTTCATATATATGCCAGTGCCAGCAAAAAGTAGAGAAAAGAGAAAAAACAGCAAAAAAAGGAATCGCAGGAATAGATCCTGTTGATCGATCTCAGGAATCGCAGGAAAAAAACAGCAAAAAACAGAAAAAAGAGTAGAAATCGCAGGAAAAAAAACGAAAGAAGGTACCTGGTGTTGATGAGGATGCCATAGATCCTGTTGATCGATCTATCCCTCTCTGTCGAAATCGATCTCTTCGTGTCCGTCGAAATTGATCGAAATCGATCTCTCTACCTCCGTCTCTGTGGTTTGATCAATCGATCGATAGATTCTCTGTTTTCTCACCTCTTTTCTCTTTTCTTTGTTCTCTCTGTTTTTTGTGTTGTCTCTGTTAGGGTTTGTGGGAGGAAGGATCGAAGGGAGAAAGAAAATCTGATTTATTTGCAACATTTACAAATACCGCGTCCGGACCGTGTCTGGCCGAGTCTGGACTGTGTCCAAACCAGTCAACAAATTTTGACCGTTGACCCCGTGTCCAATACGTGTCCAGCGCTTGTCGGGCGCGAATCCGTGTTCGACACGCATTTGACGCGTGATACGGAGGTTTTCCGGAGAGTCGGTGCATCCTTGATTAGCAGTAAGGGGTTGGGCCATTTAAGATTATTTATTTTTATTTCATAATCAATTATATATGTCTGAAAGTTATTTTTGACATGTTTAAAAATTTTTCATTGTGTTCGTTTCTCACAAGCAAACATGGGGGAGTTGAATATTGATATCATGTATTTTGGTGGTGCACCTTATGAGCTAGATGCTTAGTTGCTTAATTTCCTTGGAGTTGCCTGGGTTCTTACCTCTTTTACAATCTATTATGGATGCTCTGAAGTTGTGCATGTGTAGCATATCAACTTATGCAAGAGGAGTTTTAGAGATATTGTCTAAATGGACTCTAGTGCAATTTGCGTTAATTGGGCAGAGAAAAATAGTGCCAATTGAAAGTGAGAGATCCAAAGTGATGAGCAGACGACTTGTAGCGAGGAATTTTACACAATCGATGTGATGATATAGATAGCCTTGACAAAACATAAGTCATTAAAATGATCTAGGATGACCCATCATAGCGTGAAAGCCACGATCTTTCAACAAATATCGATTATTCAGGAAGTTAACTTGTATTCATTGATTATAATGCCAAGTCCATGAGCCCCATACATTTCTTTGATGACTAGAACTAATTTTAGAGGGTCATGATTTCAAAGTTCCCTGAGCAATCTATATCAGTTCCTACCCTTTCGCCTATACTAATAATTGGTGACAAAATAAAATTAAGGTAATGTTACCAGTCAAAGTCAGAAGTTTAGGCTTTGGTATTACTGCACTTCTCAACCTTGAATTCTGCATTCATTGGTCTCACATGTAACATGTGTGATAATTTCCGCTCTGCTTGTAGTGAAGATATGCCCATCAAGCTTTGTAAGAAACACTTTTTAGTTATCTGTCTTGAGCAGAATTTCAAATGTTAAGTATGCTGCATCAAATGAGCCTTTGTTCTTGATGTAGAAGCAAACACATGGTTCTCATAGTGTTCAAAGACTTTCTGTTTAGGAATCACCTGGTATGGTCCCTTATTCATAGCCATGCATACGTAATTTCCCCCCCTTGAGTAGTAGTGGTATTCAATTGTTTTCAACAAAGCAAAAGCGGTTAAGTCGAATATCTTTTGCTTTAAGCTGGAATATGTCTTATTAAGCAGAATAAAAAAGCGCCCGACTCTTAACCATTGAAAGAGTGCTTATAGTTTCACTAACTGGTCATCAGGATTCTTCCAAAGAAAATTGTTTTGAATACTCTTTCTATCCTTTCCTGTACAAATAGCTGTGCTTTTTTTTTTTCCTCTAGCAAAAGCTTTAACAAGTTAACTCCTTTCCGATGCAGTGAATTAATCTTATGCTTGGTCAAACCAAAATGCATTTGACATCACTGTTCTCTGTTTGATGTGATAGGATACAGGATGGCAGCTGAATGTGCACAGAAAGCCTTGGTGAAGAAAGTCATGGATAATAAAGATGATGCTGGTAGTTTACTTTGTAAATTTCTTAATTTCCATTTGGTTTTGTCTGTCAATTGCGATACACGTTTTTGCATTTTCCATTTTCCATTTTCCATTTCGCATCCTTTATCATCAAACTCATGTTTTAGATGGTACTCTTTTTATTGCTGTTATATTTGTTGTCTTCATCAGCAAAGCTGTGTCCATTTCGGGTTCTTACATGAGGAAATTCTGTTCAACTCAATTAGTGGGCTAGAAATCAATGTGGAATTAAAATCACTGCACTCAATAATGATTTAAAACCGTCAATTTATCAATTATATTTTTGGCGTCTTGGTGTTTTTTAATGTCCAAATTTTGGTTAATGTTGGTGATGAGTAGCAATGGTAGTGAGTTGCTATAAAAGCTTAAAACTCATTTATCCAATTCCATATTGAGATACAGTGAAACTCTATAACTATTTCTCATCAATTGATCCGATTTTATCAACCATTTAGGGCTAATATCGATTAATTGAATGGTCTACATCCCTATCTTGTTGCGCTGGCTGTTTCCGATGTCTTCTTCAGTTAAAATGTTCAAAACTTCTCATCAAATTGTATTTATTTATTTATTTATTTTGTTTTAACTTTTTGTATATTTTTAATTAGTTAATTTCCGTTTTCTTTTTTGTTTGGATACAGAGAAGTTTAGAACTGATCTAATAAAGATTGCAATGACCACTTTGAGTTCTAAAATCTTGTCCCAAGACAAAGAACATTTCGGAAAGTTAGCTGTTGATGCTGTCATGAGGTTAAAGGTAATAAAATTTCCTTGCAATTTGTTTTCAAGATTTAGGATATGTGCCTTTCTTCTGTTTAGCCTGATTATTTTCTCATGGTTTTGACAGGGGAGTACCAATTTGGAGGCCATTCAAATTATTAAGAAGCCTGGAGGCTCCTTGAGCGATTCATTTTTGGATGAAGGGTAGGAGTCCTTTTCATGCACTTATTGCAAAGAGGCTGGCAAAAACTATCTTAGTCGATGAAATAATGCGTTCTTCTTTGTGCCACCAACAATTAACTGCAACTACCTTTTTGACGCATCTCTCCTATTTATCGGTTTTTCTTGGATGAATGTGGAAGGTTGATTGTAGGTTAAAATGTTAAGCCTGTATTTAGAAAGTAGCACGAACCATGAGCCTGGCCCTAGTTGAGGATGTTATACATACTTGACCATAGTAGACACTTTATTTCTATTGTTTCATGATTGGATGGCAAAGACTGTCATAGTCGATGCAAGAAAATAAAAATGGAAATGAATAGTCTCCTTCTGTTACAAGTTATCTTCCATGACAGATGTAGAGCTCAACATATTTATGGTATTCCATCAGTTATTTATTTTCTACATTACTTATGGTATTTCGTCGTAATTAATTCCTACTTTTTGTGTTCTACTTTCTTTCCCTTCTGTTTCTGATTGTAGATGTGGTATTTATTCAAATCTTGTAATCTATGATCAGATTCATCCTTGACAAGAAAATTGGCATCGGGCAGCCAAAGCGCATAGAGAATGCAAAAATTTTAGTGGCAAATACTGCTATGGATACTGATAAAGTAAAGATCTATGGGGCTCGTGTTCGTGTTGACTCAATGGCTAAGGTTGCACAAATTGAAGGGGCTGAAAAGGAAAAAATGAAAGAGAAGGTGAAAAAGATCATAGGCCATGGGATTAACTGCTTTATCAATAGGCAATTGATTTACAATTTTCCAGAGGAGCTCTTTGCCGATGCTGGAGTACTCGCAATTGAACATGCAGATTTTGATGGTATTGAGCGCCTTGCTCTTGTCACTGGTGGGGAAATTGCATCAACGTTTGACAACCCAGAGTCTGTTAAACTTGGCCATTGCAAGCTGATAGAGGAAATAATGATTGGGGAGGACAAGTTGATCCACTTTTCAGGAGTCGAAATGGGCCAAGCATGCACAATAGTGTTGAGGGGTGCTAGGTATGTTCCCCTTTTGCCATTGGCTAAAACTTCTTTTTCCAAATGTTCGTTTGTTACACTTACAGGTTCTTGCACTGGCAACTATTAATCAATTTTGATTTTTGTCGTTTGTGTGCAGCAATCATGTACTTGACGAGGCCGAAAGGTCTTTGCATGATGCCCTTTGCGTGCTGTCGCAAACAGTAGTTGATAGTAGAGTGTTGCTAGGAGGTGGTTGGCCAGAGATGGTGATGGCAAAGGAAGTCGATGAGCTGGCCCGTAGAACCCCTGGGAAAAAGTCACATGCCATTGAGGCTTTCTCTAAAGCACTCCAGGCAATCCCTACAACAATTGCTGATAATGCGGGGTTAGACAGTGCAGAGTTGATCTCCCAGCTTCGTGCTGAGCACCACAAAGAGGGATCCAATGCAGGGATTGATGTCATCACTGGAGCTGTAAGTCCACACTGTTTGTATACCTATAGATAATGACTATTAATTTGTTGATAGCCAACTTTTAGTTTAATCTTTTTGTGGTACTATTTATTTCTGCTTGTATTTTTCAATGCTATTTTTATGATTTAAGCTTTTAGCATGTTTGAGAAACCAAGATCAGAACAAAAACAATTAAAGTAAGCCCTCATATAAGCTAAGTGTAAATATGGAAAAGATTCAGCACTTGACTTGTATTCCTGCCAAACTTCTCCATCTGGTCTGCATGTACGCGGTGTCATAGTGAAGGCACTGATCTCATTTCTACAGTTTTATGCCTTGGTACTTTGAATAAAATGGGCCTGATATTTTTCCCGTTATTAGAAACCTGATATTTTTCCCGTTATTAGAAAACATTTTTACGGTTTACTCTCTTCGTACAGGTTGGAGATATGGAAAAACTGGGGATCTCTGAGGCATTTAAAGTGAAACAAGCGGTTCTGCTCTCTGCCACCGAGGCTGCAGAGATGATACTCAGAGTCGATGAGATCATCACTTGTGCGCCTCGCAGGAGAGAAGACAGAATGTAGGCTGTTTATAATACTCCTCCAGGGTTTTAATACTGTGGGTAAACTGGTGATCTCAGGGTGTTTTGTCTTGATCTGAAGGTAAGAGCTCTGATTGTGGGGAGAGCTCTTTCAGTTTTGTTTGATTAGATTGCAGCCTTCTCGCATTGCATTATGTAACTGGTACAAGGTTATACTAGTTTGTGAAACATTTAACTCTAGTCATGTGAATGCCTAGAATTTTTGTGCTGGCAGCTCATAATGTTCTTTGTATGCCATAATACTACTTTTTTTCAGGGTAGGTTTATTCCATAATGTGCTTGAATGGGTGGAAGTTGTGAAGGAAAATTGTATGTAGTTTAATTAAACTGACAGTTTGAGTCATGAACCATTTTGTGGATTAAGTAGGTTATGAATGTGATTGTTTTTGCCAGTATTTCTCTGATAATGACTGCATTTGGTTTTTGGTGCCTTGTCTATAAACATGGACAATAATCAAAGCGTTTTTGGTGCCTAAACAGTTGGATCATCTATCACTAAACACAGAATATACTCCAGAAAAGCACGCTCATATCACACGGGGGTTGTGGGCATGTTATGATTAGTTAAATGCCTAATTGGGCATTTCTGAAAGAGATATCCATGGTATCAGCCGTTTTGTATGAGATAATCAAATGCTCAACCATGTAGTTCAGCTGCACTGCAATAGTATAATCCAGTTCCAGAACTTTCATTATAATTTCTCAGTAAATCACTAAATCCTACACAATATTCTTCATTCACAGCATCTCATGTCTTGTAAAAAACTATCTAACTTCAAACATTGTTGGTTATTTACATTGGATTCAATTAAACACGAACTGATTTTTTCATGCTATATATATATATATATATTCAAGTGGTAACATGTGCTTTGGCTAATTTTTTTTTTTGGGTGCTTGGCTTAACACGCGCAGAATAAGTTTGCAGTATAAGCGATTACATGGTTAATTTTAGCATACTGTTGTGAATGCTCTTATGGGTTTAATCCAGTTTCATACTTTTTCAAATGAATTGAGAAGTAAGCTTGAAGCCTTGGGAGAAAGTCCAAGGATATACTCCATCTTCAGATGTCTCCTCTAAAAATCTCAATTTTAATACCTGTATCGTGACTTTGGCAACAAAAATCTCTACTAAACCATTTTCAGACATAAGACTTTGGATTCTGTTGATTTATTTTAGGCTAAATTTGCAACTTCCAGTGCTAAGCTTTCTTGCATGGATGAAGTTTGACCAAGTATTGTGATTTCATTTTTCGAGTTAATTTCGGTTTCCTGATTTTAAGAAACAGAAATTCTAAATGTCGAGGAAGTGGGCGAGGAAAAGGAGGTGGCGGGGGGTGAACCATTCACCCCTCGGGATGTGTGCCCACTTTTTTGGCGCGCGCATCCCGAGGGGGTGAATGGTTCACCCCCCGCCACCTCCTTTTCCTCGCTGGTTTCCTCGTCACGTAGAATCACTCTTTAAGAAATGTTTAGAGAAATATTTTGGTGTGTATAGAAAAACGTAAAAATTTGAAAGATTCATGAAAGATATATAGAGTTTCGAGGGTATATCACGTATGTGGAACAAAACAATATATTAAACACGTTAAATGAAACCAAAATACCTATAATTAGAAAATTAGGGGTGATTTAAAAAATCAATATATAAGTAAAAGAAGTGATAATTAGAAAATTAAGAGGTGGTATTAAAAAATAATAAATAATTAGAATAAATGATAATTAGAAAAACTCGGAATTTACGAAAAAAAATCCTGAAAATTTTCGAAAAAATCCTTGAAAAATGTAATTTTTAGTAGCTGATTTTTGTATTTTTACGAACCCGAAATTTATGAAAAAAATCGATTTTTTGAGAAAAAACCTTGAAAAATATGTAATTTTTTCTTTCACCCGTTTCTTTTCGTAATTTCAATCACAATCCTTGAATTTGACAACATAGATAGATTCGTAGTTGGAAAATTAATATTGTCATAGTGTGGCGACACGTAGTCTATTTCAGATCTCGTGATCTCTTAGTTCAGAACGATCATGGTGTCTGCTTCTATATATATTCGAATCAAACTTTGACATATACTCAGTCGAAAAGGATATAATGATAGTACGGTCTCAACCAGGGAAAGTTTCACGTGGAATTAATGGTACGTTAAAATAGACGGACAATTTTAGTCTATCACATTATATCTTCTTCTTCTTCTTCTTCTTCTTTATTAACGCTAGCTAGGTCAATGACTATTATTTGGCCCTGCTCTTACCTAGGCTTAGTATCTAAGGCCGCGACAACTGGATCTCCACACTTACCTCTTGTAGGTATCGGCCATAGTTTTATCACTTTTAACTATCAATTTTCATTCATTTAATTCTAATGTTATTGTTAACTACAACAATTTATAGTATAGATATCATCTTTGCTTTATTCAGCTCCAAAAAGGTTTATACATAATTTTGCACTATAGTCTGAGGGCATCTCCAACAACCTAAATATTTATTTAATTTTTTTTTTAAAGGTTTGGTGTAAGTTCAATTGGAATTTTTGTGACATGATTTTAAAAACTAGAACAATCCGCCAAATTACCTGCCCCTGTCAATCTTAGCACACATCATCAAGTCTTTGGACACATTTGACACTTCTTCAGTGTAAATAATTCTCCGTAGTATTGGGAGTTGACGAGCAAGTACATTATAATAAGCTCAAGTAACTTGTACTAGTGTTCATACAAAATTTCAAGTTTCCTTCTTAATT
The DNA here is from genome assembly GCA_963556465.1 of Berberis vulgaris. Classification (NCBI taxonomy): domain Eukaryota; kingdom Viridiplantae; phylum Streptophyta; class Magnoliopsida; order Ranunculales; family Berberidaceae; genus Berberis; species Berberis vulgaris. Next base: position 73,797,698 of record OY747134.1, read on the forward strand.
TTCACTGCTGCCCTTAACTAAACCCCATGGCAGAGAGTTCGAATTCATCTGTTGTTTTTCTCCTACTACTTTCGACTGTTCTGAAGTCAGCTCATGCAGCTGTTCCAGCTATTTTTGTGTTAGGAGACTCGACCGCGGATGTGGGAACTAATAACCACTTCAATGAGACAAGTTTCATTGCTAAGGCTGAATTCTCTCACTATGGTATTGATTTTCCTGGGGCCAGAGCTACGGGGAGATTCAGTAATGGCTTTAACACCGCAGATTATCTAGGTACGTATAATAAACATAGATATGGTCTGCATGATATTTTTCTCAAAGTTGGTATTTTGGATTAAAATGAAGTTTAATATTATAATTTGTGGTATTGGCAGCGAGACAATATGGGTTTACGGAAGAGTCCCAGACCTTATCTGGATCTTGTCAATCAAGAAACCCTTCAACCCACGGTGAATGTATTGAAGGGTATGAACTTTGCCTCCGGGGGGATCAGGAATTCTTAACAAAACCGGCAGAATTCTTGTAAGCCTCCCTGAGCTAAATCCTAAATTTCCACTATTTTCTTTCTTTCCTGATACAAATTCTTTTAAGAGTCTATGTTAACTGTGTATCGTACTGCCTTGAAACTGATTTTGTCACTGTCAAACTCTGAACTGCTTGTGCTGGTTAATACTGATAAGTGCTTCATAAAATGACTGCAGGGGAGAGTCGTTTCAATGAACAAACAGATTGAACAAGTTATTGCAGTCCGCCAAAAGCTTGAAACTATATTGGGTCAAAATGGAACAGATATTTTTCTTTCAAAGTCTATGTTCGTTATCAGTGTAGGAGGCAACGACATCTTTGAACATTTTGCCTTCAACAACACTTCAGACCAACACTTACATTTTTTGATAGTGAGAAGGAACAACAAATATACGTTATGTGGTACATTAATTGAATTAGTTGAGGTTATTGCAGGCAATGTACTCTCTCGGAGCTAGGAAATTCGGCATAATAAACGCTCCACCAATTGGGTGTTGCCCATCTCAAAGGGTTAAGAATGAGACAGGAGGATGCTTGGAGCTGTTGAATGAATTTTCGCAGCTGTTCTATTCCATAATTGAAGTTATGCTGCGAAAACTTAGCTCTGAATATATAGACATGAAATACTCACTTGGCAATGCTTTTCAAATGGTGGCTGATATGATGGCCAATCCACAAGCATTCAGTAATTATATCACTCCACTAATATATAATTAATGCAGTCTCTTAAAATCTTACACATGATTGCATAAAATTAACGATTGATGTCCTTTCTTCAATTACGCAGATTTTTTGGAGGTACAGAGTGCATGCTGTGGAAATGGAACACTCAATGGAAACTTTGATTGTTCACCAAGTTCTAATCTATGTTCAAATAGAGACGAGTATCTGTTCTGGGATTGGTATCACCCTACACTGGCTGCTGCTAAATTGGCAGCTCTAAGTCTATATACCGCTGCACCACATTACGTATCTCCAATCAACTTCAGTCAGTTGCAGTATGCATGATCACAAAGGGTGCCATTTTGATGCTGTTGGAAAATGCATAACTAGGAAGGCAACTATTATCGTCTCATGATAATATATAACTTATTGATTGTATCTCAGTTATTGGAATTTTCAGATTTCAAGATGTTGTATATCTGCATTTTTTTTTTATCGTTTCTTTATAATCATTCATCCTACCTCTTCCATATCATCAGTTGCCTTTTCCAAAATACAATTTTCTCCAGTTGATCCCTGAAGTAAATGTAGAGTGATCATCAATCTTTCTTTTATTTCAGTGTAGCTAAAGTTCTTCATTTATGATATATAGACCCATATCCCGTCTCCTTCCCTCCCTGTAGTCATCATAATGAATGGAAGTGTAAGTCGCCCTCCTATTCAAGTACCAACCTCCAATTTTCACCAAGGCCTCACACACTTACTAGATAATTCGATTAGTATCCCGGATGATAAACTAAATCAGTCAATACGTGCATTACTTTAATCGGACCGACTGTTTGGGGTTGCAGTACACTAGTACCACCTTGAACCGATGTTGCCCCCAATTTAGCCATGCATGGAGCTTGACATTTTACAGAACATGACACATCTTCTAGAAGTCTTTGCACAAATAAGTCATAATTTTTTGTAAAGCTGTATATACCAACTTTAGATTATTTTCTCTGTAAGAGAGCTCCCCACTTCAATCAGTGGATCTAGAGAAACTTTTTTCCTTGGTGAAGGAATCACATTGTATAAATACTTCTAACCTGTGAATAGAAAACTACACAACAGAATCATCACACCTTTGTTGTATCTGAGGATCTAAATGGTGAACATCAAGATACCTTCTTTAACCTTCTTGAACTTAGTTGGATACTCCTTCATCCTCCTTTCCTTCCTAGGTAGAAACGCTTATGGTGTCTGTAGCTTTCCAAGCCATAAACTCTAATCCAATTTAATATAGCAAAGGATCTACTAATTTGGTTTTGTTTATTATTTCATTTTGCACTTATTCTTATATCGAGTTGATTCTTGAATTGAAGCTGGTTTGAACATTATTATTTATACACTCTGATCAAATTTAATATAGCAAAGAATCTACTTATTCGGTTTTGTTTATTATATCATTTTGGACTTACCCTGATTCTTGACACAGACTTGGACTAAACATCACTGTCCTCTGGTATCTCAATGTATTTGAATTTTTAATAGTTATTGGTTACGATTATATCAAAGCTTACTCCATACTGCAATAAATCTCCCCATGCAATAGTGATGAAGGTAAGTGGCCCTGTTATTGCCGTAGCAACCTTGCACCAAGTTATGCACTGTGGGGTTTGATCTCAGTAAGTCCATATGATAGAAGTCCATGTGGGACTACAATGATAAAACAACAACTGTGATACTGGTTGTTGGGGGTGGGGTGGCTGTACTTCCACCATGAATCCATATGACCCCTGAAGGTGGAGTGCAAGGAAGAGGAATGCAGTGTATCAAGGAAGAAGATGGTGAGAAATAGTGTCTGAACATCAAGTGCAAGCAAAGAAAGTTGAGAGAGGGTCAATGGCAAGTAAATATGGTAGCTCAAATTAATCTGTTTTTTGTTTTTGATTAGAGAAAATTTCCTACAACTGGCAAAATCAATCTGAAAAAGTTTCCAATCGATTGGACTATTAAGTGATCTGTTCTCCAGTTTGACTCCTCTTGAAAATGGCTCCTAAGTTCATTGGGGTTCTTTATATCAGCTTTACATGGACGTGGGCAGGCTTTTCCTTTTATTTCTCGATGTCATATAAGACCTCATGTTCTCACCTAAGAATGTTGTTATTGAATGAAATTGAGATTCAGATAAGAGAGGTCCTCTTTGATTTCCCACCCAAGTGTCATGTAAATCTAAGGCGTAGAGATTAGAGGTCCAATACAACTCTTGAAGGTTCAATTGCCTTTGATCTAGATCTCAAGCTAGTTGGATTCATCCAATGTCTTATAACTACTTCATGTCCTCCTGCCTTAATCTAGGCTCTCTTCCTTGGACGGATTTATTCTTCATTGATTCTCCGGTAACACCTTCCATTTAATCTTCTCGAGCCTTCATACGCAACCTCTACTACAGAACCATCACCATTGTTTGTAGATCAAAATATTTAAATCTTTGTTACCTTGATCTCTTAAGCCTACTTTCGTCCCATTTGTTTATGAACCTTTAAATCCACCACCTTTTGCTCCCAAATCACAGAAATCTCTGCACAGATCAGTCCTAGACTTTTTGTCATTTATAGATACTAATTTCAGATTATTTTCTCTGTAGGAGGATCCACTCAATCAGGGGATCTAGAGTTGGGAACATTCTCCTTAGAAGGATTCACATTGTATAAATATAGACAAGAGAATCACCACCTTCATGGTATGTGAGGGTCTAGACAGCGAACATCAGGACCCCCTTTCACCTTCTTCAATGGTTGGTTGTCTCCCCATCCTCCTCTCTTTCCTAGGAATAAACATTCATGGTGTCTGTAGCTTCCTATGCTACATATACACTCTGACCAGGTTAGTTTACATGCAAAATATTTGTTGGTCTGATGTATTTTATTCGGATGTCGTTAATTAGGGTTGGCAGTGGGGCAGATTTTTACGGATATCCGCCCCACCCAATCCGTATGGGGCGGATTTGGATATGGCTGAATGGGTTTTCGGGTATCCAAAAAATATCCGTTTACTATTCGGGGCGGATACGGTTTTAGCCATATCAGCCCCGCAGGCCCGCGGATATCCGTTTAACAAACAAATTTACAAAAGTACCCTTCATATATATAAAGGGATTAACTCTGTTTTTGTTTTTCACAAATACAAATTGTCAAATTACAATCGCTCCCTCACCATTCACCAAGATCTCCCTCTCACAGTCATAGAGCTCCCTCCCTCCCTCCCTCACACCGCACACCACCTCGCCCTCCCTCTCCCTCACACCGCACACCGCACACCGCACACCACCTCGCCACGCCGCCACGCCGCGATCTCTCTCCCTGCTCCCCTCACGCCGCGATCTGCTTCCCTGATCCCTCACCGCGAGATCCTCCCTGCTCTCCTCACGCCGTGATCTCCCTCACAGAGAGATCTCCCTCCCTCACGCCGCGACCTCTCACAGGCCACAACCAAGATCTTCCTCTCACAGTTGAGATCTCCCTCACGCCGCGAAGGGTTTCGATCTCCAAGCTTCAAATCCGACAAAGGGTTTCTTCCTCTCCCCCATCAGAGATCGAGATCAAGATCAAATCAGATCTGAGACTGAGATCAAGATCCGAGATCTGATTTGATCTGATCTGATGAAGATAATTTGATCTGATCCGAATATGATCTGATGAAGATCTGATCCCATCTGATCTCAGACATCGAATTTTTTGTAATATATTGTAATTTTTTTTGAATTTGTTGTAAATTTTTTTTAAATCAGAGTTTGTTCTTTAGAATTTTTTTTTTTTTTTTTTTTGTAATTTGTATTTTTTTTTAATTTGTTGTATGTATAAATGATCTGTAGTGTAGAAGTATTTTTACTGTATGTATAAAATATTGCAGTGTAAAATATGTTATTTGTTGTTATGTAAAAATTGTATGGGCGGGGCGGATCGGTTGGGGCGGGGATTCAAAACCCACCTTTAAATCTATTTTATGCGGATATCCGGGGCGGGGCGGATATCCGTAAATCCGTCTGGGGCGGGGGCGGTTTTGAAAATTACTAATAAACGGATATGCGGGGCGGATTTTTAGCCCCGCAATCCTCAGCGGGGCGGGGGCGGGGATGGATTTGCTTAAATCCGCTCCAATCCGCCCCGTTGCCATCCCTATCGTTAATTGTAAAAGAATTAATGAGACAATTAGTTTACTTTGTTGAATCTCAAATTCGAGGAGTTTTTTTTTTTTTTGGAAAGTGAGCTGGGGTTTTTAGGATCCCCGAACCTTATATTAATAAAAAATGATGATGATAAAGTTTATAATCGCTCATACGTTCACCCGTTTCATCATCTACAAAACAATAAACTTGCTTCAAAGCTTCAACAAAGAGCCTAATTAGTTCTAGATTCACCGTCTCCAGGTTAGGGAGTAACCTTGCAAAGTGTTCTGCTACTAAAGTGGTTGCATGATAGACCTGCCATAACTTTTCTTCTCCATAATTACCAATCAATCCTTTAAGCATTCTCATGACCTGATTTATACCTAATGTAGGCCACAGGATGTATGAGACGTCGTTGTAAAGAATCGAAACACAATGAATCATGATATAGAAACCATTGAATGCTAGCATCCCTACAAGGTTCTAATAAGCATTTGCATTCTACCTGTATTATCATCATCAGTTACCTGAATTTAGGATTTGTCTTCTTGCTTCGAGAAGACCTTCAAGGAACATATTCCGTGAGAGGCTGTATTGTGGTAACCTCATGTTCTTCTTCAATAGTGTTTTGCCCCACCTTTGCTGCTTTCGCTTCATGTAAGCTTTTAATTTCGGTGGCCAATGCATCCCTGCCTATTCTTGCAATTTCTGAATTCAAAACATTGATGACTTGGGGTGTTAGCCAATCCATGGGCGCTGTTGGATCTTCCCCCTGTCTTCCATCAATTATCTCTCGTCCTACTTCAAGAAGTATATAAGCTGATTTTGAGGTTGCATCAACCTCTTCCCTGCATCTTTCCTCACTTTCTTTTAGTGCGTCTTGGCCCTTGTTCTCGGTTATCTTTGGGATAGCTACCCCTGGTTCCACGCCTACCAGCTGATTTGGGATGGGAGAAGCAGAGCACATCTGATCAGAGTTGAACAATTCATGCTCACCATTTTGACACCCCGACTGCTGTGCCAGAAATCGTAAGGATCAACTCATCATTTGCTTGGGGGGCTCAAGGTCCCTCTCTCTGTAATATCTTAACCATGCATTGATCGAGTTTGATATTTTACAGAACGTAACATATCTTCCAGAAGTCTTTGCACAAATCATCCATAATCTCCGTAAAGCTGTAGATACCAACTTTAGATTATCTTCTCCGTAAGAACACTTTCCCCTTCAATCAGAGGATTCACATTAGTTAGCAAGTTTTTCTTTGGGGAAGTATTCACATTGTATAAATACTTCTAACCTGTGAATAGAAAGCTACACAAGAGAATCATCACCACCTTTGTTGTATCCATGGGCGGATCTATGTGTTAGGTAAGGGGGTCAATTGCCCTCCTTATATTTTTTTAAAATTTTTCCTAAGTTACTAATATTTTTTACATTGCCCCCCTTTAAAATTTTATGTTCCCCCCTTTATGAAATCTTGACTTCTAACACCACTAAAAATTAAAAACAACAATTTTTTTTTAAAACTCCACTCTCACCAATCCCAATCCCACTCAATCTCTCTATTTTTAATATCTTTTTTTTTTTAAAATTCCCACCCTCTCTCTTTCTTTCTCTTTTTTTAATCTCTCCCTCTCTCTCTTAATTCCTACCAACTCATTTTAATCCATTCACCCCCTACACACGTTGAGGGCAACAAAGAAACCAGAAGAGAGGTACCATACATGGTGGGTTTGTTTTCCGTGTGATCATATTCATATTAAAATTTTTAATTGGGTTGGGGACCGGCCGAGGAAATTTTACATCATCATTGGTTTTATTTTGTTTTGTTAAAAAAAATGAAGAAAAGAAAGAATTAGGATTATCTTACCTCAGACTCAGCTAGCATATGGTGGTAAGAGTGATAAAAGATTAGTTCACACATTAGATTAATTGGGGGATTGGGATCTGATATGCTTTGCTTTCTCTCTGATCTTTCAAAATTAAAAATAATCATTTGGGTTTGGGGCGGTTGGAAAAACACGATGGTCGTAGGTCGATTCAGCTAAGCTGTTGTTTGTATGCTTATTTGATTCTTTGACTTGGCAAAATTAAATTCCTTGACTTGGTAAAATTAAATTGAAAATCGTCAGTCAGAAAAAATTAAATTAAATTCCTAAGCTTAGCAAGAAAAAATTAAATTAAATTCCTAAGCTTAGCAAGAAAAATTCCTTGACTTGGCAAAATTAAATTGAAAAAATTTTCTAATTCAGTCAGAGATTCTTTGAAGTGATATGTTCACCAGTTCGATTCCTCTTGAAAATGAATACCAAACTCACTGGGGTTCTTTATATCTCGAGGCTATATTACTCATCATGTTCTCATGTAAGAAGGTTGTTGATTGTCAAATGAAATTGAGAGAGTTACCCCTTAGTTTCTCACCCGTGTCATGTACATTCTGAGGTGTGGAGATTATAGGTCCAAGGCGACTCCTAAAGGTTCAAGCTAGTTGGAATCATCGAACATCTTATAAATCCTTCACATCTTCCTACATGCCTTAATCTAGGTTCTCTTACTTGGATGAATTTAGTTTCCTTCGAATTCTTTGGTAACGCAGATAGGTGCTAACTCGGTAGATTTGTGGCTGATGGTATCACAAATCCAGAGTTTGAACCCTGCCAAAGGTGTTTAATGGTTCTGAGTTTTAATAAAACCCCTATACCTTAAAAAAGAAAAATTCTTCAGTAACACCTTCCATCTTATTTTCTTGAGCTTTCATACTCAAAGTCCATTATAGAACACCTGCATACTGCATTGTTATTGAAAACCTTTGCTTTACTAATCTTTCTTCTTTGTTGTAGATAAAAAAACTGAAAATCTTTGTTTCCTTGACCTCTTTTGTGAACTCTTAAGCCTAATGTCCTCCTGTTTGTCTATTAACCTTTGAATCTACCACCTTTCAATACCAAATTGCATAAATCTCTGCACAAGCCGGTCCAAAAGCTTTTGCCTTGCTGTAGATACTAACTTAAGATTATTTTCTCTGTAAGATAACTCTCTGCCCATTCAGTACGGGGATCTAGAGTCAGGAATATTCTCCTAGGTGAAGCCATTACATTTTATACATATACACAAAAGAGTCATCAACTTCATGGTATCTGACTGTCTAGACAGCGAACATTGACACCCTCTTTTGCCTTCTTCAATAATGTTGGATGCCTCTCCATCCTCTCCTTCCTAGGTAGAAACGTTTATGGTGTCGTAGCTTCCTAAGCTATTATATACTATATATACAGTCCGACCAGAAAAGGACATCTTGACTTTGTTTTTTGGGATGTCATTGATTATAAAACAAGTTAATGAGACAATTAGTTTACTTTGTTGAATCTCAAGTTCAAAGATGTATACAATCTTTAGACGCCATAATTGCATCAGAACTGATTTTTCTATAACAATATATAGAATTTGGTTCTATTAAATGATATATACGTAATTTTGGGCTTAAAACTCTCAACTGAAAATTGTGTATTCTATACATTTTTTCTGCCAATGCCAGCTACGTTAGTTCATTAGACTTGTCGCAGATGATATCACAATTTCAGAAATCAATAAACATGCTGCTTGCCTTAATAAAAAGAAAAAATAAAAAAGAATCTTGAAATGATTTCATGGGATCATTTATACTCTTAAAAGAATGCATGCAAAAGATGTTGTAGAACAAACAAAAAGGAGAACAGATTATTGATTTCCTTCTTTTGGCTTCGTTCTTTCGGCTTCTTGTTGCTAGGCCCATTGCCCCCATCCTTGTATACTTAGTGCATAACGTTGAGTTTGGACCATTTTGACCCAGCTGGATTATAAATCTCAAGAGATTTTGTAGATGAACCTACCTCTTAAGTGTTACCACTCCTCCTGTGATAAAACTTATGGCGGAGAGTTGGAATTCGTCTGTTTTTTTCCTTCTACTTATTTCTCTGACCACTCTGGCGGTTCTGCCCTCCGCCTATGCAGTTGTTACTGCTATATACATATTTGGGGACTCCACAGCAGATGTAGGAACTAATAATCACTTCAACGATACAAATCTCATTGCAAAAGCAGACTTCCCTCACAATGGCATTGATTTTCGTGGTGGAAAACCTACTGGGAGGTTCAGTAATGGCTATAACAGCGTAGATTTTCTATGTATGTATTAGTGAATACTTATGAAGCTAAACTAGCATGAAACTTTTCTCAAATATTAACTTATGGCATTGGCAGGCCAGTGGATGGGTTTACGGATGAGTCCGAAACCTTATCTAGATCTTATACATAACAGCACCTTTCTTCCCACAAAGCATGTAATAAAGGGTGTGAACTTTGCCTCGGCAGGATCAGGAATTCTAGACGAGTCTGGCAAATGGCTCGTAAGTCTGCTAGCTCTCTCTCTTAAATTACAACTTTGTGACTTTCATAACAACCATTTCCCTATATGTATATTTTTGCTTTTTTTCAGTACTTAAGATTGCTGTACAAATCATCCTTAAAACGGATAGAAGCTTAAATGCTAATTTTGTTTACAGGGAAGGAACGTCCATTTTAGTCAACAAATCCAGCAATTTGCTGCAGTCCGCCAAAAGCTTGATAGTCTAATGGGTCGAGAGGAAACGGATAATTTTCTGTCCAAGTCTCTGTCATTCCTCAGTTTTGGAGCCAATGATATCTTTACATATTATTTGTTCAACGACACAGAAAGGAAACCGTTCATCAACAGAGTCATAATCACATATGAAAGGCGCTTAAGGGTAAACACTTGCTTTTCAATCATATATAGTTATAAGATACCTGTGTACATGAATTAACCTGGTTGCATATGAATTGACAGACACTGTACTCTATTGGAGTTAGGAAATTCGGAATAATAAGCGTTCCACCCCTTGGGTGTTGCCCATCCCAGAGGGCTACAAATGATAGAGGAGAATGCGTGGATGACGTGAATGAGTACTGTCGACTATTTTATTCTGCACTTGAGCCTATGCTAGAAAACCTTAGCTCTGAACTGAAAGAGATGAAATACTCACTTGGCGATTCATATAAGATGGTGACCAATTTGCATGATAACCCACTCTCACTAAGTAAGCATCTCACTACACGGTGTTTTTCTTACAAAGCTGCAATTGTTTCTTCACTCTTTGTGAAAGTTAACTTAGTTTCTTTCTCTTTAAATTACAGAAGACCTAAAGAGTGCATGCTGTGGAACTGGGAACTTGCATGGAAAAGAGCGATGTTACGAAAACGCGGAAGTCTGTAAAAACAGAGATGAGTACCTGTTCTGGGATTGGTATCACCCTACAGAAATTGCTTATAAAATGGCTGCGCAAACTCTATACAATGGCTCAACAGTGTTTGTAAAACCCATCAACTTTAAGCAACTCGCTGAAGCATAAGTAATGAAAATAAGTCATTATTGATAGTGATATTGTATCTAAATAATTGGAATCGTCAGATCTCATTGATGTTCTACAGGTACATTTGAAAAATAAACATTGGTTGAACTGTATTTTTCTACCTCCAACATAGACGTTGTCTTTAATGATGATATATGTTGAATAGAATGCAATATTTGAATAGAGTGCAATCAGAACAGAAGATCAGTGAGTACAGTGAGAAATGAGAATATTGTTGGGAAAGTAGTGGCAGGCATCAGAAAGAGTATTACAGGGTAAGAGTCCCAAAGGCAGGCTGAGATTGGTACTTCTAATGGAGTGGAACTGTGAGAGGTTCATCAAGAAACTTTGTTCCACCTTAAAGGCTTGAATGGGACGAAGAAGTCCATTTTGTTCTTGTCACTAATACAAGTCATTTGCATGTAATTTAGAGTAACTAGTTGTATGTTATATCAACAAATAGAGTTCTAAAAGAACCAAAGAGTGGGGTTGAGAGAAAAGGTTAGTTTCTTGTGTGGTAGAAAATTTCTGATTTGGGTCTCTGTAGAAGAACCCTAGGGCGTCAGAAATATGAATTTGGGTTGCTATTTAGGATGATCCTATCATAGTATGATTGCTTCTCTCTCCTGTGGAGGTAGCTAGCCCATACCGTAAACCACGCATTTGCAATTTGTTTTTTCAGTAAACATGACTTTCATTAAAACTGAGGTAATAAATTGTGAAAATGCTTACAACTAATAAAAATTAATGAAATTAGTGAACTGTGAAATGAAGTCTGTCTGGGCAGGGCAGCTCAAGTGATCTGGATCTGTTTTACCTCTGAAAAGCAATCCATGAAAACCAGAACTTTCGGCCAGTGACTGCTCCAAGAAGCATCCCCTCCTGCTTCAAACCTGCTTGTTGTTTCCCAACCAAAAGTTCCTCCTGCCATGACATATGAACCTGGACGAGCAAAGGCAGAGAAAATCGCATCAACAAAGAGTTTGATGGGATAATCCATCATAACACAGTTCTTTGCGACACCAAATATATCCAAATCATTGGAGTGGTTGACAATAGGTTCATATGGATTTCTCTTATTCGTGATTTCATAGTGAAATCAAACTCAAAACCATATTAAAAATAGGAAGAAATGATTCATATTGACAAGTGTATGATCATTAAGATGTTTGATTGAAGATCTTGAAATACTATCACAACCATCCAAGTGCCAAGAAACAAGAGAAGTAAACTAAAATACTTGAGACATTTTTGAGAACAGATAAACTGAAATTAACTTTTGATGTCATTAGTTGTTTTTGGTCTCGTCATTTTTACTACTACAACAGTAAAAAATAGTGGCCTAGGATCTTGTTGGCTGCCGATTCAGATCCTAAATAAATTAGCACATAAACCCTGCTCGCTTTACAGAAAAAGAAAAACACGAAGTCTGGACCCTTTTTGACACAGCTGGACCAAGTAAAACTCGAGGATTTTGGAGATGAACTGTCGTCTTCATTCCCCAACAAAAAACCATGACAGTGAATTGGAATTTGTGTTGCTTTTCTTCTACTTTCTCTGACAACAGAGGTTCTGCCTCCTGCTCATGCAGCTGTTACTGCTGTATACAGATTTGGGGACTCGACTTTAGATATTGGAACCAATAATAACTTTGATCATACCGATGCCAAGGAAAACTACGCTACCCTTATAATGGTAGAGATTTTCCAGGCAGTCTGGGAGGTTCAGTAATGGCTTTAACACCGCAAAATTTCTCCCTATGTATATAGTAAATAAGGTCTATTACGTCAAAAGGGTTCTAGTTTAGCCGGTAGACTTGTGGCGGATGATATCACAAGTCCAGGGTTCAAACCCTGCCGGAGGCATTAAATGGTTCACAGATATGAAGATCACCTAAGGGAAAACAGGAGGATGTGTGTCTTCAACAGTTGCATGACTGCTCTATAGGTTCATATGGATTTCTCTCATTTGTGATTTCACAATGAAATCAACCTAAAAATTATATTAAAAATAGATAGAAATGATTCATATAGATAAATGCATGATCTTAAAGACTATCATAAAAATCATCCAAATGCTAAGAAACAAGAGAATTAAACTAAAATAGCAAAGCCGTTTTTGGGATCAGATAAACTGTAATTTACTTCTGACGTCAATAGGGGTTTTCGGTCTCATGACTTTTCCCATAATAGTTAAATTAGTGCCCTAGTTCTTGTTGGCTGCAAATTTAGATTGAACAAGGTTAAGTTTGGACCCTTTTGACACAAATCTGAAGAGGATTTTGGAGATGAACCATTGTCTTCATTCCTCCCCTAATAAAAATCCATGTCAGTGAATTGGAACTCATATGTTATTTTTTCTTCTTTAATCTTTTTGAACCAAATTCCATGAAAAGACGTTTAACTTGGTTTGGTCATGTGTGAAGGAGACCAAACACAGCGCCAATTAGAAAATGTCTAGATTGGCAAGTTAAGGGAGGGTGTAGACGGAGGGGACGACCGTTGAAAACTTGGATGAAGGCGGTGAATGAAGATATCATTGAGCTTGGATTAGGCGAGGATATGTGGGAATACCGCATTGCTTGGAGAACCAAAATCCATGTAGCCGACCCCGAAAATATCGGGAATGGGCTTTGATGATGATGATATTTTTTCTTCTTCTACTTTCTCTGACCACAGAGTTTCTGCTTTCCGTTCATGCAATTGTTACTGCTGTATACATATTTGGGGACTCTACCCTAGATGATGGAACTAATAATAACTTGATTTCTACCTATGCCAAGGCTAACTTTCATTACAATGGTATTGATTTCCAGGCAGTATACCTACTGGGAGGTTCTGTAATGGCTTTAATACTGCAGATTTTCTGTATATGTATAGTTAAATAAGGAATACTGCTTACTATCACTCACATGATATTATTTACCAAGTATTAACTTGTGGCATTGGCAGCCCGATTAATGGGTTTTCCGATGAACCCGAAGCCGTATGTGGATCTTATAGACGACAAACCCACCCCACAAAACACGTAACGGAGGGAGCAAACTTCGCTTCTGCAGCAGCAGGAATTTTGTATCTCTCTGGCAAATGGCTTGTAAGACTCCTCGTCCCTCTCCTAATTTTAAATATTTTTATTTTATTTACCCTTTCTTCTCTTTTTCGAAACAATTTTTTTCCCTTCCATCCCTCAGATAAATGGAGAGGGAGGATTGGCTGATTTAATGGATTGGTGGGTTGGTCATGCATTGTGAATTTGTGAGAACAAGTTTCAGAAAGTACCTCAAAGTTTTATTTTATTTTCAGGGCGAGAATATACCATTAGCTCTACAGATTGAACAATTTGCTGCAGTCCGCCAAAAGCTTGAATCTCTATTGGGTCGAAAGGAAACAGAAACTTGTCTCTCCAAGTCCATGTTGTTTTTTCAGTATAGGAAGCAATGACATCTTTACATATTATCTGTTAATAGACAATGACTAGAAGCAGTTTATTAGTGAGGTTACAGGCAGATTTGAGGAGCACTTAAAGGTAAAAACATTTTTCAACTATAGTCATTTAACACTACTTAGTCAAATAACAACCTGGTACATGAATTGAACTCGTTGAGTTTGTGGCGGAGGTTGTACTACATTGGAGCTAGGAAATTTTGAATGATAAGTGTTCCACCCCTCGGTTGTCTACCATCTCAAAGGTGGCAAAATGTAACAGGAGGATGCCTGGACTGCTTGAATGAGTATGCCCAACTATTTTATTCGGCAGTTGAACCTATGTTGCAAAATCTTAGCTCTGAACTGAAAGATATGAGATATTCACTTAGCAATTCATATGAGATGGTTAACCATGTGGTGGATAATCAGCACACGTTCAGTAAGCAACTCACTACGTAACGACATAATGCAATGCATACCAGTTTGTGCATAGGCTTAAAGGTTATTTTATTTTCACTCTTTAATTACAGAGTTCAAGGAGATAAAGAGTGCGTTCTGTGAATATCAGATTTCAATGGAGAAGGTGAATGTAATAAACGAACTTTCTCCGAACAGGGACGAGTAGTACTGGGATTGGAATCATCCCACAGAAGCTGCTTCTAAATTGGCAGCTGAAATTCTATATGATAAATTTCATAAAACCCATCAATTTCAAGCAGCTTGCAGATGCATATGTAAGAAGCTGATATTGATATCTGGCATAACTGGTCACTGATAATCAGTTGTATCTAAATAATTGGAATCCTCAGATTTCATTGACGTTCTAAGCTAGCATAAATGCTGATAACATAAAAGTGAAAAGAAGTAAAAGAAAAAACATGCACAAGCAATATCGAGAAGAAGAAAGTTTCTTTTCTTACCTACTGCATGGACTCACACCAATTCCTCCATGCACTGCCAACTTCTTGTAGGGTACACAACTCCCAATGGCAACAGAGCCATGGATGCGAGTTAGATGAGCTACACTGGCTTCCATGGTGATTATTGTTCCATCACTTGGGCGAGAAAATTTTGTTTGCAACTGTAGGCACAAAATTGTCACTAAATGTTCAATGCAGAACTTCTTCAAAAACCTGGAATACACCTAAGTACTTAGATAATCACTGAGACCTTGTTCACAAAGCATAAAAGATTCTGATACACACTAGCAACAATCATATACCAATAACAGAGAATAGAATCACTAAGGCCTTGTTCCTTCAAACAGAAAATTCCAACACACACAAGCAACAAGTGCACAAGAATAATATAGAATGTAAAAAGAGAAGAGAAAATATTGAACTGGACACAAAAACATGATAACGATGTTTACCTTTGGATTAGACTGCCTAGCTAGGTACTAATTGAGAATCAAGGAAAATTCACGCAACAACAGGATCAACCTTTCTCAAAACCTTCCAACACTCTCTTTGCCCTTGAAATGATTATTCAATAACAATAAACAACATATTGCTCCAATATCATCTTAACTATAAACTCTTTGTGATGAAGTGCATGCATGGTATCTGTCCTTGGATATAATATAACGAGATCAGCCAATAACTCAGAATTTAATGTCATATAAAAGTGTTGGAGAGAAAACAAAAAGGAGAAGAGGAATGAATACTGATGCTATTTTCTAGCTAAAACCAAAATAGGGTTAGATGAGTTTCGAAATTAGTTGCCTAGTTCTTGTTGACCCGCTGCTCATTCAGATACTTGAGTACACTCCATAAAGTGTTATTTAGTGTTTGGACACTTGTGACACTTGCTGGACTATAAATTCTCAAAAGTTGAATTTCCCTCATCATCCCCCTAACAGAAACCCATGGCAGAGAACTGGAACTCATCTGTTGTTTTCCTTATTATACTTCCTCTGATCATGGCAGTTCTACCCTCCGTCCTTGCAGATGTTCCTGCTGTATTCATATTTGGGGACTCGACAGCAGATGTTGGAACTAATAATCACTTCACTAATACCATTGCCAAGGCAAACTTCCCTTACAATGGTATCGATTTTCCTGGCAGTATAGCTACTGGGAGGTTCAGTAATGGTTTTAACAGTGCAGATTATCTATGTATGTAAAGTAACTAAGGTCTACTATTTAGCTATCACTTGCATGATATATTTCCTAAATATTAAATTTTGGCAATGGCAGCTCAACTTATGGGTTTTCCGATGAGTCCAAAATCTTTCCTGGATCTTATAGACAACACAACCCTTCTTCCCACCAAGGATGTAATGAAAGGTGTGAACTTTGCCTCTGCGGCATCAGGACTTCTGGAAAGCTCTGGAAAATTTCTTGTAAGCCTCTCAATCTCCTAAATTTCCTACTTCTTGTCTTTTCTTTCTTGAAATAAATGTTATGGACTAGCCTACTAACTCAGGATCTTGGGATTCAATAAAACAGGAAAGTCAAGCAAATTATAAAATGAAGACAAGCAATCCAACTAAAGCTTAAACAATATATATATAAATAAATAAAAATGAACACAAGAATATAAGGTGGTCCGGCCAATTTTGCTTACCTCCACGAAGAACGCTACCATCCCGTTTGAATCTGAGAAACAAGTTTACAAACATTGAAGCCTCATTTAAGGTAAGCAAAACCTCCCAAGAGAAACAAGTTTGAATGTAAATAATGAAATCTCTATGTGCACATGTAGATGTGACTAATACACACATAATTCAAAACTTATTAGCTGACTGTCGAAAGGGTGGATAAGAACAAAAACCTATTAATCTGTTACTTCAGTTTGGTTCCTTAAGAGTGGATAAGAATACTAGGTTTCATGATTTGGTTCCTTCCTTTTCAAGAAGGAATTTCACGACACCCCCTTTTGAAGTTCATGTTTGTCGATTTCCTTTTTAAAGGAAGATCCAGTCTAACTGATTTGGTTCGGATAGAATCATGATGCTTGTATTGGATAACATGGACATTATATTGCAAATTTGCTGAAGACCAACTGCCATGATTGTTAGTCAATTGTAACATGTTGCAATGAATATCCAAACTTTATTTTTTATTACTTAACAATCAAGTCCTCATAGATTGGAGCATTTGAAGTACTATCGAATTTTTTTTAGGTAATTACGATTGTTATAGAAAGCCTCATTTAACATTGATAAATGTAAAGAATTATATTGAAAATATTGTTCTCTATTCATTGAATAGAATACAAGCTTATATAGAGCTAACTTTGACATAACCTAATAGAAATAGGAAACCTAGCAAACTTAGGAAACCAAAATACAATAGGAAATCTAACCAAACTTAGGAAACCAAAATACAATAGGAAACCACCATACACTAGGAAACCTCCCAAACCAAGGAAACAAATTACTAGCCATCGGAAAGTTTCCTAACCCCATAAAACTTCTAACCCCATAAAACTTGGAACACAATATGCTAAAATATATTTTCCTAATAATAGGATGTATGTCCTAATATAGGATGTATTTCCTAATACCCCCCCTCAAGTTGGAGCATGAGGGTTAAGAATGCCCAACTTGCCAAGGAGATAATCGAACTGCGATTTGCCCAAAGCCTTTGTGAAAATGTCTGCCAACTGATCAGTCGTCGGCACATAAGAAGGAGCAATAAGACCATCCTGAATGGCATCACGAACGAAGTGACAATCAACTTCAATATGCTTCGTACGTTCATGGAAGACGGGGTTCTGCGCAATGTATATGGCAGACTGACTATCACAAAAGAGGGGAACGGCCTTGGGATGAAGTACCCCTAAACTCAATAATAAACCTTTCAACCATTTCAACTCACACGTTATGGCGGCCATAGAGCGATATTCCGCCTCAGCTGAAGAACGAGAAACCGTATGTTGCTTCTTAGTTTTCCAAGCAATCGGAGAATGGCCCAAAAACACCAACCACCCCGTCAGGGACCTCCGAGTAATAGGGCAAGCGGCCCAATCAGAATCACACCAACCTTGCAAAGTCAAGTCACTATCCGAGCGCAGGAGAATACCGTAACCCGGAGTACCTTTTAAATAGCGGACAACGCGCAATGCAGCATCCCAATGCTCCTGTCGCGGTTGCTGCATAAATTGAGATAGCACATGAACCGAGTACGTCAAATCAGGACGTGTGACCGCCAAATAGACCAAACGTCCCACCAGTCGCCTATAAGACTCAGGATCCGAGAGAAGAGAACCCGTGGCACGCGCTAGTTGATGGTTTTGTTCGATCGGAGACATAGCAGGCTTCGAACCCAAGAGACCCACCTCCGAAATAATATCAAGGGCATATTTACGTTGACAAAGAAACAACCCTGCAGAGCTGCGGGCAACCTCAATACCAAGGAAGTATTTAGGACCCCGAGGTCCTTCATATGGAAACAGGAGCCAATGTAGCTTTTAAACAGATCCAAAGCAGCAGAATCATTTCCAGAGAGTATTAAATCATCAACATACACGAGCACATTAATTTGAACCGGCCCCTTCTTATAAGTAAAAAGGGAATAATCAGAATAGGACTGTAAAAAACCATACCCTTTTAAAGCTGACACGAGCTTAGCAAACCAACATCTAGGAGCCTGTTTCAATCCATATAGAGATTTACGCAACCGACATACCAAACCAGGTTCATCAGAGGTAAAGCCAGGAGGGAGTTTCATATAGACCTCCTCATCTAGATCCCCGTGCAGGAAAGCATTGTGTACATCCATCTGATGCAACTCCCAATTTTTAGAAGCCGCAATTGCAAGGAATGCACGAACAGTAGTCATTTTTGCCACTGGAGCAAATGTCTCGTCATAATCTATCCCTTCGGTCTGATGATTACCGAAAACAACCAAACGAGCCTTCAATCGCTCAATACTAGCATCAGATTTGTACTTTATCTTATACAACCATTGACTACCAAGGGCCTTCTTCCCTGAAGGCAACTTTTCCATAGTCCACGTCCCATTGTCTTCCAAGGCCCGCATCTCTGCTTGCATAGCGGCACGCCACCCTGCATCTTTTACAGCCTCCTTAAAAGACTGTGGCTCTCTTCCAGCTGTAATAGCTGCAATAAAATTTCGGTGTTTCACAGAAAAACTGTCACAACTAACATAATGTGCTATAGGATAAGGTGTACCTGAGGGAGGTGAAGATGTAGAAGCAGGTGAAGCGGAGGATGGACTATTTTTCTTCACCGTAGTGTGGGTAACAAAGTCACGTAGCTTAACTGAAGAATACTTTTCCCGAAAGCCACGACCTAAATGCTCACTTGGCGGAGCATCTCCTGACACTGCCCCCCCTGAATCATCCGTATGAGAAGGCATAGGCAACACCTGTGGCTGCGGCGTGGCGGTGGGTGGTGGCGGCTGCAGCTGTGTGGTGGACTGCGGCGGCGGGTCTGGAGCACCCCTGGGCGTGGGAGGGCGTACTGGCTGCACTTCCTCATCATTTTCTAAAAAATTCGGAAGATCCACAGCCACCCCGTCATGCAGATTACCATGCATGTCATTGCGAGCAGTAAAATTAGTAGCCTCAACATCAATATATGGGAACACATTCTCATAAAACGTGACATCCCTGGACACAAAAAAATCTTGCTTGTCCAAATCAAACAAATACCAACCTTTCTTGCCAAACGGATATCCCACAAATACACATTTACGACTCCTACTGGCAAACTTATCACCCTTTGCCTTCTGATTATGGGCGAAGCACAGAGAACCGAAAACACGCAATTCACCAAAGGAAGGCGGATCACCAAACAAGACTTCATATGGAGTTTTATTGCCAAGAATACTAGAAGGTGTCCTATTGATTATATGAGCAGCGGCAAGGGCACATTCCCCCCAAAAATAAAGCGGTAAACCACCCTGAAATCGTAGTGCCCGAGCAACATTCAAAATGTGTTTATGTTTCCTTTCTACTCGGCCATTTTGTTGAGGAGTCCCCACACAAGAAGTTTGAAACAGAATTCCTTTGGCCAAAAAATAATCCTTAAGGCAATTAAATTCAGTACCATTATCACTACGAACAATCTTCAAGTTCTGAGAAAACTGTCTATCAATCATAGCTATAAAGGACATAAACATTTTAAAAACCTCCGTTTTATCAACTAACAGATAGATCCATACAGCGCGGGAGAAGTCATCCACTAATGTCAAAAAATAGCGAGCCCCACAAGACGATGGTGTATCATATGGCCCCCATAAATCACAATGTAGGGAAGGGTGAGGAGTGCCGAAAGCGGCCATGAGAGCCTGCCATTGTTCGGCAGAAAAACCTGGTAGAGGTGCAGCCGACGAAGATCCTGGAGGTGCGATCAGGGCCTGGTCAGACGTGGCCTTGTTGGCCTTGACGTGTCCGCGGCCACGTGCAGCAGCAACTGGTGTAGCCCCCTTCGTCGCACTTTTAGCCCCATACTTCTCAATGAACCAATCTGGAGTGCCGTGCAGCTCAAAGCAGGTGGTGTCGGTATGACCCGTCTTGTGGCAGTGTGAGCAGACCAGGGCAGCCCTTTCGGCGCGAGTAAGGCGTGGTTTGGAACGATTGTCCATACGTACCGCAAAGCCCGCAACTTCAAATGCCTCGTCTTTAATGCGTGCTATCCCCCTAACTCTTTCCTCTTGAGCTATTGTTTGGAAAGCTCTATTTAGTGAGGGCAGGGGGTCTTGAGACAAGAGAGTAGAACGCAGGGAGGCATAATATTCGGAAACCAAACCAAGCAGGAATTGATGCAATCGATCTCCCTCACGCCTTTCCGCGTGTTGTTTACCTACACCACAAGTACATCTGCCACACTTGCAAGAGATTAAGGGTTCGTGTTTATCTAATTCATCCCACAACATAGTCAGTTTGCTGAAATAAACCGCAATGGGCATAGTTTTGGTCTGCTCACAGCGATTTATGTCAGATTTTAGTTGTTGTATTCTTGGACCATTGACAAGACAAAATCTTTCATGCAAATCATCCCACAATCGTTTTGCATCATCATAGTTTGATAACATAGATTTTACCTCCGAGTCGATCGTGTTCATGAGCCAAGAAACGAGCATGCAGTGAATTGTAATCCAATCATCCTTCGTGTAAGGGGGAACCAAGTCTTTAATGGAGCCATCAAGAAAACCAAATTTTCTGCGGGAAGTAAGAGCAACACGAATTGCGTGAGACCAATCATCAAAGTTGTCGAGTTTGAGGCGAATCGGAGTGATAAAATCCCCAGGCCTATCTTGCGGCCCTAGAAAGAATGGTGAATTAGCCTCGATCTTTGGAGGCTGTGATGGAGGAGTTTCTCCACCAGCCATAACAAGCAATCAAGATAGAAGAAAGTTTTAGGTAGGCTCTGATACCATGTAAAGAATTATATTGAAAATATTGTTCTCTATTCATTGAATAGAATACAAGCTTATATAGAGCTAACTTTGACATAACCTAATAGAAATAGGAAACCTAGCAAACTTAGGAAACCAAAATACAATAGGAAATCTAACAAAACTTAGGAAACCAAAATACAATAGGAAACCACCATACACTAGGAAACCTCCCAAACCAAGGAAACAAATTACTAGCCATCGGAAAGTTTCCTAACCCCATAAAACTTCTAACCCCATAAAACTTGGAACACAATATGCTAAAATATATTTTCCTAATAATAGGATGTATGTCCTAATATAGGATGTATTTCCTAATAATAAATGCTTCATGATACTGATTCTGTTTTCAGGGGAAGAACATACCTCTCAGTGAACAGATCCAACAATTTGCTGCAGTCCGCCAAAAAGCTGAAGAACTATTGGGTCGAGAGGAAGCAGAAACTTTTCTCTCCAAGTCTATGGTGTTTATCAGTATAGGAAGCAATGACATATTTACACATTACTTTTTCAACAACACAAGAGTAAAGCATTTCATTACAACTCTCAGAATCACATACGAAATGCACCTAAGGGTAAAGCTTTCCTGTCAGTATCTATTCAACACTTGTGCAAATAAAATACCTGGTGTGTGAATTGAACTGGTCGAGTTTGTGGCAGACATTGTACTCTATTGGAGCTAGGAAATTTGGAATAATAAGTGTTCCACCCCTTGGGTGTTGCCCATCTCAAAGGGCTCAAAATCATACAAGAGGAGGATGTGTTCAGCCCTTGAATAAGTACGCGCGTAGTTTTTATTCTGCAATTGGACCTATGCTGCAAAATGTTAGCTCTGAACTGACAGACATGAAATACTCACTTGGAAACGCATATCAGATGGTGCTCCATATGATGCATGACCCACAACCATTTGGTAAGCATCTTAACTTCATAACTAGATAATTTTGTGTATGCGTGTGCCGGTATAGCTCTAGTAGACTTAGTTCTCTCTCTTAAATTACAGGGTTTAAGGATCTAAAGAATGCATGCTGTGGATATGGGAGATGGAATGGACAAGATCAGTGTAGTGTCACAGCCAAACTTTGCACGAATAGGGACGAGTACCTGTTCTGGGATTGGAATCACCCTACACAAGCTGCTTCTAAATTGGCAGCTGGAACTCTATACACTGGCCAACCACTTTTTGTAAAACCGATCAATTTCAAGCAGCTGGCTGAAGCATAAGTAAGAAGACCAGAATTGATGTCATGCAAAGTAGGTCAACTGTGAATCGATTGTATCTAAATAATTGGAATGTAAAAATGTTCATTGATGTACAACTAGATTTTGTCACGGAAGAAATATCACTTTAAGTGCACTATTGCTAATAAGATGCCAGAGCAGCAAAGCAAATGGAGAGAAGAATTGAATTGCAAAATAATTGTAAAATTCTTGGATATAATACATTGTAACACAAATTCACAAACAATGAATAAAAGAATTTGGTGGCCAAAATTACAATGGAAGAGAACTATAGAGTTCGTTTCTCATCACCGACCCTTGTAGGAACCGAGACATGTTGGTGGTGGATGTGAAATAGGAAACATGTTTGAAACAGGAAAGTGTTTGGACTCCTATTTGAAACAGGAAACTGTTTGGACTTCTAGAAATTGTTTTTTGAACAGGAAATAAATTCTAGGAAACTGTTGTGAAACAGGAAACTACTGTGAAACAGGAAACTGCTGCCAAACAGAAAACTGTTGTCCCTATATATACTAGGAACTATAGGTGTTTTTATTATGATGATTGCACGTAGAAAAACTGTGATGCACAGGGAGTAGAGAAAGATAATTCCTTGAATTGTTTCATCTCTTGTTGAGAGATTGTGTGAGAATTGTCATCTTCTTGTACCTTGTTCTTGAATATAGTGGAATCACCTCACTGTGGACGTAGGCAATTGCTGAACCACGTAAACCTTGTGTCTCTTGTGGTATGTTTTCTCTAATTTCTTTCATTGCTAGTTGCTCTATTTAATTGATTGGATCCTTGTGGTACTTGTGTGCAATTGTTGGTGTCTACCCGCTTCCGCAATAAGTCGCAACAATTGGTATCAGAGCCGATGGTTCGGCTAGGACTTGGTCGGCGAGGTGAAGGTGCAGGCGGCACATTATTCAGGAGATAGGCGTAGGCGCATGTGCGCGGTCCGCCAGATGAATGATCCAGATCCTTGCCGAGATGGTGTCCGAGAATATCCTACAAGTCTGGACGAGGTGGAGTTAGTGCGGTGGTTGCGACTAGGTGGAGCCAACAACGCCGAAAATAGTCGAGCCTGGACAAGGTGGAGTTAAGTGTGGAGGTTGTGACTAGGTGGAGCCAAAAACGCCGGAAATAGTCGAGCCCGTACACCGAGTGCTACCCACAGGATCGTGGTTGCACGGTTGCACTTGAGACTCGAGGAGAAGGTGTACTTCGAGATGTTGCAGACCGGTGGATGGATTGTAGGATGTGTGAGGATTCGCGCCAAGGTGGAGATTGTTGGGATGAAGTTGGCTTGAATAGTCCCACATCAAGTAAGGCGGAGTTGTCACTAAGGTTTATAAGGGAATGGTCCACTCCCTAATAGTAACGAGGCCTTTTAAGGGAAAACCCCACACCACCTAGGCCCATTTGATGAAGTTTTCTTCCGAATCTCATTGGACAAGAGTGCACCGGTAGTTTCATCAAATGTAAGTTCATCTTTCCCAAACAAAATTGTTTGTACAAGATTTTCATATGACTGCGGCAAGGAGTAAAGCAATATAATTGCTTGGTCTTCATCCTCAATCTTCACATCCACATCTCTCAAATTTGAGATAATCCGTGTAAACTTGGCGATATGATCACCAATTGGAGTGCCCTCATCCATTGCTAGTCTGTACAATTGGGTTTTCAAGTATAACCTGTTTGATAATGTCTTAGTCATAAACTGTGACTCAAGCTTCAACCAAACATCAGCTGCCGTAGTCTCTTCATTAACTAAAAAAACTATGTCTCTATCCAGACACAAGCAAATAGCAGCACGCGCCTCCAAATCCAATTCTTCCCATTCATCATCTGACATGGTTTCAGCCTTTTTATCCTTCCCTAGTAATGCCTTGTGTAATTTCTGAGAAATAAGCAAATTTCTCATTTGTATTCTCCAATATCCGAAATCGTTCTTACCATTAAATTTCTCGATTTCATACTTCCCCACATGTGCCTTGCTCACCTTGGATGTCATTGCAAACAAAACCTGTGACTTTCTAGACAAGAAGCTTCACTAAGTTTTTTTTTTTTTTTTCAAACAACTTGTGCACAAACAAATCCTAGCACTTTTGAATCTTCACAATCTTGAGTAGAACAATTCAAGATCAATTTCCCTTAGTGCTCTGATACCAATTGTTGCGCCTACGCCTATGTGAAAGAAAATAAGCTTGATGCTAGGGCTAAGAAGGCCATTTTCTTGGGGTATGCAAAAGGCGTGAAGGGTTATCGTCTATGGTGTTTAGAGGATAATAAATTTGTGATCAGTCGAGATGTTACATTTGATGAGAATTCCTTGTTAGCTTGTACTAAAGCTAAGGAGTTGGTTGATAGTGGTGGTGAATCTAGTAACACTCAGAAAGTGGAAGTTGAAGCGTCTGTGGATGCAGCAGATGAACAAGTGGTTGAAGCAGGCACACATGATCTGAATTATGAGCCTGAAGACCATGAGGAACAACAACCAGTTGAAGATAATCAATCCCAGCAGCAACCTTTGGCCTTAACTAGGTCAAAACGATCGGTTAAGCAAGTTCAAAAATTTGGCTTTGAAGAACCGTTGAAGCACTATGGTCAGTTGAATACAGTTGATTTGGTTGCATATGCACTCTCTGTGGAAGATGATGAGCCAACTACTTACAAGCAGGCCGCGCGTCATTCAGATAGTCAGAGTTGGTTAGTAGCTATGCAGGGTGAAATGGAGTCTCTCCAGAAGAACCATACTTGGGATCTAGTGTCGTTGCCTAATGGAAGGAAAGCAATTGGCTACAAGTGGGTGTTTAAGAAGAAACAGACTACTCTAGAGTCTGGTACTCAATTCAAGGCAAGATTAGTAGCTAAGGGTTTTGCTCAGAGGGAAGGCGTTGACTACAATGAGATATTTTCGCCTGTGGTAAAACACACTTCTATTCGTGTGTTGTTGAGCTTGGTAGCTCATGGTGACCTTGAGCTTGAACAACTTGATGTGAAAACAGCTTTCTTGCATGGAGACTTAGAGGAGGAAATTTATATGCATCAGCCGGAAGGTTTTAAGGTTGTTGGAAAAGAAGACCATGTTTGTCGTTTGAGGAGATCACTTTATGGGTTAAAGCAGTCACCTAGGCAGTGGTACAAACGGTTTGACACTTTTATGTTGAAACATGGGTTCACACGAAGTAAGTATGATTGTTGTGTTTACTTAAAAAAACTTCGTAGTGGCGATTTTATTTATCTTTTGCTCTATGTTGACGATATGCTCATTGCCTGTAAGAGTATGGTGGAGATAAATAAATTGAAGTCTCAACTTGCTTCTGAGTTTGAGATGAAGGATATGGGTGCTGCAAGGAAGATACTTGGTATGGAGATAAGAAGAGAAAGGGAGAATAAAAAATTATTTCTTTCACAGAAGGGGTACCTTGAGAAGGTTATATCACGGTTTGGCATGGAAAACGCAAAGCCGGTTATTACTCCTTTGGCTTCACATTTTAGACTTTCTCGAAAGTTATCTCCAGTCACAGTGGAAGAAAAGGAATACATGTCGCATGTTCCTTATGCTAGTGCAGTTGGCAGTTTAATGTATGCTATGGTGTGTACACGCCCTGACATTTCACAGGCTGTTAGTGTTGTGAGCAGGTATATGGAAAACCCTGGGAAGAAACATTGGGAGGCAGTGAAATGGATGCTTAGGTACTTAAAAGGTACCTTGGATGTGGGTTTGGACTTCGGTGGAGATTCATGTCAGGTTCGTGGGTTTGTTGATTCTGATTATGCTGGTGATCTAGATAGACGAAGATCTACTACTGGTTACGTATTTCAGATATACGGTGCTCCGGTTAGTTGGAGATCTATGCTTCAGGATACAGTGGCTCTCTCTACTACAGAGGCAGAGTATATGGCATTGACAGAAGGTGTAAAAGAAGCATTGTGGCTTCAAGGTCTTGTAAATGACTTGGGTGTGGAACAAGATAGTGTTGAGGTTCTCTGTGACAGTCAGAGTGCCATCCACTTGGCTAAAAATCAGGTTCATCACGCAAGGACTAAGCATATTGACGTCCGATATCACTTTGTTCGAGATGTAATTGAGGATGGTGATGTGTCTTTGGTGAAAGTACACACAAAAGACAACCCTGCTGATATGTTGACAAAGGTTGTTCTTGGAGTTAAGTTCCAACATTGTTTGGACTTACTCCACATTGACTCATGTTGATTGAGGGCCCTTTGGGGCGTTGCCCTTCGGGGCGGTTTCGTGAGGTGACAAAGCTATGATGGAGTGTTGATCAGTTTATTCTCATGCCTTGTTTCGGCTCATTTTTTCCTTATAAAAATTCGCCGAGGTGGAGAATTGTGAAATAGGAAACATGTTTGAAACAGGAAAGTGTTTGGACTCCTATTTGAAACAGGAAACTGTTTGGACTTCTAGAAATTGTTTTTTGAACAGGAAATAAATTCTAGGAAACTGTTGTGAAACAGGAAACTACTGTGAAACAGGAAACTGCTGCCAAACAGAAAACTGTTGTCCCTATATATACTAGGAACTATAGGTGTTTTTATTATGATGATTGCACGTAGAAAAACTGTGATGCACAGGGAGTAGAGAAAGATAATTCCTTGAATTGTTTCATCTCTTGTTGAGAGATTGTGTGAGAATTGTCATCTTCTTGTACCTTGTTCTTGAATATAGTGGAATCACCTCACTGTGGACGTAGGCAATTGCTGAACCACGTAAACCTTGTGTCTCTTGTGGTATGTTTTCTCTAATTTCTTTCATTGCTAGTTGCTCTATTTAATTGATTGGATCCTTGTGGTACTTGTGTGCAATTGTTGGTGTCTACCCGCTTCCGCAATAAGTCGCAACAGTGGAACATTCTGGTGAGAAGCCCTGAGGAAATCGCTTAGCGTCGGTGCAGTAGTTGTAAATCATGTAATTCTTTTGCGCCCAATTCATCCTCTCTTGGCTTGTTGAATCCAATTCTTCAGTCATCCACGAATCTGCAGCACTGTTTGGTGTTGTGCTTGGAACTGCCTCACTGAAACTCCGATATGATCGAAGCAGTGAATGGAGCAGAGTTCCAATCAGTCTTAACAAGCCCACCTCTTGTAGCCCAATCTTCGGTATTCCAAAGACTTGAGTAGATTCTCATTGGTTACTTGTTGGGGAATGGAACACCCAGTGACTCTGGGTTCTTGAATTCTCTGATAAAAACCAAAGATAAAACTGTTGCCCTTGCCTTGGGTGAACACACTCGTGTGAAGAATGTAGGGGGGTCATGTAATATCCGGAGTTTTTTTTTTTTTTTTTTTCAATTGTTCGATTTGCTTTTCGTTGTTTGATTTGTCTAACTTCGGATTTTTAAAATTTATTTTAGTGGTATAGGTTGGTTAGATTTAGATTGCGTTTAAAAACAAATTTATTTGAAGGATGGGGTGTACTCAGAAAATCCGGTGAGGGCACATAGCCACCCACACCTTAAAAGAAAACCCCCTTCTCTTCTTTCTTCTTCCTCTTTTTTTTTTCTCCTTACAGAGCGAGCTTCTATATGGAGATTCTTTTTTGCCGGCTTGCGTTCGGGTGAATCCAACGATTCCTTCGCGGAATCTCCTCATTTGTTCTTCATTTGTTCTCTTCTTCTTTCCCTCTTCATTCTCTTTCGTTTTTTTGCAAAAAAAATCAGAGTTCAGATTGTGTGAGCTTGACGGTGTTGGTTTTGTTTGATCGGATAGCATAGCTCCGATAGGCCCTTTCAGGGGCATTTGTTGCGTCATTTGGAACCTATAAACTCCACATGCAAGGGTGGTTTAAGGGTTGGCAGAAATTTCTAAGAAAATTATTGTGCATGTCCATTAGGAAGGTTCTCCGACGTGAATCCGAGCTTTGATCGAGTGGGTGAGCTGTGATTCGTGATTTCGATTGTTCTTGGACCTATTTTTAGTCTGTTGTGCTGTTCGAAGGCGATCAAACCGGAGTAGGGTGGGTTTCGGTGAGTTTTCGCCGAATTTTGGGTTTCATCGGGATGTTCTCCGGTAGGTATTTTTTTCAGTCACACGCCGGTTGTTACTTCTTTCTTTTTCCAGTTTTCGGCTAGTTTGCTCACTTTTGAGTCCGCCTTGCAGTTTTAAAAGTTTCCTTGGTTCCCCATTCGCTGTTTCGTGAGTTGGGAGTTTCGACCGGTAGGATTTAGGTTTCGAAAACCCATTCCGCTCAGGTGAGTGAAACTATAATATTTACCTTGAGAAATATTTATTTTAAATCTTGAATTTAATTTTTACATTATGCTGTCGATAGTGTATAATTGAATACAAGTTCGAAATTCGGGGTTTTTGGAGATTTCGATTGTTGTGTTGGTTCTTTTGTGAATGAATTTATGTATTGAGTTTTCTGAAAGCATGATATACAAGAATAAAATAGAATAGTGGTTGAATTTGAGTGTGATTAGGCTTTGGTATAATGGCATTGGGCTTATATACTGCATTTACGAGTTTGCTTAGTATGACACAATCAGATTATTGTTTCGGTTTAATGATCTAATTTTTAATTGCAAAATTGAATAGACTCAGTACGACATCAGTTCGTGTGTTTTATCGTAAATTGCCGAGTCTTAAGCATGTATGATAGTTCGACTCAAATGACTTTATTGTGGTGAATTGGGTCATGTTGGGACCCTAGCGTAGTCGTGAATTTATGAAATTGCCTAGTTGATTATGATTACACGTCTGTTACATTAGATTCTGTATAGACTCGTAGCACGTGCATGTTGATACTAGTGTAAGTGTCTTTACCCCGCTGTAATGCCTGCTGTGCCAATGCTTAGGAGCTTGCTCGCTTCATGAGTTTGATGGAGCTTGAGATGACTCGCACCTACAGACATTGATGACACTATTGCATGTGGCAAGTTTGCTGAGGTGCAGTGAGCTCCAGCATGCACTTGGCACTAGAGAGTGCAGTAGGACGGGTCCCGGAGGACGTACTTTGGAGATTACTCGCTTTCTTTCCAGCGCGCTTGAGTTGGATTTATGTTAGGTTGGCAGTGTTATGCTTTGGACGTGCTTTGGAGATTACTCGCTTTTTCCATTAGGATACAAACAAGTCCGAAGTGGTACTGGTGCATGTTGTGGGATGTGTCTGGGTGGGACACATTCGTAGGGTATGCGGATACCTACGATATGAGACACTTACGTAGAAATTTTTATGGTTTTGACTTTCGACTTGATTGCCATACCTAGGAGGCTATGCAGGATTATGATATTGTCTTTACCTTCATCACTTGATATTTACCATGTTTGAATCACTTGTAACGATCGGCATATCTTGTAAACTTGTAGTTATTGTTGAATATGAAATGCTTGTGTTGGTGCTTGAACTTAGAAATATTATCCTTAGAGACACGATGTGATTTAGACTTTAGAACCTGTATAGGGACACTTCTTCCATTTTATGGATTATGTATCTAGGATTACTCACTTATTCATTATTGGATTTCCTCTGTATATTATTCTGTTATTTGTATTTAGTTCACTCGCACCAGCTAGCTTTGTGCTTTGCTGACCCCGCAAGGAGTGTGCTTCTATTGGAGTGCAGACAGTGTTGGCGTTCCATCTGATCGTGGCGCTTAGGCCCAGTTTCCAGCTGTAGGCTTGTTTTGTACTGTTTAGTCGTGTCCACCCTGTACGGGTATGTTTTGCTTCCTTTATATTACCTCGTTAAATACCAGATGTTTGTATATATTGGTTTTGTTGCTATGACTCTGGCGGGGCGAATCAAATACTCTTATTTTGTTCAAATTTTATCGTAGTTGTTATTTCCGTTTGATTCTCGTATCAATAATGTGTTATATTATATGTTGTGGCTGGTTACGATCCGCCTGTATTACGGAATTAGTTCACGTATCGGCACGCTGCGGTTCCTGTGGCGGGTCGGGGCGTGACAGGTCACCACTGAGATTCCCAAGAACTCGAAATCTATTTCATCATGGGTCGGTCCTTGAGATGACAGATAGTAAGCAGTGACAGCTGAGTTACCAGATACGAGTTTCAGCTGCATGTCAATCTTGCCGAATAGATATACTCTCTTTGATTGGAAGCCAGAACCGGATGTTTTGTCGAGGGAAAGAGTGAGGAGTTCTCCACTGTTGAGTATCTTAGCACGACCATCTCCCCAAGTTATGTCGAAATCTCGGTTGAAGTCGCTTGCTGAGGCAGTGAACGTTAGGACTGATATAAGCAAAAGCAATGAAAAGTGATAAATGAAGAGGTGAAAGAAGAGGCCATATCTCAAAAGACTTGTAATGGTTTTTACCCATGCACTAACTTTTCTGGATATTTTAGGGCAAATCACAACTGTACTAGCTCAGTCGGTACCTCCACTAGAGGTTCCCCAATTTTTTGATGCCACGAAAATTAATTTCTAGAGATTCCATTTTTTTTACTTTAAAATAATAGGATATGAATTCCAATAGCAGCGACTATTTGGCACCATAACTTACTTTCACTCACGTCACTCATCTAATTTTTTCTTTCCCACACCATTCACTTTCTGTCTCACACCACTGTTCTCTTCCACACCTCCCATAAAAAGAAAAACCTAAATCTTTATCTCCTCTCAAATTCAAAACGATGGAAAACTCCCTCTCCCCACGCAACTTCCTCTCATCTCACCACCACCCTTCTTCTCTTCCCTCCCCATCCGGGGGCACCTAAAAGCACCCCTCGCACCCTTGTATGTAGATCTAGAGGTGGAAGAAGGTGAGATTGAAGGACAGACTAATACTACTAGCAAGGAGATCATGCAAGGTGATAAAACTCATATTGAGAACATAGGTCAGACTTTGATTGAGGTTGTCCATGAGCCAAGTATGGACAAAGAGGTAGATCAATCCTTGAACGAGATTGTCCATGAGCCAAGTATGGACATAGAGGCAGATCAATTCTTGAACGAGATTCTCCATGAGCCAAACATGAACACAGAGGTCACTCAAGAGGAAAGTCGTGATAGGGATGATGAAAGTCATGAAAGCATTGGCTATGAGGAAAAATGATTATCTTAAAAGTACACAAAAACATGAAACCAAGATTTCAAACTAAGCCCTCGGAGATCCACTACCCGTACTAGGAAAACAAAAAAAAAAATACATGGAACATGGATTACACGCTGCCACAACAAAAAGAATGGTAACTTTTAAATTACAAGGAGACTAGAATAGACCTTGGTTTAGCTTAAGCATTCTTCGTCGTTGTTTTGTAACGAATAGTTACCTTTTGAGAGATTGTACTTTGAGACATCTTTATTTTTCATTAATATAAAGGTTGAGAGGTCCTTAAAATTCCAGTTTTTTTCATTATTATTTGCACATAACATAATTAAGACACAAAAACTAACCTTCTAATAATACTATCCAAGGTTCTACTGCAAAGCATTGAAAACCATTAAACTTTTGAATCCTAATCAACTGCAAAATATCTTTAAACCTCTTCATCTTCATAGCTTGTTCCAAACATATATTGAGATATGCATTCCAAACATCAAATGTGTGTTTGGTTGCATGTAATCCTAGCGTGGCCATTAAATGAACATAATTCATCTCTGCCGTGATCATAGTCAACCTTTGTTGACAAAATATAGAAATTGCATTCTTACATTTCAATTAAGTTAGAACATTATCTTCAGCAACCTTCCTTTTTTTTTTTTTTTTTTTTTTTTTCTGCACTCGACTTTGATCAGCAGGAAAGGGAAACAGAGTTCTATCAATGGTATTTGTTTTAGTAATCGCATTTTATGCATATAAAACTAGATGCTCTATATATTATATATTCTACTATATAATGGTTAGGCTCTAGTTATATGACAAAAAATAAGTGCTCTTGATTTTTTGCTACATGAGTACTTTCTCATAAAATCCAGATCTGTAAGGCTGATTAAAAACAATTGCTACACCAAACATAAACGAATCTGGAGTAGTTTTATTGCAGATCCCGCTACCTCTGTTGTTTGCTTCATGCCCTATATTTGTATTGTACAATGCTTATAAAATGTACTCTTGGTACAGGATCTCCTACTAATATTTCTAATTAATTCCATGATTCATTTACAATCTTATGTCATTGACTCCAAAAAAGACCAGATTTTTCATATAAAAATTAAAAAGTCAAGCAGTTTACATTATTTGTATTGTCTTTGTTTAGTGAAGTCAATAATCCTATGCCTTTGTCATGTTTTAGAAATAGACGAGTACATATTCGAGATGTTTGCTTAAGAGATATAATTCATGGTGAGATCATTCAATTACTTCGAAATTAACTAGAATGCAGATTATAGTGCCATGATTCTACTACACGAAAGTCCTCCTAATTACTGGCCTAGAAAACAGTGATCCCATTCAAGATCCTTAGTAACTCAGCACACAACGTTTAATGTTCTTACAATTTTGATTAATCTTAAACCTTTGATTGTTCAAACCTCCTTTTTCACCACTGTCTAGTTACAACTCATGGCAGAGAGTTGGAATTCATGCATTATATTACTTTCAGTGACCATGGCTGCTCTGCACTCTGTCCATGCAGTACCTCCAGCTATATACATATTAGGGGACCCCACTGTAGATGTTGGAACCAATTGTCACAGAAATGCCACTATCTTCAAGGCAGACTTCCCTTAAAATGGTATTGATTTTCCAGTGGCCAGAGCACCTGGGAGGTTCAGTAATGGCTTTAACACTTGCAGATTTTATTTGTACGCATACGTTCACTAATGTAAAGATAGCAGTCATTTGCTTGATATACTTCCCTAAGTTGTCGTCTGAGAATATAATGTTGTCTATGTGTATGTAAAATATAATAAACAGTATTATGTTACATTGCAGCTAAAATATATGGGTTTTGGGAGGAGTCCAATTGTCTTTCTGGATCCTGTAAACCAAAAACATATGTAATGAATGGTGCCAACTTTGCCTCTGGGGGAGCAGGAATTTTCGACAATACTGGCATAGAGCTTGTAAGCTTCCTCAACCTCTCATTTTGTTAACTGTCTTCTTCGATATGTTAATTTTACTTTGTTTATTTATTATTTGTTTATCGATTAAAATTTGAATCAGCACTGAATCAGATCATCCATCCTTGGAGGAGAAACTGATTGCTTTGTTATTGTTGAAAAGTAAACTTAAGACAGCTTTCGACCAGAGTTTGAAGAGGCTACACTAATCCGAATTTAGCTTATAATATATCAAAAAAAAGATATTTTTGTCTAGTTTCCAATTCTTCAAACAGTGCATCAATTGGGTTTGTATTGAGAAATTTATGGTCAATATACTACTGACTGTTCATTGGAAACCGAAAAACAGTGAATGGTGAAAATGTGTGTTTTGAAGTCCAAGAGACTTGAATAGCATGACCATGAAAGATCAAAATGTGTCTTTTGTTATGTAAGAGTGTGATTGATGAAAAATTATCTCTTAAGTGTTCTTTGGAGTAGTCTATATAGGCATGTACTCAAGTTATGTTTCAATCAATAAAAATAGAGTTGTGTAGTATTCTTCTATTCCTTTCATAGTTGTGTGCTTTGTAGTCTTCTTCTATTCCTTTCATAGTTGTGTGCTTTGTTTTAATCTTCTCCCAACAAGTGGTATCAAAGCCTTGTGCTAGAGAATGTCTTCCAAAGGAGCAACTATTTCTTTCCAATACCCACAACTCACCAAGATTAATTATGAGAATTGGACAACTTATGCAGAATGGTTGCAAAATAAACATGGAAGATCACTTTCTTTGGCTTAGAGATAATGAAGGAAATCTTATTTCTAAGGTTTCTATGACAAAAAATTGCATGTTCATATTGGATATGAAGATTATAGGAGCCATGTGTTTGAAGATGCGTGTTAAAGATCCATTATGGATTTGGCACATGAGATATGGGCATCTAAATTTTGGAAGGCTTAAAGACTTAGGAGCAAAGAAGATGGTGAGGGGTATTCCAACAATTGATCACCCCAATCATTTATGTGAAGCTTGTTTACTTGGCAAACATTCAAGAAAGAGTTTTTCCAAGCAATCCAACTCGATCAAGAGCAACTGAGCCACTACAACTTATTCATGCAGATGTTTGTGGTCCAATAAAGCCTTTATCTCTTGGTAAAAGTTCTTCCTTTTTGCTTTTCATTGTTGATTATTCAAGAAAAACATGAGTTTATTTCTTGAAGCAAAAAAGTGAGGCTTTTGAGGCATTCAAAAAATTCAAAGCTCTTGTTGAAAAAGAAAGTGGCTGCGAAATAAAATCTCTAAGAACCGATAGAGGTGGAGAGTTCACTTCCAACGAATTCAAGGCCTTTTGTGAAACACATGGAATTCGGCGTCCCATGACTGTTCCTAGATCGCCACAAAAAAATGGAGTCGCCGAAAGGAAGAACTGAACAATCCTCAATATGGCAAGAACCATGTTGAAAAGCAAGTCGATGCCGAAAGAGTTTTGGGTCGAAGCAGTTGCATGTACAGTTTATCTCTCTAACCGTTCACCTACCAAAAGTTTGAAGGACGTGACGCCTCAAGAAGCATGGAGTGGATGGAAACCAAGTGTGTCACACTTGCGAGTATTTGGATCTATTGCCTATGTTCAAATTCCAAAGCAAGAAAGAACAAAGTTTGATGATAGGAGCAAGAAAGTTGTGTTTATTGGCTATGATGAGAACTCAAAAGGCTACAAGTTCTTCAATCCAAGCAACAACAAAGTCATAATTAGTAGGGATGTTGAATTTGAAGAAGATGCAACATGGGATTGGAGTACACAAGATGAAGTGGCTTATGATTTTCTTCCCTACTTTGAGGAAGAACAAACTCTACTAGAAGAACCCCAAGGTGAAATTATAACTCCAACAACACCAACATCGTCTTCTACAACAACATCATCAACCTCTCCTTCATCTAGCTCAAGTAAAGGACCTTGAAGCCTCATGGACCTCTATGAAAAAACTGGAAGGTTAGAAAATGAGAATTTATTTTGCTTGTTCTCCAATGATGAGACTTTGAGTTTTGAAGAAGCAGTGAAAGATGAGAAATGGATACAAGCCATGGATGAGGAGATTCAAGCCATTGAGAAGAACAACACTTGGGAGCTTGCATCACTTCCAAGTGGTCATCAGTCTATTGGAGTCAAATGGGTGTATAAAATCAAGAAGAACTCCAAGGGTGAAGTAGAAAGATATAAGGCGAGACTCGTTGCAAAGGGCTACAAGCAAAAATAAGGCATTGACTATGATGAGGTCTTTGCTCCTGTTGCCCGTTTGGAGACAATCCAGATGTTAATATCACTTATAGCACATAATCAATGGAAGATCCATCAAATGAATGTCAAGTCTGCTTTCTTGAATGGTCACCTTGAGGAAGAGGTTTATATTGAACAACCTTTAGGTTTTGTTATTGAAGGTTTTGAGGACAGGTATTAAGATAAAAAATGCCTTATATGGATTAAAGCAAGCTCCAAGAGTCTGGAATAGCCATCTTGAAAAGTATTTTCAAGATAATGGTTTCACTAGATGTGTTCATGAATATGCACTCTATGTAAAAAAGGAAAATGAAGATCTGTTATTTGTTTGTGTCTATGTGGATGATCTTATATTCACAGGAAACAATCAAATAATGTTTGAAGATTTTAAGAAGGCTATGGCTCAAGAGTTTGAGATGAATGATATGTGACCCATGTCCTATTATTTAGGACTTGAAGTTAAGCAAATGGAGGATGAGATTTTTATCTCGCATGAATCTTATGCAAAATAAGTGCTAAAGAAGCTTAACATGTTGGATTGTAATCCTGTCAACAAGCCCATGGAATGTGGAGTTAAACTTTCGATAAAGAAGGAAGGGCTTAAAAAAGTTAATCCAACATTGTTCCGAAGTCTTGTGGGAAGTTTAAGGTATTTAACTTGTACCAGACCTGACATTTTATTTTCAGTTGGATTTGTAAGTCGCTTTATGGAAAATCCGTCAGAGACACACATGAAGGCAATCAAGAAAATTCTTTGTTATATTAAAGGTACTCTTGATTATGGAAATTTTTATTCGGCTTCAAATGAGTTTAAATTGATGGGTTATTGCGATAGAGATTATGCTGTAGATGTTGATGATAGAAAGAGTACTACTGGGTTTGTTTTCTTTATGGGAAATAATGCAATTTCTTGGTGTTCTAAAAAACAACCCATAATCACTCTTTCAACATGTGAAGCTGAGTATGTTGCTGCTACTGCTTGTGCTTGTTATGCAATTTGGTTAAAGATATTGTTGAAGGAACTTTATTTTGAGCAAAGTGAAGCTACCAAGATTATGATGGACAACAAATCAGCCATTGCGTTAGCAAAGAACCCAGTGTTTCATGATCGAAGCAAACATATTGAGACAATATCATTTTATTCGACAATGCATTGAAAACATGCACGTAGAGGTAGAGTATGTGAAATCACTTGATCAAGTTGCTGATATTTTTACAAAGCCTCTTTAAGTATGATATTTTTCTGAAGTTGATAATGATGATTGGTGTTGGAAAGATGTCAAGTTTAAGAGAGAGTGTTGAAAAGTAAACTTAAGACAGCTTTCGACCAGAGTTTGAAGGGGCTACACTTATCCGAATTTATCTTATAATATATCAAAAGAAAGATATTTTTGTCTAGTTTCCAAATCTTTAAAAGGTACATCAATTGGGTTTTTATTGAGAATGTTATGATCAATATAGTACTGACTGTTCAGTGGAAACCGAAAAACAGTGAATGGTGAAAATGTGTCTTTTGAAGTCCAAGAGTGTGATTGATGAAATTTATCTCTTAAGTGTTCTTTGGAGTAGTATATATAGGCATGTACTCAAGTTATGTTTCAATCAATAAAAATAGAGTTGTGTAGTCTTCTTCTATTCCTTTCATAGTTGTGTGCTTTGTTGTAATCTTCTCCCAACAGTTATTAGTTGATCAACTGTCCCAATTTTTAATTTACACAAAAACCTATTATGGTATCACTTAGGTTTGAAACACTAAACAACTGTCTCTTAGCTGAATTAGTGCAATGAATTGGTTTTTTTTCCCTTTAAAATTTAAATTATGTCCGTACACTGCTTGACAATATGATTAAAACTAAATTGTTTATTTGTTTTTATGGAAAGGTCGTTCCATTCAGTGAACAGTGATAGACAACATATAAGTCAGAGTCCACATCAGCAATGCCACAGTAGAATGCCATGTCAAGAGAAAACACAAAGTGTAACAAGATGATTAGCTGTGTTCTTACATTCTGTTATATGGAATTGTAATTAGTTAGAGTCTGTTAGTTAGAAACCACAATGTACATTGATTTGCTATTATAAATAGAATGTCTATGCTCTGCTCTTATTGATTGAGAAGACAAAGATTCATTTCCTAATAGAATTCGATCATGGTATTAGAGCTTTTGAAGCTCCTCTTGTTCTTCTCCTTCCTTCCTTGAGCGATTGCTGTTGCAATTCCTTTGAAGCTTTTCATCTTCTTCTTTCATGGCGACTGAGCTTGCACAATCTTCATCTTCTTTTGGATCTCTCAATTCAAGTCAAAACTCTATTGTATCTTCTACTCCTTTTCAAGTCTTGAATCATACTCTGCCAGTGAAACTGGACAAAACTAATTACATACTTTGGAAGTCACAAATCGAGAACATCATATTTGCAAATGGTTTTGAGGACTTTTGTCACGCCCCGACCCGCCACGGGAATCGCAGCGTGAACTAACCCGTAATATAGGCGGATCGTAACCGGCCACAACATCATAATATAACACATTCTTGATACGAGAATCAAACGGAAATAAAAACTACGATAAAATTTGAACAAAATAAGTATATTTGATTTGCCCCGCCAGAGTCATAGCGACAAAACCAATATACTAACATCTAGTATAACAAGATAATAC
Source organism: Berberis vulgaris (assembly GCA_963556465.1). Lineage (NCBI taxonomy): Eukaryota > Viridiplantae > Streptophyta > Magnoliopsida > Ranunculales > Berberidaceae > Berberis > Berberis vulgaris. The sequence goes on from OY747134.1 coordinate 73,836,375, forward strand.
ACCTGATAATACAGAGGAAGCAAAACATACCCGTATAGGGTGGACACGACCAAACAACACAAAACGCGCCTACAACGGAAAACTGGGCCTAAGCGCCATGATCAGCAGGAACGCCAACACTGCCTGCACTCTAATAGAAGCACACCCCTTGTGGGGTCAGCAAAGCACAAAGCTAGCTGGTGCGAGCGAACTAAATACAAATAACATAATAATATACAAGGAAAATTCATGCCACACAATAATGGATAAGTAACAAGTTCTAAAGTCTAAATCACACCGTGTCTCTAAGGATAATATTTCTAAGTTCAAGCACCTACACAAACATTTTAGATTCAACAATAGCTACAAGTTTACGAGATATGCCGATCATTACATGTGATTCAAACATGGTAAATATCAAGCGATGAAAATAAAGACAATCTCATAATTCTTCATAGTCTCCTTGGTATAGCAATCAAGTCGAAACCAAAAATTTTGTATAAGTGTCTCATATCGTAGGTATCCGCATACCCTACGAATGTGTCTCACCTAGACACATCCCACAACGTGCACCAGTACCACTTTGGGTGGTTTGTATCCTAATGGGGTGCCATCTGCCAGGATACAAACTTAAACATCCCGAACGACTGGCCTAACACGGCCAACCTAACACAAATCAAACTCAAGCGCGCTGGGAGGGAAAGTGAGTAATCTCCAAAGCACGTCCTCCGGGACCCGTCCTACTGCACTCCCTAGTGGCAAGTGCGTGCGGGAGCTCACCACACCTCAGCAAGCTTGCCACATGCAATAGCGTCCTCAATGTCTAGTGCGAGTCATTTCAAGCACCATCCAACTCACGATTCGAGCAAGCTCCTAAGCATCGACACAACAAACATTATAGTGGGGTAAAGAAACTTACACTAATATCAACATGCACAAACTACGAGTCTGTATAGAATCAAATATAACAGACGTGTAACCATGATCAGTTCGACATTTTTCATAAACCACGACTACGCTAGGGTCCCAACATGACTCAATCCACCACAATAAATTCATTCGAGTCGAACTATCATACATGCTCAAGACTCGACAATCTACGGTAAAACATGACATACTATGCAAACTCGAAAACGAAGCATACAAGCCCAATGCCATTATACCAATGCCAATACACCAAAGCCTAATCACACCCAAATTCATCCACTATTCGATTTCATTCAAGTATATCATGCCTTCAGAAAACTCAATACGTAATTCATTCACAAAAGAACCAACACAACCATCGAAATCTCTAAAAACCCAGGATTTCGGACTTGGATTCAATTATACACAATCGATGGTATCATGTAAAAATTAAATTCATGATTTCAATAATTATTTCTCAAAATAAATATTATAGTTACACTCACCTGAGTGGAATGGGTTTTCAGAACCCAAATCCTACCGGTTGAAGCTCCAAACTCGCAAAACAGCGAATGCGGGACCACGAAAATTTTTAAAACTGCAAGGCGGACTCAAAGGTGAGCAAACTAGCCGAAAACTGAAAAAATAAATAAATTACCATCGGGGCGTGACTGAAAGAAAACTTACAGGAAAATAAAATCTGGCAAACTCCCCGACGAAATCCAAAGTTTGGCGAACTCCCCGCACAACAGGCCGAAATAGGTCTAAGAACACTCGGAGTCACGAATGTGCATCTCACCCACGCACACAAAGTCCGGATTCACGCCGAAGAACCCTTAAAATGAACATGCACTTTGATTTTTTCTGAAAAATCCGGCCAACCTCGAAATCACCCTTGCATGTCGGGTCTACGGGCTCCAAATGACGCCACAACGACCCCTCAATGGCTGATTGGAGCTACGCAAACCGATCAATCAACCAAACTCGTCAAACCCACAATCTGAAACTGATTTCTTTTTCCCGCAAAAAATGAAAGAGAATGAAGAGGGAAAGAAGAGGGGAAGAAATGTAGGACAAAGGGGCGAGATTTTGCGAAGGAATCGCTTGATCCAATGGCAAGCACGTTAGCAGAGGAGAGCAGCGGCAGGGAAACACACTCTGCGAAGGAAAAGAAAAAAGGAAAAAGAAAGAAAAGGGGAGGGGGTTGTCTCTTAAAGGGTGGGTGGCTATGTGCCCCCACCGTATTTACTGAATACACCCTCTCAAGCAAATAATTTTTTTTAAAAAAACAAATTTTACATCTTTATCGAGGGAATCTAAGTTTGCCCAGCGAAAGAACTAAGTCCAAGGGTTCCTAACCTTGTTTTTGTCACTTGGAGAAGACAAGATCGAACAATATTGAGTTGGATTTATGCCTTTCTTACACCAGCCATAATGACTCAAATCATTGGTCATACCACTTCTTTCTCGGCCTGGAAGGCCTTAGAACAAATTTTCTCATCATCATCTAGGGCTCGAATTATGAAACTATGAATGGATTTACAATCTACCAAGAAAGACTCCCTATCCATGATTTATTACATAATGAAAATTAAAAGTGCAACAAATAATTTGGCTGCCATTGGTGAAATGGTTTCAGAACAAGATCAAATTATGAATCTTTGAGTGGTTTAGGCATTGAATACAATGCTATAGTTACAACGATTAATGTCCAAGATGATCAAATCTCGCTTGAATTAGTGCACAACATGCTTTTGGCTTTTGAAAGTCGACTTGGGCAACAAAGCTTTGTGGATAATATTCCACCTATTTCAGCAAACTTTGCTAACTTTGGGCCTAAACATGGTGGTGGTCAGAGTTCTGGTCGAGGTTATGGCTATGGTAGAGGCCCGAACCACAACTATGGTGGCAGGGGCTATGGCTCCAATAATCAGCATTATGGGCAATACTTTGGCAATTAGATTGGCAATAATCATGGCCAACAAAGTGCTCATTACAATCATCAGCACAATAGGCAATCTAGTGATAGGCCATAGTGTCAATTATGTGGCAAATATGGGCATGTTGCTCTTGCTTGTTACCATAGGTTTGATATAAACTTTCAATAATTAGTTGGTTCATCAAATACTGTGTTTTCACCTAGTTCTAAACCTACTATACAAGCCTTGGCAGCAACTTCGAACTTCTCTAACAATGAGGGTTGGTACTTAGATTCGGGAGCAAGTCATCCTTTGACTAATGATCAAGCATGGCTTTCTAACATTTCTTCATATGCTGGTTCTGACAAAGTTACAGTTGGCAATGGTAATTCTCTTCCCATATCTTATGTTGGCTCCCTTTTGTTATCTTGTCCATCTCATGATTCATCATCTTCATTACTTCTAAAACAAGTTTTTCATGTACCCTCTTCGTCCACAAATCTTATAAGTGTTGCTAAGTTTTGTGCCGATAACAATCTTTTTATTGAATTCTGGTCCAATCGTTTCTTTGTGAAGGATCCATATTCGAAGAGGATTCTAGCTCACGACAAGCTTGATAATGGTCTCTACAGATTTCCTGATGTTCCTGATCATAAGTGTGTTTTGGTATCCAGTTCTAGTTCTTCTACATCTGTGTCCAGAGTTTCTCATATCTCATCTACTGATTCGAGTGTTTCAAATTCTTCTTGTAATACTAATAATGAACATTTGTGGCATTCTAAACTGGGCCATCAATCATTTGATGTTGTACGTCGTGTAATGCAATTTTGTAATGTGCATTTCAATAAAACTCATTCTTCTATATGTTCTGCTTGTTAGCTTGCAAAAAGCCATCGCTTACCAACATCTTTGTCTTCTTTTCATGCTTTTAGTCCATTGGAACTTATACATATTGACATTTGGGGTTCTGCCTTTGTTAAATCCACTGCTGGTGCGCGATTCTTTCTATTGTTTGTCAATGATTTTTCCAGATTTACTTGGTTCTTCCCACTTCATTCTAAAGATCAGGCCTTGTCTATGTTCAAAGTCTTTAAACTTAGAGTTGATAAGCAGTTTAACACTTCTATCAAATGTATTCAGTTTGATAATGGGGGTGAATTTAAAGTTTTTCGATCTTTTCTCCTAGAGTCTGGTATTGGGCATCGCTTCTCTTGTCCACATACTTCATCACAAAATGACCGCATCGAGCGCAAACACAGACATGTTGTTGAAACAGGTTTAGCAATGTTAGCTCATGCTCATATGCCATTCAAATATTGGCAATATGCCTTTCAAGTTGCCGTGTTTCTCATTAATAGACTACCTACTAAGGTCCTTCATTACAATTCCCCTTATCAATCACTGTTCCATTGTATACTAGACTATCGAGCCTTTCATGTTTTTGGTTGTCTTTGCTTTCCCTTCATCCGTCCTTATAATCAATATAAACTTCAATTTCGTTCTGTGGCATGTGTATTTCTGGGTTATAGCAAGGATCATAAGGGGTTCTTATGCTTAGATCAAATGTCTGGTCGAATTTATATCTCTTCTAATGTGGTCTTTGATGAGTCTAAATTCCCTATACAAGCTTCTCCATTCTCATCTCCATCCACTTCACCTTCCACTGACCTGCCTACTATTATTTCTTCTTGTGTTCCAAATCCTAGCACTCCTACTTCTCATTCTTTACCCATTGCTGCTCCTTCTCTTACTTCTGCACTTGCCACCCATCCACCCTCACCACTTGTTTCATCTCCAAGTTCTGCTACACCTGCTGCTTTTGTGTCACTGCCAAATGTGCCAATGCCATCACCCTCTATTCCCTCTCACATGATAACTCGTTCTATGGTTGGTATTTTAAAAAGGAAACCAGTCCTTGATTTATCTGCTATCATAAATCTCTAAGCCAACTACATTGTGTCAAGCTCTCAAAGATCCTCACTGGATTGATGTTATGAAACTTGAAATTTTTGCTTTGCATAAGAATTCTACTTGGGTGTTAGTGGATCCACCTGATGGTGTTAATGTCATTGGTTGTAAGTGGGTTTACAAACTCAAATACAAGCCTGATGGAACCATTGAAAGATATAAAGCTCGCCTCGTTGCCAAAGGTTTCAATCAAACTTACGGTTTGGATTATTTTGAGACATTTAGTCCGATGGTCAAGGCTGCTACAATACATATTGTTCTAACAATTGCAGTAAGTTTTCAATGGGACATTCGTCAACTTGATGTCCATAATGCATTCTTGAATTGTGACCTTACAGAGGATTTTTTATGGCTCAGCCTCCTGGCTTCTTGGACAAACAATTCCCTCCTAAAGTTTACAAATTGCAGAAATCATTGCATAGTCTCAAGCAATCTCCTCGTGCTTGGTTTTGTAAGCTCAGTTGTGCTCTTATGCGTTGGGGATTTCAAGCTTCGCGGACTGATAGTTCAATGTTTGTCAGATTTGATAAGCATTCTACCCTTATCATTCTAATCTACGTTGATGATATTATTGTTACAAGGAGTTCTCATTCTATCATTTCTGCTCTTATTGCTCAGCTACACTCAGTGTTTGCTTTGCGTGACTTGGGGCCCTTGTCCTATTTTTTAGGCATTGAAGTCACTCGATGCAATGGTGTTCTTCACCTAAGTCAGACCAAGTATATTTCAGACCTCTTCCAGTGAGCTGCCATGGTTGATTGTAAACCTTCCCCAACACCAGGTGCTATTGGCAAGCCCATGTCACAATACGATGGCATTCCTTTACTGAATGTCACTGCATATCGTCGCAGACCTCCTATTCTCTAGTATGACAATGTTAGTGCATATCATCTTGCCAAGAATCCTGTCTTTCATGCCAGGACAAAGCACATTGAAATTGATCTTCATTTTATCAGAGATCATGTCCTCAGAGGTGCATTGCTGCTCCAATTTGTTCCCACGGCTGAGCAGCCCGCAGATCTTCTAACCAAGCATTTGACAAGTGCAAGGTTTGCTTATCTCAAATCGCACCTTGGCCTTGTTCCATGCCCCTTGCACTTGCGGGAGGATGATAGACAACATACAAGTCAGAGTCCACATCAACAATGCCACAGTGGAATGCCACATCAACAGAAAACACAAAGTGTAACAAGATGATTAGCTGTGTTCTTACATTCTATTATATGGCACTGTAATTAGTTAGAAACCACAATGTACATTGATTTGCTATTATAAATAGAATGTCTATGCTCTGCTCTCATTGATTGAGAAGACATATATTCATTTCCTAATAGAATTCTATCAAACATATCCAACAATTTGCAGCAGTCCGCGAAAAGCTTGAAAATCTATTCGATTGAAAGGGAACATATAATTTTATGAAGCATAAGCTAAAACTTAGCACTGAATTGAAAGAGATGAAATACTCACTTGGCAATACATATATATGTGATACCCTTGTGTGGGCGGATCTGAGGGGGAGGGTTGGAGCCCAATAGGCCCAACAGACCTGTGGATCCCAAGAGGGGTTGGACGAGCTATTCAAGGGGGATCATAGTCCCACATCGCCTGGGTGCGGAAGGGTGATGTGCTTTATATGTACGAGCTTGGCTCTACATGATACAACACGTTTTAAAGCCCCGCGGGCCGGTTTGGGCCAAGACCGGACAATATTGTGTCATGTGGACCGGGTCGTTACAGAATGGTATCAGAGCCTGACCCAGCCGGAAGTGTGCCAACGTGGACGTTGGGCCTGTGTGGCCAACGAAGACGTTGGGCTCCCAAGGGGGGTGGACTGTGATACCCTTGTGTGGGCGGACCTGAGGGGAAGGGTTGGAGCCCAATAAGCCCAACAGGCCTGTGGATCCCAAGAGGGGTTGGACGAGCTACTCAAGGGGGATCATAGTCCCACATCGCCTGGGTGCGGGAGGGTGATGTGCTTTATATGTACGAGATTGGCTCTACATGATACAACGCGTTTTAAAGCCGTGCGGGCTGGTTTGGGTCCAGAGCGAACAATATTGTGTCATTTGGACTGGGTCGTTACAACATATCTGCAGATGGTTGCTGATATAATGGAAAACCCCGCTCGCAATTACTAAGCATCTATCTCACTTTATAGTTACTAACTACTACACCATTTTTCTAAACATGTTGCATTACCGAGCACCTAACACAACCACCTCTAAATGAGACTTGATGAACTTGGAATGCTAGTTTCTGTAAGTCTATGCACACATATTCATTTATTAAATGCTCTCTCTTATATTACAAACATTAAGGATCGATCTAAAGATGGCATGCTGTGGTCAAGAGAAATTCAATTGACAAAATCGATTTTCAGAAACCGCCAAACTATGCTCGAATTGAAAGAGAGTACTTGTTCTGGGATTCGTTTCACCCTACAGAGAAATGTTACTTAAATGGCAGCTATAACTCTATATAGTGGCGACATAAAATACGTATCACCCATCAATCATGAGATGCTGTGATTGAAGTTGAATGTGAACACAATCTGACTTTTATATAATTTGCATATATTACATTATGGAATTACAAAAAAGAGGTATTGCTCTGTTTCCTTTAATGAACTAAATAAAAATGAATAAAAGAATTTTGTTTGATGATATGGATTCAGCTAAGATACAAATTAATTTGTGGTGGCACACTCTGGAGGGAAGCTCTGAGGGAATCGTTTGGCATCAGTGCAGTAGTTGTATATCATGTAATTCTTTTGCGCCCAACTCATCCTCTCTTGGCTTGTTGAATCCAATTCCTCAGTCATCCACGAATCATTGACACTGTTAGTTGTAGTGCTTGGAACTTTCTCACTAAAGTTCCGATACGAAGCAGTGAATGGAGCAGAGTTCCAATCAGTCTTGAAAAGCCCACCACTAGTAGCCCAGTGATCAGCATTCCAGAGACTCGAGTAGATTCTCATGGGTTGCTTGTTTGGGAATGCAACTGTTGAACTAACCAAATAACATCAAACTCTAGTTGATTCAATGGAAACAAAGAAATAACAGAAACATACCTTGATCCATAGTGATTTCTTCTTGATTGTGATGAGTCGGATCTTCCGATTAATTCAAGCGTATTACTTAGAGTATCTGTTGAGAGGTACACATCGCTCAACCGGGGACCAACCACAAATTTATAACGCTCGTAAGTTATAACCGTATAACTTATGGGCTGTGAATTTCCAATTCTGCCCCTCATTGAATTAGAAATTACATCCTTAATTACACCATGTTGTTTAATAATACTTTATAGTCTAACACCTCTATTAGATCACATATTAGATGGACTACACTTTAAGATAGCAATACACATTGTATTACATATGTGTGCCCACATTATTGGATTTTTCCAACAATCTCCCACTTGGGCTACATATGTTACCTTTAAATGTGTATAACCTTATGAGCTAAAAAAAACTTGTTATCACAAGTAATTGTATTCCTAAACAATCTCGTCCATTGACTATACTGATATAGGATTAAAACGATTTTTGTGACATTTAGCGTAACTAAATCCATCAATAGTCACATATACCAATATAATCAAATGACATAGATCAAATATGGATGTAGAGCATGGAAATTATATGTAATGTGATCCAAACATGCTTATTTCCAACTGGTCCAACTTTAATCTTTAATGAGATCAAACATATAATAAATAGACAATTGACTGAATACTTTATTTCTGCAGAAAATACTAAATTACACCAATGTGTCCAAAAAATCCATCATAGAACAATAAAAAACTCCCATTAAACCATGATATCCTCATGTGATATAACACCCATATGAGCGGTGTGCTCATGAAACACCTTGGGTGGTAATCGCTTAGTAAGCGGATTCGCAATCATGGAGTTTGTCCTAATATGCTCTATGAAAATCTGTTTATTCTCTACTCTTTCCTTCACAACCAGGAACTTTATGTCAATATGATTTGACCTAGACGAGCTCCTGTTGTTGTTGGCATATAGAACTGCAGACTTATTGTCACAATATAACTTTAGTGGTCTTTCTATGTCATTCAAAATGCACAGCCCAGTGACAAAATAACGCAACCATAATCCATGGTTGGATGCCTCAAAACACGCTACATATTCTGCTTCCATGGTGGAAGAAGCTATGAGTGTCTGCTTAGCACTCCTCCAGGAAATAGCTCCTTCAGCTAACAGATAAATGTAGTCTGATGTAGATTTCCTACTATCTTGGCATTCCGCAAAATCAGAATCAGAATACCCTATGATCTCCAACTGATTTGATCTCTTGTATGTGAGCATACAATCCTTAGTTCTCTGTAAATATCTCATAACCCATTTAGCTGCTTTCCAGTGATCCATCCCAGGGTTATCCATATATCTGCCAAGCATTCCAACAATGAATGCTATGTCTGGACGTGTACATACTTGAGCATACATAAGACTCTCAACAACTGATGCATAGGGGGTCTTTTGCATCTCTTCAACTTCAAGTTTATTCCTAGGGCACTGTTTAAGACTGAATTTGTCTCCTTTAGATATAGGGGTGTCTCCTGGTTTACAATCTTGCATGCCAAACCTTTTAAGCACTTTTTCTATATAGCCCTTTTGTGATAATCCAAGAATACCCCGAAAACGATCCCGGTATATCTGAATCCCTAAGACAAAAAAAGCTTTACCAAGATCTTTCATTTCAAATTTCTTTGATAGAAATCTCTTGGTTTCGTGCAACATGTCTATATTATTAGTGGCAAGCAATATGTCATCAAGATACAAAACCAAGAAGATATGCTTACTCCCACTGAACTTATGATATACACAATTATCAACAACATTTGTCTCAAAGCCAAACGAGACAACTACTTGATGAATTTGTAGTACCATTGACGGGAAGCTTGCTTGAGCCCATAGATGAATTTCTTTAGTCTGCAAACCATATTCTTTGGGTCTTCAGACACAAAGTTTTCTGGTTGCACCATATAAATTGTTTCATCAATGTCGCCATTGAGAAACGCTGTTTTAACATCCATCTGATGTAATTCAAGGTCAAAGTGCGCAACAAGTGCCATGATTGTCCTAAATGAGTCTTTCTTTGACACTGGAGATAAAGTTTCTTTACAATCGATGCCTTCCTTTTGAGTGAAGCCTTTAGCTACAAGACGAGCCTTATATCTTTCCACGTTACCTTTTGAGTCTCTCTTGGTTTTGAATATCCATTTACAACCAATAGGCTTTGTATTTTCAGGTAATGGGACAAGATCCCAAACTTGATTGTCTTGGATAGACTTGTACTCTTCATTCATAACATTTATCCACTTTTGAGAGTTAGAATCCTGCATGGCTTGATGGAAGTTGATTGGATCATTTTCCATCAATCCATCATTTTCCTCATGTTCTTGGAGAAAAACTATGTAATCATCCGGAATAACATTTCTCCTTTCTCTTGTGGATCTCCTTAATGGCATTTGATCTTGAGGTTGTTGAGTTTGTTCTTCTGGAACATTTACTTCAATTTGAGCAGGGAGTTGTTCAACATTGTCCTGTTGAGGTTCCAGATCTGCTTCTTGATCAATGACAGGTATTGGAACATGTACATTGAAATCGATTCCTCCTCAAAGACAATGTCTTTTACCTTATTTCTCCCCCCAAACTCGACATCCTAAAAAAATGTATCTATCACCGTTTCAAAAATATACTTAATAGTGGGATTATAGAATTTGTAGCCCCTTGATCGCTCAGAGTAGCCAATGAAGTAGCTGCTCACTGTTTTGGAGTCCAATTTCTTTTCATTTGGCCGATAAGGCCATGCCTCAGCTGGAAATCCCCAAATGTGAAAATGCTTTAGACTAGGTTTTCTGCATGTCCAAAGTTCATAAGGTGTTTTGGCAACTGTTTTAGTTGGTACTCTATTAAGGATATAAGCTGCTGTCTTTAGTGCTTCTCCCCAGAGTGATTCAGGTAAGGTAAAATGAATGATCATACTCCTTACCATGCCATTAAGAATTCGGTTTCATCTTTCAGCTACACCATTCATGCTAGGTGATCCCAACATGGTGTACTGTGGGACGATTCCACATTCCTCTAGGAATTTAGCAAATGGTCCTGAACGTTGTTCACTTGAACTGTCATATCTACCGTAATACTCACCACCACAGTCAGACCTGACACACTTAATTCTTTTGTTGAGTTGGTTCTCAACCTCAGCTTTGAAAGCTTTGAACATCTCCAGTGACTCAGATTTCTCATGAATGAGATATAGGTACCCATAGCGTGAGTAATCGTCTATGAATGATATAAAATATTGTTGACCATTCCAAGAAGCCGAAGGGAATGGTCCACAAATATCTGTGTGGATCAATTCTAAGACGTCTGAAGTTCTGTTTGCATCCAATCTCCTTTGTTTGGTTTGTTTTCCCTTGATGCACTCAATACAGACAATGTCTGAAAAATCATGAGAATCTAATATGCCATCTAACACAAGTCTCTCCATTCTCGTTTTTGAGATATGTCCTAAGCGTTTGTGCCATAGTTTCGATGAATTTTCTTCATTTAGCTTACGCTTAGTACCACGTGATTCCACATGCAAGGTTTTATTATATGATGCAATAGTATCAAGAATATATAGGTTATCAAATATGCTTAATGAACCATTACCAATAATATTGGAATTTAATGAAAGACTAAACTGATTATTTCCAAAGGAACAACAATATTTAAATTTGTCCAACAAGGAAATGGAAACCAAATTTCTTCTAAATGACGGTACTACAAAAGTGTCTTTCAGTTCCAAATAACAACCAATTCCTAATAGTAACCTAAAGTTTCCTATTGATTCCACTTCTATCGATTTTCCATTGCCCACGAAGATGCGTCTTTCAACATCATTTGGCTTTCGGTAGCTCACACAACCCTACATAGAAACACTTATGTGAGTAGTAGCACCGGAATCAACCACCAAGTGTTTCTAGGTACTTAGCACGCCATGCGTGATACTTGGTACATTCCTTCTTTACATGTCCAGGTTTCTTACAAAAGAAACAACCCACATGACCTTTCTGTTTCTTTTGCTCTAGACCCTTAGCATCTTCATTATCCTTCTTTCATTTTTTGCCCTTATCTTTAGAGGTGCTTGCCAAGTGAGCACTTTTCGTTCTGTCTTGCTTCAACCTGTTTTCCTCTTGCACACAATATGAAATGAACTCATTAAGAGTCCATTTATCCTTCTGACAGTTATAACTGACTTTAAACTGACTGTATTGTGGAGTAAGTGATATCAAAACTAGATGCATGAGTAAGTCCTCAGACAACTCAAGCTTAAGTGCCTTAAGTTTTGAAGCAATGAGACATCTCCATGATGTACTCCCTAATGTTCCCTTTGCCTTTGTACTTCAATGAAATCAAGCTAGCTAAAAGCGTGCTTGTTTCAGCCTTATCATTTTTAGCAAAACATTTTTCAAGTTCAGCAAGGAACTCATTAGCATTGGTCACCCCTTCGGATATTTCACCCCTAAAGGCTTCTGGAATGCCTCACTTGATGAGCATGAGACTCATGCGATTGGAGCGTTCCCACTTCTCAAAGTATCTCCTAGCATCAGGAGTACTTGCTTCTGTAAGAGGAGCGTGTTGCTCAATCCTTAAGGCAAGGTCCAGATCCATACATCCAAGAACGATTAACACGTTCTCTTTCCAGTCCTTGAAGTTTGTCCCATTAAGCATGAGAATATTATTTACACCAACAAATATACTAGTAGCAGACATAGTAGCTGTACAGAGAATAAATTAAATAAATAACATGTTCACATCATCATTCAAATTTCATAAACTTTAAATTCATACAATAGGTAAAAAACCATATCAAGATACCTAGCACAACATTGTTATTTAGTCTTTGGACAGAAATATCAATCTGTAAGTGGTACTCTTCTTACACAACGAAATCGGCCTAATATTATGCCTTTCTTTGGACCGACATAATAAAAGCATGGTAAACCAAACCGTATCACATATTCAAGACTATGAATTATCCGGTCAAAACAATCTTCCTTTGGGCCGATTGTTTAACATGGATTTAGCATGCTCACTTATTTAAAATTAACCAACTTTCCTAATAGTGGTTGCTTTGGCAACCTATGATGCAGGAGGGTTTCTAGGGTTCCTAATTTGGGTTTTTAGGGTTTCTAATTTTCTCTCAAAGTTATTTACTAAATAACTTATTCGTAGTCTTTCAATTTAATTAGGAGTCTTTTTAGTTTCCTTTTAGGATTAGGCTTTACTTTTTCTTTTAGGAATAAACTACTTGTTATTTTAATATTTGATTATACTTTTTCTTTTAGGAATAGACTGCTTATTATTCAAGTTATTTGAGTACTATAAATAGAGCTCTTCCTTAATATTGTAGGATACCTTTGATTTGAGTAATTTAATTGAACATTAGAGTTATTTCTCTGTGTTTTTGGGCGAATACCTTCCTTGTAAATTGTTTGTTGAGCTAGCCCTCAGGATAATCACTATTCTGCTCGACGTCATTTGATATTAGAGCTTCAGCATCTCCTTGGGGTGAGATTTCATCAGTTTCTATGGCTGGTAGTCGTGGTCGTCGCGGGCAAGTTCCGAACGAGGAAGCCCCTCACCGTGATCATAGCGTTCAGGATGTGATGATTGAGGATTTACAGAGACAAGGTGCAGAGCTAACCCAGCGTTTAACGGCGCAGGATTTCGGTAATTGTGAGATGGAAGATCACGATTCTGATTCCAGTTTTGAAAACCCGTATCACAATCGTGGTCGATTCTGGGAGCGCCGTAGTCGGGAGGATTGTCATGAAAATCTCGGTTTCAAAGTGGATCTACCCGAGTTTTCTGGTACGTTACAGACCGAAGGATTCGTGGACTGGTTGAATGAAATAGAGCGTATTTTTGAGTATAAGGAAGTTCCAGATCATGTCAAAGTGAAATTGGTCGCCATCAAACTCAAAGGTAGAACATCTGCGTGGTGGGAGCAGTTGAATCGATCACGCGACAGGCAGGGCCAGGCCAAGATCACTGATTGGGAGAAGATGAAGGGTCACTTCCTTTCTTTCGGCTACACTCAAACTTTGTTTCAGCGACTTCATTCGTTGAGGCAAGGCACGAGATCGGTTGATGATTACACGGAGGAGTTCTATCAATTGATAGCCCGTAATGACTTATCTGAGACGGAAGAGCAGATGGTGGCACGATATTTGGGGGGATTACGACAGCCCCTACAAAATGTCCTTAGCCTTCACTCGCTGTGGACCGTCTCTGAAGCATACAAGCGTGTACTTGCTGTGAAACATAATAGAAGGCCTATGATCAGCAGTGACCAAAGCAGTCGGCCAGTTCGCCCTCAAGAATCCCGTCCTGTCCAACAACCATCGCAGGTTAATTCTAACTCAAATATTAGATGTTTTAGATGTAGTGAACAAGGACATAGAGCGACTGAGTGCAGGAAGCCTGCTATTAAAAAAGGTAACAATTTCCTAATTGAGCAAAACGTGGTAGACGACACTGAGGAGCTTGGAGAGTCCATGTATGATGACGATGAAGATGGAGATGTGCTGTATGGAGATGGCCTAGAGACTCTGATCGTTCGTAAGAGTATGCTAACTCCAAAGGGTGATTCAAGGGGCGATTGGTTGAGAACCAATATTTTTCACACGACCTGCACAGTTGCAGATAAAGTCTGCAAGATGATCATTGACAGTGGAAGTTGTGAGAACGTAGTGTCTGAAGAGGCTGTCCAGAAATAGCAGTTAAAGAAAGATCATCATCCTAAGCCGTACAAATTGTCGTGGCTAAATAAAGGCAATGAGGTAACAATAGATAGGCGATGCCTAGTGTCTTTTTTGATCGACAGGAAATATTTTGATAATGCTTGGTGTGATGTTGTGTCTATGGATGCTTGTCATGTATTGTTAGGCAGACCTTGGCAGTATGATCGCAGTGTTATTCATGATGGGCGGAAAAATACATATTCCCTTAGCATCAAAGGGAAGAAGATTGTGTTGGCACCTCGTCAGGAAAGGACCACTCCTACCCCGGTAGCCAATAATACTAACCTGCTTTCTATATCCAGGTTTTTGGGTGAGATTGAGCGTGGAGGCGTGGTCTTTGCTCTGTTGCCTTGTGGGAATAGTGCTACAGACGTGAATCTAGATTTACCAACAGAGGTGCAACAACTGCTAGCAGAGTTTTCTGACCTGATACCAGCGGATCTTCCTCTTGGGCTTCCGCCAGAGGATTTCGATGAAGCTATTGTGAACTCGAGGACGAGTTCTTTCCAACCCGGGGCTACTGATGAAGGAGGATTTCTAGGGTTCCTAATTTGGTTTTTAGGGTTCCTAATTTGCTCTCAAAGTTTTTTACTAAATAACTTATTCGTAGTCTTTCAATTTAATTAGGAGTCTTTTTAGTTTCCTTTTAGGATTAGGCTTTACTTTTTCTTTTAGGAATAAACTGTTTGTTATTTTAGTATTTGATTCTATTTTTTATTTTAGGAATAGACAGCTTATTATTCAAGTCATTTGAGCACTATAAATAGAGCTCTTCCTCAATATTGTAGGATACCTTTGATTTGAGTAATTTAATTGAACATTAGAGTTATTTTTCTTTGTGTTTTTGGGAGAATATCTTGTATCATTCCTTGTGAATTGTTTGTTGAACTAGCCAGCAAGATAATCACTATTCTGCCCGGCGTCAACTTATTAGTTAAATTGTGTAAATATTAAATAAAGAACACAATAATGATACATGAAACCAAAATTATAATCTATGTATAAATTTGGAGTATTAACCAAATTATCACCTTAATACAATTAAAACATGGGTCTAAATAAAATGTAGCAAAAAACTGAATAGGTCCCAACAACCTAACAGATCAAGATTTGATTCAGGCCTTAATAAAACTTGTTATACACATGGGCCTAATTCTGGTCCAACAACCTAACAGATCAAAGATCTGATTCAGGCCTTAATAAAACTTGTTATGCACGTGGGCCTAATTCTGGTCCAACAACCTAACAGATCAAGATCTGATTCAGGCCTTAATAAAACTTGTTATGCCCATGATTATAACATGGGCCTAATTTTGGTCCAATAACCTAACAGAGAGATAAAGAATAGAGAGATAAAGAAATCTCTTTGACTCTACTTTTCTAGGGTTCTTTAGACCAGCCAGCACGGTGTCGGCCAACACCACACCGATCCCATTCTTCCGTTTGTGCGAAAGACGAGATCATCGTGGTCCATGAAACTGTGTTGCCATTACTAATGGTGTTGATTATTTCACTGTGGAATCAGTGGTCACCTTGTACAGTGTCTGATACAATATTCAACATGAAGTGGATTCCTTATTACTTATTATGAGACGTCGAATGGTTAAATCATTGGATATGAGTGCCTTGACCTAAACCCCCTTTTAACAAAAATTGATTTTATGCCAAAATTTCAATATAACAGTGTAACAGTGAACATGAATCAATATAATTAAACATATTAAACACAATCGCATAAGCATTATACTTGTCAACATGAATCAAAATAATTAAAACTTTTTCCTTTTTTATAATTTCACATGGAATCAACAGAAGTTTATCTGATACCAAGTGTTGAACTAACCAAATAACATCAAACTCTAGTTGATTCAATGGAACAAAGAAAGAACATAAACATACCTTGATCCATAGCGATTTCTTCTTGATTGTGATGAGTCGGATCTTCCGATTGATTCAAGCGTATTACTTAGAGTCTCTGTTGAGAGGATACAGAAGACAATGTTTTTCACGCAACGCTCAACCGGGGACCAACCACAAATTTATAATACTTGTAAGTTATAACCGTATAACTTACAGGCTATGAATTTCCAATTTTGCCCCTCATTGAATTAGAAATTACATCCTTATTTAGACCATGTTATTTAATAATGCCTTATAGTCCAACACCCCTATTAGATAACATATTAGATGGATTACACTTTAAGATAGCAATACACATTGTATTACATATGTGTGCCCACATTATTGGATTTTTCCAACAGCAACACCTTTTGATTACGAGTTCTTGAACTCTCTGATTGGGGTGGGGTGCCATCTACAGAGAAGATGATCCTTTGGGGGTTTCATAGAATTGAGTAAGTGTGGAAGTCTGCGGTGGGGTCGAACCATAGGTAGAATTGTTGCTCTCTGTTGCCCTTTCCTTGGCTGAAAACATTTGTGTGAAGAATGTATGGATCTCAAGTAAGGTTCCCCAAGAATTCGAAGTCGGTCTAGATGGTAAGAAGTGACTGTGCCAAGCTGAGTTACCAGAGATGAGTTTCAACTGCATGTCAATCTTGCCGAACATATATTCTCTCATGGATTGGAAGCCAGAACTGATGTTTTGTCGAGAGAAAAAGTAAGGAGTTCTCCTCCATTGAGTATCTTAGCACGACCATCTCCCCAAGTTATGTCGAAATCTTGGTTGAAATCTCTCTTTGGGGTGCCATCTACAAAGAAGATTATTCGTTGTGGATTCCATAGGATGGAGTAAGTGTGGAAATCGGCAGTGGGGTCGAACCATACGTGAAATTGTTTCTCTCTGCTACCCTTGCCTTGAGTGAACACATTGGTGTGAAGAATGTAGGGATTACCACTGAGGTTCCCCAAGAATTCAAAGTCGATTTCGTCGTGAGTTGGTCCTTGGGATGATAGATAGTAGGCTGTGACAGTTCCAGCTGAATTGCCAGAGACGAGCTTCAGCTGCATATCAATCTTGCCAAATAGGTACTCTCTCTTGGACTGGAATCCAGACCCAAATGTTTTGTCAAGGGAGAGAGTGAGGAGTTCACCTCCATTCAGTATCTTAGCACGACCATCTCCCCAAGTTATGTCGAAATCTTGGTTGAAGTTACTTGCTAAGGCTGTGTGTCACGCCCCGACTCGCCACGTGAATTGCAGTGCATCGATGCGTGAACTAACTAGTAATACAGGCGAATCGTAACCGGCTACAACATCATAATACAACACATTCTTGATACGAAAATCAAACGGAAATAAAACTACGATAAAATCTGAACAAAATAAGTATGTTTGATTCGCCCCGCCTGAGTCATAGCTACAAAACCAATATGCAAACATCTAGTATAGCAAGATAATACACCTGATAATACAGAGGAAGCAAAACATACCCGTACAGGGTGGAAATGACCAAACAGCACAAAGCGCGCCTACAGCAGAAAACTGGGCCTAAGCGCCATGATCAGCAGGAATGCCAACACTGCCTGCACTCCAATAGAAGCACACCCCTTGCAGGGTCAGCAAAACACAAAGCTAGCTGGTGCGAGCGAACTAAATACAAATAACATAATAATATACAAGAAAAATTCATGTCACACAATAATGGATAAGTAACATGTTCTAAAGTCTAAATCACACCGTGTCTCTAAGGATAATATTTCTAAGTTCAAGCACCAACACAAACATTTCAGATTCAACAATAACTACCAGTTTACGAAACATGCCGATCATTACAAGTGATACAAACATGGGAAATATCACGCGATGAAAACAAAGACAATATAGTAATCATGCCTAGTCTCCTAGGTATAGCAATCAAGTCGAAACCAAAACTTTTGTATAAGTGTCTCAAATCGTAGGTATCCGCATACCCTACGAATGTGTCTCACCCAGACACATCCCACAACGTGCACCAGTACCACTTCGGGTGGTTTGTATCCTAATGGGGTGCCATCTGCCAGGATACAAACTTAAACATCCCGAACGACTGGCCTAACACGGCCAACCTAACACTAATCAAACTCAAGCGCGCTGGGAGGGAAAGCGAGTAATCTCCAAAGCACGTCCTCCAGGACCCGTCCTACTGCACTTTCTAGTGGCAAGTGCGTGCGGGAGCTCATCGCACCTCAGCAAGCTTGCCACATGCAATAGCGTCCTCAATGTTAGGTGCGAGTCATCTCAAGCACCATCCAACTCACGATGCGAGCAAGCTCCTAAGCATCGGCACAACAAACATTATAGTGGGGTAAAGACACTTACACTAATATCAACATGCACAAGCTACGAGTCTGTATAGAATCAAATATAACATACGTGTAACCATAATCAGTTCGACAATTTTCATAAATCACGACTACGCTAGAGTCCCAACATGACCCAATCCACCATAATAAATTCATTCGAGTCGAATTATCATACATGCTCAAGACTCGACAATATACGGTAAAACATGACATACTATGCAAACTCGAAACAAAGCATACAAGCCCAATGCCATTATACAAATGTCATTACACCAAAGCCTAATCACACCCAAATTCATCCACTATTCAATTTCATTCAAGTATATCATGCTTTCAGAAAATCCAATACGTAATTCATTCACAAAGAACCACACAATCATCAAAATATCTGAAAACCCTGAATTTCGGATTTGGATTCAATTATACACAATTGACGGTCTAATGTAAAAATTAAATTCAGAATTTTAAATAATTATTTCTCAAAATAAACATTATAGTTACACTCACCTGAGCGGAATGGGTTTTTAGAACCCAATTCCTACCGGTCGAAGCTCCTAACTCGCAAAACAACGAATGCGGGACCACGAAAATTTTTTAAACTGCAAGCGGACTCAAAAGTGAGGAAACTAGCCGAAAACTGAAAAAAAAAATTACAATCGACACGTGACTGAAAGTAAAACTTACAGGCAAATAAAATCCGACAAACTCCCCGACGAAACCCAAAGTTCGGCGAAAACTTGCCGAAACCCTCCCTACTCCGATCTGATCGCCACCGAACCGCACAACAGGCCAAAAATATGTCTAAGAACACTCGGAGTCATAAATGTGCAGCTCACCCACGAACCCAAAGTCCGGATTCAAGCCGAAGAACCCTCAAAACGAACATGCACCCTAATTTTTTGAAAAATCCGGCCAACACCGAAATCACCCTTGCATGTCGGGTTTACGAGCTCCAAATGACGCCACAAAGGCCCCTCAATGGCTGATCAGAGCTACGCAAACCGATCAAACAACCCAACACCGATCTCCCACACAAATTTGAAATTTTGATTTTTTTTTTCTCGCGAAAACAAAAGAGAACGAAGAGGGGAAGAAATGAAGGACAATGGGCGAGATTCCATGAAGGAATCGTTCGATTTAGTCGAATGACCTCCGGCGAAACACGTTGCTTCGAGAGAGAAACTCGCACTCTAAAGAAAAAAGAAAAAGAAGGAGAAGAAAGAAAGGGGGGTTGTCTCTTAAAGGGTGGGTGGCTATGTGCCCCACCACATTTACTGAGTACACCCTCTCCAGCAATATATATATATATATATATTTTTTTTTTTAAACAGATATTACATTGTGAATGCTAGGAGAGTTATATTGAGACAGTCATGAAAGAAGAAGAAGCCATATTGAGAGACTGGTATTGTATTTGTTTGGAGAAGTGATGGATGGATGATTTGAGAGATGTGGAAGCATTGTGGGTTTCTTATATACACAAGTGAAAATGTGCGTTCGAAATGAAAGAACGAAGCTTGCTGCTTGCTCGGAAGGTTCAGAAAGTAAAAAAAGATAGTAAAATTTAGTGAAGGCTGGCTGGTTACAGCTGGGCGGAGAAGGTGTCATCTTCACCAAACTGCACCGCTTCTCTTCTTTCTCTCTCTCTCTGTGACGCGATTTTGGTTTTGGTTTAGAGTGGACGTTCAGTGGGCTTCTTGGTTCTTGCTTTTTAGCCTTTTGGACCAGCAAGTAGTATGTTTGCAAGCTGTCTGTGAAGCCTTTATCTATTATCTATTGTCTCAATCATGCACTTTTCTGGACATTTTAGGGCTAATCACAACAACTGGACTACTAGATCTACTGGCATTTGGCCAATTTTTGGTACCGCTACATTTCACATTCTGTTTAATACAGATTTTTAAAAGATCCCATCTTTTTACTTTAAAATATAAGGAGGGACATGTTTCCATTTTATAGGAGTTTGTTACTATTGTGTATGCTTCTGTATTTTTTCTTAATACCCCAAGGTAATTCTGAGCTTGCGGGTTTTCACAACTTGTAACACCAACCTCTTCTCCTCTGCCACCTTCTTCTTCTTCCCTCTCTACCTCACCCCATTCCCACACCGCGCAAAAAAAACTGGTAGTCAATTAGGCAAGGAAGAGAAAGTCTAGTGTCATAGTTGGTTGAAACATGTCAATTATGTGTATATATATATGTTTAGTCCTCAAATCAATTTGTTATCAATACATAACAAAATCAAAGCACAACACACAACCCAGCCTTCTCAATGCATATTCCAAGAGTTTGATCATGATCAACATATGTTGACAAAATACAAGAGTATCACATTTTCATATTTCTGATAAAAAAATAAAAATAATTGAATTCGTTAGGGGAGAACCGAGTGTGATTCTCACTGAAGCTAGAATACTTTCATCTGCAACCTTATTTTTCTTCCTTTCCTATGTTCTTAATTCTATGCATTCTATTTGCGGGGAAGGGAAATAGAGTTCTATAAATGGCTCTTGTTTTAATAAACCCATTCTAAACATGGCGAAGATGAAAAATACAGTTCATAAATAGGTGCATATAAAACAAGATGTCTATATAATATCCTCCTATACAATCATTAGGTTCTAGTTGGAAGCCAAAAAAAAATGCTCTTGATTTTTGTTACATCAGTACTTTTTAAAAAAATCCAAACCTAAGGTTGATTAGATGAAAAACAAGCACATCTATACTGATGATACACCAAAATGGTCTCAATTCTGTGCTGTACACGTGCCATGATAATCTCGAGAAATAATAGGTCCTAGCATCAGTCCAACACTGATCCGGCCCAAGCGGTTCCAAGTCCACCCAATGCATTCCACCAGACGGACTCGAATTCTCAGAGTCTGCTAAGCCCACAAGTTTCACAACTATCCTCAATACCTGTAAGCCCTGCTAAGGCAAGTATCTCAAGGATCAGCTTCGGACGGGCAATTACAACAACTATTTACTTCCAATTAGGAAGCAGATTCCAGAGTACGTATCACATATGGAGACTTCTACCTATAGAATACTCTCGGAACGAGAACTATCTCCCGCATATTTAGGAGCACATGGCTGATAGGGAAACTCCCCTCCACAGCACGACTCTTAATTAGATAAGGATCTCCACGTATATATTTTTCCCTAAACTACGCCATCGATGGGCAACTAGGACTCTTGTACTATAAATAAAACATGAGGTTGGTAAGCTAAGGTACATTAGAAATTCTCTGTTTACAACATTACAACTTCCTTAGATCCCTGTTTGACTTTAGCATCGAAGTGTCATCGGCCATCAAAATGATGGTCTGTGGCTCACGTGTGTTCCTTGTGTAGGTCAAGTTCAAAGCAGTGAGCGAAAAATGACTGCATCAGTTTGGCGCCGTCCGTGGGGACGACAAAGTTCCTAACCTTTAACTAACATCATCTCTCTTCAAAATACTAAGAGATGATGATCACCCGATTGGAGAACAAGGGGATATGTCGAAGGCTCAGCCTAGCGTTACTTCACCACTCTCGAAGGTGCAAATAACGCACAGGCATCAAGCTAACGATCCCGAAACAACAGCAGCGCCGACGGACCCCGAATTAGATCCGATATCACTTTTTATACGCCAAGTTCTGTTGACGATGAAGACACTCAAATTGATGAAACAAAAGCCCGACGAGACACTGAAGGCATATCTAACTGGCTTCAATAGTGATCTAACTACCGTCAACGTGTGCAACGACGCGACAGTCGTCTTGACCTTCATAGACGGTCTGGGGAAAAGAAAGTTCTATAACTTCCTAACTCTGGACCCACCAACAAATATGACAGATCTGGCCAGGGAAGAACAAAACTACATCGACCTTCTTGTTGACTTGTAGTGTTGGGATTCCACACAAAGAAGCGGCAGCAAGATGCTGTGATGAAGTTCACCCACTTGCTAAGGTGTCAAAAATTTTTGCACTGTGATTTATTTCAGAATGACGTGAGATTTCATTGTGAGTTGTGCTTGATTTGGTAGCTTGCATTGTAGTCCTAAACAAAACTCTAGGCACATTTTTCACTTGATATTGTTTCTATTAAAAGAATACTCAGTTTAAAATGTGGTCTCTAGCTGATAGGCTCTCTTCTAGTACAAAATCCAGTATAAGCTCAATTGACCCATATGCGAATAGGAAGGAGTAAGTAAGAAGGATGTCGGCTTGTGTGTCAGTAAGAGAAGTAAATGATGGGAAGTTGTTCGAACATTGGGTCAGATACCTCACTGCTAAAAGTATTTTTCAAGTGTTTTTTAATGTTTACATAGCCAACTTCACGAAAATCTTAAGGATCCAGATTGTCGTCCACTTCTTAGATATTTTCTACTAAACATCGAGTTCTAGCCATCTAGGAGTTTACTTTGAGGCAGGGGACCTCAATTCTATCAGGTTATATTATAAAAACTCAAGACTGATGTCTTCCTTCATGAATCAGTCTATAGGCAGGGGACTGTTTGTTATACAATGATAGATGTCAGCCCTAAGGGAGTCTTCCGGATTTTGGTTGTCTAAGTCTTCCTTCAAGAGTCTTGTAGTTCTGCTTGCATAGGGGAGTCCTTGACATTTTACTGTTATTGCAGATTTTCATTATTTGAGGAACCTTATTTGAGGAACCTTAGGAACTCTATGGAACCCTTGCTACCTCCATTTTTCTGCCAGATTTTCAAGTACCTAAGTAATATAGATGTTGAGGATAGCAGTTAACTCTGCTGTGAGTTACCTTGCATTATTGTCAGAGAGTCCATTTGTTTGCCATTGTCTGTTGCCAACATTGTTCTTCTATAATTGATCTTATCAGGAAACATTGTCTCCAGCTGTGTGTTTGCAGCTCCAGCGTAAGTCCATCTTCCTATCTTTTGCCTAACTGCATTTTTTTTTTGTCCATGTACAAATTAGCTGAGGTTGTGGGTGCTGATCACCATTATTTTCATCTCGTGCTCGAATTTAAAGTTTGGTCCTTATAACAGTGACCGTACAAAACTGAGTTGCATCTGTTTTGTTGTCTCTCTAAATAAAATGTCACTGTTCATTCTAGTTTGTAAGTTCAAACTATTTGAAACTTGAAATTTAGCTTGTATGTGTCTATCCTTCATTGTGATACTTTCAAAGTTATGCAATAGTAAACCTTTTGCTATTGCTACTCCACGAGCTTCATTATAATTCTTCTTTTGTAGAGATTGTCATCAAAACCCTTATATAATGTAGTTCCTCAATTTAGTTATTTGAATAAGCATGCTTGGGTGAAGGATTGAGCATGGTTACATGGAGTATGGGTCATGATGGTGCATTGGTGCACTCCAATGTGAGGCCCATTTTTTAGTTGGTTCTTATATTGCAGGATATTCTGAATGCTATCTCTCCCAGTCCAAACTTGAAGCTCTTCAATTTATAGATAATGTTGGAAAGATGCATAATTTCTTAGAATTCTATTTTTTAAAATTTTATTTTATTATTATTTTGTGTGTGTGTGTGTTTATTGTTTATTGTACAATTAGAACACACTTTTTGTTTTTGGGTATTAGGTTCTACTTAAGTCGGGACAGTTTAAAGGGGAAGTGACATTCAGGTAAGGATATGTCTTTAAATATATATTCATTTTCGTTTCTTTGGTTGATACTTTTATACATTACTGATGCTTTCTCATGGCTGTATGACATTTGAAACCTAAGCCAAGTCATGCATATAACAATTTCCTATAAGATTTTTCTACTTTAATTGTGCTGAAAAGTGTATATAGGAAATGGAAAATGTCCATGGAAGGACCTATTTTTGGCTGTTTTGGCTGTTTTTTTTTTCCTAATAAATTCCTTTAAATTCTATTGGTCTTGGTTATAGTCTTATAAGCTTATAGTGATGCATGTATACTCCTAAAAGCTCATGACATGATTGATTATATTATCTCTTTTTGTATATTTTTGTTCAGCCTTGGGTATATAGCTGCTATTTTTAGTGTTTTTTCATCTCTTCACTTTTGTCTGTCAGGTTAGTAGCATGTTTCCTTCTTTCCATTGTAATCTTTACAATTCATTCTATACAAACCTCCATCATTTCTGAATCAGTTTTCATTGTTCTGAATCAGTTTTCATTGTTCGAAGGTTTTCATGTTACTTGCTACTTTTGTATGGATACTTGTGTCCTAGATGGTTTTATAATGGTCGCTTTCCCATCTGCAACTACAAAGCTACATACTTGTGAAGATGTCTTAGACATTGGGTCATTAACATTTTTAGAAGAGCAGAACATTGTTGCATCACACTCCCATCCAGTCTCTGCTTATTTGCCTTACCACCATCTAAAACAATTGATGGTCCATGCTTAGTAGCATGGTTTGGTCCCTTGGGTTCGGATTTTGTAGTCAGAATTTCTGATTTCACCCTGGAAAATTTTAGCTTTAGCCTGTTGGGTGCTTCTTTTTCAGCACAAGTATGGTCCTAGATGGCATCTGCAACTCTATGATGAATTGATAGAGACAGTGAAACAAAATACAGATGATGCATATTGTTGTTCCTACTCTTCTTAATTTATTCAAATAATAAATTTTGCTTCACTTTGAAAATAATCTTTTGATGTTATTGGTTTTTGCAGGAAAAATGGCTTCCAACTTTAAGAAATCTTGTTTCTCATATCAATGACACTTTCAGTCACAACTGCCAAGAGATGGCTGATGCTAAACACTGAAAATTGGTAGTGTTTTGAATCTTTATCTCCATGTTATATTATATCATGATATTGACTCTTTGTTGACATCATTGCCATGTTAAAGTCTTTTATAATGAATATTGACTTAAACACACAAAAAGTCTGAATTTTTTATTTTCAACAATCAAAGTACATTTTTTATAATTAGCATTTCATGTCATATTTCAGTACTACACTTTAATTTCTGAAAATATATTCTTTATCACATTAAGCTAATTTTTTTTTTACCACATACACTGTATTTAAGCTAAAGACTGCTTGTTTATACAATTATTTAGCTTGTAACTTCCTTCATTTAATTTTATGATGACAATATCGATGTGGATATTGAAATTTCACGTACTTACGCTTTGCCACTTGAGATACTTCCATAACTCTTGTTCTTGTTAATGTTAGTTTGCATTTCACTATAATCTTCCATATTTGTAAATTGTTTATCTTTTTTTTAATGGTCATGTCTTGTTTGGGCTATGGCTATAACATTATTTTTCAATAGAAACAATGATAGGAAGTGATGTAGTTTAAGTAATATTGTCTTCATCAAGAATAAAGATTGTCTTTCCACTGCGAAATCCATCCTTCCTTGATCTTAGGTGTTTGTGCTTCTATAATCCCCTTTCCGGACCATAATCAAGTTTGTTACTTATGCTACACTCTTCCTAAGAAATTGATGTTACCTTTTTTCGTCCCTGATATTCATTTGGCGTTACAAAACAGTCTCGTCGTAATACATATCAGTCAGCAATGGGCAAGCAAGCAATGAGGATTTATGTTACCAACTACCAATTACGAATGGTGAGTTTGTGGTATCCTGAGTTCCAGGTATAGGAGCTCTTATTCTGTTGTGGATCTCGCCATGGGTCTTTGCCTGCTCATTTTTCTGTTTGTGCAGGACACACTGGCATATGTTCTCTATTATCCTCAGAAGCCTCTTGTTACAACCCATGCTATGGAGCACTTGCATTTCAGACAGCTTCCAGCTGGCATTGTAAGCACTTCTTTTTTCATATGGTCTTTGTCCTTGCACTTATTAACAGTGGGTTTGATGGAATCTTATATTTTTTGTACCACGTCATTGAGTACACATTTCTAAGTACACAAAAGTAAGTTTTTGTTATTCTATTTGTTTTCTAATTAATGAGAGAAATTGAAAACTCCCATCAGTTGTCTTCTTCAGTATTTCAGTGTGTGGTAGTAGTGGTTTTTATTTATTTGCAGCTCACAGTTAATGTTGCAGCTCACAGTTTCAGCTCACAATTAATGTTGCAGCTCTTGTAATAAATGTTGTGGTTGCAATTTATTCCTGGAATGTTCCCTTGAATGCAGTGCAGGTATGTCTCATGGCTTCTTGTACCATAATTTCTCTTTGTTTGATTTTCGTCTGAACTATTTCTTTCTGCAGCTTCTTTGGGTCAATCTCATCATGGATACTCTTGGAGCGCTGGCATTGGCCACAAAACCACCAGCAGATCACCTAATGCTCAGATCTCCAGTTGGCAGAAGGTAAGATATCAACATGAAAATTGCAATAAGTATATTTTGTAATTGAAAATGGGTTGAATTTTGCCTTTTGTGTTGATGATCAAGTACTTGTTTTGATTAATTTGTTGTTCAGCTTAGTTTATTGATTTAAGTGATAACAATTGTTTGTGTTATTCGTTGTAGGTTGTTTTCTTTACTAATTCAGGGACAGAAGCGAATGAGCTAGCTATGATGATCGCTCGGTTGTATACCGGATGCCATGATGTTATTTCAGTTAGGAATGCATATCATGGTAACGCTGCCGGGACAATGGGAGTTACTGCTCAATCTAATTGGAAGTTCAACATTGTACAGGTATACCTCTTCTACAATCAATCCTTTAATATATGGTTTGCTTGAGTTAGTGTTTGTTGTGATTATCCCATTTGTTATATTATCTTTTCATAGTTCAGTTTATGCTTGTCAAGATTTAGAGATGTTTCCAATTATTTCTTTTTGAACTTTTCTTTATTTGTCTTTTCGCTATTTCATTGAAATGTGTGATGAATATTTCAGTATATGTTTTGATATCTTCCAAAATTATAAATACCAGTCTTTGTTTTTTGTTGGAAAATGCAATAATGGATCTAAAATAATACCAAATTTCTTATCTAATAAAGCTTGGCTTTTAGTTTCCTATAAACTTACAATAATTTGTTTCATATTCAGAGTGGGGTTCACCATGTGTTGAACCCAGATCAATACAGAGGTGCGTTCGGTTCAGATGGAGAGAAGTATGCCAAAGATGTCCAAGATATCATTGACTATGGAACTTCTGATCGTGTGGGTGGTTTTATCTCGGAGGCCATACAGGTATTGCTTTCATCTTCCTTCCATTATTTCATATGAATACTTCATGATCATTGTATTGAAATGTCAATATGATCGTCTACATGGTGTTGGTGGGATTAAAGAATTGGCACCAGGTTACTTACCTGCTGCATACAACATTGTAAAGAAAGCTGGAGGACTTTGTATTGCTGATGAAGTCCAGTCAGGCTTTGCTTGTGTAGGAAGTCACTTCTGAGGATTTGAGGCTCATGATGTTGTGCCTGACATAGTGACAATGGCAAAGGTAATTCATACGACTTTCCATGCAGTTTTTTTAAGAGAGTACCGTAAGTTTATCTTATTGTAGCATCTTTGTTAAGTTTTTCTACGAACATTTTGTGTTGTAAATGTTACTTTCAGTCTGCTGATATGTTTGTTGCTGTGATATGTTCAGGGTATTGGAAATGGCATTCCGCTTGGTGCTGTTGTTACAACCCCTGAGATTGCACAGGTCTTGACGCATCATAGTTACTTCAACACCTTTGGTGGAAATCCCGTATGTACAGCTGCTGGCCATGCAGTTCTGAAAGTAATTGAGAAAAGAAAAGCTCCAAGAGGATGCAATGGACTACACAATGTCGAATTGTAAATGTTGTTGTTTCTGCTGTAATGAATTGTGAATGATCTAAATTTCTGCTGTAATGAATTGTAAATGTTGCTGCTGTAATGAATTGCTTGAAAGTAATTGCTGGAATTTGCTGATCAGAGGTTGTAAATGCTGTTTTTAAATTTAATAAAAAGTCATATTAAATTTTATTTACTTGATGCACGTGCTGAATTATACTTACCTATAAGATGTAATCAAAAGTCATTTGATAGCAAAAAAAAAAAAAAAATTATTATTGCAACGGCTTAGAACCGTGGCTAGGACTGGCCACGGCTTAAAACCGTGGCTAAAACTTTTGCAACGGCTTAGAACCGTGGCTAGGACTTGCCACGGTTTTAAGCCGTGGCTATTCCTGGCCACGGCTTAAAACCGTGGCTAACATTTTTGCAACGGTTTATAACCGTGGCTAAATCATCAACCGTCCTCGAGCATAAAACCGTTGCTAATATGTTTTGCCACGGTTTGTAGCCGTTAATGGGGATTTAGCGACGCCTCTACAGCCCATGGCTCTAAGCCGTGACAATGGGTTACCCCCACGGTTCAAAACCATTGCTAATGGGTATTTTTGGTGTAGTGGATGGAGTTAACAATTTGACAAGTATCTTATCTTTGTATCGAACAAAATTAGGGAAAAAGAGTGTTTATGGGAGATATTTATGTTTTATGATCAAGGGCACTTACAGAAAAACATGCAAGTTCAATGCACAGAAATACCTCCAAAACTGACTTGGGTGAGTGGGAAAGGCTTTCTTAATGAACTGAAAATCTGACTCCCCTTGTCTAACTCAAGTGTAAGTTGAATACTCCAACAACCATGGAAATGAATGATTGATTTTCTATAATGTTAGGTAATTCTGTCACAAAAAGAGTGGGTTTTGGCTTTTGGATCACAAGAAGATTTGGATAACAAAGTGGCTAACATAAAGAAAGTTTTTATCGGAAAGTGAGTCAATTAAGTTCTAGAGGACGAAACAATGTCGAACAAGTGTTCTTTTTGGTGATATGTCTAATGCTCTCCCCTAAATGGTTTCTTTATGCTTAGCTAGTCATGATTAATTTTGATCACACCACTAGAATATATATATATATATATATAGATATATTTTTGTTTTCCTTATTTTGAGGTCTTTGGGCTCATCATCATCATGAAGGAAACATGATGGCGCTGAGCTGCAACAAAGATTTTATGATTTGATACCAACTTTGAAGGTGGAAACTATGTGGAGTCAGTGCTATCAAGAGTGTCTCAAATCAAGGAGATCAACTGGTTGGGAAGAGAGGGCGCGAATAAAGAGACTCTGCGTCACAAATTCTACGTCATGAGTTCAATCCTTCAACCCAAGGCCACACGTTTCCACATAAGCTTAAGTGCACAATGTCTCATAGGCTCACTTTCCATGTTAAGATTTCAAAATGGCCAATGATACCAATGCCACACATTCATGCAATGGTTATAAGCATACAGGCCATGATAATGATTTAAAGGATTAATTAAGAGATGAAGCAATACCTAATGAAATTGCACTTTTCATAATCCTTTGACATCGACCGAACCCCACCAACAGGTAGTGAAAGGATGAAATCCACGAACCCCGTGTTGGGGGCAGTTTTCACATGCTGAAAGGACAAAACAAATACCGGTTGATTGCTTTCAAAAAGAAAGATTTGCTTGTTTCATAACCCCATTTCAGTTGTAATGACAAAACAAAACATCCTAAAGTGGCAAATAACTGGAAGATGCATTATAGCTAAGACAACATTACTACATTCGAATAGTTCTTAATCCTATAAGCACCCTCCCTGTTTTGTATTCAACTGAACGAATGGATACTAATGTAATAACCTACAGAAAGGACGAATGGTCCTGATCATCTGACTCCACATGCATTTTCAAATTGTGAAAGAAAATTCTGATGAATTCATAGTAGATCTATGACCATTTTATGTTCAACATGTACTGCGGTGACCTTCTATCTTAATGATCTTTGGAACAGATATATGGAGCTTCACTTCTCTTAGCTGATCATGTTCAAGTAACATTCATAAACTCAATACTGGTCAGAATAGACTAGAGAATCCTCATGGTCATCATATTCATTCTAACTCATATTCTGCAGTCCATAGAAATAAATACATATGTCAGCCTACTGATGAAATTGTTGTACATCAGGGTTGTAGTAGTGTAATTGATTTCAAATCTGAAAATAGTTGATGCCTATTAATTTTGAGTGATTAAAGAGATAATCCACCCCTTCCTCAAATATATAGAAGTTGGAATCCAACTCATGATCAATAACCAAATACTTTTTTTTTTTTTTTCATTCCTTCACCACTTTCTCTCTAGTCACAACCCACAAGGTTCCCTTCTCCCCTCTTCTTTTTTTTTTTTTTTTTTTCTTTCTAATCTTTGATGATGAAAACCAAAAAAGCAACTCAGTTTTTTCTATTTTTCAAGGCACCACCAAGTTTGGAATATATACCACCTTGTCTCTGCACGTCACTCTTACTAAAGCGACAAATGGCTAGCAATGACGTAGGCCTTCTATGCAAGCGCAAGTGGTTGGTGTAGCTATTACTCAGTTTCTTCTAGCTTTCGAATATGGTGGTGCATAGTGCATGGTATGTAGTGACTATACAGCATAAGAATTCAGGTTATTACTTTTACCTTTAAATGAATGGTTTAGTTCCAATTTAACATACTCAAAGCCTATGCTGTCGTTTCGGGTTTCATTTGGTAGTAAAAGGCCGGGTTTCAACAAGCACTCCTCCCTGAAAAGTCTAACTCCACTAAATCAGGCTCTAAGTTTATACTGAATAACCACTCAAGTTGATAATTTTCATGACTAGTTACAAAGTGAATACTTAAGTTGGGCAGCTTCGTATGTAAAAATGCACTCTGTTTTAATTATTCCAAGAGTGGCAGCTTTAACTTGAATTAGTTAATTATTCCAAGAGTGGCAGCTTTAACTTGAATTAGGTGACACATGTACAATTTAGTTTTAGATGTGAAAGAAATAATAAATTTAGGTTAAAATTTCACCAAATTCATATCCAAATTGGAAATTATGTTTTTGTATATCTTTCTAAAAGTAACTATATTTAGAGAAACTAAAGAGCCTAACCAGAGCTAATAGTTTGGGAACACATGCATCCGTTAGTCCAAAGAAAGTCATTTTGCTTACAGACTGTTTACTGTAGTCTGATTACAAATAGAGATGAGCATCTTAATCATGAATGCTTTTTCGTGTGACTCTGACTTCAACAACCCACATCTGAAAATGGAACCTCCACTAATCAATCCTGATCTTTGCACAGAAAAGGCTCTTAAAACTGCCTTGAGTCCACATCAGAAGCCATACGTCTGTTGATTTTTGTGTTGTGATTAGGCAACACATCAGTCCTACAACGCTAGACATACATAGTAAATTACAGGGTAGACATGCATGGTAATTAAATTACAGACAAACGGGATGGAAATGGATAACAGGATGGTTAAATTGGATCAAAATTCAAAATTTTGACCACATAGCAATGTGAGATAAAGTTTCCATGATAAATTTAAATGTTTGCACATTCTATTGATTAAGTCTATTATTTACAAATACTTAGAGGGGCTTGAAGCAAAATAACCCAGGCTTTTGTACAATCTAGTTTACAATTGAAACATTTTATCAAACACCTAGTGCTCAAACAAAGAGATAAGTATTTTAGCAACCTACACCTGTTAAGTCTACAAGATAGAGGAAAAGATGAGAGTTAGCAACATACCTGGGAAATAGACCAAAAGTGTAGTATTTGTTTGCATTTGCAACTCTTAGCCACAAAAGAAAAAAAAATAAAAATATGTTAATTAAAATATGTTTTTCTCAATAAACACAAAAATCATATAAGCAGTACTTACCAGGGTTTTGTATACCCTCCATGGCCGCTTTGTTACCCATCTACAAAACGAAAAGATTGAATCTTTCAATTAAACAGAGAGAAAAACGAAGTGGGGTACAAAGAGATCTGGAGAAGAAGAAGAACCTGGTAGATGTCGAGGAAGCGATAGGTTGTTCTCTGTGAAGGGAGAGTCTGAAGAAAGGTCTCGTCTTGTTCATATCTTCCTCTTCTTCTTGCACTTGTTGTATCGAGGAGATTCGCGAAAGCAGGTCCGAGGTTCTGCTGGTGAAGAGACGTCAAACGCTTCAACCTCAACATCTCTCTCTCTCTCTCTCGAGTCGAAGATCCCATTAGAGGCGAAAGAACACTAGTAGCTAAAAGAAAAAAAAAATTAAATCTAAAACAGATCTGAAGAAGAAGAAGAAGAAGAGATCTAAAGAAGAAGAAGGATCTTACCTGGAAGGAGATCTGAACTGAAGGAGGGACGGAAAGATCAGTGTGTTCTTCTTCTTCTTCTCACCAAACTCAGCATTGGAGGCTCCTCTCTCCTTCTTTTTCTAATTTGAGAACGACAACAAGACCGCGAAACTGGAGCTCCTCCCTCCTCTGATTTGAGTTCTGCAACACTCTGATTTGAACGAAAATGGAGCTCCTCTCTCCTCTGCGCCAATTTTTTTCACTCAATACCGCGAAACTGTTTTCGCAATGGCGGGATGTGAGTTTTGTTCTCGCAAGACCGCGCAAGACCGCGCAAGACCTCTGATTTTAGGCTATAGCCACGGTTTTGAGCCGTGGCCATATCCGTGTAGCTAATCTAGCCACGGTTTTATAGGCCGTGGCAAATAAAATAACGGTTTTGAGCTGTGGCCATCTCCGTGTAGCTAATCAAGCCTTTTGGTGTAGTGGTCATCTCATCGAAAAACTTTTGACCATCTCCAATCACACCACATTTAGAATAAGCATCCACAATAGAACTCAATATAATTACGTTAGACACAAACCCAACTATCAAAACTTGACAATGAATCCGTTTCGTAAGCTTTAGATCAGAGTCAGGACCGCCAGGGCAGAATATATAGCGATTATTCTGCAGACTAATAGCAACAGATAATTGAAAGGGAAGAACACAAGAGAATAGCCCAAAACATAGATAAATAACTCTAATGTTTAATCAAATAACTCAAATCAAATGTCTCTCTAAAATCAGCACACAAGCCGGGCTTTATAGCTAAAACTCGTGATTATTAGAATTTTACTAAAATTAGCAAAACCCCAATAATCATGGTAAAACAAAATACGTAATAAAAAAAATAAACTGCCAAGAATCTGGCCCAAATTGGGTTCAGAATCACTTCCTAAACTATAATTGAAATATTACTATAAAAGAAAATAAAACTATTAAAATAACAAGCAGTCTATTCCTAAAAGGAAAAATAAAGCCTAATCCTAAAAGAAAACTAAAAAGAATCCTAATTAAATTTAATAAATTATTTATTAAATAACTTTGAGAGCAAATTAAGAACCCTAGAAACCCAAATTAGGAACCCTAGAAACTCAAATTAGGAACCCTAGAAACTCAAATTAGGAACCCTAGAAACCCTCATGCATCAATAACCCACCGACTCTGTTTCATCAACTACTTCTTCTTCTTCAGCACGTATGAAAATCGATGGAGATTTCTCCTCTCACCATCAACACCACCACCACCACCACCACCGAAGAAGAAACCATAAAAGAAATATCTTTCCACCATCTAATTTGTCTCATCAACTGCTTCTTCTTCTTCAACATCGTATAAAGAACAAATCGATGAGGATTTCTCCTCTCACCACCACCACCACCACTGAAGAAGAAACCATAGGAGGGGGATTTTTCCACCATCTAATTTGTCTCATCACCGAAGAACAAATCGATGTTGATAATTTTACAGTGAAGTTCAAACCAATTGCGAAATAAAGACATTAGAACCCTCTAATGTTTAAATTCAAATGTAAACATTTAACCTTATCTGTCTCCAAACATCTAACCTTCTCTATCTACAAACATCCTCACTTCCGATTACCTCTATCAATTGCAGATATCTTAGAACCCCTCAGACAACATCATGAACAACAACCCTTCTTTGATCTCGATATCCGACAAACCCAATCTCTCAAACCCCATTTCTCCACCTCATTCGACCCCAAGTTCTACATCTCTGTTCTACTCAATTGCCAAACCCTCTTACAAATCATGCAAATCCATGCAAAAGCAAATGTGACTGGAATGACACAAGGTGTTGGATGACGCCTACTCAGTGTTTGATAATATGGGTGATAGGGATAATTTCTCTTGGAGTGCAATGGTTGGTGGGTTTGCCAAGGTAGGGGATTATAAGAGTTGTTTAAGAACTTTTAGAGATACAGTGGATGATGAAATGGGTAGAATGGTTCATCACCTTGTTTATAAGTTTGGGATGCATTTGGATTGCTTTGTGTCAGCTGCGGTGGTGGACATGTACGTGAAATGTGGTGTGATTGATTATGCACGTAAGGTGTTTGATGGAATGAAGAAGAAATATCTTGTTACTTACACGGTCATGGTTTCGGGGTATGCGAAATATGGGAATGATGCTGAGTTGATGGTTTTGTTTGAACGGATGATGGAGGAAAGTATTTTTCCTGACAAGGTAGCAATGGTCACTGCTGCATTTGCTTGTGCAAAATTAGGGGCCATGCATAAGGCTAAGTTCATTCATGAGTATATATTGAGGAAGAGATTTTCCCTTGATGTTATTTTGGGAACTGCGGTGACTGATATGTATGCTAAGTGTGAGATTCTTGATATGGCTAGGAAGGTTTCTTGATGCAACAAACAATGTCAACAATAGACTTGATCATAAGCCACAAAAATGCATTCTCCTAAGCAGAGGCAACCTCATCTCAAGGAATACTAAAACACTAAATTGATATTTCAAGTACATAGGAACACAACTTGCATGAAGTAGTGTATCACATACGCCTATTTTTTCTGCCAACATCACCGAGGAGTGAATTTTGTAGAGTAATTTTATGGAAGTGTTGTTTAACTACATTTATCAAGTAACAAATTGGTCTATTAACAAGAACTTGAGCAACAAAACACACTAATTATACATGGGACATTCTTAGCACATAAGTTCCAGATAACTCTTAGGGTTTACTTAGGGGTTTACATGGGTATGAGATGGTTTTTGTCAGTCATGTTTCTTAGTCTGTTTTTTTCATTTCTTAACAAATTTCATTTCTCGGTCACCAATTTAACAGTAAGTCTAGCCAGTCATGTTTCTTAGTCTGTTTTTTTTTTTTTTTTGTGTTTTTACACTTTTTACTGATTCTCTTTAAAACACAACCACAAACACTATTTATAGAAAGAGTAGAAGTGTAAAAAATCCCCAAAAAATGCTAGCAAATATGGTTGGCTAAAATTGTTGCCAATTTAAATAGATGCATGCGAGAATTGTACCCTCAATTTTGCCTCAAAGTTAAATAGCTCCCGTGAATTCCATGAACTAGGATTCCATTCAATCACAAACAGCCTTGGTTCAATCTGAAGAAATTCAAGATGAAACAAGTCGTCAACTAATGGTCTGCCGATGTAAAAAGTGATTGAACTCATCGTGAGATTAGACCTTAAAGACGTTGCTTCGATCACTATCATAACGTGAATATGTGATTATAAGTTAAATCATACCTAGTGTTGATGACGAAACTTGCTTACTCAACTCATCACATTTTTAGTTTATTCTCTTTTAGTAGCTACAATATTTAGTGACAATTATGGGTGAACCTACCAAGGGGCGAGGGGGGCAGTTGCCCCCCTCAACTTTTAAAACTTTTTTAGTATATATACTTTAGTCTTATTATTGAATGAGTCACTTACCTATTAATGAGTTGATAACTGATCTGCACTAATGTTAATTTGGTCTGCATTTCTGCATGAGTTTATCTTTTTCTTTTTTCCAATAACACTCAAGTATTTATCAATACTAATACTAATATAGTATAAATACTTGTAAAGGCTTCATTATCGAATTGACAACACTTCAAAAACCCTGCTCACCCTTCAAGGGAAAAAAAAGAAGAAGAAATGAGCCAACACTTCATTGGAGGCCAATTTGGGTGCACTCCAGAATACAAGGATTTGAGTGATCAAATGGACTTCGTTTGACTTCTAATCTCGCGTGGTACAATAATAACGACAAATGGAACATTTTTTACTCAATAAACAAGTTTGGTTTTGCTTAAGAAAGAAGGAAAACTCATTCGTACGTTGTAGCCTCAATTAGAGGCCAATTTGGGTGCAATCCGAGAATACAAAGATTTGAGTGACTAAATAGACTCCGTTTGACTTTTAACCTTGCCTGGTACCATAATAATGACAAATGGAATATGTTTGACTCAATAAACAAGTTTGGTTGTGCTTAACAAAGATGGAAAACTCATTCGTACGTTGTAGCCTCAATTGGAGGCCAATTTGGGTGCAATCCGAGAATACAAGGGTTTGAGTGACCAAATGGACTCCGTTTGACTTTTAACCTTGCTTGGTACAATAATAACGACAAATGGAACATGTTTGACTCAAAAAACAAGTTTGGTTGTGCTTAACAAAGAAGGAAAACTCATTCGTACGTCGTAGCCTAAATTGGTGGCCAATTTGGGTGCAATTCGAGAATACAAGGATTTGAGTGACCAAATGGACTCCGTTTGAGTTCTAAATTCGCGTGGTACAATAATAACGACAAATGGAACATGTTTGACTCAACTATTAGCACCCACACGGATCAACTATTAGCACCCCCACGGTTTAGTCAGACCCACCAATACACTATTTACCCGCCGCCACCATGGGCGACAATACAAACAGTGGTTCAAACACCACTACCTCACCATATAACAATCCTCATCACTCGTACTTTCCCTCTTTCACAGTCGTTCACTCCTACCAATTAAAACATATGGAGTCGAGTGATGACCATGGCTCTCAAAGCCAAAAACAAATTGGGTTTTGTTGATGGATCTATCAAAAAACTCGGCGACAACGCCAATAATGATGAACTACTACATTGGGATCATTGCAACGGCTTGGTGAAATCATGGCTCATCAACGCCATTTCACCTGACCTCCAAGCAAGTGTCATGTACTGTGAATTGGCCTATAATGTGTGGGATGATTTTGAAAGAAATGTATGCACAAAATAATTACATGCAGATCTATCGTATTGAATATGAAATCCATGGATGCACTCAAGGGGTGAGTGCTTACTTTACCAAATTGAAGGCTCTATGGGACGAATTGGATGTTGTGGTTGGTTTTGCTGAAGACACTAGTGACACCATGAACACCGTTCTCGCATATGTCCAAACTCAACGCTCGATCAAGTTCTTGATGGGGCTAACCGACGCCTACAATTCTGTTAGGGGTCAAATTTTGTTGATGGATCCACTTCCTCCACTCAACAAGGTTTACTCCCTTGTGCTTCGTCACAAATGCCAACAAGAGATCTCTACAGGAAAATTGAACATACCTGATGTTGCAGCTTTTGTCATGCGGAATATTGATCCTAAAGGTGCACGCAACATTGACAAGTCTGGAGTACCCTGAAATCCCTTTAATCCTGATGTCAAGGGTGGAACATGTGACAGGGTAGGTCATATTGCTGCTGACTGTCGTTCTCATCTCACTTTTGATTATTGTGAATTGAAAGCCCACACTATCGACAATTGTTGGAAATTTAAGAAAGTCGATCCTACTAAACATCGACGTTTCCAGAAAGATTGTCCTAGGGGCAATAATGTGTCCACTTCTTCTGATGTGCAGCCATCCAATCCTTTTCCATTCACTTTCGAGCAGTGCAAGCAAATCATGGCCTTGCTCCACAACAAGTCCAAGGCTCATCACAATATTGGTAATGATCTTTCTATTACAGAATTGACAGGTAAAGTACTCTCTCTCAAATCTCATGGCTCTCATTCATCATGGATCCTTGATAGTGGCGCGACTGATCATATAGTTCATAACCCTCATTTACTCACCTTTTTCAAACCTGTCCACAATCGAACCGTTGAGCTTCCTGATGGTACACTCGTTGTTGTTACACACATTGGCACCATGACTTTCTCTTTTGTTTTTTACCTTGCATGATGTTCTTTGTGTTCTCTGTTTTAATGTTAATGTAATTTCCATTAGCAAACTCACAAAACATTCCCTCTTTTTCACCATTTTTTTCAACAATTCTTGTCTGATACAAGACCTTCGTTCAGGGAAGATGATTGGGACAACAACTGAGCTTGATGGTTTGTACTATCTGGACGACACCACCACCACAACTTTCACCACTTGTCACATCACTCAAGACAACAAACCTGTGTTATGGCACAATCGCCTAGGTCACATTTCAGACAAAACTCTCCATTTCCTTCCCGTCTCTTTTCGCGATGCTAGTACTTGTGTTTCCAATAAATGTGTTATTTGTCTTTTGGCCAAACAAACTAGAAATAAATTTCATTTATCTCATATTTCGAGTACTGCTCATTTTTCCTTATTACATGTTGACATTGGGAAGGATATCACGTTGCTTCCTTTTCTGGAGCGCGTTATTTTCTCACCATTGTTTATGATTATACATGATGTACTTGGATAAATCTCATGAAACACAAGTCTGACACACACACACTCTTAATTTCTTTCATTAATTATGTTGAAAACCATTTTTCTTTCAAAATTCAAACCATTCGCAGTGATAATGGACTTGAATTTTTTCTCACTGATTTTTATGCTTCAAAAGGCATTACCCATCAAACTTCTTGTGTCTCTACGCCTCAAGTGATCCACATGTTCCTCCAATGTCTTACTCTAGATCACAATGTCATCAAGGTACACAACTACGAACCGATCAAGTAAGGAGCTAGTACCTTATTCAATAGAGTGTAAAATGTGGCCGACGCATAAGTTAAACCAAATGGCATGACTAAGAATTCGTAAGACTCGTACCTTGTAACACATGCCGTCTTTGGTTCATCTCCTTCGGCTATGCAAACTTGGTAATATCCCGAGTGCAAGTCAAGCTTGGTAAAGTACCTTGCATCACCAAGTTGATCAAAGAGATCTGCAATAAGTGGAATGAGTACTTGTTCTTGATAATGACCTTGTTGAGTGCCCGATAGTCAATACAAAGCTGTAGGGATCCATCATGTTTCTTTTGAAATAAGACCGGCGCACCATATGGAGCTTTGGAGGGTTGGATATAACCAACATCAAGTAAATCCTTCAATTGTCTTCTTAACTCCTCAAGCTCAGGAGGTGCCATACGATAAGGAGCAAATGCAGGTGGTTTTGCTCCAACTTCTAACTTCAATAGCATGATTCACTTCTCTCCTTGGTGGAAGCTTCTTAGGCAAATCGGTAGGCATAACATCTTTGTGCTCCTTGAGAACATCTTGGACGGCCTTAGGTGCATTCACCTCTCCATCCATGGGACCTTCATCTTCCTTGAGGGAAGCCAAGTAATTAAGTAGGCTCATTCCTCTTTACTCCTTTAGAAAGTTGGAGAGCGGACACCATTCTCTCTTTACTTATCTCCCGTACCATGGGCACAACACAAGGTTGTCCCTTCTCCATGATGCACATGGTGTTGGCATATGGGACCAGGAAAGCCTTCACCATGTCCAAGAAATCTATACCCAAATAGAACTTGTGATCATCAATTGGAGCAATAGTTATGTTGACTTTACCTCGCCATTGTCCAAGCTGAATATCGGTGCCACGAGCTACTCCTTCAATTGGGAGACTTTTAGCATTGACTCCCTTGATATACCTTTTCTCCTTAGTATATGATAGGTCAATTTCTTCAGCAAGGTCCTTGGCCATGTAGACTGTGTCGACTCCGGTATCCACCATGGCTTTCAAAGTCTTGTTCCCGATCTCGGTCTCCACGTACATCCTTCCACGTGGTTGTTCTTCGACTTTAGCTTGAATGACACTTAGGAATTCATTGAGGCGATCCTCCTTTCCTCTTTTGCTTCTTCCTCCATGACAATCGCGACAAGTTTCCCACGTTTTGGACACTCAAATGCCCGATGAGGTCCACTACATAAGA
Organism: Berberis vulgaris; assembly: GCA_963556465.1. NCBI lineage: Eukaryota > Viridiplantae > Streptophyta > Magnoliopsida > Ranunculales > Berberidaceae > Berberis > Berberis vulgaris. The sequence continues at coordinate 73,876,914 of OY747134.1, forward strand.
AGCAAGATATGTTCTTGGGCGATCCATCTCTTTTCTCCTTCCCCTTGTCTTTGGAGTTCTTGTGTTCCTTGGAGGACTTCTCTTTGTCTCCCCCACCTTTGCCATCATTACTCGGCTTTTTCCCTTGCCCCTTGGATGAGTCCTTTCTCTTGAACTCAATCAAGGACTCGGCCGCAGCCATAGCCATTGTAAGGTCTTGCACACCCCGCCTCTGCAACTCCAACTTGGCCCAATCCGTTAGGCCATCAAGGAAGCTAAACAAAGCATCATTTTCTCCCATGTCAGGAATCTCCAAGAGCAACTCCGAGAAGTCCTTCACATACTCCCTTATGTGACCTTCCTTATGTTGAAGACGGCGAAGCTTGGCCCTAGCTTCGTTTTCGGCATCCTCCGGGTAGAATTTTCTATTGAATTCCTTCTTGAATTCTTCCCAAGTGTCGATGGTGCACAATCCCTTCTTGACATCATCGGACCTTCAGCGCCACCAAACTGTAGCAACATCATTTAAATATAAGGAGACACTACGTACCTTTGCCGCTTCATCTCTTATGCCAACAGCATCAAAGTAGCGCTCCATGTTCCACAAGAAGTTGTCGATCTCCCTTGCACTCCTTGCCCCACCATAGGACTTAGGTTTGGGAGCTTCGACTTTGTGAGTGATCGTCCCTTGTGTAGCTCCACTATTGGCTACCGCAGCCATGCACACATTGAGTTGAGTTTCAAGTTTTTCAAGTTTTTCCTTGTAAGCCTCCATCTCCGCATCCTTAGCAACAACTTGGGCCTCTAGGGACTCAATCTTCTTGGACACCATGTCCACTACCGCATTTAATGCACCTTGCATCTCTTCATGAAGCTCTTGGTCCTCTCCATTGGACGCTTGCCCCTCGTTGCGTTGGTCCATGTCTTCGACTTTCTCCCTCAAGTCGGACATGATGGCACACAACTTAGCCAACCTTTCATCCATCACAGCGATCACGTCCTTCGACTTTTCCTTACGGACTTTCCCACCTTTGTCGTTGTTGCCAATTGATGGGTTGTTGACCTCCGATGACATTCTCTTGTGTATAATGATTTCACCAACCTTGCCAAACCTGGCTCTGATACCAACTGTCACGGGCTTTCTTTTTTCAAGTACTTCCCGTGCGGCATTAGCAAACTTTGCCCCGACTTGTCAAAGAAAGCTAGTTAGTCTTGCCCACGAAAGACTTACTTAGACTATGGAAAGTAAAGCAAGTTAAGAACACACAAGAAAGCTTAAGAGAACTAGAACTTGTATTGTTTGAATTCTCTGAGGTGATTATAACAAATGAGGCCTTAGCCTATTTATACAACACCACCTCCTCAATGGACGGTGGTGATCAATTTGATCCAACGGTCTACAATGATCTTCACACACTTCCTTAGAAATATTTAAGGACTAGAATCCTATGAAACTTTATGGAAGGTTTTAGAGAACTCTCTAGAACAATGTGGAATACTCTACATTATTTACACTTGCTAACCTTACTTGGCTAGGCAAGAAGATAGTTGTGACATTTGGTAGTTCTTGAAGGCTTGGACCGCAATGGAAAAATGTCACAGGCAAGTAGACTTGGGTCATACTTGAAGAGTCTAAGGACTTTAAGTTGAGTCACGGCGGTATCCTGATAGAAATACGAGTGTCGGGCAAATGGTTTCCTCTTATCTTTCCAATTAGTCAAATTTGGATGATAGAACTGTCCATCTCCTTTTTAGTGCAAATCGTTGCGAGAAGAGGTATACTTGCTATTCTTGATTTTGCATTATATATAAAGCAATGCTTCTGTATATACACAAATTTGGATGTATGGTACATCCAAAATTTTTTTTTATCACCTAATGTACATAAACTTGCTACTAGCCATGTATGAAGTTTAAATTATGTGACCAAAGTTACCTCTCACTTAGTTACTAACATGGCTTAGAAAAGTTATTACTCGCTTAAGCTACCAAGTACCAACCAAATTCACAAAAATTACAACCTGAAAAACCTAAAATTACCTAGATGCACTGTATATCCAAAACCTTTGGATGCTTAGAAGAATTGTTTTCATTATATATATTGAAACCCATACTTAGGATGCAAATCAAATTTAATCTAATATTATATTTTCTTCGTGATGATATTCATTTGAGAGTACCCTTTAGGATGCAAAATCTTTGGTTACGCTGTGTTAATGTAGCAGACACAACGCACATTATTATTTAGTAGTTACTAATGGTTAAGCTTAGTTCCTTGTTTATTACTAATAAAGACTTGCTCAAGTAATTTCCTGCCTATTCGTCATCCAACTGTATGATATTTAAATATTACTGAAACCATATGGTGAAGTGGTACTATTTAAAAGTTTATGATGTTGGAATAAGTTTGCCTTTCTCGAGTTCAAATGTCAAGGTGTATTCTAACAGCGTTGGACTTATATTTTCCACCTGATAGCATCAAATAAAGATATGTATGTTTATAGATAGCCAGAGCCATTTTAAGAAAATATCCTCCAAATAGGTAAAAATAGGTATGACTGAAATTGAGACATTTTAAGAAAATATCCTCCAAATCATTTTTATGTTTTTTTTATTCTAAAAGAATAATAATGTCCTCCGGGAATTTTAATACCCATTTTTTGTTGTTGAAAATTTCCCCAAATTGTATGGAAACTCATAAAGTTGACAAATTCAAACTCACTATATGATTCAAATTTCATATTGGTCAATTTGGTCATAAACATTGAATGTATGGGGTTGAATACATTGACAGGTATCTGAATCCACTTCGATGTAAAATATCAACAACCCTAAGACAGGCATGTTGTCTTGCAAATATTCTCACATGACTCATTTTTATTTCTTTTTCAATTTTATGAAAAGCAAGGAATTGGATTACACGATCTCTAAACCTTTTAAAAAAAATTAACCCATTTTATAATATTAATGCAACATCGTCATATATATATATATATAGTGTTCTAAAAAATGGCCTAGACGTTAGAAAAATGCCCAGATTAATGGCTTGGCGAGGTATTTTTTTTTTTTTTTGAATAAGGCTGATTGTGTTCTTATTTTATTTTTCTTTCCCTTTTTTGGAAATAAACAATTTAATTATTTTTTATTCAGTATATGTCTGAATGTAGCAAAGGATGATTACTTAATGGAATTTTCAAAGGATTTGCCGATACCAATTTTAGTAATGTAGATTTTATCAAACATGACTGAGATCATTCATGCAATTTTAAGAAAAATAAAAGTGTAAGTTTGGATATTTGTCCACAAATTCAACTTTGTATAAAGTAATTTGTTGTGACTAACTTCAATCATTTGAGTTTTAATAAATTTTGTTCATTTAATTTTTCATGTTTTTAAAATTTGCATATGTATCTTGGCATTAAATTGGATGTAATTGATAAGGTATTATGCTTAACTTTTGTAAATTATTAAAGTTATAATACAAAACCTAAAATCGCCTAGGCCCCTTGGCGCTAGGCACCTGCTCGCCACCTGCCTAGCGCTTTTTAGAACACTATATATATATATATATATTAGGGCTGGGCAAGTACGGGTAATCGGCCCAAAAGCTAAAAACTGAAAACCGGCCCGAAAAATTTGGGCCCGTGTTTATGAGACCCGAAACCTGACCGAGTTGACCGGGTAACCGAGGTCCCGGTTAACCGAATTTCGGGCCGGTTTCGAGCCGGTCTCGGTCCTAAGAGAAAAAAATACTTCAACAGTAAAAAAAAATACTTCATTCATCGTACGTACAAAAATTATATCAAAAAATTACAAAAAAAACCATACAACAAATTACAAAAAAAAAAAAAAAAAATTCGGTCTAAAAAGATCTGATCTGATCTGATCTGATCAAGATCTGAGATCTGAGATCAGATCTGATCTAGGGAAAGGCGGGGAAGGGAGGGGAGAGGGAGGCGGCTCGGCCTCCACCTTCGCTGAGAGAGAAGAAGGGAGGGTCGGCTCGGCCTACGCCTCCGCTGTGAGAAGAGAAGAGGCATCGGTCGCTGTGAGAAGAGAAAAAGCGTCGGTCGCAGAAGAGAAGAAGCGTTGGTCGATGTGAGAAGAGAAGAAGCCTCTGCGGCTTTGCCTTCGCGGTGAGGAGACAGGATAGTTCGGTTTGGTCGATCTCGTTCGTGATCTCGCTGTGAGAAGACTTATTCCTTCCAATCCAACACCTTTACTGCTTTACCTCTCCTGTTCATGCTCTCTCCGCGGTGAGAGGTGAGAATCTGGATAGTTTGATTCGATGACTTAGTCAGGTATTGCAATTGCACCGCCTCCCTCTTTTGATGGTTTGCTGTGTGGAATTGGACATAGAAATTCTAGCTACTTATTTTAAGTTAATTACTATTTAAATTGGGCCAGGCCGGTTACCCGACGGGCTTCAGAAATGGAAACAGAGGCCCGGACCGGAAATTTTGGACCGGGCCAGGCTTTTACAACCGAAACTTTTATAATTAATTAAAACCGATCGGTCCGGTCCGGGTTTTCGGTCCTAAATGCTCACCCCTAATATATATATATATATTGACTGATTGCTTATCAAGATTAGCAAGATGATCCGCAGTTTGATTTGATCTCAAGCTCAGGATTCACGTCGGAGCTGAATATTCTCAATCACCAAACGATAGACCTTGGATTACGCCCATTTTCTTATTAGAAATGGATTCCCACATTTTACACGCTTGATTTTGTAATTACTTAAACCAATTCTTTATAATTAACATACTAATTAATGAGCCAAATTAATGAAATGAAATACAAACTCTTGTGTTCATAATTTATCTTAAAGTCATCCATCGGTCCTCATTATTAGTCGGGTCAACTCAATGCAAGTCACATAAACATCTCAATTAGAAGGTGTTTGTTTGTTTAAGTGCTTAGAAGCTAACGTTTAACTGAAGTTAGAAGTTATGAACGAGCTTCTGAATGTACTGTTTGTTTTGCTTCTGAATGAGCTGCTGATTAGAAGCTGTAAAATTGAAAGGTGTTTGTTTTTAGGTGTTGAATGAGAACTGTTTGACAATTTTGCCCTAGTGAACAGAAAAAATTTATAACATAAATATTGTGCTTAAAATCATACTCAATAATTATTTAAATCTTAGAGAATGTTACAATACATTTCATTACAAGAATGAGTCGGGCTAGGCAAACAGGTTTAGTAAACATGTTGATGTGAACATCGACGTCATTAACCATTGTGGATGCAGAGGATAACTGACGCTGGACAGAATAGCGATTATTCTGCAAGCTAATAGCAATAGATAATTGACAGGGAAGAACACAAGAGAATAGCCCAAAACATAGAGAAATAACTCTAATGTTTAATCAAATTACTCAAATCAAAGGTCTCTCTAAAATCAGCCCACTAGCTGGGCTTCATAGCTAAAACTCGTGACTATTAGAATTTTACTAAAATTAGCAAAACCCCAATAATCATGGTAAAACAAAATACGTAATAAAAGAAATAAACTGCCAAGAATCTGACCCAAATTGGGTTCAAAATCACTTCCTAAACTATAATTGAAATATTACTATAAAAGAAAATAAAACTACTAAAATAACAAGCAATTTATTCCTAAAAGGAAAAATAAAGCCTAATCCTAAAAGGAAACTAAAAAGACTCCTAATTAAATTGAATAAGTTATTTAGTAAATAACTTTGAGAGCAAATTAAGAACCTTAAAAACCCAAATTAGGAACCCTAGAAACTCAAATTAGGAACCTTAGAAACCCTCCTACATTAGTCGCCCCGGGTTGGAAAGAACTCGACCTCGAGTTCACAACAGCTTCATCAAAATCCTCTGGCGGCAGCCCAGGAGAAAGATCCTCTGGCACCAAGTCAGAAAACTCTGCTAGTTCTTGCAGGTGTACTAGATTGTCTTTCATTTCCCTTCACTTGAGCTCAATCTGCAAACCTAGCACATACTCCTTTACTATAACAATCAATTCTTTGACTTCATCAACCTCGAAGAAATTCGATTTGCAGTCTTTGTGACGAAGCAGGTTCTTGAGAGACATCACAATGAGTCGCTTACGGAAATCTCTATGTATCTGGCGACGCAAAACATGGAAATAATTTGCAGGAGTCGTGACGTTGACAACCATAGTAACATTATCAGGCATCGTTCCTACTCTCAACATTTCATCATACAATTTTAATGACTCTTTACCACCATGTTGCGCTAAAACTGAAATTATAGTGTTCCACAATACCACATCTTGTTTGTTACCCATGAGATCAAAAACTCGTTGACCAACTTCCAAACTCCCGCATTTAGAATACATATCACCACACTTAGCATAGCCCGACACCAAGGTGGTCCAAGCAAGCACGTTTCTGTCTGTCATCTTATCAAACAACTTTTGACCATCTCCAATCACACCACATTTAGAATAAGCATCCACAATAGAACTCAATATAATTACGTTAGACACAAACCCAACTATCAAAACTTGACAATGAATCTGTTTCGTAAACTTTAGATCAGAGTCAGGACTGCCAGGGCAGAATAGCGATTATTCTGCAAGCTAATAGCAACAAATAATTGATAAGAAAAGAACACAAGAGAATAGCCCAAAACATAGAGAAATAACTCTAATGTTTAATCAAATTAATCAAATCAAAGATCTCTATAAAATCAGCTCACAAGCCGGGCTTTATAGCTAAAACTCGTGATTATTAGAATTTTACTAAAATTAGCAAAACCCCAATAGTCATGGTAAAACAAAATACGTAATAAAAGATATAAACTGCCAAGAATCTAGTCCAAATTGGGTTCAAAATCACTTCCTAAACTATAATTGAAATATTACTATAAAGGAAAATAAAACTACTAAAATAACAAGCTGTATATTCCTAAAAGGAAAAATAAAGCCTAATCCTAAAAGAAAACTAAAAAGACTCCTAAATAAAACCTAGCACATACTCCTTTACTATAACAATCAATTCTTTGACTTCATCAACCTCGAAGAGATTCGATTTGCAGTCTTTGTGATGAAGAAGGTTCTTGAGAGACATCACAATGAGTGGCTTACAGAAATCTCTATGTATCTGGCGACGCAAAAAATGGAAATAATTTGCAGGAGTCGTGACGTTGACAACCATAGTAACATTATCAGGCATCGTTCCTACTCTCAACATTTCATCATACAATTCTAATGACTCTTTACCAAGACCATGTTGCGCTAAAGCTGAAATTATAGTGTCCCACAATACCACATCTTGTTTGTTACCCATGAGATAAAAAACTCGTTGACCAACTTCCAAACTCCCAAATTTAGAATACATATCACCACACTTAGCATAGCCCGACACCAAGGTGGTCCAAGCAAACACGTTTCTGTCTGTCATCTCATCAAAAAACTTTTGAATATCTCCAATCACACCACATTTAGAATAAGCATCCATAATAGAACTCAATATAATTACGTTAGACACAAACCCAACTATCAAAACTTGACAATGAATCTGTTTCATAAACTTTAGATCAGAGTCAGGACCGCCAGGGCAGAATAGCGATTATTCTGCAGGCTAATAACAACAGATAATTGACAGGGAAGAACACAAGAGAATAGCCCAAAACATAGAGAAATAACTCTAATGTTTAATCAAATTAATCAAATCAAAGGTCTCTCTAAAATCAGCCCACAAGTTGGGCTTTATAGCTAAAACTCGTGATTATTAGAATTTTACTAAAATTAGCAAAACCCCAATAATCATGGTAAAACAAAATATATAAACTGCCAAGAATCTGGCCCAAATTGGGTTCAAAATCACTTCCTAAACTATAATTGAAATATTACTATAAAGGAAAATAAAACTACTAAAATAACAACCAGTCTATTCCTAAAAGGAAAAATAAAGCCTAATCTTAAAAGAAAACTAAAAAGACTCCTAATTAAATTGAATAAGTTATTTAGTAAATAACTTTGAAAGAAAATTAAGAACCCTAGAAACCCAAATTAGGAACTCTAGAAACCCAAATTAGGAACCCTAGAAACTCAAATTAGGAACCCTAGAAACCCTCCTGCATCAATAACCCACCGAGTCTGTTTCATCAACTGCTTCTTCTTCTTCAGCACGTATGAAAATCGATGGAGATTTCTCCTCTCACCATCAACACCACCACCACCACCACCACCGAAGAAGATACCATAAGAGGAAGATCTTTCCACCATCTAATTTGTCTCATCACCTTGTTTATAAGTTTGGGATGCATTTGGATTGCTTTGTGTCAGCTGCGGTGGTGGACATGTACGTGAAATGTGGGGTGATTGATGATGCACGGAAGGTGTTTGATGGAATGGGGAAGAAATATCTTGTTACTTACACGGTCATGGTTACGGGGTATGCGAAATATGGGAATGATGTTGAGTTGATGGTTTTGTTTGAACGGGTGATGGAGGAAGGTATTTTTCCTGACAAGGTAGCAATGGTCACTGCTGCATTTGCTTGTGCAAAATTAGGGGCCATGCATAAGGCTAAGTTTATTCATGAGTATATATTGAGGAAGAGATTTTCCCTTGATGTTATTTTGGGAACTGCAGTGATTGATATGTATGCTAATTAAGTGTGGGATTCTTGATATGGCTAGGAAGGTTTTTTGATGCAACAAACAATGTCAACAGTAGACTTGTTCATAAGCCACAAAAATGCATTCTCCTAAGCAGAGGCAACCTCATCTCAAGGAATACTAAAACACTAAATTGATATTTCAAGTATATAGGAACACACTTGCATGAAGTAGTGTATCACATACGCCTATTTTTTCTGCCAACATCACCGAGGAGTGAATTTTGTAGAGTAATTTTATGGAAGTGTTGTTTAACTACATTTATCAAGTAACAAATTGGTCTTATTAACAAGAACTTGAGCAACAAAACACACTAATTATACATGGGACATTCTTAGTACATAAGTTCCAGATAACTCTTAGGGGTTTACATGGGTATGAGATAGTTTTTGTCCTTCTGGTGACAATGACCTTATAATGGAGCTTGAGATTGAGATTTTTGAGGCTATAATGAAGCCATAGTAACTTTTCAAAGATGGATCATGACATGAGGACAAGAAATGAAGATATGATGAGGAGCCATGTTTATAAAAGGTCAATGGCTTCCATGGTGATATGTGGCTGCAATACATTTAAGAACTTTCCATGAAAAATTTCCAATGCACCCAAACACAGCTCCCTAGTCTTGAAAATTTCCCTAGGTTAAATTTAGTGTTGAATACTCTTGTATGGTAAAAGAAGTAATCAGATAGTCCAAGTATTTCCAAAAATCGCATATAGCATTGTAGGATTAAAGTTTCTCTACTTTTCCAGTAGTTGTCGTAATTAGTTAATTACCACAAGAGTGACTAGTAAAAATATCATCTTAACAAAATTAACCTCCAATTCAACACCAGACAATACACAAATTGTGTAGAACCACAGATTGATACAAAAGCAAATAGCATATAAATAACATACAAATCACAAGAACATGAATAAAGGAGAGTCTGATCTAAAATCACAATCTCTGAGAAGAATACAGATGTGCCTCCTTGCAACGTAGTCAACTTGCTAACGTAGTCTCATTGCTAACGTAGTCTTTGAGAAGAATACAAATTTCTCCACTTGCAACGCAGTCTTTGAGAAGAATACGAAGTCTGATCACACTGTGTCAAGGATTGAGTTTTTACGTAGTATGGTTAAAGAGACCTGAAAATTCAATGGTTTTTCCCATTTTTATTTTTGTTAAAATGCTGAGGTGGATATGCATCTCAACATGACTACGAAACATGGTTATAAAACATGGTTTGCTAACATTATTGTACAAGAACATCTAAATATGACCAAAAATGAAGGAGAATTGAAAATATACATGAGAGGGAGAGTTGAAGAGATTAAGAAAAACTTGAAAATATAGAAAAAAAATGAATTATATAAGTTTCTTACCAAGTCCTTGTGAAGGTAGGTAAAATCATAATGTTTGGTGAAGAGAATGAAGGTGTACCGTCAAAATTTAGCCCTACTTATTTTTAAGAAGATGAAGTAACAATTGTTATTAAAAAATTATATTAATGTTATTATCGAAATAATTTTTGACTCAACACTCAGTGCTAAGTGATCAACACCTTCATGTTGCTTACTCCAATCAGAAGTAAAAACAAACACTTTAAACAAAGTGGTTCACTTCTTATTAAGACTTCTAATTCCATTTAGAAGTAAAAACAAACACTTTCTTAGTAGTGTTTGTTGAATCAAAGCAAAGTTTTTTATTCCTTTCTAATCTCCAGTTTTGACTGAACAAATAAAAAGACAACATTCATAGTCAAGCTCTTAATTTATTCTTTACTTGAATAAATTTCCCTTTTCAACCATTAATATACTCTTAAATTACAATGACATCAGCACTTACTATAAGCCTTGCCATATAAATTTGCACTCTTCCTCTTCCCCATTTGAAGGGATAGATATATACTTTCCAAACATTTTCAAAGCCACCTCTACATACATCTATTTCTATATATTTCACAATGTCTAAGTTGTCCGAATGAGTCAAACTTTAAGCAACACAGAAAAAGATAGCAGATAGCAGAGACTCTAGCTAGCTAGGCAATCTAATATGGCTGAATTGGTGAGAATGAACTCAAGCAGAATCGTGCCCACGTTGCAGTCTTCATCTCCGTTACCTTCTTATACAGGCCAACATACTACAACAGAGTCAAACCCTCAGGACGTTTGGCTTCCTATCACCGCGTCAAGAAATGGGAATGTTTACTACTCTGCGTTCCATATCCTCAATTCAGGATTTGGTTTTCAAGCACTTTCCCTTCCTGTTGCATTTACAGTACTAGGATGGTATGTTATACAAACACATAATTTCCCAGTTGGCACAGTTTCATCGTATCCTATTAGTCTTCTTATCATTTGTGTGATTTGCTGTGCACAGGACTTGGGGAATTCTATGTTTATCGTTGGGGTTCGTTTGGCAGCTTTACACGATATGGTTATTAGTTCAATTGCATGAATCTGTGCCTGGAACGCGCTACTCAAGATATCTGCATCTATCCATGGCTGCATTTGGTGAGTAATTTGCATTTGTTGCAGAGTTAGTTCTTTGACTACAAGAAACTCACTTCAAGCCTAACCCAAGTATTTGATGTTTCTTTTATTGTGGAGCTGAAATAGAATCTCTACACCGTAGTTTGAGAATCTTTAACTTGTACATGGAGGGAAGTGATGATAAAATCTCTACAGCATAGTGCAAATAGTTCAAAATCCTTTTATTAAATAATACAACCATGAGCTATCATTTCTTTATTGTTCTTTGGTTGGAGAAAAGTTATAGGAAAGTAGACCGGATTCTTATATTCATGGAAATTTCATTTCTCGGTCACCAATTTAACAGTAAGTCTAGCCAGTCATGTTTCTTAGTCTGTTTTTTTTTTTTTTTTTTAATTTTTTGTGTTTTTACACTTTTTACTGATTCTCTTTAAAACACAACCACAAACACTATTTATAGAAAGAGTAGAAGTGTAAAAAATCCCCAAAAAATGCTAGCAAATATGGTTGGCTAAAATTGTTGCCAATTTAAATAGATGCATGCGAGAATTGTACCCTCAATTTTGCCTCAAAGTTAAATAGCTCCCGTGAATTCCATGAACTAGGATTCCATTCAATCACAAACAGCCTTGGTTCAATCTGAAGAAATTCAAGATGAAACAAGTCGTCAACTAATGGTCTGCCGATGTAAAAAGTCATTGAACTCATCGTGAGATTAGACCTTAAAGATGTTGCTTCGATCACTATCATAACGTGAATATGTGATTATAAGTTAAATCATACCTAGTGTTGATGACGAAACTTGCTTACTCAACTCATCACATTTTTAGTTTATTCTCTTTTAGTAGCTACAATATTTAGTGACAATTATGGGCGAACCTACCAAGGGGCTAGGGGGGCAGTTGCCCCCCTCAACTTTTATAACTTTTTTAGTATATATACTTTAGTCTTAAAAAAAATTGATTATATAATATAGAATACAATATGAAAACTGTTTATACATTTATTTAAACATCTTTTTGTTGGTGTAGTGGTTGTAGGTTTGTTATTTTTGGTAAAAGACTGAGTTCGATACTCTTCAAGGACATTTTTATTTTATCTTCAATGCAATTTTATTAGTAATTGCAAACATTAAAAAATGTTTAGTTTAATAAAAACTTATTAACATTAAATAAATGAATTATTTTTCACAAGTGGTATAATTGTATAAAACCTCCAACAATAAATATTTAAAATTAATATATAAAATAATAACTATAGAATTCAATGAAAATATATACCATTAGCCAACTCATGCAAAATTTGAGCCTCATATAAACTATTTTTTCTATGAAATTGTATTATGATCATATTAGGTTCGCAAATTTCAAAAAAAAAAATTAGTTTCACCTAGATACTTATCATAATTATTTTGCGATATTAGTTATATATTCTAGTTATTATGCTCGTTTGCTCATTGCTAAGGTTATCGATAGTGATCTTATTTTGGCTTAAAATTGGACTACATTGGATCCAATTTGGTATATATGCAATGTTTTTTATAGTTGTATTTTTTTTATTAGTTACTAGCTCAGGTCAAATTTTTTTTTTGGCTTTACCATTGATAACTATTATTATCAACTAATAAGTATTTTCCATTTCACCCCACTCGACTAAAATCATGAGTCCGCCCCTGGTGACAAAGGTTATACATTTTATTCAGTTTGTGATGATCAAAGTCCTATAGTTTATTCTCTCATTTTAAGATAATTTTGTAAGAAACATGGATCCAGTCGTTTGAAATTGATGACAGCCGTTGAATGCAACTAATTAGATAACAAATACACATCAAAATGATGTGGACCACAATACCACTTCGCTTGACTTTGGAGTCTAGATTATGTATCATGCATTACATCATTTTGGTGATGCATGTAAAGTTGTAAACACATAATCTTGAGTATTGTCCACATTTTTCCATGGAGTTTTGAAGACTGATTTAAGACCCCTGGAGGCGGCCAGACCCCAATTTGAGGGTCCTCACATGAAGTCTCTGCGAACTTTCACCTAACTACTGGCCTCATTGAAAAGGGGCCCTAGTTGAAAAATATATTAAACAATTTGTCCTGTACTTTGAAATAGAAAATTACAAAACCCTGATGTTGAAGGGTTTGCCCCAATTTCCTTGTTAGTAGACCGCCTCAACTACAATTATGATGTTGTGTATCAAATTGAGATGTCCGTGAAAACTGTGATATCATCTGTCACAAGAGTTAATTAATATCCGTTGTCACATTGAAAGTTTACAGAACGAGGGATTTTTTTTTAATTTTTTTTAAATTTATTTATTTAAACAACTCACTTGCTGATCAAGAGAAATGTGATACAGGTCGAAGGCTAGGGAAGTTGCTTGCTCTATTTCCAACCATGGTTTTATCAGGTGGCACCTGTGTAACACTACTACTCACTGCAGGAGCTACTATGAGGCTTTTCTTCGATGTTGTGTGTGGGCATTCGTGCAAATCATGGTCTTTAACAACCATTGAATGGTACTTGGTGTTGGTGATCATAGCCATCATTCTAGCTCAGTTACCAACTTTGAACTCCATGGCTGGGGTCTCGCTGATTGGTGCCATGGCTGCATTCACATTTTGTACGTCGATATGGATTATTTCAGTATCGAAGAGTAGGCCCATGGACATATCCTACGATCCAGTGAAGCCAACATCAAGCATTGACAGAGTTTTTAGTATGCTCAATGCATTTGGAATGGTTGTCATAGCTTTTAGAGGGCACAATCTTATACTTGAAATACAGGTAATAGAAGGATTTTTTTTTAAACATTAAGACTTATCATTGTTTTTGCTAATTGATCAAGGTATGAACTTGGTGTGTTTGATGCAGGGTACAATGCCATCGAGTGAAGAGCATCCGTCGTGTGTGCCAATGTGGAAAGCCGTTAGACTTGCAAATCTTATTATTGCATCGTGTTTATTTCCCCTTGCAATAGGAGTCTACTGGGTTTATGGAAACAAGGTAAATTATTTGTTAAAAAAAAGTATTTAACAAATAAAAACTTTTTTGGTTTATCATAGTACATTTTCGGAAAAGTAAGCTGGTTATTTTGATGGCAGATACTAGGTGCATATGGAAGGATGTTGAACACATTGCATGACGTCCATGAACACGATGACGCCTCAAGACTAGTTTTCGCAATAGTGAGCTTATTGATTGTGATCCATTGCATAACCTCATTCCTGTTGGAACATTTGTTTTGGATTTAAAAAAAAAAATAAAACACTTTCTTTATAAACGAATTTAAAATTCTAATGAGTGGAGGATGATGAGTGGAAATGAATTTAAAACTGAAGTGGACAGGGTGGCTCCATGTTTTCTGGCGTAAAACACTCCCTGTTTTCATAATGGCTGCTCCTAGTGGTTGTTTATTCTTTTTATACTCTTTGATATGAGAGCTTAAAAAGATATGAGGAAAACAGTTTCTTGTAGAGAAGAAGAGCAACAGAGTCTTGCTTCTTCAAAATGAATGAATAGAACAGCAGAAAAACAGTGAGTATGAATGAGAGCTTCTCAAGTTCTTGAATGAATAGAGCTTTCGTTTTCTGCTTGGGAAATGATGAAAACTGTTCATCAATTGAAAGCTTGGGAGAAAGAATAAAACAACAGAGTCTTGAAACGATTGTGAGCTGAAGCAGTTTTGCTTCTTCCAGTTCATGAAACGAAAAAACAGAGAGCATTCTTTTTCTTCCAGTTCATGAAACGAGAAAACAGAGTGATAGCAGAAATAGAAAAACAGTTTTGATTGCTTCTTCGAACTCTGTAATTGTAAAACAGAGTTATTGTTTCTTCCTTCAGAGAATGAAGAACGAGTTTCTTCCTGTTCTTGAAACGAAAAACAGAGTATGAGTTTCTGAAACAGTGTGATTGCAAAAACAGAAAAACAGTTCTTGAGCTTCTACGAAATCTGTTTTTGCAAACAGAGAATTGCAGTCCATGGTTTTTGTGAAAAAAACAGTCCATGTTATTTATTTTTGTCGATTTATGATTCCGAGCAAATGATGAGAGGGTGATATGTATTCCGTTCAATTATTGTGCATTTTTGAACGAGACAGAGAAGATTCTGGGCTGTTTTATCCTGGGGACGGCGGGGCTATAACACTGCTAGCACAATCTTGGGCAGAGCCGCGAAACGTCTTAAAGAGAGCGACCTAGTCCGCGACTCAACCCAAGAAATACTGGTACCATTGAGCCTAACTATTTCTGGATTTATTTACAGCAATAGAATCTTATACGGAAGTTACACAATCAGGTATGAATTTATTTCATAGATTGAATTATGTTTCAAAGAATGTTTGCTATGTTTGCTTACATCAGTATGCTTATTTGCATATGTTATTGCTTATATGATTAATGTTTGGATGGAAAATATGCTTTATATTTGCATATTGAAATTGACTTAAATAGAACATCCTAGACATTAGTTTATCAAAATACTTAGAAATGTCTTACTGTGACATAATATGTGCTGATCCATGTAATGTGCTCCAACAATTTTAAGACGTCTTCTTTCTGCCATGATTACAAATACTGAATTTGCTAAACAAAGTTTGCATGTATTTTTAATACGAGAATGCACACATGTGATCACACATAAGAGTTGAGTTAAGTGTACAAAGAAAGTGTATGTTATTGCCATGTTACTTGAATGTGTCTGTTTGTTATGGATCCCATTCACCTAAACAAAATTTGTTCCAAGGATTGGAATTTAGTTTTGTTTACACTATGATGCTTTTATGTATCCTTGGGTAGTAGTGTTTTGTTGTGAAATTGGGATGGAAGCATGTTTCTCCATTTATTTATTTTATAAATTGGTTATGGTAGAATCTATGCAAGGACACACTCCATGGTAATATTTGAAAAGTTTAGAAAAGAGGATATATTTAAAGATCCACATGATTTAGAGTTTTACAACTACGTTTGCAATGTCAGATATTTTTAGCTATAATGGTGGTTTACCATGTTGTGAAATTTTAAAGATATTTTTATGGTGACTTTACAACCATATTGAAATCATATTAATTATGATTAACGTAGTTAGAGATTGACATACATATACACATGATGACATGTAAGATGTAGTCCAAACTCTAAAACCTTGGAGGAATAGAACACCATGATTTAAAATTAAATTTCATAGAAATGTAACTATGAAATTGATGCTTTCTGAGTAGGAATATCATGAAATCTGAATCAATAAATTCCATTTGAACATTTCGTGAGAAGTGAATAATATCATCTATGCATGTTACTCTTTAGATAATGAGTATGCAATTCTATGATAATTATGGATGATTCAGTCTATTTTGTTGAGAACAATAATTGATCTATTGTGAAAATTAGAATGCCTCTAATTATGAATCCTATTGATGGAAAGAAAAACCTTGTGTTTAATGTTATAGTTGATGTTTGATGTTAAGATGAAATAAGGAGGCTATGAGGAATCATTTATATACAGATTGACTTATGGATTTTGTTCTTGATGTCAATAAATAAATGATTTTGCTGAGACCATAAGTTGGTCGGACTTTCACATGAGGACATGTATTCTTATGGAAAGGATATGTTCTCATGATGATGATGTTGATGAAAATATAGATCAATTGAAGCTATTGCTTGATTTTGTTGCGGAACTTTATTATCAAAGTATGCAACTAAATTCTCAGAGGCTGAACACATATAGCTTGATGTTTACATCAAAGTTTGAAAAATTCAGAAGCTGAATTTAAGATACGTGTTCTAATGATATTCATAGTTGATTCTTGAACTTAAAAGAAAAAATGAGAATAGCGAGATGAATAGTATGAGTATTTTATTCGATATTCTCATTTTATAGGTCCTTAAGAATTGAATGCATGGTCCGCTTCAGATAGCAAGAAGACCGTCATTTAATATGCATTCAAAAAGGTAGCTAAACCTGTTTTTGACAATAGTTAGAAGGACCGAAGTTCAAAAGTCCCTTAATGGGAAGCTTACGTATATTTTTATACATGCTAAAAATAATTTTGTGGATTCTGATTTTTTGTGAAAAGATTTTTTGTGTTTCTCAAGAAATTTTTCATGAAAAGATAAATTGCATTTATTTTCAAGGCATAGTGGGGGTTATTTCGAGGAATAGTGGGGGTATATCCTCAAATAACGTGCCTATGATAAGTATGCATGAAACTGATAAAGTCATAGAATCTGAGCCTAAGAGAAGTAAATGGAAATGAACTTCTTGGCCCCGATTACTATGTCTTTTCAGTAAAGAAGGTTGTCCTTAGATTTCGAGCCTAATAGATGCAATTGAAAAGGTCATGAGGTACCTTAAGAGGACTACGATCCTCGACTTACAGAAGTTTACCGCTGTCCTTAAAGGATTTAGCGATGCTGATTGGAATACCCTTTCAGATGAGACTCCAAAGCCACCAGTGGCTATATTTTCAATATAGCTGGTGGAGCTGTTTCTTGGAAGTCAAAGAAACAGACCATTATGGCACAGTCCACGATGGAGTCAGAGATTAGAGCATTAGCTATGGCTAGTGAAGAAGCAGGTTGGTTGAGAACCCTGCTAGAAGAGATCCCTGTATGGGAAAGACTGATTCCAGTTGTCTTGATCCAGTGCGATAGTTCCGCGGCTATTGCAAGAAAAATATAGAACCGTTATGATAACGGCAAGAAACGACAAATACGTCGTAAGCACAGTACGGATAGAGAATTCTATGTACTGGTGCTGTGAGATCGGATCAAGTACGAACTGATGTGAACTCGGCTAATTCTTTGACGAAAGTATTAGCTAGAGAGAAGGTTTTTGAAACCTCGAAAGGAATGAGACTAAAGCCCTTAGATGGATGAGTCATTCATGACGGTAACCCAACCTATAGACTGGAGATCCCAAGAAATAGGTTCAATGGGTAATAACAAGTTGTGAATGATATGATGTGAATCATGCTGCCAAAAATAACTATCTCATTCCTAGAATACAGCATGAATTCTTGAAGCGATAGTAGGATGAGTTAAAAAACTCTTAATGATGTCTATACTCTATGTGGAGTGGAGTACCTAGCTACAGGAGTACTCTTGATAGACTCACCTAAGTGATTGTGGAAGTTTGGCCGCTTCCTATGGAATTTGTGGGCAAAATTCCTAGAGCCTTCACTTACTGGGATATACGTGCATGGCCGTAAAGCACGGGCTTTTTAGACTTCACCCAGGAAAAGGTTGTGCGTGTAATGTCTGTTAGAGATAGAGTTCAAAACTACGAGTTACTCTAGTATAATCTAAAGCATGAACACTACGCAAGAGTTCAAGTCGAAAGACACTTTTGTTTATGCACAATCTTATATGTTACAGATTGCTCGATGAAAATTGTTTTTTCAATCCAAGTGGAGGATTGTAAAATTGTTTTTAAAAATCCAAGTGGGGGATTGTTGGAACATTTGTTTTGGATTTAAAAAAAAAAATAAAACACTTTCTTTATAAACGAATTTAAAATTCTAATGAGTGGAGGATGATGAGTGGAAATGAATTTAAAACTGAAGTGGACAGGGTGGCTCCATGTTTTCTGGCGTAAAACACTCCCTGTTTTCATAATGGCTGCTCCTAGTGGTTGTTTATTCTTTTTATACTCTTTGATATGAGAGCTTAAAAAGATATGAGGAAAACAGTTTCTTGTAGAGAAGAAGAGCAACAGAGTCTTGCTTCTTCAAAATGAATGAATAGAACAGCAGAAAAACAGTGAGTATGAATGAGAGCTTCTCAAGTTCTTGAATGAATAGAGCTTTCGTTTTCTGCTTGGGAAATGATGAAAACTGTTCATCAATTGAAAGCTTGGGAGAAAGAATAAAACAACAGAGTCTTGAAACGATTGTGAGCTGAAGCAGTTTTGCTTCTTCCAGTTCATGAAACGAAAAAACAGAGAGCATTCTTTTTCTTCCAGTTCATGAAACGAGAAAACAGAGTGATAGCAGAAATAGAAAAACAGTTTTGATTGCTTCTTCGAACTCTGTAATTGTAAAACAGAGTTATTGTTTCTTCCTTCAGAGAATGAAGAACGAGTTTCTTCCTGTTCTTGAAACGAAAAACAGAGTATGAGTTTCTGAAACAGTGTGATTGCAAAAACAGAAAAACAGTTCTTGAGCTTCTACGAAATCTGTTTTTGCAAACAGAGAATTGCAGTCCATGGTTTTTGTGAAAAAAACAGTCCATGTTATTTATTTTTGTCGATTTATGATTCCGAGCAAATGATGAGAGGGTGATATGTATTCCGTTCAATTATTGTGCATTTTTGAACGAGACAGAGAAGATTCTGGGCTGTTTTATCCTGGGGACGGCGGGGCTATAACACTGCTAGCACAATCTTGGGCAGAGCCGCGAAACGTCTTAAAGAGAGCGACCTAGTCCGCGACTCAACCCAAGAAATACTGGTACCATTGAGCCTAACTATTTCTGGATTTATTTACAGCAATAGAATCTTATACGGAAGTTACACAATCAGGTATGAATTTATTTCATAGATTGAATTATGTTTCAAAGAATGTTTGCTATGTTTGCTTACATCAGTATGCTTATTTGCATATGTTATTGCTTATATGATTAATGTTTGGATGGAAAATATGCTTTATATTTGCATATTGAAATTGACTTAAATAGAACATCCTAGACATTAGTTTATCAAAATACTTAGAAATGTCTTACTGTGACATAATATGTGCTGATCCATGTAATGTGCTCCAACAATTCCAGTTATACGCCATGCCTGCATTTGACAACTTGGAGTTCGCCTACATAAGAAAAATGAAGGGGCCATGTTCGCCGTTGATCCGTGTAGCGTTTAGAGTCTTTTTTGGTTGCGTGGTCTTCCTTGTATCAGTGGCATTCCCTTTCATAATAAGTGTTTTCGGTATCATAGGTGGAATCACATTACCGGTAAAATTAGCTTATCCATGTTTTATGTGGATTTCAATCAAGAAACCGAAGCGATGGAGTGCAATGTGGTATATTAACTGGGTACTTGGAAGTTTAGGAATGGTTTTAAGTGTATTGGTGCTGGCTGGAGGGATATATTGGTTAGTGAACCCGGGTATCTACATCCGTTTCTTTAAGCCTTAACCAGAACCAAAATGTAGTTGTACATGAAAAATTTGCAGAGTGGAAACACAGAAATGTCACAATTTTTTCTAATCAATTTAAAGATTCTCTTACTTATTATTGAATGAGTCACTTACCTATTAATGAGTTGATAACTGATCTGCACTAATGTTAATTTGGTCTGCATTTCTGCATGAGTTTATCTTTTTCTTTTTTCCAATAACACTCAAGTATTTATCAATACTAATACTAATATAGTATAAATACTTGTAAAGGCTTCATTATCGAATTGACAACACTTCAAAAACCCTGCTCACCCTTCAAGGGAAAAAAAAGAAGAAGAAATGAGCCAACACTTCATTGGCTTTGGTGTGAGATTTCCTTCACATTCTGAAGCAACAAACTAGCTAGTATAACAGTTTTGAAACAAATATAGGAAGATCAAAAAGGTTTAGGGATTATTAGCAAGGATTTTTTGCTAATTGGGATTTCTGCACCTTAATAAAATGTAAAAAATGATGACTTCACATCCTCAAACTTACGTTAAGAATCTTGTGGTTTGGATAAGATACATGCTCAGATCCTCTGCTAATACATGTTTGTGTTTTGTGTTTGAGGTTGAAATAGATCAGTGGGCGCAAGACTACTTTTGGTTTGGTCAATTCGACTCCAATGGTATGCTAGTATCAAATGACTCTCTATTCACAGCTGTCTTAACGCTTAGTTCTATTACCCATGCACCTAACTCTTACGATTTTTTCATATGGTAAAGCCCATGATTCCTACTTGAATCTCGGCCCAAGACCCAACTCCAAAGTTCATGCAAAACAAGCTTGGACTTCCATGCATCAAAATGTTTTTATATCTTTCAACATTTTATTTCTTCAAACTTCAATCAGACTTTAGACAAGGACTTCATTAACTATGGGCATGCAGGAAGAACACGTAAAAGGTATACGATAAAAGATCTACTAAGCCTGCTCCTTGTGCTTGGTAGGGTGTCAAATGCCAACTCTACCCCTCTATATTCTTTTTTTTTAATTTTTTTTTGGAAATCAAGTGGGGTTATTTAGGATCCCCAAACCTAAAAAAGAACTGATTTATCAATTACAATCGCCAATAGGTCATGCCTAGCTTGTCTTCATGTACAATGTCTTCAAGTCTTCTACGAAAGAGCTAGGAGTTATTTCCAGAAATTCCGTGCTAGGAAGGAGGCTCGCCAGTCGGTCTGCTGGTCTATTAGTCTCTCTGTATTCATGACAGATTTGGTAGTCCTCAAGGTGCTCCAACATAGATTTGATCCTATTGATGAGATGTCTGAGATCCCATTCTGAGTTCCTGTCTTTAGTTAAGTATTCAACCATGGTGGTTGAGTCTATTGATAATTCTAACTTCCTGAGATGGTGTAAGCGAGCTAGTTTCAGACCAGCCTCGACTCCCTGAAGCTCATGTTTTAGGACAGAATGCCCTGAAGAGGAACCTGAGCACGCTGCTACTACACTACCAGTTCCATCCCTGATCACTGCACCGTAGCCCCCTCGATTACCTTGCATTTGATCCATCTGAGTTCATCTTATGCCAATCATCTCTAGGCTTCTTCCAAGAGCATTGGATGGGCGTCTTGAGTTTAAACATTGTGTCCAGGTTCCAGTTACCTAAGAACTATCTATTGGATGCGGTGTCCTCGACAACTAGCTCCTCTGCTGTGAATCTCAATCTGATGTCGGTGTAGATGCGCTTTGTGAGCTCAATTCCTGTGCAGAATTGTTGCTCATATAGTCTGTTATTACGCTCCATCCATAGTGCATAAACTGTGGCATTGAATGTAACTCTTTTGACTAAGGATATACTGGATGCGCCTGTGAGATGTTGGCAGCACCACTGTAACTCAGCATCCCAATCAGTAACATGTCTATGGTAGTTGAGGTAGCGCAACATTCTAGTCCAGACAAATTTGGAGTACGTACACTCAAAGAACATATGTTTGGCTGTCTCTGGTTCCTAATTGCATAAGGGACAGTCATCAGACTGAGCTATCCCCCATTTCTTTAGCTTGCTAAGTGTTTTTAATGCACCATGCATGAGTAACCACGTTACAAAGCTGTGCTTGGGGATGTTCCCTTTAAACCACACCAGTGCAGCCCACTCCACCATGTTGTTACGCTTCCTGATTGCTTCATATGTAGGTTTCATTTGGAACAGTCCTGTATTCCCTACTTTCCATAGCACCTCGTCCTGCTTGCTTGCATCTATTTCAATCTCAGCCAAATAATTAGTGATTCCCGGGATTGAGTTCCCATTACTTGGCGGAAGACTCCAAGCATTATCACTGATAATTGCAGAAACAGTCGCATTCATATGCAACGTGGAATCATACATCAGTTCCTGTGGGAATATGTCATGTAGAATACCACTTGGATGCCAGGGGTCCTTCCAAAAGAGGGTCATTTCACCATTACCTATAGAGTGCGAAGGCAAGCGAGAAGCCTTTCTCCTTCCTTCTAGGATCCTTCTCCAACACCAAGAGGCCTCTTTAGGAGCATTCATAATCCAGAAGTCTTTGTTTTTGATCAAATATTGCCAGACCCATTTGACCCAGATTGATGCTCTTCGTGTGACAATACTCCATATATGCTTCATGCTGGCTGCCTCATTTGCAATACGGATGTCTCTGATGCCTAGACCGCCTTCCTTGTACGAGAAACAAATCTTCTCCCAGCTTACCATAGACTTTTTAGTCGCCACATCTCTTCCTGACCATAAAAAACTACGAAGTATAGCATTTATAAAATCAAGTGTTTGTTTGGGAAGTCCGAAAGAGGTCGTCCAGTAGATATGCATACTAGTGAGCACTGACTTGATTAGAACTAACCTCTCGGCATAGGTAAGAAACCTGTTTTTCCATGAGCTTACCTTTTTCCTGATCTTTTCTATTAGTGGAGCACATTGATGGTGAGAGAGGTATGAAGAGATCATCGGGAGGCCTAGGTATCTTACTGGGAGTGTACCTATTTGAAACTGGAGCAGTCCAGTGATAGAAGTGGTCTCCTCAGTTGAAACTCCTGATACAAATAGGGAACTTTTGTCTGAGTTCACCTCTAGTCCGCTGCATTCTTTGAAGACTGTCAGGGTATCATGAAGTGCCTTTGCTGATTGACTATCCCCATGGAAGAAAGCTATCAAGTCTGAAGAAATAATACAGGGATATGCCACTCGTTTTACCAATGAATTGACAATGATTGACGGATGTAGCGACGACACAGCCATTGCCACATTCATGGCTGAATTGAAGAAATGCCCCTTCAAGCTCCTTTCCAACAGGAGCCTCAATTCCTCAGTCACATCGAAAGAATCACAATCTCCTTTTGCAACGTTGTCAAGAGACAGACTCGGGCGAGACACAACCCCCATAACATCCTGAACAGGATTCGGACGGGACACAATTCGAGCAAAACCACGATTACAGAGTCGTTTCTTCCTCGAAACCCGACCAAGGTCTACCGGCAACCGCCTTGACGGATTCGTAGGCCTCGCAAGCTTTCTTTTTCTTGAAGCAGGAACTATGATATCAACAGGAGCATTGAGATCTGTAACGTGTCGATCCGAGCTTACTTCCCAATCAATTCTAGCATCACTAATGCCAGCGCGAGCAGCTAAGGCTTTAGCACGGGAATCAGTAAGTAAAGCTCGTTTCACTTCACTCATAGTGTACAAACCACTACACTCCAGGATACCCTCGAAAAGAAATGCCTCCACAGGAAAATGATGAAGCTTCGAGAATTGATCACTGATCTTCTGCTCTTTAGCAGTCTAGTAAAGATTCTTCCATTTATTAGCAAAACGGAATGATCAAAAAATCGGACGACCTCGCAATTAGAAGTAGCGGGAATTCATGGAAGCATAAAACCAACACCGCGACCAATCACGAATATCATTGCTAAGTTTCTCGAAACACTTTGGAGAACGAAGAAAGCATATATCCATGTTCACTAACAGACCAACTACTGAATGCAAAACCTTCACAGTCAGAGGAATGTCGGATAAAATGGCCCTTGCGTTAAAAGACACCATCACCTTCCAACAATTGGGACCCATTTGGGCAGGAGGAATACCCAGGAAGTTCAGATACTCCCAAAACAACTCCAAAACCGAAAATCAAAGACCAGAGGAAAACATGCATGAATACAGTGCGATGTGCCCAGCCTTCGATTACAAGGGCTATCATCCTATCTAGGCAGAATAATCTCAAGGTCGAGCAGAAGATTATAATCAAAACGAAAACAGTCTAGCGTCGCCTGAGAAGCTCTGTTGGGAGAATAATGAGACTCACACAGAGTTAGCGACTTACCAGTTAGCTTATCACCAACAGACATCGTGAGAATGAATGAAAAGGAAGAAGACGAGAAGATGAGCAAACCCTAAATTCAAAGATAACGTGAAGATGGAAAATTAAGTCTTCACATCTTCTTTTATAGAGCCAAGAAATGAAGGGACAGCTCATGGGACAACGTGCAAGACATGATAACTATGCAAAATCCCAAAAATTGCGCAAAAACAAACGGGGAAGCAAAAAATAGAGACACCAACTTGCGAAAAGTTACTGAAAGCATTAAATACAAGGTAATGATAAAAGTGAAAGGCAAACCATTATGAAGTAAGTGGCCACGTCAGTATACCCACAAACTAAAGGGGGAGTAGCTGATGATACAATAAAAATATACCAGTCATCGCGGTCATACACGTGGTATAGAGATCCATAACAAGGATATAGCGCCTGGACCATCGGGTCAGCACGTAAAGCCCAAGAAAAATAAAGCTAACTACTAAGGCTCAAGAAGAATAAAGCTAACTACTAAGGCCCAAACGAGGCCCGCCAATGAGGAAAATTAAACAGGACCTAAATCCAGGCCCAAACAAATTAGAGCCTGAATTCAGGCCCGACACGAGTTGTCTCATAAAGAAAATGAACGTTGCACCAAAATGAGCCGTGAAAGGAGTTACGTCTCCCCGAACGCATTTCCATAAAGGAGAAGACTGTTACAAGAAACATCTCCTTCAGGTATGCAACTTTAACTGAAGTCATGCAGAGAGTTAACCACGACCATTATAAAAAGTAAATAGAACATTCGACATGAATATGCAACTTTAACTGAGTTTTGTCCTGATTTACATTCTTCTTCCAACAAAGTTACTAACTTAAGCATTGGAGTGCCTTCGGTCACAAAAAAATGGTTCTTGGCAGTTTAACAATTGTTTTGCAGGTCAAACTCACAGGTGGACGATTTTTTGATACATCACCTTCGTAACGTTTCTCTTAGAGGTGAACATCTTATCCCGCAATCCTGATCCCGACCCGTCCCAATTTTTTTCGGTTCTTTTTGGGATTGATCAAACTCATCTCAATCTTGTCCCGTGTCGATCTAAAATAGGATGAGATCGGGATGGAGATTTTCAATCCAGTCCCATTCCGAACTTATTTATTTTGATATTTATTATTATTATTTATTAACTTTAATGTTTAAAATTTTTAAATAAGTCTCACTTAGATTAGAATATAGTCAACTTACTGTCTTACTGTGACGGTTGACACATTACAAAATATAACCAAATCATTTAACACCATTGAAAGTCAATTTGAAAGCCAATCATTGTTGTTCTTTTCTTTCTTTTTTGTTAAACATTATTTCATTAGCATTGAGGAGATATTTATTTATTTATCTAGTATTCCACACTTCTTTGAATGCATACAGATCAAAACAAAAACATTGTGAAATACAATTGTATATTGGTTTTCTTTCTTTGTTTAAAATCATAAGTATCACTTTAGGCTCTTGGAAAAGAATATTTAAATGATGCTTTTATATTTGATTAGAATGTATATAAACACTTGCAGTATGAAAGGATTCATCTTCAACACCTGCTCATCACATCCCATCCCGTCTCGTCCCGGACCTATTTGGGATGGGACGAGATCTGGATGAGGTCTATCCCGTTCCAAACCCAAAGGAACGGGATGAGATCGGGATGAGGTCCATCCTGTCCCATCCCTTCCCATGCCTACCCCTAGTTTCTCCTCTTTATGGGAGAGATTTGTTGGGCCTTTGACTATGATTTGTTCTTAAGGGCTCTATTGGGCTTTAATGGTTGGATCTGTCTTTTTGCGCTCAACGAGTCAGCCCTGAATTGAAATACTTGGTCTTCGTAATGAGTGATCTTCACCACGTGTACGGTCGTGGTGCTAGTCTGATTTGATGTGTCATTAGATACTCCCCCTTAGTTAGTGGGCATGCTTATGTGGCCACTAACTTTATGATTGTTGGACTTTCGAATTCATCATGTATTGCATTTAATCCGGCTAACAAATGTTGATGCGATTTCTATTATAATTTCTCATTTGTTTGTTCGTTTCTGTGCATTTTTTGGGATTTCGAGCATCCATCATGTCTCGCACGTCGTTCTATTAGTAGTTTTTTCATTGCTCAACTCTAGAAAATGGGGTGTGATAGCTGTGTTTCTCTTTTTACGCTATCTTTATGATTAGAGCTTGTTTTTTTCCCTACTTATTTGCTCTCTTGTTTGTGTAGTTCCTTTCCCATGTCTACTAAGTACTGACAAGGTACTAAATGGTGAAGAGCTCGACATCTATTAGGCATTCTTCTTGCCTAAGAAGACGTCGCAGGTGATATTGGAAAGCGTTCGTGTTGAGTACTCATTGTCATTCTACCTTGATATTGTTCTACCTATGCAAAATGACAGTCCTTGTCGACCAAGGCCTAGTTATATTACATTTTACCCTTGCATGTTCCAGTCGGGTCTAAGGTTTCCGGTTCCGGAGATCTTTTGGGATTGCTTGGATATTTTGGGCATTGCTCCTGCTCAAATGGGTCCCAATGACGGGAGGGTGATGGTTTCAACTTGTGCAAAAACCATTATATCTGGCATTCCTTTAACTAGTAGGGTTTTACACTCCGTGGTGGGATTTGTTGTAAGCAATAATAATACTTGTTTCCTCTGTTCTCCCACCTATTTTGGGAAACTCAATGATGATTATAGGGACTATTCAAGATTTTGGTTTTATGCTTCCGTCAACTTTGGCTACTTTAAGTTGTGTGGTCGATAGATTATGAGGTCGTTCTGAGTGCCCAAGAAATGGAAGAATTTGCACTTATCAGTTACTATTTTTCGAAGCTTCCTTGAGTTGTTGTGGAATCGTTTCTCACTACGGATGTTGTCGAGCGTAGTAGCTTGTACACTGAGTGAAGCGGAATGGGCGGTGCTTACTGAAGCTTGAGCTACTGACATTACTGCTCATGCTGGTCATGTTGGTATTAGTGATGCTAGCATTGATGGGAAAGTAAGCTTTGATAGGGTGGTTACGGTTCTCAATGCTCTTATTAGCATTGGTGGTGCTTGTTTGGCCACTAGAAAGAGGAAGCTTCCTAGGCCTGCCAATCCGACGAAGTAGCTGGCGATAAGCCCCAGCCATGTTTCCAAGAAGAAGCGACTTGCTAGTTCTGTTCATGGTACTACTCAGATTGCTCCTCGTCCGGGGTCGTATGGTAAGGAAGATTGGAAGAGGGTCACCTATCTGCTCAAGAGGTTGATAAGATAAATCAAGTTCTGGAGAGGAGCAAAAATGAGGTGAACCGTTCATTGGATGATCATGAGAAGAGGTGCATCTATACTCATGGCATGCCCGACTTTGTCAAGTGGTCTGATGATGACCCTCGTGTCCTCAATAATAAGATGTTTCAGCTTACTATGGAGTGGTTGAAGGATCCGAATAATACGAGGACCATAGCTGACTTTGACTTTAACCCACTATGCGAAGAAGAGGTCATTGGTCATGGTCAAAGTTCTAAGTCTCCTCCTCCTTCTCCTATTCCTTCTCCTACTACTGCCTGTTCCATTCCTACCACAACTAGTTATCTCACTCTTGCCACTACTACTTTGAAAAGGAAAGGGAAAAGTGGTTTTTCTGTTATCACTACTACTCCGACCGTTCTCCCGGGTACAGGGGGTGGGGTTTCAGTACTCCTGATCCCCAAGTTCTTCATCCACAGATTGGTTGGAATGAGCCCAACCCTGAAGACATCTGCATTAAATCGGATGGGAAGTTTAGTTGGTTTATAGAGATTGATGTACAAGATAGTGTGCGCAATTTGATCAATGTATGGCATAGGCGGTTGATTGAGAGAGCTCCAATGCCTGCGGCCTAGAAGTCATATCGACCACAACCTTAAGCAGTTAATGGAAGGGATGAATCACCCCACTGATGTTGGGGTGATGGGGTCGGAATACCAGGATGCGCGCAGGGGCGGATCTAGGATTGCAGACAAAGGGGGGGCAAAAAAATTATTGATAATTTAATTCTTAAAAGAAATAGATAAATATGATTAAAATAGAGTTTTAAAACTGTTACAAGAGAAACATACATAATGAGTCAATGTAGATGCGCAGTAGATTTAGGTAAAAGCTTTCTGCGGGTTCTCATGTTTCGGTAATGCTTCATAATCACCTCATCATCGATGCCATTAAATATATCTTTCTCAACATATGTAACCAAACTATCTGCCATCCATTAATCTCCCATACGATTATGTAATCGATTCTTGACAATCTTCATAACATAAAAAGTTCTCTCGACACTGGCAGTTGCAACTGGTAATATTAAGGCTTAAGTAATAAGCCAATATTCATATTAAAAAATGCTATCCCAGATTCCCAAATTCTTAAATTATCAAATTTGTAATGTAAATCAATAATTAACACATGAAAGAAAAAGAACCTCACCAAATACCAAGAACTTGAGATAATGGCCTTTTCAGCAGATGAAATTAAATACTCACTTAAGCTTCAATGATCAAATATCCACTTTGTCAAAGCCTAAACAAATAAACAAATTAAATTAAATTAAAAATCAAATATGAAACTCTCCTGTATAAAGATGATAAATCAGATGCTTAAACAAACGTGAAATACCTCACCAAAGCTTAAAGAAATATGGAACAAAAGAAACGAATTTACCCCCTTGGATTTTTCTATCTCTATCTTTGATTGATTAGAATAATATTTTGAATAAATTTAATAAAACGAAGTCCTTTCATCTCTGTTTCTTTTTTCTTTTTTATCAAACCCAACCCCATACGGCCAAACCAAACCCACTTCCAGTCTCTGAGAAAATGAGACTCTGATATCTCTGAGTCACTCAGCTCACTCTTCATCTCAACTCACTCTTCATCTCTGAGAAAGTGTGACTCTGGTATCTCTCTCATTTCTCAATTTTTTCTCATCAGTCTTAGAGATATTGCGATCGAGTTTGGTCGAGTTTGATTTCATCAGATTCAGAAAGATCGAGAGGTCGAGATCGAGTTTGTTCGAGTTTGCTTTCATCAGATTCGGAGAGATCGAGTTTGTTTTCTTCAGACAGAGATTGAGTTTGTTTTCATCAGACTCAGTGAGATCGAGAGATCGAGTTTGTTTTCATCAGAGACTCAGAGAGATCGAGTTTTTATCAAAGATTTTGAGTTTGTTTCATCAGACTCTGAGGCGGATCCAGGAGAAATCGAGCTCGGTGAGATCAGAGAGAGATCGAGTTTTTGATCTCTTTCGATTTTCTGATTCCATGATCTCTCTGATCTCTCTTTGAGATCTTTCTTTATCTCTCTCTGATCTCTCTCGAGTTTCTGATCTCTCAAAGTTGATTCATTGTTTCAATTTTGGATCGCCAAAGAGGGAGACAGAGACCCAAGGTAAGAAGAGATGTTAAAGCTTAAGGTGATTTTGTTGTTGTCCACTTGTCCTGTTGATTTCATTTAGAACCCATAATCAAACAAACTCACCTTGTTTTGCAAGGATGGATTAGAAGCTATTGTTGAGGACCGAAGGCGTGGAGGCGGAGATTAGAGGCAGCGACTCAATTTTTTCTCTTCAATTGTGATATGTGATTGTAATTGTTGGTTTTATAAGAGGGGCAACATAAAATTTCTAAGGGAGGCAAGATTGAAATTGTATAAACTTTGATAGATTTTTTTCAAAACCCCCTTACCCAAGCTGTAGATCCGCCCCTGGATGCGCGTGGTCAAGTGGCAGCTCTTGGGAGGAAAATGGGGGGACAATTACTTGTGCTTTCTTAAGTTTTTTTGTCAGTTTGACGTGTTGAAAGTGGGGATGGCAATGGTTCGGATTTAGGAAAATCCACCCTCTCCCCCCCTCGCGCTAGGCATAGCGGATCCCGAATCCACCCGGAATATCCGTTTAATATATTTTTTAAAAACCATTCCTGCACCAAACGGATTGGCTGATATCCGTCCCGATCCGTTTAACTGAAAAAAATAGAAATAAATAAAAGAAACCCTTTTTCTTAGTCAACTCTACCAAGAACACTTTTGTTGTTTTTTCTTAAATCAGAAACATCGATTTGCAAGAGAGGAGGAGATGCAGGTGTGAATAATGGCTTATGGATGAATGAGAAACACTTCAACTTTCTTAACAGAGTGGAAGCCATCGTTGTTCAAACCATGCTTGAAAACATGATGCTAGTGACATGTTTTCTTATTCTGCTAGTCGTCTCGATCGCTACCTCCCCGATAGCTCAACTCCACTCGCAGTCTCACGTCTAGATGTAAAAAGAATTCTTCCATCCATGTCAATTATCAAGTTACGTACATATACCCCACAGGAAAAGGACTTGAAGAGAATGAAAAAGGTCTTGAGAGGTAGATGAAGGCCAGTCAAACTTTCAAAACCTTGCCACTTCCCCACCCTCTCAATCCAAACCGGTGTCTCTCTCTTCAACTCTGTTTGAAGTCCTAGAGTCTCCAAGATAATGAACAAGGTCTTGAGAGAAGTGAAACATTTAAAAAATGAAACATTGAAAAAATTGAAACATTGAAAAATTGAAATCATATGGGTGGGAGTCACATGGGTGCTGACACAACCCACATGACTTGTCATTTAATTATTATTGTTAATTTCTTAATCTCTTTTACATCAGATGTTATTAAATTATTATAGTTGGGTGGGCGAATTTGGTTAAATTCGTATCTGCCCCGAATTTTTATTGGATACAATTTGGATGGAGCGGATATCCGTTAAAATCCCCCACTACCATCCCTAGTCGAAACGAAGTGCGCGGAGCATGCAGCTGAAACTGCTTGACTTCCTTAAAGTAAGTTGAGGTTGTGCGGGACAAGTTTGTTGATGAGCTTGAGGCTTCGAGGACTGAGTTGGACAGAGTTCATGACAGGCTAGACATTGTGGAGAAGGAGTTGTCCGTTGAGAAAGCTGGTCATGATGAAGCCATGCGTTCTGTTAAAGCAATCTGTCAGTCCTAAGGTTGCTAAGGAATGGGTAGTGTAGTTAATTACTAAGGTTTCAAATGCTAAGTCGGATGCTTCTGCAAGGCCAATCACTGTTGAGGGAGAACTCGTTCCAACCAAGATGAAATTGCAACAATCAAGGATAAACTTAAGATTTGCATAAACGACAAATTGGAAAAGGGTCATTGATGGTCGAATCGACCTCCTCGATTTCATGAAGAGGGTGGCTATTGATTTGATTAGATATCGTGGTCATGTTGACCATGTTTTTGAAGACGATGATGATAAAGAATGTGCTCTGGATATTCCTAGTGATCCGGTTGATAAAAAATAGTCGTCTCATCCTCCATCTGATCTCGTTCCCTCATCTGTCCCCGTTACTGGAAAGAGAGCTTTGTCCTCTTCTGCATGTCTTTTGTGATAGACCATGTCTCTGTAAATTGTCGTAGTTATAGTTTGTTTATCGTCTGGATCGACAACAATATCTGGTCGTATATAGTAAATGTCCATTGATCTCGTTATTCGTAATTTATGTATCTTGGTAATTTAGACTTGGCTGGACTTCTGCCTTTGCACTGATTTCTTGGCTGTCTGAAGTTTTCATATCTCCTTGACTTCTTTAGACACATTCCATGGTTTGACTTGTAAATCGGGCCAGGAAGCTTTACGAGTAATTCTGACTTATATGTCTAGACATTTGTAAATATACTTTGTTGTCCAACATATTGGCCGGGCTAGAAGGTTTTACGAGTAAATTTGACTTATATGTCCATACTTTTGCAAGTATACTTCATAGTCCGACATATTGGTCGGGCTAGAAGGTTTTACAAGTGAGTCTAACTTATACGTCAAGACTTTTGTAAATATACTTCATGGTCCGACATGTTTGTCGGGCTCAAAGGCTTTACGAGTAAGTCTGACTTATATTTCTAAACTTTTATAAGTAAACTTCGTGGTCCGACATGTTGTTTGGGGCAGAAGGTTTTATGAGTAAGTCTAACTTATACGTCCAAACTTTTAAGCGTACTTCGTGGATGAGTAACTCCCTCCATGACTTTTTTTTTATGTAATGTTCCTCCCCCTTTATGGAGAACTTTATCGGGCCTGGACTTCGACCTCTGATTACGATTTATTCTGACAGGCCATGTTTGGGCTTTCTTGATTGGATTCATCCTCTTTGTGCTTTATAAATTGGTATGGTCTTGGGATACTTGATCCTTGTGATAGACGATCTTTGCCACGTGTATGGCTGCGATGACGGTCTTCTTTGATGTATCATCAACTATTATTGCGACACCTCTAGATAGTGAGAAGAAAAAAAACAAATTGGGAGAGCATTTCTTCCTTGACCACCCGGTGAGCTTTGGCTGATTGCCAAATGAAATGGAAGAAACGGGGAACAGTGGGGACAACATAGATATTATCGAGCCAGTTGATCAGCATCGGAGAGATTTGCCAAAGATGATGAATGATTGGGCAGAGGAAAAATAGATGAATTGCTTTTTGACGCCGGGCAGAATAGCGATTATCCTGCAGGCTAGTTCTAACAGATAATTCACAGGGAAGAACACACGAAAATTACCTAAAACACAGAGAAATACTCTGATGTTCAATTAAAATTATCAAATCAAAGGTCTCTCTAAAATCAGCCCACAAGCCGGGCTTTATAACTAAAACTCGTAATTATTAGAATTTTACCAAAATTAGCAAAATCCCAATAATCATGCTAAAACAAAATACGTAATAAAAGAAATAAACTGCTAGAAATCTGGTCCAAATTGGGTTCAAAATCACTTCCTAAACAATAATTGAAATATTACTATAAAGGAAAATAAACTACTAATATTAACAAGCTATCCTCGATAAGGGTGTGGAGTCGGACCAGGTTAGTAGTGGTAAGGAGGATATTTTGGACAATCTTCTAAAGAAGGAATTGGGCAGGCTCGAACTCGCGACAAATCTCTTAAAAGTTTTGAAGCATTAGTGGGAGAAGGCGAACGAGAAGAGGAACAAACAACTTTTCACTTGTGAAGGTCCTAGTAGTCTTCTTAACCGAGAAAATCCCTTTTTTTGTCAGCAATCCATATCAGCTTGTCGGGAAGATCTAAGGGTTTAACCAATACATCCAAGATGTCGTTGGCTACTAGGACAAGGAAAAGAGAGTTGATCAAGACATTATTCCATTAATTAAGGGTCCTGCCGAGCAGTGGAGGTCCACAGATCCGGGATAATGAGAGGAATATTTAGAGATGTCGGGTCAAGGAGGGTCCCCAGCACGAAGCCAGGTTTAACCCAACATTTTTTTCAAAGGTCAATAGTGTTTCCTGACATCTCCTGCCATAAGACATCGTTGTTCACTTTTCTCCAGGCTGTGATGTTGCCTTTCTAAGCAAAGGATGCTATAAAAGAGGCATTACTAATCTGGGCGATACTCTTATTCTTGAAGTAAAATGCTTTCAGTTGGAGGGCCAGAGTGGTTTGGGGACATGAGAGAAGTTTCCACATGTTTTTTGCCATTAAGGCAAGATTCTTATTCCTAGTTAAATGAATGTTTAGACCTCCCAAAAGGCTAGACTGTGTGATGCGGTCCCAGGTACAAATATGTTTAGCCTTACCCTCGGTCAAGCCATTTCAAAAAATTGTAGGCCAAGATGTATATTTTGGTGGAAATCGAGCAAGGGAGGAGAAAAGTTAAGTTTGCATGGTATAGACTGGGATCGAGTTCAGAACAACTTTGATCATGATAGTTCTACCGGCTAGGGAAAGTTTTTTAGTTCTCTAGCTAGAGAATTTGGAATTGACTTTGTCAATCAGGAACTAAAAGTCAGGGGCTTTCTTTTTCGAGAGAAGGAAGGGAGAGCCTAGGTACTTGTCTTTGGGATTGTAAAATTTTGAGCCAACGATTATACTTATCATTTTAGAATGTTTCGGCTGAACATTCGAACTGTAGAACACCGAGGACTTGTAAAAATTCATTCCTTGTCCTAAAACGTGACAATAGAGATTTAGAATGTCTTTGACCAAATGGGCTTCGACTAAAAAAGCTATGCAAAACAAAATGAGATCATCTGCGTATAACATATGGCTGATGGAGGGAGAGTTTCGTTGGATTTTAATGCCCTTAATGGTACCCTCTGATTCATCCTGAGCTAGGAGTTGAGAAAGATCATCCGCCACCAAGATGAAGAGATAGGGGGCAAGAGGATCCCCTTGACGGATACCTTGAGATGGTTTGATTGATAGAAGTGGGGCGCCATTGAGGATAACTTGAAGAGAAGTGGTGGAAATGCATTGATTGATCATTTGAATCCAATCATTGGCAAAACTCAGATTTTCAAAAAAATTGTTTAAAAAGACCATTCAACTCTATCGTAAGCTTTAGTCATATCAATCTTAATAGCCATCCATCCATGTTTTTGCTTACGGAGATGTTTCAAATGGAAGAAAGTCTCATGAGCGACACTAACATTATCCGCGATTGAGCGGCCATCAAGGAAACACCTTAATTGGGGGAGATAATATTATCTAACAAATGTTTCGGACGGTTTGCCAAGATTTTAGAAATAATCATGTAGATTACATTACACTGTCCAATGGGTCAAAATTTATCCGTAGTTAAAGGATTAACTACCTTAGGGATCAAAATCTATAAACGTTTCATTTAGGTTTGGATCCAACTGACGGGTAACGAAAAAATGGGTGACAACTTTGAAAATATCGTGTTTCACTATCTCCAAAAAATACTGGTAAAATAAGCATGAAATCCATCCAGACCTGGGGCTTTGTGATTTTCTATGGCAAAGACTGTGTTTTTAATTTCTTATTTACTGGGGATGGCTAGAAGAACTTCGTTCTCGTCAGTTGTGATCACATGGGTGAATAGAGAGAGAATTTCAGGATTTTGAGCGGGGTAGGAGATTTTGATGATTTCAATATAGTACTCATTAAGAACTTTTCCGACAGAAATCTGATTGGATTGCCATGTATTGTTGACATCTTTCAACCTAATAATGAGATTCTTTTTCCAACGCGTAAGCGTGGATAGGTGAACATTTTTGGTGTTTTTATCCCCGTTTCTGAGCCAGGAACTACCAGATTTATTACACCAGAAAAATTCTTTCTGATGAGCAATTCACTAGTCTGTCTTCCAAAATTGCAACCGCATTAGTATTATCTTTCGAGGGATGGGCATTCTGAAGAGCAACAAGAACTTTTTGAGTCTCCAAGAGATTAAGTTGAATGTTACGAAATTTATTTTTGTTCCTTCTAGTTAGGCTGTGACTATGCTTTTAGGTTTTCAATTGAAAGTTGTGAGGTGGGTCATCATGATACTTGGGGGACCATGAGGAATTGACCAGCTTCCTACATTTGGGATCACGAGTCCATATGTGGAAAATTTTAAAGGGTTTAGGGTTCTGTGGGAAAAAATCTGAAACAAGCTAGAGGGACAGAGCCCGATGGTCAGAGGCAGAAGAGTGGATGGAGCGGGCAGTGGCTTAGGGGAACCACTGCATCCTATCTGTAGTAGCCAAGACATGGTCGAGTTTAGTTTTGATGCAATTTTTGTCTTTACGTTTATTATTTCAAGTGAATTGAGACCCGTTAAGGGGAAAGTCAAGGAGATCATGAGCATCTATGAAGTTGCGAAGATGACTTAGGGTGGAAAGGGTAGGCTTATTCCCCTGGTTTAAAAATTGCATTAAGATCACCTATCATAAGGCCAGACAGGTTTTGAAGGTTGTATACACTAGACATATTATTCTAGAACGGAGAGAGGGGTTTGGTTCACGGTACAAAAAAAGAGCCGACCATGAAGCAGTAGCAAAATAATTATCAATAATGCAGTTGAAATAGTATTTACAAGACGAAAAAATGGTTAGATTAATACCTTCTTGCCAGAATAGAACAATACCTCGAGATTGTCCGTTCGCCGCTACTCAGGGACGGAGCCACTAGGGGGCACTTGCCCCCACTAACTTTTTTTAAAATTTTTTTTTTTTTTTTAATGTTATGGTCGCCCATGCAATGCCGACTAGTCCGTCCCACCCCACCTCTTCCTCTATTTGTTTTCCCTCCTCGCTCTGCCTGTTTCCCCTCTTCTGCTCAATCACTCTGATTACTGCGACACCAGCAACCGCCACGCCTCCTACTATCTTCCTCTCCCTTCATTTTTGCTTGATTTAGTTCTTTTTCCCACCATCACCATGAACAACTCCAACCTTTCTTTCATGCTTTGAGAAAAAAGAATGTTTTGAAAAATGTATTTTTTCGAGGTCTAGTTTTGTCTTTTATTCATAGGATTTTTCTGGAGATACATGAAAATTTTGATCCATTAATTTTTCCTCAAGATACATATTTGTATCTCGAGGTTCTTCTGTGGGTTTTGTTTGAAAGCATGAGCTTTTTGAAAATCAATGCACGTTGACTGCTAGTTCTGGGAGAGATTGCAATAGTGATTAATGATGGGGTAACCTCTAATATCTATTTATGATAGGTGAAAAATCGCAAATAATCCATTTTTTTTGTCCACATCTAATTTTACATTTGAAATTATTTTTTGCTACTTAACTTTGAGTAGGTCTAGGGAACCATGTTTGGTGGTCATTTTTGGGTCAGTTTTGATTTATTATTTTTTTTTACACTTTTTATCATTATCTTTAAAACACAACAGAAAACACCATTCATAAAATGAGTAAAAATATTAAAAAAAACCCCAAAATGACCCAAAAGTGGCCACCAAATATGGCTCCCTAGAATTGTTGCTTAACTTTATATACTAATTTAATTTTCTTCCATATATTTATCTTTTGTGCTTCTACAAAGTAGCTTGTTGGACTCACTGTCTTCCCTATAGGTTAGACTGAGTTTTGTTTAGCAATTGGTGTTTTGAATAGTTATTTATGTATTGTTCGAATTAAATTTTTTTGTTAAGGTAATTAATTATTATATTATCATTAATTAACTATACTCATCACTTCGCCCCCCTTCAATAAAAATCTTGGCTCCGTCACTGCCGCTACTGAGACTCCATGTCTATTTCCAAGTCTTTGGCGTATACTATCCATCCTGGCTGAGGGCACTTTGGTTTACGAGATAAAGAGCATATCTGGTTTGGACTATTGGGAGAAGGTCTTTAGGTTCCGAAATGCGTTGGCAGACCCTATGCCCTACGCATTCAAAGAGAGGATCATAACTATTCGAGCGACCCTTCGTTGGCGATCGCCGATACCTCAGCAATCTGGATGTTGGCAGAGATGGGATGTTCATTGGTAACCTGAAATTCGAACAGGGAGACTGTTGCATTTCCCAACCTGAGATTAGTTTCCATATGGATAGCTTTCTGTATTACACTATCTTCATATGAGACAATCCTTTTTTACCGTTGATCATCTCAAGTCATTGCTACTGTTCTTCTTTTCCTACCCGAGCTCACATTTGTTTCGTTTGAAGTTGTATTTTTGTTCACAATGGACTGCTCCTATTGTATATCAGTAGCTTGAGAGTTAAGCTTGCATTTACCCAGCTTTATGCCTTTTCCCTGAATTGAAAATGTTCTTTGTTTTGTTTTGCAATGTTGTTTCATCTTGTGTGTGGACGATGGCATGGAAGACTTGGGGTCCAATTTGTTCATTACAGGATCAGATTTATTGCCAGAGATTTGACTTGGAAAAACTTGCATCTCTGATCTTTTTCCTGGTTCATCGATGTTGCTAGGAGGATAATTCATTGAAATTGCAAGCTCAGATTGATTTATTTCATTCTCTGTTTGGTTGCCCATTTCCTCAAGAGTTGGGGCCATTGGGTGATTGCATGGAGGAGGCTGAGAATCTTAAGCAATAAGAGCTTGGGGGAAGTTATGGTCATCCACTTTGTTGATTCCGTGACAGGTAGTAAATTTTTTTAACACATTTAGGTGTGTAAATTTTTAAAGATTTAACACATTTAGGTGTGTAAATTTTTTTTTCGCCCAGGCCATAATAAGCAAGCTTCCGGTGCTATCTAAGATGATGAGGGAAAGTTGGGCCTTGGCATTTGAAGGTGATAATGCTTTGCAATGAGGTTGTCATATTTCCTACATTAGAGAATGTTTGTCAATCTCCAAGATGTGAGATTAGGACTGCAAAATGGCAAGAACAAACTATTTAAACATATTTAAATATATCAATATATCAATATATCAATAAAATATCATATATCAATGTTGACAATGTTATTTGTTTATGACATATTTAAACATGGCCAAATGGGAATTAGAGGTCATCAAGAGGTTGCACATAAAACAGTAAGTGCCGATATACATATAAGTTGCCTTAAGGGAATATAATCATTCCGGCTCCAACTCTTGAATTTGGTTACATCAGCAGTTATTTCTGATTAGATGAAAAACAAACTAGTAGTTTCATTGCAAAACTTGCTATATTTTAGTAAGAAACAAATTGCTTGGTTCGCTTACACTTACAAGCACAACATCACTCAAAAAAAGATAGATTTCTCACATAAAAGTTAAAAGGCTTGCAGTTTACAATCTCGTGTTATCTTTGTTTAGTGTAAGTTTATTCTAAGCCTTTATCCTGTTTTATTTTTTTTTGTTTTTTGTTTTTTGTTTTTTGCTTTTTTTTATATTGGCTGAGTGCATATGTTGGGTTAAGATATCATGGTAAAATCATCCACTTGCTCAGGAATAATTACCTAGAGATGTAATCTTTTGGACTATTTTTACAACTAAAGTCTGTCAAATTACTGGCCTAGTTCTTATAATTGCCCACCCTATGTTAGATTCTCTCATACTTAACACACAACGTTTTGTGCTTGGACCCTTGTGGCTGCTGCTGGAATGGACAATCTCAAAGATGCTTGGAGATGAGTTAGCTACATGTAGAGCTAAACTTCTACTTAATCTTACAATTACGATAGTAAGCCAAGCTTCTACTTGATGAATATAATCTTGAAGACAATATAATCAACTTAATGTTGTAAAGAGAGTGGAAGAATTTCGTAATACATTGTTTTAAAAGAGAAAATTACGACAGAGACCATATATTCACATTGCCACTCAAAGCTCAAAAGTTTATTGGTTGACAAAATAAAAGAATAAAAGAAATTTTGGTATGGCCATGGTGTTCTTCTCTGAAGACAGATTATGAATTGGTGGTGGCACATTCTAGCGGGAAGCCCTGAGGAAATCTCTTTTCATCGGTGCAGTAGTTGTAGATCATGTAATTCTTCTGTGCCCAATTCATCCTCTCTTGGCTTGTTGAATCCAGTTCTTCAGTCATCCATGAATCATTCACACTGTTGGTTGTTGTGCTTGGAACTTTTTCACTGAAGTTTCTATATGAAGCAGTGAATGGAGCAGAGTTCCAATCAGTCTTAACAAGGCCTCCTCTAGTAGCCCAGTCATCAGCATTCCAGAGACTTGAGTAGATTCTCATGGGTTGCTTGTTTGGGAATGCAACACCTTTTGATTCTGAGTTCTTGAACTCTCTGATTGGGGTGCCATCTACAGAGAAGATTATTCGTTGTGGATTCCATAGGATGGAGTAAGTGTGGAAATCGGAAGTGGGGTCGAACCATAGGTAGAATTGTTGCTCTCTGCTACCCTTGCCTTGAGTGAACACATTGGTGTGAAGAATGTAGGGATCACCACTGAGGTTCCCCAAGAATTCAAAGTCGATTTCGTCGTGAGTTGGTCCTTGGGATGATAGATAGTAGGCTGTGACAGTTCCAGCTGAATTGCCAGAGACGAGCTTCAGCTGCATATCAATCTTGCCAAACAGGTACTCTCTCTTGGACTGGAATCCAGACCCAGATGTTTTGTCAAGGGAGAGAGTGAGGAGTTCACCTCCATTCAGTATCTTAGCACGACCATCTCCCCAAGTGATATCAAAGTCTTGGTTCAAATTACTAGCTGACACTGTGAGTGCTAGTAGTGACACTAGAAAGATTGATGATGAAACAGTGATGGTGAAAGAAGAGGCAAAAGCCATATTGGAAGACTTGTATTTTGTTTGAACAAGTTGGAGATGTGATGGATGGATGATTTGAGTAATGTGTTAGCATGGTGAGTTTATATACAAGTGAAAATGTGTTTTAGGAATCAAAGTGTTGCGCCTTATTGCGGAAGCGGGTAGACACCAACAATTGCACACAAGTACCACAAGGATCCAATCAATTAAATAGAGCAACTACCAATGAAAGAAATTAGAGAAAATTAAGAACATACCACAAGAGACACAAGGTTTACGTGGTTCAGCAATTGCCTACGTCCACAGTGAGGTGATTCCACTATATTCAAGAACAAGGTACAAAAAGATGACAATTCTCACACAATCTCTCAACAAGAGATGAAACAATTCAAGGAATTATCTTTCTCTACTCCCTGTGCATCACAGTTTTTCTACGTGCAATCATCATAATAAAAACACCTATAGTTCCTAGTATATATAGGGACAACAGTTTTCTGTTTGGCAGCAGTTTCCTGTTTCACAGTAGTTTCCTGTTTCACAACAGTTTCCTGTTTCCTAGAATTTATTTCCTGTTCAAAAAACAATTTCCAGAAGTCCAAACAGTTTCCTGTTTCAAACAGGAGTCCAAACACAGTTTCCTCTTTCAAACACGTTTCCTGTTTCATAATTCTCCACCTCGGCGAATTTTTATAAGGAAAAAATGAGCCGAAACAAGGCATGAGAATAAACTGATCAACACTCCATCATAGCTTTGTCACCTCACGAAACCGCCCCGAAGGGCAACGCCCCAAAGGGCCCTCAATCAACATGAGTCAATGTGGAGTAAGTCCAAACAATGTTGGAACTTAACTCCAGGAACAACCTTTGTCAACATATCAGCAGGGTTGTCTTTTGTGTGTACTTTCACCAAAGACACATCACCATCCTCAATTACATCTCGAACAAAGTGATATCGGACGTCAATATGCTTAGTCCTTGCGTGATGAACCTGATTTTTAGCCAAGTGGATGGCACTCTGACTGTCACAGAGAACCTCAACACTATCTTGTTCCACACCCAAGTCATTTACAAGACCTTGAAGCCACAATGCTTCTTTTACACCTTCTGTCAATGCCATATACTCTGCCTCTGTAGTAGAGAGAGCCACTGTATCCTGAAGCATAGATCTCCAACTAACCGGAGCACCGTATATCTGAAATACGTAACCAGTAGTAGATCTTCGTCTATCTAAATCACCAGCATAATCAGAATCAACAAACCCACGAACCTGACATGAATCTCCACCGAAGTCCAAACCCACATCCAAGGTACCTTTTAAGTACCTAAGCATCCATTTCACTGCCTCCCAATGTTTCTTCCCAGGGTTTTCCATATACCTGCTCACAACACTAACAGCCTGTGAAATGTCAGGGCGTGTACACACCATAGCATACATTAAACTGCCAACTGCACTAGCATAAGGAACATGCGACATGTATTCCTTTTCTTCCACTGTGACTGGAGATAACTTTCGAGAAAGTCTAAAATGTAAAGCCAAAGGAGTAATAACCGGCTTTGCATTTTCCATGCCAAACCGTGATATGACCTTCTCAAGGCACCCCTTCTGTGAAAGAAATAATTTTTTATTCTCCCTTTCTCTTCTTATCTCCATACCAAGTATTTTCCTTGCAGCACCCATATCCTTCATCTCAAACTCAGAAGCAAGTTGAGACTTCAATTTATTTATCTCCACCATACTCTTACAGGCAATGAGCATATCGTCAACATAGAGCAAAAGATAAATAAAATCGCCACTACGAAGTTTTTTCAAGTAAACACAACAATCATACTTACTTCGTGTGAACCCATGTTTCAACATAAAAGTGTCAAACCGTTTGTACCACTGCCTAGGTGATTGCTTTAACCCATAAAGTGATCTCCTCAAACGACAAACATGGTCTTCTTTTCCAACAACCTTAAAACCTTCCGGCTGATGCATATAAATTTCCTCCTCTAAGTCTCCATGCAAGAAAGCTGTTTTCACATCAAGTTGTTCAAGCTCAAGGTCACCATGAGCTACCAAGCTCAACAACACACGAATAGAAGTGTGTTTTACCACAGGCGAAAATATCTCATTGTAGTCAACGCCTTCCCTCTGAGCAAAACCCTTAGCTACTAATCTTGCCTTGAACTGAGTACCAGACTCTAGAGTAGTCTGTTTCTTCTTAAACACCCACTTGCAGCCAATTGCTTTCCTTCCATTAGGCAACGACACTAGATCCCAAGTATGGTTCTTCTGGAGAGACTCCATCTCACCCTGCATAGCTACTAACCAACTCTGACTATCTAAATGACGCGCGGCCTGCTTGTAAGTAGTTGGCTCATCATCTTCCACAGAGAGTGCATATGCAACCAAATCAACTGTATTCAACTGACCATAGTGCTTCAACGGTTCTTCAAAGCCAAATTTTTGAACTTGCTTAACCGATCGTTTTGACCTAGTTAAGGCCAAAGGTTGCTGCTGGGATTGATTATCTTCAACTGGTTGTTGTTCCTCATGGTCTTCAGGCTCATAATTCAGATCATGTGTGCCTGCTTCAACCACTTGTTCATCTGCTGCATCCACAGACGCTTCAACTTCCACTTTCTGAGTGTTACTAGATTCACCACCACTATCAACCAACTCCTTAGCTTTAGTACAAGCTAACAAGGAATTCTCATCAAATGTAACATCTCGACTTTCTGAGTGTTACTAGATTCTCCTTAACTTTCTGAGTGTTACTAGATTCACAAATTTATTATCCTCTAAACACCATAGACGATAACCCTTCACGCCTTTTGCATACCCCAAGAAAATGGCCTTCTTAGCCCTAGCATCAAGCTTATTTTCTTTCACATGGTAGTAGGCAATACAACCGAAAACTTTCAGTACACTGTAATCAGCATGTTCACCTGACCACACCTCATAAGGTGTTTTGCAGTCTAATGTAGAATGTGGCGATCTATTAATCAAGAAACACGCGGTGGCTATTGATTCAGCCCACCATTCTCTGCCAAGACAAGCATTGGAGCTCATACACCTAGCTCTTTCAAGCATAGTACGGTTCAATCTCTCAGCAACTCCATTTTGTTGTGGCGTGTTTCTAACAGTCCAATGTCGAACAATTCCTTCCTGATCACAAAACTGTTTGAAAGTACCCTCAGTATACTCGGTACCATTATCAGACCTCAAAGTCTTCACCTTTCTTCCAGTTCTATTCTCAACCATTGCTCTCCACCTTTTAAATGTCTCAAATACTTCATTCTTGGACTTCAAAAAATATACCCATGTATAACGGGAATAATCATCAATGAAGGAGACAAAGTACCT
Source organism: Berberis vulgaris (assembly GCA_963556465.1). Lineage (NCBI taxonomy): Eukaryota > Viridiplantae > Streptophyta > Magnoliopsida > Ranunculales > Berberidaceae > Berberis > Berberis vulgaris. The sequence continues at coordinate 73,920,747 of OY747134.1, forward strand.
GGAACCTCCCTTAGAGGCGACCTTCGCTGGTCCCCACACATCTGTATGCACATAGTCTAGAATACCTCTGCTCCTGTGCTTGCTTGTACTGAATTTTACCCGGCATTGTTTTCCATATACACAATGCTCGCAAAACTCCATAGTCGGTTTCTGCATACCCTTCAGTAACCCTTGCTTGCTCAGTAGAGACAATCCTTTTTCTGTCATATGCCCAAGTCGCATGTGCCATAACCTAGTACTGTCCGATGAAGAAGTTCCCACTGCCACATTTCCTGTTACCGTGTTACCCATCAAGGTGTACAAGTTACCTTGTTTGATCCCTTTCATGACAACCAAAGACCCACGGACAACCTTTAAAACTCCACCTACCGCTGTAAACTTACAACCATTGGAGTCTAAAACACCAAGCGAGATAAGATTCTTTTTCAAGGCTGGGACATGCCGCACATCAGTTAAGGTTCTCACAACACCATCATACATCTTAATCCTCATTGTTCCAATTCCAACTGTCTTGCAAGCGTAATCATTACCCATTAGAACAGTACCACCATCAATGTGCTCATAGGTAGTGAACCACTCCCTGTTTGGGCACATATGGTAAGAACACCCAGAGTCAAGGAGCCATCTCCCAGAGATTTTTGTGTTTTCACCCGCAACTGAATAACATTCTTCATCCTTTTCCATACTAGATGCATAACTTGCTTCACTAGTATCACCCTTATCTTGCTTTTTCTTGCCCTTCCAACTGTTATCATGATTACTCTTACCTTGATTTGGACAATTTTTCCTAATATGCCCCCACTCTCTACATTTGTGACATTGTGGACCTCTAGACTTTGATCTAGATTTTCCACTATTTGAAGATGATTTCACTTGAGACCTTCCTCTAACAACCAACCCTTCAGCTTGATCTTTCCCACTACCATTTGATGAAGTTTTCTTCCGAATCTCATTGGACAAGAGTGCACCGGTAGTTTCATCAAATGTAAGTTCATCTTTCCCAAACAAAATTGTTTGTACAAGATTTTCATATGACTGCGGCAAGGAGTAAAGCAATATAATTGCTTGGTCTTCATCCTCAATCTTCACATCCACATCTCTCAAATTTGAGATAATCCGTGTAAACTTGGCGATATGATCACCAATTGGAGTGTCCTCATCCATTGCTAGTCTGTACAATTGGGTTTTCAAGTATAACCTGTTTGATAATGTCTTAGTCATAAACTGTGACTCAAGCTTCAACCAAACATCAGCTGCCGTAGTCTCTTCATTAACTAAAAAAACTATGTCTCTATCCAGACACAAGCAAATAGCAGCACGCGCCTCCAAATCCAATTCTTCCCATTCATCATCTGACATGGTTTCAGCCTTTTTATCCTTCCCTAGTAATGCCTTGTGTAATTTCTGAGAAATAAGCAAATTCCTCATTTGTATTCTCCAATATCCGAAATCGTTCTTACCATTAAATTTCTCGATTTCATATTTCCCCACATGTGCCTTGCTCACCTTGGATGCCATTGCAAACAAAACCTGTGACTTTCTAGACAAGAAGCTTCACTAAGATTTTTTTTTTTTTTTTTTTTTCAAACGACTTGTGCACAAACAAATCCTAGCACTTTTGAATCTTCACAATCTTGAGTAGAACAATTCAAGATCAATTTCCCTTAGTGCTCTGATACCACAAAGAATGAAGTAAGGTTAGTGGTTGGAAGTTTCAAAAACGTATGTAAAATTTTAATAATGAAGGGGGGCTGGTCTGGTTACAGCTGGGCGGAGAAGGTATTATCTTCGTCTTCATCATCACCATGGGACATGGCTAATGTACGAACCTTCACAAAACCACACCGCCCAATCATTCATACCACTCTCTCTCTTCATCTTCATCATTCTAATTAGACATGGCTAAGGTATTATCTTCGTCTTCATCATCACCACTCTCTCTCTGTTTATGACGCGGTTTTGGTGTTGGTGTTGGTCAATTCGACTCCAATGGTATGCTAGTATCAAATGACTCTCTATTCACAGCTGTTAATTAACGCTTAGTTCTTCTATTATCCATGCGCCTAACTCTTAAGATTTTTTTCATATGGTAAAGCTCATGATTCGTACCTGAATCTCAGCCCAATACCCAACTCCAAAGTTCATGCAAAACAAGCTTGGACTTCCATGCATCAAAATGTTTTTACCACTGTAACAAGGAGTGACATCTTTCAACATTATATATCTTCAGACTTTAAACAAGGACTTCATTAACTATGCGCATACAGGAAGAGCACGTAAAAGGTATACAAAAAAAAAAAAATCTACTCAGCCTGGTTATTATGCTTGGTTAGTGCCTGAGGAGGGTGTTAAGCACGTGAGTGCCAACTCTACCCCTCTCTATTCACAGCTGTCTTAACACTTAATTCTAATTTCCATGCAGCTAACTCTTAGGACTTTTTCGTTATATGCCTTCTGGGTTGCCATATGGTAAAGCCCATTCGATGACCCAAAATTGCAAAGACCCAACTCAATAGTACATGCAAAACAAGCTTGGACTTTCATGCAACAAAATGTTTTTCGTGTGCAAGGGAAGTCTGCTTCATTCAGTGAATTATCAGACTATTCACAACACTTTGACAAAAGCTTGAAAATCTATTAGGTTGGGGACATATTTCAACATTTTATACATCTTCAGATTTCAATCACACTTTAGACAAGGACTTCATTAACTATGTATGATGCGACCAAATCTTGTCTCCTAGAAATTCAACTTGCAAAACAAGGGTTAGATTGCCAAAAACCATTTCTTTGGTGGCCGAAGGCATTCCGATGCTTTAGTCAGTAAATCTGTAGGATATTGCTTAATTTAGATAGAGATCAAATAAACTTGCATACATTCGTCGAATGTTCCCTTTACCTTATATAGTAGTCGTTATTACTTCTCTACGTGACTTAAGCATGTGAGGCTTGACGAGGGAAGACTTTTTTTTGTAACAATTGCCTCTTTTATGGAGATATGCCCTTGGGGGAGTAACTCCCGCCATGACTCGTTTCCTTCTGATGATACATCAAAATAGATCGGTCATCACGATTGTACACGTGGCATAGAGATCCATCACGAGGATATAGCGTCCAGACTATCAGGTCAGCACGTAAAGCCCAAGAAGAATAAAGCTAACTACTGAGGCCTAGACGAGGCCCGCCAATGAGGAAAGGTAAACATGACCTGAATCAAAGCCCAAACAAATCAGAGCCCGAATTTAGGCTTGACGTGAGTTCTCTAGTAAAGAAGATGAACGTTGCACCAAAAAGAGCTGTGGAGGAAATTACGCCTCCCCGAACGCATCTCCATAAAGGAGGAGACTATTATAAGAAACATCACCTTCCGTTGCACCTCACATGCTTAAGTCACGCAGAGAGTTAACCACAGCCATTATAAAAGGTAAAGAGAATATTCGACACGGGTATGCAATTTTAACTGAGTTTTGTTCAGATTTACATCCTTCTTCCAACAGAGTTTTTGATTTAAGCATCGGAGTGCCTTCAGCCACCAAAAAGGTGGTCCTTGGCAGTTAAACAATTGTTTTGCAGGTCAAAATCATAGGAAGACGATTTTTGGACCATCAGTTTGGCGCCGTCCATGGGGAACGACGAGTTTCATTTTCTAAAAACAGACCGCACACAGTGACAAAACTCACCACAACCTGACAAAAGATCAACAAACCATCAGAAAAATAATGCAGTCTGCAGATCATGACAATTCCCCAACCGATGCATCACTGACAGCTAGAGGAGAAGAATCAGCCCGGATCACCGAACCAATAGCCTCTGAGAACGCGGGTCCACAACACACAGTAGTTTAGACAACCCAAGTATCCGACGACGCTGCCACAGACCCTCGGGTGGATTTGCTCATAACCCAGATGGATCACGTAACAAAAATGCTGGAGAAGATCATAGAGGAGCACATTTAGCCATCCAATCCTGTTCAGGCACAACCACAACAAAACTCCACCAATCAAACTGAAGGGAATGACAAAATCACAGCAGAACCCCAACAAGGAAACTTTGAAAGCAACGAGCTCCCACGAGGCAAAAATTTGCTGTGTGAAGGGACGCTTACCGAAATCCCGTTTAGAATAGGGGTCATAGATCCCAACATACTATACGAGTTGACGAAACCGCCATTCTCCGATGCCCGCATGAAAACGACAATGTCGAAAAAGTTCGCTCCGCCAAAATTCCAAGTATATGATGGCACTTCCGACCCAACCGATCATTTGAGGCACTTCGCCACAAGATGGCCTTGAAGGAGACCACAAAGTCGATCTTATGCAGGACATTCCCAATTAGTCTCACGTCTACAGCGAAGACCTGGTTCAATAGCCTACCCTCGAGGTCAATAGATTCCTTTCAAGCTTTGGCCATCGCTTTCATCACTAGATTCATTGGAAGCCATCGGATGAGGAAAGGGCCATACTACCTCCTGCACATCAGGCAGAAGCCTGAAGAAGCAATACAGGGATATGTCACCCACTTTACCAGTTAATTGACAATGATTGACGGATGTAGTGACAATGATTTACTTTGTCCTCGTATGTTGTGTATGATGTTGTGACTGGCAGGCTCAAGGTGTTTTTCTATCCGATGGCTGAGTAATATTGGCTTGTTTGATCATGCTTATGTCATTACCAAATTGTCCAACGACGCTTTTGTCAACACCAAACTGTCCAATCATGTTGATGCCGTCACCATGTCTGGTGTCAACCATCAGGGTTTGGTCGAGTGTGTTGCTGCCAGCTTTGTCGGTAGTAGTTTGGGTCGAGCTTGCAATTGCTGATGAGATCTTCTGATTCGTACGAATTGGTTGATGCAAACATCTCCATGCTTTGTGCATTCTTGAAATGTTTCGTCAGTACCCTTGTTCTAATATAGATCGGTTCGAGTGAGGAGTTCGCGTAGTTGCTTCGTGTGTTTTGCTTCCTCCAGCTATGCAGTGTGTGGCGTATATCAACTCCCTAATCTATTCTTTTGATCCCACAACGTTGTCTGATTTCTTCTTCCATGTGATCTGTTTATCTGGCATTCCGATGAACTCATCGAGTTGTATTTTCTGAGCCCAGTGCTTGATTTCATCTTTTAAATTGTAGCGTTCTTCACTTCGTGCCCATGATCCTTATGGAATGAACAATATTTGTTTTTGTCTCTCCCTTTCAGATCCCCTCTCATCCGTAGCGGTCAATTGACGTTATCCCATTTCGTTATATGTTTTAGTATACTTGCTTGACTCGTCTTCAGGGTTGTATATAGCTTGTATGTGGTCTTCATCATACTCGTTACCCACTCGTGTTGAGTTTGTGTTGGTTGTAGCATCCCGAACTTTTGTCGTCGCGAATCACTCCTTCCGCCACTTCGATGTTTCTTTGATGGGTTGTTGCTTTCCTCTTATCCGTCGTTCTGTTTTCTTTCTTCATTTTTTTCCCGTTTCCTTAAAAACAATTCTCTTTATTGGTCATTTTTCTCCTGGCTGCCTTCATTTCCTCAAGGAAGATGTGCTTTTGTGCTATTTTTAGCAGGATTTTCATACCCTTTGGAGGTTCCAGGTTAAGAGCATAAAAAAAAGGGGCCTCTCTTCAATCCGGCCACGAAGGTTGCAATGGCTGTGTCGCCGCTACATCCGTCAATCATTGTCAATTCATTAATAAAGCGAGTGACATGTCCCCGTATTGTTTCTTCGGGCTTTTGTCTAATATGCAGGAGGTAGTGTGGTCCTTTCCTCATCTGCTAGCTTCCAATGAACTTGGTGGTGAAAGCGGTGGCGAAAGCTTGAAATGAATCTATTGACCTCGAGGGTAGGCTATTGAACCAATTCATCGTTGTAGACGTGAGGCTCATTGGAAATGTCCTGCATAAGATCGACTTTGTGGTCTCCTTCAGGGCCATCATGTGGTGGAAGTGCCTCAAATGATCGGTTGCGATCATATACTTCGAATTTTGGCGGAGTGAGATAACCAGTATTGGTAGGAATGGAACAGGTAGTAGCAGAAGTGTGAAGAACAAACAGAAAAGCAGGAAACTCCACTGTATCATCAACACGAATAGGAGAAGAAGGTGGAGGAGACTTAGAACTTTGACCCCGACCAACGACCTCTTCTTCGCTCAGTGGGTTAAAGTCAAAGTTTTCTATGGTCCTCGTAGTATTCAGATCCTTCGACCGCTCCATATAATCTTAAACATCTTATTATAATTGAGTACACGAGGGTCATCATCAGACCTCTTGGCGAAGTCGGGCACGCCATGAGTAGAGATGCACCTCTTCTCACTATCATCCAACGAACGACTCACCTTATTTTTGCTCCTCTCCAGAGCTTGATTTATTTCCTCAACCTCTTGAACAGATAGGCGACCATCTTCTTGTCTTCCTTACCAGACGACCCAGGACGAGGAGCAGTCCGAGTAGTACCCCGAACAAAACTAGCAAGCCGCTTCTTCTTGGGAACATAGCCAGGGCTTAACGCTAGCTACTTCGATGGACTGGCAGGCCTAGAAAGCTTCCTTTTTCTAGTGGCCAAACCAGCACCACCAATGCTAATAGGAGCATTGAAATCCGTAACCACCTTGTCAGAGCTTACTTTCCTATCAATGTTAGGATCACTAATACCAACAGGACTAGCATGAGCAACAATGTCAGTAGCTCGAGCTTCAGTAAGCACCGCCCGTTCTGCTTCACTCATAGTGTACAAGCTACTACGTTCGACAACATCCGTAGTGAGGAACGATTCCACAACAACTCGAGGAAGCTTCGAAAAATAGTAACTGATAAGTGCAAATTCTTCCATTTCTTGGGCACTCGGAATGACCTCATCATCTATCGACCACGCAACTTAAAGTAGCCGGAGTTGATGGAAGCATAAAACAAAAATCTTGACCAGGCCCTATAATCATCATTGAGTTTCCCAAAACAGATGGTAGAACGGAGGAAACACATATTATTACTGCTTACAACAAGTCTCACCACGGAATGTAAAACCCTACTAGTCAGAGGAATGCCAGAAAGAATGGTTTTCGCACAAGTAGAAACCATCACCCTCCAGCCATTGGGACCCATTTGAGCAGTAGCAATGCCCAAAACATCCAAGCAATCCCAAAAGATCTTCGGAACCGAAAACCTAAGATCAAACTGGAACATGCAAAGTTATAGCGTAATATAACCAGGCCTTGGACGACAAGGACTGTCGTTATGCCTAGGTAGAATAATCTCAAGGTTGGATGACAATGAGTATTCTGCACGAACATTTTCCAATGTCGTTTGCGACGTCTTCTTAGGCAAGAAGAATGCCTCATAGATGTCGAACGCTTCAGTATCTAGTACCTTGTCAGTACTTAGTAGAGATGGGAAAGGAACTGCACAAACAAGAGAGCGAAGAAGAAGGGAAAAAACAAGCTCTGATTACAAATATAGCATAAAAAGATAAACACAGCTATCACACCCCATTTTCTAGAGTTGAGCAATGAAAAGTCTACTAATAAAACGACGTGCGAGACATGATGGCTGCACGAAATCCCAAAAAATGCACAGAAATGAACAAACAAATGAGAGATTATAATAGCAACCGCACCAATAGTTGTTAACAGAATTAAATGCAATACATGATACATCAAATCAGACTAGCATGCCCACTAACTAAGGGGGAGTAGCCGATGATACATCAAATCAGACTAGCATCACGACCGTACACGTGGTGAAGATCACTCATCATGAAGATAAAGTATTTCAATTCAGGGTTGACTCGCAGAGCGCGAAAAGACAGATCCAACCATTAAAGCCCAAAAGGGCCCTTAAGAATAGATCATAGTCAAAGACCAACTCCAAGCCCAACAAATCTGTCCCATAAATAGGAGAAACTAGGGGTGGGCACGGGAAGGGATGGACTTCATCCCGATCTCATCCCGTTCCTTTGGGTTTGGGACGGGATATAACTCATCCAGACCTCGTCCCATCCCAAATATGTTCGGGACGAGAAGGGATGGGATAGGATGAGCATGTATTGAAAACAAATCCTTTCATGATACAAGTGTTTATATACATTCTAATCAAATATAAAAGCATCATTAAATATTCTTTTCCAAGAGCCTAAAGTGGCTACTTATGACCTTAAACAAAGAAAGAAAACCAATATACAATTGCACTTCACAATATTTTTGTTTTGATCTGTATGCATTCAAAGGAGTGTGGAATGCTAAATAAATAAATAAAGATCTCCTTAGTGCTAATGAAATAATGTTTTACCAAAAAGAAAGAAAAGAACAACAATGATTGGTTTCCAAATTGACTTTCAATGGTGTTAAATGAACTGGTTATGGTTTGCAATGTGTCCACCGTCACAGTATGACAGTAAGTTGACTATGTTCAAATCTAAGTGAGACCTATTTAAAAATTTAACACATTAAAGTTAATAAATAATAATAATAAATATAAAAATAAATAAGTTTGGAATGGTACTGGATTGAAATTCTCCATCCCGATCTCATCCATATTTAGATCAGGACAAGACAAGATTGGGATGAGTTTGATCAATCCCAAAAGGACCAAAAAAAATTGGGTTGGGTCGGGATCATGATTGCGGGATAGCATGCTCACCCCCAAGAGAAACGTTACGAAGGTGATGCATCAAAAAATCGTCCACCTGTGAGTTTGACCTGCAAAACAATTGTTAGATTGTCAAAGACCACCTTTATGGAGGGTGAAGGCACTCCAATGCTTAAGTTAGTAACTCTGTTAAAAGAAGAATGTAAATCTGAACAAAACTCAGTTAAAGTTGCATACCCCGTGTCGAATATTCTCTTTACCCTTTATAATGGTCGTGGTAAAAAGCACTAGAGCTTGGCTCTCTGCATATCGCTAGTCGATTGTTCATTATCAAAATTGGAGCCCATCCATGGATGAAAGCTCCGAAGAGCTTACCTCGATCCCAATTTGGGTTACGCTCAAGAAAGTGCCTCTGTTTCTCTGGAACCCAGAGGGAATCCAGCGAATTGCTAGTGCCATTGGAATTCCATTAATGTTGGAGAAAGCTACGGAAGAAGGCACTAGGATGGCCTATGCTAGAGTGTGTGTAGAGGTGGAAGCAAGCACACAGCTGCCAAAAGCAATTCCAGTCATGATTGATGGGGAAAAGACCAGGAAAATTGAGGTCGAATATGCTTGGCACCCTACCAAATGTATCAGAAGTGGTGTATTTGGACATTCTAAACAACAATGCTCCAAGAACAAAGCAATGTCAAAGACAGAACACACGGAATGGAGACCGACTGGAAGGACTAGCAATGCAACTCCAATGATCACTGATGCAAATCCAAAGGCTCCTAATGCAAACCCAGCGGTTACTGATGGATGGACTGTTGTGACAGGGAAGCATACCTTCAAACTGAGTCAGACTAGAAATGGACCAGTAGTGGATGCAGGGAAAAGGACTCTTACGAGACAGACTATTAGCTTAGAATCAGACAATGTGACACAAACACTTTATACACATGCATGGAATTAAGAAGATACCCAATTACAGTTAATGAATGCAGATATCAGTCCACAGACTAATCAAGCATCTAAGGATCTACCAGAAGTTGAGCAAGGTGGTACTCTTCCAGTTGAGGAACAAGAAGTAAGCCAACAAGGAGTTGATGCTCCTGTGCAAATACAACTTGAAGTCGAAGTTGCTCCAAATCAGGAAAGATGCAGTGAAGAGGTTGATGCAACCTCAAAACCAGCTTCTACATTTCCTGAAGTAGGACGAGAAATTGCAAGAATAGGCAGGGATGCATTGGTCACCGAAATTAAAAGCTTACTTGAAGCGAATGCAGCAAAGGTGGGGCAAAACACTATTGAAGAAGAACATGAGGTTACCTCGACACAGCCTCCCACGGAATATGTTCCTCGAAGGTCTTCTCGAAGCAAGAAGACAAATCCTAAATTCAGGTAACTGATGATGATAATACATGTAGAATGCAATTGTTTATTAGAACCTTGTCTCGATGCTAGATTAGTGCTAGCATTCAATGGTTTCTATATCATGATTCATTGTGATTCGATTCTCTACGATGACTTCTCATACATTCTGGGGTCCACATTAGGTATAAATCAGGTCATGAGAGTGATTAAAGGGTTGATTAGTAATTATGAGGAAATAAAGCTATGGCAGGTCTATCATGCAACCACTGTAGTAGCAGAACTCTTTGCAAGGTTAGTCCCCAACCTGGAGACGGTGAATCTAGAACTAATTAGGTTCTTTGTTGAAGCTTTGAAGCTAGTTTATTGTTTTGTAGATGATGTAACGAGTGAAAGTATGAGCGATTGTAAACTTTATCATCATCATCTTTTTTTTATTAATATTAGGTTCAGGGATCCTAAAAACCCCAGCTCACTTTCCAAAAAAAAAAATAAATAAATAAATAAAATGGTCGTGGTTAACTTTCCTCATTGGCTGGCCTCGTTTGGGCTTCAGTAGTTAGCTTTATTCTTTTTGGGCATTACGTGCTAACTCGATGGTCTGGATGTTATATCCTCGTTATGGATCTCTATACCACGTGTACGACCGCAATGACTGGCATATTTTGATGTATCATCAGCTACTCCCCCTTTAGTTGACGTGGGCACTAACTTCGTGACGATTCACTTTTCACTTTTATCATTACCTAGTATTTAATGTTGTCAGTAACTTTTTGCGAGTTGGTGTCTCGATTCTTTGCTTGCCCATTCATTTTTGTGCACATTTATGGGATTTCGCGTAGTGATCATGTCTCGCACGCTGTCCCATGAGTCATTCCTTCATTTCTTTGCTCTATAAAAGAAGATGTGACGACTTCATTTTCCCTCTTCACGCTATCTTTGAATTTAGGGTTTGCTCATCCCCTCGACTTTTTTGTTTTTGTTCATTTTCACGATGTCTGTTGGTGATAAGCTAAGTGGTAAGTCGCTAACTTTGTGTGAGGCTCATTATTCTCCCAATAGAGCTTCTCAGGAGACGCTGGACAATTTTCGTTCTAATTATAACTTCCGCTCGACCTTGAGATTATTCTGCCTGGACAGGATGATAGCCCTTGTAATCTGAAGGCTAGGTACATCACATTGTATTCATGCATGTTTTCCTCTGGACTCTGAACTTCTTGGGTATTCCTCCTGCCCAAATGGGTCCCAATGGTTGGAAGGTGATGATGATGTCTTCTTACGCGAGGGCCATTCTATCCGGCATTCCTCTAACCGTGAAGGTTTTGCATTCAGTAGTTGGTCTGTAAGTGAACAGGGATATCTGCTTTCCCCATTCTCCAAAGTGTTTCGAGAAACTTAGCGATGATATTCGTGATTGGTTGCAGTGTCGATTTTATGCTTCCGTAAATTTCAGTTATTTTCAATTGCAAGGTCGTCCGATTTTTCGATCATTCCATTTTCCTAATAAATGGAAGAATCAATACTTGACTGCTGAGGAGCAGAAGATCAGTGATCGATTCTCGAAGCTTCATCGTTTTCCTGTGGAGGCATTTCTTATCCTTGTGCGTAGTGGTTTGTACACTATGAGTGAAGTGGAACGAGCTTTACTTACCAATTCCCGTGCTAAAGCCTTAGCTGTTCACGCTGGCATTAGTGATGTTTTCGTTGATTTGGAAGTGAGTTCGGATTGGCGCGTTACGGATCTCAATGCTCCTGTTGATATAACAACTTTTGCTTCAAGAAAAAAAAAAGCTTGCAAGGTCTAAGAATCCGTCAAGGCGGTTGCCGATAGACCTTGGTCGAGTTTTGAGGAAGAAACGACTCTGTAATGTGGTTTTGCTTGGATTGTGTCCTGTCAGAATCCTGTTCAGGAAGTTATGGGGGTTGTGTCTAGCCTGAGTTTGTCTTTTGACGATGTTGCAAAAGGAGATTGTGATTCTTTTGATGAGGCTGAGGAATTGAGACTCGTGTTGGAAATGAGCGAGAAGGAGATTACTCGACCGCTGGATGACAACGAGATGAAGCTTCTTTCTACCTGCGGTGTCTCGGACGCTGCTGAATTGTCTAATGATTATCCCGGGTCATTAATGAAAAGATGCTTCAGCTAGCGATGGAGCAGTCTAAAGACACAACAGAAAACACCATTCATAAAATGAGTAAAAATATTAAAAATATAAAAAAAAAACCCCAAAATGACCCAAAAGTGGGAACCAAATATGGCTCCCTAGAATTGTTGCTTAACTTAATATACTAATTTAATTTTCTTCCATATATTTATCTTTTGTGCTTCTACAAAGTAGCTTGTTGGACTCACTGTCTTCCCTATAGGTTAGATTGAGTTTTGTTTAGCAATTGGTGTTTTGAATAGTTATTTATGTATTGTTCGAATTAAATTTTTTTGTTAAGGTAATTAATTATTATATTATCATTAATTAACTATACTCATCACTTCGCCCCCCTTCAATAAAAATCTTGGCTCCGTCACTGCCGCTACTGAGACTCCATGTCTATTTCCAAGTCTTTGGCGTATACTATCCATCCTGGCTGAGGGCACTTTGGTTTACGAGATAAAGAGCATATCTGGTTTGGACTATTAGGAGAAGGTCTTTAGGTTCCGAAATGCGTTGGCAGACCCTATGCCCTACGCATTCAAAGAGAGGATCATAACTATTCGAGCGACCCTTCGTTGGCGATCGCCGATACCTCAGCAATCTGGATGTTGGCAGAGATGGGATGTTCATTGGTAACCTGAAATTCGAACAGGGAGACTGTTGCATTTCCCAACCTGAGATTAGTTTCCATATGGATAGCTTTCTGTATTACACTATCTTCATATGAGACAATCCTTTTTTACCGTTGATCATCTCAAGTCATTGCTACTGTTCTTCTTTTCCTACCCGAGCTCACATTTGTTTCGTGTGAAGTTGTATTTTTGTTCACAATGGACTGCTCCTATTGTATATCAGTAGCTTGAGAGTTAAGCTTGCATTTACCCAGCTTTATGCCTTTTCCCTGAATTGAAAATGTTCTCTGTTTTGTTTTGCAATGTTGTTTCATCTTGTGTGAGGACGATGGCATGGAAGACTCGGGGTCCAATTTGTTCATTACAGGATCAGATTTATTGCCTGAGATTTGACTTGGAAAAACTTGCATCTCTGATCTTTTTCCTGGTTCATCGATGTTGCTAGGAGGATAATTCATTGAAATTGCAAGCTCAGATTGATTTATTTCATTCTCTGTTTGGTTGCCCATTTCCTCAAGAGTTGGGGCCATTGGGTGATTGCATGGAGGAGGCTGAGAATCTTAAGCAATAAGAGCTTGGGGGAAGTTATGGTCATCCACTGTGTTGATTCCGTGACAGGTAGTAAATTTTTTTAACACATTTAGGTGTGTAAATTTTTAAAGATTTAACACATTTTTAACACCATATGAAAAAATCTTAAGAGTTAGGCGCATGGGTAATAGAACTAAGCGTTAAGACAGCTGTGAATAGAGAGTCATTTGATACTAGCATACCATTGGAGTCGAATTGACCAAACCAAAAGTAGTCTTGCGCCCACTGAACAACACCAACACCAAAAACCGCGTCATAAACAGATAGAGAGACAGAGAGAGAGAGAGAGTGGAGTCGGTGTGGTTTGGTGAAGGTTCGTACATTAGCCATGTCCCATGGTGATGATGAAGACGAATCGAAGATAATACCTTCTCCGCCCAGCTGTAACCAGACCAGCCCCCCTTCATTATTAAAATTTTACATACGTTTTTGAAACTTCCAACCACTAACCTTACTTCATTCTTTGATTTCTAAAACACATTTTCACTTGTATATAAACTCACCATGCTAACACATTACTCAAATCATCCATCCATCACATCTCCAACTTGTTCAAACAAAATACAAGTCTTCCAATATGGCTTTTGCCTCTTCTTTCACCATCACTGTTTCATCATCAATCTTTCTAGTGTCACTACTAGCACTCACAGTGTCAGCTAGTAATTTGAACCAAGACTTTGATATCACTTGGGGAGATGGTCGTGCTAAGATACTGAATGGAGGTGAACTCCTCACTCTCTCCCTTGACAAAACATCTGGGTCTGGATTCCAGTCCAAGAGAGAGTACCTGTTTGGCAAGATTGATATGCAGCTGAAGCTCGTCTCTGGCAATTCAGCTGGAACTGTCACAGCCTACTATCTATCATCCCAAGGACCAACTCACGACGAAATCGACTTTGAATTCTTGGGGAACCTCAGTGGTGATCCCTACATTCTTCACACCAATGTGTTCACTCAAGGCAAGGGTAGCAGAGAGCAACAATTCTACCTATGGTTCGACCCCACTGCCGATTTCCACACTTACTCCATCCTATGGAATCCACAACGAATAATCTTCTCTGTAGATGGCACCCCAATCAGAGAGTTCAAGAACTCAGAATCAAAAGGTGTTGCATTCCCAAACAAGCAACCCATGAGAATCTACTCAAGTCTCTGGAATGCTGATGACTGGGCTACTAGAGGAGGCCTTGTTAAGACTGATTGGAACTCTGCTCCATTCACTGCTTCATATAGAAACTTCAGTGAAAAAGTTCCAAGCACAACAACCAACAGTGTGAATGATTCATGGATGACTGAAGAACTGGATTCAACAAGCCAAGAGAGGATGAATTGGGCACAGAAGAATTACATGATCTACAACTACTACACCGATGCCAAGCGATTTCCTCAGGGCTTCCCGCCAGAGTGTGCCACCACCAATTCATAATCTGTCTTCAGAGAAGAACACCATGGACATACCAAAAATTCTTTTATTCTTTTATTTTGTCAACCAATAAACTTTTGAGCTTTGAGTGGCAATGTGAATATATGGTCTCTTTTGTAATTTTCTCTTTTAAAACAATGTATTACGAAATTCTTCCACTCTCTTTACAACATTAAGTTGATTATATTGTCTTCAAGATTATATTCATCAAGTAGAAGCTTGGCTTACTATCGTAATTGTAAGATTAAGTAGAAGTTTAGCTCTACATGTAGCTAACTCATCTCCAAGCATCTTTGAGATTGTCTATTCCAGCAGCAGCCACAAGGGTCCAAGCACAAAACGTTGTGTGTTAAGTATGAGAGAATCTAACATAGGGTGGCCAATTATAAGAACTAGGCCAGTAATTTGGCAGACTTTAGTCGTAAAAATAGTCCAAAGGATTACATCTCTAGGTAATTATTCCTGAGCAAGTGGATGATTTTACCATGATATTTTAACCCAACTTATGCACTCAGTCAATATAAAAAGATTGGGGATTGAGCGATTGAAACCCTAGCCGCAGGGAGGCTCGCGCAGGGCTGAATCGAGGAGGCTCGCGCAGGGCTGAATCGAGGGAGGCGACTGAAACCCTAGCCGCAGGGAGGCGAGGCGAGGAGGAGGCTCGTCGCAGGGTTTCAAGGAGGCTCGTCGCTGGGCTTCAAGGAGGAGGCTCGCGCAGGTGTCGCAGCCGCAGAAGCCGTTTCCTGCTGCTGCTTGCTCTGCCTTGACGTGCCGTTCTGCCAGCCCTCAGATCCGCCCCAAACACTGACGTGCAGTTGGTTTTTGTGCGTAGTTGGTTAACGCTGGCAGCAGGGCTTGCTTAGCCGTCCTCTGGTGATGTCGGTGCCTCCAGCCGCCATCCCCCCTCCATGGCGGGGGGACCTGGCAATGGGGGAACCGTGGAAGGATCGGCTAAACCATCTTTCGCCCAGATTTTGGGCAAAATTTTGGTGGCCGAAGTTGCGGAGGCTCACGGATGAAGTACGTGGCGAAGCGTTCATGGAAAAACATGTGATTGTCTTAAAGTTCTCTAGTTATCGACCAACATTGGAAGATATCCGCGATTCGATCCACAGAACTTGGGTAGTCCTAGGCGATTTTTCGCTTGGTTTGCTGAATCAAAGGCACGTGTTAGTTCGACTTCAATCTGAGGTGGAAGCAAAGAAAGTTGTATCGAGAGATTCCTTTTTGATTCGTGGAGTTCGGTTTAAAGCCTTCCGTTGGCATGATGGATTCAGCTTGAAGGAGGACCCGATATCGGTGCCATTGTGGGTAGAGCTTCATAACTTACCTTTGCATTTATTTCATCCCCCTATTTTAAAAGCAATTGTGAATTCTTTTGGTGGTTTCTTGAGATGGATGATCATACTCGATGCCTATCGCGCCCGGGTTTTGCCCGTGTTTGCGTGGATATGACTTTGGCGGAGAAATTACCAACTAGAGTCTGGATTGACAGGGCTAATAATAGGGGCTTCTGGCAGAAGATAGAATATCCAGGCTTCAAATACTGTGATTTTTGCTCCTTGATAGGGCATCAGGAGGATTTTTGTAGAAAAAAGTTGGGCCTAAAGGGCGGTGGAAGAGTTCCTGACCTAGGTCAAGCAGCGAAGGCAGTCAAACCAAAAGTTGAAACCAATACTGTCAAGCAACAATACATACCAGTTACCAAAAAAGAAAAATTGCCCATCCAAGAGGTGGGTACGAGTGGTGTAAAAAATGACACGGGTGCGGAGATTAACGAGGAAATTTGGGATAAGAAGCCAGTGGCCACCGCTCCGGCAACGCTGGTGTTGTCAAACAAATTCGAGTCACTTAAAGAGAATTCGATGAGGGTGCTCAAGAGGATAAGCAGCTAGTGGGCACGACAATGGCTCATGACAGTGCCGCGGTTGTACCAGAATCTACGGAGGATTGCCTCTTGGAGGCGGGGTATACAGTTTCGGAGATTGAGAATGTTATTGGTCCACAAGCACAGTCGTTGCTACAGGAGGATACTGTCGACTCAGGAGACACTAGCAATCACTTTTCTAAACATATTCTTGTGGCAGCGTCGTGAGACGCGGCAAGCGATGCAGTGATGCATGCCGATTCAGGGAGGCCGAGGGATGCAACCTTCACAGCGGGGGCACCTGGCACCAAGACAGGGGCCATGGCCTCGCCCCAGCCAGCGCCCTGCACCAAGGCAGAGGACGCGGCTTGCACCAATCTGGCACCTGGCACCAAGGCAGCGCTCTGCATCACACCAGAGAACAATGATGATCTTCAGTTTTTGATTAGGTTCAAGAGACGTTTTGACAAATACGGTATCAAAACTTCCCCGGATTATAAAAGAGTCGGAGACAACTTGAATAAGGCTATATCTCTCCTCAAAGAAAATAGGCAACTTCGACTGCCGAAATTGAATATCGATACACTCGAAATGACTAATGAGGATAGTGATGAAGTCAACTCAGAATCTGAGCTAGGTCCACAGGCAGCAAACATTGATTTGGATTTAGGGGCTATGTCAGACGGAAAGATGAATAAGAGGCGTTACACCAAAGATATCATCATTTGTCCCCGAAAATCCAATAGAACTAGGAAAGAAAAAAAAGGTACAAAGACTGAGTTTTTTGTCTAGGTTTGTTTTGGTGAATCCTATCTTTTGTGAGATTTTGTTTCGGCCTTTTAGTTAACCCTATAGGGTCAGTCATGTAGCCTTCGGGCGTTGATTTTTAAATGAATAAAATGGGTCACCATCCTAATTTGATTAAAATATATATAAAACAGGATAAAGGCATAGAATCAACTTACACTAAACGAAGATAACACAGGATTGTAAACTGCAAGCCTTTTAACTTTTATGTGAGAAATCTATCTTTTTTGGAGTGATGATGTACTTATAAGTGTAAGCGAATCATGGAAATAGAAAATAAATATCAGTAGATCCTTTACTAGGATTATATTTTAATCAAACAGCGTATATAAGATAAAAAAAAAACAAAACAACCAAGCAACTTGTTTCTTACTAAAATATAGCGAGTTTTGCAATGAAACTACTAGTTTATTTTTCATCTAATCAGTCTTACAGGTCTGGAGTTTTCAAAAGAAAAATAACTGCTGATGTAGCAAAATTCAAGAGTTGGAGTTTAGCAACTTATATGTATATCGGCACTCACTGTTTTATGTGCAACCTCTTGATGACCTCTAATTCCCATTTGGCCATGTTTAAATATGTCATAAACAAATAACATTGTCAACATTGATATATGATATTTTATATAAATCAAAACTTTATATAAAAGGAAAGGGTTCTTGCCATTTTGCAGTCCTAATCTCACACCTTGGAGCTACACAAACATTCTCTAATGTAGGAAAGATGGCAACCTCATTGCAAAGCATTATCACCTTCAAATGCCAAGGCCCAACTTTCCCTCATCATCTTAGATAGTACCGGAAGCTTGCTTATTACCCAAGCTGTAGATCCGCCCCTGGATGCGCATGGTCAGGTGGCCGCTCTTGGGAGGAAAATGGGGGGACAATTACTTGTGCTTTCTTAAGTTTTTTCGTCAGTTTGACGTGTTGAAAGTGGGGATGGAAATGGTTCGGATTTAGGCAAATCCACCCTCCCCCCCCCCCCCCCCCCCCCCCCCGCGCTAGGCATAGCGGGTCCCGAATCCACCCCGAATATCCGTTTAATATATTTTTTTAAAACCATTCCTGCACCAAATGGATTGGCTGATATCCGTCCCGATCCGTTTAACTGAAAAAAATAGAAATAAATAAAAGAAACCCTTTTTCTTAGTCAACCCTACCAAGAACACTTTTGTTGTTTTTTCTTAAATCAGAAACATCGATTTGTAGGAGAGAAGAGGAGATGCAGGTGTGAATAATGGCTTATGGATGAATGAGAAACACTTCAACTTTCTTAACAGAGTGGAAGCCATCGTTGTTCAAACCATGCTTGAAAACATGATGCTAGTGACATGTTTTCTTATTCTGCTAGTCGTCTCGATCGCTACCTCCCCGATAGCTCAACTCCACTCGCAGTCTCACGTCTATATGTAAAAAGAATTCTTCCATCCATGTCAATTATCAAGTTACGTACATATACCCCACAGGAAAAGGACTTGAAGAGAATGAAGAAGGTCTTGAGAAGTAGATGAAGGCCAGTCAAACTTTCAAAACCTTGCCTCTTCCCCACCCTCTCAATCCAAACCGATGTCTCTCTCTTCAACTCTGTTTGAAGTCCTAGAGTCTCCAAGATAATGAACAAGGTCTTGAGAGAAGTGAAACATTTAAAAAATGAAACATTGAAAAAATTGAAACATTGAAAAAGTGAAATCATATGGGTGGGAGTCACATGGGTGCTGACACAACCCACATGACTTGTCATTTAATTATTATTGTTAATTTCTTAATCTCTTCTACATCAGATGTTATTAAATTATTATAGTTGGGTGGGCGAATTTGGTTAAATTCGTATCTGCCCCGAATTTTTAATGGATACAATTTGGATGGAGCGGATATCCGTTAAAATCCCCCACTACCATCCCTAGTCGAAACGAAGTGCGCGGAGCATGCAGCTGAAACTGCTCGACTTCCTTAAAGTGAGTTGAGGTTGTGCGGCACAAGTTTGTTGCTGAGCTTGAGGCTTCGAGGACTGAGTTGGACAGAGTTCATGACAGGCTAGACATTGTGGAGAAGGAGTTGTCCGTTGAGAAAGCTGGTCATGATGAAGCCATGCGTTCTGTTAAAGCAATCCGTCAGTCCTAAGGTTGCTAAGGAACGGGTAGTGTAGTTAATTACTAAGGTTTCAAATGCTAAGTCGGATGCTTCTGCAAGGCCAATCACTGTTGAGGGAGAACTCGTTCCAACCAAGATGAAATTGCAACAATCAAGGATAAACTTAAGATTTGCATAAACAACAAATTGGAAAAGGGTCATTGATGGTCGAATCGACCTCCTCGATTTCATGAAGGGGGTGGGTATTGATTTGACTAGATATCGTGGTCATGTTGACCATGTTTTTGAAGACGATGATGATAAAGAATGTGCTCTGGATATTCCAAGTGATCCGGTTGATAAAAAACAGTCGTCTCATCCTCCATCTGATCTCGTTCCCTCATCTGTCCCCGTTACTGGAAAGAGAGCTTCGTCCTCTTCTGCATGTCTTTTGTGATAGACCATGTCTCTGTAAATTGTCGTAGTCATAGTTTGTTTATCGTCTGGATCGACAACAATATCTGGTCGTATATAGTAAATGTCCATTGATCTCGTTATTCGTAATTTATGTATTTTGGTAATTTAGACTTGGCTGGACTTCTGCCTTTGCACTGATTTCTTGGCTGTCTGAAGTTTTCATATCTCCTTGACTTCTTTAGACACATTCCATGGTTTGACTTGTAAATCGGGCCAGGAAGCTTTACGAGTAAGTCTGACTTATATGTCTAGACTTTTGTAAATATACTTTGTTGTCCAACATATTGGACGGGCTAGAAGGTTTTACGCGTAAATTTGACTTATATGTCCATACTTTTGCAAGTATACTTCGTAGTCCGACATATTGGTCGGGCTAGAAGGTTGGTACAAGTGAGTCTGACTTATACGTCAAGACTTTTGTAAATATACTTCATGGTCAGACATGTTTGTCGGGCTCAAAGGCTTTACGAGTAAGTCTGACTTATATGTCTAAACTTTTATAAGTAAACTTCGTGGTCCGACATGTTGTTTGGGGTAGAAGGTTTTATGTGTAACTCTAACTTATACGTCCAAACTTTTAAGCGTACTTCGTGGATGAGTAACTCCCTCCATGACTTTTTTTTATGTAATGTTCCTCCCCCTTTATGGAGAACTTTATCGGGCCTGGACTTCGGCCTCTGATTACGATTTATTCTGACAGGCCATGTTTGGGCTTTCTTGATTGGATTCATCCTCTTTGTGCTTTATAAATTGGTCTGGTCTTGGGATACTTGATCCTTGTGATAGACAATCTTTGCCATGTGTATGGCTGCGATGACAGTCTTCTTTGATGTATCATCAACTATTATTGCGACACCTCCAGATAGTGAGAAGAAAAACAACAAATTGGGAGAGCATTTCTTCCTTGACCACCCGGTGAGCTTTGGCTGATTGCCAAATGAAATGGAAGAAACGGGGAACAGTGGGGACAACATAGATATTATCGAGCCAGTTGATCAGCATCAGAGAGATTTGCCAAAGATGATGAATGATTGGGCAGAGGAAAAATAGATAAATTGTTTTTTGACGCCGGGCAGAATAGCGATTATCTTGCAGGCTAGTTCTAACAGATAATTCACAGGGAAGAACACAAGAAAATTACCCAAAACACAGAGAAATACTCTGATGTTCAATTAAAATTATCAAATCAAAGGTCTCTCTAAAATCAACCCACAAGCCGGGCTTTATAACTAAAACTCGTAATTATTAGAATTTTACCAAAATTAGAAAAATCCCAATAATCATGCTAAAACAAAATACGTAATAAAAGAAATAAACTGCCAGAAATCTGGCCCAAATTGGGTTCAAAATCACTTCCTAAACAATAATTGAAATATTACTATAAAGGGAAATAAACTACTAAAATTAACAAGCTATCCTCGATAAGGGTGTGGAGTCGGACCAGGTTAGTAGTGGTAGGGAGGATATTTTGGACAATCTTCTAAAGAAGGAATTGGGCAGGCTCGAACTCGCGACAAATCTCTTAAAAGTTTTGAAGCATTAGTGGGAAAAGGCGAACGAGAAGAGGAACATACAACTTTTCACTTGTGAAGGTCCTAGTAGTCTTCTTAACCGAGAAAATCCCTTTTTTTGTCAGCAATCCATATCAGCTTGTCGGGAAGATCTAAGGGTTTAACCAATACATCCAAGATGTCGTTGGCTATTGGGACAAGGAGAAGAGAGTTGATCAAGACATTATTCCATTAAGGGTCCTGCCGAGCAGTGGAGGTCCACAGATCCGGGATAATGAGAGGAATATTTAGAGATGTCGGGTAAAGGACGGTCCCCAGCACAAAGCCAGGTTTAACCCAACATTTTTTTCAAAGGTCAATAGTGTTTCGTGACATCTCCTACCATAAGACATAGTTGTTCACTTTTCTCCAGGCTGTGATGTTGCCTTTCTAAGCAAAGGATGCTATAAAATAGGCATTACTAATCTGGGCGGTACTCTTATTCTTGAAGTAAAATGCTTTCAGTTGGAGGGCCAGAGTGGTTTGGGGATAGGAGAGAAGTTTCCACATGTTTTTTGCCATTAAGGCAAGATTCTTATTCCTAGTTAAATGAATGCTTTGACCTCCCAAAAGGCTAGACTGTGTGATACAGTCCCAGGTACAAATATGTTTAGCCTTACCCTCGGTCAAGCCGTTTCAAAAAATTGTAGGCCAAGATGTCTATTTTGGTGGAAATCGAGCAAGGGATGAGAAAAGTTAAGTTTGCATGGTATAGACTGGGATCGAGTTCAGAACAACTTTGATCATGATAGTTCTACCGGCTAGGGAAAATTTTTAGTTCTCTAGCTAGAGAATTTGGAATTGACTTTGTCAATCAGGAACTAAAAGTCAGGGGCTTTCTTTTTTGAGAGAAGAAGGGGAGAGCCTAGGTACTTGTCTTTGGGATTGTAAAATTTTGAGCCAACGATTATACTTATCATTTTAGAATGTTTCGGCTAAACATTCGAACTGTAGAACACCGAGGACTTGTAAAAATTCATTCCTTGTCCTAAAACGTGACAATAGAGATTTAGAATGTCTTTGACCAAATGGGCTTCGGCTAAAAAAGCTATGCAAAACAAAATGAGATCATCTGCATATAACATATGGCTGATGGAGGGAGAGTTTCGTTGGATTTTAATGCCCTTAATGGTACCCTCTGATTCATCCTGAGCTAGGAGTTGAGAAAGATCATCCGCCACCAAGATGAAGAGATAGGGGGCAAGAGGATCCCCTTGATGGATACCCTGAGATGGTTTGATTGATAGAAGTGGGGCGCCATTGAGGATAACTTGAAGAGAAGTGGTGGAAATGCATTGATTGATCATTTGAATCCAGTCATTGGCAAAACTTAGATTTTCAAAAAAATTGTTTAAAAAGACCATTCAACTCTATCGTAAGCTTTAGTCATATCAATCTTAATAGCCATCCATCCATGTTTTTGCTTACGGAGATGTTTCAAATGGAAGAAAGTCTCATGAGCGACACTAACATTATCCGCGATTGAGCGGCCATCAAGGAAACACCTTGATTGGGGGAGATAATATTATCTAACAAATGTTTCAGACGGTTTGCCAAGATTTTAGAAATAATCATGTAGATTACATTACACTGTCCAATGGGTCAAAATTTATCCGTAGTTAAAGGATTACCTACCTTAGGGATCAAAAGCTATAAATGTTTCATTTAGGTTTGGATCCAACTGACGGGTAACGAAAAAATGGGTGACAACTTTGAAAATATCGTGTTACACTATCTCCAAAAAATACTGGTAAAATAAGCATGAAATCCATCCAGACCTGGGGCTTTGTGACTTTCTATGGCAAAGACTGTGTTTTTAATTTCTTATTTACTGGGGATGGCTAGAAGAACTTCGTTCTCGTCAGTTGTGATCACATGGGTGAATAGAGAGAGAATTTCAGGATTTTGAGCGGGGTACGTAGGAGATTTTGATGATTTCAGTATAGTACTCATTAAGAACTTTTCCGACAGAAATCTGATTGGATTGCCATGTATTGTTGACATCTTTCAACCTAATAATGAGATTCTTTTTCCAACGCGTAAGCGTGGATAGGTGAACATTTTTGGTGTTTTTATCCCCGTTTCTGAGCCAAGAACTACCAGATTTATTACACCAGAAAAATTCTTTTCTGATGAGCAATTCACTAGTCTATCTTCCAAAATTGCAATCGCATTAGCATTATCTTTCGAGGGATGGGCATTCTGAAGAGCAACAAGAACTTTTTGAGTCTCCAAGAGATTAAGTTGAATGTTACGAAATTTATTTTTGTTCCATCTAGTTAGGCTGTGACTATGCTTTTTGGTTTTCAATTGAAAGTTGTGAGGTGGGTCATCATGATACCTGGGGGACCAGGAGGAATTGACCAGCTTCCTACATTTGGGATCACGAGTCCATATGTGGAAAATTTTAAAGGGTTTAGGGTTTTGTGGGAAAAAATCTGAAACAAGCTAGAGGGACAGAGCCCGATGGTCAGAGGCAGATGAGTGGATGGAGCGGGCAGTGGCTTAGGGGAACCACTGCATCCAATCTGTAGTAGCCAAGACATGGTCGAGTTTAGTTTTGATGCAATTTTTGTCTTTACGTTTATTATTTCAAGTGAATTGAGACCCGTTAAGGGGAAAGTCAAGGAGATCATGAGCATCTATGAAGTTGCGAAGATGACTTAGGGTGGAAAGGGTAGGCTTATTCCCCTGGTTTAAAAATTGCATTAAGATCACCTATCATAAGGCCAGACAGGTTTTGAAGGTTGTATACACTAGACATATTATTCCAGAATCTAAAACGGAGAGAGGGGTTTGATTCACGGTACAAAAAAAGAGCCGACCATGAAGCAGTAGCAAAATAATTATCAATAATGCAGTTGAAATAGTATTTACAAGACGAAAAAATGGTTGGATTAATACCTTCTTGCCAGAATAGAACAATACCCCGAGATTGTCCGTTTGCCGCTACTCAGGGACGGAGTCACTAGGGGGCACT
This sequence comes from Berberis vulgaris, assembly GCA_963556465.1. Taxonomy (NCBI): domain Eukaryota; kingdom Viridiplantae; phylum Streptophyta; class Magnoliopsida; order Ranunculales; family Berberidaceae; genus Berberis; species Berberis vulgaris. The sequence continues at coordinate 73,945,221 of OY747134.1, forward strand.
TGCCCCCACTGACTTTTGTTTTTTTTTAATTTTTTTTTTAATGTTATGGTCGCCCATGCAATGCCAACTAGTCCGTCCCACCCCACCTCTTCCTCTATTTGTTCTCCCTCCTCGCTCTGCTCGTTTCCCCTCTTCTGCTCCCTCACTCTGATTACTGCGACACCAGCAACCGCCACGCCTCCTACTATCTTCCTCTCCCTTCCTTTTTGCTTGATTTAGTTCTTTTTCCCACCATCACCATGAACAACTCCAACCTTTCTTTCCTGCTTTGAGAAAAAAGAATGTTTTGAAAAATGTATTTTTTCGAGGTCTAGTTTTGTCTTTTATTCATAGGATTTTTCTGGAGATACATGAAAATTTTGATCCATTAATTTTTCCTCAAGATACATATTTGTATCTCGAGGTTCTTCTGTGGGTTATTGTTTGAAAGCATGAGCCTTTTGAAAATCAATGCACGTTGACTGCTAGTCCTGGGAGAGATTGCAATAATGATTAATGATGGGGTAACCTCTAATATCTATTTATGATAGGTGAAAAATCGCAAATAATCCATTTTTTTTGTCCACATCTAATTTTACATTTGAAATTATTTTTTGCTACTTAACTTTGAGTAGGTCTAGGGAACCATGTTTGGTGGTCATTTTTGGGTCAGTTTTGATTTTTTATTTTTTTTACACTTTTTATCATTATCTTTAAAACACAACAGAAAACACCATTCATAAAATGAGTAAAAATATTAAAAATATAAAAAAAAAACCCCAAAATGACCCAAAAGTGGCAACCAAATATGGCTCCCTAGAATTGTTGCTTAACTTTATATACTAATTTAATTTTCTTCCATATATTTATCTTTTGTGCTTCTACAAAGTAGCTTGTTGGACTCACTGTCTTCCCATAGGTTAGACTGAGTTTTGTTTAACAATTGGTGTTTTGAATAGTTATTTATGTATTGTTCGAATTAAATTTTTTTGTTAAGGTAATTAATTATTATATTATCATTAATTAACTATACTCATCACTTCGCCCCCCTTCAATAAAAATCTTGGCTCCGTCACTGCCGCTACTGAGACTCCATGTCTATTTCCAAGTCTTTGGCGTATACTATCCATCCTGGCTGAGGGCACTTTGGTTTACGAGATAAAGAGCATATCTGGTTTGGACTATTGGGAGAAGGTCTTTAGGTTCCGAAATGCGTTGGCAGACCCTATGCCCTATGCATTCAAAGAGAGGATCATAACTATTCGAGCGACCCTTCGTTGGCGATCGCCGATACCTCAGCAATCTGGATGTTGGCAGAGATGGGATGTTCATTGGTAACCTGAAATTCGAACAGGGAGACTGTTGCATTTCCCAACCTGAGATTAGTTTCCATATGGATAGCTTTCTGTATTACACTATCTTCATATGAGACAATCCTTTTTTACCGTTGATCATCTCAAGTCATTGCTACTGTTCTTCTTTTCCTACCCGAGCTCACATTTGTTTCGTTTGAAGTTGTATTTTTGTTCACAATGGACTGCTCCTATTGTATATCAGTAGCTTGAGAGTTAAGCTTGCATTTACCCAGCTTTATGCCTTTTCCCTGAATTGAAAATGTTCTCTGTTTTGTTTTGCAATGTTGTTTCATCTTGTGTGAGGACGATGGCATGGAAGACTCGGGGTCCAATTTGTTCATTACAGGATCAGATTTATTGCCTGAGATTTGACTTGGAAAAACTTGCATCTCTGATCTTTTTCCTGGTTCATCGATGTTGCTAGGAGGATAATTCATTGAAATTGCAAGCTCAGATTGATTTATTTCATTCTCTGTTTGGTTGCCCATTTCCTCAAGAGTTGGGGCCATTGGGTGATTGCATGGAGGAGGCTGAGAATCTTAAGCAATAAGAGCTTGGGGGAAGTTATGGTCATCCACTGTGTTGATTCCGTGACAGGTAGTAAATTTTTTTAACACATTTAGGTGTGTAAATTTTTAAAGATTTAACACATTTTTAACACCATATGAAAAAATCTTAAGAGTTAGGCGCATGGGTAATAGAACTAAGCGTTAAGACAGCTGTGAATAGAGAGTCATTTGATACTAGCATACCATTGGAGTCGAATTGACCAAACCAAAAGTAGTCTTGCGCCCACTGAACAACACCAACACCAAAAACCGCGTCATAAACAGATAGAGAGACAGAGAGAGAGAGTGGAGTCGGTGTGGTTTGGTGAAGGTTCGTACATTAGCCATGTCCCATGGTGATGATGAAGACGAATCGAAGATAATACCTTCTCCGCCCAGCTGTAACCAGACCAGCCCCCCTTCATTATTAAAATTTTACATACGTTTTTGAAACTTCCAACCACTAACCTTACTTCATTCTTTGATTCCTAAAACACATTTTCACTTGTATATAAACTCACCATGCTAACACATTACTCAAATCATCCATCCATCACATCTCCAACTTGTTCAAACAAAATACAAGTCTTCCAATATGGCTTTTGCCTCTTCTTTCACCATCACTGTTTCATCATCAATCTTTCTAGTGTCACTACTAGCACTCACAGTGTCAGCTAGTAATTTGAACCAAGACTTTGATATCACTTGGGGAGATGGTCGTGCTAAGATACTGAATGGAGGTGAACTCCTCACTCTCTCCCTTGACAAAACATCTGGGTCTGGATTCCAGTCCAAGAGAGAGTACCTGTTTGGCAAGATTGATATGCAGCTGAAGCTCGTCTCTGGCAATTCAGCTGGAACTGTCACAGCCTACTATCTATCATCCCAAGGACCAACTCACGACGAAATCGACTTTGAATTCTTGGGGAACCTCAGTGGTGATCCCTACATTCTTCACACCAATGTGTTCACTCAAGGCAAGGGTAGCAGAGAGCAACAATTCTACCTATGGTTCGACCCCACTGCCGATTTCCACACTTACTCCATCCTATGGAATCCACAACGAATAATCTTCTCTGTAGATGGCACCCCAATCAGAGAGTTCAAGAACTCAGAATCAAAAGGTGTTGCATTCCCAAACAAGCAACCCATGAGAATCTACTCAAGTCTCTGGAATGCTGATGACTGGGCTACTAGAGGAGGCCTTGTTAAGACTGATTGGAACTCTGCTCCATTCACTGCTTCATATAGAAACTTCAGTGAAAAAGTTCCAAGCACAACAACCAACAGTGTGAATGATTCATGGATGACTGAAGAACTGGATTCAACAAGCCAAGAGAGGATGAATTGGGCACAGAAGAATTACATGATCTACAACTACTGCACCGATGCCAAGCGATTTCCTCAGGGCTTCCCGCCAGAATGTGCCACCACCAATTCATAATCTGTCTTCAGAGAAGAACACCATGGACATACCAAAAATTCTTTTATTCTTTTATTTTGTCAACCAATAAACTTTTGAGCTTTGAGTGGCAATGTGAATATATGGTCTCTTTCGTAATTTTCTCTTTTAAAACAATGTATTACGAAATTCTTCCACTCTCTTTACAACATTAAGTTGATTATATTGTCTTCAAGATTATATTCATCAAGTAGAAGCTTGGCTTACTATCGTAATTGTAAGATTAAGTAGAAGTTTAGCTCTACATGTAGCTAACTCATCTCCAAGCATCTTTGAGATTGTCTATTCCAGCAGCAGCCACAAGGGTCCAAGCACAAAACGTTGTGTGTTAAGTATGAGAGAATCTAACACCCCTACTTTTCCAATGTCAATAAATATTTATGTTCATACAATTTTAATTGATATTTGTATTTTAAAATCTTCTTTTATTTGACAAGTATCTTTCGAAATTCAGTGAACTTTCTAACCTTCCAAATCTTGGGACGAGATTTCATTTAACGTGTGTATAATGTAATACTCCTAAATTTCATAAAGTTAATTTATTTTATTTTGAATTAAATAAAATAGAGTTACATTTAATTGAATTTAAATTTCAAATTTTAGAGTTTTTTTAGTGTGTTTAGAGGTGGGTGCCTTTGGATTTTCAGTGGGGGCGGATAACCACCCACCCTATAAAGAGAAAAACCCCCTTTTTCTTCCTCTTCCTTCTTCCCTTCTATGCGTTTTTTTTTTCTATTCATTGGAGGCGAGCTTCGCAGCCGATCCCACAGCCCCCTGAGCTTCATTTTCCTCTCTTTGTTCTTCTTCTTCTTGGTTTCATCTTCTGTCAAAAGATGAAGTTAAAGAGTCAACAGAGGTGTTGGCGGCATTGTGAATGGCGTGGGAGAGATCGCAGGCGAGACGATGTGGGATGACTGTGTTGGCTGCGCAAATCCTTTGCGATTTGCTATTTTGGTGAGTTTTCTTCATTTTCTTTTTTTAGATTTTTGTATGAAGTTGAGAATGTTGAGTTTGATGATTTGATCTAAAATCTGTGAGATTTGTTTCCTGTTTAATCGTTTGTGTGAGATCATCCTTACATGCCCATTGGATTCTTTTTATGTTTTTATTGGTGATTTGTGTTGGATATGTTGAGATCTTGAATGGGGTGGATTTGAATATATAAATTTGCGGAAGGTTTGGATCTTAAAGAGATTTGTAGTGAGATAGCCATGGACCTCTCTCTCTCTCTCTCTCTCTCTATTTTTGTGCGTGTTTGATCTGGTGGATGTATGTGAATCACTGGACATGAAAGGCAAACTTTATTAAAGGGCTACACGAAGAAACAACAAGCCATGTACTTGTTACCTTCTCCTGTGATCAGGATATATGGAGTGTATTCTTGGCTGAATTTATAGTCTCCAAGAACATTTGAAGAAAATTGGTGCTAGGATGGAAAGTTGGGTAACCATTCTTTCTTGGGGAGTAGAGGTTGTTTAGAGGTCTGATGTGGGTTAAAAGGAGAGGAATCGGTGGATTTTGATGATAATGATATAAGCAGGTCCGAATAGCAATTCCTATGTCTATCATGTAAGTTTTCAAAGATGAGAACCTCAATTCAGAGAATCAGGGATGTATCCTTTGACAACTTGATGTTTGATTGGTTCTCTATGAATTGTTTTTATTTGATGAAAGAAGCACAATGTGAACCAGATAGGTCAACATTTAGAATCTTGATAAACGGGTTGGAGTCAAAGGAAGAAACATCATTTTCATATATGCTAAGACAAGAAGCTGAGAAATATTTTGGGTTGGCTCTTGGATTTTCTAGAAGAGACGGAACAATCATTAAGCTGTAACTGACAATATTGGGAGAACCTAAATTGAATTTAGGCTAGATTAAGTTGGAGCTTTTGATGGCTTTGGCTGGAAGGAGGCATTTGGCGGGAAGATCATTGTGAGTTTTCTTGTTTCCCAATCTAAATTTTTGTTGGTGATTTCCACTTGTTTGGTTTGATTTCTTTAGGAGAATTTTTTTTATTTCAAACTACCACTTTTGATTGATGTAGTGTTTGCGTAATATGGACTTGGATGTAAGTTGATCCTTATGTGACTGGTTTTCTAAAAATAACGACACGTAATCTTTTTCACTAAGATGGGTGAGCGTGGTCGGGAGTCATATTGTGAGTTTTCTTCATTCTCCCTTTTATATACATTTTGTATGAATTTAACAATGTTGGGTTGTTGATTAGATATAGAATTTGCGAGTATCTTTCTGAGTAATGGGTTTGGTTTAATTTTTATAATATATGGGGGGTTTTGATGTTTATGTGGTATGATCGTATTGTGTTTTTTTATGGTAGCTTAATTGAGGGTGTAGTCTTAGCTCTAATTTTGATTAGTTCAGAAAATTGGTTCAATGGGGGTGTGATTAGCTGTGAATCTGTTGTTTGACTTTATGCTCATTTCGGTTGGACTCTTACTTGTGCATGTGTTTGTATGAATTTTGTCATCTTTTGTATGTAGATTTCATTGCATACCACTGTCTTGTTTAAAATTCCCCTTGTACATCTTAATCTATTGTTTTGTTAAGTCATACAAATCTATTGGTTAATATTTTAGTTATGCTGTTATAGGATGGTGAGTGTGTGGCTCATGTTGTTGCCAACACTGAATGTATGCAACTGAAATGGTTACATTTCCCCAAAATAATGGTGGATTGATTTACTTATGAATGACAAAATGTCATTGTGGAGGAATTTTGAAATATCAAAAATAAATGATATTGGTAAATTTTGATTCCTGAAAATTTAATCACTTGGAATTGTATCACTTAGAACTACCACACATTTTTTTGTTTATTATTTCCCCTCTTTTATAGAGAAACTAAATAACATGCGGGTTGTCTTGTGGAGGTGGGGCGCCTATTTCTTATAGAGAAACTAAAATAACCTTCGGGTTAGTTTTGCGGAAATGAGGTGGATTTTTATGCCTAAGATAGGCTTTGATATTTAGCCGTAAAACATGTGACGTGACTTTATGCGCATTGATAGCCCAAGAGTGGCTTTTTGTTACTCATATAGTTAGGAGTATCCGTGATGCATGCCTGTATGTGATGTGTCCCCACTTGGGCATGGATGACGGAGTAGTCCTCCTGTATATGAAAGAGACATACGGGCATGTATGTTCGGCACGGAGGTGGTGCCAATGTGGTATCGTCTAAGTGATCAATCCGTTAAAAATGAATAATATGCGTAAGTCAAATATTGTACGAAGACAACTGTTTAATTAATAAATTACGTTTATATTGTTTCTAACTCTTTTCATGCAGGATGGCAAGTCAACTAATATTTCTGCAGGTCAGACTTGCCATAGTCAACTTCTACAGTGTAAGTACAAGTAAATGCATTTACTTAATTGGGATGATGACATGATTGCCTCGTTGAGGAACTAAATTCTTTGAACTGTGTTTTTCTTGCATGACACCTTTGCCTCATTGAGGAACTACCTGTTGGTTTGGTTGTTTATTGTTTATGCTTAGTTTGATGTTATCACGTGCGAATTTATTGATTTTGGGATGAAGATTACTCACACCAGCTTTATTGCTGACCCAAGTGATCTTTTGCTTCTTGGGTACATTCCTTCGGGAATGTAGCCGATTAGCCTTTCAGGTTTAGAGACTTTTGAGCAGCGTTACTGGAGTTCCGCTAGTGGGGCTAGCAACGTCAGTTTTTTTTTTATGGTTAGAGTTTTTATTTTTTTCAGTAATTAAATCATGTTTAAGTTGTTGTTGCTAAATGTTTCAATTGTTATTGAATTTCACGTCCTGAGTTTTGAGGAAACGGATAATCCTACGTGGATTTGAGATTTTCGTTTTCTTCGAAAATTGGGGCGTAACACATTTTTGAGATTGTCTATTCCAGCAGCAGTCACAAGGGTCCAAGCACAAAACGTTGTGTGTTAAGTATGAGAGAATCTAACATAGGGTGGCCAATTATAAGAACTAGGCCAGTAATTTGGCAGACTTTAGTCGTAAAAATAGTCTAAAGGATTACATCTCTAGGTAATTATTCCTGAGCAAGTGGATGATTTTACCATGATATCTTAACCCAACATATGCACTCAGTCAATATAAGAAAAACTGGATAAAGGCATAGAATCAACTTCTCGTAAAGCCTTCTGGCCCAACTTTCCGTCATCATCTTAGATAGTACCGGAAGCTTGGACATATAAGTTAGACTTACTCGTAAAGCCTTCTGACCCAACCAACATGTCGGACCATGAAATATATTTACAAAAGTCTGGAGGTATAAGTCAGACTCACTCGTAAAACCTTCTGGCTCGACCAACATGTCGGACTACAAAGTAAACTTGCAAAAGTCTGGAAATATTAGTCAAATTTACTTGTAAAACCCTCTGGCCCGACCAATATGTCGGACCACGAAGTATATTTACAAAAGTTTAGACATATAAGTCATACTTACTCGTAAAGCTTCCTGGCCCGATTAACAAGTCGAACCATGGAATACGTCTAAAGAAGTCAAGGAGATATGAAAGCTTCAGACAACCAAGAAATCCGTGCAAGGGCAGAAGTCCAGCCAAGTCTAAATTACCAAGATACATAAATTACGAATAATGAGATCAACACACATTTTATTGTGTACGACCAGATATTGTTGTCGATCCAGAAGATAAACAAACTACGATTACGACAATTTACAAAGACATGGTCTATCACAAAAAAACATGCAAATCAGAAAAGATAAAACATAAAAGTGTCAACAAAAAGAATTTGTCATTCATCTCTCTATTCGGTTACATCAGGAGAAGAAGATACAATAGTTGGAGAGGAGACAATAGAAGTGATCAGAGAATCACTAGCAGGAACGCTCAATGGAGGATGACCAATGATATCAGCAGCAGAAGAGGACGAAGCTCTCTTACTAGTAACGGGGATAGATGATGGAACATGATCGGATAGAGGAGGAGACAACTGTTTTTTAACAACCGGATCACTTGGAAGATCCAGAGCACATTCTTCATCATCATCGTCTTCAAAAACATGATCAACTAGACCACGATATCTAGTCAGATCAAGACCCTCCCCCTTCATGAAATCGAGGAGGTCGATTCGACCATCAAGACCCTTTTCATATTTGTCGCTTCAACAATCTTAAGTTTATCCTTGATTGTTGCAAGCTCATTCTTGGTTGAAACGAGTTCTCCCTCAACAGTGGTTAGCCTTGCAGAAGCGTCCGACTTAGCATCTGAAACCTTACTAATTATCTGCACCACCCATTCCTTAGCAACCTTAGGACTGACAGATTGCTCTAACATAACGCATGGCTTCATCATGACCAACCTTCTCAATGGACAGTTCCTTCTCCACAATGTCCAGCCTGTCATGAACTATGTCCAGCTCAGTCCCTGAAGCCTCAAGCTCAACAAAAAACTTGTCTCGCACAACGTCAACTTACTCCAAGGAAGTTCGAGCAATCTCAGTTGCCTTCTCCTACTCCGCGCAATTTGCTTGCAACTAGGGATGGTAGTGGGGATTTTCACGGATATTCGCTCCACCCAAACCGTTTGGGGCGGATTTGGGTTTACCTTAATGGATTTCGGGGCGGATTCGGGGATCCAAATTGTATCCATAAAAAATTCGGGGCAGATGCGGATTTAACCAAATCCGCCAACCCAACTATAATAATTTAATAACATCTGATGTAGAAGAGATTAAGAAATTAACAATAATAATTAAATGACAAGACATGTGGGTTGTGTTAGCACCCATGTGACTCCCTCCCATATGATTTCACTTTTCCAATGTTTCATTTTTTTTCAATGTTTCATTTTTTAAATGTTTCACTTCTCTCAAGACCTTCTTCATTATCTTGGAGACTCTAGGACTTCAAACAGAGTTGAAGAGATTGACACCGGTTTGGATTGAGTGTGGGGAAGAGGAAGGTTTTGAAAGTTTGACTGGCCTTCATCTCCCTTTCAAGACCTTCTTCATTCTCTTCAAGTCCTTGTCCTTTGGGGTATATGTACGTACTTTGATAATTGACATGGATGGAAGAATTATTTTTGCATCTAGTACGTGAAACCGCGAGTAGAGTCGGAGCTATCAGGGAGGTAGCAATTGAGACGACTAGCAAAATAAGAAAACATGTCACTAGCACCATTATTTTCGAGCATGGTTTGAACAATGATGGCTTCCATTATGTTAAGGAAGTTGAAGTGTTTCTCATTCATTCATAAGCCATTATTCACACCTGCATCTCCTCTTCTCTCTTGCAAATCCATGTTTTCTGATTTATGAAAAAACAACGAAAGTGTTCTTGGAGGGGTTGACTAAGAAAGAGGGTTTCTTTTATTTATTTATTTTTTCGGTTAAATGGATCGGGGCGTATATCTGCCAATCCGTCTGGTGCAGGGATGGTTTAGAAAAAATATGGTAAACGAATATTCGGGGCGGATTCGGGATCCGCTATCCCTAGCGCAGGGTGGGGGTGGAGAGAGGGAGGGAGGGGGTGGATTTTCCTAAATCCGCCCCATTGCCATCCCTACTTTCAACACGTCAAACTGGCGGAGAACGTGAGAAAGCACCAATAACTATCCCTCCATCTTTCTCCCAAGAGTGGCCACCTGACCACGCGCATCCTAGTAGTTCGACCCCATCACCCCAGCATAAGTGAGGTGATTCATCCCTTCCATTAACTGCTTAAGGTTGTGGCCGACATGACTACTAGGCCGCAGACATTGGAGCTCTCTCAATCAACTGCCTGTGCCATTCGTTGATCAAATTGTGCACACTATCTTGTACATCAATCTCTGTAAACCAACTGAACTTCCCATCCGATTTAATATAGATGTCTTCAGGGTTGGGCTCATTCCAACCAATCTGTGGATGAAGAACTTGAGGATTAGGAAGTAATGAAACCCCACCCCCAGTGGCCGGGTGAATAGTCGGAGTAGCAGTGATAACAGAAAAACCACTTTTGCCTTTCCTTTTCAAAGTAGTAGTGGCAAGAGTGAGATAACCAATAGTGGTAGGAATGGAACAGACAGTAGTAAAAGTGTGACGAACAAACAGGAAAATAGGAAATGCCACAATATCATCAACATGAATAGGAGAAGAAGGAAAAGGGAGACTTAGAACTTTGACCACGACAAACGACCTCTTCTTCGCATATTGGGTTAAAGTCAAAGGCAGCTATGGTCCCCGCATTATTCGGATCCTTCGACCACTCCATAATAAGTTGAAACATCTTATTATTGAGAACACTAGGGTCATCATCAGACCACTTGGCGAAGTCGGGCACGCCATGAGTAGAGATGCACCTGTTCTCACGATCATCCAACGAACGACTCACCTCATTTTTTCTCCTCTCCGGAGCTTGATTTATCTCTTCAACCTCTTGAGCAGATAGGCGACCCTCTTCCTATCTTCCTTACCATATGACCCCGGACGAGGAACAGTCCGAGTAGTACCACGAATAGAACTAGCAAGCCACTTCTTTTTGGAAACACGGCCAGAGCTTATCGCCAACTACTTCGAAGGACTGGCAGGCCTAGGAAGCTTCCTCTTTCTAGTGGCCAAACTAGCACCACCAATGCTAATAGGAGCATTGAGATCTGTAACCACCTTGTCAGTGCTTATTTTCCCATCAATGCTAGCATCACTAATATCAGCAGCTCGAGCTTCAGTAAGCACCACCCGTTCCGCTTCACTCATAGTGTACAAGCTACTATGCTCGACAACATATGTAGTGAGGAACGATTCCACAACAACTCGAGGAAGCTTCAAAAAAATAGTAACTGATAAGTGCAAATTCTTCCATTTCTTGGGCACTCGGAACGACCTCATAATCTATCGACCACGCAACTTAAAGTAGTCGGAGTTGACGGAAGCATAAAACCAAAATCTTGACCAATCCCTATAATCATCATTGAGTTTCCCAAAACAGGTGAGAGAACAGAGGAAACACATATTATTACAGCTTACAACAAGTAACACCATGGAGTGTAAAACTCTACTAGTCAGAGGAATTCCAGAAAAAATGGTTTTCACACAAGTAGAAACCATCACCCTTAAGCCATTGGGACCCATTTGAGTAGGAGCAATGCCCAAATATCCATGCAATCTGAAAAGATCTCCGAAATCGGAAACCTAAGACCCGACTGGAATATGCAAGGGTATAGCATAATATAATTGGGCCTTGGATGACAAGGACTATCGTTATACCTAGGTAGAACAATCTGAAGGTCGGATGACAATGAGTACTCAGCACGAACGCTTTCTAATGTCGTCTGCGACGTCTTCTTAGGCAAGAAGAATGCATCATAGATGTCGAACACTTCATCAACTAGTACCTTGTCAATACTTAGTAGACATGGGAAAGGAACTGCACAAACAAGAGAGCAAAGAAGAAGGGAAAAACAAGCTCTGATCACAAAGAAAGCGTAAATAGAGAAACACGGCTATCACACCCCATTTTCTAGAGTTGAGCAATGAAAAGACTACTACTAGAACGACGTGCGAGACATGATGGATGCACAAAATCCAAAAAAATGCACATAAATGAACAAACAAATGAGAGATTAGAATAGATACCGAACCAACAGTTGTTGACTGAATTAAATGCAATACATGATGAAGTCGAAAGTCCAACAGTCATAACGTTAGTGGCCACATAAGCATGCTCACTAACTAAGGGGGAGTAGTTGATGATACATCGAATCAGACTAGCATCACGACCTTACATGTGGTGAAGATCACTCATCATGAAGACCAAGTATTTCAATTCAGTGTGGACTCGTTGAGCGCAAAAAAATAGATCCAGCCATTAAATCCCAAAAGGACCCTTAAGAACATATCATAGTCAAAGGCCCAACAAATTTATCCCATAAATTGGAGAAACTAAGGGTGGGAACGAGAAGGACCTCATCTCGATCTCATCTCGTTCCTTCGAGATTGGTTGCGGTGTTGGTTTTATGCTTCCGTGAATTCTGGCTACTTCCAATTGCGAGGTCGTCTGATTTTTCGATCATTCCGTTTTCTTAATAAATGGAAGAATCTTTACTTGACTGCTGAGGAACAGAAGATTAGTGATCAATTCTTGAAACTTCATCGTTTTTCTTTGGAGGCATTTCTTTTCGAGGGTATCCTGGAGCGTAGTGGTTTGTACACTATGAATGAAGTGGAGCGAGCTTTACTTACTGATTCTCGTGCTAAAGCCTTAGCTGCTCGCGCTGGCGTTAGTGATGCTAGCATTGATTGGGAAGTGAGCTCAGATCGGCGCATTATGGATCTCATTGCTCTTGTTGATATCACAGTTCCCGCTTCAAGGCGGTTGTCGGTAGACCTTGGTCGGGTTCCAAAGAAGAAATGACTCTGTAATCATGGTTCTGCTCAGATTGTGTCCCGTATGAATCCTGTTCAAGATGTTATGGGGGTTGTGTCTCGCCCGAATCTGTCTCTTGACAATGTTGCAAAAGGAAATCGTGATTCTTTCGATGAGGCTCCTATTGGAAAGGAGCGAGAAGGAGACTACTCGTCCTCTGGATAACAATGAGAGGAAGCTTCTTTTTGCCAATGGTATCTTAGACGTTGTTGAGTTGTCTAACGATGATCCCTGGATCATTAATGAAAATATGTTTCAGCTAGCGATGGAGCAGTCTAAAGACATTGGTGGTGGTCAGAGTTTCAGGATCATTCTCATTCTCCTTCTATTGATGTCAGCAAAATGGACGGGTTCCTAGTTTCCTCTCCTGTTCGTCAGGTTTCTCCTGCTCCCGCTGCTACCGTTAGCCCTACCCTTACCATAGATTCTTTTCGATGGGAAGGTAAACGTGGTTTTTCCGTTGTTACTGTTATTCCTGCTCTCGGTGGTGGTTTTTTAGTGCTCTCGGATCCTTTTGTCCTTCATCCACAAATTAGTTGGATTGAGCCTGACCCGAAGGATCTCTGTATCAAGTCTGACGACAAGTTTTGTTGGTTTACTCAGCTTGACGTGCATGTAGGTTGGTAAATGAATGGCACAGGCGGTTGGTGGAAAGGCCTTTTATGCCTGCACTTGACCCATTTGATAACATCGACCATGGTCTTGAGCAGATAATGGACAGGATGAATCATCTCGCTTATGCAGGGGTGATGGGCTCGGTTTATCTAGCTGATCGTGATCAAGTGGCTCTGTTCGAGAGGAGATTGGTGGGGTTATTGCTGTTGTTTTCTCATGTTTTTTTTTTCAATTTGATGTATTGAACACGCAATGCGCGGACTCAGAGAAAGCTGAAGGGGCTGCTCGTAAGTCATTGATAGAGGTGAAGGATATGCGGGATAGGTCTGTTGCTGAGCTTGACTCTTTGAAAGCCAAGTTAGATGGGGTTTACAATCGAATACGTGATGTGGAAAAATAGTTATCCACTGAGAAAACAACTTTCAATGAAGCTTCTCGTGCTGAATTGGAGCAATCCGCTATGTGTGATATCGCTGAGAAGCGGGTGGAGCAGATAACTGTTGCGCTTAATGATGTCAAGACGGATGCTTCCAGTATGCTTTCTACCGCTGAACGACAGCTTGCCTCGGCAAAAAATGAACTCGCTGCTGCTAGTCGAAGGCAAAGATTGAAAGCGAGTTGTTGACGGGCGGGTTGAGCTTCTTGATTATATTGAAAGGCTCGGCGAAGATTTATCTAAGTATCATCACCTGGTTGGTGAAGCTTTTGAGGATGACGATGTCGAAAAATCTACTTCAGTAGCGGAGGAGCCATTGTTTCTTCTACCATTGAGCTCCCTAGAGCCGTTAATACTCCCCTCTCCTAAAAAAATTTCTTCTCCTACTCCAGCGAGTGATGATCCTGCCATTGCTTATGTTTCTTCTCCCACTTCTTTATCATCTTCTCCGAATGTAATAGAGTAGTGTTATCAATAAAAATTGACTTTTGTTTTTTTTTTCTCCTTTTCGGTTTTGTTGTAGTTGTCGTGGCTTTTATAGTTGTTTTTGTGCTTAGGCTCATCGTTCGTCTAATGGTTGGTCATTGTTTTCCTTCCTGATTTTTCGTGAATAGTTGCTTTTGCCTGTACTTTTTCGAATCACATTGACTTGTTCCCGTAACTCTGACTTTATGTTTGTCAGTTCGAAGTTATTTTGTTAACTATTTGCTAAGCATTTACTTTGTTAATTTGACATCTTGGTCGACTCAAAGTTTTTGTGTTTAGTTGACTCGGATGTCCAACCTTTATTTCGTTAGCTCGACATCTCGGTTGATTCGAAGTTTTTGTGTTTGGTTGACTCGGGTGTCCAACCTTTACTTCGTTAGCTCGACATCTTGGTCGATTCAAAGTTTTTTGTGTGTAGTTGACTCAAGCGTCCAACCTTTACTTCGTTATTTCGACATCTTATTCGATTTGGAGTTTTGTGTTTGGTTGACTCGAGTGTCCAACATTTACTTCGTTAGCTCGACATCTTGGTTGATTCGAAGTTTTTTTTTGTGTTTAGTTGACTCAGGTGTCCAACCTTTACTTCGTTAGCTCGACTTCTCGGTCGATTCAAAGTTTTGTGTTTGGTTGACTCAAGTGTCCAACCTTTACTTCGTTAGCTCGACATCTTTGTCGATTCGATGTTTTTTGTGTTTAGTTGACACAGGTGTCCAACCTTTACTTTGTTAGTTTGACATCTCGGTTGATTTGAAGTTTTGTGTTTGGTTGACTCGGGTGTCCAATCATTACTTTGTTGGTTCGACATCTCGGTCGATTCGAAGTTTTTTGTTAAGTTGATTTGGGTGTCCAACCTTTACTTCATTAGTTCGACATCTCGGTCAATACAAAGTTTTTTGTTTAGTTGACTCGGGTGTCCAACCTTAATTTTGTTAATTCGACATCTTGGTCGGTTCAAAGTTTTTTTTGTTTAGTTGACTCGGGTGTCCAACCTTTACTTCTTGGTTGATCAGACTAGAAATTGTGTGTGTCTGACTTTTGTTGTTTAATTGCTTTGTATGGCTAATTTATTGACGTATCTTTTTTGCTGTCCATGCGAAAATTTGGAGTTTCTGAATTCGTAATCTTATTGATATTTCCTTGATGTTTTCATCAGCCTTAGCCGTTAGGGCATTTACGCTGGTTCGAAGTACGATTTGTTTTGTCTTCCTTTGCTCAATGTCAGCCTTCCTATTAGAGGCTGGTGTTATTATTGCTTTGTTTTTCTTCACTTCATCCTCGTATGTTGTGTATGATGTTGTGACTGGCAGGCTCAAGGTGTTTTTCTATCCGATGGCTGAGTAATATTGGCTTGTTTGATCATGCTTATGTCATTACCAAATTGTCCGACCGCGCTTTTGTCAACACCAAACTGTCCAATCATGTTGATGTCTTCACTGTGTATGGTGTCAACCATCATGGTTTGGTCAAGTGTGTTGCTGCCAGCTTTGTTGGTAGTGGTTCGGGTCGAGCTTGCAACCGGTGATGAGATCTTTTGATTCGTATGAATTGGTTGATGCAAACATCTTCATGCTTTGTGCATTCATGAAATGTTTAATCAGTACCCTTGTTCTGATATAGATCGGTTCGAGTAAGGAGTTCGTGTAATTGCTTCATCCAGCTATGCAATGTGTGCGGCGTATATCAACTCCCTAATATGTTCTTTTGATCCCGCAGCGTTGTCTGCTTTCTCCTTCCATGTGATCTGTTTATCTGGCATTCTGATGAACTCATCGAGTTGTTCTTTCTGAGCCTAGTGTTCGATTTAATCTTTTAAATTGTAGCATTCTTCGGTATCATGCCCATGATCCTTATGGAATGAACAATATTTGCTTTTGTCTCTCCCTTCCGGATCCCCTATCATCCGAAGTGGTCAATTGTCGTTATCCCATTTCGTTATGTGTTTTAGTATATTTGCTTGATTTGTCTTCAGGGTTGTATATGGCTTGTACGTGGTCTTCATCATACTCGTTACCCGCTCGTGTCGAGTTCGCATTGGTTGTGGCCTCCCGGATTCTTGTCGTGGTGAATCGCTCTTTCCGCCACTTCAATGTTTCTTTGATGGGTTGTTGCTTTCCTATTGTCCGTCATTTTGTCTTCTTTATTCCTTTCTTTCCCATTTCCTTAAAAAAAATCTTTTTATTGGTCATTTTTTCTCCTGGCTGCCTTCATTTCCTCAAGGGAGATGTGCTTTTGTGCTATTTTTAGCAGGATTGCCATACCTTTTGGTGGTTCCAGGTTAAAAGCATCAAATAAGGGGAATCTCTTCAATCCGGCCACGAAGGTTGCAATGGTCGTGTCGTCGCTACATTCATCAATCATTGTCAATTCATTGCTAAAGTGGGTGACATATCCCCGTATTGTTTCGTCGGGCTTCTGCCTTTTTGGTGGCCAAAGGCACTCCGATGCTTAAGTCAGTAACTCTGTTGGAAGAAGGATGTAAATCTGGACAAAACTCAGTTAAAGTTGCATATCTGTGTCGAATGTTCTCTTTAGCTTTTATAATGGTCGTGGTTAACTCTTTGCGTGACTTAAACATGTGAGGAGCAATGGAAGGAGATGTTTCTTGTAACAATCTCCTCCTTTATGGAGATGCGTTCAGGGATGCGTAACTCCCTCCATGGCTCTTTTTGGTGCAACGTTCATCTTCTTTACGAGAGAACTCGTGTCTGGCCTGAATTTGGGCTCTGATTCATTTGGACTTGGATTTAGGTCCTGTTTACATTTCCCCATTAGCGGGCCTCAATAGTTAGCTTTATTCTTCTTGGTCTTTACGTGGTAACCCGATAGTCTGGACGCTATATCCTCGTGATGGATCTCTATGCCACGTGTATGACCGTGATGACTAGTCTATTTTGATGTATCATCAGAAGGAAACGAGTCATGGTGGGAGTTACTCTCCCAAGGGCGTATCTCCATAAAAGAGGAGACTATTACAAAAAAGTCTTCCCTCGTCAAGCCTCACATGCTTAAGTCACGCGGAGAAGTAATAATGACCATAATATAAGGTAAAAGGAACATTTGACGAATGTATGCAAGTTAATGTGATCTCTGTCTAAGTTAAGCACTCTCCTACAGATTTATTGACTTAAGCATCGGAGTGCCTTCGGCCACAAAAAAGACGGTTTTTGACAATCTAACCCTTGTTTTGCAAGTTGAATTTCTAGGATACAAGATTTGGTCGCATCATACATAGTTAATGAAGTCCTTGTCTAAAGTGTGATTGAAATCTGAAGATGTATAAAATGTTGAAAGATGTCCCCAACCTAATAGATTTTCAAGCTTTTGTCAAAGTGTTCTGAATAATCTGATAATTCATTGAATGAAGCAACCTTCCCTTGCACACGAAAAACATTTTGTTGCATGAAAGTCCAAGCTTGTTTTGCATGTACTATCGAGTTGGGTCTTTGCAATTTGGGGTCATGGACATGGGCGGATTTACCCTTTGGCTAAGGGGGTCAGTTGCCCCCCTTATGTTTATGAAAAATCCCACTAAATTACTCATATTTTTATATATTGCCCCCCCCCCCCCCCCCCTTAAAAGTTTAGATTGTCCCATTTTGTATACAATCTTGGCTCTTATATCCACTAAAAATTAAATTATGGATTATTTTAAAAGTTTAGGTTCTCCCCTCCCCCCCTTTCTATAAAAATCTCTGCTACTGATATGTTCGCGTTTCAGGGTTCGATATAGCGAACTGCTACGAAGTTGAGCGAATTGAGAGTGAAAATATAAGAGGAATGAGATGAGAGGCAGAGTTGAGAGATTACATAATGATAGAGGGTTTGTGAGGGAGAGAAAATATAAGAGAAGGTGAAGAAGAGAGAGTGAGAGGGTTGGTGAGGGTGGGTTTGTTGGGAGTTAAAAAAGAAAAAAAATCTTCGTTTGGTTCGGAAAACCACGTTCAGGGGTAAGTTGGTCTTTTCAAACTTTTTTTTTGCCCCCCTTTGTCAGCAATCCTAGCTCCGCCCCTGGTCATGGACTGGGCTTTACCATATGGCAACTCAAAAGGCATATAGCGAAAAAGTTCTAAGAGTTAGACGCATGGGTAATAGAACTAAGTGTTAAGACAGCTGTGAATAGAGAGGGGTAGAGTTGGCACTCACGTGCTTGACACCCTCCCCAGACACTAACCAAGCACAAGGAGCAAGCTGAGTAGGTTTTTATTTTCGTATACCTTTTGCGTGCTCTTCCTGTATGCGCATAGTTAATGAAGTCCTTGTCTAAAGTCTGATTGAAGTCTGAAGATATACATAATGTTGAAAGATATCACTGCTTGTTACAGTGATAAAAACATTTTGATGCATGGAAGTCCAAGCTTGTTTTGCATGAACTTTGGAGTTGGGTCTTGGGCCGAGATTCAGGTAGGAATCATGGGCTTTACCATATGAAAAAATCTTAAGAGTTAGGCGCATGGGTAATAGAAGAACTAAGCGTTAAGACAACTGTGAATAGAGAGTCATTTGATACTAGCATACCATTGGAGTTCGAATTGACCAAACCAAAAGTAGCCTTGCGCCCACTGATCTATTTCAACCCACAAACATGTATTAGCAGAGGATCTTATCCAAACCACGAGATTCTTAACGTAAGTTTGAGGATGTGAATTATCATTTTTTACATTTTATTAAGGTGCAGAAATCCCAATGAGCAAAAAATTCCTCGCTAATAATCCCTAAACCTTTTTTATCTTCCTATATTTGTTTCAAAACTGTTATACTAGCTAGTTTGTGGCTTCAGAATGTGAAGGAAATCTCACACTAAAACCAATGAAGTGTTGGCTCATTTCTACTTTTTTTCCCTTGAATGGTGAGCAGGGTTTTGAAATGTTGTCAATTCGATAATGAAGCCTTTACAAGTATTTATACTATATTAGTATTAGTATTAGTATTGATAAATACTTGAGTGTTATTGGAAAAAAGAAAAGATGAACTCATGCAGAAATGCAGACAGAATTAACATTAGTGCAGATCAGTTATCGATTCATTAACAGGTAAGTAAGTGACTCATTCAATAATAAGTAAGAGAATCTTTAAATTGATTAGAAAAAATTGTGACATTTCTGTGTTTCCACTCTGCAAGTTTTGCATGTACAACTACATTTTGGTTCTGGTTAAGGCTTAAAGAAACGGATGTAGATACCCGGGTTCACTAACCAATATATCCCTCCAGCCAGCACCAATACACTTAAAACCATTCCTAAACTTCCAAGTACCCAGTTAATATACCACATTGCACTCCATCGCTTCGGTTTCTTGATTGAAATCTACATAAAACATGGATAAGCTAATTTTACCAACACCAAGTACCATTCAATGGCTGTTAAAGACCATGATTTGCATGAATGCCCACACACAACTTCGAAGAAAAGCCTCATAGTAGCTCCTGCAGTGAGCAGTAGTGTTACACAGGTGCCACCTGATAAAACCATGGTTGGAAATAGAGCAAGCGACTTCCTTAACCTTGGACCTGTATCACATTTCTCTTGATCAGCAAGTGTGTTGTTTAAATAAATAAATTAAAAAAAAAAATCCCTTGTTCTGTAAACTTTCAATGTGACAACGGGTATTAGCTCTTGTGACAGATGATATCATAGTTTTCATGGACCTGCATCTCAATTTGATACACAACATCATAATTGTAGTTGAGGCGGTCTACCAACAAGGAAATTGGGGTGAACCCTTCAACATCGGGGTTTCGTAATTTTCTATTTCAAAGTACAGGACAAATTGTTTAATATATTTTTCAACTAGGGCCCCTTTTCAATGAGGCCAATAAGTAGGTGAAAGTTCACAGAGACTTCATGAGGACCCTCAAATTCCATGGCAAAATGTGGACAATACTCAAGATGATGTGTAAACACATACATCACCTAGACTCCAAAGTCAAGCGAAGTGGTAGAGTCGTCGACATCATTTTGATGTGTATTTGTTATCTAATTAGTTGCTTCCAACGGCTGTCATCAATTTCAAACAACCGGATCCATGATTCTTACAAAATTATCTTAAAATGAGAGAATAAACTATAGGACTTTGATCGTCACAAACTGAATAAAATGTATAACCTTTGTCACCAAAAATTGTAACTACTAGAAGAGAATAAACTACAAATGTCATTAGTTGAGTAAGCAAGTTTTGTCATCAAAACCAGGTATGATTTAACTTACAATCACATATTCACGTTATAATAGTGATCGAAGCAACGTCTTTAAGGTCCCATCTCACGTGAGTTCCATGATCTTTTGACATCGGCAAAGACCATTAGTTGACGACTTGTTTCATCCAGAATTTCTTCAGATTGAACTAAGGCTATTTGTGATTGAATGGAATCCTAGTTCATGGAATCCACGGGAGCTATTTAACTTTGAGGCAAAACTGAGGGTGCAAAATGTAAAAACACCAAAAAAAAACAAAAAAAAAAAGCTAGCAAATATGGCTGGCTGTTAAATTGGTGATTGAGAAATGAAATATTGTTAGAGAATAGAAGTATGTAACATAGGAAAGTGTCACATAATAGAAATCTACCTCTGTTACAGAATAGAAAAGTGTTACAGAATGGGTTAGGAAGACTTTCCTATTGTATAGAATACAAGCTTATATAGAGCTAACTTTGACATAACCTAATAGAAATAGGAAACCTAGCAAACTTAGGAAACCAAAATACAATAGGAAATCTAACCAAACTTAGGAAACCAAAATACAATAGGAAAGTCTTCCTAACCCATTCTGTAACACTTTTCTATTCTGTAACAGAGGTAAATTTCTATTATGTGACACTTTCCTATGTTACATACTTCTATTCTCTAACAAATATCCATGAATATGAGAATGAGGTCTACTTTCCTCTCACTTTTCTCCAACCAAAGAACAATAAGAAATGATAGCTCATGGTTGTATTATTTAATAAAAGGATTTTAAACTATTTGCAGTATGCAGTAGAGAATTGATCATCACTTCCCTCCCTATATAAGTTAAAGATTCTCAAACTACGGTGTAGAGATTCTATTTCAGCTCCGCAATAAAAGAAACATCAAATACTTGGGTTTGGCTTGAAGTGAATTTCTTGTAGTCAAAGAACTAACTCTACAACAAATACAAATTACTCAACAATCATATGATCTATTTGCCCATTTAAATTATCCCAAATAAGTTGATCAGCAATATTGATGATCTCAAACACAAACATGTATTAGCTGAGGATCTGAGCATGTATCTTATCCTAGGAAGCACGGATTCTCGGTAAAACCCTCTGAATTCTAGTAATACGCGTGTCGGATAAGTGTGCGATTCGCGTTCGATACGTATCCGACACGCGGTCAACATATCGGTCATTGTGACTTGGTCAGGATACGGCCTAACCCGGTCCGGATACGGTCTGGACACGGTCAGGATACGGTTGCTAATAATTATTTTTTTTCAGAGAGATCGATCAGAGCAAGGAGATCGATCAGATCCATCGATCGATCAGAGCATGGAGATCGATCAGAGCAGGGAGATCCATCGATCGATCAGAGCAGGGAGATCGATCAGATCCATCGATCGATCAGAGCAGGGAGAGATCGGTCGAGCAGGGAGAGAGATCGATCGAGCAGGGAGATCGGGGAGAGAGATCGATCGACTGGGAGGGGAGATCGAGCAGGGAGAGAGATCGAGCAGGAGCTTCGTTGTTTCTTCAACCTCCTGCGCCTCCCATCAAATTGTTGAGGGAAATGGCGAGGAAAACAGCGAAGGGGGGGGGGGGGGGGGGGGGGGGGGGGGGGGGGGGGGGAATTGCTCCTACACCATCAAAGCCTATGGAAGGTAATTTTCAAAGCTTTTGCTGTTTTTGATTTGTATTTGCCCATATGGAAGGTCTTGCTTACACTACTGATTTACACCATCTGCTTGTTCTGAATGTTTGCATATGAAGTGACACAATTTATCTTGAACTACAACAATGAAATGTAGTATATAAATTCAAATACATTTAATTCAGCACATACCCACAAACGAAATGTGGTGCTAACAATACTGGGTTTCCTGGAAAAGGGATCCGAATGACTTTATCATCTTGGTGAGAAGGAGACACTAGTCAATTAGAGTTAGGCCCGGCCCATATTAGAATTTATTACCCTAATTTTCACTCATGTACTCAAACTTTTCATTCATTCAAATAATTTCATTAATTAAGCTCATTGCATTTAGATGTTTTATATATTTAGATTATTAATTATTGTTTATGAGTTATGACATTATGTTTATGTTAATAGTTTTTTAATAAAATATAAAAAT
Organism: Berberis vulgaris; assembly: GCA_963556465.1. Lineage (NCBI taxonomy): Eukaryota > Viridiplantae > Streptophyta > Magnoliopsida > Ranunculales > Berberidaceae > Berberis > Berberis vulgaris. The sequence goes on from OY747134.1 coordinate 73,967,792, forward strand.
AAAAATAAGGTTTGACGTGTCGCCGAGTCCCCGAGTCCTAGTTTTTTGAAAATTGCCGAGTCGCCGTATCGTATCCGTGTCCGATACGATGCGCGTATCCGAGTCCGTGCATCCCAGATCTTATCCAAACCACGAGATTCTTAACGTAAGTTTGAGGATGTGAAGTCATCATTTTTTATATTTTATTAAGGTGCAGAAATCCCAATGAGCAAAAAATTCCTCGCTAATAATCCCTAAACCTTTTTGATCTTCCTATATTTGTTTTCAAAACTGTTATACTGCTAGTTTGTGGCTTCAGAATGTGAAGGAAATCTCACACCAAAGCCAATGAAGTGTTGGCTCATTTCTTCTTCTTTTTTTCCCCTGAATGTTTGAGCAGGGTTTTTGAAGTGTTGTCAATTTGATAATGAAGCCTTTACAAGTATTTATACTACATTAGTATTAGTATTGATAAATACTCAAGTGTTATTGCAAAAAAGAAAAAGAAAAAGAAAAACTCATGCAGAAATGCAGACCAAATTAACATTAGTGCAGATCAGTTATCAACTCATTAACAGGTAAGTAAGTGACTCATTCAATAACCAAATTAACATTAGTGCAGATCAGTTATCAACTCATTAACAGGTAAGTAAGTGACTCATTCAATAATAAGTAAGAAAATCTTTAAATTGATTAGAACAAATTGTGACATTTCTGTGTTTCCACTCTGCAAGTTTTTCATGTACAACTACATTTTGGTTCTGGTTAAGGCTTAAAGAAACGGATGTAGATACCCGGGTTCACTAACCAATATATCCCTCCAGCCAGCACCAATACACTTAAAACCATTCCTAAACTTCCAAGTACCCAGTTAATATACCACATTGCACTCCATCGCTTCGGTTTCTTGATTGAAATCCACATAAAACATGGATAAGCTAATTTTACCGGTAATGTGATTCCACCTATGATACCCAAAACACTTATTATGAAAGGGAATGCCACTGATACAAGGAAGACCACGCAACCAAAAAAGACTCTAAACGCTACACGGATCAACAGCGGACATGGCCTCTTCATCTTTCTTATGTAGGCAAACTCCAAGTTGTCAAATGCAGGCATGGCGTATAACTGGAATGAGGTTACGCAATGGATCACAATCAATAAGCTCACTATTGCGAAAACTAGTCTTGAGGCGTCATCGTGTTCATGGACATCATGTAATGTGTTCAACATCCTTCCATATGCACCTAGTATCTGCCATCAAAATAACCAGCTTACTTTTCCGAAAATGTACTATGATAAACCAAAAAAGTTTTTATTTGTTAAATACTTTTTTTTAACAAATAATTTACCTTGTTTCCATAAGCCCAGTAGACTCCTATTGCAAGGGGAAATAAACACGATGCAATAATAAGATTTGCAAGTCTAACGGCTTTCCACATTGGCACGCACGATGGACACTCTTCACTCGATGGCATTGTACCCTGCATCAAACACACCCAAGTTCATACCTTGATCAATTAGAAAAAACAATGATAAGTCTTAATGTTTAAAAAAAAATCCTTCTATTACCTGTATTTCAAGTATAAGATTGTGCCCTCTAAAAGCTATGACAACCATTCCAAATGCATTGAGCATACTAAAAACTCTGTCAATGCTTGATGTTGGCTTCACTGGATCGTAGGATATGTCCATGGGCCTACTCTTCGATACTGAAATAATCCATATCGACGTACAAAATGTGAATGCAGCCATGGCACCAATCAGCGAGACCCCAGCCATGGAGTTCAAAGTTGGTAACTGAGCTAGAATGATGGCTATGATCACCAACACCAAGTACCATTCAATGGTTGTTAAAGACCATGATTTGCACGAATGCCCACACACAACATCGAAGAAAAGCCTCATAGTAGCTCCTGCAGTGAGTAGTAGTGCTACACAGGTGCCACCTGATAAAACCATGGTTGGAAATAGAGCAAGCAACTTCCCTAGCCTTCGACCTGTATCACATTTCTCTTGATCAGCAAGTGAGTTGTTTAAATAAATAAATTTAAAAAAAATTTAAAAAAATCCCTCGTTCTGTAAACTTTCAATGTGACAACAGATATTAACTCTTGTGACAGATGATATCACAGTTTTCACGGACGAGCATCTCAATTTGATACACAACATCATAATTGTAGTTGAGGCCGCCTACTAACGAGGAAATTGGGGTGAACCCTTCAACATCAGGGTTTTTTTATTTTCTATTTCAAAGTATAGGACAAATTGTTTAATATATTTTTCAACTAGGGCCCCTTTTCAATGAGGCCAATAGGTTGGTGAAAGTTCGCAGAGACTTCATGTGAGGACCCTCAAATTGGGGTTCAGGGTGTAGAAAGAAATACTTTAATTTTTTGTGTATTTGATTCATCCCTCAATAGGGGTATAAATATAATAGGATTTCTTGTCTTATAAGAAACAATCTTACAGATTATAGAAACTAGGTTACCTAAATATGAATTTAGAATATCCTAAATATATATATATATATATATATATATGTGTGTGTGTTTCTATAATTTACAATTAGAATATACAGCTTTCTATACTCCCCCTCAAGTTGAGGCATAGATTTCTATCATGCCCAACTTGTCAACTGAGTTGTCAAACACTTTCTGAGATACCTCTTTAGTAAGAACATCAGCTAATTGCTCCTCTGAGGTTACAAATGGAAAGCGAATAATTTTTCTGTCAAGATTCTCTTTAATAAAATGGCGGTCAACCTCCACATGCTTTGTTCGATCATGCTGAATTGGATTATGCGCAATCTAAATGGCAGCGGTATTATCACAATGTAACTCCATAGGCCTTTGTAGCTTGAAACCCAATTCCTTCAGGACATTACGGATCCACAACATTTCACAAACTCCATGTGCCATACCTCGAAATTCAGCTTCTGCACTTGATCTAGCAACAACTTTCTGTTTTTTACTACGCCAAGATACAAGGTTCCCACCAACAAAAGTGAAGTACCCTGATGTAGAACGTCTATCAGTTTTATCACCAGCCCAATCTGCAACTGTGTATCCAACAACTTCCAATTCATTTTTTTTAAACAATAATCCCTTACTAGACGCCATCTTCAGATATTTCAAGATACGAAAGACTGCATTCATATGCTCTTCACTAGGACAATGCATAAACTGGCTAACAACACTCACAGCATAAGCAATGTCAGGTCTAGTATGAGAAAGATAAATTAACCTTCCTACAAGACGTTGATACCTCCCTTTATCAGTAGGGACTTGATCAGGAAGAATAGCAAGTCCATGATTCATCTCAATGGGTGTCTCTATTGGTTTGCAGTTCAACATCCCTGTTTCAGCGAGCAAATCAAGAACATACTTCCTTTGTGAAAGTGAAATCCCTTTCTTCGACCTTGCAACTTCAATACCCAGAAAATACTTCAGTTGCCCGAGATCCTTCATTTCAAATTCCTTCGACAGATACTTTTGCAAATCATTTATTTCTTTCGGATTATCTCCTGTAACGATCATGTCATCAACATACACAATTAGAGCTGTAATCTTACCATTCTTGTGTTTGATAAACAAGGTATGGTCAGAGTTGCTTTGTTTGTACTCAAAAGTTCTCATGGACTTCGAAAATCTTCCGAACCAAGCTCTTGGAGACTGTTTCAGGCCATACAAAGACTTCTTCAATTTACACACCTTACCAGCGTCTCTTGGGTTATTCTTCACGTCTGGAGGCATATCCATGTACACTTCTTCCTCCAAATTTCCATTGAGAAATGCATTCTTCACATCAAGTTGATGCAAGGGCCAATCTTTATTTGCTGCAAGTGAAAGTAAAATTCGGATAGTATTAATCTTCGCCACAGGTGCGAAAGTCTCCTCATAATCAATTCCATGGCGTTGTGTATATCCCTTGGCAACTAATCTTGTTTTGTATCTATCAATAGTTTCATCTACATTAAGCTTCACATTAAACACCCAACGACATCCTACAGTCTTCTTTCCAACAGGTTTGTCTACTACCTCCCAAGTGACATTCTTCTGAAGAGCTTCCAATTCTTGATTCATTGTTGTTGTCCATTTTGGATCCTTCAATGCGTCCTGCACGTTACTAGGAATAGATACAGTAGATAATTGATTAATAACAAGTGCATGTGACTCAGAAATCCTATGGTTAGACATAAAATTAGCTATAGGGTATTTAGCTTGGGCTTTGATATCTGGTTCATATTGCTTTTTAGGAACTCCCTTAGTAACCCTTTGTGATTTTCTAGGTTCAACATTTTCTAACACAGAAGCCTCATTAGAAGGTAAAGATACCTGAGGTGGATCTTCTGGGCGAGATCTTCAGTTGCTGATGTAGAAGGGGAAATGTCGTGTGTGTGAGTTTCAGATACATTTTGATCATTCTCTTCTGTCTCTCGAGGGAATTGATTGCTAGGAACTAAGTGGTCAATTGTCTGCCCATTGGAAGTGTCTATTTCTTGAGACAAGTCATTTGCTGCTGCTGCGGGGAACAGTTTTTGCTGTTACATGAACGTCAAATTGTTCCTCCAAGTGTTCCAATTCTTCAAATACATCAATAGAACAATGATTCCCTTCACTATCGCTCTCCCCCTGAAGGAAAGACTGGGAGACTCCCCCTGAGTAATATGGGTCAGATTCATGGAATAAGACATCAAGAGATATATGCATTCTGTCAGTGAGTGGGTCATAACACCTGTACCCTTTTTGGAGATCTGCATAACCTACAAAAATACATTTCGTCGCACGGGGATCAAGCTTGCTCCGGTGTGGTTTTGGTATGTGAACATAGGCTGTGCACCCAAACACTCGGGGCTCCAAATTAGGCATAGATGGGATGGACAAAAGTGCATGAAGCTTCTGATGCGGATTCGTGAACTCAATTAGTCGTGAGGGAGTATGGTTGATAATATATACTGCAGATTTCACTGCTTCACCCCAATAGGATCGATGAACATTCATGCCAAACAGGGAAGTACGAACAACTTCCAACAACTGTTTGTTCTTTCGTTCTACTAAACCATTTTGTTGAGGAGTATCAGTATTGGAGGTTTGATGATGAATTCCATTAGACCGGCAAAACTCAGATATAGGACCATTGACAAACTCTCCACCATAATCAGATTGAAACACTCTGATGGATTGTTGGTACTGTGTTGCCACCATTTTGTAAAAATCAGTAAAGCTTCTAAATACCTCACTCTTTCGTTTCAGTAATGACACCCAGGTCATCCGAGTGCAATCATCAATAAAAGATACATAATATCGAGCTCCAGACAAAGAAGGAATTTTTGCAGGACCCCAAACATCTGAGTGAATTTTCATAAAGGGAACATGACATCTATGAATACTTGGCGAATATGGAATACGGTGGCTCTTGGCCAGTTCACATATGTCACAATGAAATTCTGAATCACTAACAACCGAAAACAAATGAGGCTGCAACTTCTTAAGATAACGAAAATACAGATGTCCTAAACGACGATGCCATAACCATACTACCTCCTTCGCTTTATCGACACTAATGACATGATTAGCTTGCCCCAAAAGATTCTTGCATTTCTCTCCCGTCTCTTTCACATCCAAGTAGTACAGTTTCCCCCTTCTAACACCATAACCAAGAATCTGCCGAGTCAGAATGTCCTGAAACACACAGACAAGAGGTTATAAGCTAGTGTTCGAATAATTTGACAGACAGACAAAAGGTTATAAGCTAGTGATGGAACAATTAAAACGGATTCAAGAGTTAGGGTATCAGATAACAAAATGGAACCTTCGCCGCTAACCAGTGTTGGAGTACCATCCGCAGTAGAGACATCATTTTGAAAGGAAGTTCTAAGATTTACCACAAGGTTAGGGTCATTTGTCATATGATCAGATGCACCTGAATCAATTATCCATGTACTATTCGAAATAACTTTATCAGTCATACCTGATTGTGCTATATTAGCAAAAACACTGTCTAGATGTTCATTCCCAGCAGTAGCAATGGCAGCCTTGCTTATATTCTTTTGTGGCTTCTTGGTGAAGTCCCACCAATCAGGGTAACCAATCACTTCATAACATCTCTCCTTGCTATGGCTTAATTCTCCACAAATATTACACTTTGTATTTGCATATGGATTTGATTTACCTGTAGGACAACAAGAAGGAAGACCTGATTGCATGGTGTGATCGACTATTGGCTGGGTTGTGAATAGCATAAGAAACCTTTATTTTTTTTTTATTTTTTTTTTTTGTGAAAGTGAGTTTCTAACTCCTAACTCCTTTCTTTAGAAACTTTGTAACAGAGCTCTTCACAAGCAGAGAGTCTTCACAAATTGACGACTTCAAGCAGAGATCACCGCACCAACTTTCCTTCCTCTTCTTTTTCCTTGTTCAGGTCACAAACCAGCAATTTCACCTTCACGAATCAGCAGCTGGTTCCTGACTCAATCGCAGCCAAAAGACAGCAAATTGCAGCCTAGAAGACAACGAATTTATTCAGGTACTTCAAATTGAAGGGACAACGAAGATTGTCGGGGTTTTGTGCTTGATGGGTGGGAAGTCGATGGTGGTGTGGACTGAGTGATTTGCGATGAATAGAGAAAAAAAGAATGGTCTGATGATGGATCTGTGACAGTGTGTTGGTGAAGGGGTGAATGGGTAGTGGATGTTGTGTCGATCGGTGGTAGGCAGAGAAGATGGAGATGAAATGGTTGATGATTGCGTAGATGGGTTATTGCGATTGCGAGGTTGTGCATGCGATGAGCGAGGTTGATGGTGGGGACGATGGATTCAGGGCGATGATGGTCGATTCAGGAGGGATTCAATTTGAGAGGTATTTTTTCAATTTTGGCTCTAAAACCACGTAGAAAGAAATACTTCAATTTTTTGTCTATTTGATTCATCCCCCAATAGGGGTACAAATACAATAGGGTTTCTTGTCTTACAAGAAACAATCTTACAAAATATGGTAGGGGTGGGCATTTAGGACCGAAAACCCGGACCGAACCGACAACCGGACCGATCGGGTCGGTTCGGATCAGTTTTAATTAATTAAAAAAATTTCGGTTGTAAAAGCCCGGCCTGACCCGAAGTTTTTGGTCCGGGCCTCGATTTCCATTTCTGAAGCCCGTCGGATAACCGGCCCGGTCCAACTCCTCGACTTTGTTGATGTTGACATCAATAGAAAGATAGGGTGTTTGGTTCCAGTTTTCATTGTAAAAACATCCAGTTTTTATTTGCATTGCAGACGAAGAGAGACCGAAAGCAGGAGAGGGTGTTTGGTTCCAGTTTTCTATTTGCTTTTGGTCTCGTCTTAGAAACATCCAGTTTTCAATTTCACTGTTGATGTTGACATTAATAGAGACTCTCTGCTCTTCAGGATCTTCCTCTTCCTCTCCGCTTCTTCTTTCTCCTTCAATTCGATTCGTCTCTGCTCTTCAGGATTTTCCTCTTCCGTTCGCTCCTTTGAAGCCATCTCCTTCCGACATTGATTCCTCTTTGGCTTCTTCAACACTTTTCTCTTCTCCTTTCTGCAATTCAGACCAGAGACAGAAGAAGAAGAAGACCTCAGATCGAACGAATCAGGTGCCTCTCAGATCTTTGATCAGATCTTGATCAAAGATCTCCGCCTTCTTCTTCCAAATCTCAGATCAAAGATTGAGATCCGAGATTTTTTAGACCGATATTTTATTGTTATTTTGTAATTTGTTGTATGGTTTTTTTTGTAATTTTTTGTTATAATTTTTGTACGTATGATGAATGAAGTATTTTTTTCCTGTAGAAGTATTTTTTTACTGTATGTATGTGGGTTACTGTAGAAGGATTTGGGTTTCAATTATTGTCTGAATGTTGTTCTTAGGACCGAGACCGGCCCGTAATTCAGTTAATCGGGACCTCGGTTACTCGGTCAACTCGGTTCGGTTTCGGGTCTCATAAACACTGGCCCGAATTTTTCGGGCCAGTTTTCGATTTTTAGCTTTTGGGCCGATTACCCGTACTTGCCCAGCCCTAAAATATAGAAACTAGGTTACCTAAATATGAATTTAGAATATCCTAAATATATATATATGTTTCTATAATGTATAATTAGAATATACAGCTTTCTATACAGGGATCTTTAATAATTCTTCAAAATTCCATGGCAAAATGTGGACCATACTCAAGATTATGTGTTTACATACATCACCAAAATGATGTAATGCATATACATCATCTAGACTCCAAAGTCAAGCGCAGTGGTACTGTCGGCGACATCCTGATGTGTATTTGCATCAATTTCAAACAACTGGATTCACGTTTCTTACAAAATTCTCTTAAAATGAGAAAATAAACTATAGGACTTTGATCATCACAAACTGAATAAAATGTATAACCTTTGTCACAAAAAATTGTAGCTACTAGAAGAGAATAAACTAAAAATGTGATGAGTTGAGTAAGCAAGTTTCGTCATCAAAACGGTATGATTTAACTTATAATCACATATTCACGTTATAATAGTGATCGAAGCAACGTCTTTAAGGTCCCATCTCACGTGAGTTCCATGATATTTTTACATGACTTGTTTCATCCTGAATTTCTTCAGATTGAACCAAGGCTGTTTGTGATTGAATGGAATCCTAGTTCATGGAATTCACCGGAGCTATTTAACTTTGAGGCAAAACTGAGGGTGCAATCCTCACGTGCATCTATTTAAATTGGTGATCGAGAAATGAAATTTTGCATGAATATGTGAATCAGGTCCACTTTTCTCCAACCAAAGAACAATAAAGAAATGATAGCTCATGGTTGTATTATTTAATAAAAGGATTTTGAATTATTTGCAGTATGATGTAGAGATTTGATCATCACTTCCCTCCATATATAAGTTAAAGATTCTCAAACTAGGGTGTAGAGATTCTATTTCAGCTCCACAATAAAAGAAACATCAAATACTTGGGGGTTTGTCTTGAAGTGAATTTCTTGTAGTCAAAGAACTAACTCTGCAACAAATGCAAATTACTCACCAAATGCAGCCATGGATAGATGCAGATATCTTGAGTAGCGCGTTCCAGGCACAGATTCATGCAATTGAACTAATAACCATATCGTGTAAAGCTGCCAAACGAACCCCAACGATAACCATAGAATTCCCCAAGTCCTGTGCACAACAAATCACACAAATGATAAGAAGACTAATAGGATACGATGAAACTGTGCCAACTGGGAAATTATGTGTTTGTATAACATACCATCCTAGTACTGTAAATGCAACCGGAAGGGAAAGTGCTTGAAAACCAATTCCTGAATTGAGGATATGGAATACAGAGCAGTAAACATTCCCATTTCTTGACGCGGTGATAGGAAGCCAAACGTCCTGAGAGTTTGACTCTGTTGTAGTATGTTGGCCTGTATAAGAAGGCAACGGAGATGAAGTCTGCAACTTGGGCACGATTCCGCTTGAGTTCATTCTCACCATTTCGGCCATATTAGATTGCCTAGCTAGCTAGAGTCTCTGCTATCTGCTATCTTTTTCTGTGTTGCTTAAAATTTGACTCCTACGGACAACTTAGATAGACATGTATTGTCTGTGTGAAATATATAGAAATGAACCCATCTAAGTGTCGAGGAAAACAGCGAGGGACCCCACAGGGGGGGAGCCGTCCATCCCCCGGGATGCGCCATTTCCCTCGACGATTAGAATTTTTCATATAGAAATAGATGTATGTAGAGGTGGCTTTGAAAATGTTTGGAAAGAGTATCTATCCCTTCAAATGGGGAAGAGGAAGAGTGCAAATTTATACGGCTAACCATTCAGGAGGGTCAGGCCTGCGTCAGGGCATGCCCCATGCCCTCCATCATCCTAGAGATGCCCAATACCCCCAATTCGAATACAATCACATGGATAAGGCCGGGGTTCCCTGTCGCATTCCTGGCTCTAATGGCCTGGCTGTCTAGATTTTTTGTTCACTGATTCTCGGAGGGATATTTTCTAAAAATGATTTGGAGAATATTTTCTTAAAATTTCTCAATTTCAGTCATACCTATTTTTACCAATCAGGAATCAAGCACCCAACCACTACAAGAGGTTCACACCCCCTTTCCTCGCTCGTTTCCTCGCCATTTAGAATCACCGTGAGTGATATTGCACGTCTCAAGGCTATAATAGATTCTGGGGAATTCTAAATGTCGAGGAAACGAGCGAGGAGAGGGACGTGGCGGGGTGGGAGCCGTCCACTCCGCTCGGGATGCGCACACAAAAAATTGTGGCACGTATCCCGAGCGGGTGGACGGCTCCCACCCCGCCACGTCCCTCTCCTCGCTCGTTTCCTCGCTCTCTAGCATTGCCCATAGATTCTACATGAAACGTGTAGACTCCATTGCAAACTGCTAAGTAAAAACAACAGAGCTATCTAGGACAGTTGGAGGAGACACTTGACTGTGACTAGGGCCAGAAGCAGCACCACTCGCATGAGTAAGAGAAAAAGCATGATCATTAAGAATCGGTTGCCCTTTCTTTGTCCTATTTGCATTTGTTGTAGAGCTGTTCTACCTGCCCACTTCCTCGGACATTTAGAATTTTCGTTTTATTCATATAGACATATCTCGCACATGCTTCTTCAACACTTTCAAGCGCTCATTGATACATAATATTTTATATAAATCAAAACTTTATATAAAGGGAAAGGGTTCTTGCCATTTTGCAGTCCTAATCTCACATCTTGGAGCTAGACAAACATTCTTTAATGTAGGAAAGATGGAACCTCATTGCAAAGCATTATCACCTTCAAATGCCAAGGCCCAACTTTCCCTCATCATCTTAGATAGTACCGGAAGCTTGCTTATTATGGCCTGGGCCAAAAAAAAAATAAAAAAATTTACACACCTAAATGTGTTAAATGTTAAAAACGAGTGAATAGAGGATACCATATGCTGGTAGTAGGACTAGGATCATGCCCAGAAGGTGCGATTGACAAAATGTCCAGAAAAGTGCATTGTGGGCTAATTGACAGCTTCAAATTTACCAGTAGTAGATCTTGGCCTTGGTGCCCCCAGAACAACACACTCCACACTAAAATCAGAGAGAAGTTGTGTTTGAAAAATTAGATGTGAGCACATCTAATTTCACTTATATAGTTTGCATAATATATATATTACATTATAAACAAGTAAGGGAATTTTGTTCGATGATCTTGAATCTGCTGAACACATTAATGGGTGTTTGCACACTCTGGAGGAAAGTCTGGAGGAAAGCCTTGAGGACATTGCTTTGTGTCTGTGCATTAATTTTAGATCATGTAATTCTTTTGTGCCCAATTCATCCTCTCATGGCTTGTTGAATCCAATTGATATACTATAAATTAATATACGCCATTAGATGCCATCTTAGAGAAATGTACATCAGGCAAATGACAGCTAATTAAGTTTACCGAAGTAACATATACATATTAATTTCGAAGTAATTGGATGATCTCACCTTGAAATTATATCTATTAAGCAAACATCTCTATGTACATGGAATATGCACTAGGAAAAGAGTGAGAAAGTTTTGAGAGTTCCACTTCCTAGAGATCTCTGACTCATCCACCTTTCTTCTATCATCTTTATCACCCTATTTTCTTCCTAGAGAAATTGATGACAGCCGTTGAATGCAACTAATTAGATAACAAATACACATCAAAATGATGTCGGCCACAATACCACTTCGCTTGACTTTGGAGTCTAGATTATGTACCATGCATTACATCATTTTGGTGATGCATGAAAAGTTGTAAACACATAATCTTGAGTATTGTCCACATTTTTCCATGGACTTTTGAAGACTGATTTAAGACCCCAATTTGAGGGTCCTCACATGAAGTCTCTGCGAACTTTCACCTAACTACTGGCCTCATTGAATATGCACTAGGAAATAGGGCTGAAAACCGAACTGACCTAAACCGTGAACCAAACCGACTTAAGTCGATTTTAAAATTTTCAAACCGAAATCGAACCGACCATTAACAAAACCGATCCGAAACCGAACCGATTCTAATTTATGCAAACCGTAACCGAACCGACTAAAATCAAACCAAAACCGAAATAAAACCGAACCGACCGACTATTTTAAACCTATTGTATTATTTATATATAAAATATATATTATTTATTATATATATTCGGTCGGTTCGGTTTGGTCGGTTAAAATCACATAAAAACTAAAAACCGAACCGACCACTTCGATTTTGAATTTTTTGAAACCGAAACCGATCCGAATCGAATTTCGATTTAAATCGGGTCAGTCGATTTAATCGGTTTGATCGATTTTTTGTTCAGCCCTATTAGGAAAAGAGTAAGAAAGTTTTGAGAGTTCCACTTCCTAGAGATCCCTGACTCATCTACCTTCCTTCTATCATCTTTATCACCCTATTTTCCCTGAAAGAGTGACCCCAAGTTTTTCTTAGCTTGGTTACTGTTTCTCCATCCTTCTCCCCTTCTCCATTTCCTTTTTCTCCACTACCAAGCCGCTGCTAGCTTCCTCAGTCAGCATTTCCTCACCTTAATGAGCCGTCTCATTCCCATCAAATCGCCCCAACTTCTCAGAATGAGCATTCACAACACCAACACTCTTGCTAATAGATATCACACGGACCTCAATAATTTTGTTTTGTTAGCACACAACCATGATCGAACCAGCAATTTCAATTCAACCTCATTAATATCTTCAATTTCAACCACAGGAACCTAGCTATGTGTCTTCCAAGATCATTACTGTTTTACACCTCTTCTAATGGATTCATCAGGCCAAAATACTGCCCCACTCCCAATTACCAATCCCAATGGTGCTACAGCTCCTACTCCACCCAATCCACCCCTAATATCCATATCTTTCAACCCTTTACAACATTTCCCTAACATCACACCGATCCCCACTCCAATGGAACACACATCTACACCCCCCTGTACCCAACCAGTTTATGACCATTCCCTACTGGCGAACACTCAACAAATGATGCGCAATTTGGAATTCCAATTAGAGAAAAACCTAACATTACCAAACCCCTCTTTTGAAAATCGCATTGCTTGTATCTCAGATAACCATGATCTTCAAATTGCTGCTAAATACTTCCATCACCAAATGACTCAGCAAAGAGGTGTTCGCACATAGCATGTCAATCCAATGGAAGAATACCCATTCAATTCATGTTGAGTACCTTCCAACAAAACAAGATCATAACAACAGTTACTATATGGTACAATTCACAGAGAAAGAGGATTACACTAGTATGGTACAAGATCATTAACAACAGTTACCCCTCTTTTGAACATTTTTTACTAAATATAAATAAAACCCCAACTGTGAGTATTCGACATTGCGTAATTTGCGATAGCGCCAGCGGCACGGATATTACACTAGTATGGTACAATTCACAGAGAAAGAGGATATGACAAAAGCTCTTACTTCAGGGCCCTAGACTCTCTTCGGTTGGTTGGTCTCACTTACAATGGGCAGATGAATATTTAGCAGTAAAAAAATTTCAATGCAAGACCTACAATTACTAACTTTATGATTATGAGAATTCATGGAGGCTGATGAAATCTCATTGCAAGACTTCTTTGTTCCCTTCATCTGATTTAAAATTTGGTCAGATACATCTAAAGTCCTCCCATGAAAGATGACTACAAGATTTGGAGTGAGTCAGGGGCGTACATACTACATCAAACTCTGCTACGAAGATGCTCCAACCTTCTGCTTCAGATGCGGTACGATTGGGCATATCTTCAGTAAGAAATGCCCGTTGTTTTCCTCGGCGTCCCACTCAATTCAAGAACAATTGAGTCCAAGGCAAGGAACCCAAAAGTTCTCTTTTACCCTTTCACAGGAGCTCTAGAAATCATGCCAGAAATGAAGGGAGATCAATCGACCATCCTAGTTGGGGACGCCTTACACAAAATCGTCATACCCAACCTCCTTGGACCTCTACTAAAACTCCTGAGCAGATTCAAGGCCGGAGCTTGAATACAACCTCTAAAACACAGCTCACTGAGGAACGATTGAACCTTCCCCTCCAATCGAACCAGGTAAGGTCTCATGAACCTAGCCGAGTCACCTCATCGATCCAAAATCGCCTCAACTCAATGACCTCAACCTCACCTTCGTTAATGCTTATCCACCCTCTGTAGAGAGATTAAATGCTTTCTCTGTAAACACACCCTCTTTTTTAATTTTCACAGTCAACGCCTCCCTCCTCTATTTTATCTCACATCCCACTGACACATCATAACTATCGCACTCATTTTGATCCAACGCTATAATCACTTCAGATCATCTCCTTCATCCAATGGCCTATTTCACCGACCCAAGCGTAAACTCATCACTTGACCCAAGCCTGAATCCAACCCACGACCCACAATCCTACTTTCCCGAACCATCCACCACCAACCCATATTTACTGGCATATATACATAACCACCTATTCACTACAGATACCCGCCATTTTCTTCTCCAAACAAACTCTTCCATGGCAGGATGTCACAACCCGATATACACCAATTCACAAACAAAACGATCAAAACTATCTCAATACTACTCCTCCTTCATACTTCCCCAACCCAAACTTGATACCTTTTTTTCTCCCCATCCCATTCTCTACATTCCATCTCGCATACAATCATCATGAAACATTTTATCACACTGCTGCTTCGGATGCATTCCTCCCCATCATGGAACCAATACTCTCATCTTTCCCACCTATGCCTTCATTTTACTTCCCGAATAACAATATTATGAACCCATTCAACATCTTGTGCAAGCAACAACATCTCATTCCGTCACTTCAACTACCGGTCACAGATTCAACACAGTGGATGACCATAACTTCCCCCAAGTTCTTATTGCTCAAGATTCTCATCCTCCTCCATGCAAGCACCCAGTGGCCCCAACTCTTGAGGAAATGGGCCACCAAACAGATAATGAAATAAATCAATCTGAGCTTGCAATTGCAATGAATTATCCTCCTAGCAACATCGATGAACCAGGAAAAAGATCAGAAATGCAAGTTTTTCCCAGTCAAATCTCGGGCAATAAATATGATCCTGTAATGAACAAATTGGACCTAGAGTCTTCCATGCCATCGTCCACACACAAGAAGAAACAACATTACAAAACAAAACAGAGAACATTTTCAATTCAGGGAGAAGGCATAAAGCTGGGTAAATGCAAGTTTAACTTTCAAGCTACTGATATACAATAGGAACAATCCATTGTGAACAAAAATAAAACTTGAAAAGACACAAATGTGAGCTCGGGTAGGAAAAGAAGAACAATAGCAATGACTTGGGGTGATCAACGGTACAAAAGGATTGTCTCATCTGAAGACAGTATGATACAGAGAGCTATGCATATGGAAACTAATCTCAGGTTGGGAAATGATGGCCGCTCAATCGCGGATAATGTTAGTGTCACCCATGAGACTTTCTTCCATTTGAAACATCTCCGTAACCAAAAACATGGATGGATGGCTAATAAGATTTATATGACTAAAGCTTACGATAGAGTTAAATGGTCTTTTTTGACAATTTTTTTGAAAATCTGGGCTTTGGCAATGAATGGATTTAAATGATCAATCATTGCATTTCCACCACTTATCTTCAAGTTATCCTCAATGGTGCCCCACTTCTATCAATCAAACCAACTCGGGGTATTCGTTAGGAGGATCCTCTTTCCCCTATCTTTTCATCCTGGTGGCGAATGCCCTTTCTCAACTCCTAGCTCGAGCTGAATCAGAGGGTACCATTAAGGGCATTAAGATCCAACAAAACTCCCCCTCCATCAGCCATATGTTATAAGCAGATGATCTCATTTTGTTTTGCAGAAATTTTTTAGCCAAAGCCCATTCGGTCAAAGACATTCTAAATCTCTATTGTCACGTTTCAGGATAAGGAATGAATTTTAACAAGTCCTCAGTGTTCTATAGTTCGAATGTTCACTCGAAACATTCTAAAATGATAAGTATAATCATTGACTCAAAATTTTACAATCCCAAAGACAAGTACCTAGGCTCTCCCCTTCTTTCGAAAAAGAAAGCCACCAACTTTTAGTTCCTGATTTACAAAATCAATTCCAAACTCTCTAGCTGGAAAACTAAAATTTTATCCCAAGCCGGTAGAACTATCATGATCAAAGCTGTTCTGAGCTCAATCCCAGTCTATATCATGCAAACTTAACTTTTCTCCTCCCTTGCTCAATTTCCACCAAAATAGACATCTTGCCCTACAATGTTTTGTGGAACGACTCGACCGAGAGTAAGGCTAAACATATTTGTACCTGGGGCCGCATCTCACAGTCTAGTCTTTTGGGAGGTCTAAACATTCATTCAACTAGGAATAAGAATCTTGCCTTAATGGAAAAAACATGTGGCAACTTTTCTCCTGTCCCCAAACCACTCAGGCCCTCCAACTGAAAGCATTTTACTTCAAGAATAAGAGTATGGTTTCTGCAATCTTAAGTTTATCCTTGAGTGTTGCAAGCTCATTCTTGGTTGAAACGAGTTCTCCCTCAACAGTGGTAAGCCTTGCAAAAGCATCCAACTTCACATCTAAACCTCAGTAATTAACTGAACTACCAGTTCCTTAGCAACCTTAGGACTGATGGATTGCTCTAACAAAACGCATGACTTCATCATGACCAACCTTCTCAACGGACATCTGCTTTTCTACAATGTCCAGCTTGTCATGAACTCTGTCCAACTCAGTCCCCGAAGCCTCAAGCTCAGCAACAAACTTGTCCCACACAACCTCAACTTTATTCCAAGGAAGTTCGAGCAGTCTCAGCTGCCTTCTCTTGCTCTGCGCACTTTGCTTTCAACTAGGGATGGTAGTGGGGGGATTTTCACGGATATTCGTTCCACCCAAATTGTTTGGGGCGGATTTGGGTTTACCTTAATGGATTTTGGGGCGAATTCGAGGATCTAAATTGTATTCGTAAAAAATTCGGGGAAGATACAGATTTAACCAAATTCGCCCACTCAACTATAATAATTTAATAACATCTGATGTAGAAGAGATTAAGAAATTAACAATAATAATTAAATGACAAGACACGTGGGTTGTGTCAGCACCCACGTGACTCCCTCCCATTTGATTTCACTTTTTCAATGTTTCAATTTGTTCAATGTTTCATTTTTTAAATGTTTCACTTCTCTCGAGGCCTTCTTTATTCTCTTGAAGACTCTAGGAATTCAAAAAAAGTTGAAGAGAGAGACATCGGTTTGGATTGAGAGTGTGCGGAAGAGGGAAGGTTTTGAAAGTTTGACTGACCTTCATCTACCTTTCAAGACCTTCTTCATTCTCTTCAAGTCCCTTTCCTTTGGGTTATATGTACGTACCTTGATAATTGACATGGATGGAAGAATTCTTTTTTACATCTATTATGCGAGAACGTGAGTGGAGCCGGAGCTATCGGGGAGGTAGTGATCGAGACGACTAGCAGAATAAGACAACATGTCACTAGCATCATTGTTTTCGAGCTTGGTTTGAACAACGATGGCTTCCATTATATTAAGGAAGTTGAAGTGTTTCTCTTTCATCCATAAGCCATTATTCACACCTGCATCTCCTATTCTCTCTTGCAAATCAATGTTTTTTTATTTAAGAAAAAACAACAAAAGTGTTCTTGGTGAGGTTGACTAAAAAAAAGGGTTTCTTTTATTTATTTATTTATTTTTCCGAGCGGATATCAGCCTATCCCTAGCTAAAGAGGGAGGGAGGGGGTGGATTTGTCTAAATCCGCCCCGTTGCCATCCCCACTTTCAACACGTCAAACTGACGAAGATCATGAGAAAGCACCAGTAACTGTCCCTCCATCTTCCTCCCAAGAGCGGCCAGTTGACTACGCGCATCCATCTAGTCCGACCCCATTACCCCAGCATAAGTGAGGTGATTCATCCCTTCCGTTAGCTGCTTAAGGTTGTGGTCGATATGACTACTAGGTCGCAGGCATTGGAGCCTTCTCAATCAACCGCCTGGGCCATTCGTTGATAAAATTGCGCACACTATCTTGTACATCAATATCTGTAAACCAACTAAACTTCCCATCCAATTTAATGCAGATGTCTTCGGGGTTGGGCTCATTCTAACCAATCTGTGGATGAAGAACTTGGGGATCAAGAAGTACTGAAACCCCGCCCTCAGTGGCCGGGAGAATGGTCGGAGTAGCAGTGATAACAGAAAAACCACTTTTGCATTTCCTTTTCAAAGCAGTAGTGGTAAGAATGAGATAACCAGTAGTGGTAGGAATGGAATAGGCAGTAGCAAAAGTGTGAAGAACAAACAGGGAAGCAGGAAACTCTACTATATCATCAACACGAATAGGAGAAGAAGGTGGAGGAGACTTAGAACTTTGACCACGACCAACGAACCTCTTCCTATCTTCCTTACCAGACCCGGACGAGGAGTAGTCTGAGTAGTACCACGAACAGAACTAGCAGTGCGTTTCTTCTTGGAAACATGACCATGGCTTATCGCCAGCTACTTTGACGGACTGGCAGGCCTAGGAAGCTTCCTCTTTCTAGTGGCGAAACAAGCACCACCAATGCTAATAGGAGCATTGAAATCCGTAACCACCCTAGTAGAGCTTACTTTCCCATTAATGCTAGCATCACTAATACAAATAGGACCAGCATGAGCAACAATATCAACAGCTCGAGCTTCAGTAAGAACAGCCCGTTCTGCTTCAATCATAGTGTACAAGCTACTACGCTCGACAACATATGTAGTGAGGAACGATTCCACGACAACTCGAGGAAGCTTCAAAAAATAGAAACTGATAAGTGAAAATTCTTCCATTTCTTGGGCACTCGGAACGACCTCATAATCTATCGACCACACAATTTAAAGTAGCCGAAGTTGACGGAAGCATAAAACCAAAATCTTTTTGGAACTTTATAATCATCATTGAGTTTCTGAAAACAGGTGGGAGAACGGAGGAAACACATATTATTACTGCTTAAATCTAGTCCCACCACAGAGTGTAAAACACTACTAGTCAGAAGAATGCCAGAAAGAATGGTTTTCGCACAAGTAGAAACCATCACCCTTCAGCCATTGGGACCCATTTGAGCAGGAGCAATGCCCAAAACATCCAAGCAATCCCAAAAGATCTCCGGAATCGGAAACCTAAGACCCGACTGGAACATCCAAGGGTATAACGTAATATAACCAGGCCTTGGATGACAAAGACTGTCATTATTCCTAGGTAGAACAATCTCAAGGCCGGATGACAATGAGTACTCAACACAAATGCTTTCCAATGTCACTTATATAGTTTGCATAATATATTACATTATAAACAAGTAAAGGAATTTGGTTCGATGATCTTGAATCTGCTAAACACATTAATGGGTGTTTGCACACTCTGGAG
Organism: Berberis vulgaris; assembly: GCA_963556465.1. Taxonomy (NCBI): domain Eukaryota; kingdom Viridiplantae; phylum Streptophyta; class Magnoliopsida; order Ranunculales; family Berberidaceae; genus Berberis; species Berberis vulgaris. The sequence continues at coordinate 73,987,178 of OY747134.1, forward strand.
GAAAGCCTTGAGGACTTCGCTTTGCGTCTTTGCACTAATTGTAGATCATGTAATTCTTTTGTTCCCAATTCATCCTCTCATGGCTTGTTGAATCCAATTGATACAAATATTACAAGGATGAGATCAGCATTCATCATTCCAAGGAAATAGTTATGAGTGTTTCTAAATGTATAATAGACAGTTCAGCCCATATTTATTCCTCAATGGCTAGGATACAGAGCATCGAGAATATTTTTCAGAATTACTTAGATACAAATAATGGTAATGTAGTTCGGAAGAAAACCTTCTTATTTATGTTTCCATCAGCTGCTTAAAATTGATGGGTGATACATATTTTGTTCCACCACTATACAGAGTTATAGCTGCCATTTTCTGTGGGGTGAAACCAATCCCAGAAGAGGATCTCATTTCTATTTGAACAAAGCTTTGCAGTTTCTGAGCAGCAATTCTGTCCATTGAGTTTCCGCCTTCTCCACAGCATGCCCACTTCAGCTCCTTGATGCCTGTAATTTTGGAGAGAATACTTAATATACCACCACATGTGCGCACACAGAGAGAAACTTGTATTCCATGTTCAAGTGTAGTGGTTGTGTTAGGTGCTCAGTCATGCAAGATGTTTTAGAGAAATGGTGTACTAGTATAAATAGTATGAAGTGCGATGCTAACCGAATGCAAGTGGGTTATATCGAATTATTTTCTTTGTTTAAGAGCCAAATAACTATATTTGGAAAATAAAGTGCTCACTTGTTAACTGTTTTTTGTATGCGTTTATGACCGTGTTAATGAACCCCTTGTCTACACTAGTGTGATTAATGAGGTACTGTTGAAAGATGTCGTTGTTTCCTATACTGATACAGAATAGAGACTTGGAGAGAAAGCTATTTGTTCCTTCTCGATCAAATAATTTTTCAAGCTTTTGGCGGACTGCTACAAACTGTTGGATCTGTTCATCGAATGGAACGGCCTTCCCATGTACACAAAAAAGGAAAAAGAAAATTCAATCAAAATTGTCAAGAGACTGTCATTTACTGTTTCAAATTGAAATGACGTGGTAATAGATTTTGGTTTTGATCAACTACATGAACATAATGTAGAGAATCATATTGTTGCATTTTGGAGGAGAATTCAGTGCTGATTCAGGTCTATACAAAATAAAAGACAATTTTAACAAAAAAAATCAACATGAAAGGTAAAAGGTTGGAGGTTTAAAAGGTCTAGGATGCTTACAAACTGCATGCCAGTTGTGTCGAAAATTCCTGCTCCTCCAGAGGCGAAATTCACGCCATTCAATATATGCGCTGTGAGACGATGGTTTATTTGGTTTACAGGATCTAGAAAGGCAGTTGGACTCCTCCGAAATCCCATATATTTGGCTGCCAATGACAAATAATACTGTTGATATACTATAAATTAATATACGCCATTAGATGCCATCGTAGAGAAATGTACATCAGGCAAATGACAGCTAATTAAGTTTACCGAAGTAACATATACATATTAATTTCGAAGTAATTGGATGATCTCACCTTGAAATTATATCTATTAAGCAAACATTTCTATGTACATGGAATATGCACTAGGAAAAGAGTGAGAAAGTTTTGAGAGTTCCACTTCCTAGAGAGCTCTGACTAATCCACCCTTCTTCTATCATCTTTATCACCCTATTTTCCCTGAAAGAGTGACCCCAAGTTTTTCTTAGCTTGTTTACTGTTTCTCCATCCTTCTCCTCTTCTCCATTTCCTTTTCTGCACTACCAAGCCGCTGCTAGCTTCCTCAGTCAGCATTTCCTCTCCTTAATGAGCCGTCTCATTCACAACACCAACACTCTTGCTAATAGATATCACAATGACCCCAGTAATTTTGTTTTGTTAGAACACAACCATGATCGAACCAGCAATTTCAATTCAACCTCATTAATATCTTCAATTTCAACCACAGGAACCTAGCTATGTGTCTTCCAAGATCATTACTGCTGGACATCTCTTCTAATGGATTCATAGGCCAAAATACTGCCCCACTCCCAATTCCCAATGGTGTTCCAGTTCCTACTCCACCCAATCCATATCTGTCGAGGGAAATGGCGAGGAAAACAGCGAGGGAGGGGGGCGTCCATCCCCTCGGGATGCGTGCGGTGACTTTTCTTGCGCTCATCCCGGGGGTGATGGACGGCCACCCCCTTCCTTCGCTGTTTTCCTCGCCATTTCCCTCGACAGTTAGACGGGTTCCTTTCAACCCAAAAATTCTAACCGTCGAGGGAAATGGCGAGGAAAACAGCCCCCTTACACCCCACCAGTTTTCGACCATTCCCTAGTTGCAAACACTGAGCAAATGATGCGCAATTTGGAATCCCAATTAGAGAAAAACCTAACATTACCAGACCCCTCTTTTGAAAATTGCACTGCTTGTATCTCTGATAACCATGATCTTTAGATTGCTGCTAAATACTTCCATCACCAAAGACTCAGTAAGGAGGTGTTCGCACATAGCATGTCAATCCAATGGAAGAATACCCATTCAATTCATGTTGAGTACCGGTACAATTCACAGAGAAAGAGGACGAGAAAGAGGATATGACAAAAGCTCTTACTTCGGGGCCCTAGACTCTCTTCGGTTGGTTGGTCTCACTTAAACGATGGGCAGATGAATATTTAGCAGTCAAAAAATTTCAATGCAAGACCTACAATTACTGGCTTCATGACTAGGAGAATTCATGAAGGAAAAAAAAAAAAAAAAAAAAAAATGAAGGCTGATGAAATCTCATTGCAAGACCTATTTGTTCCCTTCATCTGATTTAAAATTTGGTTAGATACATCTAAAGTCCTCCCATGCAAGATGACTACAAGATTTGGAGTGAGTCAGGGGCGTACATACTACATCAGACTCTGCTACAAAGATGCTCCAACCTTCTGCTTCGGATGCGGTATGATTGGGCATATCTTCAATAATAAATGCCTGTTGTTTTCCTCGGCGTCCCACTCGATTCAAGAACAACTGAGTCCAAGGCAAGGAACCAAAGGGTTTTCTTTACCCTTTCACAGGAGCTCTAGAATTCATGCCAGAAATGAAGGGAGATCAATCGACCATCCTAGTTGGGGCTGCCTTACACAAAATCGTCATACCCAATCTCCTTGGACCTCTACTGAAACTCCTGAGCAGATTCAAGGTCGGAGCTTGGAGACAACCTCTGAAACACATCTCACTGAGGAACGATTGAACCTGCCCCTCCAACCGAACCAGATAAGGTCTCATGAACCTAGCTGAGTCACCTCATCGATCCAAAATCGCCTCAACTCAATGACCTCAACCTCACCTTCCCCAATGCTTATCCACCCTCTACCTTCTTTTGTAAACACACCGTACCTTTTTTATTTTCGCAGTCAACGCCTTCCTCCTCTATTTTATCTCACATCCCAATGACACATCATAACTACCCCACTCGATTCGATCAAACGCTATAATCACTTCAGATCATCTCTTTCATCCAATGGCCTATTTCACCGACCCAAGCCTAAACTCATTTCTTGACCCAAGCATGAACCCAAACCAACCCCACGACCCACAACCCTACTTTCCCGAACCATCTACCACCCACCCATCTTCACTAGTCTATCTAACAAACTTCTCCATGGCAAGCCAGGATATCATAACCTGATACTATGCAAAACTCTTTTTCTCAAAACTATTTCAATACTACTCCTCCTCCATACTTCCCCAACCCAAACTTGATACCTTTTTTTTATCCCCATCCCATTATCTACATTCCATCTCGCAGACAATCATCATGAAGCATTTCTTCACGCTGCTGCTCCGAATGCATTCCTCCCCGCCATGGAACCAATACTCCCATATTTCCCACATATGCCCCCATTTTACATCCCGAATAACAATATTATGAACCCATTCAACATCTTATGCAAGCAACAACATCTCATTCCGTCACTTCAACTACCGGTCACAGAATCAAAACAGTGGATGACACTCTTACATTTTTGCTTCCAAATTTTTCATAAAATAAACATAAGTGTAAAAAATATAAAACACATATTTATTCATTTTTTGCTTTTTTTGAACCATACTGATAACATTGTAGAAATCTCTGCCGATTTCCTTATATGCATGTCAAAATCCCCTTCAAAATGACTCCACACTTTTACAGCCAGCTTACCATCCAAAAATAGGTGGAAAGAGTCTCATTATTAGGTTGAAAGATGTCAACAATACCTGGCAATCCAATCAAATTTCTGTTGGGAAAGTTCTTAATGAGTACTTTATCGATATCTTCAAAACCTCCTACCCCGCTCAAAATTCTGAAATTCTCTCTCTGTTCACCTCTGTGATCACAACTGACGAGAATGAAGTTCTTCTAGCCATCCCCAATAAATAAGAAGTTAAAAACACAGTCTTTTGCCATAGAAAGTCACAAAGCCCCAAGTCTGGATGGATTTCATGCTTATTTTTCTAGTATTTTTGGGAGATAGTGAAACACAATGTTTTCGAAGTTGTTACCCATTTTTTCATTATCCGTCAATTGGATCCTAACCTAAATGAAACGTTTATAGCTTTTGATCACTAAGGATATATATTTCGACTCACTGGACTGTGTAATGTAATCTACAAGGTTATTTCTAAAATCTTGGCAAACCGTCTGAAACATTTGTTAGATAATATTATCTTCCCCAATCAAGGTGTTTTCTTTGATGGCCGCTAAATTTCGGATAATGTTAGTGTCGCCCATGAGATTTTCTTCCATTTGAAACATCTCCGTAAGCAAAAACATGGATAGATGGGTATTAAGATTGATATGGCTAAACCTTACGATAAAGTTGAATGGTCTTTTTGACAATTTTTTTTTAAAATCTGGGCTTTGCAAATGAATGGATTCAAATGATCAATCAATGCATTTCCACTACTTCTCTTCAAGTTATCGTCAATGGAGCCCCATTTCTATCAATCAAAACATCTCGGGGTATCCGTTAGGGGGATCCTCTTTCCCCCTATCTTTTCATCCTGGTGGTGGATGCCCTCTCTCAACTCCTAGCTCGGGTTGAATCAGAGGGTACTATTAAGGGCATTAAAATCCAACGAAACTCCCCCTCCATCAGCGATATGTTATACGCAGATGATCTCAAATTGTTTTGCAGAGCTTTTTTAGCTGAAGCCCATTTGACCAAAGACATTCTAAATCTCTATTGTCACAGTTTAGGACAAACAATGAATTTTAACAAGTCCTCGGTGTTCTACAGTTTGAATGTTCATCTGAAACTTTCTTAAATGACAAGTATAGTCCTTGGCTCAAAATTTTACACTCCCAAAGACGAGTACCTAGGCTCTCTCCCTCTTCTCTCGAAAAAGAAAGCCACCGCCTTTTAGTTCTTGATTAACAAAGTCAATTCCAAACTTTCTAGCTGGAAAACTAAAATTTTATCCCCAGCCGGTAGAACTATCATGATCAAAGTTGTTCTGAACTCAATCCCAGTCTATACCATGCAAACTTAACTTTTCCTTTCCATTGCTCGATTTCCACCAAAATAAACATTTTGGCCTACAATTTTTTGTGGAACGGCTCGACCGAGAGTAAGGCTAAACATATTTGTACTTGGGACCGCATCTCACAGTCTCGCCTTCTGGGTGGTCTAAACATTCATTCAACTAGGAATAAGAATCTTGCCTTAATGGAAAAAAACATGTGGCAAATTTTCTCTTGTCCCCAAACTACTCAAGCCCTCCAATTAAAAACATTTTACTTCAGAAATAAGAGTATCGCCCAGATTAGTAATGCCTCTTCTATAGCCTCCTTTGCTTAGAAAGGCAACATCACAACCTAGGGGGAAAAAATGAAAAACTATGTCTTATGGCAGGTGATGTCAGGAAACACTATTGACCTTTGAAAAAACTGTTGGGTTAAACCTGGCCTTGTGCTAGCAGACCCTCCTTGACCCGACATCTCTAAATCTTCATCTCATTATCACGGATCTGTGGACCTCCACTGCTGGGCAGAACCCACAATGGAATAATGTCTTGATCAACTCTCTTTCCCTTGTCCCAACAGCCAATGACATCTTGGATGTATTGGTTAGACCCTCAAATGTTATCGACAAGCTGATATGGATTGCTGACAAAAAATGGGATTTTCTCGGTTAAGACAATTATTAGGACCTTCACAAGTAAGAACTTGTCTGTTCTTCTTCTTGTTTGCCTTCTCCCACTAATGTTTCAAAACTTTTTAGAGATTTGTGGCGAGTTCGAGCATGCCCAATTCCTTCTTTGGAAGATTGTCCAAAATATCCTCCCTATCACTGCTAACCTGGTCTGGCTTCACACCTCTATCGAGGATAGTTGTCCTTTTTTTCCATAACCACTCTCAAGAAGTAGTTCATCTATTTTCCTCTGCCCAATCACTCATCATCTTTGGCAAATCTCCCCGATTTCGATCAACTGGCTCGATAATAGCTATGTTGTCCCCACTGTTCCTCGTTTCTTCCATTTCATGTGACAATCAGCCAAAGCTCACCGGGTAGTCAAGGAAGAAATGCTCTCTCAATTTGTTATTTTTCTCCTCACTATCTGGAGGTCTTGCAATAATAGTTGATGATACATCAAAGAAGACCATCATCGCAGCCACACACATGGCAGAGATCATCTATCACGAGGATCAAGTAAAAAAAAGTCTATCCTAAAGGAGGAGGAACATTACATAAAAAAAGACATGGAGGGAGTTACTCCTCCACGAAGTACGCTTAAAAGTTTGGATGTATAAGTTAGACTTACTCGTAAAACTTTCTGGCCCAAACAATATGTCGGACCACGAAGTATACTTATAAAAGTTGACATATAAGTCAGACTTACTCGTAAAGCCTTCTGGCCCGATGACGCCGGACAGAATAGTGATTATCCTACAGGCTAGTCTTAACAGATAATTCACAGGGAAGAACACAAGAGAACCAAAACACAGAGAAATACTCTAATGTTCAATTCAAATTATCAAAATCAAAAGTATCCTACAATATTGAGAAAAAGCTCTATTTATAGTGTTCAAATAGCTTGAATAATAAACAGCCTATTCCTAAAAGAAAAAAGTAGAATCAAATACTAAAATAACAAGCAGTCTATTCCTAAAAAGAAACTAAAAAGACTACTAATTAAATTGAAAGATTACGAATAAGTTATTTAGTAAATAACTTTGAGAGAAAATTAGGAACCCTAGAAACCCTCTTGCATTAGTTGCCCCGGGTTGGAAATAACTCGTCCTCGAGTTCACAACAGCTTCATCGGAATCCTCTAGCGACAGCCCAGGAGGAAGATCCTCTAGTATTAGGTCAGAAAATTCTGCTAGCTGCTGCACCTCCGCTGGCAAATCTGGATTCATGTCTACTGCCGAATAGTAACCACTCATCACCCTAACATATACCTTGATGGCTGGCCTATTGGTGAAATAACTTATCCAGTACGCATTTACACGGGCTGCATATGGGAAGAAGTCATCAGTTTTAAATGGCCATGTCTCATTTACTACATGTTTTGCATCAGTATATATTGATGGGGTGGAGTAAAGGGCATTCACGTGCCCATCCATATTGACATAATGAATGAACTTATCCATCTGCATGAACCATGTATGAGCATAATGATACTTAAAATCTGTCCCCATCGTCCACATTTTATGGTTTGTACAAGTAATGTTGGCCTGTGTCAGTGCTGCAGCTACAAAACCATTGACTCGATCTTGAACATTGTAATCAAACAAATCGACATTATCCTGAACTATGGGGGACTTATCGTCAACTTCAAAAAAAATTATCATTGGGAGATTCATAATTCTCAGGGAACGCACCAGCAAAAATATTTGCAGATGAACCAAAGGACTTCGAACCCTGCCATACAAACTCAAGACTTTTCTCATCTTTCCGCTTTGCTCTATCTTGGTAGGCAATCCGCCCAAAGAAAAAAGAGTCGAAGCCAACCCCTGCACTTAACAAGTAAGCTTGAACTGCAGAGTGTCCAAAAGGATCAATTTGCTAACCAATTCTTGGGGTCAGACCAAACTCATTTTTGATAAATCGATGCCCAAGAGTTGTCTGACCAATCATGCCAATGTAATGTGTCGTTGCTTCATCGTGCATGCACATACCACTGTTTATTAGCTCTAGTTGACCGGAGCTAATGAGCTTCTTAGTCGTATTTTGCACCACCTCACTCTGGTCTCTCCACCACCGCTGGAAAAATGCCTCACTGCCTTTGTTCACATCATTTCCATCCAAGGCACTACCTGAATCATCTGAAGATGCATTGTCTTCATTTTCGGTACTATCATGGCCCCGAGCAAGTATCTCATCAACCTATCCTTTCTTATTCACATTTTCTTCATCAAAAGAGAAGGAATCTCCAATATCGTCACCCAATATAGATCTTATTTTCTTGGTTGGCGCTCTATTAACATCATCCTTATCTTCATCGTCGTCATCACTTGAGTCACCTGCTTCAAGCATCCTTTTCTGGCGTTCCACCTCTAGTCGCTCAAGGTGTTATTTCTCTTTTTCCGCTATCTCTTCAGAAGTCTTTGTCCTGTATGACGGACGAGCACGCATCTCCAATGCCATCTCTTTAACACGCTTGTCATAATCAACTGGTTGTTCCAATTTGTTTTTGAGTGAGGAATTGCTAACGATGGATTGATTCAAAGATGCTAATGCTTCAGACTGCACTAAAGATTTGAAGTCCTTGTCCAAAGCAACTCTTCATTTTCTTCCTTATCCTTTGCTTTCTGGGCCTTGAAATATTTTGCTCTTCAAAATAATTTCCTCCATTATTTCCATTTTGCTTTTGTACTTATTTTCCTGTCCTTGAACTAAATCACTATCTTGGGCATTGTCTTCTTCCCAAAGGAAGGATTTCTTGTCAGCATCATCTGCATCTGTATCATCATCATTTGGTGCCAGTTGCTCATCCTCAAAATCATCTATTTCGGAAAAGGGCTCAGCATCATGAATTGGATCATCCTCCTTTTCTCCATCAGATAAATTATATTTGCTTTTCTTGTTCACTTTCAACTATCACTCACGCTGAAAATGCAAAATGGCTTTTCAAAATTCGTCGAGCGCATTATTCTGTTCCCCAATTCGCTTATCGACAAACATAGAAGATTTGGCACTTTGTTTGTATTCCTTCAATAGTGTATCTTTCCTCAACGAGTGAAGTTGTTGAAATAAGGTTGGAGTGTAGCCGAAAGTAAGGAAGTGGCCCTTCATCTTCTTCTTTATCCTCTCCCAATCAGTGATCTTGGCATTGCCTTGCCTTTCTCGTGATCGCCTCAACTGCTCCCACAACATAGATGCTCTGCCTTTGAGTTTGATGGCGACCAATTTCACTTTGACTCGATTTGGAACTTTCTTATACTAAAAAATACGCTCTACTTCATTCAACCAATCAACGAATCCTTCGGCCTGTAACGTACCAGAAAACTCGGGTAGATCCACTCTGAATCCGAGGTCTCGATGACTATCCTCCCAACCATGGCGCTCCCATAATCGAGCATGTTTATGATACGGGTTTTCGAAACCGGAATCAGAATCGTGATTTTCCATCTCACGATCACCGAAATCCTGCGCCGCTAGATGCTGGGTTAACTCTGCAACTTGCCTTTGTAAATCCTCAATCATCACATCCTGAACGTTACGATCACGGTTTGGGGTTTCCTCGTTCGGAACCTGCCCGCGACGACCACGACCACCAGCCATAGAAACTGATGAAATCTCACTCCAAGAATATGCTAAAGCTCTGATACCAATTGACGCTGGGCAGAATAGTGATTATCCTGTAGGCTAGTCTTAACAGATATTTCACAGGGAAGAACACAAGAGAATTGCCCAAAACACAGAGAAATACTCTAATGTTCAATTCAACACATGTATGCAACTTTAACTGAATTTTGTCAAGATTTACATCATTCTTCCAACAGAGTTACTAATTTAAGCATTGGAGTGCCTTCGACAACAAAAAATGTGGTCCTTGGCAGTCTAACATTTGTTTTGGAGGTCAAACTCACAGATGGACGAGTTTTTGATGCATCACCTTTGTAACGTTTCTCTTTGGGGTGAGCATCCTATCCCGCAATCCTGATCCTGAACCGTCCCGATTTTATTCGGGTCCTTTTGGGATTGCTCAAACTCATCCCAATCTCGTCCCGTCCCGATCTAAAATAGGATGAGATCGGGATGGAGATTTTCAATCCAGTCCCATTCCGAACTTTTTTATTTTGATATTTATTATTATTATTTATTAGCTTTAATGTTTTAAAATTTTAAATAAGTCTCACTTAGATTATTTCATTAGCACTGAGGAGATCTTTATTTATTTTTCTAGCATTCCACACTACTTTGAATGTATACAGATCAAAACAAAAACATTGTGAAATACAATTGTATATTGATTTTATTTCTTTGTTTAAGGTCATTAGTAGCCACTTTAGGCTCTTGGAAAAGAATATTTAAATGATGCTTTTGTATTTGATTAGAATGTATATAAACACTTGTAGTATGAAAGAATTCATCTTCAATACCTGCTCATCCCGTCCCATCCCGTCTCATCCCGAACCAATTTGGGATGGGACGAGGTTTGGATGAGGTCTATCCCGTCCCAAAACCGAAGGAACTTGACGAGATCGGGATGGGGTCTATCCCGTCCCATCCTTTCCCTTAACGAGTCAGCCCTGAATTGAAATACTTGGTCTTCGTAATGAGTGATCTTCACCACGTGTACGGTCATAATGCTAGTCTGATTCGATGTATCATCAGCTACTTCCCCCTTAGTTAGTGAGCATGCTTATGTGTCCACTAACTTTGTGACTGTTGGACTTTCGACTTCATCATGTATTGCATTTAATTCCGTTAACAACAGTTGGTGTGGTTTTTATTCTAATCTCGCATTTGTTTGTTCGTTTCTTTGCATTTTTTAGGATTTCGTGCAGCCATCATGTCTCGCACGTTATTCTATTAGTACAATTTTCAATTCTCAACTCTAGAAAATGGGGTGTGATAGCTGTGTTTCTTTTTTTACGCTATCTTTGTGATCAGAGCTTTTTTTTCCCTTCTGCTTCGCTCTCTTGTTTGTGTAGTTCCTTTCCCATGTCTACTAAGTGTTGACAAGGTACTAGATGGTGAAGCACTCGACATCTATGAAGCATTCTCCTTGCCTAAGAAGACGTTGCAAGCGACATTGGAAATCGTTCGTGCTGAGTACTCATTGTCATCCGACCTTTAGATTGTTCTACCTAGGCATAACGATAGTCCTTGTCGTCTAAAGCCTAGCTATCCAGATTTATTACACCAGAAAAGTTCTTTTCTGATGAACAGTTCATCTAGTCCGTCTTCCAAAATTGCAATCGCATTAGCATTGTCTTTCAAGAGGTAGGAATTCTGAAGAGCATCAAGAGCTTTTTGAGTCTCTAAGAGATTAAGTTGAATGTTACAAAATTCATTTTTGTTCCATCTAGTTAGGCTGTGACTATGCTTTTTGGTTTTCAATTGAAAGTTGTGGGGTGGGTCATCATGATATCTGGGGGACCAGGAGGAATTGACCAGCTTCCAACATTTGCGATCACGAGTCCATATGTGGAAATTTTTAATGGGTTTAGGGCTCTGTGGAAAAAAATATGAAACAAGCTAGAAAGACAGAGCCCGATGGTCAAAGGTAAAAGAGTGGATGGAGCGGGCAGTGGCTGAGGGGAGCCACTGCATCCAATCCGTAGTAACCAAGACATGGTCGAGTTAGCATTGATGCCATTTTTGTATTTACAATTATTATTTCAAGTGAATTGAGACCCATTAAGGGGGAAGTCAAGAAGATCATGAACATCTATAAAGTTGCAAAGATGACTAAGGGTAGAAAGGGTAGGCTTATCCTCCCCCCCCCCCCCCCCCCCCTCCAATTTTTCCCCTGGGGGCATAGGTGGGAAAGTGGGAGTATTGTTTCCATGGTGGGGAGGAATGCATCCGAAACAGTAGTGTGATGAAATGCATCATGATGATTGTCTGCAAGATGGAATGTAGAGAATGGGATGGGGAGAAAATAAGGTATCAAGTTTGGGTTGGGGAAGTATGGAAGAGGAGTAGTATTGAGAAAATTTTGATCGTTTTGTTTGTGAATTGGGTATATCAGGTTGTGATATCCTGCCATGGAAGAGTTTGTTTGGAGAAGAAGATGGTGGGTGTATGTAGTGATTAGGTGGTTATGTATATATGCCAGTAAAGATGAATGGGTGGTGGATGGTTCGGGAAAGTAGGATTGTGGGTCGTGGGTTGGGTTCAGGCTTGGGTCAAGAGATGAGTTTAGGCTTGGGTCCGTGAAATAGGCCATTGGATGAAGGAGATGATCTGAAGTGATCATAGCGTTGGATTGAAATGAGTGGGGTAGTTATGATGTGTCACTGGGATGTGATGCAGGAGGGTTTCTAGGGTTCCTAATTTGTTATCAAAGTTATTTATTAAATAACTTATTCGTGCTCTTTCAATTTAATTAGGAGTCTTTTAGTTTCCTTTTAGGATTAGACATTATTTTCTTTTAGGATTAGACTGCTTGTTAATTTTAGTAGTTTTTTATTTCCCTTTATAGTAATATTTCAATTATTGTTTAGGAAGTGATTCTGAACCCAATTTGGGCCAGATTCTTGGCAGATTATTTCTTTTATTATGTATTTCGTTTTAGCATGATTGTTGGGGTGTTGCCATTTTCGGTAAAATTCCAAATATTGATGAGTTTTAGCTATAAAGCTCGGCTTGTGTGCTGATTTAGAAGATACCTTTGATTTGAGTAATTTGATTAAACATTAGAGTTATTTCTCTGTGTTTTGGGCTATCATCTTGTGTTCTTCCCTGTCAATTATCTGTTGCTATTAGCTTGCAGAATAATCGCTATTATGCCCGACGTCAGTTGGTATCAGAGCTTCAGCATCTTCTTGGGGTGAGATTTCATCAGTTTCTATGGCTGGTGGTCGTGGTCGTCGCCGGCAGGTTCCGAACGAGGAAGCCCCAAACCGAGATCGTAACGTTAAGAATATATTGATTGAGGATTTACAGAGGCAAGTTGCAGAGTTAACCCGGCGTCTAACGGCGCAGGATTTCGGTAATCGTGAGATGGAAGATCACGATTCTGATTCCAGTTTCGAAAACTCGTAACACAATCATGCTCGATTATGGGAGCATGGAGAGCATGTGTATGATGATGAGGAGCTTGGAGAGCCTGTATATGACAATAAGGAGCTTGAGGAAGACGTGGTAGATGAAACTAATGAGTTTGGAGAGCTTGTGTATGACACTGATGAAGAATTGGATATTGTTGATGCAGATGGTTTGCAGAATAGGGATGTTGGAGTTGTTATTGAAAACGGTGAAGTGCACGAAGAAACTGATAGGGAGGAGGCGATATTCCACATTGCTAATCCTGGATTCTGCTACGACTATCAGCTAGTGGATGTTCCTGACTACAATGGGAGAGGGGAAAGTGCCCTTTCTCCTTGGTTTTATCAAAATGTTGGAGAGGAAGAATATATTGTCAGTGTCTTTATTTACATGTGTTTGCTTGGATATCCTTCGAGTAAGATTTCCATCTTGACCACTTCCAATGGCCAGAAGCTTCTTATTCGTGATGTCATCAACCAACGATGTATGCAACAATATAGCTTTATTGGTCCCCCAAGCAAGGTCACCACAGTTGACAAGTTTCAAGGTCAGCAGAATGACTTTATCCTACTGTCCCTGTCGCAAACCACCATAACAATACCACCCACGATCCCCTATTTTTCTCTTCTTCCCTTGTTTTCGTATCTCTCTTCACCTCGTCACCGTCCAACATCCACACCGCCGAGCACCACCATCAGAAGCCACCACCTCCTCCATGTTTCCTTCTCTCTCGGCCACCGCCCCTGTTCCACCTCGCGACAGAGCTCCACCGCCCCTATTCTTCTCTCCGCCACCTCGTCTTCTTTCTTGTTTCCCTCTCTCTCGGCCACCGCCCCTGTTCCACCTCGCGACAGAGCTCCACCGCCCCTATTCTTCTCTCCGCCACCTCGTCTTCTTTCTTGTTTCCCTTTCTCTCGACCACTGTCCCATCGGTCAAACAATTAGCTCGCACAACCGGAGCAGACAGGAGCAACAACAACAAGAAGCACCGCTTCTATTTCTCTCCCTCTTTTGGTTTTCTCTCGTCATTCTCTCTCTCTCGTTGTCTCCCTTTCACTTGCAGGTTCACCGAAATCGGTCGGAGGAAGAAGACGCTCGCGAGGAGAGAAGAACCAGGAAGAGGAAGCTCGCGTCTCGCGGGGACGAAGACGAAGGGAATACGCTCGATTATTCTGGCGGGATAAACTGTTTTTCAAAATAGTTTGGATATTTGCACCCTGGGACTTATTTAGAGCCATCACAATCCACCAGCAGCCTTTTTTTTAGGATTCATGTCCGTACCGAGATGAATTCCCTCTACACCAGTGTTGTGATGCCATCCACCATGATTTTCTAGCCTCTGCAGACGTGAATTCAAATTTACCAGTAGAGGTGCAGCAGCTAGCAGAGTTTTCTAACCTGATACCAGAGGATCTTCCTCCTGGACTGTCGCCAGAGGATTCCGATGAAGTTGTTGTGAACTCGAGGACCAGTTCTTTTCAATCCGGGGCGATTGATGCAAGAGGGTTTCTAGGGTTCCTAAATTTGGGTTCCTAATTTGGGTTTCTAGGGTTCCTAATTTGATCTTAAAGTTATTTACTAAATAACTTATTCGTGCTCTTTCAATTTAATTAGGGGTCTTTTAGTTTCCTTTTAGGATTAGACATTATTTTCTTTTAGGAATAGACTGCTTGTTAATTTTAGTAGTTTTTTTTATTTTCCTTTGTAGTAATATTTCAATTATTGTTTAGGAAGTGATTCTGAACCCGATTTGGGTCAGATTCTTGGCAAATTATTTATTTTATTACGTATTTCGTTTTAGCACGATTATTGGGGTGTTTCCATTTTTGGTAAAATTCCAATATTGATGAGTTTTAGCTGTAAAGCCTGGCTTGTGGGCTGATTTAGAAGATACCTTTGATTTGAGTAATTTGATTAAACATTAGAGCTATTTCTCCGTGTTTTGGGCTATCATCTTGTGTTCTTCCCTGTCAATTATCTATTGCTATTAGCCTGCAAAATAATCGATATTCTACCCGGCGTCAGGATGTGAGATAAAATAGAGGAAGGAGGCGTTGACTGTGAAAATAAAAAAAGGATGGTGTGTTTACAGAAGAAGGGAGATGGTGGATAAGCATTGGGGAAGGTGAGGTTGAGGTCATTGTGTTGAGGCGATTTTGGATCGATGAGGTGACACGGCTAGGTTCACGAGACCTTACCTGGTTCGGTTGAAGGGGCAGGTTCAATCGTTCCTCAGTGAGCTGTGTTTCAAAGGTTGTCTCCAAGCTCCAGTCCTGATTCTGCTCAGGAGTTTCAGTAGAAGTCCAAGGAGGATGGGTATGACGATTTTGTGTAAGGCGGTTCCAACTAGGATGGTCGATTGATCTCCCTTCATTTCTGGTATGAATTCTATAGCTCCTGTGAAAGGGTAAAGAGAAGTTGCCACATGTTTTTTGCCATTAAGGCAAGATTCTTATTCCTAGTTGAATGAATGTTTAGACCACCCAGAAGGCAAGATTGTGAGATGCGATCCAAGGTACAAATATGTTTAGCCTTACTCTCGGTCGAACCGTTCAACAAAAAATTACAGGCCAAGATGTCTGTTTTGGTGGAAATCGAGCAAGGGAGGAGAAAAGTTAAGTTTGCATGGTATAGTCTGGGATTGAGTACAGAATAGCTTTGATAATGATAGTTCTACCGGATTGGGATAAAATTTTAGTTTTCCAGCTAGAGAGTTTGGAATTGATTTTGTCAATCAGGAAATAAAAGTCGGTGGTTTTCTTTTTCGAGATTAGAAGGGGAAAGCCTAGGTACTTGTCTTTGGGATTGTAAAATTTTGAGCCAAGGATTATACTTATCATTTTAGAATGTTTCGGGTGAACATTCAAACTGTAGAACACCGAGGATTTGTTAACATTCATTCATTGTCCTGAAACGTGACAATAAAGATTTAGAATGGGCTTTGGGTAAAAAAGTTATGCAAAACAAAATGAGATCATCTGCGTATATCATATGGTTGATGGAGGGGGAGTTTCGTTGGATTTGAATGCCCTTAATGGTACCCTCTGATTCAGCCCGAGCTAGGAGTTGAAAAAGGGAGGCCCCCCCCTAAAAAATACCCCGAGATGGTTTGATAGATAGAAGTGGGGCGCCATTCATTGATCATTTGAATCCATTCATTGGCAAAACCCAAATTTTCAAAAAATACCATTCTACTCTATCGTAAGCTTTAGTCATATCAATCTTAATAGCCATCCATCCATGTTTTTGCTTACAGAGATGTTTCAAATGGAAGAAAATCTCATGGGCAGCACTAACATTATCCGCGATTGAGTGGCCATCAAGGAAATAACCTTGATTTGGGGAGATAACATTATCTAACAAATGTTTCAGGAGGTTTAACAAGATTTTAGAAATAACCTTGCAGATTACACTACACAGTCCAATGGGTCGAAATTTTTCTAGAGTTAAAGGATTACCTATGTAATATCCTGAGTGGCCGGGCTCTGAAGCTGACGAGCTACCTTGTGTGGACGGGCTCTGAGGCTGGCAGCTCCATGTGTGGGAGGGCTCAGGAAGCTGGCAGGCTGCCAAGTTTGGGCGGGCTCAGAGGCTGGCAGACTACTTCGGTGTTATAGTCCCACATCGCCTGGGTGAGGGATGGAGATGTGCTATATATCTACGAGTTTGAATTTAAATGACACAATGCGTTTTTAAGCCGTGCAGGTAGTTAGGTTGGGCCCACAGCGGACAATATTGTTTCATGTGGATCGAGTCGTGACAACCTACTTTAGGGATCAAAGCGATAAACGTTTCATTAGGTTAGGATCCAATTGATGGGTAACGAAAAAATGGGTGACAACTTCGAAAACATCGTGTTTCACTATCTCCCAAAAATACTAGAAAAATAAGCATGAAATCCATCCAGACCTGGGGCTTTGTGACTTTCTATGGCAAAGACTGTTTTTAAATTCTTATTCACTAGGGATGGCTAGAAGAACTTCATTTTTGTCGGTTGTGATCACAGGGGTGAACAGAAAGAGAATTTCAGGATATTGAGCAGGGTAGGATATTTTGAAGATATTGGTAAAGTAGTCATTAAGAAATTTTCCGACAGAAATCTGATTGGATTACCAGGTATTGTTGACATCTTTGAACCTAATGATGAGATTCTTTTTCCAGCGTGTAAGCGTGGATAGGTGAAATTTTTTTGGTGTTTTTATCCCCGTCTCTGAGCTAGGAACTACCAGATTTGTTCTTTTCTGATGAACAGTTCATCTAGTCCGTCTTCCAAAATTGCAATCGCATTAGCATTGTCATTCAAGAGGTAGGCATTCTGAATAGCATCAAGAGCTTTTTTAGTCTCTAAGAGATTAAGTTGAATGCTACAAAATTCGTTTTTATTTCTTCTAGTTAGGCTGTGACTATGCTTTTTGGTTTTCAATTGAAAGTAGGGGTGGGCATCCCATCCCGCGATCTCGATCCCGTCCCGTCCCGATTTTTTCGGGTATTAATGAGATTGAATAATTTCATCCCGATCCCGATCTAGAATGGGATGGGATGGAATGGAGATTTTCAATCTCGCCAATCCCGTCTCGTTGCGAACTAATTTTTTAATATTAATTATTAATATTTTTATTTACTTATTTATTTATTTTATGAACATTTGCATAAAATGTTCAGGCTTCCAGCAGTCCAAGACTCCAGGCTTCCAGCAGTCCAAGCAGTCCAGCTTTCAGGCAGTCCAAGCAGTCTAGCTTCCAGCTTCCAGCAGTCCAAGCAGTCTAGCTTCCAGCAGTCCAGGCTTCCAGCAGTCTAGGCTTCCAGCAGTCCAGGCTTCCAAGCTTTCAACAGTCCAGGCTTCCAGCAGTCCAGGCTTCCTTCAAAATATATTGTCAAATGCAGTCCAGCAATTCCAGGCTTCTATTTGATATGTCTAGATTAGCACGCTAATCCCGTCCCGTTCCAAACCCGTTTGGGATGGGACGAGATCGGGATGATGTTTTTCCCATCCCGTCTCGATCTCGTATGAACGGGATGAAATAAGGATGGATATATCTCATCCCATCCCGTCTCGTACCCACCCCTAATTGAAATCTCGTACCCATCCCTAATTGAAAGTTGTGAGGTGGGTCATCATGATATCTTGGGGACCAGAAGGAATTGACCAGCTTCCTACATTTGGGATCACGAGTCCATATGTGAAAAATTTTAATGGGTTTAGGGCTCTGTGGAAAAAAATCTGAAACAAGGGTGGAAATGGTAGGCTTATCCCCCATCCCCAGTTTTCCCCTGGGGGCATAGGTGGGAAAGATGGGAGTATTGTTTCCATGGTGGGGAGGAATGCATCCGGAGCAGCAGTGTGATGAAATGATTCATGATGATTGTCTGCGAGATGAAATGTAGAGAATGGGATGGGTAGAAAATAAGGTATCAAGTTTGGGTTGGGGAAGTATGGAAGACGGGTAGTATTGAGAAAGTTTTGATTTTTGCTTGTGAATTGGGGTATATCAGGTTGTGATGATATCCTGCCATGGAAGAGTTTGTTTGGAGAAGAAGATGGCGAGTGTATGTAGTGATTAGGTAGTTCTGTATATATGCCAGTAAAGATGGGTGGGTGGTGGATGGTTCGGGAAAGTAGGATTGTGGGTCATGGGTTGGGTTCAGGCTTGGATCAAGAAATGAGTTTAGGCTTGGGTTGGTGAAATAGGCCATTGGATGAAGGAGATGATCTGAAGTGATTATAGCGTTGGATTGAAATGAGTGGGGTAGTTATGATGTGTCATTGGGATGTGAGATAAAATAGAGGAAGGAGGCGTTGACTGTGAAAATAAAAAAGGGTGGGTGTGTTTACAGAAGAAAACAGAAGGTGGATAAGCATTGGGGAAGGTGAGGTTTGAGCAGTGTTCTAAAAATCGGTCTAGGCGGCCGCCTAGGCGGCGCCTAGGCGCTAGAAGGTGGAAAACCGCCCAGATTAATGGCTGGGCGGGCTGTCTGGGCGGCTGGGCGGGCTGGGCGGGTCTAGGCGGGTCTGGGCGGGTCTAGGCGGCCTAGGCGGGGTCTAGGCGGACTCTAGGCGGCCTAGGCGGACTCTAGGCGGTCTGGGAGATTTTTATTTTTTTTAATTTTTTTTAAATTTTTTTAATTTTTTTAAAATTTTTAATATGGCTAATTGTGTTCTTATTTTATTTTATTTCCTACTTTTTAATAATAAACTATTTAATTATTTTTTATTCAGTATATGTCTAAATGTAGCAAATGATGATTACTTAATGGAATTCTCGAATGATCTGTCGGTACCAATTTTACTAATGTAGATTTTATCAAATATAACTGAGGTTATTTATGCAATTTGAAGAAAAATAAAAGAGTACACATTCAAATTTATATAAAGTACCCATCATGACCAACTTCAGTCATTTGAGTTTTAATAAATTTTGTTCACTATTGGTAATTTTTCATGTTTTAAAATTTTGCATATGTATACTGGCATTAAATTGGATGTAATTGATAATGTATTATGCTTAACTTTTGTAAATTATTAAAGTAATAATACAAAACCTAAGACCGCCTAGGTGCCGCCTAGGCGCCCGCCTAGGCACCCGCCTAGGCCCCTGGGCGCTAGGCACCTGCTCGCCGCCCGCCCAGCGCCTAGCGATTTTTAGAACACTGGGTTTGAGGTCATTGAGTTGAGGCGATTTTGGATCGATGAGGTGACACGGCTAGGCTCATGAGATCTTACCTGGTTTGGTTGAAGGGGCAGGTTCAATCGTTCCTCAATGAGCTGTGTTTCAGAGGTTGTCTCCAAGCTCCAGTCCTGATTCTACTCAGGAGTTTCAGTAGAGGTCCAAGGAGGTTGCGTATGATGATTTTGTGTAATGCAGCTCCAACTAGGATGGTCGATTGATCAATCATCATTTCTGGTATGATTCTATAGCTCCTGTGAAAGGGTAAAGAGAACCCTTGGTTTCCTTGCCTTGGACTTAGTTGTTCTTGAATCGAGTGGGACGCCGAGGAAAACAACGGGCATTTCTTACTGAAGATATGCCCAATCATACCGCATCCGAAGCAGAAGGTTGGAGCATCTTCGTAGCAAAGTCCGATGTGGTATGTACGCTCCTGACTCACTCCAAATCTTGTAGTCATCTTGCATGGGAGGACTTTAGATGTATCTAACCAAATTTTAAATCGAATGAAGGGAACAGAGAGTCTTGCAATGAGATTTCATCAGCCTCCGTGAATTCTCCTAGTCATGAAGCCAGTAATTGTAGGTTTTGCATTGAAATTTTTTGACAGCTAGATATTCATCTGCCCATCGTTTAAGTGAGACCAGCCAACCGAAGAGAGTCTAGGGCCCTGAAGTAAGAGCCCTATAGTAACTATTGTTATGATCTTGTATTTTTCCATGAATTGAATGGGTATTCTTCCATTGGATTGACATGCTATGTGGGAACACCTCCCTGCTGAGTCTTTGGTGATGGAAGTATTTAGCAGCAATCTGAAGATCACGATTATCAGAGATACAAGCAGTGCAATTTTCAAAAGAGGGGTCTAGTAATGTTAGGTTTTTCTCTAATTGGGATTCCAAATTGCGCTTCATTTGTTCAGTGTTTGCCACTAGGGAATTGTCGGAAACTTGTTGGGTAAGAGGGGTGTAGGTGCGTGTTCCATTGGAGTGGTGGTCGGTGTGATGTAAAGGAAATGTTGTAAAGGGTTGAAAGATATGGATACTGGTGGTGGATTGGGTGTGATAGAATAGATAAAATAGATGTAAAATAGTCTGTTAGAAAGTCAGTTAGCAATTGCTGTTAGAGGTTAGCAACTGTTGTTAGAAGGTTAGCAACTGTTTGTATTGTTAGCTGTCATGAGTTGTATTCTGTTTTGAATTCTGTTAGTGTCAAATGTAATGCCTCTCTTTGTATCATTTGGACATTATAAATAGAGAAGAGGATGCTCTGTAATTGTTTGACAAATACAGAGATCCAATTCAGTTCATCAAGTTCTTTCATGGTATCAGAGCTTTGAGTTTCTTCTATCAATGGCAACACAGTCCTCATCTTCCTCTGGCTCTCTCAATAATACTCAGACATCAAATGTGTCTTCTTCTCCTTCCTTTCAAGTCCTAAACCATTCTCTACCAGTAAAATTAGATAGATCCAACTATATACTTTGGAAGTCTCAGATTGAGAATGTCATTTTTGCTAATGGTTTTGAAGATTTCATTGAAGGAATTTCAATTTGTCCAACAAAGGAACTAAGTCCAGGAATTATCAATCCTGCTTTTGTTGCTTGGAGA
Source organism: Berberis vulgaris (assembly GCA_963556465.1). NCBI lineage: Eukaryota > Viridiplantae > Streptophyta > Magnoliopsida > Ranunculales > Berberidaceae > Berberis > Berberis vulgaris. The sequence goes on from OY747134.1 coordinate 74,008,625, forward strand.
AGACAAGATCGTACCATACTCAGTTGGATTTATGCCTCACTTACACCAACAATCATGGCTCTAATCATTGGTCATACTACCTCCTTCTCAGCCTGGAAGGCTTTAGAACAGATTTTTTCTTCTTCCTCAAGAGCAAGAATCATGCAATTACGTTTGGATTTGCAGTCTACCAAGAAGGGTTCACTGTCCATGATTGATTATATCATGAAGATCAAGAGTGCTGCGGACAATTTAGCAGCTATTGGCGAGGTCATCTCAGATCAAGATCATATAATGAACCTCTTAAATGGACTAGGTACTGAATATAATCCAGTAGTCACAGCCATCAATGTTCGAGATGATCAGATCTCGCTTGAGTCTATTCACAGTATGCTACTATCATTTGAAAACAGATTGGAGCAACAAAGTTCTATAGATAGCATACCAACTGTCTCAGCAAATGTAGCCAATTCTAGTAGTAAACAGTCATTTGGTCGAGGCAGAGGCAGGAGTTATAGCAGCCATTTTCACAGAGGACGTGGCCGAGCAAGAAATCCCAATGGTCAGTATTATGTCCAGCAATATGGCCAACAAGGTGGTCATTATAACAAACCATCTAATGATCAAGGTGGTCACTATAACAAACCATCTAATGATCGACCACAATGCCAGTTATGTGGCAAATTTGGTCATATAGCCATGGCTTGTTATCATCGCTTTGATGTTAATTTTCAGCAATCAACAAGTCATTTAAATTCTGGTTCTCCAGTTGATCCTAAACCAGCTATGCCGGCCTTAGCAGCAGTATCTAATCCATTTCATAGTGAAGGATGGTACTTGGATTCAGGAGCAAGTCATCACTTGACTAATGATCATATTGGTCTCACCAATTCCTCGCCATATGCAGGTTCAGACAAAGTTACTGTTGGTAATGGTTCTTCTCTTCCTATTGCTAATGTTGGGTCATTATCTTTCTCTTCTTCTCATCACACTCCCTTTCTTCTTAAGCAAGTCTTTCATGTCCCTTCTTTATCAACCAATTTGGTCAGTGTTACAAAGTTTTGTGCTGATAACAATGTGTTCATTGAATTCTGGTCCAATTATTTTTTTGTGAAGGACCCAATTTCGAGGAAGGTTCTAGCTCGAGGCAGCCTTGAGAATGGACTATACAAGCTGCCAGTTCTTCCTGTCTCCAAAGCAGCTTTAGCTTCCAGTTTCAGTTCCAGTCCTACTAGTTCCAGTATCAGTTCAAGTTCCAGTCCTAGCTTATCTACTAGCTCTAGCATATCAGATGTATCTTCTTTGAATTCAACTTCTAGTTCTTCTTGTATTGATAATCTTGAACAATTATGGCATTATAGGTTAGGCCATCCTTCAAAAGATGTTGTCCATCAGATATTAAGACTTTGTCATGTTCCACTTAATAAATCTAATTGTTCCTCAATTTGTTCATCCTGTCAGCTTGCCAAAAGTCATAGATTACCTACCTCTTTGTCATCTTTTCATGCATCTAGTCCTTTAGACCTTATTCATATGGACATCTGGGGTCCTGCTTTTATAAAATCAACTTCTGGTGCACGGTTTTTTCTTTTGTTTGTTGATGATTTTTCACGCTTCATCTGGTTCTTCCCACTTCAGTCCAAAGGTCAGGCTCTAGCTGTTTTCAAATTGTTCAAGATTCAAGTTGAGAATGAGTTCAATGCTTCTATAAAATGTCTTCAATCAGATAATGGTGGTGAGTTCAAAGTGTTTAAACCTTTCTTGTTGGAGTCTGGTATCAGCCATAGATTTTCTTGTCCATACTCCTCTTTCCAGAATGGTCGAGTGGAACGTAGACATCGACATGTAGTTGAGACTGGTCTGGCTCTGTTAGCTCATGCACATATGCCTTTTCAATTCTGGCAATATGCCTTTCAAGCTGCTGTTTTTCTCATTAATCGAATGCCAACTAAGGTCCTTGGTAATAAATCTCCTTATCAAGTTCTTCTTCACCGTCTGCCTGATTATAGGGCACTTCATGTTTTTGGATGTCTTTGCTATCCTTTCATTCGTCCATATAACAAACATAAACTTCAGTTTCGGTCTGTTGCTTGTGTGTTCCTTGGGTATAGTTTAGAACATAAGGGGTACTTGTGTCTAGATCATACTTCTGGCCGAGTTTATGTTTCTCCTAATGTGGTCTTTGATGAGTCCTATCTACCTATGCAATGCTCATCTGTTTCATCTTCCACTTCTCCTATGCAATGCTCATCTCCTTCTCCTATAGTCTCTTCTTTTATACCATCTCCTATAGTTCCTCCTGTAGTCCCTCATGTAGTCCCTTCTGTGGTGCCTAATGACAATTTGGTAGTGCCTAACATTCCTTCCCCTGCTCCTATTTCATCTCCTATTCAATCTGCATCTTTCTCTTCTTCTCCTACACCTATTCCATCTGTTTCTACTCCTATTCTTCCTGCTACTACTCTCATTCCTGCTCCTAATCTCATTCCATCATCTGATCCTCCACGCATGATTACTCGGTCCATGCATGGCATCTCTAAGAAGAAACAGATGCTAGACTTGTCTGTGGTCAAGACTTCTGAACCCACCACTCTTCGCCAAGCTCTTAAGGATCCTCACTGGGTTCATGCTATGGAACAAGAGATAGCTGTTTTACATCGTAATGCCACTTGGACTTTGGTTGATCCTCCTACTCATGGCAACATCATTGGTTGCAAATGGGTTTTTAGGCTCAAATTCAAACCTGATGGCAGTATTGACAGGTATAAAGCCCGCCTTGTTGCTAAAGGGTTTAACCAAACTCATGGATTAGATTACTTTGAAACATTTAGTCCAGTGGTTAAGCCTGCCACCATTCGCATTATCCTCACTCTTGCGGTCAGTTTTCATTGGGACATACGACAACTTGATGTTCATAATGCTTTCTTAAATGGGGATCTTGAAGAACAGGTTTTTATGACTCAGCCTCCAGGATATACTGATGCCAAGTCTCCATCCAAAGTCTGCCAGTTACGCAAGTCTTTGTATGGATTAAAACAGTCTCCGCGTGCTTGGTTTTCTAAGCTGAGTTGTGCTCTTCTGCAATGGGGATTTTTTGCTTCTCGGACTGACAGCTCTATGTTTCTCAAGGTGGATAAGCATTCCATACTTATTCTATTGGTCTATGTGGACGATATTATTGTTACTGGCAGCTCTTCCAGCCTCATTTCTTCTCTTATCACTCGGCTTAATTCGGTTTTTGCTCTTCGTGACTTGGGGCCCTTGTCCTACTTCTTGGGTATTGAAGTTCATAGGTGTCATGGTTCTCTTCATCTCAGCCAAGCTAAGTATATCTCTGACCTTCTTCAGCGTGCTGCTATGATAGATTGCAAGTCCTCTCCTACTCCTGGTGCTGTTGGTCAGTCCTTATCTCAGCTTGATGGCACTCCTCTCTTGAATGCTACCACCTATCGTAGTATTGTTGGTGCTCTACAATATGTAACTATGACACGGCCTGACATAGCTTTTGCTGTCAATAAGGCCTGCCAGTTTATGCAAGCACCCACTACTTCTCACTGGTTAGCTGTCAAACGTATTCTCCGCTACCTAAAAGGCTCTTCTAATGATGGTTTACTCATTCATCCTACTCGTGACCTTGCTCTTGAAGCCTTCTCTGATGCTGATTGGGGAGCCAATCCTGATGACAGACGAAGTTCTAGTGGTTACTTGGTATACCTAGGTTCTCTTATTTCTTGGTCAGCCACCAAGCAACGTGTTGTATCCAGAAGCAGTGCTGAATCTGAATATCGATGCCTTGCTATTGCCACTTCTGAAGTGATTTGGATCCAAGCTTTATTAAAGGAACTTTGTCTTCCCCTTTCTGGTACTCCAATTCTGTGGTATGACAATGTCAGTGCCTACCATCTTGCCAAGAATCCAGTCTTTCATGCTCGCACTAAGCATATTGAGATTGATCTTCATTTTATTCGTGATCATGTTCTTCAAGGTTCTTTGCTTCTCAAATATGTTCCTACCTCTGAGCAACCTGCGGATCTTCTCACCAAGCATCTTCCAAGTGCAAGGTTCACCTACCTCAAATCTCTTCTTGGTCTTGCTCCCTTGCACTTGAGGGGGGATGATAGAATAGATAAAATAGATGTAAAATAGTCTGTTAGAAAGTCAGTTAGCAATTGCTGTTAGAGGTTAGCAACTGTTGTTAGAAGGTTAGCAACTGTTTGTATTGTTAGCTGTCATGAGTTGTATTCTGTTTTGAATTCTGTTAGTGTCAAATGTAATGCCTCTCTTTGTATCATTTGGACATTATAAATAGAGAAGAGGATGCTCTGTAATTGTTTGACAAATACAGAGATCCAATTAAGTTCATCAAGTTCTTTCAGGGTGGAGTTATTTTATAAAGCATGTGAAGCCCTAGTTTATTTTTTTATTTTTATTTTATAAAGCATGTAAGGGGTTGAAAGATATGGATATGTCACTACAAGAAAATTGTATTTTAGCGACGGTCACCAAAGGCATACAACGACGGTTATAACCACTGCTACATAATACAGCGACGGTTAAGAAACTGTCGCTAATAAAGGCGTCACTAGAGTGTTCAACGACGGTTTTCAGCAACCGCTGGCATAACTGTCGCTAACAAACATATAACGACGGTTGTCCACAACCGCTGGCAAAACCGTCGCTATATGCCATTTAGCGACGGTTATATCCGTCGGCAAAACCTGCTTAACCATATTTATTTCTGATTTTTAGCAGCGGTTTCCATTAGCACATTGCGACGGTTGTAATCGCCGCCAAAATGGACGAACACATTGCGACGGTAATTCATTTTGATATTCAAATTTTTTTTACCAAAAAAACCGCATTTTTGAACCTTCAGTACTCTCTTTTCATAGGGTGCAATCTATCCAACACGTGTACAACTTCTAGGCTTAAATAAAAAAGTAAATATAAATGACACTATACTCAGTTGATACCATCATCATACATGAAGAAAGACCTTAATTTCATTTCAAAATCAATATTACGTGATCTAGGGGAAAACTACAAATTAAATTATTACATATTGTCAATACTCACATTTAACAACCAAAACCGAAGTTGTACAATGACTAAATAGTTAGATTAAAATAAACTAAAGTACGAAATGCTCCACAAGCTTTGGTGCTCATCAATGATCATGTTCTTCCTACATTGGGGAATCACAAAAAAATATGAGAACATTTCACCACAAAACCAAAACAAAAAAAATCCAAGAACAATGAATTAAAAATAAGATCATATTTCAATTCTCTATGCCCCATATGGTCATATTATCATTTGGTTAAACATTGTCTAAGAGCTATAACATTCACAATTGAACTGGCAATTATTGATAAAATCCACAACTAGAACCGTTGATAACGAAAAAGGTGAATATGGCTGCAATGGAAAGGAGATCCGAATTCATTACAAACTTATGAACAAAATTGCAGTCAATTTATTGATGATATACTTTTTTTTTTTTTTGAAAGGCAAGCGCGGGGTATAAATGGGCTCCCCAGACCACTAAAAAAAGAATCGAAGATGTTACAATCTGTTGTATCGTTTACCTATAGCATCTTCATAGATTATTTTCTTGAGATCCTCAGCAAACGAGCTTGGAATTAACTCTAGGAATTCCGTATTCGGGACTATTGATGATTTACTTACCAAGTTAAAATAGGTTCCAAGGCCATCTTCATGAGAGTAAGAAAAGAGTAAAGTATCCAATATGCTTTACCTCACCTGTCCAAACACACAATACAAAATATTATGCTTTGCTTGTACCATACATATTCCTGCTAACAACAACACAAAACAAGAAAAATATATACATCCCACTTTGTTATGCACTCCTATATTTATTTGTTCCCAGATTGCTCTTAAAATAATCTAACAGATCAGTTATTGCTTTTAAAATTCTAATTGAAGAATTAAGAACTAAGTTTTCATATGGAGCACAAGCTCAGGCTGCAATCAAGTCAATACCAACTAAAATCCCAATCTTTTGAAATAGACTAACCATATATATTCATCTGAAGTCATAACTCAATCCCAATCAAAATTAAACACTAATCAAGTCATTCAACATATCATAACCCTATTCCAGTAATCACTTGTTATGAGTTTATTCAAAAGTAACAAATTTTATTAAATTCCTTTTAAGTGTCCATTTCGCAAAGAATAATGAAGGCACACAAGATGAAACACTAACAAACTAAAAAAAGACAACTTTTTTAATGTAAAAAATTAAAAATAAAAATAAATGAGAAATATATATTTTTACCTTCTCGCCATAAACAACCTCATCAGGAACCAAGTTCTTAGTGACAAGCGCGTCTTCATTTCCCTTAGCAATGAAGAAACATTCATGTCTATGGGGTTCAACAATCACATAAATATGGTTAAATACAGCTCCACTGCCATGAGTTTCATCAGTGTAGTACACGTCCAGCTTCTAGCTGAGAACACAAGTCTTAGCATGCTCCACAGTGTTCTCCCACATCCTATTGGACATCCCATTCCCCATAATCTGCATTGGAGACACCAGGAAAAAGTTACACTCAACATCTACATTATCAGAGTCCGACTTCAATACTTAAAGACGCAGACCAAGCCCGGATTCCAAATCCTGCTTAAGTTCTACCAATGAAGCAAGCTTGAACTTACACTACGTAAATTGGTGGATCCTTGACAAGGAGGCGGATAAAATTTTCAACTGTAGCTATTTTTGCAGCTATCAACTTCTTATGCAATGCTCCATCTTCTTATGCTATTATAGGCTACCATAAACTCTCAACAAAAGACAAATATTAGAGGAAAGTTATAATAAATGACAATCCATTTTAGGTTTTCAACAGATTATATAAATGGTTTGCTAAGGTTTAGAGGAAAGAAATTTGAATTTCATAAACAAATTAGTATAAATGCTTCAAATGATCATATGATTTCAGTTCTTGCACAGACAAATAATAGAGTAACAAGGAATAAAGTGTTGCAGGACCAAATTCAGGTGTTAGGAGGCTTACACAGAAGAAGAAAAAAAACAGCATGGGCCACGCCATGACCAAGACCACCAGCTGCATACACAAATAAAAGTGGTGTAAGCAGGATGAAATAGAACAAGAAAATAAGTTAAGACACAAAGTTGCGTAACAATGCTTTAAAATCTCTTTAGTCACCTTCCTTCTGTCCACTTTCGATGCATACATGCTGCATATGTGAAGAGCTTGAGAGATGGGACTCATCACTTAAATGCAAACAACTTATGATGCCATGAATACAATAACCTGACTCGAAGGTATAACCAATCACAGAATCGGCATATCTGACATCATCCAGTGAAGCTGCAGGCTGTAGCCTTATTTTTATTTTTTAGCCTACATATACCACTAGATTTAGCTCCCACCTAAAACTAAATGTCAACTCCAAAGGTGGCATAAAAATTATGAATAATACAAAAGTAGACAACAAAAGATTATGAAGCAGTATATCAAATAGTTAGATTTCACTAGAAGAATATGCAATTAATCATGGTCCTTGAATATTAAGGCCAAATAGTTAGATTATGAAGCAGTATATCAAATAGCCAATGTAGTGAAGCAAAATTCAATAGAGAGATAGATTAAGGCCAAATACAGAAACAGTCTCGGCATAACACAGTTGCCATGCCATCCACATTCCGTATTCAAGATGGGTATCACGAGTCCTTCTTAGCAATTCAATTACATCCACAGTCTGAACTGCATAATGGCGACCTGGGCGAGAACACATATATTCTCTATAACCATTTACCCCAAACTATAACCATTTACCACAACACTGGATTGCACAAACATTGGCACAAGGAAATGTGGAGAGGGCTCAGGACAGACTAAAGGTGTAGATGGCTTCTAAATAACAGAGTTTACTGCGATATGGAAGGACAAACACTCTACGGGACATATATAATAATGGTATAGAGATGTATTCTAACAGAGGAAGCTACAAGTAGTGTAGTAACAAGCAATAAATTTGTTGTATGTTGTGCCAACTGACTGAAAATACCTCAGAAAATTTGTTCATGCATCGAAAATGAGCTTTTAGACTCACCGAAAGGATGTATTAGAAGTTCTAATTGATCAAGAGGAACTATACGATACCTTGCTCAGTATCTAATATGTCAGATAACTGAATGATATGCACTTGAATCCAATAGTTGTTAATCTATAAAACTAAAAACAAAAGCTCTTATACGTGCTACCTAGGGAGCATCCAAGTATTCCTAACAACCAAAACTTAGCTACTTGGTTGATTGTAGAAATCACAATAAAGGAAGTAAAAGACTGAAGCAGCAGAAAGTTAAAAGCAAATTGCCCAACCAAAAAAAGGAAAGTGCAAATGACACTTAAAGCTGCATCCAAATCCAGCAGTTTTCAACCAGAACACTATAAGCCAAAGAGAACATATTTGAACAGGTTTTTGAAAAACGATAAGGAAATAACAAAGGAAGTATTTTTACTACTGCACAAAATGATGATATCAGAAGCAACCAATATCTTTTTACCTCAGCTTTGCCTTCTTTGAATTGCTACCCCTGGGATTAGGGGTGGGCATCCCATCCCGCGATCTCGTTCCCGTCCCGATTTTTCTGGGTCTTAATGGGATTGAATAATTTCATCCCGATCCCGTCCCGTCCCGATCTAGAATGGGATGGGATGGGATGAAGATTTTCAATCCCGCCAATCCCGTCCCGTCCCGAACTAATTTATTAATATTAATTATTAATATTTTTATTTAATTATTTATTTTAGAATTGTGGATGCCCATACAAATATACTGATGTATATAACATTTTTACTTTTTTAGCATCTCAATGAATCTCTCATACATATCTCTAAATTTGTAATACTTCAGTTCTCACTTTCTCAGTTCTCCTCTCTCTGATAAAACATTGATTCGGTCATTCTTTAGTGTAAAGTAGAGCGAAGGCTATACTTTATCATTAGATTCTCAAATCTACGAAGACAACAGTTCAACCAACAGTTAGGTATTGAGAATCTGAGCTCACACTGCAAGTAACTAACACTGCCAGTTCCACTGAGCTTTAGGCATTTGCACAAATCTAGTAAAATTTCAAATTATGAATCTTTGAGCTTCTTACATGAAAGTATTAAACCAAGATTCTGAGTTTTTAATGTTTCTGTTGCAATAAGACGGTTTCCAGTAAACTTGAAAGCCAATAGAGCTTTTTAAATATACTAAACAATAAATGAATAAAGACTGTGTCACTTGGCAAAAACTAAGATTTCTCCAATTATATTCTCTTTCCTTCAAATGACCTTTTCCTTTCATGCAACCATAATTATATTTTCATACTATAAAAGGTTAAAATTGGGGATCTAGGGGCTAGCATGTGCAAAGTCTGAAAATAAAAAGAGAGATTAGGATATGTGACAAATCATATCTTCAGCTCCTCATATTCTCTCAAGGTATTGTATCTGCTCAATTATCATCTTCTCAGACACGAGGGAATAGATGATCTTCTTGATTGGAAGCAAATGTATTCTCCAGATTAGCACGCTGATCTCGTCCCGAACCCGTTTGGGATGGGACGAGGTTGGGATGAGGTTTTTCCCATCCCGTCCCGTCCCGATCCCGTATGAACGAGATGGGATAGGGATGGGTATATCTCGTCCCATCCCATCCCGTGCCCACACCTACCTGGGATCCTCCTTATCAGGCATGCACGACTTTCCATACATTTTCATCTTCCTTATTTGCCTCTCGTCCCCACTGTCATACTCATCGCCTTTCTTTCTATCTGCATTCTTTGCCTCCCTTTCTAACTCGTCCCAAGTTTACCCTTCTCTTCCTCTGATTCTTCCTCTTCAAAAAATCCTGGAACACGATTAACAGAATTCGTTCCTCCGATCAACAACACAACCTCCCTCTTCAATATGCCTCCCAGCAAAGATCGACCTCAACCCGTCAGCGCAGATCTTGAAAAGAACTTTAGAGAGGAAGACGGCCAAAGGATGAGCAATGAAGGGAGGAAAAGGCAGAGAAGAGAGGAAGGGTTTGCTTTGGTTTGGTTTGCAAAATGGATAATGGGTTGGGCTTTGCTTTTTTTTGGGTTCGCTAATAGATGGGTTTGGACTTTTAAGGTCCAAATTTTAATTTTTATTTATAACGACAATTACCACTGTCGCCATTTAATTAGACCGCCGTTAAATAATATTGATCTACGACGGTTGAACAAATGTCGTTGAATAAAGTATATAACGACGGTTACAACTATCGCCATTTACTAGAACCGGCGTTAAATAATATTAAATCACGACGGTCAAACAAACGTTGTTGAATAAAGTATTTACCGGCAGTTTTTCTAAAACGTCGCTACATAACCGCCGCTAAATTACAGTTTTCTTGTAGTGTGTGAAGGCATACTAAAACATAGGAAAAGTAGGGGTGTTACAATATATACAACTCAAAAGGAATTTCTTCTCGAGATTCGCGAAAAGTGCTAAATGAAGTCGAACCACTAAAAGGAAAGCTAGACGAATTAACGCCACTCAAATATTGACATTATAAATAAATAAATATAATTACTCGCACACACACAAGTCAATGAAGCCCCGACATGAGATTCACGAAGAAAATGAAACAAAACTAAAGTTTCAAGGTCCACCCTTGTCACTTCATCTTTAAGACTTCTACACTCCTACACACACATATCCACATTCCGAGGATCAACTAGACTCTACCCCAGCCTAGGCTAACCAAATACTCTGATACCAAACTGTCACGACCCGATTTTCAAAGAAAACAAAAATCCCAAAATCCACGTAGGATTATCCGTTCCCCAAAACTCAGGACGTGAAATTCAATAACAATAGAAACACTTAGCAGCAACAACAACTTAAACATGATTTTATTACTGAAACAAATAAAAACTCTAACCAAGAAATATTGATGTTGCTAGCCCCACTAGCGGAACTCCAGTAACGCTGCTCAAAAGTCTCTAAACCTGAAAGACTAATTGGCTACATTCCCAAAGGAATGTACCCAAGAAGCAAAAGCTCACTTGGGTCAGCAATAAAGCTGGTGTGAGTAATCTTCATCCCAAAACCAATAAATTCGCACGCGATAACATCAAACTAAACCCAAACAATAAACAACGACACGAACAGATAGTTCCTCAATGAGGCAAAAGTGTCATGCAAGAAAAGCACAGTTCAAATAATTTAGTTCCTTAACGAGGCAATCATGTCATCATCCTAATAAATAAATATGCATTTACTTGTACTTACACTGTAGAAGTTGACCATGGCAAATCTGACCTGCAGAAATATTAGTGGATTTGCCATCCTGCATAAAAAAGGTTAGAAACAATATAAATGTAATTTATTAATTAAACCGTTGTCTTCGTACTATATCTGACTTAAGCATCTTATTCATTTTTAACGAATTGATCACTTAGACGATACCACATTCGCACCACCTCCATGCCGAACATACATGCCCGTATGCCTATCTCATATAAAGGAGGACTTCTCCGTTATCCATGCCCAAGTGGGGACATATCACATACAAACATGCATCACCGGATACTCCTAACTATATGAGTAACAAAAGTCACTCTTGGGCTATCAATGCTCATAAAGTCACGTTACATTTTTTTACAGATAAATATCAAAGCCTATATTAGGCATAAAAATTCATCTCATTTCCGCAAGACTAACCCGAAGGTTATTTTAGTTTCTCTATAAGAAATAGGCGCCCCACCTCCGTAAGAAAACCCACAGGTTATTTAGTTTCTCTACTAAGAGAGGAAAAATAATTAACAAAAAAATGTGTGGTAGTTCTAAGTGATACGATTCCAGGTGATTAAATTTTTAGGAGTCAAAGTTTATCAATATCATTTATTTTTGATATTCCAGTTTTTTTCTCCCAATGACACTTTGTCATTTATAAAAAGATTCACAACCGTATCTACCAACATTTTTGGGCAACTAACATTTTCATATACAAACTTTTTGTAATAGAACGGGGATCAAAACCTATTTAATACAAGAAATAAATTTCTTTTCAGCAACGCAATTTGCATAACAATCAAATTTAAGTCATAAACATACAAGTACAAATTCGTAGAATCATGCAATTACTTCAAAACATGAATGAGACCAAGATTGTCAGACAGGCTGGGATCTGCCTCATTTCTTCAAATGCTAGGCAAACACTTGGTACGTTGTTCCACAAAATGTGGGAACCTCTAATATCATCTACCAAGGTTATGGGTTTCTAATTAGGAAACTCCATAAATGATCAAACCCAACAATCAAACAAGGATTTCAAAAGAAGCCAACAGCAACATGAATAGAACCAATTCATAACAACTTGCAAAAACTAGCTACAACTCTACAAGTTGCCCAGATAAGGGTTCATGTTCAAAGAGTTGGCACCAAATATATATAAAAGCAATTTACTTGGAAGATAACCTTTAGCTACTTAGATGATAATGTAAAAAAAAAAAAAAAAAACAGAGTTAACATAATCTCAAACTGTTAGTAACACCATAAAATGATTGATGTTTGACCCATTACCACTCCCAAACATACATACTAACATAAGTCATCCACCACCTCAATATTTCTCTCATATTCCTAAGTTTGTTGAAACCCAAAACTCTTACCTTTGTCTGAACTAACTTCACAAAACAGGGGTTTAAACAATAGTTCCCATTCACTTCCCAGCACTGTGCTTTGGAATGGAAACTACAAAATTTCAGCTTTCATAAGGAAATACTAACACCTCACTTATTCCTCCAAGTTCAGTCACCTCTAACCCAATTTGATAATTACAGAATTAAGACCCAAAAGATAACCATCCATTGTTCAACAATCAAAGCTTCCTCAAATTACATCAACCATACATAGCACAATCTACTCTGCCAATCACTACAACTCAAGCTTAAATGATATACAGCTGCTTCAAGAGCTTCCACACACTTCCATTAGTGACCCAAGTTATCCAATCATTATGTAATTGAACATTTTAACCCAATTAAATCTGTCATCTAAATGAAAAATTTCCACTTCTTCTAATTCATCAAATCCCAAAATTGTGCTAACTCTGCCCCTCACTTCCACATCTTCCTTCAGATCCCAATTCATGTATTCATCAAAAACCTCAAAATTCAATACACACTATTGCATTTTCATTACAGTTTTTTCACTTCTTTCACATTAAACATCCAACCACAATTCTTCTCAACAAACAATAACAAATAACAAGTTCATTGAACCGAAATATCACAAAAATTAACTCTTTAACTCAAAAAAAAAAAAATTTTACGACACCCAATAGGGGATCTAACCAAAACCCACAACCCCAAACCCTAATTCGATAAAAAAATTTCAACAAAAATCACCAAGAAATTCAACCCTCAACAAATATTTCAAAGAGAAGAAATCAAAGAAGAAACTTACGAAAATCGCAAAGGATTTGCGAAGCCAACCCAATCATCCCACATCGTCTCGCCTACGATCTCTCCCACGCCATTCACAATGCCGCCAACACCTCTCCATCACCATCGTTAATCTCACTGTGAACCCCCTTTTTTTGTGCGAAAATCAAACTGGACGAGGAAGGTAAGATAGAGGAAATAGAAAAGAAGAAAAAGAAGGGAGTTGGTGCGTGAAACCCGTGGCAACGTTCCGACGCAAGTCGTCATCGCCGAAGAAGGAGAAGAAGAGCAGGGCTCGCTCTCCTTCTGTTTTGGGAAGAATTAAAGAAAAAGTTTTTTTTTATATTGTGGGTGGCTATTCGCCTCCAATAAAATTTTGAGAGCACCCATCCTATAAACACACTAAATAAAATCCTAAATTTTGAAATTTAAATTCAATTAAATGTAACTCTTCAAAATAAAATAAATTATTTTTTAATTAAATTTAGGGGTGTTCTATTATACACACGTTAAATGGAATCTCGTCCCGAGATTCGGAAGGTAAGAAAAGTTAAGCGAATTTTGAAAAATACAACTTGTCAAACGAAAGAAAATTTTAAAAATACGAATTTCAATTGAACTTTTAAGTTCATAAAATTTTATTGCCATAGGAAAAGTAGGGGTGTTACAGGTCGGTGTGATGTTAGGGAAATGTTGTAAAGGGTTGAAAGATTTGGATACTGGTGGCGGATTGGGTGGAGTAGGAACTGTAGCACCATTGGGATTGGGAATTGGGAGTGGGGCAGTATTTTGGCCTGATGAATGCATTAGAAGAGATGTACAGCAGTAATGATCTTGGAAGACACATAGCTAGGTTCCTGTGGTTGAAATTGAAGATATTAATGAGGTTGAATTGAAATTGTTGGTTCGATCATGGTTGTGTGCTAACAAAACAAAATTACTGAGGTGATATCTATTAGCAAGAATGTTGGTGTTGTGAATGCTCATTCTGAGAAGTTGGGGCGATTTGACGGGAATGAGACGGCTCATTAAGGAGAGGAAATGCTGACTGAGGAAGCTAGCAGCGGCTTGGTAGTGGAGAAAAAGGAAATGGAGAAGAGGAGAAGGATGGAGAAACAGTAAACAAGCTAAGAAAAACTTGGGGTCACTCTTCCAGGGAAAATAGGGTGATAAAGATGATAGAAGAAAGGTGGATGAGTCAGAGCTCTCTAGGAAGTGGAACTCTCAAAACTTTCTAACTCTTTTCCTAGTGCATATTCCATGTACATAGAGATGTTTGCTTAAGAAATATAATTTTAAAACTTTCTCACTTGCATTCGGTAAGCATCGCACTTCATACTATTTATACTGGTACACCATTTCTCTAAAACATCTTGCATGACTGAGCACCTAACACAACCACTTCTAGTAGTGAGACTTGAACATGGAATACAAGTTTCTCTCTGTGTGCGCACATGTAGTGGTGTATTAAGTATTCTCTAAAAAATTACAGGCATTAAGGAGCTGAAGTGGGCATGCTGTGGAGAAGGGAAACTCAATGGACGGAATCGGTGCTCAGAAACCGCAAAGCTTTGTTCAAATAGAAATGAGTACCTATTCTGGGATTGGTTTCACCCCACAGAAAATATTGCTCAAATGGCAGCTATAACTCTGTATAGTGGTGGAACAAAATATGTATCACCCATCAATTTTAAGCAGCTGATGGAAACATAAGTAAGAAGGTTGTCTTCCGAACTACATTACCATTATTTGTATCTAAGTAATTCTGAAAAATATTCTCGTTGCTCTGTATCCTAGCCACTGAGGAATAAATATGGGCTGAACTGTCTATTATAGCTTTAGAAACACTCATAACTATTTCCTTGGAATGATGAATGCTGCTCTCATCGTTGTTATATTATGTATCAATTGGATTCAACAAAAAAAAAAAAAAAAAAAAAAAAAAAAATTGGATTCAACAAACCATGAGAGGATGAATTGGGCACAAAAGAATTACATGATCTACAATTAGTGCACAGACGCAAAGCGATGTCCTCAAGGCTTTCCTCCAGAGTGTGCAAACACCCATTAATGTGTTTAGCAGATTCAAGATCATCGAACCAAATTCCCTTACTTGTTTATAATGTAATATATTATGCAAACTATATAAGTGAAATTAGATGTGCTCACATCTAATTTTTCAAACACAACTTCTCTCTGATTTTAGTGTGGAGTGTGTTGTTCTGGGGGCACCAAGGCCAAGATCTACTACTGGTAAATTTGAAGTTGTCGATTAGCCCACAATGCACTTTTTCTGGATATTTTATCAATCGCACCTTCTGGGCATGATCCTAGTCCTACTACTTGCATATGGTGTCCTCTATTCAGATGTTTTAAACATTTAACACATTTAGGTGTGTAAATTTTTTTTCGCCCAGGCCATAATAAGCAAGCTTCCGGTACTATCTAAGATGATGAGGGAAAGTTGGGCCTTGGCATTTGAAGGTGATAATGCTTTGCAATGAGGTTGCCATCTTTCCTACATTAGAGAATGTTTGTGTAGCTCCAAGATGTGAGATTAGGACTGCAAAATGGCAAGAACCCTTTCCTTTTATATAAAGTTTTGATTTATATAAAATATCATATATCAATGTTGACAATGTTATTTGTTTATGACATATTTAAACATGGCCATTAGAGGTCATCAAGAGGTTGCACATAAAACAGTGAGTGCCGATATACATATAAGTTGCTAAACTCCAACTCTTGAATTTTGCTACATCAGCAGTTATTTTTCTTTTGAAAACTCCAGACCTGTAAGACTGATTAGATGAAAAATAAACTAGTAGTTTCATTGCAAAACTCGCTATATTTTAGTAAGAAACAAGTTGCTTGGTTGTTTTGTTTTTTTTATCTTATATACGCTGTTTGATTAAAATATAATCCTAGTAAAGGATCTACTGATATTTATTTTCTATTTCCATGATTCGCTTACACTTACAAGTACATCATCACTCCAAAAAAGATAGATTTCTCACATAAAAGTTAAAAGGCTTGCAGTTTACAATCCTGTGTTATCTTTGTTTAGTGTAAGTTGATTCTATGCCTTTATCCTGTTTTTTTTATATTGACTGAGTGCATAAGTTGGGTTAAAATCATCCACTTGCTCAGGAATAATTACCTAGAGATGTAATCCTTTGGACTATTTTTACGACTAAAGTCTGCCAAATTACTGGCCTAGTTCTTATAATTGGCCACCCTATGTTAGATTCTCTCATACAGTCATACTTAACACACAACGTTTTGTGCTTGGACCCTTGTGGCTGCTGCTGGAATAGACAATCTCAAAGATGCTTGGAGATGAGTTAGCTACATGTAGAGCTAAACTTCTACTTAATCTTACAATTACGATAGTAAGCCAAGCTTCTACTTGATGAATATAATCTTGAAGACAATATAATCAACTTAATGTTGTAAAGAGAGTGGAAGAATTTCGTAATACATTGTTTTAAAAGAGAAAATTACAAAAGAGACCATATATTCACATTGCCACTCAAAGCTCAAAAGTTTATTGGTTGACAAAATAAAAGAATAAAAGAATTTTTGGTATGTCCATGGTGTTCTTCTCTGAAGACAGATTATGAATTGGTGGTGGCACACTCTGGCGGGAAGCCCTGAGGAAATCGCTTGGCATCGGTGCAGTAGTTGTAGATCATGTAATTCTTCTGTGCCCAATTCATCCTCTCTTGGCTTGTTGAATCCAGTTCTTCAGTCATCCATGAATCATTCACACTGTTGGTTGTTGTGCTTGGAACTTTTTCACTGAAGTTTCTATATGAAGCAGTGAATGGAGCAGAGTTCCAATCAGTCTTAACAAGGCCTCCTCTAGTAGCCCAGTCATCAGCATTCCAGAGACTTGAGTAGATTCTCATGGGTTGCTTGTTTGGGAATGCAACACCTTTTGATTCTGAGTTCTTGAACTCTCTGATTGGGGTGCCATCTACAGAGAAGATTATTCGTTGTGGATTCCATAGGATGGAGTAAGTGTGGAAATCGGCAGTGGGGTCGAACCATAGGTAGAATTGTTGCTCTCTGCTACCCTTGCCTTGAGTGAACACATTGGTGTGAAGAATGTAGGGATCACCACTGAGGTTCCCCAAGAATTCAAAGTCGATTTCGTCGTGAGTTGGTCCTTGGGATGATAGATAGTAGGCTGTGACAGTTCCAGCTGAATTGCCAGAGACGAGCTTCAGCTGCATATCAATCTTGCCAAACAGGTACTCTCTCTTGGACTGGAATCCAGACCCAGATGTTTTGTCAAGGGAGAGAGTGAGGAGTTCACCTCCATTCAGTATCTTAGCACGACCATCTCCCCAAGTGATATCAAAGTCTTGGTTCAAATTACTAGCTGACACTGTGAGTGCTAGTAGTGACACTAGAAAGATTGATGATGAAACAGTGATGGTGAAAGAAGAGGCAAAAGCCATATTGGAAGACTTGTATTTTGTTTGAACAAGTTGGAGA
This sequence comes from Berberis vulgaris, assembly GCA_963556465.1. NCBI lineage: Eukaryota > Viridiplantae > Streptophyta > Magnoliopsida > Ranunculales > Berberidaceae > Berberis > Berberis vulgaris. The sequence goes on from OY747134.1 coordinate 74,026,572, forward strand.
TGTGATGGATGGATGATTTGAGTAATGTGTTAGCATGGTGAGTTTATATACAAGTGAAAATGTGTTTTAGGAATCAAAGAATGAAGTAAGGTTAGTGGTTGGAAGTTTCAAAAACGTATGTAAAATTTTAATAATGAAGGGGGGCTGGTCTGTTTACAGCTGGGCGGAGAAGGTATTATCTTCGTCTTCATCATCACCATGGGACATGGCTAATGTACGAACCTTCACCAAACCACACCGACTCCACTCTCTCTCTCTCTCTCTCTATCTGTTTATGACGCGGTTTTTGGTGTTGGTGTTGTTCAGTGGGCGCAAGACTACTTTTGGTTTGGTCAATTCGACTCCAATGGTATGCTAGTATCAAATGACTCTCTATTCACAGCTGTCTTAACGCTTAGTTCTATTACCCATGCGCCTAACTCTTAAGATTTTTTCATATGGTAAAGCCCATGATTCCTTCCTGAATCACGGCCCAAGACCCAACTCCAAAGTTCCTGCAAAACAAGCTTGACTTCCATGCATCAAAATGTTTTTATCACTGTAACAAGCGGTGACATCTTTCAACATTATATATCTTCAGACGTCAATCAGACTTTAGACAAGGACTTCATTAACTATACGCATACGGGAAGAGCACGGTATACGAAAAAAAAATCTACTCAGCCTCCTCCTTGTGCTTGGTTAGTGTTGGGATAGAGTTGGCTTGAATAGTCTCACATCAAGTAAGGAGGAGTGCCTGGGGAAGGTGTGTCAGGCACGTAAGTGCCAACTCTACCCCTCTCTCCATGGGTTTGGAGAAGATGGAGAGGGGGTAAAATTAGCCCTCATGTATTGAACACCCTCCCTAATCACTAATCAGTGCTCTATCCTCAAACTGCATAGAAAGGTCCAAAGACTACTTTTGGTTTGGTCAATTCGACTCCAATGGTATGCTAGTATCAAATGACTCTCTATTCACAGCTGTCTTAACGCTTAGTTCTATTACCCATGCGCCTAACTCTTAAGATTTTTTCATATGCTATAAAGCCCATGATTCCTTCCTGAATCACGGCCCAAGACCCAACTCCAAAGTTCCTGCAAAACAAGCTCGACTTCCATGCATAAAAATGTTTTTATCACTTAGCGGTAGAAATTAAGCATACCGGAAGCATCTGCCTTGACATCATTAAACGCAGCATTTATTTGTTCCACTCGCCTCTCAACGGTATCACACATAACGGATTGCTCCAATTTAGCATGAGAAGCTTCATCGAAAGCTGATTTCTCGACGGATAACTCTTTCTCCACATCACGTAGACCATTGCAAACCCCATCTAACTTGGCTTTCAAAGAGTCAAGCTCAGCAGCAGATCTATCCCACATATCCTTCGCCTCCATCAATGACTTTCAAGCAACACCTTTAGCTTTCTCCGATTTCGCGCATTGCATTTTTAATACATCAATTTGAAAAAGAACATGAGAAAACACCAGCAATAACGCCGCCAATCTCCTCTTGAACAGAACCATTTGATCACGATCGGCTCAATAAACCGAGCACATCACCCCTGCATAAGCGAGATGATTCATCTCGTCCATTATCTGCTCAAGACCATGGTCGATGTTATCAAACAGGTCAAGTACAGGCTTTGAAAGCCTTTCCACCGACCGCTTGTGCCATTCATATACCAACTTACATGCATCGTCTTGCACGTCAAGCTGAGTGAACCAGTAGAACTTGCCATCAGACTTGATACGGATATCTTTCAGGCCAGGCTCAATCCAACTAATCCATGGATGAAGGGCACGAGGATCCGATAGCACTGAAAAACCACCCCCGACAGCAAGAAAACAGAAGGAATATCAGTAACAACGAAAAAACCACGTTTACCCTCCCATCGGAGCAGAAGAAACCTGATGAACATAAGAGGAAACTAGGAACCCGATCATTTCGCTGACATCAATAGAATGAGAAGAAGAATGATCTTGAAACTCTGACCATCACCATTGTCTTTAGACTACTTCATCGGTAGCTGAAGCATTTTTTCATTAATGACCCGGGGATAATCGTAAGACAATTCAGCAGCGTTCGAAACACCGCAGGTAGAAAGAAGCTTCATCTCGTTGTCATCCAACGGACGAGTAATCTCCTTCTCGCTCATTTCCAACACGAGTCTCAATTCCTCAGCCTCATAAAAAGAATCACAATCTCCTTTTGCAACATCGTCAAGAGACAAACTCGGGCTAGACACAACCCCCACAACTTCCTGAACAGGATTCGGACAGGACACAATCCAAGCAAAACCACGATTACAGAGCCGTTTCTTCCTCAAAACTCGACCAAGGTCTATCGGCAACCGCCTTGACGGATTCGTAGACCTCGCAAGCTTTCTTTTTCTTGAAGCAAGAGTTGTTATATCAACAGGAGCATTGAGATCCGTAGCGCGCCAATCCGAACTCACTTCCAAATCAACGAAAACATCACTAATGTCAGCGTGAACAAATAAAGACTTTAGCACGGGAATTGGTAAGTAAAGCTCGTTCCACTTCACTCATAGTGTACAAACCACTACTGTAATGACCCGATTCGCACAATAAGATATTGACCACTTTGGGTCCAACCGGCCCGCACGGCTTTAAAATGCCTCTTACTATGGGGATCAAACCTCGCATATATATAGCACATCATCATCCCGCACCCAGGCGACGTGGGACTATGATCTCCTCTTGGTAGCTAGTCCAACCCCTCTTGGGATCCACATGCTTGTTGGGCCTATTGGGCTCCAACCCTCACCCTCACCGTCCCCCTCAGGTCCGCCCACACAAGGGTCTCACAGTCCACCCCCTTAGGGCCCAACGTACTCGTTGGCCACACTGACCCAACGTCTACATCGACACACTTCCAACTGGGTCAGGCTCTGATACCATTCTGTAACGACCCGATCCGCACAGTAAGATATTGTCCGTTTTGGGCCCAACCGGCCCGCACGACTTTAAAAGGCCTCTTACTATGGGGATCCAACCTCGCAAATAAATAGCACATCACCATCCTGGGTCATGGGTCGTCTGGTAAGGAAGATAAGAAGAGGGTCACCTATCTGTTCAAGAGGTTGAGGAAATAAATCAAGTTATTGAGAGGAGCAAAAATGAGGTGAGTCGTTCATTGGATGATCGTGAGAAGAGGTGCATCTCTACTCATGGCGTGTCCGACTTCGCCAAGTGGTCTGATGATGATGTTTAAGTTTATATGGAGTGGTCAAAGGATCTAAATACTATGAGGACCATAGCAGACTTTGATTTTAACCCACTGAGCGAAGAAGAGGTCGTTGGTCGGGGTCAAAGTTTTAAGTCTCCTCCACCTTCTTCTCCTATTTGTGTTGATGATACAGTGGAGTTTCCTGCTTCTCTGTTTGTTCGTCACACTTCTGCTACTGCCTGTTCCATTCCTACCACTACTGGTTATCTCACTCCGCCAAAATTTGAAATATATGATGGCATTTCCGACCCAACCGATCATTTGAGGCACTTCCACCACATGATTGCCCTGAAGGAAACCACAGAGTCGATCTTATGCAGGACATTTCCAATTAGCCTCACGTCTACAACGACAATGAACTGGTTCAATAGCCTACTCTCGAGGTCAATAGATTCATTTCAAACTTTGGCCACCGCTTTCACCACCAGATTCATTGGAAGCCAGCAGATGAGGAAAGGGCCACACTACCTCCTGCACATTAGGCAAAAGACCGAAGAAACAATACGGGGATATGTCACCCACTTTACTAATGAATTGACAATGATTGACGGATATAGCGGAGACACAGCCGTTGCAACCTTCGTGGCCGGATTGAAGAGAGGCCCCTTCTTTGACGCTCTTAACCTGGAACCTCAAGGGTATGACAATCCTACTAAAAATAGCACAAAAACAAATCTCCCTTGAGGAAATGAACGCAGCCAGGAGAAAAAATGACCAATAAAGAGAAATTTTTTTAAGGAAACGGGAAAAAAATGAAGAAAGAAAACAGAACGACGGACAATAGGAAGGCAACAACCCATCAAAGAAACATTGAAGTGGCGGAAGGAGTGATTCACGACGACGAAAATTCGGTATTCTACAACCAACGCAAACTCAACACGAGTGGGTAACGAGTATGATGAAGACCACATACAAGCCATATACAACCCAGAAGACAAGTCGAGCAAATATACTAAAACACATAACGAAATAGGATAACGTCAATTGACCGCTTTGGATGAGAGGTGATCCAAAAGGGAGAGACAAAAACAAATATTGTTCATTCCATAAGGATCATGGGCACGAACTGAAGAACGCTACAATTCAAAAGATGAATCAAGCAATAGGCTCAGAAAGGACAACTCGACGAGTTCATCGGAATGCCAGATAAAGAAATCAAATTGAAGGAGAAAGCAGACAACGTTGTGGGATCAAAAGAACAGATTAGGGAGTTGATATACACCACACACTGCATAGCTAGAGGAAGCAAAGCACACGAAGCAACTACGCGAACTCCTCACTCGAACCGATCTATATCAGAACAAGGGTATTGAAGAAACATTTCACGAATGCACAAAGCATGGAGATGTTTAACCCAACCAATTCGTACGAATCAAAAGATCTCATCAGCGGGTGCAAGCTTGACCCGAACCACTATCGACAAAGCTGGCAGCAACACACTCGACCAAACCCTGATTATTGACACCAGACATGGTGACGACATCAACATGATTGGACAGTTTAGTGCTGACAAAAGCGCGATCAAACAATTTGGTAATGACATAAGCATGATCAAACAAGCCAATATTACTCAGCCATCGGATAGAAAAACACCTTGACCCTGCCAGTCACAACATCATACACAACATACGAGGATAAAGTGAAGAAAAACAAAGCAATAATAACACCAGCCTCCAATACGAAGGCTGACAATGAGCAAAGGAAGACAAAACAAATAGTACTTTGAACTAGCGTAAATGCCCTAACGGTTAAGGCTGATGAAAACATCAAGGAAATATCAATAAGATTATGAATTCAGAAACTCAAAATTTTTGCGTGGACAACAAAATAGATACGTCAATAAATTAGCCATACAAAACAATCAAACAACAAAAGTCGGACACACACAACTTCTAGTCTGATCAACCAAGAAGTAAAGGTTAGACACCCGAGTCAAATAAACAAAAAAAAACTTTGAATCGACCGAGATGTCAAACTAGCAGAACTTGTCGTCAGACTTGATACGGATATCCTTCGGGCCAAGCTCAATAAAACTAATCCGTGGATGAAGGACACGAGGATTCGGGAGCACTGAAAAACCACCCCCAACTGCAAGAAAAACATAAGGAATAGCAGTAACAACGAAAAAAACCACGTTTACCCTCCCATCGAAAAGCATCTATGGTAAGGGCACGACTAACAGTAGCAGCTGGAGTAGGAGAAACCTGACGAACATGAGAGGAAACCAGGAACCCAGCCACTTCGCTGACATCAATAGAACGAGAACGAGAATGATCTTGAAACTCTGACCACCACCAATGTCATTAGACTGCTCCACCGCTAGCTGAAGCATCTTTTCATTAATGACTCGAGGATCATCATTAGACAACTCAACAGCGTCCGAGACACTGTAGGCAGAAAGAAGCTTCCTCTCGTTGTCATCCAGTGGACGAGTAGTCTCCTTCTCGCTCCTTTCCAACACGAGCCTCAATTCATCAGCCTCATCGAAAGAATCACGATCTCCTTTTGCAACATGGTCAAGAGACTGACTCGGGCGAGTCAACCCCCATAACATCCTGAACAGGATTCGGATGGGACACAATTCGACTAGAACCATGATTATAGAGTCATTTCTTCCTTGGAACCTGACCAAGGTCTACCTGCAACCGCCTTGACGGATTCGTAGGCCTCGCAAGCTTTCTTTTTCTTGAAGCAGGAACTTTGATATGAATAGGAGCATTGAGATCCATAATGAGTCGATCCGAGCTTATTTTCCAATCAATTCTTGCAGCACTAATGCCAGCACGAGCAACTAAGGCTTTAGCACGGGAATCCACTTATAGTTCACAAACCACTACGCTCCAAGATACCCTCGGATGGAAATGCTTCCACGGGAAAACGATGAAGCTTCGAGAAATGATCACTGATCTTCTGCTCCTCAGCAGTCAAGTAAAGATTCTTCCATTTATTAGGAAAACATAATTATCAAAAAATTGGTCGACCTCGCAATTGGAAGTAGCCAGAATTCACAGAAGCATAAAACCAACATCGCGACCAATCATGAATATCATCGCTTAGTTTCTCGAAACACTTTTTAGAATTGAGAAAGCAAATATCATTGTATACTAACAGACCAACTACTGAATGCAAAATCTTCACAGTCAAAGGAATGTCGGATAGAATGACCCTCGCATAAGAATACACCATCACCTTCCAACCATTGAGACCCATTTGGGAAGGAATAATACCCAGGAAGTTCAGATACTCCCCAAATAATCCAGAACCAAAAATCGGAGATCAGAGGAAAACATGCAGGAATACAGTGCAATGTACCCAGCTTTCACATTACATGGGCTATCATCCTGTCCAGGCAGAATAATCTCAAGGTCGAGTGGAAGATTATAATCTGAATGAAAACTGTTCATCGTCGCCTGAGAAGATCTGTTGGGAGAATTATGAGCCTCACACAGAGCTAGCGACTTACCACTTAGCTTATCACCAACAGACATCGTGAGAATAAATGAAACGGAAGAAGACAAGGGGATGAACAAACCCTAAATTCAAAGATAGTGTGAAGAGGGAAAATGAAGTCGTCACATCTCCTTTTATAGAGCCATAAAATAAAGCGACAGCTCATGGGACAGCGTGCGAGACATGATTACTACGCGAAATCCCAAAAATGTGCACAAAAATGAACATGCAAGCAAAGAATCGAGACACCAACTCGCAGAAAGTTACTGACAACATTAAATACTAGGTAATGATAAAAGTAGGGGTGGGCACGGGATGGGATGGGACGAGATAGACCCATCCCTATCCCATCCTGTTCATACGGGATCGGGACGGGATGGGATGGAAAAAACCCAATCCCGACCTCGTCCCATCCCAAATGGGGGATCAGCGTGCTGCCTGTGACTGCTGCGAAGATTATCATCGACAAGGGTCCGACAATCCAACCATTTACTCGGGAAGTTGGCTATATAAATAAGATGATTGAGGCAATGCAACAACAGTTCTACCCTAAACTCCAAATTGATTAAGTACTGAGATTGTTTACACCACAGCACATAACATAAGCTCCCTGTTTCAAAAGGAACTTCAACCCATCCATGTCATTTCAGCATAAAAATAACTGAGGGAGCTCTTTCTTTTTCAATGACCAAATCTCTACACCATTTTGAATCAGGACCCAGGACTGTGTTTTGCTTATATCAAGCTTATAAACCCATGGAAAAGTCAGAAGATCTTTATTTATTTTTCTAGCATTCCATACTACTTTGAATGCATACAGATCAAAACAAAAACATTGTGAATTACAATTGTATATTGGTTTTCTTTCTTTGTTTAAGGTCATTAGTAGCCACTTCAGGCTCTTGGAAAAAAATATTTAAATGTTGCTTTTATATTTGATTAAAATGTATATAAACACTTGTAGTATGAAAGGATTCATCTTCAATACCTTCTCATCCCGTCTTGTCCCGAACCAATTTGGTATGGGACGAGGTTTGGATGAGGTCTATCCCGTCCCAAACCCGAAGGAACTTGATGAGATCGAGATGAGGTCTATCCCAATCCATCCCTTCTCGCGCCCACCCCGAGTTTCTCCTCTTTATGGGAGAGATTTGTTGGGCCTTTGACTATGATCTGTTCTTAAGGGCCCTTTTGAGCTTTAATGGCTTGATTTGTCTTTTTGCGCTTAACGAGTTATTCCTTAATTGAAATACTTGGTCTTCGTGATGAGTTATCTTTACCACGTGTATGGTCATGATGCTATTCTGATTCGATGTATCATCAGCTACTTCCCCTTAGTTAGTGAGCATGCTTATGTGGCCACTAATTTTATGACTATTGGACTTTCGACTTCATCATGTATTGCATTTAATTCCATTAACAATAGTTGGTGTGGTTTCTATTCTAATCTCTCATTTGTTTGTTCATTTCTGTGCAATTTTTGGGATTTCGTGCAACCATCATGTCTCGCACGTCATTCTATTAGTAGTCTTTTCATTGCTCAACTTTAGAAAATGGGGTGTGATAGTTGTGTTTATCTTTTTACGCAATATTATCTTTGTGATCAGAGCTTGTTTTTTCCCTTCTGTTTCGCTCTCTTGTTTGTGCACTTCCTTTCTCATATCTACTAAGTACTGACAAGGTACTATATGGTGAAGCACTCGACATCTATGAGGCATTCTTCTTGCCTAAGAAGACGCTGCAAGCGACAACTGAAATCATTCGTGCTGAGTACTCATTGTCATCCAATTTTTAGATTGTTCTACCTAGGCATAACGACAGTCCTTGTAGTCTAAAGCCTAGCTACATTACGTTATACCCTGGCATGTTCCAGTCGGGTCTTAGGTTTCCGATTTCGGAGATATTTTGGGATTGCTTGGATGTTTTGGGCATTGCTCCTGCTCAAATGGGTCCCAATAGTGGGAGGGTAATGGATTCTACTTGTGCGAAAACCATTTTTTCTGGCATTCCTCTGACTAGTACAGTTTTACACTCCGTGGTAAGACTTGTTGTAAGCAGTAATTTTGGTTTTATGCTTCTGCCAACTCCGGCTACTTTAAATTGTGTGATTGATAGATTATGAGGTCGTTCCAAGTGCCCAAGAAATGGAAGAATTTGCACTTATCAGTTACTATTTTTTTAAGTTTCCTCGAGCGTAGTAGCTTGTACACTATGAGTGAAGCGGAACAGACGGTGCTTATTGAAGCTCGAGCTGCTAACATTGCTCCTCATGCTGGTCCTGTTGGTATTAGTAATGCTAGCATTGAAGAGAAAGTAAGCACTGATAGGGTGGTTACGGATCTCAATGCTCCAATTAGCATTGGTGGTGCTGGTTTGGCCACTAGAAAGAGGAAGCTTCCTAGGCCTGTCAGTTCATCAAAGTAGCTGGCGATAAGCCCTGGCCGTGTTTCCAAGAAGAAGCGGCTTGCTAGTTCTTTGGTGGTACTACTCGGACATCTTCTCGTCCGGGGTCGTCTAGTAAGGATGATAGGAAGAGGTTCGCCTATCTGCTCAAGATGTTCAGGAGATATATCAAGCCCTGGAGAGGAGAAAAAAATGAGGTGTGTCGTTCGTTGGATGATCGTAATAAGATTTGCATTTACGCCATGTGGTCTGATGATGACCCTCATGTCCTCAATAATAAGATGTTTCAGCTTACTATGGAGTGGTCGAAGGATCCGAATACTACGAGGAACATAGCTGACTTTGACTTTAACCCACTATGCGAAAAAAAAGGTCGTTGGTCGTGGTCAAAGTTCTAAGTCTCCTCTTTCTTCTTCTCCTATTCGTGTTGATCATACAGTGGAATTTCCTGCTTCCCTATTTGTTCGTCCCACTTTTGCTACTACTACTTTGAAAAGGAAAGGCAAAAGTGGTTTTTCTGTTATCACTGCTACTCCGACCGTTCTCCCGGCCACTGGGGGTGAGGTTTCAGTTCTTTCTGATCCCCAAGTTCTTCATCCACAGATTGGTTGGAATGAGCCCAACCCTAAAGACATCTGCATTAAATCGGATGGGAAGTTCAGTTGGTTTACATAAATTGATGTACTAGATAGTGTGCGCAATTTGATCAACGAATGGCACAGGAGGTCGATTGAGAGGGCTCCAATGCCTGCGGCCTAGTAGTCATATCGGCCACAATCTTAAGCAGTTGATGGAAGGGATGAATCACGTCACTTATGTTGGGGTGATGGGGTCGAACTACTAGGATGCACGTGGTCAGGTGGCCACTCTTGGGAAGAAGATGGAGGGACAATTGCTGGTGCTTTCTCACGTTTTTAGTCAGTTTGACATGTTAAAAGTAGGGATGGCAATGAGGCGGATTTAGGAAAATCCACCCCCTCCCTCTCCCCCTCCCCCAGTAGGGATAGCAGATCCCGAATCCGCCCCGAATATCCGTTTACCATATTTTAAAAAACCATCCCCGCACCAGACGGATTGGCTGATATCCGCCCAGATCCGTTTAACCGAAAAAAGATATTAATAAAAGAAACCCTTCTTCTTAGTCAACCCCACCAAGAACACTATTGTTGTTTTTTCTTAAATTGGAAAACATGGATTTGCAAGAGAGAAGAGGAGATGCAGGTGTGAATAATGGCTTATGGATGAATGAGAAACACTTCAACTTCCTTATCAAAATGGAAGCCATCGTTGTTCAAACCATGCTAAAAAATAATGATGCTAGTGACATGTTTTCTTATTCTGCCATTCGTCTCGATCGCTACCTCCCCAATAGCTCCGACTCCACTCGCGGTCTCACATAGTAGATGTAAAAATAATTCTTCCATCCATGTTAATTATCAAGGTACGTACATATACCCCAAAGGAAATGGACTTGAAGAGAATAAAGAAGGTTTTGAGAGGTAGATAAAGGCCAGTCAAACTTTCAAAACCTTCCCTCTTCCCCACACTCTCAATCCAAACCGGTGTCTTTCTCTTCAACTCTGTTTGAAGTCCTAGAATCTCCAAGATGATGAAGGTCTTGAGAGAAGTAAAACATTTAAAAAATGAAACATTGAAAAAAGTGAAATCATATGGGAGGGAGTCACATGGGTGCTGACACAACCCACATGTCTTGTCATTTAATTATTATTGTTAATTTCATAGTCTCTTCTACATTAGATGTTATTAAATTATTATAGTTGGGTGGGCGGATTTGGCTAAATCCATATTTGCCACGAATTTTTTATGGATGCAATTTGGATCGCCGAATCAGCCTCGAAATCCATTAAGGTAAACCCAAATTTGCAGATATCCGTGAAAATCCCCCCACTACGATCCCTAGTTGAAAAAGAAGTGCCCGGAATAGGAGAACGCAAATGAGACTGCTTGGACTTCTTTGGAGTAAGTTGAGGTTGTGAGGGATAAGTTTGTTGTTGAGCTTGAGGCTTCAGGGACTGAGTTGGATAGAGTTCATGATCGGTTGGACATTGTGGAGAAGGAGTTGTCCATTGAGAAGGCTGGTCATGATGAAGCCATGCGTTCTGTTAGAGCAATTCGTCGGTCCTAAGGTTGCTAAGGAATGGGTAGTGCAGTTAATTACTAAAGTTTCATATGCTAAGTCGGATGCTTCTGCAAGGCTAACCACTGTTGAGGGAGAACTCGTTTCAACCAAAAACGAGCTTGCAACAATCAAGGATAAATTTAAGATTGCAGAAGCGACTCGAATCGACCTCCACGATTTCATGAAGGGGGAGGGTCTTGATCTGACTAGATATCATGGTCTGGTTGACCATGTTTTTGAAGACGATGATTATGAAGAATGTGCTCTGGATCTTCCAAGTGATCCGGTTGATAAAAAACAGTCATTTCCACCTCCATCCGATCATGTTCCATCATCTGTCCCCATTACTAGAAAGAGAGCTTCGTCTTCTTCTGCTACTGATATCATTGCTCATCCTCCAATAAGCGTTCCTGCTAGTGATGCTCTGATCACTTCTGTTGTCTCCTCTCCAACTATTGTATCTTCTTCTCTTGATGTAACCGAATAGAGATATGAATGACAAATTCTTTTTGTTGACACTTTTTTGTTTTGTCTTTTCTGATCAGCGTGTCTTTTATCACTACAACACAAATGCCCAATAATAGCATTTGTTAATAGCGTTTTTACTAAATACGCTATCAAAGATGAAATTTTTGGCGTAAACAAAAATGAAAACGCTACAAAAAAATGGCGGGATTTTTGGCGCTCGATTCTGTCCTCCCTCGTTTTACTGGGCGCTCGAGTTAGATAGAGCTCGATGTCCACCCTCCCTCATCTCGCCATCTCCCTCCCTGCTCTCTCCATATCTCCATCTCCCTCCCTCACTGCTCCCTCCATCTCGCCATCTCCCTCACTGCTCCCTCTATCTCTCAATCGCCCTCACTGCTCTCTCCATATCTTTATCTTCATTTCCCTCATTGCTCCCTCCATCTCTCCGTCGCCCTCCCTCTTTCGATTCACCTCTTTTTAGAGAGAAATGGTTGGGATGAGACCATATGAACCAGATGAGGGTGAGTCTGAGTTTGTTGAAGTTGATCCAACTGGAAGATATGGAAGGGTACTTAAAAATCTCTACTTTGTTGCTTGTTTGGGTTCTTCTTTATGTTCTTCATTTATGATATTTGGTTCTAATTTTGTTGGTTTTTCAGTACAATGAGATCCTTGGGAAAGGAGCTTCAAAGACAGTGTAAGAAACTTAAAACCCTATTTGTTATTTTTTCATCCCTTTTTGAGATTTTGAAGAAATTTCAGTTTTTTATGAGAACTTTTGCAGTTTTATGAGATGGGTATATGTTGATTTAGTTCTATGTTGGTGGGTTTTCTTCCTTTTTGGTTTTGGGTGTTGCAGTTACAGAGCTTTTGATAAGTTCGAAGGGATTGAAGTGGCTTGGAACCAAGTCAAGCTGTATGATTTCCTTCAGAGCCCTGAGGATCTTGAGAGGCTTTACTGTGAAATCCATCTTCTCAAGACCTTGAAGCACAAAAACATCATGAAATTTTACACCTCTTGGGTTGATACGGCCAATAGGAACATCTATTTTGTAACTGAGATGTTCACTTCTGGGACTCTGAGACAGTAAGTTTTCATGGGATTTCATTGATTTCTATTTTCAGTGTTTATGAGTATGGTACTTGAGATTTGGAATTTAGGGTTGTAATGTTTTTTGTAATTTTGATTCTCATTTGATTAGATATAGGCAGAAGCACAAGAGGGTAAATATTAGAGCAGTGAAGCATTGGTGTAGACAAATCTTGAAAGAACTAATAGTGAAGAGCAACCTGATTTGCTTCATAAGCTTTCCAGACTTGTTTGAAGAGCAACCTGATTTGCTTCATAAGCTTGTGAGTACTTCATTCTTTAATGCATTATGCACTCTTCATAGTTCATATTATTACCTCCATATGACAAGGTGAAGGAACCTTGCTGATATTACTGTGGCTACTGCTCAGAGATTGATCAGAGGTTGCTGTTTCCTAGTGCTTCTGTATTTTGGCTGATTGACATGTAAATGCTAATAAGTAGGCGTTGTTTCATGAAATGCAGGAAATTATTAGAAAATACATTAAAATGTCTGCAAGTGGAAGTAAGCATGCAGCTCTTGCTAGTGCACTGGGGTCTTTGACTTGGGAAACACCCTCATCTACAGACTTCAAAGAATTGGCTAGGTAGGTCTCAGTTTCCCTGCTTTGTGAATAAGTGTGTTTATTGGCTATAGGAGCAATACAAAACTCTGCTTTTTATGTTGTTGGGGGATATGATGGAAGATACTTGAAGTAAGCCAGTTTTCAAATTGATTTTTTTTTTGTGTGTCCAGGATGTGAAGTCATGAAGTGTACATTAGATTTTAAAATAAATCTCTGCTCTTAGACAATTTTCAAAGCATACTATAACTCATGGTTTGATTCAATGCATGAAAAATACTAATTAGTTGATAATAGTAAGTTATCAATGGTATTAAATATCAATTTTACAGAGTTTCAGAAACAATTTTCTCTGTTGGTTCTGTATAGTGTGTTTCGTAGAATACCATTTAAATCATGTTGTTAATCCTCTTGCTTTATGTTGTGAGTAGAGATGAGAAGCAACAACTTTTATTGGGTATGAAAAGAGCTAACAGACAACCCGCAAATATTTCATCATCAATATTGTCAAGTGATAGTATTCATATAGGGATCCTAAGTAGCAACTGCCCATGCTGCTGCAAACAATAGTCCCTTCACTGTATTTTACAACCCAAAGTCCATAACTACTCTTAATCGAAACTATCAAGTACTTCAGATTGATGTCATCCATCTATAGCATTTTTGAAGTATAATTTGTTTCTGCAAGGCTTGTCCATCAGAATTTGTTATTCCTTTAGCCAAGTATTACAGGGCTGTATACAACAATCAAGTATCCCTTGGCATGCGCTTCCGGTTGATGTTTGAGAATGAGGAATCCGGAACTAGAAGGTAAACCACATATGTGTTATGGAGATTCTAATATTGAACATGTCATTTTACTAGAAATATTCTTATTTTTCAGTTTAGGCAATAATTGTTTAATGTACATACAAGCATTGAACTGAATGTATATACTTCCCTGATTTTTATTACTTAATATCATATGAACCAAATGTCAAATTCGATAACTTACGTTTTTATTTCTTTTGCAGGGAACAATTTATTTCATTCTTGTTGTCACTGCTCGTTTCAACTTCATTGCTTATGCCATCACCAAACAACATAGTTTCATGTATTTTGGAGTCAGCTTTCATATTCTTGTCTGGAATATACTTGGGTTTCTTCTGTGGACAGATCCGGAAAAAGATTAATATTGGGGTAAGCATGATAACACGTTCATTGATTTTCAAGTTAGATACCTTATATTGCACTTTGAATCAATCCAATATATTTACAAGTTCTTTCTCGTTCTCTTTTATTTTTGTTCAACTTTATTTTTTCTTTTTCTAAATACAAGCAGTTTCATTTACCACTAACTGCTAGGATAATAGGTAAGCGTGAAGTCTAAAAGCTATATCACTACTCCTATGCCTAGTTTAGCCTTTTGTCTAATTGTAACCTGGTTGAAGCACAAAGTTCTACTTTTGTACTCTATAAGGGGCTGATAGTCAGTTTTTGGTTATGTTTTTACTTTGTTTTGGCAAGAGCTTTAGATCTATGCTTTAGGTCCGTTACCTTCCTACACTTCTTTTGCTTATGTCTTCTTCCTTAATTTCTGGGGAATGGGGGTGGGATAAGACCCTTTCACTTCTTCAGAAACAAAACTGCGAAGATCTTGTATAGTCCATGTCTTTTAAAATCATATCCTTTGTACTCCATGCTTGAACAACTGGCATCTTGAGCTTTCAGGGGTGCAAAACAAAAACCATGTGCTTTTAAGCTTCAAATTTAGCCTCTTATTGATGATGGTATCCTCATTGTCATTAGATCAGATTCTTTCATTTTTTTTCAAACCAGGAAGGGTATTAGTTCTAAATTGGAAGGCCGTTGATGGCTTTCATATTTCAGTTTGATCCTTGGTTATGGATTCATACAATCTTTGCATGTCTGTATATGACTGATATCCTTGAATCAGTTGCATATGAAATTGTCATGCCCAGAATAATAATGAGACTGTCTGTTATACGTGCTAATGATTGCATGGAATACATGGCATTGCAAAAACTGCTTCGATTGGGCAACATCAATGAATCGCCTCCATGAATCTCTCACATGTTACCATAATGTTAATCTCAAATGAACCCACATTTTTGTTGTCTAGTGACGGTATGCGGCCTGGATGATGCGGGGAATTGCGGTTGCGACACATCTAAACAGGGGCAGAATTCTGGCAGAGCACTCTGTTGCAAAACAGAGCTGCTCTGTTCTGCGCTGTGTTGCTGTTGCGGATGCTGCTGCTGAGTCGCTGATGCCGCTGCTGCGCTGTTGCTGCTGCTGCTGCTGCTACGCATTGCTGCTGTTGTTTGCTGCTACGCTGAATTGCTGCTGCTGCTGCGCTGATCTGTCGCACCGTTGGTTGGAACATTTGCACTTTGAGCTGGTACTTGTATTCAAGTAATCAAAACAGTTCTTGTTTAAATTTTACAACCACTATGCCACTTGTAAGTAGTGCAAAATCTCGAATAGTGCATGTAGAATGTGGTTTTATTTCTGTCTTGTTTGGTTTTTACAGGAGTTTAAGGAACTGCAGCTTGCAAGGTCTAGTTCCTGACCTAAGCACCATACCAAAGCTTGGTTATTTGTAAGTTCATTATAAATCAAGAGAAATTGGAGAGCAAGCACTGTAAGTTGGCTTTGTTTTGCAAATGGATAGGTAGACAATTTGATTTAGCTTGTTCATGCATCGTCAAATGGTTTTGTTTGGCCTCCACCCTGGCAGGTACTGCCATTTGATACCAATTACCTATCTGCTTCAATTCTTCAGCCATAATCCTTGGACCCCCTGCTCTCCTTTCCTCCTATTTATTGTGGTGTTTGGGTAGACTTAAACTAAAAACCTTCAATCTATTAATCTTTATCTATATAACATAAAAAAAAGGCCCTTACATATTACAAAAATAAAATGAAATGAGTGTCATACTAAGGGCTGTTCAATAATTAGACACTGAAGAATAATAAATGTGGAATTTCAAGTTTTTCAATTCAATAAAAACGAGTCTTTGATTTTCAAAGTCGTCGTTAAATTTTAACTTTCAATAAAACCTGTGCTGCGTGGTACGCCTTTTAGCACATAAATAGTTTAGCTTTGGTGTGAATAAAATTCTAGTGCTTTATCTGAATAAAATGCTAGTGGTTTGAATGAATAATATGCAAGTACATCAGGTGAATAAATTGCTATTAGTATGGAAGAATAAAATGCTTGTGTTTTGAATCAGTATAAAGTGTGTAAGAATAAAATGCAGTTTTAGCAAGTAGTAGTAAATAGTAAGTGATTAAAAGGTAATCCCTTTCATTTAATATTTTTTAATCACTTACGGCCTGCTTGGTTGCATGAAGAACTGACACAGAAGGAAAAACCAATTTTGTGAAGTTCAACAGAATAGAACTCCATGGAGCAAATGTCTGTCTTTGGCAGTACAAGTTATATATATTTTTTTCTTAGAAAAAAAGCTCTCAATTGGATTCTAACTTTCCATTGTTTGGTTACAAACATTTTTCGGGAATTTTTTTTCTAGTTAATAACTTAAGCTACCCAAACACCGCGTTTCTTCATACTTAAACCTTCTCCCTATAGTTTTGTGTTTAAATGAGCAAACAAATGATGATCATTGGATAAAGCCTATCTCTGGCATAGCAAGCTTCTTTGGAATGAGTTGTACAAACATACATTGATAATGTTTAGTCTTCAGACTTAGAAAATCTCAACACAAGCGCCACTACAAGAAAAGTGATCATTCATAGCATATGTTTATAGCGTTTTTGTGAAAAGCGCTATAATTGATTGAATTCACCAAAAGGGCCTCGCGCGGGAAATGAAAAAGAAATGCGCGCTCCACAATTGCTTCACAACAGAGTAGGCGGGAAATAAAAAACAGAGACCTCGCTCGATTCCACTTCAACATCTAAGGCTTTCTCCCTCTCAGTCTCGCTCTCCTCCCTCGCGACTATGGCTGGCGGTGTGCATACGATCCAAGATCGTCACTTCTTATCACTGCTGGGTTTGACTCTGCAGTGAAGGTGCATCTGTTGGATACTTCATTATCTATGGATTCAACTGATTAGAATGAAGTCCGAAAAGGGATCAACAGCAGGACACAGATTTTTGCTATTTCTGTCCCGAATTTGTCAGATAAGGTTGGACTCATGGACAGGTATTGCCATTGACCCTTCAAGACTTTTTGTGATACCTACTGGTTTCTTGTGGTTCATTAATGTTGTTTTCATTCTGAATAATAACTGGGTGGAACTTAAAGAAGGCGTATCCATAAGAGACGTGGCATTCTTGGAGGTGAATGTTGAAACATTTGATATCCAGTATAGTATCACATTTTTTGATTTATAAATCAAAGATCTCCAAGATGGAGCAAAAAATGATTATTGAGACCTTTCATGTGTCGCATGTTGTATGGCCTCTTGGTTTATCCACTAGAAGTTAAATTTTCAATAGTGGCAATGTGTAATCCAATATGTATCATAGTTAAGCATGCATACTAATTTAACATTATGAGAATATTTGATGAGTGTGATTATTTCAGGTCTTGTATATTTATTAATTATTACTTGACTGTGCAAGATGTCCTTCCCTTAAATTATCTAGAGTTGAAAGTAGGAGTTTTTGCGTGTTCTTTGACTAAGGAGTTTTTGTTTTTCAATGTTTGATAATATCTGAATCCCTCAAGAAAACTTGTATTGGTGAGTTTTTTAGTCACCTGTGTCCATTATCCATTTATTGCTTCTGTTTATTTCAGTCAGCATGAGCTAGACTTGGTTTTTTACTTTCTCTGTTATGTCACTGATATGATGTACATTTGTTGGATTAATAGGAGTAAAAATTTGAGAACTCGAGTCATTGGATGCCCAAAGACCATTGATGGTAACCTGAAATGCAAGGAGGTTCCAACAAGTTTTAGATTTGATACAGCATGCAAGGTGATCATCTTATTGACTCGAATCTTGTTTGTTCAGTTTTTATTATTTGATGATTTGTCTGTTTTCAGTTTTTATTGTTTATAGTTTGTTCAGTTTTTATTAGCTGTTGACAGTTACTGGCTCTTTAACTTTAGTCTGATATATTCCTGAATGACATTATTCTTAATGTTTAGTGATATAACAATTATTGTTGATAACACTTTGTGTTTCTTCTAGTGTGAGAATGCATAGTATTTCAATTAGTATGTCGTATGCTTAAGAAATGCAGTGTGAAGTAGACTTTAATGGATTAGACTTATGTTTTGCAGATATATGCAGAAATGATAGGAAATGTCATGATCGATGCTCGCTCTACTGGAAAATATTATCACTGCAAGTTGTCAATTCTGAACTTCATTCATGTCAGAGTTCTGCATGACAGTTAGCTGTTTTAGAAGGCAATTTGTAATACATTTGTTAAAATAATGACAACTTTGGCGATTTTCTTTTACACTGTATTAGGATAGGATTAAAAGCTTTATCATATTCCTCAACTTCTTTCGTGTCTGGTTAGTGGATGAATCAATTCCATTCTTCTCAGATTAAGAAAAGGGAACAGCTCAAAGTTCTTTTGGATTGTCATAGAAGAATATGTTGTGGTTAGTATGTTCTATAAAGGACTGTAATGAATGATACAACTTGGACACTTAGTATGTTGGGTTTCATATGGAATTTTCATTCCGTTATACGCCTAAAAGACTAATTTGTTTACCTATATACAGGATGAGTTTGCTATTAGGTCCTCCAGGCTCTGGGAAGACCTCCTTACTGCTAGCTTTGGCAGGGAAGCTTGATTCAAAGCTAGAGGTATATATGGAGACCTTCTCGTCGCCTTTTCTGAGTTTCGTCATTGAAAGCCTACTCAATACTAGCTATTAATTTCATCTTCATATATGATGGTATTAATTTGATTTCTCTAATAACTATAGGTTTCTGGAAAAATTACCTATAATGGGCATGAAATGCATGAATTTGTTCCGAGGAAAACTTCTGCTTATATTAGTCAGAATGATCTTGACATTGGAGAAATGACAGTGAGGGAAACCTTGGATTTCTCTGCTAGATGTCAAGGTGTCGGGACTCAATATGGCAAGTCAAGAAAATTTTCAATTGATGCACATGGCTAAGATTCAAAAAGTTTATGATTTCATCCAAATGCACTAGAACACCGATATAATCGTGGTACTAAAAGTATGTGTTAGTTTTAGGCCAGAACATAAAAAAATTTCAAATTTTGATCATTTGCAGAGATGTTGAAGGAGCTGTCAAGAAGAGAGGTTGCTTGCTGCTGCTGCTGCTGTCGTTGCTATCATTGCTTGCTGCTGAGTGTAAGATAACGCTTTTAAATGCCGTTTGATTTTTGTCAAATGCATACATTTCTGATATCAGACAACAAATGAATGAAGCATGCCTACTCTCACTGGCAGTCTTGGTTATCTTGTGTTTTTCTTTCATAATCTTTTAGTTGTTAAGTTTATATCTCAAGTGTCAAAGCATTATTCATCCCTGGAGAAGGAAACTATAGTTATGTAATGCACTTACTAGGTGTTGTTGCCAGTGATTTCACTCTTGATCAAATCTGTAGGCCGTGTACATGTCTGCTAGTGCTTAGCAGTTAGCACTAAATGAAAAACATTAGACAGTATCTACTAACTTAAAGAGGCATTATCTTACTCAAATTGTTTGTACTTTTGTCTGGCACCTTTTTTCTTTGGAAAAGAAAATCCATCTTTAGGTCATTTGCTAACTTTTTAGTTGAGGTAAACGTAGTAATCAATGTTTGGGACTTCTAGTGTTCACTGTTATGTTGCCTCACTATAATGACAAATCAACTTGTGCTATTTGCAACCATTGTTGTTGCTTCCTTTATAAGTGTTGCAATTTTTTGAGAAATCTGTGGTATCCATTGTCCTTGTTCTGTTGTTTTGGCATAACATTGTTATTACTTCCTTTTCAAGTATTGCAACTTTTAAGAAATCTCATGGATCTGTGCCTTGATTCATAAACATACCATACCATCAGCTAGGAGAAGCACCCAGCTCTTCCAAGTGTCAATATTGAATGAATGTCATCATTCAGTGGCTTCATTGGTCAGTTTTTGATGATCTTTTACCCTGTAGGCTGCATGCAAGAATGCTCCCGAGAGTGGTGAAGCTAAAAGAGCAATTGATTTGCTGTATGATACAGCTTTGATCTCCAGTGGATACTCAGTAAGGACTCCCTCTGAAACTTGTTTCTGAACCAAACCTGTTTGATAATTACTTAACTCTATCTTGATAATATTTGCAGCCTGATAGTCCAGCTGATTTGGGTAACAAGATATATGAAATGATGGCAATTGCCCTTGGCGGGAGATGGGGAAGATCAGAAGAGTCTGATGCCACTGAAGAATCTGAAGCTGCTTCAACTACCGAAGCCTCTGAAACAGAAGTCGTTGAGCCTTCAGAAGTGAGGGCAGAAAATGATCCTTGGAGTGATTGATAATTTTGATAGGTCCAAGTGTCATAAACAGAATTTTGAACTCCCAGACCTTAGAAGCAAAAAAGCCATTTTGTTAGAGAAGCGGGTGGTGTTATTGGCATGATTCTCATTGATCCAATGGGCAAAACCATCGCTTAATTTTCAGTTTGTTATCCCAAGTACCATAATTGTAATACAAAATTTTTATTATTTGATAGATTTTGTGACTCGATGTAATACCGTTTATTAATTAATTACATTACTTTGCCTCCATTCATGGAAATGTTTAACTTTGGCACATTTAAATTTTTATTTTCTAGACATAAAACTTATGAGATGTGTAATAAAAAGTCATTTGATAGTAAAAAAAAATTAAAAAAAAAAAAAAAAAATTTGCTATTTATACTTACCATAGCGTTTTTAAAACGCTATGGTAGAGTCTACCATAGCGGTTTTAGAGTCTACTATAGCGTTTTTAAAACGCTATGGAAGAGGCTACCATAGCGGTTTTAGAGTCTACTATAGCGTTTTTAAAACGCTATGGTAGAGTCTACCATAGCGGTTTTAGAGTTACTATAGCGTTTTTAAAACGCTATGGAAGAGGCTACCATAGCGGTTTTGAAACGCTATAAAAGCCAAACTTACCATAGCGTTTTAAAACCGCTATAATATCCCCTGGGTCTATTATAGCGCCGGCTGTCATAGCGGTTACTAAACCGCTATGGTAGCCTACCATAGCGGTTTTTAAACGCTATTAATCACAATTTTTCTTGTAGTGTATGATAGACCATGTCTCTGTAAATTGTTGTAGTCGTAGTTTGTTTATCGTCTGTATCGACAACGATATTGGTTCGTATACAGTAAATGTGCGTTGATCTCGTTATCTTGGTAATTTAGATTTGGCTAGACTTCTGCCTTTGCACTGATTTCTTGGTTGTCTAAAGCTTTCATATCTCCTTGACTTCTTTAGACGTATTTCATGGTTCGACTTGTTAATCAGGCCAGGAAGGTTTACGAGTAAGTCTGACTTATATGCCCAAACTTTTATAAGTATACTTCATGGTTCAACATATTGTTTAGGCCAGAAGGTTTTACAAGTAAGTCTAACTTATACGTCCAAACTTTTAAGCGTACTTCATAGAGGAGTAACTCCCTCCATGATTTTTTTATGTAATGTTGCTCACCCTTTAGGGAGAACTATATCGGGCCTGGATTTCGGCCTCTGATTATGATTTATTCTGACAGGCCATGTTTGGGCTTTCATGATTGGATCCATCCTCTTTAGGCCTTATAAATTGGCCCGATCTTGGGATACTTCATCCTCGTGATAGATGATATCTGCCACGTGTATGGCTATGATGACGGTCTTTTTTATGTATCGTTAACTATT
Source organism: Berberis vulgaris (assembly GCA_963556465.1). Classification (NCBI taxonomy): domain Eukaryota; kingdom Viridiplantae; phylum Streptophyta; class Magnoliopsida; order Ranunculales; family Berberidaceae; genus Berberis; species Berberis vulgaris. Next base: position 74,048,757 of record OY747134.1, read on the forward strand.
ATTGCGAGACCTCTAGATAGTGAGGAGAAAAACAGCAAATTGGAATAACATTTCTTCCTTGACCACCCGGTGAGCTTTGGCTGATTGCCACATGAAATGGAAGAAACGGGGAACAGTGGGGACAACATAGCTATTATCGAGCCAGTTGATATGGATTGGGGAGATTTGCCAAAGATGATTAATGATTGGGCAGAGGAAAAATAGATGAACTGCTTCTTCAGAGTGGTTATGGAAAAAATGACAGTTATCCTCGATAGGGGTGTGGAGCCGAACCAGGTTAGCAGTGGTAGGGAGGATATTTTGGACAATCTATTTTTCCTCTAAAAATTACAGGCCAAGATGTCTATTTTGGTGGAAATCGAGCAAGGGAGGAGAAAAGTTAAGTTTGCATGGTATAGACTGGGATTGAGTACAGAATAGCTTTGATAATGATAGTTCTACCGGCTTGGGATAAAATTTTAGTTTTCCAGCTAGAGAGTTTGGAGTTGATTTTGTCAATCAGGAACTACAAGTCAGTGGCTTTCTTTTTCGAGATAAGTAGGGGAAAGCCTAGGTACTTGTCGTTGGGATTGTAAAATTTTGAGCCAAGGATTATACTTATCATTTTAGAATGTTTCGGGTGAACATTCAAAATGTAGAACACCGAGGATTTGTTAACATTCATTCATTGTCTTGAAACGTGACAATAGAGATTTAGAATGGGCTTCGGCTAAAAAAGCTCTGCAAAACAAAATGAAATCATCTGCGTATAACATATGGCTGATGGAGGGGGAGTTTCGTTGGATTTTAATTCCCTTAATGGTACCCTCTGATTAAGCCCAAGCTAGGAGTTGAGAAAGGGCATCCGCCACCCGGATGAAGAGATAGGGGGAAAGAGGGTCCCCCTGACAAATACCCCGAGATGGTTTGATTGATGGAAGTGGGGCGCCATTGAGGATAACTTGAAGAGAAGTGGTGGGAATGCATTGATTGATCATTTGAATCCATTCATTGGCAAAGCCCAAATTTTCAAAAAAATTGTCAAAAAATACCATTCATCTCTATCGTAAGCTTTAGTCATATCAATCTTAATAGCCATCCATCCATGTTTTTGCTTATGGAGATGTTTCAAATGGAAGAATATCTCATGTGCAACATTAACATTATCCGCGATTGAGCGGCCATAAAGGAAAACACCTTGATTGGGGGAGATAACATTATCTAACAAATGTTTCAGACGGTTTAACAAGATTTTAGAAATAACCTTGTAGATTACACTACACAGTCCAATGGGTCGAAATTTATCCGGAGTTAAAGGATTACCTAAGTTAGGGATCAAAGCTATAAACGTTTCATTTAGGTTAGGATCCAATTGATGGGTAATGAAAAAATGGGTGACAACTTCGAAAACATCGTGTTTCACTTTATCCCAAAAATACTAGAAAAATAAGCATGAAATCCATCCAGACCCGAGGCTTTGTGACTTTCTATAGCAAAGACTGTGTTTTTAATTTCTTATTCACTAGGGATGGCTAGAAGAACTTCATGTTCATCAGTTGTGATCACAGGGGTGAACATAAAGAGAATTTCAGGATTTTGAGCAGGGTAGGAGATTTTGAAGATATTGGTAACGTAGTCATTAAGAACTTTCCCTATAGAAATCTGATTGGATTACCAGGTATTGTTGACATCTCTGAACCTAATAATGAGATTCTTTTTCCAGCGTGGATAGGTGAAATTTTTTGGTGTTTTTATCCCCGTCTCTGATCCAGGAACTACCAGATTTATTACACTAGAAAAGTTCTTTTCTGATGAACAGTTCATCTAGTCTGTCTTCCAAAATTGCAATCGCATTAGCATTGTCTTTCAAGAGATAGGCATTCTGAAGAGCATCAAGAGCTCTTTTAGTCTCTAAGAGATTAAGTTGAATGTTACAAAATTCATTTTTGTTCATCTAGTTAGGCTGTGACTATGCTTTTTGGTTTTCAATTGAAAGTTGTGAGGTGGGTCATCATGATATCTGGGGGACAAGGAGGAATTGACCAACTTCCTACATTTGGGATCACGAGTCCATATGTGGAAAATTTTAATGGGTTTAGGGCTCTGTGGAAAAAAATTAGAAACAAGCTAGAAGGACAGGGCCCGATGGTCAAAGGTAGAAGAGTGGATGGAACGGGCAGTGGCTGAGGGGAGCCACTGCATCCAATCCGTAGTAACCAAGACATGGTCGAGTTAGCATTGATGCCATTTTTGTTTTTACGTTTATTATTTCAAGTGAATTGTGACCCATTAAGGGGGAAGTCAAGAAGATCATGAGCATCTATCACACTTCATACTATTTATACTAGTACACCATTTCTCTAAAACATCTTGCATGACTGAGCACCTAACACAACCACTTCTAGTAGTGAGACTTGAACATGGAATACAAGTTTCTCTCTGTGTACGCACATGTAGTGGTGTATTAAGTATTCTCTAAAAAATTACAGGCATTAAGGAGCTGAAGTGGGCATGCTGTGGAGAAGGGAAACTCAATGGACGGAATCGGTGCTCAGAAACCGCAAAGCTTTGTTCAAATAGAAATGAGTACCTATTCTGGGATTGGTTTCACCCCACAGAAAATATTGCTCAAATGGCAGCTATAACTCTGTATAGTGGTGGAACAAAATATGTATCACCCATCAATTTTAAGCAGCTGATGGAAACATAAGTAAGAAGGTTGTCTTCCGAACTACATTACCATTATTTGTATCAAAGCAATTCTGAAAAATATTCTCGATGCTCTGTATCCTAGCCACTAAGGAATAAATATGGGCTGAACTGTCTATTATAGCTTTAGAAACACTCATAACTATTTCCTTGGAATGATGAATGCTGCTCTCATCGTTGTTATATTATGTATCAATTGGATTCAACAAACCATGAGAGGATGAATTGGGCACAAAAGAATTACATGATCTACAATTAGTGCACAGACGCAAAGCGATGTCCTCAAGGCTTTCCTCCAGAGTGTGCAAACACCCATTAATGTGTTTAGCAGATTCAAGATCATCGAACCAAATTCCCTTACTTGTTTAAAATGTAATATATTATGCAAACTATATAAGTGAAATTACATGTGCTCACATCTAATTTTTCAAACACAACTTCTCTCTGATTTTAGTGTGGAATGTGTTGTTCTGGGGGCACCAAGGCCAAGATCTACTACTGGTAAATTTGAAGTTGTCGATTAGCCCACAATGCACTTTTTCTGGACATTTTATCAATCGCATATGGTGTCCTCTATTCAGATGTTTTATATTGTGTAGCTCCAAGATGTGAGATTAGGACTGCAAAATGGCAAGAACCCTTTCCTTTTATATAAAGTTGCTTGGTTGTTTTGTTTTTTTATCTTATATAAGCTGTTTGATTAAAATATAATCCTAGTAAAGGATCTACTGATATTTATTTTCTATTTCCATGATTCGCTTACACTTACAAGTACATCATCACTCCAAAAAAGATAGATTTCTCACATAAAAGTTAAAAGGCTTGCAGTTTACAATCCTGTGTTATCTTTGTTTAGTGCAAGTTGATTCTATGCCTTTATCCTGTTTTTTTTATATTGACTGAGTGCATAAGTTGGGTTAAAATATCATGGTAAAATCATCCACTTGCTCAGGAATAATTACCTAGAGATGTAATCCTTTGGACTATTTTTACGACTAAAGTCTGCCAAATTACTGGCCTAGTTCTTATAATTGGCCACCCTATGTTAGATTCTCTCATACTTAACACACAACGTTTTGTGCTTGGACCCTTGTGGCTGCTGCTGGAATAGACAATCTCAAAGATGCTTGGAGATGAGTTAGCTACATGTAGAGCTACACTTCTACTTAATCTTACAATTACGATAGTAAGCCAAGCTTCTACTTGATGAATATAATCTTGAAGACAATATAATCAACTTAATGTTGTAAAGAGAGTGGAAGAATTTCGTAATACATTGTTTTAAAAGAGAAAATTACGAAAGAGACCATATATTCACATTGCCACTCAAAGCTCAAAAGTTTATTGGTTGACAAAATAAAAGAATAAAAGAATTTTTGTTATGTCCATGGTGTTCTTCTCTGAAGACAGATTATGAATTGGTGGTGGCACATTCTGGCGGGAAGCCCTGAGGAAATCGCTTGGCATCGGTGCAGTAGTTGTAGATCATGTAATTCTTCTGTGCCCAATTCATCCTCTCTTCGCTTGTTGAATCCAGTTCTTCAGTCATCAATGAATCATTCACACTGTTGGTTGTTGTGCTTGGAACTTTTTCACTGAAGTTTCTATATGAAGCAGTGAATGGAGCAGAGTTCCAATCAGTCTTAACAAGGCCTCCTCTAGTAGCCCAGTCATCAGCATTCCAGAGACTTGAGTAGATTCTCATGGGTTGCTTGTTTGGGAATGCAACACCTTTTGATTCTGAGTTCTTGAACTCTCTGATTGGGGTGCCATCTACAGAGAAGATTATTCGTTGTGGATTCCATAGGATGGAGTAAGTGTGGAAATCGGCAGTGGGGTCGAACCATAGGTAGAATTGTTGCTCTCTGCTACCCTTGCCTTGAGTGAACACATTGGTGTGAAGAATGTAGGGATCACCACTGAGGTTCCCCAAGAATTCAAAGTCGATTTCGTCGTGAGTTGGTCCTTGGGATGATAGATAGTAGGCTGTGACAGTTCCAGCTGAATTGCCAGAGACGAGCTTCAGCTGCATATCAATCTTGCCAAACAGGTACTCTCTCTTGGACTGGAATCCAGACCCAGATGTTTTGTCAAGGGAGAGAGTGAGGAGTTCACCTCCATTCAGTATCTTAGCACGACCATCTCCCCAAGTGATATCAAAGTCTTGGTTCAAATTACTAGCTGACACTGTGAGTGCTAGTAGTGACACTAGAAAGATTGATGATGAAACAGTGATGGTGAAAGAAGAGGCAAAAGCCATATTGGAAGACTTGTATTTTGTTTGAACAAGTTGGAGATGTGATGGATGGATGATTTGAGTAATGTGTTAGCATGGTGAGTTTATATACAAGTGAAAATGTGTTTTAGGAATCAAAGAATGAAGTAAGGTTAGTGGTTGGAAGTTTCAAAAACGTATGTAAAATTTTAATAATGAAGGGGGGCTGGTCTGGTTACAGCTGGGCGGAGAAGGTATTATCTTCGATTCGTCTTCATCATCACCATGGGACATGGCTAATGTACGAACCTTCACCAAACCACACCGACTCCACTCTCTCTCTCTGTCTCTCTATCTGTTTATGACGCGGTTTTTGGTGTTGGTGTTGTTCAGTGGGCGCATGACTACTTTTGGTTTGGTCAATTCGACTCCAATGGTATGCTAGTATCAAATGACTCTCTATTCACAGCTGTCTTAACGCTTAGTTCTATTACCCATGCGCCTAACTCTAAAGATTTTTTCATATGGTAAAGCCCATGATTCCTTCCTGAATCACGGCCCAAGACCCAACTCCAAAGTTCCTGCAAAACAAGCTTGACTTCCATGCATCAAAATGTTTTTATCACTTAGCGGTAGAAAGCATACCGGAAGCATCTGCCTTGACATCATTAAACACAGCAGTTATTTGTTCCACTCGCCTCTCAACGGTATCACACATAACGGATTGCTCCAATTCTGCATGAGAAGCTTCATCGAAAGCTGATTTCTCGACGGATAACTCTTTCTCCACATCACGTAGACCATTGCAAACCCCATCTAACTTGGCTTTCAAAGAGTCAAGCTCAGCAACAGATCTATCCCACATATCCTTCGCCTCCATCAATGACTTTCAAGCAACACCTTTAGCTTTCTTCGATTTCGCGCATTGCATTTTTAATACATCAAATTGAAAAAGAACATGAGAAAACACCAGCAATAACGCCGCCAATCTCCTCTTGAACATAACCATTTGATCACGATCGGCTCAATAAACCGAGCACATCACCCCTGCATAAGCGAGATGATTCATCTCGTCCATTATCTGCTCAAGACCATGATCGATGTTATCAAACAGGTCAAGTACAGGCTTTGAAAGCCTTTCCACCGACCGCTTGTGCCATTCATATACCAACTTACATGCATCGTCTTGCACGTCAAGCTGAGTGAACCAGTAGAACTTGCCATCAGACTTGATACGAATATCTTTTAGGCCAGGCTCAATCCAACTAATCCATGGATGAAGGACACGAGGATCCGATAGCACTGAAAAACCACCCCCGACAGCAAGAAAACAGAAGGAATATCAGTAACAACGAAAAAACCACGTTTACCCTCCCATCGGAGCAGAAGAAACCTGATGAACAGAAGAGGAAACTAGGAACCCGATCATTTCGCTGACATCAATAGAATGAGAAGAAGAATGATCTTGAAACTCTGACCATCACCATTGTCTTTAGACTACTCCATCGCTAGCTGAAGCATTTTTTCATTAATGACTCGGGGATAATCGTAAGACAATTCAGCAGCGTCCGAGACACCGCAGGTAGAAAGAAGCTTCATCTTGTTGTCATCCAACGGACGAGTAATCTCCTTCTCGCTCATTTCCAACACGAGTCTCAATTCCTCAGCCTCATAAAAAGAATCACAATCTCCTTTTGCAACATCGTCAAGAGACAAACTCGGGCTAGACACAACCCCCACAACTTCCTGAACAGGATTCGGACAGGACACAATCCAAGCAAAACCACGATTACAGAGTCGTTTCTTCCTCAAAACTCGACCAAGGTCTATCGACAACCGCCTTGACAGATTCGTAGACCTCGCAAGCTTTCTTTTTCTTGAAGTAAGAGTTGTTATATCAACAGGAGCATTGAGATCCGTAGCGTGCCAATCCAAACTCACTTCCAAATAGACGAAAACATCACTAATGCCAGCGTGAACAGCTAAAGGCTTTAGCACAGGAATTGGTAAGTAAAGCTCGTTCCACTTCACTCATAGTGTACAAACCACTAATGTAAAGATCCGATTTGCACAGTAAGATATTGTCCGCTTTGGGCCCAACCGGCCCGCACGGCTTTAAAAGGCTTCTTACTATGGGGATCCAACCTCGCACATATATAGCACATCATCATCCCGCACCCAGGCGATGTGGGACTATGATCTCATCTTGGTAGCTAGTCCAACCCCTCTTGGGATCCACAGCTCTGTTGGCCCTATTGGGCTCCAACCCTCACCCTCACCCTCCCCCTCAGGTCTGCCCACACAAGGGTCTCACAGTCCACCCCCTTAGGGCCCAACGTCCTCATTAGCCACACAGACCCAACGTCCACGTCGGCACACTTCCGGCTGGGTCAGGCTCTGATACCATTCTGTAACGACCCGATCCGCAAAGTAAGATATTGTCCGTTTTGGGCCAAACCGGCCCGCACGGCTTTAAAAGGCCTCTTACTATGGGGATCCAACCTCGCACATATATAACACATCACCATCCTGGGTCCTGGGTCGTCTGGTAAGGAACATAAGAAGAAGGTTACCTATCTGTTCAAGAGGTTGAGGAAATAAATCAAGTTCTGGAGAGGAGCAAAAATGAGGTGAGTCGTTCGTTGGATGATCGTGAGAAGAGGTGCAACTCTACTCATGGCGTGCCCGACTTCGCCAAGTGGTCTGATGATGACCCTCGTGCACTCAATAATAAGATGTTTAAGCTTATATGGAGAGGTCAAAGGATCTAAATACTATGAGAACCATAGCAGACTTTGACTTTAACCCACTGAGCGAAGAAGAGGTCGTTGGTCGGGGTCAAAGTTTTAAGTCTACTCCACCTTTTTCTCCTATTTGTGTTGATGATACAATGGAGTTTCCTGCTTCTCTGTTTGTTCGTCACACTTCCGCTACTGCCTGTTCCATTCCTACCACTACTGGTTATCTCACTCCGCCAAAATTTGAAATATATGATGGCATTTCAGACCCAACCGATCATTTGAGGCACTTCCACCACATGATTGCCCTGAAGGAAACCACATAGTCGATCTTATGCAGGACATTTCCAATTAGCCTCACGTCTACAATGACAATGAACTGGTTCAATAGCCTACTCTCGAGGTCAATAGATTCATTTCAAGCTTTGGCCACCGCTTTCACCACCAGATTCATTGGAAGCCAGCAGATGAGGAAAGGGCCACACTACCTCTTGCACATTAGGCAAAAGACCGAAGAAAGAATACGGGGATATGTCACCCACTTTACTAATGAATTGACAATGATTGACGGATATAGCGGCGACACAGCCGTTGCAACCTTTGTGGCCGGATTGAAGAGAGGCCCCTTCTTTGACGCTCTTAACCTGGAACCTCAAGGGTATGACAATCCTGCTAAAAATAGCACAAAAACACATCTCCCTTGAGGAAATGAAGGCAGCCAGAAGAAAAAATTACCAATAAAGAGAATTTTTTTTAAGGAAACGGGAAAGAAATGAAGAAAGAAAACAGAACGACGGACAATAGGAAGGCAACAACCCATCAAAGAAACATCGAAGTGGCGGAAGGAATGATTCGCGATGACGAAAATTCGGTATTCTACAACCAACGCAAACTCAACACGAGTGGGTAACGAGTATGATGAAGACCACATACAAGCCATATACAACCCTGAAGACAAGTCGAACAAATATATTAAAACACATAACGAAATAGGATAACGTCAATTGACCGCTATGGATGAGAGGTGATCCAAAAGGGAGAGACAAAAACAAATATTGTTCATTCCATAAGGATCATGGGCACGAACTAAAGAACGCTACAATTCAAAAGATGAATCAAGCACTAGGCTCATAAAAGACAACTCGACGAGTTCATCGGAATGCCAGATAAAGAAATCAAATTGAAGGAGAAAGCAGACAACGTTGTGGGATCAAAAGAACAGATTAGGGAGTTGATATACGCCACACACTGCATAGCTGGAGAAAGCAAAGCACACGAAGCAACTACGCGAACTCCTCACTCGAACCGATCTATATCAGAACAAGGGTACTGAAGAACCATTTCACGAATGTAAAAAGCATGGAGATGTTTGACCCAACCAATTCGTACGAATCAAAAGATCTCATCAGCGGTTGCAAGCTCGACCCGAGCCACTACTGACAAAGCTGGCAACAACACACTCGACCAAACCCTGATGATTGACACCAGACATGGTGACGACATCAACATGATTAGACAGTTTAGTGTTGACAAAAGCGCGGTCAAACAATTTGGTAATGACATAAGCATGATCAAACAAGCCAATATTACTCCGCCATCAGATAGAAAAACACTTGAGAATGCCAGTCACAACATCATACACAACATACGAGGATAAAGTGAAGAAAAACAAAGCAATAATAACACCAGCCTCCAATACGAAGGTTGACAATGAGCAAAGGAAGACAAAACAAAGAGTATTTTGAACCAACCTAAATGCCCTAACGGTTAAGGCTGATGAAAACATCAAGGAAATATCAATAAGATTATGAATTCAGAAACTCAAAATTTTCGCGTGGACAACAAAATAGATACGTCAATAAATTAGCCATACAAAGCAATCAAACAACAAAAGTTGGACACACACAACTTCTAGTCTGATCAACCAAGAAGTAAAGGTTAGACACCCGAGTCAACTAAACAAAAAAAAACTTTGAATCGACCGAGATGTCAAATTAGCAGAACTTGTCATCAGACTTGATACGGATATCCTTCGGGCCAAGCTCAATAAAACTAATCCGTGGAAGAAGGACACGAGGATCCGGGAGCACTGAAAAACCACCCTCGACTGCAAGAAAAACATAAGGAATAGCAGTAACAATGGAAAAAACCACGTTTACCGTCCCATCGAAAAACATCTATGGTAAGGGCACGGCTAACGGTAGCAGCTGGAGTAGGAGAAACCTGACGAACATGAGAGGAAACTAGGAACCTGGCCACTTCGCTGACATCAATAGAACGAAAACGAGAATGATCTTGAAACTCTGACCACCACCAATGTCATTAGACTGTTCCACCGCTAGCTGAAGAATCTTTTCATTAATGACTCGGGGATCATCATTACACAACTCAGCAGCGTCTGAGACATTGTAGGCAAAAATAAGCTTCCTCTCATTGTCATCCAGTAGACGAGTAGTCTCCTTCTCGCTCCTTTACAACACGAGCCTCAATTCATCAGCCTCATCGAAAGAATCACGATCTCCTTTTGCAACATCGTCAAGAGACTGACTCGGGCGAGTCAACCCCCATAACATCCTGAACATGATTCGGATGGGACACAATCCGACTAGAACCACAATTATAGGGTCATTTCTTCCTCGAAACCCGACCAAGGTCTACCTACAACCGCGTTGACGGATTCGTAGGCGTCGCAAGCTTTCTTTTTCTTGAAGCAGGAACCTTGATATCAATAGGAGCATTGAGATCTGTAACGAGTCGATCCGAGCTTACTTTCCAATCAATGTTTGCAGCACTAATGCCAGCACGAGCTTTAGCACGGGAATCCACTTATAGTGTACAAACCACTACGCTCTAGGATACCCTCCGATGGAAATGCTTCCACGGGAAAACGATGAAGCTTCGAGAAATGATCACCGATCTTCTGTTCCTCAGCAGTCAAGTAAAGATTCTTCCATTTATTAGGAAAACATAATTATCAAAAAATCGGACGACCTCGCAATTGGAAGTTGCCAGAATTCAGAGAAGCATAAAACCAACATCGCGACCAATCACGAATATCATCGCTTAGTTTCTCGAAACACTTTTGAGAATGGAGAAAGCAAATATCATTATTTACTAACAGACCAACTACTGAATGCAAAATCTTCACAGTCAAAGGAATGTCGGATAGAATGACCCTCGCATAAGAATACACAATCACCTTCCTACCATTGAGACCCATTTGGGAAGGAATAATACCCAGGAAGTTTAGATACTCCCCGAATAATCCAGAACTAAAAATCGGAGATCAGAGGAAAACATGCACGAATACAGTGCAATGTACCCAGCCTTCGCATTACATGGGCTATCATCCTGTCCAGGCAGAATAATCTCAAGGTCGAGCGGAAGATTATAATCTGAATGAAAACTGTTCAGCGTCGCCTGAGAAGATCTGTTGGGAGAATTATGAGCCTCACACAGAGCTAGTGACTTACCACTTAGCTTATCACCAACATACATCGTGAGAATGAATGAAACGGAAGAAGACAAGGGGATGAGAAAACCCTAAATTCAAAGATAGTGTGAAGAGGGAAAATGAAGTCGTCACATTTTTTTTATAGAGCCATAAAATGAAGCGACGGCTCATGGGACAGCGTGCGAGACATGATTACTAAGCAAAATCCCAAAAATGTGCGCAAAAATGAACAGGCAAGCAAGGAATCGAGACACCAACTCGCGGAAAGTTACTGACAACATTAAATACTAGGTAATGATAAAAGTAGGGGTGGGCACGGGATGGGATGGGACGAGATAGACCCATCCTGTTCATACGGGATCGGGACGGGATGGGATGGAAAAAACCCAATCCCGACCTCGTCCCATCCCAAACGGGTTCGGGAAACGATAAGCGTGCTGCCTGTAACTGCTGCGAAGATTATCATTGACAAGGGTCCGGCAATTCAACAATTTACTTGGGAAGTTGGCTATATAAATAAGATGATTGAGGCAATGCAACAACAGTTCTACACTAAACTCCAAATTGATTAAGTACTGAGATTGTTTACACCACAGCACATAACATAAGCTCCCTGTTTCAAAAGGAACTTCAACCCATCCATGTCATTTCAGCATAAAAATAACTGAGGGAGCTCTTTCTTTTTCAATGACCAAATCTCTACACCATTTTGAATATCAAGCTTATAAACCCATGGATAAGTCAGAAGGCAATCACTTTGTCTATATAAGGTTAAGAAAATATGCAATAACAGGTAGCGGCAGTTTTCAAAAATAAAGAGAACAAAATGCAATAGTGATAGGATAAAACTCGAGAATAACGGAAATTGACTCACTCCAACTAAAACATAAAAATATTAATAATAAATATTGAAAAATTAGTTCGGGACGGGACGGGACGGGATTGGTGGGATTGAAAATCTTCATCCCATCCCATTCTAGATCGGGACGGGACGAGATCGGGATAGAATTATTCAATCCCATAAAGTCCCGAAAAAATCAGGATGGGATCGGGATGGGATGCCCACTCCTAGATAAAAGTGAAAGGCAAACCGTAACGAAGTTAGTGCCCACGTCAGCATAACCACAAACTAAAGGGGGACTAGCTGATGATACATAAAATTATACCAGTCATCGCGGTCGTACACATGGTATAGCAATCCATAACGAGGATATAACGTTCAAACCATCGGGTCAGCACGTAAAGCCCAAGAAGAATAAAGCTAACTATTGTGGCCCAAATAAGGCCCGCGAATGAGGAAAGGTAAATAAGACTTGAATACAGGCCAAACCAATTTAGAGCCCGAATTCAGGTCCGACATGAGTTCTCCAATAAAAAAGATGAACGTTGCACCAAAAAGAGTCGTGAAGGGAGTTACGCCTCCCCGGATGCATTTCCATAAAAGGAGAAGTTTTTTACAAGAAACATCTCCTTCTGTTGTGCCTCACATGCTTAAGTCACACAAAGAGTTAACCACGACCATTATAATAGATAAATAGAACATTCGACACAGGTATGCAAATTTAACTAAGTTTTGTTAAGATTTACATCATTCTTCCAACCGAGTTACTAACTTAAGCATTGAGTGCCTTCGGCCACCAAAAAGGTGATCCTTGACAGTCTAACATTTGTTTTGTAGGTCAAACTCACGGGTGGACGATTTTTTGATGCATCACCTTTATAACGTTTCTCTTTGTGGTGAGCATCCTATCCCATAATCGTGATCCCGACCCGTCCCGATTTTTTTCGGGTCCTTTTGGGATTGATCAAACTCATCCCAATTTCGTCCCGTCCCGATCTAAAATAGGATGAGATCAGGATGGAGATTTTCAATCTAGTCCTATTCCGAACTTATTTATTTTGATATTTATTATTATTAGTTATTAGCTTAATGTTTTAAATTTTTAAATAAGTCTCACTTAGATTAGGAAATAGTCAACTTAAGTCTTACTGTGACGGTGGACACATTGCAAAAACCAATCATTGTTGTTATTTTCTTTCTTTTTTGTAAAACATTATTTCATTAGCAATGAGGAGATCTTTATTTATTTTTCTAGCATTCCACACTACTTTGAATGCATACAGATCAAAACAAAAAAATTGTGAATTACAATTGTATATTGGTTTTCTTTCTTTGTTTAAGGTCATTAGTAGCCACTTTAGGCTCTTGGAAAAGAATATTTAAATGTTGCTTTTATATTTGATTTAAATGTATATAAACACTTGTAGTATGAAAGGATTCATCTTCAATACCTTCTCATCCCGTCTTGTCCCGAACCAATTTGGGATGGGACGAGGTTTGGATGAGGTCTATCCCGTCCCAAACCCGAAGGAACTTGGTGAGATCGGGATGAGGTCTATCCCAATCCATCCCTTCTCGCACCCACCCCGAGTTTCTCCTATTTATGGGAGAGATTTGTTGGGCCTTTGACTATGATCTGTTCTTAAGGGCCCTTTTGAGCTTTAATGGCTTAATTTGTCTTTTCGCGCTTAACGAGTCAGACCTGAATTGAAATACTTGGTCTTCGTGATGAGTTATCTTTACCACGTGTATGGTCATGATCCTAGTCCTATTCGATGTATCATCAACTACTTCCCCTTTGTTAGTGAGCATGCTTATGTGGCCACTAACTTTATGACAGTTGGACTTTTGACTTCATTATGTATTGCATTTAATTCTATTAACAACAGTTGGTGTGGTTTCTATTCTAATCTCTCATTTGTTTGTTCATTTCTGTGCATTTTTTGGGATTTTGTGCAACCATCATGTCTCACACGTCATTCTATTAGTAGTCTTTTCATTGCTCAACTCTAGAAAATGGGGTGTGATATAGTTGTGTTTATCTTTTTACGCAATCTTTGTGATCAGAGCTTGTTTTTTTCCCTTCTGTTTCGCTCTCTTGTTTGTGCACTTCCTTTCTCTTGTCTACTATGTACTGACAAGGTACTAGATGGTGAAGCACTCGACATCTATGAGGCATTCTTCTTGCCTAAGAAGACGCTGCAAGCGACATTGGAAATCGCTTGTGTTGAGTACTCATTGTCATCCGATTTTTAGATTGTTCTACCTAGGCATAACGACAGTCCTTGTAGTCTAAAGCCTAGCTACATTATGCTCTACCCTGGCATGTTCCAGTCGGGTCTTAGGTTTCCGATTTCGGAGATATTTTGGGATTGCTTGGATGTTTTGGGCATTGCTCCTGCTCAAATGGGTCCCAATAGTAGGAGGGTAATGGTTTCTACTTGTGCGAAAACCATTTTTTCTGGCATTCCTCTGACTAGTACGGTTTTACACTCCGTGGTAAGACTTGTTGTAAGTAGTAATTTTGGTTTTATGCTTCTGTCAACTCCGGCTACTTTAAATTGCGTGATTGATAGATTATGAGGTCGTTCCGAGTGCCCAAGAAATGGAAGAATTTGCACTTATCAGTTACTATTTTTTGAAGCTTCCTCAAGCGGAGTAGCTTGTACACTATGAGTGAAGCGGAACAGGCGGTGCTTACTGAAGCTCGAGCTGCTGATATTGCTCCTCATGCTGGTCCTGTTGGTATTAGCGATGCTAGCATTGAAGAGAAAGTAAGCACTGATAGGGTGGTTACAGATCTCAATGCTCCTATTAGCATTGGTGGTGCTGGTTTGGCCACTAGAAAAAGGAAGCTTCCTAGGCTTGCCAGTCCATCGAAGTAGCTGGCGATATGCCCTGGCCGTGTTTCCAAGAAGAAGCGGCTTGCTAGTTCTTTTTGTGGTACTACTCGGACATCTTCTCATCAGGGGTCGTCTGGTAAGGATGATAGGAAGAGGGTCACCTATCTGCTCAAGATGTTCAGGAGATATATCAAGCCCTAGAGGGGAGCAAAAATGAGGTGAGCCGTTCGTTGGATGATCGTGAGAAGAGGTGCATTTAAGCCATGTGGTCAGATGATGACCCTCATGTCCTCAATAATGATATGTTTTAGATTACTATGGAGTGGTCGAAGGATCCGAATACTACGAGGACCATAGCTGACTTTGACTTTAACCCACTATGCGAAAAAAAAGGTCGTTGGTCGTGGTTAAAGTTCTAAGTCTCCTATTTCTTCTTCTCCTATTCGTGTTGATCATACAGTGGAATTTCCTGCTTCCCTATTTGTTTGTCACACTTTTGCTACTACTACTTTGAAAAGGAAAGGCAAAAGTGGTTTTTCTGTTATCACTGCTACTCCGACCGTTCTCCCGGTCACTGGGGGTGGGGTTTTAGATCTTTTTGATCCCCAAGTTCTTCATCCACAGATTGGTCGGAATGAGCGCAACCCTGAAGACATCTGCATTAAATCGGATGGGAAGTTCAGTTGGTTTACAGATATTGATGTACAAGATAGTGTGCGCAATTTGATCAACGAATGGCACAGGAGGTCGATTGAGAGGGCTCCAATGCCTGCGGCCTAGTAGTCATATCGGCCACAATCTTAAGCATTTGATGGAAGGGATGAATCACCTCACTTATGCTGGGGTGATGGGGTCGAACTACTAGGATGCGCGTGGTCAGGTGGCTACTCTTGGGAAGAAGATGGAGGGACAATTGCTGGTGCTTTGTCACGTTCTCCGTCAGTTTGACGTGTTAAAAGTAGGGATGGCAATGAGGCGTATTTAGTCAAATCCACCCCCTCCCTCTCCCCCTCCCCCAATAGGCACTACAAGAAAAATTGTGATTAATAGCGTTTAAAAACCGCTATGACAGCCGAAGCTATAATAGACCCAGGGGATATTATAGCGGTTTAAAACCGCTATGGTAAGTTCGGCTTTTATAGCGTTTCAAAACCGCTATGGTAGCCTCTTCCATAGCGTTTTAAAAACGCTATAGTAGAGTCTAAAACCGCTATGGTATCCTCTTCCATAGCGTTTTAAAAATGCTATAGTAGACTCTAAAACCGCTATGGTAGACTCTACCATAGCGTTTTAAAAACGCTATGGTAAGTATACATAGCAATTTTTTTTTTTTTTTTTTTTTACTATCAAATGACTTTTTATTACACATCTCATAAGTTTTATGTCTAGAAAATAAAATTTTAAATGTGCCAAAGTTAAATAAAAATTTTCTTGAACATATGATAAATTGATAGCTAAAACAACTGGTAGTATCTGTGTCTTCTCATTAAAATTGGTAGAAAAACTGAATGTTCTTCCCTAGAACTTAAACATGCACAATGACATTAAAATGCCAAATACAACATCAAAATCAAATAACAATATTAAACCAATAATAAAAAAAAAAAACTTATGTTCAAATTGACACGAATCCAGTGCAGTAGCTTATTAGTACCATAAACTAGCAACACGCTAAACATACAAAGAGAAAACCCAAAAAAAAAAAAAAACGTTAGGAGGTGGTGGTAGGCTTTTGAATTACGAAGGACATGCACTGTGACTGGTGTACATTGCTAAAGGCCAAGCATCGGATATAAGCATTTGGTAATTTGGTAAATCAAATGATCCCTTCAGTAGCTCAGATTCCTGTTTAGTGAAAGACGGCAGCCTTGAGCCTACATTCTTCTTCATAATCTCCGGGTAGTCTCCATAGATGATGGGATTGATAACCCTGCAGTTTCGTCACAAAAACAAATTGTCTAAATCTGGCCTGTCCATTAAAATTACACCTGATTCAGATTTGAATTCAAAGAACAGATATTGGAACAACCCTTTAGATAAGAAATTTCTAATTATACACAAAATAATTCTTCAATGTGCACACTACAAAGTTTTTTTATAAAAATATATACACATGTACTTACCAACCAATGAAGAAATCGTTAGCTCTTTGAGTTGCCTGAACATCTACTGTTGAGTTTGTCATGGGAGTACACCACATGGCATAAGCGTTCATGCCTATTAAACCATTTTGCTTAGCCTGCAGTCGGGATATTTACCAAATGCACTTATCAAAAAACTCGTCGTCTGGAAAAACATTCTCAATTCTATTTTCTTACTTCTAGAATATAACAACTGGAAGAGTATTGACTCACTTGGTATTTGTCTCTGTACATTGTTACAATAGATGAATGTGCGAGTAAAATATTGTGCATTGCTTTGTATGGTTCAACAGATGAGTTTCCTGCACTGCAGTTATATGCTCCTGGAGGCGAACATCGCCGAGGTGGAAACTGTCCATAACCATAAGATGATATGGCCATTATATTTGGTTCATTGACAGTGGTCCAATGGGATATTCGGTCACCAAACTCTCTGAAACACACATCTGCAAAGGCTGTGAAGTCCTCACTGGATGAAAACAAATCAACATAAAAACGGTCAGAATTATATTGTATAGTTCATACGTAAGATACATAGTAAAAAAAACAAGAGGGGCATAGATTAATGTATTGTAAGGAGCGGATGTGAAATTACACGATCTTTGGGCTCAGCCATCCTTCATATTCATCTTCAAGTATTTGTGGAAAATCTAAATGAGAAAGCGTAGCATGCAGTTCAATACCTACAGTTCATAGAAAATATATATCAGAAAATCATCGCCGTGTCAGTTTGTTGGGGTTTCAGTCTCCACATTGCGCAGATACTGTTTCCAACTTAATTAAACACTTCAACTAATCTTAGACTGTTTAATCCACACATTTCATTAGGTTCAAATGGCTGAAAAACGTACCATGATAAACCAGTTCATTGATGAGATTATTGTAATACTCCAGAGCCTTTGGGTTGACGGCTCCTCTTCCATCTACAAGGACCGATAATAGTAATGTTACGCTAACAAAAAAGATACCAATATGGCTAAGTATGATTAGGTTGTGCATCGTACTAGGAAGGAGCCTTGACCAAGATATGGAGAACCTGTATGCTTCAAGTCCCACTTCACTGATAAGTTTTACATCCTCCTATAACATTTGATAATAATGAATCATCAAGAAAAAAGTTATGTATGAGATTTCAGGCTCTAAAAAACAGCTATATCATTATCAGTTATTTCATTTCCATTTTAATTCGCACGTTTCTCATCCCACATCTAAATCATGCCCGGAATCAGATTAAGCAGAGCTCACATAAGTTACAACCCAGTCCAGATTGCAACTTTGACATAACTTCACTTGATTGTAATTGAATCTACAACTTGACGTATGTGCTTACAACAATAAGCTTGGAAATGGTCATTGTTAAAATTAAGAAATATGATATTTTGTGTTGTCATGTAGAGTTTTGGTGCCAAGAGGGTCAATTTTTATTTTCCTTCCTTGTTTGAACCTAATTAGTGAGTGTGACTTGAAAAAGACGTGAAATTAGCATGTTTCACAAAAAAATAAAATAAAAAATAGTGAGTCTCACCTTGTACTTGTGGTATCCATCGGAAGCTACGTCTCCATTGCTCTGGTATCTCCCATCGTAGTACCCGGGAATATTGTTATTGGTCCTGTGCACATAACCCACCTTCAAACCGAAAAAGCACAATAACTATATTACTAATGACGAACAATGAATCAAATAAAATACAAACTGTAGATTAAAACCACATCAGTACTGCACTCACTCAGCAAAGATGAAAGAAATAATATCCCACAATATGCACATAAAAATCATGTTGTTACCTGATCAAACTCAAGGCAAGGGACCCATCCCTTGGCTAGCATGTAATCGATCTCCTTAGCAATGGATTCATCAGTGAGAGGTGGCAAGCAATGATAGCAACGACAGCAGCAGCAGCAGCAGCAGCAGCAAGCAACCTCTCTTCTTGACAGCTCCTCCAACATCTCTGCAAATGATCAAAATTTGAAATTTTTTTATGTTCTGGCCTAAAACTAACACATACTTTCAGTACCACAATTATATCGGCTCTCTGCTGTTTTTAAGCTATTAAAAATTCATAAACTTGACTTGTTAAGAAAACACAACACCACCACTACCTAACTACAATATCCAACATTAAAATTCCTGGGAGCTCAGAGTTTATGGGAGACTAAAACCAAGCTCTGCCAAATAGATATCATACAACAACAATGCATTTGGAGATAATTGACAGTGCAAGATTGAAACTTGAAATGATAGTTATGAGAATGGATAGTGAAGCAAACTGTGGTTAGGACAAATGACAATAAAGAATGGATAAATCCACAGCATGTTCTCATCCACACTCAATGGCAATGCCAAGTTCATGCTTGTATGACTTTTGAATAAAGAGATCGTCTACTCCAAACAGAATTGTAACAGTCTAAAAGTTGAGAGTTGGTTGTCACCGAAAATGAGCTATTTACTGAAAAGTAATCATGTTTTTTTCAAACCTTCCCTTCAGCTACCCGTCTTAACGCCTTTGCAACAGCTACAAATTAATTTAAAAAAAAAATGTAAGAAGCAAGCTACAAAATGAGCTCATGACTAAGAAAACATAATATAGAAAAAATGGTGCCAATACAAGGGACTATATACAGATGCATAATGGCCAGGACAGATACATATAATGGCAGCACAGGAGATACAGGATGCAAGATCATTGTTACAATTTTCACACGAGGTTCAATCACATGGAGATTAATCAATAGCCAATTTCATCATGGAGACCATGGAAAGTCAGTCTATCCAATATTCCTAGTTAATTGAAATATGTTCAGACGCCTAACATTTAGTAAGTATCCTTTTCAACCCTTCAAGGCAATAATAGCATTAAGACATTTCATGATATGTAACCACAGGAAGGAGTAAAGTTAATTTGGATAAAGCTTATCCAAATATAGAGTATCAAAAGCCAATAGATTCTTTATAATACGATATTTTGTTATCAAACAAAACTTAGCACCTTTTAGAATGGTATTTATAAAACCTAACCATAAGATTGCAAATACTCCACACTGAAAACATCTGAATGATGCAGGCCATTTCTTACAGCCATGGAGATCCAAGTATAATACATTCTTTCCATGCCCATCAAAAACTCCACAAAATACTCCCTCTTCCATTTCAAACCCCTTCAATTGAAAACAACTAAACCCATTAAACCATCAACAAAAAACCAATAACTTTGGAAGTGAACAAAAAAAAAAAATAAAAAAAAAATAACACATTGAATTAAACAATGACAATTATCAATTAAAAGAATCTTCATTTTAATAGCCTAATCTCCTCACCCAATTCAGCCTCCATAAACCAACATAATTTATGGAACAGACTCCAAATCAAACAATGACAATTATCAATTAAAAGTGCATAAACGAAAGGTAACTTTAAAGTGCATAAACGAAAGGTAACTTTAATGTTTAAACAATACCTGTGGGGAATGATGGCAGTATGTCAAGAAAAGCCACATTATTTTCAACAATAATAGAAATTCCCTTATTAGAAGAAAGGAAGGAACATCATTAGTCCCATGCTCATTTAAGAGCAAAACTATGAGAAAGTTATTGTACTAGTACAAAATATAGATTTTGTTTTGGTCAGTGAAGGTTCAGCCAGACATACAAAATATATATATATATATATATATATATATATATATAGCCATAAACGCAGACAAAAAATATTAGACATAATAATGACTAACATAAAGTTTCAAAGCTAATTAAGATAATACCTCCAATTTTATTTTTAAATATAATTCTTTTTAGAATATATCTATGCAGTATCAATATGAAAAAACGTGGAGAAAATAAGATGATAATATTCAAGAAGCATAACTTCAAGGTAGTAAGTGGATTTATTTTCTCAAATAAAATAGACAGGTGACTTACAAGTTTCTTCAGAATAATCAACACAAGTTGCTAAATCCTCGTGATTTCCAACTGTACTACAAACTCCAGAACCAAAGTCATGCCTATAATATTTGCAAAAGAAAATATTACAGAGTGCAGTCTAGTTAATCATTGCAAACATTGGTGATCAATAAAGTGATTACAAGGAAATGTACACTATGTTTTATCAGGATTCTAATAAATTACAGAAAGCCCTATCATTTAACAAGTTCATGCAGGTAACATTGTTAGATCTTAGAAGAGACGCTACCATCAGTGAGTACTGAGTAAGAATATTTTGTGAAGAAACAAAATCTAATTAAACAAAGACCAACCAAACTGAATGGTTACATTGGTATTGATCTACTTTCCAGACCTTGTGACAGAATGGCATCTATATTGTTATTAAACCAAGAAACTAGTGTATCCATCACCCAGTCCATGCGTGCCTAAAATGAGCTGACAACTACTTTTGTTCTTTAATATGAGGTAGATTGTTATGTAGGATCTGACAAATCTCAAAGACTCAAACTTCTGTTGATCATGAAGAAAAAAGAATAGGAACCTAGATGTCATCCACAAGCTATGGCCTAACTCAGGTCATGGAAAATCTACTTACAATAAAATTGATTTTCTCTTTAAGTTTTCAAATATCATTTATAAGTAAGGGATAAGGCCCCCACTTGGTTTCTAGTCATGCAATAACAGCCATTGCTAGCAACAGATGGTTTGATTCAATTTTGGAAGGAAGCTTGTGACAAGAGACCTGCACACATTCAAAGTATATATTAATGAAAGGAAAGATATTGTTGATCACTTTTGACAAGAGACCTACCACATCATGCAGCCTCCTAATCTCCTCACCCAATTCAGCCTCCATAAATCAACATAATTTATGGAACAGACTCCAAATCAAACAATGACAATTATCAATTAAAAGAATCTTCATTTTAATAGCCTAAATATTAAAAAGTAAAAGAAGGGGAAATGGGGGGTGGCAGTTGAGTTTAGCGTGCTACCTTGCATTTTCCTTCAGCCATTTGCATAAGCATATTCCTTCGCTTTCTGGTGCTGTTTGTGGCATCAAATATTCCAACCAATGATGAAAGGACAGCCATAAGAAAATTTTTGAGGGGAAAAAAAGGAAAGCTGCAACTAAAACTAGCTAAAATATGAATATCTTACCTGACCACCTTCTTGCATCCAAGCTATCATATCTTCCATTGCAAGGCCTGCTACCTAGTGGCATGTGAGATAATGACACTTTGTGCAAAGAAGGAAAGGTATGTAAATAGCTAAGGGCCGCATTCATAAAGAGCCAATAGTGATTAACTAAGATATCATTGAAAAAAATGTCTGACCGTGCCCCTTTTACACTGATGATTGCTTAAGTTACCAGCCAATCAAAATTTTGCTTTTCATGAAAGAGTATTAAGTAATGAGCATGAAACCCCCTAAAAAAGAATTTTTCAACATTTGCCATTAACACTATTAGAATTACACCTACACGCTACTGTCCTATTAGGAGGGCCTTTGCAATTCATAACACTAGACCCAACATTATGCCCCTCAAAGCACACTTTTATTGGAGAACTTTAATTAATTCGCCAGCTCAGTCAATGAAAGACTTGAACTTGTATGTAGATATGAAAATCATTGTTAAATAATCCCTATCAAGTTTCTAAAATGATGTTGTCAGAGAGTATATTCAGATTAAAACAGAGTATATCAAAACTTTATTATGTATTTATGTGCTCTGGATACTACTATATATGTCTGCATCCTGTTACTTCATATATACTACTATATATGTCTACTATCAAGTTTCTAAAATGATGCAGTCAGAGAGTACATTCAGATTAAAACAGAGTATATCAAAACTTTATATATGTATTAAAACAGAGTATGTCTGCTCTGATTTCACCAACTTAACATTCCTGGCAACAAGGATGGACCTGCAATGCAAGAAGCAGAATAACAGGACATGATCAGCTAATTGATAATAAAGACGACTTTACAAATGTTCATATTACAAGGTTCTTGGATTGTAAAGTATCTCTTTTAGAAAGACCTACCTTCTCCATGTGCACGCAACGTAGGTTGTTCCTTTTTCCCATTGATAGAGTGATGCACCTCTTTTCCGAGTGCATTCACAACCTGCAAAGCAAAACACACCAAGCCAACCATTACAGATTATAATCAGTTCCCTTCAAAAGGGGATTCACATTTGGAATTGGAAGCATACCAGTCGTGGTCCATTCTCTAGCATTTGTTCACGAAGAGATGAGACCGGGTTTGCCAATTGTACTGATCTGCTAGTGGATCAAGTGAAATGGGGAGGAGAAGATCAGACAACTGTACAAGTTAAAATCTACGGTAAAACAGAGATATACACACCCTGTCCCATGTGAAAATTGAGCTGAAACACCCATCATTGAAGCAGCATGCGATGGTATATCATTTGAATGGGCTATTGTAGATGGTCGAGAAATCTTTGCACGATCTTCTAGAGACATTGAACTTTGCAGACTTAGGTCAAGTTTAGGATACCCAGCTGCATTAGATCTATCTGTACCAATTGATTCAGACAAAGAGCTCCATTTCTCAGCTTCTGCAGCTGATCCTTCTAAGCTAGAAGAGATATCAATAGCTTTGATTGCTGAAGATGCATGTTGAGACAGGATGTTCTTGTCTTTTGGAGCTGCAGAATTGAATGATTGAGATGTTGAACAGATGGAATAAGTAAAGAATGAACTGTAACAATCAGGAATATAAAGATATGATATAAACCTCCAGCTGAAAGAGTAGGACTTATTATTGTTTCCTGCAAAAGAGAACGTTTTTCTTCTGAAGTTTGTTCTTCCGCATTGCTTTCATTGTTTGGTGACATTCTTGCCAAAGAAAACAAGGCTTCTGCAACTTCTTCCTCATCAGGAGCAATGTCCCTGTCGTGGAAGCACCAATTGCATGAACTCAAATGCAAGTCCCACACCCTAGATCAAAAGCATTGAAAGGAACCCCATTGCATAACTTTGATGACAGTGAAGTAAATATGCAAATTTCCTAAATGAAACTATACGAAAACCATGAGAACCTACAACTTGAACTACATAATGCATCGGTGACATAAGATCCTATCATCTCAATGACCATTTCTTCTCATAAAACAAACATAAGCTCAAATGAAATGAACATTGGTGAAGTATAGCACCTCAAGATCAACCTCAAGATCAAATTCAACAAGATTTAGTTCACAGATTTTGTACTGCAAAATTCAAAGACCAAAACCAGAAAAGAGACAACAAATAACATGACATAGAACTTCTAGAATCCAAGCATTAAGTATTACAGATATCAATCTCCTTCATCTAGTAGTGCTTACCGGCAGTATCTGGGTATAAACAAGTGATTTCCAGAGAAACTCAATAAAAAGATGAACCATTGTCATGCGTCTCCTGCATTAATCTATAAATTACACACAAAATTGAGTTTATATTGATTAAAAACAAACCCACTTTAAGACACCTACTAGGCTATTACCACTTACATCCCTGAAATTAGAAGCCTAGACATCAAACAAAGAAAATGAATTTTGACCATATGAGTTCCCGAAAAGAGGAAAAATAACAAAATTTCCATTAAGATTAAGCTACAACAATCCTTCAATGACCCAAAACATCACAAAAGGAGTTGAGTTGACAAGCTTAAACAGGCAACACAAAATTCACTGATGCAACCTTGAACCATTTATGTTCCCAACAATAACCTAGCAAGACTTGTAAGGAAAACACAGCTCTTGCTTATGAAACAGGGGATTAGGTTTTCATTTACCATGTCTTTGACTTAATCAATCTTCATTGGGATAGAAATGAAGAGTAATCAGTTCAGAATGATAAAATGAAAAATGACAACTAAGAATCAGATGTGTTACCTACCTATGAAACATTAGCTCCAACTCTCCATCCTCAAATTCATCATCCGTGTCACAAATTCATGCTTGATCAAACCTGAATCTTCTACAATCAATAGAAACCCTAAGTTAAAATCTGTCTGGGCACGTTTTTGGAGCTTGGGTTTTAGAGAAAAAGTGATCGAAATGAACAAGAAGAGTAAGATGATGAAAGGAGTAGAGAGAGAGGTACCTTTACTTCAAACACTCAAACCAAACCATATCTGCAACAGAGAGCAACAGAGAGACGGTTGCTGTTGTCGTTCTTGCTTCATTTCGTTCTCTCCAGAGCAACACAGGAATTGCAGGAGAGGGAGACATGAGAAGGATGTCGATGTAGGATGTCAACATGAGAGGGAAAGGGAGACATGAGAAGGATGTCAACATGAGAGGGAGAAATAGAGGAGGAGATTTGCAGAAGAGAGAGACGTGAGCGCCTTCAGCGTTTTCAAATCCCCATGTTGGTTCATTTGGAAATGTTGAAGCAGGTTTGTAGGTTGGAGGGAGTGGAAAATCGCGGGATGTCAATATTTGGGCGAGCGCCTTCAGCGTTTTCAATTCCCGCCCAATTTTAATAGCGTCTTCTGATTTCCATAGGAAGTAAAAATTGGCTTTTATAGCAAATGAATGAAAAACGCTATTATGAAATGCTATAAAAGAGGACTTTTGTTGTAGTGAGGGATAACAGATCCCGAATCCGCCCCGAATATCCGTTTACAATATTTTAAAAAACCATCCCCGCACCAGACGGATTGGCTGATATCCGCCCAGATCCGTTTAACCGAAAAAAAATTAATAAAAGAAACCCTTCTTCTTAGTCAACCCCACCAAGAACACTTTTGTTGTTTTTTCTTAATTCGGAAAACATGGATTTGCAAGAAAGAAGAGGAGATGCAGGTGTGAATAATGGATTATGGATGAATGAGAACACTTCAACTTCCTTAACAAAATGGAAGCCATCGTTGTGCAAACCATGCTAAAAAATAATGATGCTAGTGACATGTTTTCTTATTCTGCCATTCGTCTCGATCGCTACCTCCCCAATAGCTCCGACTCCACACGCGGTCTCACATACTAGATGTAAAAATAATTCTTCCATCCATGTTAATTATCAAGGTACGTACATATACCCCAAAGGAAATTAACTTGAAGAGAATAAAGAAGGTTTTGAGAGGTAGATGAAGGCCAGTCAAACTTTCAAAACCTTCCCTCTTCCCCACACTCTCAATCCAAATCGGTGTCTTTCTCTTCAACTCTGTTTTTAAGTCCTGGAGTCTCCAAGATGATGAAGGTCTTGAGAGAAGTGAAACATTGAAAAAGTGAAATCATATGAGAGAGAGTCACATGGGTGCTGACACAACCCACATGTCTTGTCATTTAATTATTATTGTTAATTTCTTAGTCTCTTCTACATTAGATGTTATTAAATTATTATAGTTGGGTGAGCGGATTTGGCTAAATCCATATTTGCCACAAATTTTTTATGGATACAATTTGGATCGCCGAATCCGCCTCAAAATCCATTAAGGTAAACCCATACTTGTGGATATCCGTGAAAATCCCCCCACTACGATCCCTAGTTGAAAAAGAAGTGCGTGGAGCAGGAGAACGCAGATAAGACTGCTTGGACTTCTTTGGAGTAAGTTGAGGTTGTGCGGGATAAGTTTGTTGTTGAGCTTGAGGCTTCATGGACTGAGTTGGATAGAGTTCATGATCGGTTGGACATTGTGGAGAAGGAGTTGTCCATTGAGAAGGCTGGTCATGATGAAGCCATGCGTTTTGTTAGAGAAATTCGTCGATCCTAAGGTTGCTAAGGAATGGGTAGTGCAGTTAATTACTAAGGTTTCATATGCTAAGTCGGATGCTTCTGCAAGGCTAACCACTGTTGAGGGAGAACTCGTTTCAACCAAAATCAAGCTTGCAACAATCAAGGATAAACTTAAGATTGCAGAAGCGGCAAATTAAAAAAGGGTCATTGATGGTCGAATCGACCTCCACGATTTCATGAAGAGGGAGGGTCTTGATCTGACTATATATCGTGGTCTGGTTGACCATGTTTTTGAAGAAGATGATTATGAAGAATGTGCTCTGGATCTTCCTAGTGATCCGGTTGATAAAAAAACAGTTGTTTACACCTCCATTCGATCATGTTCCATCATATGTCCCCATTACTAAAAAGAGAGCGTCGTCATCTTCTTCTGCTGATATCATTGCTCATCCTCCAATAAGCGCTCCTGCTAATGATGCTCTGATGACTTCTGTTGTCTCATCTCCAACTATTGTATCTTCTTCTCCTGATGTAACCGAATAGAGATAGGAATGACAAATTCTTTTTGTTGACACTTTTTTGTTTTGTCTTTTCTGATCAGCGTGTCTTTTGTGATAGACCATGTCTCTGTAAATTGTTGTAGTCGTAGTTTGTTTATCGTCTGTATCGACAACGATATTGGGTCGTATACAGTAAATGTGCGTTGATCTCGTTATTCGTAATTTATGTATCTTGGTAATTTAGATTTGGCTAGACTTCTGCCTTTGCACTGATTTCTTGGTTGTCTAAAGCTTTCATGTCTCCTTGACTTCTTTAGACGTATTTCATGGTTCGACTTGTTAATCGGGCCAGGAAGGTTTACGAGTAAGTCTGACTTATATGCCCAAACTTTTATAAGTATACTCCATGGTTCAACATATTGTTTAGGCCAGAAGGTTTCACAAGTAAGTCTAACTTATACGTCCAAACTTTTAAGCGTACTTTGTAGAGGAGTAACTCCCTCCATGACTTTTTTATGTAATGTTGCTCACCCTTTAGGGAGAACTTTATCGGGCCTGGATTTCAGCCTCTGATTACGATTTATTCTGACAGGCCATGTTTGGACTTTCATGATTGGATCTATCCTCTTTAGGCCTTATAAATTGGCCCGATCTTGGGATACTTCATCCTCGTGATAGATGATCTCTGCCACGTGTATGGCTACAATGACGGTCTTTTTTTATGTATCGTTAACTATTATTGCGAGACCTCTAGATAGTGAGGAGAAAAACAACAAATTGGGATAGCATTTCTTCCTTGACCACCCGGTGAGCTTTGGTTGATTGCCACATGAAATGGAAGAAACGGGGAACAATGGGGACAACATAGCTATTATCGAGCCAGTTGATATGGATCGGGGAGATTTGCCAAAGATGATTAATGATTGGGCAGAGGGAAAATAAATGAACTGCTTCTTCAGAGTGGTTATGGAAAAAATGACAGTTATCCTCGATAGGGGTGTGGAGCTGAACCAGGTTAGCAGTGGTAGGGAGGATATTTTGGACAATCTTCAAAAGAAGGAATTGGGCAGGCAAACGAGAAGAGGAACAAACAAGTTTTCACTTGTGAAGGCCCTAGTAGCCGTCTTAACCGAGAAAATCCCTTTTTTTGTCAGCAATCCATATCAGCTTGTCGAGAACATTTGAGGGTCTAACCAATACATCCAAGATGTTGTTGGCTACTGGGACAAGGAAAAGAAAGTTAATCAAGACATTATTCCATTGAGGGTCCTGCCCAGCAGTGGAGGTCCACAGATCCGAGATAATGAGAGGAAGATTTAGAGATGTCAGGTCTGCCAGCACAAGGCCAGGTTTAACCCAATAGTTTTTTCAAAGGTCAATAGTGTTTCCTGACATCTCCTATATAAGACATAAGTTTTCAAAATTTCCCCAGGCAGTGATGTTGTCTTTCTAAGCAAATGAGGCTATAAAAGAGGCAATACTAATCTGGGCGATACTCTTCTTCTTGAAATAAAGTGCTTTCAGTTGGAGGGAGCGTGTGGTTTGGGGACAGAAGAGAAGTTGCCACATGTTTTTTGCCATTAAGGCAAGATTTTTATTCCTAGTTGAATGAATGTTTAGACCTCCCAGAAGGCTAGATTGTGAGATGCGGTCCCAGGTACAAATATGTTTAGCCTTACTCTCGGTCGAGCCGTTCCACAAAAAATTACAGGCCAAGATGTCTATTTTGGTGGAAATCGAGAAAGGGAGGAGAAAAGTTAAGTTTGCATGGTATAGACTGGGATTGAGTACAAAACAGCTTTGATAATGATAGTTCTACCGGCTTGGGATAAAATTTTAGTTTTCCAGCTAGAGAGTTTGGAATTGATTTTGTCAATCAGGAACTAAAAGTCAGTGGCTTTCTTTTTCGAGATTAGAAGGGGAAAACCTAGGTACTTGTCTTTGGGATTGTAAAATTTTGAGCCAAGGATTATACTTATCATTTTAGAATGTTTCGGGTGAACATTCAAACTTTAGAACACCGAGGATTTGTTAACATTCAATCATTGTCTTGAAACGTGACAATAGAGATTTAGAATGGGCTTCGGCTAAAAAAGCTCTGCAAAACAAAATGAAATCATCTGCGTATAACATATGGCTGATGGAGGGGGAGTTTCGTTGGATTTTAATGCCCTTAATGGTACCCTCTGATTAAGCCCAAGCTAGGAGTTGAGAAAGGGCATCCGCCACCAGGGTGAAGAGATAGGGGGAAAAAGGGTCCCCCTGAGTAATACCCCGAGATGGTTTGATTGATGGAAGTGGGGCACCATTGAGGATAACTTGAAGAGAAGTGGTGGGAATGCATTGATTGATCATTTGAATCCATTCATTGGCAAAACACAAATTTTCAAAAAAATTGTCAAAAAATACCATTCAGCTCTATCGTAAGTTTAGTCATATCAATCTTAATAGCCATCCATCCATGTTTTTGCTTACGGAGATGTTTCAAATGGAAGAAAATCTCATGTGCAACATTAACATTATCCGCGATTGAGTGGCCATAAAGGAAAACACCTTGATTGGGGGAGATAACATTATCTAACAAATGTTTCAGATGGTTTAACAAGATTTTAGAAATAACCATGTAGATTACACTACACAGTCCAATGGGTCGAAATTTATCCGGAGTTAAAGGATTACCTACCTTAGGGATCAAAGCTATAAACGTTTCATTTAGGTTAGGATCCAATTGATGGGTAACGAAAAAATGGGTGACAACTTCGAAAACATCGTGTTTCACTTTATCCCAAAAATACTAGAAAAATAAGCATGGAATCCATCCAAACCTGAGGCTTTGTGACTTTCTATGGCAAAGACTATGTTTTTAATTTCTTATTCACTAGGGATGGCTAGAAGAACTTCATTTTCATCAGTTGTGATCACAGGGGGTGAACAGAAAGAGAATTTCAGGATTTTGAGCAGGGTAGGAGATTTTGAAGATATTGGTAAAGTAGTCATTAAGAACTTTCCCTACAGAAATCTGATTGGATTACCAGGTATTGTTGACATCTCTGAACCTAATAATGAGATTCTTTTTCCAGCGTGGATAGGTGAAAATTTTTGGTGTTTTTATCCCCGTCTCTGAGCCAGGAACTACCAGATTTATTACACCAGAAAAGTTCTTTTCTGATGAACAGTTCATCTAGTCTGTCTTCCAAAATTGCAATCGCATTAGCATTGTCTTTCAAGAGATAGGCATTCTGAAGAGCATCAAGAGCTTTTTTAGTCTCTAAGAGAATAAGTTGAATGTTACAAAATTCATTTTTGTTCATCTAGTTAGGCTGTGACTATGCTTTTTGGTTTTCAATTGAAAGTTGTGAGGTGGGTCATCATGATATCTGGAGGACCAGGAGGAATTGACCAGCTTCCTACATTTGGGATCACGAGTCCATATGTGGAAAATTTTAATGGGTTTAGGGCTCTGTAGAAAAAAATTAGAAACAAGCTAGAAGGACAGGGCCTGATGGTCAAAGGTAGAAGAGTGGATGGAACGGGTAGTGGCTGAGGGGAGCCACTGCATCCAATCCATAGTAACCAAGACATGGTCGAGTTAGCATTGATGCCATAGAAACACTCATAACTATTTCCTTGGAATGATGAATGATGCTCTCATCGTTGTTATATTATGTATCAATTGGATTCAACAAACCATGAGAGGATGAATTGGGCACAAAAGAATTACATGATCTACAATTAGTGCACAGACGCAAAGCGATGTCCTCAAGGCTTTCCTCCAGAGTGTGCAAACACCCATTAATGTGTTTAGCAGATTCAAGATCATCGAACCAAATTCCCTTACTTGTTTATAATGTAATATATTATGCAAACTATATAAGTGAAATTAGATGTGCTCACATCTAATTTTTCAAACACAACTTCTCTCTGATTTTAGTGTGGAGTGTGTTGTTCTGGGGGCACCAAGGCCAAGATCTATTACTGGTAAATTTGAAGTTGTCGATTAGCCCACAATGCACTTTTTCTGGACATTTTATCAATCGCACCTTCTGGGCATGATCCTAGTCCTACTACTTGCATATGGTGTCCTCTATTCACACTGTTAAAGATTTAACACATTTAGGTGTGTAATTTTTTTTTCGCCCAGGCCATAATAAGCAAGCTTCCGGTACTATCTAAGATGATGAGGGAAAGTTGGGCCTTGGCATTTGAAGGTGATAATGCTTTGCAATGAGGTTGCCATCTTTCCTACATTAGAGAATGTTTGTGTAGCTCCAAGATGTGAGATTAGGACTGCAAAATGGCAAGAACCCTTTCCTTTTATATAAAGTTTTGATTTATATAAAATATCATATATCAATGTTGACAATGTTATTTGTTTATGACATATTTAAACATGGCCAAATGGGAACTAGAGGTCATCAAGAGGTTGCACATAAAACAGTGAGTGCCGATATACATATAAGTTGCTAAACTCCAACTCTTGAATTTTGCTACATCAGCAGTTATTTTTCTTTTGAAAACTAGTAGTTTCATTGCAAAACTCGCTATATTTTGGTAAGAAACAAGTTGCTTGGTTGTTTTGTTTTTTTATCTTATATACGCTGTTTGATTAAAATATAATCCTAGTAAAGGATCTACTGATATTTATTTTCTATTTCCATGATTCGCTTACACTTACAAGTACATCACCACTCCAAAAAAGATAGATTTCTCACATAAAAGTTAAAAGGCTTGCAGTTTACAATCCTGTGTTATCTTTGTTTAGTGTAAGTTGATTCTATGCCTTTATCCTGTTTGTTTTATATTGACTGAGTGCATAAGTCTGCCAAATTACTGGCCTAGTTCTTATAATTGGCCACCCTATGTTAGATTCTCTCATACTTGACACACAACGTTTTGTGCTTGGACCCTTGTGGCTGCTGCTGGAATAGACAATCTCAAAGATGCTTGGAGATGAGTTAGCTACATGTAGAGCTAAACTTCTACTTAATCTTATAATTACGATAGTAAGTCAAGCTTCTACTTGATGAATATAATCTTGAAGACAATATAATCAACTTAATGTTGTAAAGAGAGTGGAAGAATTTCGTAATACATTGTTTTAAAAGAGAAAATTACGAAAGAGACCATATATTCACATTGCCACTCAAAGCTCAAAAGTTTATTGGTTGACAAAATAAAAGAATAAAAGAATTTTTGTTATGTCCATGGTGTTCTTCTCTGAAGACAGATTATGAATTGGTGGTGGCACATTCTGGCGGGAAGCCCTGAGGAAATCGCTTGGCATCGGTGCAGTAGTTGTAGATCATGTAATTCTTCTGTGCCCAATTCATCCTCTCTTCGCTTGTTGAATCCAGTTCTTCAGTCATCAATGAATCATTCACACTGTTGGTTGTTGTGCTTGGAACTTTTTCACTGAAGTTTCTATATGAAGCAGTGAATGGAGCAGAGTTCCAATCAGTCTTAACAAGGCCTCCTCTAGTAGCCCAGTCATCAGCATTCCAGAGACTTGAGTAGATTCTCATGGGTTGCTTGTTTGGGAATGCAACACCTTTTGATTCTGAGTTCTTGAACTCTCTGATTGGGGTGCCATCTACAGAGAAGATTATTCGTTGTGGATTCCATAGGATGGAGTAAGTGTGGAAATCGGCAGTGGGGTCGAACCATAGGTAGAATTGTTGCTCTCTGCTACCCTTGCCTTGAGTGAACACATTGGTGTGAAGAATGTAGGGATCACCACTGAGGTTCCCCAAGAATTCAAAGTCGATTTCGTCGTGAGTTGGTCCTTGGGATGATAGATAGTAGGCTGTGACAGTTCCAGCTGAATTGCCAGAGACGAGCTTCAGCTGCATATCAATCTTGCCAAACAGGTACTCTCTCTTGGACTGGAATCCAGACCCAGATGTTTTGTCAAGGGAGAGAGTGAGGAGTTCACCTCCATTCAGTATCTTAGCACGACCATCTCCCCAAGTGATATCAAAGTCTTGGTTCAAATTACTAGCTGACACTGTGAGTGCTAGTAGTGACACTAGAAAGATTGATGATGAAACAGTGATGGTGAAAGAAGAGGCAAAAGCCATATTAGAAGACTTGTATTTTGTTTGAACAAGTTGGAGATGTGATGGATGGATGATTTGAGTAATGTGTTAGCATGGTGAGTTTATATACAAGTGAAAATGTGTTTTAGGAATCAAAGAATGAAGTAAGGTTAGTGGTTGGAAGTTTCAAAAACGTATGTAAAATTTTAATAATGAAGGGGGGCTGGTCTGTTTACAGCTGGGCGGAGAAGGTATTATCTTCGTCTTCATCATCACCATGGGACATGGCTAATGTACGAACCTTCACCAAACCACACCCGACAGCTGAGTGAACCAGTAGAACTTGCCATCAGACTTGATACGGATATCTTTCAGGCCAGTCTCAATCCAACTAATCCATGGATGAAGGACACGAGGATCCGATAGCACTGAAAAACCACCCCCGACAGCAAAAAAACAGAAGGAATAGCAGTAACAACGAAAAAACCATGTTTACCCTCCCATCGGAGCAGAAGAAACCTGATGAACATGAGAGGAAACTAGGAACCCGATCACTTCGCTGACATCAATAGAATGAGAAGAAGAATGATCTTGAAACTCTGACCATCACCAATGTCCTTAGACTACGCCATCGCTAACTGAAGCATCTTTTCATTAGTGACCCGGGGATAATCGTTAGACAATTCAGCAGCGTCCAAGACACCGCAGGTAGAAAGAAGCTTCATCTCGTTGTCATCCAGCGAACGAGTAATCTCCTTCTCACTCATTTCCAACACGAGTCTCAATTCCTCAGCCTCATAAAAAAAATCACAACCCCCATAACTTCCTGAACAGGATTCGGACATGACATAATCCAAGCTAAACCACGATTACAGAGTCGTTTCTTCCTCAAAACTCGACCAAGGTCTATCGTCAACCGCCATGACGGATTCGTAGACCTCGCAAGCTTTCTTTTTCTTGAAGCAAGAGTTGTTATATCAATGATGCGCTATTTTTGTAGCACACAACTTAATACCCTGCTTTGTAATTTGTAGTATAGAATAAATAGGGATCGTTCTAGACCGGGGATTAGAGGGCTTGTTAATTACACTAATAATAATTAAAAGACAACTAACAATCTAATTAAATAAAAGGGGATTGGATTTTCTAAATTAAATTATGAAAATAACTACGAAAATTAATGTAAAGATAATAAACTAAAGAGATGGCAAAGATGAGAAATTAGCTAAGGGTTTTATCTCCACACACCAAACATATGCTTATAAATTAATATTCAATAATCACTTGCTAACTCGTGAGAGACAATGCTCAAGACTAACCGTGACCGCACTGCATTAATCTTATTATTTTCCCAAGTTCGTTGAATTAAACTAAGCGTCGCTTTCAAACTATTCTTATCATGCTATCTAAACAGGAATCGCAAGTTAAATAGCAATCTAAGATCATTAAGTTTTGTGGAAAATATGAACACTGACTAGGCAATCACAAGTATGATCAACATCTTGTTCTTGCCTAGGTTTTGACTTAACCTTACCAACGTTCCTTGGTATTTACTACTTGTGAGTACAGAATCATAACAATTAGGTGAAATTCTCCTATACTCTAGCCCCAAATCCTAGCATGCTTACTAAGTTGGCCACCTTAACAAACATAAAAGGAAAAGTTCTCTATAAAGCAGTTAAGCAAAACACAATTACTAATAACAAGGAAGATTAAATTCAATTAATTTATAAAGCACATGTTTGGGGCTTCGAATCCACCCCTAACTAAGAGGAGTTTAGCTAGACATATTAATTATGTTCAAACAGTAATCCATAATCAATAATCAAACTAAAATAAGTAAAAGAGTTGAGATGTTTAGAGATGAAAACAAAACACTGATCCGTGGTGGTACTGAGTAGAACTGGGGTGCAAATAGCGCGATATATCTTCCTTCCTTCCTCACGCGAATTGCTTGTTCGGTCTGTTCCTCAGCTCCCTTCGATCTCTGCTTCACTTCTTCCTTTCGTTCTGCTTCAGCTCCTTTCTCCAGAAGAAGATGCGAGTGAGGGGATGACGGTGTCGGGTTCTGATGGTGACGGCGATGAGGCGATGGGTGGATTGCGAGATGAACAAATAGATGAGGAGATGGACAGTTGAAAAAGAAGAAATTGAGGGCGATAGAGAGAGGGATTTTGAGTTGGTTTTCTGTGATGGGTTTTGGGTCTGTGTCGGTTAGCTGGTGTGAGGAAGATGGCCGGCAAAAGAAGGGTTGGACGGAGGTGTCTGTGTGAGATGGAAGATTGTGTTGGTGAAGGAGGTTTCTGGATGATGATGGCTTGCTGCGACGCTGGATGTGGATGGTGGGTGACGGCGGCTAGGGTTTGTGCGAGGGTGATCAGGGAGGAAAAGGGAGACGATGGAGGTGGTGGATCAATGCTATTGCTCGATGGTTGGTTCCTTCCTCCAAGCCAGGTATGTCCCCTTTTTATCCTTGTTTTCTTCTTTCTGTGGTTTCCTTGTTGGTGTGGTTTCCTTGCTTGTGTGAAGTCCTTGTGCAATTAGTATTCCTAATTTGACAATTTGCTTCTATTTTAAAGTATTGTAATTGGAAACCTACACAAACATGAAAATAGCAATTAGTACCATAATTAACAAATAATAGCTAATAATACATATAGAAATATGGTACTAAAAATAGCATAATTATGCCCCTATCAAATTCCCCCACACTTATCTTTTGCTAGTCCTCGAGCAAATCCAAGAAACAAAAATAAAAGACTCAAATGACTCAAATCTATACTTTCCAACATTTGTCTCAGAGATTTTCAACGGATCATGACATGTTAAGATTTTTTGTAAACACGAGATTAAATCCACATCATTCGAAAATTAATACACGTTCATAGCAATGATATAAAAATTTACAATTAAATCAATCCAAGTGACTGTGAAACTCAAGCGCGTGCCAAGAAGAATTAACCCAAAAATCTCACTAGATGCACTCTTTTCTTTTTTCACTGATTATTTGGTAAAATCACTCTTCCTATTCTAGCTATATGTGAGAGGATTGATGTGAAAAGGAAACAAGTAGCTCACATATGATATAACAAGAAAGAATGGCATTTTCTGACTCTTTTTTTTTTTTATTTTTTTTTATATATATATATATATATGATCTCATGGAAGGAATGTTACTACTTGAATGCAAGAACTAGTGACACCATATGCTCATACCTCATTCGAATCTCCACATTGTGACATTGCAAGACACACTCAATCAAAAGGTCTTAATTCAGGTTGTAATGGGGCCAGGGTTCAAGGGAAGAGAAAGAACGGATATGAAGTTTTCAAAGGGCTTGAAGAAATTGTGAAAGCATGCAATAAGATTAGAGACATTAGCAAAGAATCATATGGTTCAAGACATAAGTGGAAAAATGACGAGGTGGCCCATTGATAATGAAGAGTTTCAGCAATTATTTTGTATCTACTTAAAAAGAATTGAACTATCTGTATGGTACTGTAATACTGAATTGATAAAGATAAGGACTTGTATCTCTTTTGTAACTTCTTCTTTTTTTTTTCTTTTTTCAATTTTTTTTTTTTTTTTTTTTTTTTTTTTTTTTTTTTTTTTTTTTGCAACTCTTTCTTTTTGAACTGTCTACCACAAGGGTCTTCCCCCACACTTGCTTTTCAAGATACCTTGAACCACAATAAAGTATCTGCAAATCGAATTATGCTCCATTCGTTTTATTAGGATAGAGAATGAGGGTAATGAAATAAAAGGCTTAATAATAGGTTCAATGGGGTTAACCTAAAGGAAAAATATTATGGATCAGGCTTATTTGGCAATGGTGGAAACTAGGTGCCTTTATCATGTCAAACATGTCATGCAATTCAATATGATGCTTTGAACGAAATTAATACAAGTTCTAGTGTTTCATTCTTAATTTTGAAAGCAATTCAAGTAGCAACCAAAGCAAACAAAATTGAGATCATGCAACGAATTATTATTGACAAAATAAATAAAAGATGACCTAACTAAAAACTCTCAAAATCAAAGGAACAATAGGCTCAAAACTCACATATGGGTTATAATGAGTTAAATTCAACTAAGCATGCTATGAGTACAAATTACTAAGTTGATTACATGTGAATCTGCATATGATAACCATAAATAAGCATTAACCAAAGAATAATATTAGATCTTGAATCATGTTTATAAATCATCTTAACGTCAAGCAATTAAAAACCAAATCTCATCATTGTGTTGGAAAGTATCCTAAGACTCAAAACAAATATAAATTTTTATTTTTATTTTTATTTATATATATATATTTGTTTTGTTTTTTTTATTTTTTTATTTTTTTTTTATTTTTATTTTTATGACACTAATACCAACAAAGAAAATAAAAACCAACAATTTTTTTTTTTTTCAAAATAATTCAAAATAAAACAATGTTTTGTTCCCCCACACTTAACCTAACATTGTCCTCAATGTTAATAGATTATAGCACATGCAATGAAAGATTTAAACGCGGAAAAACAAACTACTAACAAACAAAAACAAAAACAACGAAAATAAAATAAAATGATAAAGAAAGCAAATCTGATTGGGTTGCCTCCCAAGAAGCGCTTGTCTTAACGTCGTGCAGCCTGACGGTATCTCCAATTAATCCTCAGAATAAGTGGGAACATGGAGTGATACGTCCTCCACGTCATGCTCCACAAATGACTCATAATAGGGCTTAAGTCGATGATGTTTCACTTTAAACTCCTTCCCGGTTGTGACACTCTTAATCTGTATAGCACCATGGGGAAAAGCATTAGTAATAATAAAAGGACCAACCCATTCAGAACGTAACTTACCAGTTCTAAGACATGATTGGAAAAGCAAGACTTTCATTCCAATGACAAAAATATTTCCATGGATCATCTGATCATGAAAAACTATAGTGTTCTCCTTATAATTGCTTTTACTATCATAAGCCTCATCCTGAATCTTTTCAAGCTCATTCAACTGAAATTTCTTCCGCTTCTTTGTATCATAGGGAACTCCATTGCTCTCATATCCAACGGCAGTAGTGATGTGGGTCTCAAGTTCATCCTCGTTTTTGAGGTTTGACAATTTCTGGGACAAATTGTCATTCACATTAATAGAAAAACAAGAATGATTTTTATCAGGATATCTCGTGGCTTCAAAGATGTTGAAGCCAATCACATCACCATCAAATTCCATGGTCAGTTTCCCCGCATGTACATCAATATTTGTCTTCGCAGTTTTCATGAAGGGGCGCCCTAAAAGAAGAGGCAAAGGTGCTGATAATTCCGAATCTTCCATCTCAAGAACATAGAAATCTGCTGGGAATATCAAATGGTTAACCTGCACTAACACATCTTCCAACAAACCTCGAGGATATGCATTAGAACGGTCAGCCAATTGAATAATAACACCATCATTTTTTAATTTCCCAAGATTCATAGATCGATAAATAGAATACGGCATAACATTAATTGAAGCACCTAAGTCTAACATTGCATTTTCAATTTTAGTATTACCGATAACACAAGGGATAGTAAAACTACCTGGATCCTTACACTTCGGTGGCAATTTCCTTTGAAGAACTGCGGAGACATTCTCACTTACCTTAACTACCTCTCCATCTCGAAGACGTCTCTTTGTTGTGCAAAGCTCCTTCAAAAATTTTGCATACTTAGGCACTTGCTTAATAGCATCAAGAAGCGGAATATTGACTTGGACTTTTCGGAAGGTTTCCAAAATTTCCTTATCATGTTCATCTTTCCTAGATTTGGCAAACCTACCTGGAAAAGGCACAAAAGGTGGAACAAGATTAGCAGAAACTGAATTTGGAATACTCACCTTCTTACCTTGGAGTTCTGGTTTTTCAATGATGGATGGATAATCCTTCTGTAACTTAGCTTTCTTATTTTGACTCTGTTTAGGGACTATCGGCTCATTCTCAATCTGCCTACCACTCCTCAATGTAATTGCTTTTGCAGTTTCAAACCTGCCCTTCGGATTTGGAGTGGTAGAACTAGGAAGTTTTCCTTGCTCACGAATTTGTCCAATAAACTCAGCTATTTGTCCCATCTGTAGCTTCAAATCTGCTATATCTTTTGCTTGATTCTGCTGAGAAATAGTTAATGATTTCAGTATCTCATCATAATTAAGCGGCATACCTGAATTGTGCTGAGGTGGTTCAGGTGGTCCTTGAAAGAAACCAGGGGGTGGTCGATTCGAAGTCTGTTGTTGAGGTTGTTCTGAATTTCTCCATCCAAAACTGGGGTGATTTCTCCAACCTTCATTGTAGGTGTTTGAATAAGGATTATTCCTATAGTGATTTTGCCCTTGAAAACCTATTGCATTGACATTCTCCCAACCGCCATTCTCGATCAGTTGAGGACATTGATCAGATGGATGTCCTGGCTTTGTACACACGCCACAAACCTGTGCAACTCCTAGCATATTCGGCTTCCCTAGGGCCTGAGTCACAAGTGAGGTAAGATTAGCCATTTGAGCTTCCAAACTAGAATTAGTACTTACCTCATTGACTTGGCGTGAAGGTTCTCCAATTCCTTCATACTGCTGAGCATTTAAGGCTCGGTTTGCAATCAAAGTTTTTGCTGCTGCTGGAGTTTTATCAACCAAAGCTCCTCCTGCCGTTGCATCTAACATCTGTCGCTCAAGAGGAAGCAATCCCTCATAAAAGTATTGAATCAGGAGCTCCTCCTTCATCTGATGCTGCGGGCATGATGCTATGAGAGTTTTGAAGCGCTCATAGTAAGCCGGATATGATTCTCCTGGACCTTGCTGTATGCCACTGATTTTCTTCCTCAATAAGATAATTTTGGAAGTTGGGAAAAATTTCTCTAGAAACACCTTCTTCATGCTTTCCCAAGAATATACTGTTCCGGAAGGTAGTTCATAGAGCCAATCCTTAGCCCTATCAGTCAGAGAAAAAGGGAATGCTCTCAACTTTAGAATGTTTTCATCCACATTTATTGGCGTCATACTGGAGCATACAACTTCAAATTCCTTTAAATGTTTATTTGGATCCTCCATAGAAAGACCATGATACTTCGGAATATGATGAAGTAGGCTGGATTTCAGCTCGAATGACTCAGTCTTGCCCTGCGCGGCTAATGGGTACTGAATGCACAAGGGTGCGGCATTGTCCAAGGTGGATGCCGAAAGTTCTTTAATAGATCTATTATCTCCCATGTCAAACTCTTCAGATTCAGATTCAGATTCAAAGCTAGATGTTTGTAGTTCTTTTGTTTCTCTTCTTCGTCTTCTAAATGTTTTCTCAGGCTCTGAATCGTATTCTACTAAGTTTTCGCTGGATCTCCTATTGTGCATGAACTGGTACCTGAGATAAAGAAAGAAAGAAAAAAATCAATAAAAATAAATAAATAAATAAAAACTAATTAAGTAATCAACAATTTTTCTAATCCCCGGCAACGGCGCCAAAAATTGATGCGCTATTTTTGTAGCACACAACTTAATACCCTGCTTTGTAATTTGTAGTATAGAATAAATAGGGATCGTTCTAGACCGGGGATTAGAGGGCTTGTTAATTACACTAATAATAATTAAAAGACAACTAACAATCTAATTAAATAAAAGGGGATTGGATTTTCTAAATTAAATTATGAAAATAACTACGAAAATTAATGTAAAGATAATAAACTAAAGAGATGGCAAAGATGAGAAATTAGCTAAGGGTTTTATCTCCACACACCAAACATATGCTTATAAATTAATATTCAATAATCACTTGCTAACTCGTGAGAGACAATGCTCAAGACTAACCGTGACCGCACTGCATTAATCTTATTATTTTCCCAAGTTCGTTGAATTAAACTAAGCGTCGCTTTCAAACTATTCTTATCATGCTATCTAAACAGGAATCGCAAGTTAAATAGCAATCTAAGATCATTAAGTTTTGTGGAAAATATGAACACTGACTAGGCAATCACAAGTATGATCAGCATCTTGTTCTTGCCTAGGTTTTGACTTAACCTTACCAACGTTCCTTGGTATTTACTACTTGTGAGTACAGAATCATAACAATTAGGTGAAATTCTCCTATACTCTAGCCCCAAATCCTAGCATGCTTACTAAGTTGGCCACCTTAACAAACATAAAAGGAAAAGTTCTCTATAAAGCAGTT
Source organism: Berberis vulgaris (assembly GCA_963556465.1). Lineage (NCBI taxonomy): Eukaryota > Viridiplantae > Streptophyta > Magnoliopsida > Ranunculales > Berberidaceae > Berberis > Berberis vulgaris. The sequence continues at coordinate 74,090,018 of OY747134.1, forward strand.
AAGCAAAACACAATTACTAATAACAAGGAAGATTAAATTCAATTAATTTATAAAGCACATGTTTGGGGCTTCGAATCCACCCCTAACTAAGAGGAGTTTAGCTAGACATATTAATTATGTTCAAACAGTAATCCATAATCAATAATCAAACTAAAATAAGTAAAAGAGTTGAGATGTTTAGAGATGAAAACAAAACACTGATCCGTGGTGGTACTGAGTAGAACTGGGGTGCAAATAGCGCGATATATCTTCCTTCCTTCCTCACGCGAATTGCTTGTTCGGTCTGTTCCTCAGCTCCCTTCGATCTCTGCTTCACTTCTTCCTTTCGTTCTGCTTCAGCTCCTTTCTCCAGAAGAAGATGCGAGTGAGGGGATGACGGTGTCGGGTTCTGATGGTGACGGCGATGAGGCGATGGGTGGATTGCGAGATGAACAAATAGATGAGGAGATGGACAGTTGAAAAAGAAGAAATTGAGGGCGATAGAGAGAGGGATTTTGAGTTGGTTTTCTGTGATGGGTTTTGGGTCTGTGTCGGTTAGCTGGTGTGAGGAAGATGGCCGGCAAAAGAAGGGTTGGACGGAGGTGTCTGTGTGAGATGGAAGATTGTGTTGGTGAAGGAGGTTTCTGGATGATGATGGCTTGCTGCGACGCTGGATGTGGATGGTGGGTGACGGCGGCTAGGGTTTGTGCGAGGGTGATCAGGGAGGAAAAGGGAGACGATGGAGGTGGTGGATCAATGCTATTGCTCGATGGTTGGTTCCTTCCTCCAAGCCAGGTATGTCCCCTTTTTATCCTTGTTTTCTTCTTTCTGTGGTTTCCTTGTTGGTGTGGTTTCCTTGCTTGTGTGAAGTCCTTGTGCAATTAGTATTCCTAATTTGACAATTTGCTTCTATTTTAAAGTATTGTAATTGGAAACCTACACAAACATGAAAATAGCAATTAGTACCATAATTAACAAATAATAGCTAATAATACATATAGAAATATGGTACTAAAAATAGCATAATTATGCCCCTATCAATCAACAGGAGCATTGAGATCCATAGAGCGCCAATCCGAACTCATTTCCAAATCAACGAAAACCCTAAATTCAAAGATAGCGTGAAGAGGGAAAATGAAGTCATCAGATCTTCTTTTATTGAGCCAAGAAATGAAAGGACAACTTGCGAGACATGATCACTATGCGAAATCCCATAAATGTGCGCAAAAACGAATGGGCAAGTAAAGAATCGAAACACCAACTCGCGAAAAGTTATTGACAGCATTAAATACTAGGTAATGATAAAAGTGAAAGGCAAATCGTCACGAAGTTAGTGCTCACGTCAAAATAACCACAAACTAAAGAAGGAGTAGCTGATGATACATCAAAATATACCAGTCATCACGATCGTACACGTGGTATAGAGATCCATAACGAGGATATAGCATCCAGACCATCGAATCAACACGTAAAGCCCAAGAAGAATAAAGCTAACTACTGAAGCCCAAACGAGTCTCGCCTAAACAAGACCTGAATCCAGGCCCAAACGATTCAGAGCTTGAATTCAGGCCTGACACAAGTTCTTTCATAAAGAAGATGAACGTTGCACCAAAAAGAGTCGTGGATGGAGTGACACCTCCCCGGACGCATTTCCTTAAAGGAGGAGACTGTTACTAGAAACATCTCCTTCCATTGTGTCTCACATGTTTAAGACACGCGGAGAGTTAACCACAACCATTATAAAAGGTAAAGAGAATATTCTACACGGGGTATGCAACTTTAACTGAGTTTTGTCCAAATTTACATCCTTCTTCTAACAGAGTTACTAACTTAAGCATTGGAGTGCCTTCGCCCTCCAAAAAGGTGGTCTTTGACAGTCTAACAATTGTTTTGCTGGTCAAATTCACAGGTGGACGATTTTTTGATGCATCACCTTCGTAACGTTTCTCTTGGGGGTGAGCATCCTTTCCCGTAATCCTGATCCTGACCCAACCCGTTTTGTTTTGGTCCTTTTGGGATTGATCAAACTCATCCCAATCTCGGGATGGAGAATTTCAATCCAGTCCCATTCCGAACTTATTTATTTTTATATTTATTATTATTATTTATTAACTTTAATTTGTTAAATATTTAAATAAGTCTCACTTAGATTAGAACATAGTCAACTTACTGTCTTACTGTGACGGTGGACACATTGCAAATCATAACCAGTTCATTTAACACCACTGAAAGTAAATTTGAAAACCAATCATTGTTGTTCTTTTCTTTCTTTTTTGTAAAACATTAGTTCATTAGCACTGAGAAGATCTTTATTTATTTATCTAGCATTCCACACTCCTTTGAATGCATATAGATCAAAACGAAAACATTGTGAAATACAATTGTATATTGGGTTTCTTTCTTTGTTTAAGGTCATAAGTAGCCACTTTAGGCTCTTGGAAAAGAATATTTAATGATACTTTTATATTTGATTAGAATGTATATAAACACTTGTAGTATGAAAGGATTCGTCTTCAATACCTGCTCATCCCGTCCCATTCCTTTTCGTCCCAAACATATTTGGGATGGGACGAGGTCTGGGATGAGCTATATGCCGTCCCAAACCCAAAGGAACGGGATGAGATCGGGATGAGGTCCATCTCGTCCCATCCCTTCCCGTGCCCACCCCTAGTTTCTCCTATTTATGGGAGATATTTGTAGGGCTTGGAGTTGGACTTTGACTATGATCTATTCTTAAGCGCCCCTTTGGGCTTTAACGGCTGGATCTGTCTTTTTGCGCTTTGCGACTCAGCCCTGAATTGAAATACTTGGTCTTCCTGAATAGTGATCTTCACCACGTGTATGGTCGTGATGCTAGTCTCATTCGATGTATCATCGGCTACTCCCCCTTAGTTAGTGAGCATGCTTACGTGGCCACTAACTTTTTGACTGTTGGACTTTCGACTTCATCATGTATTGCATTTAATTCTGTTAACGACTTTTGGGGCGGTTGCTATTATATCATTTGTTTGTTCGTTTCTGTGCATTTTTTTAGATTTCTTGCAGCCATCATGTCTCGCACATTGTTTTATTATTAGTCTTTTCATTGCTCAACTCTAGAAAATGGGGTGTGATAGCTGTGTTTCTTTGTTTACGTTTTCTTTGTGATCAGAGCTTTTTTTTTCTTCTTTTTCACTCTCTTGTTTGTGAAGTTCCTTTCCCATCTCTACTAGGTACTGACAAGGTACTAGATGATGAAGTGTTCGACATCTATGATGCATTCTTCTTGCCTAAGAAATCGTCGCAGACGACATTAGAAAGTGTTCGTGTTGAGTACTCATTGTCATCCGACCTTGAGATTGTTCTACCTAGGTATAAAGCCAGTCCTAGTCATCCAATGCCGGGTCATATTACGCTATACCCTTGCAAGTTTCAGTTGGGACTTAGGTTGCTGGTTCCGGAGATTTTTTGAGATTGCTTGGATGTTTTGGGCATTGCTACTGCTCAAATGGGTCCCAATGGCTGGAGGGTGATGGTTTCTACTTGTGCAAAAACCATTCTTTCTGGCATTCCTCTAACTAGTAGGGTTTTACATTCCGTGGTGGGACTTTTTGTAAGCGGTAATAATATGTGTTTCCTGCAATTTCCCACCTGTTTTGGGAAACTCAATGATGATTATAGGGACTGGTCAAGATTTTGGTTTTATGCTTCCATCAACTCCGACCACTTTAAGTTGCGTGGTCGATAGATGATGAGGGCGTTCCGAGTACCCAAGAAATGGAAGAATTTGCACTTATTAGTTACTATTTTTTTAAGCTTCCTCGAGTTGTTGTAGAATCGTTCCTCACTACGGATGTTGTCGAGCATCGTAGCTTGTACACTATGAGTGAAGCGGAGCGAGCGGTGCTTACTGAAGCTCGAGCTACTGACATTGTTGCTCGTGCTAGTCCTGTTGGTGTTAGTGATCCTAGAATTGATAGGAAAGTAAGCTCTGACAAGGTGGTTATGGATCTCAATGCTACTATTAGCATTGGTGGTGTTGGTTCGGCCACTAGAAAAAGGAAGCTTCCAAGGCCTGCAAGTCCATCGAAGTAGCTGGCGATAAGCCCTCGTCCTGGGTCGTCTGGTAAGGAAGATAAGAAGAGGGTCACCTGTTTGTTCACGAGGTTGAGGAAATAAATCAAGTTCTGGAGAGGAGCAAAAATGAGGTGAGCCGTTCGTTGGATGATCGTGAGAAGAGGTGCATCTCTACTCATGGCGTGCCCGACTTCGCCAAGTGGTCTGATGATGACCCTCGTGCACTCAATAATAAGATGTTTAAGCTTATATGGAGCAGTCAAAGGATCTAAATACTATGAGGACCATAGCAGACTTTGACTTTAACCCACTGAGCGAAGAAGAGGTCGTTGGTCGGGGTCAAAGTTTTAAGTTTCCTCCACCTTCTTCTCCTATTTGTGTTGATGATACAGTGGAGTTTCCTGCTTCTCTGTTTGTTCGTCACACTTCTGCTACGGCCTGTTCCATTCCTACTACTACTGGTTATCTCACTCCGCCAAAATTTGAAATATATGATGGCATTTCCGACCCAACCGATCATTTGAGGCACTTCCACCACATGATGGCCCTGAAGGAAACCACAAAGTCGATCTTATGCAAGACATTTCCAATTAGCCTCACGTCTACAACGACAATGAACTGGTTCAATAACCTACTCTCGAGGTCAATAGATTCATTTCAAGCTTTGGCCACCGCTTTCACCACCAGATTCATTGGAAGCCAGCAGATGAGGAAAGGGCCACACTACCTCCTGCACATTAGGCAAAAGACCGAAGAAACAATACGGGGATATGTCACCCACTTTACTAATGAATTGACAATGATTGACGGATATAGCGGCGACACAGCCGTTGAAAAACTTTGTGGCCGGATTGAAGAGAGGCCCCTTCTTTGACGCTCTTAACCTGGAACCTCAAGGGTATGACAATCCTGCTAAAAATAGCACAAATACACATCTCCCTTGAGGAAATGAAGGCAGCCAGGAGAAAATATGACCAATAAAGAGAATTGTTTTTAAGGAAACGGGAAAGAAATGAAGAAAGAAAACAGAACGACGGACAATAGGAAGGCAACAACCCATCAAAGAAACATCGAAGTGGCGGAAGGAGTGATTCGCGACGACGAAAATTCGGGATTCTACAACCAACGCAAACTCAACACGAGTGGGTAACGAGTATGATGAAGACCACATACAAGCCATATACAACCCTGAAGACAAGTCGAGCAAATATATTAAAACACATAACGAAATAGGATAACGTCAATTGACCGCTATGGATGAGAGGTGATCCAAAAGGGAGAGACAAAAACAGATATTGCTCATTCCATAAGGATCATGGGCACGAACTGAAGAACGCTACAATTCCAAAGATGAATCAAGCACTAGGCTCAAAAAGGACAACTCGACGAGTTCATTGGAATGCCAGATAAACATATCAAATTGAAGGAGAAAACAGACAACGTTGTGGGATCAAAAGAACAGATTAGGGAGTTGATATACGCCACACACTGCATAGCTGGAGGAAGCAAAGCACACGAAGCAACTACGCGAACTCCTCACTCGAACCGATCTATATCATAACAAGGGTACTGAAGAAACATTTCACGAATGCACAAAGCATGGAGATGTTTGACCCAACCAATTCGTACGAATCAAAAGATCTCATCAGCGGTTGCAAGCTCGACCCAAACCACTACCGACAAAGCTGGCAACAACACACTCGACCAAACCCTGATTATTGACACCAGACATGGTGACGACATCAACATGATTGGACAGTTTAGTGTTGACAAAAGCGCGGTCAAACAATTTGGTAATGACATAAGCATGATCAAAGAAGCCAATATTACTCAGCCATTGGATAGAAAAACACCTTGAGCCTGCCAGTCACAACATCATACACAACATACGAGGATGAAGTGAAGAAAAACAAAGCAATAATAACACCAGCCTCCAATACGAAGGCTGACAATGAGTAAAGGAAGACAAAACAAATAGTACTTTGAACCAGCATAAATGCCCTAACGGTTAAGGCTGATGAAAACATCAAGGAAATATCAATAAGATTATGAATTCAGGAACTCAAAAATTTCGCGTGCACAACAAAATAGATATGTCAATAAATTAGCCATACAAAGCAATCAAACAACAAAAGTCGGACACACACAACTTCTAGTCTGATCAACCAAGAAGTAAAGGTTAGACACCCGAGTCAACTAAACAAAAAAAAAACTTTGAATCGACCGAGATGTCAAACTAGGAGAACTTGTCGTCAGACTTGATACGGATATCCTTCGGGCCAAGCTCAATAAAACTAATCCGTGGATGAAGGACACGAGGATCCGGAAGCACTGAAAAACCACCCCTGACTGCAAGAAAAACGTAAGGAATAGCAGTAACAACGGAAAAACCACGTTTACCCTCCCATCGAAAATCATCTATGGTAAGGGCACGACTAACGGTAGCAACTGGAGTAGGAGAAACCTGACGAACATGAGAGGAAACTAGGAACCCGGCCACTTCGCTGACATCAATAGAACGAGAACGAGAATGATCTTGAAACTCTGACCACCACCAATGTCATTAGACTGCTCCACCGCTAGCTGAAGCATTTTTTCATTAATGACTCGGGGATCATCGGTAGACAACTCAGCATCGTCCGAGACACTGTAGGCAGAAAGAAGCTTCCTCTCGTTGTCATCCAGTGGACGAGTAGTCTCCTTCTCGCTCCATTCCAACACGAGCCTCAATTCATCAGCCTCATCGAAAGAATCACGATCTCCATTTGCAACATCGTCAAGAGACTGACTCAGGCGAGTCAACCCCCATAACATCCTGAACAGGATTCGGATTGGACACAATCCGACTAGAACCACGATTATAGAGTCATTTCTTCCTCGGAACCCGCCCAAGGTCTGCCTGCAACTGTATTGGCGGATTCATAGGCCTCACAAGCTTTCTTTTTCTTGAAGCAGGAACTTTGATATCAATAGGAGCATTGAGATCCGTAACGAGTCGATCCAAGCTTACTTTCCAATCAATGCTTGCAGCATTAATGCCAGCACGAGCAGCTAAGGCTTTAGCACGGGAATCCACTTATAGTGTACAAACCACTACGCTCCAGGATACCCTCCGATGGAAATGCCTCCATGGGAAAATGATGAAGCTTCGAGAAATGATCACTGATCTTCTTCTCCTCAACAGTCAAGTAAAGATTCTTCCATTTATTAGGAAAACATAATGATCAAAAAATCGAACGACCTCGCAATTGGAAGTAGCCAGAATTCACAGAAGCATAAAACCAACATCGCGACCAATCACGAATATCATCGCTTAGTTTCTCGAAACACTTTTGAGAATGGAGAAAGCAAATATCATTGTTTACTAACAGACCAACTACTGAATGCAAAATCTTCACAGTCAAAGGAATGTCGGATATAATGACCCTCGCATAAGAATACACCATCACCTTCCAACCATTGAAACCCATTTGGGAAGGAATAATACCCAGGAAGTTCAGATACTCCCCGAATAATCCAGAACCAAAAATTGGAGATCAGAGGAAAACATGCACGAATACAGTGCAATGTACCCAGCCTTCGCATTACATGGGCTATCATCCTGTCCAGGCAGAATAATCTCAAGGTCGACCGAAAGATTATAATCTGAATGAAAACTGTTCAGCGTCGCCTGAGAAGATCTGTTGGGAGAATTATGAGCCTCACACAGAGCTAGCGACTTATCACTTATCTTATCACCAACAGACATCGTGAGAATGAATGAAACGGAAGAAGACAAGGGGATGAGCAAACCCTAAATTCAAAGATAGTGTGAAGAGGGAAAATGAAGTCGTCACATCTTCTTTTATAGAGCCATAAAATGAAGAGACAGCTCATGGGCCAGCGTGCGAGACATGATTACTACGCGAAATCCCAAAAATTAACAGGCAAGCAAAGAATCGAGACACCAACTCGCGGAAAGTTACTGACAACATTAAATACTAGGTAATGATAAAAGTAGGGGTGGGCATGGGACAGGATGGGACGAGATAGACCCATCCCTATCCCATCCTGTTCATACGGGATCGGGGCGGGATGGGATGGAAAAAACCCCATTCCAAACTTGTCCCATCCCAAACGGGTTCGGGACGGGATCAGTGTGCTGCCTGTGACTGTTGCGATGATTATCATCGACAAGGGTCCGACAATCCAACTATTTACTTGGGAAGTTGGCTATATAAATAAGATGATTGTGGCAATGCAACAATAGTTCTACCCTAAACTCCAAATTGATTAAGTACTGAGATTGTTTACACCACAGCACATTACATAAGCTCCCTGTTTCAAAAGGAACTTCAACCCATCCATGTCATTTCAGCATAAAAATAACTGAGGGAGCTCTTTCTTTTTCAATGACCAAATCTCTACACCATTTTGAATCAGGACCCAGGACTGTGTTTTGCTTATATCAAGCTTATAAACCCATGGAAAAGTCAGAAGGCAATCACTTTGTCTATATAAGGTTAAGAAAATATGCAATAACAGGTAGCGGCAATTTTCAAAAATAAAGAGAACAAAATGCAATAGTGATAGGATAAAACTCGAGAATAACGGAAATTGACTCACTCCAACTAATACATAAAAATATTAATAATAAATATTGAAAAATTAGTTCGGGACGGGACGGGATTGGCGGGATTTAAAATCTTCATCCCATCCCATTCTAGATCGGGACGGGACGAGATCGGGATAGAATTATTCAATCCCATTAAGACCTGAAAAAATTGGGATGGGGTCGGGATGGGATCGGGATGGGATGCCCACCCCTAGATAAAAGTGAAAGGAAATCCGTCACGAAGTTAGTGCCCACATCAGCACAACCACAAACTAAAGGGGGAGTAGCTGATGATACATCAAAATATACCAGTCATCGCGGTCGTACACATGGTATAGAAATCCATAACGAGGATATAACGTTCAGACCATCGGGTCATCACGTAAAGCCCAAGAAGAATAAAGCTAACTATTGTGGCCCAAATAAGGCCTGCCAATGAGGAAAGGTAAACAAGACCTGAATACAGGCCAAACCAATTTAGAGCCCGAATTCAGGTCCGACATGAGTTCTCTCATAAAAAATATGAACGTTGCACCAAAAAGAGTCGTGAAGGGAGTTAGGCCTCCCCGGATGCATTTCCATAAAAGGAGAATATTGTTACAAGAAACATCTCCTTCTGTTGTGCCTCACATGCTTAAGTCACACAGAGAGTTAACCATGACCATTATAAATGGTAAATAGAACATTCGACACAGGTATGCAACTTTAACTAAGTTTTGTTAAGATTTACATCCTTCTTCCAACAGAGTTACTAACTTAAGCATTGGAGTGCCTTGGCCACCAAAAAGGTGATGCTTGACAATCTAACATTTGTTTTGCAGGTCAAACTCACGAGTGGACGATTTTTTGATGCATCACCTTTGTAACGTTTTTTTTTGTGGTGAGCATCCTATCCCACAATCGTGATCCCGACCCGCCCCAATTTGTTTCGGGTCCTTTTGGGATTGATCAAACTCATCCCAATCTCGTCCCGTCCCGATCTAAAATAGGATGAGATCAGGATGGAGATTTTCAATCTAGTCCCATTCCGAACTTATTTATTTTGATATTTATTATTATTTTTTATTAGCTTAATGTTTTAAATTTTTAAATAAGTCTCACTTAGATTAGGAAATAGTCAACTTACTGTCTTACTGTGACGGTGGACACATTGCAAACCATAACCAGTTCATTTAACACAATTGAAAGTAAATTTGAAAACCAATCATTGTTGTTATTTTCTTTCTTTTTTGTAAAACAATATTTCATTAGCAATGAGGAGATCTTTATTTATTTTTCTAGCGTTCCACACTACTTTGAATGCATACAGATCAAAACAAAAACATTGTGAATTACAATTGAATATTGGTTTTCTTTCTTTGTTTAAGGTCATTAGTAGCCACTTTAGGCTCTTGGAAAAGAATATTTAAATGTTGCTTTTATACTTGATTAAAATGTATATAAACACTTGTAGTATGAAAGGATTCATCTTCAATACCTTCTCATCCCGTCCCATCCCGTCTTGTCCCGAACCAATTTGGGATGGGACGAGGTTTGGATGAGGTCTATCCCAATCCCGTCCCAAACCTGAAGGAACTTGATGAGATCGAGATGAGGTCTATCCCAATCCATCCCTTCTCGCACCCACCCCGAGTTTCTCCTATTTATGGGAGAGATTTGTTGGGCCTTTGACTATGATCTGTTCTTAAGGGCCCTTTTGAGCTTTAATGGCTTGATTTGTCTTTTTTCGCTTAACGAGTCAGACCTGAATTGAAATACTTGGTCTTCGTGATGAGTTATCTTTACCACATGTATGGTCATGATGCTAGTCCGATTCGATCTATCATCAGTTACTTCCCCTTAGTTAGTGAGCATGCTTATGTGGCCACTAACTTTATGACTGTTGGACTTTCGACTTCTTCATGTATTGCATTTAATTCCATTAACAACAGTTGGTGTGGTTTCTATTCGAATCTCTCATTTGTTTGTTCATTTCTGTACATTTTTTGGGATTTCGTGCAACCATCATGTCTCACACGTCATTCTATTAGTAGTCTTTTCATTGCTCAACTCTAGAAAATGGGGTGTGATATAGTTGTGTTTATCTTTTTACGCAATCTTTGTGATCAGAGCTTGTTTTTTCCCTTCTGTTTCGCTCTCTTGTTTGTGCACTGATGCAAATTTAACTAACCTAAATAAATAAGTTAATTTAACCTACTTGTAATAATTGCAAGTGCACAGTGTCTAACTGGTAGACAAGGGCAAGTACAGGTCGATCCCACAAGGACTGTGGTTGCAATTAAATTTTAGAGTGGATTTAAACTAATTTAAATGGGGTTACAGCAATTAAAATATCTAAACTAAAAATCAAATTAAAAACAATAAAATATAAAGTTTAAAAGAATATGAGAAGGGAAACCAAGGCATTGAATCCACCACAGGTTTCTTTGAGATTTGTGTAATCAAAAATATAGTTTTCAATATTTAATATGACTAATCTAAAGATTAATCTAAGTTCACAATTGATTTCAGCATAAGTATAAACCCCTAGAATTGCGTGTCTTCTTACGGCACACACAATCACAGGTTTATTTTAACTAATCCTAATCCCTAGCATTGCGTGTCTTTTTACGGCACACACAATCACAGATTTAGATTAATTGATTAAATCAGGCTTTTGAATTTCAACAAAGGGTATTTCTAACTACCGACTAGTCTAGATAATTAATCAGGATATAATCGGTGAAAGCAATTTATTAAAAATCATAAATCAAATATGTTTAACGTTCAAGCATAAAGAAAATAATAAATTTAAATACACAAACTCTAGGAAATCCTGTGGTTTCATCGTAGCCTTGGCGAAGGGTTTAGCTATCCATGGTGGTGGTAATCATCTCCTCGTGATGTGGTACGCCGCAACTCATCTCTGCACGAACACGAATCCCGAGAAAAAGGTTGCAAACGCCTTGTGGTGATACAGAGCAGAATCGCAGGTTGCAAATAGCTGAACTGTTTGAAAAACAGTTATTTCCCGCTCGAAATCGCGCGCTGCTGCGCCTTCGTCTCCAGCGAGACAGCGGCTCTCGCGGTGATTTTCTTCGCTTCTCGCGGCCTTCCTCGTCCTCAAATCTTCTCCAGAACCTGCAAAAGAGAGAGAGAGGATGAGGAAACAGTTATAAAACAGTAAAAACAAGAAGGAGGGCGAGGAACAGGGCTCCCTGTTTCTGGGTTGCGAACGCTGTCTCGCGAGGAGGTGGCGGTGATGCTTGGTCGGGACGTGACGGTGGTCGTGAGAGAGGGAGTCGGGAAGAAGCTCGAGACGAAGAGAGGCCGAGAAAAAAGGGGAACAGGCTCTGTTGCGAGGCGAAACAGAGTCGCGGTGCGGCTCTGTTTCGCGGCTGTGGTTGCGGTGGTTCTGTCGCGGCGATACGTGGTCTGGTGGCGATGTTGCTGGACGGTGGATGTCGGCGGTGAGGATGATGGAACAGAGAGAGGGATGGTAGAAGGTGGCGACTGTTGGTGTGCGAAGCAGGGTGAGGAGGTGGCGGCTGATGGTAGAGGACGAGGAGGAGGTGGTGATGGCGGGATTATCGCGCTGCCGGCTCTCCTATCGAGCGAGGATTGCCGGCAGGGTGGTGTGGTGGCTGGAAAAGAGATGAGGGGAGATGGAACGTGGAAGAAGAGAGAATAAGAGATGAGGTTCCTTTCTCTAAGATGGGGAAGCTAAATAGGGTTCTCATAGTGGGCTTGGGTTTTTAGGTCAGCATGTTTTAGGTTTCGGCTAGGTGGACCTAGGTTTATTAGGGTTAGGTTTAGATATGTGTCTCTTTGCTTTGTACCACCACTAGAATCGACCAATTGTCAGTCATTAAGTTATCGCCTTAATATCATTTCATCGTTAACGCTTAAATTCCTGCCAAAACATGAAAACGAAATAATTATTATAAATTATAATAATCGAAACACTAACATATATAAATTAAGGGATATATTATGTAATAATTATGTGAATATCAAATACCCCGAACCTATATTTTGCTAGTCCTCGAGCAAAACAATAAAATAAAATCTAACTCACTTTCGCAGGAATCATCGGTTGCACTTACCTTAAACGTGCAACAAGGCTTTAAACCCCTAGATTACCTCTAGTGGACGAGTTATAGTCTCGTGAGGGTTTCCAGAAATGTTACCCACAAACATTATGACTCATAAATTTCCAAAATATGGTAACTCAGTCTATTATCCTCAGAGTAAGAATTTAATTGCCAAAAAATTTTGAAAATAGCTAACAGTCTCACAATAATATATCAAAGAGTCTCACAACAATTCAATAATACCCAAAGGTTAAACAAATTTCATCAATTATTCCCAACTCGAAGTGTGTGTGTGCATGGCCATATCAACATAACTTTTTATTTCAGAGTAAAACAATTACCAAATCTCCTTTAGAAAGTTTGTTTTGACTTCAAACCTCTCATGTCACTCACAATAAAACACTCAGAGATTTGTTATTTCACTCAGTTTATATGTGAGGAAAAGAGTAAATAATGGAAAACAATCATCTCACATATAGTAATATGAAGAACGAACTTTTCAAGAATGGAATGAATATGATCTCATGGACAGGAATATCAATTACTTTTGAGAATGTTAAATCATACACCATAGGTCTTATTTATCTAATCTCCACATCTACGAAACTAACCATCTCTTAAGATCAACTAGGACTTCAATAGGTTGTAATGGGGCTTAGGTAATGGCTAACAAAGAATGGAAAAATGTATACGAAAAATCTCTAAGAATGTATATACCCATTAAACTAACACAAGGGCTATCAATGTTCTAACCATCAATTACTTTCTTCATTTTTTTCATTGACCTCGCTTTTCTTTCTTTCTTTCCTTTTTTTTTTTTTTTTTTTTTTTTTTTTTTTTTTCAACTACATGCTTTTCCTCTTCTCCTCAATAGAATGTTTCAACACTGATGACTCATGGTATATTTGACTCTGTTCTTTCTAATTGCCCATTTCCAACTAACATTCATCCATATACATTCTTAGATAAATTGGGTATTGATAAAGGGTTAACAAATAAAAGGCTATCAACGGCTCAAAGGGCTTCAAAAGGGAACTAACGAGTGGGTAAGTAAAAAGGCTAGAAAATGTTTAAGAAAAACTTGCCTATATCATTTCTTAAGTTCAGGTTGGTATTATGACATCTCAACTAAATAAACTAAAAAGTTCTAGTGCAATAATTTAATTCTCAAAGCAATTGATAAAAAAATGAGATAATGAGATCATCAACGACTTAATGCGACTCAAGAAAAATTAGAGTATATTTATCTAACACTCAGAAAGAAAAGAATGGCTCAAAACTTTCACAGGTTAAGTCTCCACTATTATTCTAAGGTTTTCTAGCTCATATCTCACTCATCAACTTCAAATCATGCTAATATGGCTCATAGTGCAAGAATGGTCGAGGCGAAAAAATATCATGAAATATATTTAACTTAAAAGATAATATCAAACCATATGTTTTCCTATTGATATATAAAAGTGACACGTGAAAGCATGTATTCCTCCAATTTATAGGCATACTTGAAAGCACATCCTCTTCATTGGAAAGAAACTTAGATTTTGAATGCATTTTCAAAGTGAAAGTTTGTCACACAATCATAATTAACTATGTATTCAATGGAGATTGAGTAGAATACAATAGTAGATTGTGAAATAAATTTTAGTTCAAAATTCCTTGAAAAATGCAGAAAAACTCATAAACCTCACCCCCAAACCTAAACCAAACATTGTCCTCAATGTATAAAATGATGATCATGACAAATGCAGGAAAAAGAAAAGATGAGAGTTAGAGTGATATTATCATGGGAAAGTTTTTACCAATTTCGACGAAATCTTCCACCAATGAACGCGCAGAGACATAAGAATTGTGGACTCATCATGATAAATTGATAAAAACAATACAGGACACAAATGAAAAAAAAGTTAAAAATTAAAAAAATAAAATAAAAATATTACATGTATCAGTTGTAAGTCAAAATTGTTACGGAGCTAACGAGTATGAGTGGAATGCAACTAGAAAGAACTCGAAAATCAATCCAGACTAACCATCATGACACAACTGAAGCTAGGCTGCCTCCTAGGAGCGCTTGGTTTAACGTCGTCAGCCTGACATATATTCTCCCTCATGAAAGATATATCATGAAGTGACGAGGAAGAACATAGGGAGCATTCGCCTCCAAACCTAGTCTATGATAGAAACGAGTCAAAAGGGTTAAGGAATCGTATACCAACAACCGAAAAAGTTGAGGATCAGTCCACGCAAAAATAGCAACCACATGCGACACAAGATATACTAGCACATCCCAAAAGCTGCAAGGACACCATCTAAAATCATATAGAAATGGCAAAGAATCTCGCATTCCTTGGAAGTCAATAGGGATCTTAAACATGAATAGGTCGCAAGTAGTGATATGCAACAAATGATCCTCCCTTACTCCTAAAATGGAAAATCCTAAGTCTGGTTCCAAATCAGAAGATTGGATAATTTCCACATCAGGATGGTGAAAATTGAAATCATCTCTTACAAACAATGGATCCACATAGGTAGCATCAGTCAATATGAAAGGGATGGAAAGTGGTATGCCTATAAATATGTCGGGTGGTACAGGTTCATCGTAACAAAATGGATTACACCAAGATGATGAGTTAGACGACACAACAACACCCCCAAACCTAGAATTAGCACTACCTATGGCATGTAGTCTCTCATTAAATATATCTCCCGACTTCTTTGGGACAACCTGTTTTGAATTCAATATAGATGAAATAATAACAGGCAAAGTATCATCAGTACCTGAAAACGCATACCTGAGGGTGTCAGGTAATTGTTTAAGGTCAAGCTCAGGTGGCTCAACTGATGGGACTAGTTTTGACTCACTGAGTGGGAGAGGCTCCACTTTAGACTTACATTTATAACTAGGATCCACAATGGGGACTGAGTCAAGCAAATCCTTGACTTCCCTAATGGAATCATCAACATCAAAGTCCAAACTAGAATGAGTCAAACAAGCCTCTAAATGGTCATGTGTAGCATGAAAACAGTCAAAAGGAGACTCTAAAGACTGTTCACAGTTTGATTCTATGCATGAGTCACTAGGAAGACATATGTCGAGTGGGTCTTCATGAAAATGTGGGGAAGGGAATGGGTCAGTAAGCAAAGTAGTTTCAATCACATTATCCACAAAAACATCATCTGACTCGGATTCCAATGTGTTACCAGTTATGAATTGACCCTCTGAGTTTTGAACAGAGTGACTAGGAACTCTTCCTAACTCACTTTCAGATACTGCCTCAGTAATATGATCCACAACTATCTCAAGTCTTTGAGTCGTGGCTATCAACTCAGATATGTCCTTAGAATTCTGATCAAGTATACTTGCTGAGCGCTGCAAAAATTGATTAATCGTTTTCTCTAAACTTGATGTGTTGGATGGAGGGACTTGGTTATGGTGGGGCATAACATGATTAGGATATTGAGGAGCCTGAGAGAAAATATGTCCTCCTTGGTGTGAGTGATGAGCCCAAGAGAGATTTTGATTATTGGCGAAATCAGGGCTGTAATAGTTGAACTTTGAATTATAACCAGGTCGCCATTTAGCATTAAAAGAATGGATTTGCTCAGCGAAATATTCAGGATAATCATATTGCAAATCACAATCAGCTGTAGAATGATTAGGACTCGAACATGCAACACAACCCTCAAATGAAACATTACTGGGAGGTAGGGGTTGAGTCAAATTCATAAGTGCATCTAATTTCTGAGTCATCGTCATAAGGGCTGTTTCAAGCTTCGAGGTAGAAGGGGAGAAGTAATCCTTAAAGTTTTTATCCTCATTAGAAGGGGAGAGGAAGTCAGGATAATATGCGGAACCTGAGTTGTAATAATCTGAATATGGAGCATAATCAGGTGGTCGCATGGGATTAAATGCATTCCTGCGAGATGGATAATTATTAGATTTCATTTTTTTTTTTTTTAAATTATGCAAGCCTAATCTATATATGAAGATAACCTAACTCTAAAATAAAAATGTTAAAACCTAATCAGGACCTATATGATGCGCAAGCAAGATGAATGAAAAATGACCCTAGATAAGTACCTAGCAAATAAAACACAGTAATCCACTCAGAAACCGCGTGCAGATGCGGTGGAAAGAAGTTACCTCCGGCGTGAACCTCTCTTGGGTTACTTGCGACGCCGGGTAGAAGTCGAGTTGACGTCGATCAGAAGCACCGTCCACCTGACGGCTCGCCAACTTCTGAGAGTGTCCACGCGATAGCAACCTGTAAACAATTCAAACCATGTGCTTTTTGTTTTTTTTTTGTTTTTTTTTTTTTTTTTTTGTGATGGAACAAAATGAGAAATAGTAGAGTTTAAAAATTATTACACCACACACTCGTAAAACGAGGTGAAAATAAAATTAAAACTCTCCTCACAAAATAAAAAAAATAATAACTTTGCTTGATGTTTGCAGGATCATTCAATTTTCTCGAGAAGCGTGTAATCTGTAATATATGCTTCCTGCCTATTAATACCTGCAAAAATAAAAAAAGACAAAAACAAGTATCAAAACTTCTAAGACTTAAAAGAAATAACTAAAAAAAATAAAATCAATCCTATCCTAAAAGCAAAAGCAATCTTATATCTGACCTAATTTTTTTTATTTATTAATTAATTTTTTTTTTATTAACCTAAACTACAAATAGTGAACGGCGCCAAAAACTTGATGCAAATTTAACTAACCTAAATAAATAAGTTAATTTAACCTACTTGTAATAACTGCAAGTGCACAGTGTCTAACTGGTAGACAAGGGCAAGTACAGGTCGATCCCACAAGGACTGTGGTTGCAATTAAATTTTAGAGTGGATTTAAACTAATTTAAATGGGGTTACAGCAATTAAAATATCTAAACTAAAAATCAAATTAAAAACAATAAAATATAAAGTTTAAAAGAATATGAGAAGGGAAACCAAGGCATTGAATCCACCACAGGTTTCTTTGAGATTTGTGTAATCAAAAATATAGTTTTCAATATTTAATATGACTAATCTAAAGATTAATCTAAGTTCACAATTGATTTCAGCATAAGTATAAACCCCTAGAATTGCGTGTCTTCTTACGGCACACACAATCACAGGTTTATTTTAACTAATCCTAATCCCTAGCATTGCGTGTCTTTTTACGGCACACACAATCACAGATTTAGATTAATTGATTAAATCAGGCTTTTGAATTTCAACAAAGGGTATTTCTAACTACCGACTAGTCTAGATAATTAATCAGGATATAATCGGTGAAAGCAATTTATTAAAAATCATAAATCAAATATGTTTAACGTTCAAGCATAAAGAAAATAATAAATTTAAATACACAAACTCTAGGAAATCCTGTGGTTTCATCGTAGCCTTGGCGAAGGGTTTAGCTATCCATGGTGGTGGTAATCATCTCCTCGTGATGTGGTACGCCGCAACTCATCTCTGCACGAACACGAATCCCGAGAAAAAGGTTGCAAACGCCTTGTGGTGATACAGAGCAGAATCGCAGGTTGCAAATAGCTGAACTGTTTGAAAAACAGTTATTTCCCGCTCGAAATCGCGCGCTGCTGCGCCTTCGTCTCCAGCGAGACAGCGGCTCTCGCGGTGATTTTCTTCGCTTCTCGCGGCCTTCCTCGTCCTCAAATCTTCTCCAGAACCTGCAAAAGAGAGAGAGAGGATGAGGAAACAGTTATAAAACAGTAAAAACAAGAAGGAGGGCGAGGAACAGGGCTCCCTGTTTCTGGGTTGCGAACGCTGTCTCGCGAGGAGGTGGCGGTGATGCTTGGTCGGGACGTGACGGTGGTCGTGAGAGAGGGAGTCGGGAAGAAGCTCGAGACGAAGAGAGGCCGAGAAAAAAGGGGAACAGGCTCTGTTGCGAGGCGAAACAGAGTCGCGGTGCGGCTCTGTTTCGCGGCTGTGGTTGCGGTGGTTCTGTCGCGGCGATACGTGGTCTGGTGGCGATGTTGCTGGACGGTGGATGTCGGCGGTGAGGATGATGGAACAGAGAGAGGGATGGTAGAAGGTGGCGACTGTTGGTGTGCGAAGCAGGGTGAGGAGGTGGCGGCTGATGGTAGAGGACGAGGAGGAGGTGGTGATGGCGGGATTATCGCGCTGCCGGCTCTCCTATCGAGCGAGGATTGCCGGCAGGGTGGTGTGGTGGCTGGAAAAGAGATGAGGGGAGAAGGAACGTGGAAGAAGAGAGAATAAGAGATGAGGTTCCTTTCTCTAAGATGGGGAAGCTAAATAGGGTTCTCATAGTGGGCTTGGGTTTTTAGGTCAGCATGTTTTAGGTTTCGGCTAGGTGGACCTAGGTTTATTAGGGTTAGGTTTAGATATGTGTCTCTTTGCTTTGTACCACCACTAGAATCGACCAATTGTCAGTCATTAAGTTATCGCCTTAATATCATTTCATCGTTAACGCTTAAATTCCTGCCAAAACATGAAAACGAAATAATTATTATAAATTATAATAATCGAAACACTAACATATATAAATTAAGGGATATATTATGTAATAATTATGTGAATATCATGCACTTCCTTTCTCATGCCTACTAAGTACTGACAAGGTACTAGATGGTGAAGCACTAGACATCTATGAGGCATTCTTCTTGCCTAAGAAGACACTGCAAGCGACATTGGAAATCGTTCGTGCTGAGTACTCATTGTCATCCAATTTTTTGATTGTTCTACCTAGGCATAACGACAGTACTTGTAGTCTAAAGCCTAGCTACATTACGGTATACCCTGGCATGTTCCAGTCGGGTCTTAGGTTTCCGATTTCAAAGATATTTTGGGATTGCTTGGATTTTTTGGGCATTGCTCCTGCTCAAATGGGTCCCAATAGTGGGAGGGTAATGGTTTCTACTTGTGCGAAAACCATTTTTTCTGGCATTCCTCTGACTAGTATGGTTTTACACTCCGTGGTAAGACTTGTTGTAAGCAGTAATTTTGGTTTTATGCTTCTGTCAACTCCGGCTACTTTAAATTGCGTGATTGATAGATTATGAGGTCGTTCCGAGTGCCCAAGAAATGGAAGAATTTGCACTTATCAGTTACTATTTTTTGAAGCTTCCTTGAGCGTAGTAGCTTGTACACTATGAGTGAAGCGAAACAGGCAGTGCTTACTGAAGCTCGAGCTGCTGACATTGCTCCTCATGCTGGTCCTGTTAATATTAGTGATGCTAGCATTGAAGAGAAAGTAAGCACTGATAGGGTGGTTACGGATCTCAATGCTCCTATTAGCATTGGTGGTGTTGGTTTGGCCACTAGAAAAAGGAAGCTTCCTAGGCCTGCCAGTCCATTGAAGTAGCTGGCGATAAGCCCTGGCCGTGTTTCCAAGAAGAAGCGGCTTGCTAGTTCTTTTTGTGGTACTACTCGGACATCTTCTCGTCCGGGGTCGTCTGGTAAGGATGATAGGAAAAGGGTCGCCTATCTGCTCAAGATGTTCAGGAGATATATCAAGCCCTGGAGAGGAGCAAAAATGAGGTGAGCCGTTCGTTGGATGATCGTGAGAAGAGGTGCATTTACGCCATGTGGTCTGATGATGACCCTCATGTCCTCAATAATAAGATGTTTCAACTTACTATGGAGTGGTCGAAGGATCCGAATACTACGAGGACCATAGCTGACTTTGACTTTAACCCACTATGCAAAAAAAAGGTTGTTGGTCGTGGTAAAAGTTCTAAGTCTCCTCTTTCTTCTTCTCCTATTCGTGTTGATCATACAGTGGAATTTCCT
Organism: Berberis vulgaris; assembly: GCA_963556465.1. Lineage (NCBI taxonomy): Eukaryota > Viridiplantae > Streptophyta > Magnoliopsida > Ranunculales > Berberidaceae > Berberis > Berberis vulgaris. The sequence continues at coordinate 74,110,475 of OY747134.1, forward strand.
GCTTCCCTATTTGTTCGTCACACTTTTGCTACTACTACTTTGAAAAGGAAAGGCAAAAGTGGTTTTTCTGTTATCACTGCTACTCCGACCGTTCTCCCGGCCACTAGGGGTGGGGTTTCAGTTCTTTCTGATCCCCAAGTTCTTCATCCACAGATTGGTTGGAATGAGCCCAACCCTGAAGACATCTGCATTAAATCGGATGGGAAGTTCAGTTGGTTTACAGAGATTGATGTACAAGATAGTGTGCGCAATTTGATCAACGAATGGCACAAGAGGTCGATTAAGAAGGGCTCCAATGCTTGCGGCCTAGTAGTCATATCGGCCACAATCTTAAGCAGTTGATGGAAGGGATGAATCACCTCACTTATGCTGGGGTGATGGGGTCGAACTACTAGGATGCGTGTGGTCAGGTGGCCACTCTTGGGAAGAAGATGGAGGGACAATTGCTGGTGCTTCCTCACGTTCTCCGTCAGTTTGACGTGTTAAAAGTAGGGATGGCAATGAGGCGGATTTAGGCAAATCCACCCCCTCCCTCTCCCCCCTCCCCCAGTAGGGATATCAGATCCCGAATCCGCCCCGAATATCCGTTTACCATATTTTTAAAAACCATCCCCGCACCAGACGGATTGGCTGATATCCGCCCAGATCCGTTTAACCGAAAAAACAAATTAATAAAAGAAACCCTTCTTCTTAGTCAACCCCACCAAGAACACTTTTGTTGTTTTTTCTTAAATCGGAAAACATGGATTTGCAAGAGAGAATAGGAGATGCAGGTGTGAATAATGGCTTATGGATGAATGAGAAACACTTCAACTTCCTTAACAAAATGGAAGCCATCGTTGTTCAAACCATGCTCGAAAATAATGATGCTAGTGACATGTTTTCTTATTCTGCCATTTGTCTCGATCGCTACCTCCCCAATAGCTCCGACTCCACTCGCGGTCTCACATACTAGATGTAAAAATAATTCTTCCATCCATGTTAATTATCAAGGTACGCACATATACCCCAAAGGAAATGGACTTGAAGAGAATAAAGAAGTTGTCGATTAGCCCACAATGCACTTTTTCTTGACATTTTATCAATCGCACCTTCTGGGCATGATCCTAGTCCTACTACTTGCATATGGTGTCCTCTATTCAGACGTGTTAAAGATTTAACACATTTAGGTGTGTAATTTTTTTTTCGCCCAGGCCATAATAAGCAAGCTTCCGGTACTATCTAAGATGATGAGGGAAAGTTGGGCCTTGGCATTTGAAGGTGATAATGCTTTGCAATGAGGTTGCCATCTTTCCTACATTAGAGAATGTTTGTGTAGCTCCAAGATGTGAGATTAGGACTGCAAAATGGCAAGAACCCTTTCCTTTTATATAAAGTTTTGATTTATATAAAATATCATATATCAATGTTGACAATGTTATTTGTTTATGACATATTTAAACATGGCCATTAGAGGTCATCAAGAGGTTGCACATAAAACAGTGAGTGCCGATATACATATAAGTTGCTAAACTCCAACTCTTGAATTTTGCTACATCAGCAGTTATTTTTCTTTTGAAAACTCCAGACCTGTAAGACTGATTAGATGAAAAATAAACTAGTAGTTTCATTGCAAAACTCGCTATATTTTAGTAAGAAACAAGTTGCTTGGTTGTTTTGTTTTTTTTATCTTATATACGCTGTTTGATTAAAATATAATCCTAGTAAAGGATCTACTGATATTTATTTTCTATTTCCATGATTCGCTTACACTTACAAGTACATCATCACTCCAAAAAAGATAGATTTCTCACATAAAAGTTAAAAGGCTTGCAGTTTACAATCCTGTGTTATCTTTGTTTAGTGTAAGTTGATTCTATGCCTTTATCCTGTTTTTTTTATATTGACTGAGTGCATAAGTTGGGTTAAAATCATCCACTTGCTCAGGAATAATTACCTAGAGATGTAATCCTTTGGACTATTTTTACGACTAAAGTCTGCCAAATTACTGGCCTAGTTCTTATAATTGGCCACCCTATGTTAGATTCTCTCATACTTAACACACAACGTTTTGTGCTTGGACCCTTGTGGCTGCTGCTGGAATAGACAATCTCAAAGATGCTTGGAGATGAGTTAGCTACATGTAGAGCTAAACTTCTACTTAATCTTACAATTACGATAGTAAGCCAAGCTTCTACTTGATGAATATAATCTTGAAGACAATATAATCAACTTAATGTTGTAAAGAGAGTGGAAGAATTTCGTAATACATTGTTTTAAAAGAGAAAATTACGAAAGAGACCATATATTCACATTGCCACTCAAAGCTCAAAAGTTTATTGGTTGACAAAATAAAAGAATAAAAGAATTTTTGGTATGTCCATGGTGTTCTTCTCTGAAGACAGATTATGAATTGGTGGTGGCACATTCTGGCGGGAAGCCCTGAGGAAATCGCTTGGCATCGGTGCAGTAGTTGTAGATCATGTAATTCTTCTGTGCCCAATTCATCCTCTCTTGGCTTGTTGAATCCAGTTCTTCAGTCATCCATGAATCATTCACACTGTTGGTTGTTGTGCTTGGAACTTTTTCACTGAAGTTTCTATATGAAGCAGTGAATGGAGCAGAGTTCCAATCAGTCTTAACAAGGCCTCCTCTAGTAGCCCAGTCATCAGCATTCCAGAGACTTGAGTAGATTCTCATGGGTTGCTTGTTTGGGAATGCAACACCTTTTGATTCTGAGTTCTTGAACTCTCTGATTGGGGTGCCATCTACAGAGAAGATTATTCGTTGTGGATTCCATAGGATGGAGTAAGTGTGGAAATCGGCAGTGGGGTCGAACCATAGGTAGAATTGTTGCTCTCTGCTACCCTTGCCTTGAGTGAACACATTGGTGTGAAGAATGTAGGGATCACCACTGAGGTTCCCCAAGAATTCAAAGTCGATTTCGTCGTGAGTTGGTCCTTGGGATGATAGATAGTAGGCTGTGACAGTTCCAGCTGAATTGCCAGAGACGAGCTTCATCGAAAGCTGATTTCTCGACGGATAACTCTTTCTCCACATCACGTAGACCATTGCAAACCCCATCTAACTTGGCTTTCAAAGAGTCAAGCTCAGCAGCAGATCTATCCCACATATCCTTCGCCTCCATCAATGACTTTCAAGCAACACCTTTAGCTTTCTCCAATTTCGCGCATTGCATTTTTAATACATCAAATTGAAAAAGAACATGAGAAAACACCAGCAATAACGCCGCCAATCTCCTCTCGAACGGAACCATTTGATCACGATCGGCTCAATAAACCGAGCACATCACCCCTGCATAAGCGAGATGATTCATCTCGTCCATTATCTGCTCAAGACCATGGTCGATGTTATCAAACGGGTCAAGTACAGGCTTTGAAAGCCTTTCCACTGACCGCCTGTGCCATTCATATACCAACTTACATGCATCGTCTTGCACGTCAAGCTGAGTGAACCAGTAGAACTTGCCATCAGACTTGATACGGATATCTTTCAGGCCAGTCTCAATCCAACTAATCCATGGATGAAGGACACGAGGATCCGATAGCACTGAAAACCACCCCCGACAGCAAGAAAACAGAAGGAATAGCAGTAACAACGAAAAAACCACGTTTACCCTCCCATCGGAGCAGAAGAAACCTGATGAACAGGAGAGGAAACTAGGAACCCGATCACTTCGCTGACATCAATAGAATGAGAAGAAGAATGATCTTGAAACTCTGACCATCACCAATGTCTTTAGACTACTCCATCGCTAGCTGAAGCATCTTTTCATTAATGACCCGGGGATAATCGTTAGACAATTCAGCAGCATCCGAGACACCGCAGGTAGAAAGAAGCTTCATCTCATTGTCATCTAGCGATCGAGTAATCTCCTTCTAACTCATTTCCAACACGAGTCTCAATTCCTCAGCCTCATAAAAAGAATCACAATCTCCTTTTGCAACATTGTCAAGAGACAAACTCGGGCTAGACACAACCCCCATAACTTCCTGAACAGGATTCGGACAAGACATAATCCAAGCTAAACCACGATTACAGAGTTGTTTCTTCCTCAAAACTCGACCAAGGTCTATCGTCAACCGCCATGACGGATTCGTAGACCTCGCAAGCTTTCTTTTTCTTGAAGCAAGAGTTGTTATATCAACATGAGCATTGAGATCCGTAGCGCGCCAATCCGAACTCACTTCCAAATCAACGAAAACATCACTAATGCCAGCGTGAACAGCTAAAGGCTTTAGCACGGGAATTGGTATGTAAAGCTCGTTCCATTTCACTCATAGTGTACAAACCACTACGCACCAGGATACCCTCGAAAAGAAATGCCTCCACAAGAAAACGATGAAGCTTCGAGAATTGATCACTGATCTTCCGGTCCTCAGCAGTCAAGTAAAGATTCTTCCATTTATTAGGAAAATGGAATGATCGAAAAATCGGACGATCTTGCAATTGGAAGTAGCCAGAATTCACAGAAGCATAAAACCAACATCATGACCAATCACGAATATCATCGCTAAGTTTCTCGAAACACTTTTGAGAATGGAGAAAGCAGATATCTCTTTTTACTAACAAACCAATTACTGAATGCAAAATCTTCACAGTCAGAGGAATGTCGGATAGAATGGCCCTCGCATAAGAATACACCATCACCTTCCAACCACTGAGACCCATTTGGGAAGGAAGAATGCCCAGGAAGTTTAGATACTCCCAGAATAATCCAGAACCAAAAATCGAAGACCAAAGGAAAACATGCACGAATACAGTACGATGTACCTAGCCTTCGCATTACAATGGCTATCATCTTGTCCTGGCAGAATAATCTCAAGGTCGAGCGAAAGATTATAATCTGAATGAAAACTGTTCAGCGTCGCCTGGGAAGCTCTGTTGGGAAAATTATGAGCCTCACACAGAGTTAGCAACTTACCACTTAGCTTATCACCAACAAACATCGTGAAAATGAACAAAAACGAAGAAGTCGAAGGGATGAGCAAACCCTAAATTTTAAAATAGCGTGAAGAGGGAAAATGAAGTCGTCACATCTTCTTTTATAGAACCAAGAAATGAAGGGACAGCGTGCGAGACATGATCACTACGCGAAATCCCATAAATGTGCGCAAAAACGAATGGGCAAGTAAAGAATCGAAACACCAACTCGCGAAAAGTTACTGACAGCATTAAATACTAGGTAATGATAAAAGTGAAAGGCAAATCGTAGCGAAGTTAGTGCTCACGTCAAAATAACCACAAACTAAAGAAGGAGTAGCTGATGATACATCAAAATATACCAGTCATCACGATCGTACACGTGGTATAGAGATCCATAACGAGGATATAGCGTCCATACCATCGAATCAACACGTAAAGTCCAAGAAGAATAAAGCTAACTACTGAAGCCCAAACGAGGCCCGCCTAAACCAAACCTGAATCCAGGCCCAAATGATTCAGAGCTCGAATTCAGGCCTGACACAAGTTCTCTCATAAAGAAGATGAACGTTGCACCAAAAAGAGCCGTGGACGGAGTTACGCCTCCTCAGACGCATTCCTTAAAGGAGGAGACTGTTACTAGAAACATCTGCTTCCATTGTGTCTCACATGTTTAAGACACACGGAGAGTTAACCACAACCATTATAAAAGGTAAAGAGAATATTCTACACGGGGTATGCAACTTTAACTGAGTTTTGTCCAAATTTATATCCTTCTTCTAACAGAGTACTAACTTAAGCATTGGAGTGCCTTCGCCCTCCAAAAAGGTGGTCTTTGACAGTCTAACAATTGTTTTGCAGGTCAAATTCACAGGTGGACGATTTTTTGATGCATCACCTTCGTAACGTTTCTCTTGGGGGTGAGCATCCTTTCCCGTAATCCTGATCCTGACCCAACCCGTTTTGTTTTGGTCATTTTGGGATTGATCAAACTCATCCCAATCTCGAGATGGAGAATTTCAATCCAGTCCCATTCCGAACTTATTTATTTTATATTTATTATTATTATTTATTAACTTTAATGTGTTAAATATTTAAATAAGTCTCACTTAGATTAGAACATAGTCAACTTACTGTCTTACTGTGACGGTGGACACATTGCAAACCATAACTAGTTCATTTAACACCAATGAAAGTAAATTTGAAAACCAATCATTGTTGTTCTTTTCTTTCTTTTTTGTAAAACATTATTTCATTAGCACTGAGAAGATCTTTATTTATTTATCTAGCATTCCACACTCCTTTGAATGCATACAGATCAAAACGAAAACATTGTGAAATACAATTGTATATTGGGTTTCTTTCTTTGTTTAAGGTCATAAGTAGCCACTTTAGGCTCTTGGAAAAGAATATTTAATGATACTTTTATATTTGATTAGAATGTATATAAACACTTGTAGTATGAAAGGATTCGTCTTCAATACCTACTCATCCCGTCCCATCCCTTCTCGTCCCGAACATATTTGGGATGGGACGAGGTCTGGGATGAGCTATATCCCGTCCCAAACCCAAAGGAACGGGATGAGGTCCATCCCGTCCCATCCCTTCCCGTGCCCACCCCTAGTTTCTCCTATTTATGGGAGAGATTTGTAGGGCTTGGAGTTGGACTTTGACTATGATCTATTCTTAAGGGCCCTTTTGGGCTTTAATGGCTGGATCTGTCTTTTTGCGCTTTGCGACTCAGCCCTGAATTGAAATACTTGGTCTTCGTGATGAGTGATCTTCACCACGTGTAAGGTCGTGATGCTAGTCTCATTCGATGTATCATCGGCTATTCCCCCTTAGTTAGTGAGCATGCTTACGTGGCCACTAACTTTTTGACTGTTGACTTTCGACTTCATCATGTATTGCATTTAATTCTGTTAACGACTGTTGGTGCGGTTGCTATTATATCATTTGTTTGTTAGTTTCTGTGCATTTTTTGGGATTTCGTGCAGCCATCATGTCTCGCACGTCATTTTATTAGTAGTCTTTTCATTGCTCAACTCTAGAAAATGGGGTATGATAGCTATGTTTCTCTGTTTACGTTTTCTTTGTGATCAGAGCTTTTTTTTCTTCTTTTTCACTCTCTTGTTTGTGCAGTTCCTTTCCTATCTCTACTAGGTACTGACAAGGTACTAGATGATGAAGTGCTCGACATCTATGATGCATTCTTCTTGCCTAAGAAATCGTCGCAGACGACATTAGAAAGTGTTTGTGCTGAGTACTCATTGTCATCCGACCTTGAGATTGTTCTACCTAGGTATAAAGCCAATCCTTGTCATCCAAGGCCGGGTCATATTACGCTATACCCTTGCAAGTTTCAGTTGGGTCTTAGGTTTTTGGTTCCGGAGATTTTTTGATGATACAGTGGAGTTTCCTGCTTCTCTGTTTGTTCGTCACACTTCTGCTACGGCCTGTTCCATTCCTACCACTACTAGTTATCTCACTTCGCCAAAATTTGAAATATATGATGGCATTTCCGACCCAACCGATCATTTGAGGCACTTCCACCACATGATGTCCCTGAAGGAAACCACAGAGTCGATCTTATGCAGGACATTTCCAATTAGCCTCACGTCTACAACAATGAACTGGTTGAATAGCCTACTCTCGAGGTCAATAGATTCATTTCAAGCTTTGGCCACCGCTTTCACCACCAGATTCATTGGAAGCCAGCAGATGAGGAAAGGGCCACACTACCTCCTGCACATTAGGCAAAAGACCGAAGAAACAATACGGGGATATGTCACCCACTTTACTAATGAATTGACAATGATTGACGGATATAGCGGCGACACAGCCGTTGCAACCTTCGTGGCCGGATTGAAGAGAGGCCCCTTCTTTGATGCTCTGAACCTGGAACCTCGAGGGTATGACAATCCTGCTAAAAATAGCACAAAAACACATCTCCCTTGAGGAAATGAAGGCAGCCAGGAGAAAATATGACCAATAAAGAGAATTTTTTTTAAGGAAACGGGAAAGAAATGAAGAAAGAAAACAAAACGACGGACAATAGGAAGGCAACAACCCATCAAAGAAACATCGAAGTGGCGGAATGAGTGATTCGTGACGACGAAAATTCGGGATTCTATAACCAACGCAAACTCAACATGAGTGGGTAACGAGTATGATGAAGACCACATACAAGCCATATACAACCCTGAAGACAAGTCGAGCAAATATATTAAAACACATAACGAAATAGGATAACGTCAATTGACCGCTATGGATGAGAGGTGATCCAAAAGGGAGAGACAAAAACAAATATTGCTCATTCCATAAGGATCATGGGCACGAACTGAAGAACGCTACAATTCAAAAGATGAATCAAGCACTAGGCTCAGAAAGGACAACTCGACGAGTTCATCGGAATGCCAGATAAACAAATCAAATTGAAGAAGAAAGCAGACAACGTTGTGGGATCAAAAGAACAGATTAGGGAGTTGATATACGCCACACACTGCATAGCTGGAGGAAGCAAAACACACGAAGCAACTACGCGAACTCCTCACTAGAACCGATCGATATCATAACAAGGGTACTGAAGAAACTTTTCACGAATGCACAAAGCATGGAGATGTTTGACCCAACCAATTCGTACGAATCAAAAGATCTCATCAGTGGTTGCAAGCACGACCCGAACCACAACCGACAAATTCAGGTCCGACATGAGTTCTCTCATAAAAAAGATGAACGTTGCACCAAAAAGAGTCGTGAAGGGAGTTACGCCTCCCCGGATGCATTTCCATAAAAGGAGAAGATTGTTACAAGAAACATCTCCTTCTGTTGTGCCTCACATGCTTAAGTTACACAGAGAGTTAACCACGACCATTATAATAGATAAATAGAACATTCGACACAGGTATGCAACTTTAACTAAGTTTTGTTAAGATTTACATCCTTCTTCCAACAGAGTAACTAACTTTAGCATTGAGTGCCTTCGGCCACCAAAAAGATGATCCTTGACAGTCTAACATTTGTTTTGCAGGTCAAACTCACGGGTGGACGATTTTTTGATGCATCACCTTTGTAACGTTTCTCTTTGTGGTGAGCATCCTATCCCATAATCGTGATCCCGACCCGTCCCGATTTGTTTCGGGTCCTTTTGGGATTGATCAAACTCATCCCAATCTCTTCTCGTCCCGATCTAAAATAGGATGAGATCAGGATGGAGATTTTCAATCTAGTCCCATTCCGAACTTATTTATTTTGATATTTATTATTATTATTTATTAGCTTAATGTTTTCAATTTCTAAATAAGTCTCACTTAGATTAGGAAATAGTCAACTTACTGTCTTACTGTGACGGTGGACACATTGCAAACCATAACCAGTTCATTTAACACCATTGAAAGTAAATTTGAAAACCAATCATTTCATTAAAATGTATATAAACACTTGTAGTATGAAAGGATTCATCTTCAATACCTTCTCATCCCGTCTTGTCCCGAACCAATTTGGGATGGGACGAGGTTTGGATGAGGTCTATCCCGTCCCAAACCCGAAGGAACTTGGTGAGATCGAGATGAGGTCTATCCCAATCCATCCCTTCTCGCACCCACCCCGAGTTTCTCCTCTTTATGGGAGAGATTTGTTGGGCCTTTGACTATGATCTGTTCTTAAGGGCCCTTTTGAGCTTTAATGGCTTAATTTGTCTTTTTGCGCTTAACGAGTCATACCTGAATTGAAATACTTGGTCTTCGTGATGAGTTATCTTTACCACGTGTATGGTCATGATGCTAGTCCGATTCGATGTATCATCAGCTACTTCCCCTTTGTTAGTGAGCATGCTTATGTGGCCACTAACTTTATGACAGTTGGACTTTTGACTTCATTATGTATTGCATTTAATTCCATTAACAACAGTAGGTGTGGTTTCTATTCTAATCTCTCATTTGTTTGTTCTTTTCTGTGCATTTTTTGGGATTTCGTGCAACCATCATGTCTCACACGTCATTCTATTAGTAGTCTTTTCATTGCTCAACTCTAGAAAATGGGGTGTGATAGGTTGTTTATCTTTTTACGCAATCTTTGTGATCAAAGCTTGTTTTTTCCCTTCTGTTTCGCTATCTTGTTTGTGCACTTCCTTTCTCATGTCTACTAAGTACTGACAAGGTACTAGATGGTGAAGCACTCGACATCTATGAGGCATTCTTCTTGCCTAAGAAAACGCTGCTAGCGACATTGGAAATCGCTTGTGCTGAGTACTCATTGTCATCCGATTTTTAGATTGTTCTACCTAGGCATAACGACAGTCCTTGTAGTCTAAAGCCTAGCTACATTACGCTATACCCTGGCATGTTCCAGTCGGGTCTTAGGTTTCCGATTTCAAAGATATTTTGGGATTGCTTGGATGTTTTTGGCATTGCTCCTGCTCAAATGGGTCCCAATAGTAGGAGGGTAATGGTTTCTACTTGTGCGAAAACCATTTTTTCTGGCATTCCTCTGACTAGTATGGTTTTACACTCCGTGGTAAGACTTGTTGTAAGTAGTAATTTTGGTTTTATGCTTCTGTCAACTCCGGCTACTTTAAATTGCGTGATTGATAGATTATGAGGTCGTTCCGAGTGCCCAAGAAATGGAAGAATTTTCACTTATCAGTTACTATTTTTTGAAGCTTCCTCAAGCGGAGTAGCTTGTACACTATGAGTGAAGCGGAACAGGCGGTGCTTACTGAAGCTCGAGCTGCTGACATTGCTCCTCATGCTGGTCCTGTTGGTATTAGTGATGCTAGCATTGAAGAGAAAGTAAGCACTGATAGGGTGGTTACGGATCTCAATGCTCCTATTAGCATTGGTGGTGCTGGTTTGGCCACTAGAAAGAGGAAGCTTCCTAGGCCTGCCAGTCCATCGAAGTAGCTGGCGATAAGCCCTGGCCGTGTTTCCAAGAAGAAGCGGCTTGCTAGTTCTTTTTGTGGTACTACTCGGACATCTTCTCGTCCGGGGTTGTCTGGTAAGGATGATAGGAAGAGGGTCACCTATCTGCTCGAGATGTTCAGGAGATATATCAAGCCCTAGAGGGGAGCAAAAATGAGGTGAGTCGTTCGTTGGATGATCGTGAGAAGAGGTGCATTTAAGCCATGTGGTCAGAAGATGACCCTCATGTCCTCAATAATAAGATGTTTCAGATTACTATGGAGTGGTCAAAGGATCCGAATACTACGAGGACCATAGCTGACTTTGACTTTAACCCACTATGCGAAAAAAAAGGTCGTTGGTCGTGGTCAAAGTTCTAAGTCTCCTCTTTCTTCTTTTCCTATTCGTGTTGATCATATAGTGGAATTTCCTGCTTCACTATTTGTTCATCACACTTTTGCTACTACTACTTTGAAAAGGAAAGGCAAAAGTGGTTTTTCTGTTATCACTGCTACTCCGACCGTTCTCCCGGCCACTGGGGGTGGGGTTTCAGTTCTTTCAGATCCCCAAGTTCTTCATCCAAAGATTGGTTGGAATGAGCCCAACCCTGAAGACATCTGCATTAAATCGGATGGGAAGTTCAGTTAGTTTACAGAGATTGATGTACAAGATAGTGTGCGCAATTTGATCAACGAATGGCACAGGAGGTCAATTGAGAGGGCTCCAATGCCTGCGGCCTAGTAGTCATATCGGCCACAATCTTAAGCAGTTGATGGAAGCGATGAATCACCTCACTTATGCTGGGGTGATGGGGTTGAACTACTAGGACGTGCGTGGTCAGGTGGCCACTCTTGGGAAGAAGATGGAGGGACAATTGCTGGTGCTTTCTCACGTTCTTCGTCAGTTTGACGTGTTAAAAGTAGGGATGGCAATGAGGCGGATTTAGGCAAATCCACCCCCTCCCTCTCCCCCTCCCCCAGTAGGGATAGCAGATCCCGAATCCGCCCCGAATATCCGTTTACCATATTTTTAAAAACCATCCCCGCACTAGACGGATTGGCTAATATCTGCCCAGATCCGTTTAACCGAAAAAAAAATTAATAAAAGAAACCCTTCTTCTTAGTCAACCCCACCAAGAACACTTTTGTTGTTTTTTCTCTAATCGGAAAACATGGATTTGCAAGAGAGAAGAGGAGATGCAGGTGTGAATAATGGCTTATGGATGAATGAGAAACACTTCAACTTCCTTAACAAAATGGAAGCCATCGTTGTTCAAACCATGCTCGAAAATAATGATGCTAGTGACATGTTTTCTTATTCTGCCATTCGTCTCGATCGCTACCTCCCCAATAGCTCCGACTCCACTCGTGGTCTCACGTACTAGATGTAAAAATAATTCTTCCATCCATGTTAATTATCAAGGTACGTACATATACCCCAAAGGAAATGGACTTGAAGAGAATAAAGAAGGTTTTGAGAGGTAGATGAAGGCCAGTCAAACTTTCAAAACCTTCCCGCTTCCCCACACTCTCAATCCAAACCGGTGTCTTTCTCTTCAACTCTGTTTGAAGTCCTGGATCTTCCAAGTGATCCGGTTGATAAAAAACAGTTGTTTCCACCTCCATCCGATCATGTTCCATCATCTGTCCCCATTACTAGAAAGAGAGCTTCGTCTTCTTCTACTGCTGATATCATTGCTCATCCTCCAATAAGCGTTCCTGCTAGTGATGCTCTGATCACTTCTGTTGTCTCCTCTCCAACTATTGTATCTTCTTCTCCTGATGGAACCGAATAGAGATATGAATGACAAATTCTTTTTGTTGACACTTTTTTGTTTTTTCTTTTCTGATCAGCGTGTATTTTGTGATAGACCATGTCTCTGTAAATTGTTGTAGTCGTAGTTTGTTTATCGTCTAGATCGACAACGATATTGGGTCGTATACAGTAAATGTGAGTTGATCTCGTTATTCGATATTTATGTATCTTGGTAATTTAGATTTGGCTAGACTTCTGCCTTTGCACTGATTTCTTGGTTGTCTAAAGCTTTCATATCTCCTTGACTTCTTTAGACGTATTTCATGGTTTGACTTGTTAATCGGGCCAGGAAGGTTTACGAGTAAGTCTGACTTATATGCCCAAACTTTTATAAGTATACTTCATGGTTCAACATATTGTTTATGCCAGAAGGTTTTACAAGTAAGTCTAACTTATACGTTGAAACTTTTAAGCGTACTTCGTAGAGGAGTAACTCCCTCCATGACTTTTTTATGTAATGTTGCTCCCCTTTAGGGAGAACTTTATCGGGTCTGGATTTCGGCCTCTGATTACAATATATTCTGACAGGTCATGTTTGGGCTTTCATGATTGGATCCATCCTCTTTAGGCCTTATAAATTGGCCCAATCTTGGAATACTTCATCCTCGTGATAGATGATCTCTGCCACGTGTATGGCTACGTTGACATTCTTTTTTTATGTATCGTTAACTATTATTGCGAGACCTCTAGATAGTGAGGAGAAAAACAGCAAATTGGGATAGCATTTCTTCCTTGACCACCCGGTGAGCTTTGGCTGATTGCCACATGAAATGGAAGAAACGGGGAACAGTGGGTACAGCATAGCTATTATCGAGCCAGTTGATATGGATCGGGGAGATTTGCCAAAGATGATTAATGATTGGGCAGAGGAAAAATAGATGAACTGCTTCTCCAGAGTGGTTATGGAAAAAATGACAGTTATCCTCGATAGGGGTGTGGAGCCGAACCAGGTTAGCAGTGGTAGGGAGGATATTTTGGACAATCTTCAAAAGAAGGAATTGGGCAGGCAAACGAGAAGAGGAACAAACAAGTTTTCACTTGTGAAGGTCCTAGTAGCCGTCTTAACCGAGAAAATCCCTTTTTTTTGTCAGCAATCCATATCAGCTTGTCGAGAACATCTGAGGGTCTAACCAATACATCCAAGATGTTGTTGGCTACTGGGACAAGGAAAAGAAAGTTAATCAAGACATTATTCCATTGAGGGTCCTGCCCAGCAGTGGAGGTCCACAAGTCCGAGATAATGAGAGGAAGATTTAGAGATGTCGGGTCTGCCAGCACAAGGCCAGGTTTAACCCAATAGTTTTTTCAAAGGTCAATAGTGTTTCCAGACATCTCCTACATAAGACATAAGTTTTCAAAATTTCCCCAGGCAGTGATGTTGTCTTTCTAAGCATATGAGGCTATAAAAGAGGCAATACTAATCTGGGCGATACTCTTCTTCTTGAAATAAAGTGCTTTCAGCTGGAGGGAGCGAGTGGTTTGGGGACAGAAGAGAAGTTGCCACATGTTTTTTGCCATTAAGGCAAGATTTTTATGCCTAGTTGAATGAATGTTTAGACCTCCCAGAAGGCTAGATTGTGAGATGCGGTCCCAGGTACAAATATGTTTAGCCTTACTCTCGGTCGAGCCGTTCCACAAAAAATTACAGGCCAAGATGTTTATTTTGGTGGAAATCGAGCAAGGGAGGAGAAAAGTTAAGTTTGCATGGTATAGACTGGGATTGAGTACATAACAACTTTGATAATGATAGTTCTACTGGCTTGGGATAAAATTTTAGTTTTCCAGCTAGAGAGTTTGGAATTGATTTTGTCAATCAGGAACTAAAAGTCAGTGGCTTTCTTTTTCGAGATTAGAAGGGGAAAGCCTAGGTACTTGTCGTTGGGATTGTAAAATTTTGAGCCAAGGATTATACTTATCATTTTAGCATGTTTTGGGTGAACATTCAAACTTTAGAACACCGAGGATTTGTTAACATTCATTCATTGTCTTGAAACGTGACAATAGAGATTTAGAATGGGCTTCGGCTAAAAAAGCTCTGCAAAACAAAATGAAATCATCTGTGTATAACATATGGCTGATGGAGGGGGAGTTTCGTTGGATTTTAATGCCCTTAATGGTACCCTCTAATTAAGCCCAAGCTAGGAGTTGAGAAACGGCATCCGCCACCAGGATGAAGAGATAGGGGGAAAGAGGGTCCCCCTGACAAATACCCCGAGATGGTTTGATTGATGGAAGTGGGGCGCCATTGAGGATAACTTGAAGAGAAGTGGTGGGAATGCATTGATTGATCATTTGAATCCACTCATTGGCAAAACCCAAATTTTCAAAAAAATTGTCAAAAAATACCATTCAGCTCTATCGTAAGTTTAGTCATATCAATCTTAATAGCCATCCATCCATGTTTTTGCTTACGGAGATGTTTCAAATGGAAGAAAATCTCATGTGCAACATTAACATTATCCGCGATTGAGCGGCCATAAAAGAAAACACCTTGAATGGGGGAGATAACATTATCTAACAAATGTTTCAGACGGTTTAACAAGATTTTAGAAATAATCTTGTAGATTACACTACACAGTCCAATGGGTCGAAATTTATCCGGAGTTAAAGGATTACCTACCTTAGGGATCAAAGCTATAAACGTTTCATTTAGGTTAGGATCCAATTGATGGGTAACGAAAAAATGGGTGACAACTTCGAAAACATCGTATTTCACTTTATCCCAAAAATACTAGAAAAATAAGCATGGAATCCATCCAAACCTGAGGCTTTGTGACTTTCTATGGCAAAGACTGTGTTTTTAATTTCTTATTCACTAGGGATGGCTAGAAGAACTTCATTTTCATCAGTTGTGATCACAGGGGTGAACAGAAAGAGAATTTCAGGATTTTGAGCAGGGTAGGAGATTTTGAAGATATTGGTAAAGTAGTCATTAAGAACTTTCCCTACAGAAATCTGATTGGATTACCAGGTATTGTTGACATCTCTGAACCTAATAATGAGATTCTTTTTCCAGCGTGGATAGGTGAAATTTTTTGGTGTTTTTATCCCCGTCTCTGAGCCAGGAACTACCAGATTTATTACACCAGAAAAGTTCTTTTCTGATGAACAGTTCATCTAGTCTGTCTTCCAAAATTGCAATCTCATTAGCATTGTCTTTCAAGAGATAGGCATTTTGAAGAGCATCAAGAGCTCTTTTAGTCTCTAAGAGATTAAGTTGAATGTTACAAAATTCATTTTTGTTCATCTAGTTAGGCTGTGACTATGCTTTTTGGTTTTCAATTTAAAGTTGTGAGGTGGGTCATCATGATATCTGGGGGACCAGGAGGAATTGACCAGCTTCCTACATTTGGGATAACGAGTCCATATGTGGAAAATTTTAATGGGTTTAGGGCTCTGTGGAAAAAAATTAGAAACAAGCTAGAAGGACAGGGCCCGATGGTCAAAGGTAGAAGAGTGGATGGAACGGGCAGTGGCTGAGGGGAGCCACTGCATCCAATCCGTAGTAACCAAGACATGGTCGAGTTAGCATTGATGCCATTTTTGTTTTTACGTTTATTATTTCAAGTGAATTGTGACCCATTAAGGGGGAAGTCAAGAAGATCATGAGCATCTATCGCACTTCATACTATTTATACTAGTACACCATTTCTCTAAAACATCTTGCATGACTGAGCACCTAACACAACCACTTCTAGTAGTGAGACTTGAACATGGAATACAAGTTTCTCTCTATGTGCGCACATGTAGTGCTGTGGAGAAGGGAAACTCAATGGACGGAATCGGTGCTCAGAAACCGCAAAGCTTTGTTCAAATAGAAATGAGTACCTATTCTGGGATTGGTTTCACCCCACAGAAAATGTTGCTCAAATGGCAGCTATAACTCGGTATAGTGGTGGAACAAAATATGTATCACCCATCAATTTTAAGCAGCTGATGGAAACACAAGTAAGAAGGTTGTCTTCCGAACTACATTACCATTATTTGTATCAAAGTAATTCTGAAAAATATTCTCGATGCTCTGTATCCTAGCCACTGAGGAATAAATATGGGCTGAACTGTCTATTATAGCTTTAGAAACACTCATAACTATTTCCTTGGAATGATGAATGATGCTCTCATCGTTGTTATATTATGTATCAATTGGATTCAACAAACCATGAGAGGATGAATTGGGCACAAAAGAATTACATGATCTACAATTAGTGCACAGACGCAAAGCGATGTCCTCAAGGCTTTCCTCCAGAGTGTGCAAACACCCATTAATGTGTTTAGCAGATTCAAGATCATCGAACCAAATTCCCTTACTTGTTTATAATGTAATATATTATGCAAACTATATAAGTGAAATTAGATGTGCTCACATCTAATTTTTCAAACACAACTTCTCTCTGATTTTAGTGTGGAGTGTGTTGTTCTGGGGGCACCAAGGCCAAGATCTACTACTGGTAAATTTGAAGTTGTCGATTAGCCCACAATGCACTTTTTCTGGATATTTTATCAATCGCACCTTCTGGGCATGATCCTAGTCCTACTACTTGCATATGGTGTCCTCTATTCAGATGTTTTAAACATTTAACACATTTAGGTGTGTAATTTTTTTTTCACCCAGGCCATAATAAGCAAGCTTCCGGTACTATCTAAGATGATGAGGGAAAGTTGGGCCTTGGCATTTGAAGGTGATAATGCTTTGCAATGAGGTTGCCATCTTTCCTACATTAGAGAATGTTTGTGTAGCTCCAAGATGTGAGATTAGGACTGCAAAATGGAAAGAACCCTTTCCTTTTATATAAAGTTTTGATTTATATAAAATATCATATATCAATGTTGACAATGTTATTTGTTTATGACATATTTAAACATGGCCAAATGGGAATTAGAGGTCATCAAGAGGTTGCACATAAAACAGTGAGTGCCGATATACATATAAGTTGCTAAACTCCAACTCTTGAATTTTGCTACATCAGCAGTTATTAGATGAAAAATAAACTAGTTATTTTGCTACAATCCTGTGTTATCTTTGTTTAGTGTAAGTTGATTCTATGCCTTTATCCTGTTTTTTTTATATTGACTGAGTGCATAAGTCTGCCAAATTACTGGCCTAGTTCTTATAACACACAACGTTTTGTGCTTGGACCCTTGTGGCTGCTGCTGGAATAGACAATCTCAAAGATGCTTGGAGATGAGTTAGCTACATGTAGAGCTAAACTTCTACTTAATCTTACAATTACGATAGTAAGCCAAGCTTCTACTTGATGAATATAATCTTGAAGACAATATAATCAACTTAATGTTGTAAAGAGAGTGGAAGAATTTCGTAATACATTGTTTTAAAAGAGAAAATTACGAAAGAGACCATATATTCACATTGCCACTCAAAGCTCAAAAGTTTATTGGTTGACAAAATAAAAGAATAAAAGAATTTTTGGTATGTCCATGGTGTTCTTCTCTGAAGACAGATTATGAATTGGTGGTGGCACATTCTGGCGGGAAGCCCTGAGGAAATCGCTTGGCATCGGTGCAGTAGTTGTAGATCATGTAATTCTTCTGTGCCCAATTCATCCTCTCTTCGCTTGTTGAATCCAGTTCTTCAGTCATCCATGAATCATTCACACTGTTGGTTGTTGTGCTTGGAACTTTTTCACTGAAGTTTCTATATGAAGCAGTGAATGGAGCAGAGTTCCAATCAGTCTTAACAAGGCCTCCTCTAGTAGCCCAGTCATCAGCATTCCAGAGACTTGAGTAGATTCTCATGGGTTGCTTGTTTGGGAATGCAACACCTTTTGATTCTGAGTTCTTGAACTCTCTGATTGGGGTGCCATCTACAGAGAAGATTATTCGTTGTGGATTCCATAGGATGGAGTAAGTGTGGAAATCGGCAGTGGGGTCGAACCATAGGTAGAATTGTTGCTCTCTGCTACCCTTGCCTTGAGTGAACACATTGGTGTGAAGAATGTAGGGATCACCACTGAGGTTCCCCAAGAATTCAAAGTCGATTTCGTCGTGAGTTGGTCCTTGGGATGATAGATAGTAGGCTGTGACAGTTCCAGCTGAATTGCCAGAGACGAGCTTCAGCTGCATATCAATCTTGCCAAACAGGTACTCTCTCTTGGACTGGAATCCAGACCCAGATGTTTTGTCAAGGGAGAGAGTGAGGAGTTCACCTCCATTCAGTATCTTAGCACGACCATCTCCCCAAGTGATATCAAAGTCTTGGTTCAAATTACTAGCTGACACTGTGAGTGCTAGTAGTGACACTAGAAAGATTGATGATGAAACAGTGATGGTGAAAGAAGAGGCAAAAGCCATATTGGAAGACTTGTATTTTGTTTGAACAAGTTGGAGATGTGATGGATGGATGATTTGAGTAATGTGTTAGCATGGTGAGTTTATATACAAGTGAAAATGTGTTTTAGGAATCAAAGAATGAAGTAAGGTTAGTGGTTGGAAGTTTCAAAAACGTATGTAAAATTTTAATAATGAGGGGGGGCTGGTCTGGTTACAGCTGGGCGGAGAAGGTATTATCTTCGTCTTCATCATCACCATGGGACATGGCTAATGTACGAACCTTCACCAAACCACACCGACTCCACTCTCTCTCTCTCTCTCTATCTGTTTATGACGCGGTTTTTGGTGTTGGTGTTGTTCAGTGGGCGCAAGACTACTTTTGGTTTCGGTCAATTCGACTCCAATGGTATGCTAGTATCAAATGACTCTATTTTTTTTTTTTTTTTTTTTTTTTTTTTTTATAAAAACGAGCGGGGTTATTTAGGATCCCCGAACCTTAGAAATGAATTACAATCACTCATACATTCACTCATTACATCATCCACAGGACAAAAAACTTGCTTAAAATCTTCAACTAAGAACCTAATTAGTTCTAGAATCACCATCTCCAAGTTGGGGAGTAACCCTGCAAAGTGTTCTGCTACTAAAGTAGTTGCATGATAGACCTGCCATAACTTGTCTTCCTCATAAGTACCAATCAATCCTTTAATCACTCTCATGACGTGATTTATACCTAATGTGGGCCCCAGGATGTACGAGAAGTCGTCGTAAGGATACGAACCACAATGAATCCTGATATAAAAACCATTGAATGCTAGCACTAATCTATAATCCATACAAGGTTCTAATAAGCATTTGCATTCTACTTGTATTATCATCATCAGTTACCTGAATTTAGGATTTGTCTTCTTGCTTCGAGAGGACCTTCGAGGAACATCTGCAGTGGGAGTCTGTATTGTGGTAACCTCACGTTCTTTTTCACTAGTGTTTTGCCCCACCTTTGCTGCTGCCTCTTCAAGTGAAGTTTGAATTTCAGCGACCACTGCCTCCATGCCTATTCGTGCAATTTCTGACTGCATAGCCTTAACGTGTTGGGGTGTTAGGCAAGCCATGAGCGTTGTGGGATCTTCCCCCAGTCCTCCGAAACCAGCGATCGCGCGAAGCACCTCCACTACTTGCATTGGGTTTTCCTCTGGGTTAGATATGGGGGTAGACAAACCTGGCTCTGCTGCTACTTCAGCGTCTGAATCCGCAGCCTGAATCGCTGTTTCAATCCCATTGGGTGAGTAACCTGCATCCCTACAATCATCCAACAACCCAAACACTGCCTGCTGATCTGTTTCAGCGCCTGCTGTCTGGATCGCAGCAGTTGGTACCTGTAAGTCAGCCCGTATTTCCTGTGTGACATCAGCACTAGACGGCTTCTTAATCGAACCAGTTCGAGGATAGTGACCTGATTCGCGGACGGGAGAAAAAGCTCCAGCTGCGACAGTTCCTGGAACCACCTCTGCTGGACCGAAACAGGGCGCAGGCTCCCCTGTTTTGGTGCTGTTGGCTGGCTGAGACAGCCCATTCTGTGCGGTTAGAGACTGCGTTTCCTCGGCTTTGTGCATTGGCACACCTGACGGAGACATCACCGAGTGCCCGGACACCTTTTTCACACCTGAAACAAGCTGCCCAACCTGAATTTCACTAACAGTTTGCGACGCCGCCGCATGATTAGGAAGGGTACTTTTTGATTCCGGATTGACATCCTTATCATTTGGAGTCAGCTTTGGGTGGTGTCCAAGAACCTGTTCAATCTCTGAAGTTGTATACCCCGCCTCTAATAGGCATTCCTCCGTAGATTCGGATTTGACCCCGGTTTGAGCATGCTCTAATTTCTGACCCGTTGTTTGAAAATCCGCTGGAGCATCCTCCTCTTCCTCAGTATTCTCCATTAGAGCCTCAAAGGTGTTTGACAAAACCACCTTTCCTGGATCAGTTGCCCCCGGCTTGGTCTCCACGACTCCCTCCGGACTCTCCTTGCATTTGCTAGTTTTTGATCCACTCACACCCACATCCGAATTTGAAGAATTTTCCTTTCTAAGCACTGGAACATAATGTTGCTTGGTAATAATATTTTCTGCCTTAGATTTGACTACCTTCTCAGTCTTACCAATGTTCGAGACTCGGCCTCCGACCTTAATGCCGAGCTTCTTGCGACAAACAGTCTCCTGATGCCCTATCAAAGAACAAAAATCACAATATTTGAAACCTGGGTATTCTATCTTCTGCCAAAAACCTCTATTATTGGCTCTATCAATCCATACTCTGTTTGGTAATTTGTCTGCCAAAGTCATCTCCACGCACACGCGGGCAAAGCCCGGGCGCGATAAACATCTAGTATGGTCGTCCATTCGCAAAAAATCACCAAATGAATTGACAATTGCTTTTAAAATAGGGGGATGAAAAAGATGTAAAGGTAAGTTAGGCAACTCTACCCACAATGGCACTGAGATCGGGTCCTCCTTCAGACTGAAACCATCATGCCAACGGAAAGCTTTAAACCGAACGCCACGAATCAAGAAGGAATCTCGCGACAATACTTTTTTTGCTTCCTCCTCCGATTGAAGACGAACTAAGACATGCCGTTGATTGAGTAAACCAAGCGAAAAATCGCCCATAATTCCCCAGGTTCTGTGAATCGAATCTCGAATGTCTTCCAATGTAGGACGGTAGCTTGAGAATTTTAAAACGATCACATGTTTTTCCATAAACTCCTCCCCACGGACTTCATCCGTTGCCGTAATGCCAATCGCTGGAGCGCCCTCTTTACGGAATCTAGTTCCTTCAACCGGAATCTCCACAACGTCGGACACCAGTATTTTCCCCAAAATTTGTGCGAAAGAGGGCTTAGCCGCTCCTTCCACGGTTCCCTCATTAGCAAGTTTCCCCAGCATGTGGGGAGGGATGGCGGCAGGAGGCGCCGACATCACATTCAGATCGGTGCCAGTGTCGAAAACCAAAACAGAATCAGCAGAGTCAAAACTGTGTAAAACTTGTCTCTGTATCGTAACGGTGCACAAACCGGTATCAGAACCGTATCGGCGGCTGTGACGAAGAGATCACTGCAACCGAAATGCGAGCATCGGATCTGAATCTCAGCCAAGACGGGAACAAAGAGCGAGGTGACTGCCTAGATCTGTTCTGTGAAACCCTGAAAACGTCCAGTAGCGGCCGGTATCGGCCAGTATAGGCCCGAATCGGCGTGTCGCGACCAGAGATAAGCCGGCAATGGCAGGCAATGGGTGGCTGAGCCGCCTAGGGTTGTCGCAGTGGCTACCCTAGCCGCCACCAGTCGATGGCTAGGATGCAGTCTCACAGATGAAGGACGGTAGAGATTAGGTATCGATCAAAGACCGAAATACCCTCCGAAATCGCCCGAAATCGCCCTCTCCGAAATTTTCTCCCTCACCACATTTAAGTTTGCATCTAAATGACTCTCTATTCACAGCTGTCTTAACGCTTAGTTCTATTACCCATGCGCCTAACTCCTAAGATTTTTTCATATGGTAAAGCCCATGATTCCTACCTGAATCACGGCCCAAGATCCAACTCCAAAGTTCATGCAAAACAAGCTTGACTTCCATGCATCAAAATGTTTTTATCACTTAGCGGTAGAAAGCATACCGGAAGCATCTGCCTTGACATCATTAAAATGGATGTTGTAACGAATGAACGTATTATCGAAGGAACCACAATGCAGGACCCAGACCCCACAGGCGGAGGCAGTACAGGAACCACCTACTACTCAACAGTTATCTGCCTTGACATCATTAAACGCAGCAGTTATTTGTTCCACTCGCCTCTCAACGATATCACACATAACGGATTGCCCCAATTCAGCATGAGAAGCTTTATCGAAAGCTGATTTCTTGACGGATAACTCTTTTTCCACATCACGTAGACCATTGCAAACCCCATCTAACTTGGCTTTCAAAGAGTCAAGCTCAGCAGCAAATCTATCCCACATATCCTTCGCCTCCATCAATGACTTTCAAGCAGCACATTTAGCTTTCTCCGAGTTCGCGCATTGCATTTTTAATACATCAAATTGAAAAAGAACATGAGAAAACACCAGCAATAATGCCGCCAATCTCCTCTCGAACAGAACCATTTGATCACTATCGGCTCAATAAACCGAGCACATCACCCCTGCATAAAAGAGATGATTCATCTCGTCCATTATCTGCTCAAGACCATGGTCGATGTTATCAAACGGGTCAAGTACAAGCTTTGAAAGCCTTTCCACCGACCGCCTGTGCCATTCATATCACTACAACACAAATGCTCATTCATAGCATTTGCCAATAGCGTTTTTTATAAATATGCTATAAAAAATCAACTTTGAATGTCTTAGAAAATAAAAAATGCTATTGAAAATTGGCGGGCGTTTTGGCGCTCCCACATTTTTTTTTGTATTTCGCGACATTATCTCTCCTCTCCCCCATTCAGTATCAGTACACTAAACCACAGAGCTAGCCTCTCATCTCCTTTTTGCTCGCCTCTCTCTGCTCGACTCGTCTCCTTCTTGCTCTTGTTATTGCCCTAAAACATGGCAAAATCGAAAGCACACAACAACCCTTCACTCCATCTTCTTCTGCAAGCAACATACCATCCTTCACTCCATCTTCTGCAAGCAACAGGTATGTGCTCCTTCAATCTTCTTTTTCTCTCATCCAACACCATTATCTCTCTCTGCTTTGGTTCCCTTTAGATCTGGATTCTACCATTCTTTCATCTCTCCAATTCTTTTTTCTCACATCTCCATTTCACTCACTCAGGAACAAACGACTATTCAAGCAATCTAAGTGAAGAGAAGGTGAGTTGATTTGAGCCGAAGCGGAGGAGTTGTGACGGTGATAACTAGCGAGTGATTTTGGTGGCAGAATTGGATGCATCGGTGGTGCACCATCAATGCTGGTTCTCAGAGATCTAGGGTTTCCAGATCTTAGCTTCATGTTCTTCTTCTTTGTGTCAATTGTGAGTTTCTTAATCATGTTCGGTACTGGTGGGTTTTCCCCTTTTGCTTTTGGGTTTAGTTTCATTGTTGGGTTTTTAATTGCTTGATTAATTCGTGATAATTGGTTGTCCCTTTGGCTTGACTTTGATTTCCTGCATATAATTGGGTTTTCTTCTTTACATAATAATGGAATCGAAGCATGGTAGTGATTGTTTGTTTTGTGTTTTTAGAGATTCATATCATATAATAACCAAAACCACAAATGGTTTAGCTAAATAATAGTAATAATCATAGAACGTTCCATCAGTCCTGACACAGAGGATTAGTTGTTCTAGTTTGCTCTTGGAGGTTTGTTCTTATTAACCTTTAGAGATTTGGCAGTTGTTGAAGAACACTCTTTAATGTCAATTTTAAGGTGGACCGTCAAGGAAAACTTGGAAAAAACAATATGCTCTTCTGACAGTGGGCAGATTTCTCTGGTAGGACTATTTTCCTTTTCAAAATGAACCAGCTATTGGAAATTATTCATTTATACTGTCTCTTTTAGTCAATTGAACCTTTATTCTCATGTCCCTTTTTTGCTAATTTATGGAACCGGGTTTTAAAAGTCTGTTTTTTCCCAATACAATTCCCACTTTCTGTGCACAACCATATGATTGTTTTCTTTTGAAGCAAATAAGTTTAATGTAGACGGAAGACTTTCAAAGAACTTATTATATCATTTGTATAGTTTTGTACAAGGATTTAGAAGACATAGGTTTTCAGTAAAAAGTGATTATCTCCAAGGTCAATTGCTTTCTTGTTTCTTACTTTGCTCTGGGGGCTTGGACAATAATTTTCAGTGAATGAAAAACAAAGTCCCTATTCTGCTGATATTTATATACAGATAACCTATAAGTTGATAAAGGTATTTGTGAGTTTTATCCATAGATGGCTAACTTTAATCCTTTCTTGAGGTATTATAGGTAAATGGGTGTGAAATGGCTTTCATCTCTCTTTTGGTCCTCGAAAATGACTTCAGGTATCCTCACTTTATGTTTTTAGTCAGATTACTTTTCTATGGTTTGAAATTCAGACGGTAGCATCTAAGACAGAAATGTGGATATCCAACAGGATTCCAGAGTCTTTGCCTTGTTTCCATGATAAAGTTCTAGCAGTAGCTGCAGATGCTGCCATTAATTTCTCTTTGTATCAGAAGAAGATACAGGTATTGTTCGAGTAATTTGATGATTTTATCGAGCAGAAAAAATTCAAATAAAACAATAAAGGTTGATTTGTTAATTTGACTTTTATTGTTTATTTTGTTACCATAGGGTACTGCTTCTGGAATTCTTGGTGGTATTATTAAGGGCTTTAAAGGGGAGGACAAGGAACAAAATCCTGGGGATCTCATGGAAAATTTTGCCAAGTCTAATGCTACGGATTTAGAAAGAATATTTTCAAGGGATCCATTCACAAACCCGTTTGCAGATGATCCAAAAGTCTTGGATCTTAGTATAGGTTCTTACAAGTCTCTGTCTCTACCCCACTTTCTTCCAGACACTTTCATTCTTATGATGTTCCTTTTGTGTTTTGAAGATGACATTGTAATTGATGAGTCTGTACACATTACACCTTCTTCATCTCATCATGTCAAACATGATAAGAAAGGTATAATCTAAATTAATTCATTATTTCGGAAATATATTTCTTCTACACTGATACTATTCTTGTTTCTTACCACAGATAAGAGCAAAGAGAGAGATAAGTTGTTTGAAGGTGGTAATGCTGATATAAAGCCAAGGCAAAGGACTGTCGATGAAATCAAGGCTAAATATCGGAAAGCTCGGGTAATTTTGACACGAAAAGTTCACTTTAACTAATGTATTTTTGGAACTTCTCTAAACTGGGCAACCTTTCAGGATGCCTCTGCTGCGCTGGCTGTTGTTGCAAACTCAAAGGGATCTATTCAGTTAGTTTGTTACATGCATGAATATATGCCATCAAAACTTCAACTTATTTTTTTTCTTCTTGCTAACAGAGGACCTTGCTGGAGTTGAAGTACTTCACGGTCTTGATAAAGTCATTGACGGCGGAGCAGATGTTCTGACTCTAAAAAATCAGAGCATATTAGCTGATGGTGACATCAATGATGGTAATTATCGTTTGCCTGAAATTTTCTTTAAGGCAGTGTTTATCACATCTAATTCCTTAAAATCTTACAACGACATTCTGATTGACATAGCTTGATATGCTTGAAAATGTGAAAATTGGAGAGCAAAAGCAACGAGATGATGCTTACAAGGCTGCGAAGAAAAAAACCGGGATATATGATGACAAGTAAGATTGATCTTATTACTGTTGTATTTTTCTCATAGATGTGCTTCATACGACTAAAATATCTGCCATCTGTATTATCTCTTCTCAGGTTCAATGATGAGTCTGGTGCTCAAAGACAATCCTTCCACAGTATGATGATCCTGTTGATGACGAGGTTAGCTCCATGCCCTAGCATTGGATCTTTGTAATACCTTGTAATATATAGGCATATTTAGTAGATCATTTTATATTTTATTATTTATTTGTTCAGGTCGTGACTTTAGATGAAAGTGGGCGTTTTACTGGCAAAGCAGAGAAGAAGCTAGAAGAGGTAACTCTCAGCTCCTTCCCAGTGTAATGGTTGAATATAGGGGAATTTGTTGCGACAAATAATTAATTTCTAAGAGAAAAACTGTTACTGTTTCCAGCTTAGGAAAAGGATATTAGGTGTTTCCACGACCAGTGGGTTTGAGGATCTCAATTCATCAGGAAAGGTATCATCATACTACTATACACAAGAGGAAATGGTTCAATTCAAGAAACCCAAGAAGAAAAATGCACTCAGAAAGAAAGATAAACTTGATTAGATGCCCTTGAAGCAGTAGCTGTCAGTGCTGGACTGGGTGTTGGGGATCTTGGTTCTAGGAAAGATGGGAAGAGGCAAATCGCCAAAGAGGAACAAGAGCGATCTGAGGCGCAAAATAGGGAATGATGCATACCAAACAGCTTCGCTCCTATGGCTGGTCAGATTAAATGTGAGTATTTTTTAATTTGATATTCTATTTGAAATAATAGCTTCGCTCCTATGGCTGGTTCCCTGGTTCAGTCAAATATAAGGACTAATCTTAATCCTAAATATTGGAGCCTGAATATTGGAGATTTTATAAGATAAGGACGAGTAGTATATATACTTATACATAAATACAAGATTGAAGTCATACATGCCATTGAGTTGAAAAGATGTTTAGTTAAGCCATTGTCTCACTTTTGTAATTGTACAGAGGGAGAGGCATTTGGCGGTGTGCATACGATCCAAGATCGTCACTTCTTATCACTGCTGGGTTTGACTCTGCAGTGAAGGTGCATCTGTTGGATACTTCATTATCTATGGATTCAACTGATTAGAATGAAGTCCGAAAAGGGATCAACGGCAGGACACATATTTTTGCTATTTCTGTCCCGAATTTGTCAGATAAGGTTGGACTCATGGACAGGTATTTCCATTGACTCTTCAAGACTTTTTGTGATACCTACTGGTTTCTTGTGGTTCATTAATGTTGTTTTCATTCTGAATAATAACTGGGTGGAACTTAAAGAAGGCGTATCCATAAGAGACGTGGCATTCTTGGAGGTGGATGTTGAAACATTTGATATCCAGTATAGTATCACATTTTTTGATTTATAAATAGGAGTAATAGGATGCCCAAAGACCATTGATTTGTTGGATTAATAGGAGTAAAAATTTGAGAACTCGAGTCATTGGATGCCCAAAGACCATTGATGGTAACCTGAAATGCAAGGAGGTTCCAACAAGTTTTAGATTTGATACAGCATGCAAGGTGATCATCTTATTGACTCGAATCTTGTTTGTTCAGTTTTTATTATTTGATGATTTTTCTGTTTTCAGTTTTTATTGTTTATAGTTTGTTCAGTTTTTATTAGCTGTTGACAGTTACTGGCTCTTTAACTTTAGTCTGATATATTCCTGAATGACATTATTCTTAATGTTTAGTGATATAACAATTATTGTTGATAACACTTTGTGTTTCTTCTAGTGTGAGAATGCATAGTATTTCAATTAGTATGTCGTATGCTTAAGAAATGCAGTGTGAAGTAGACTTTAATGGATTAGACTTATGTTTTGCAGAAATGATAGGAAATGTCATGATCGATGCTCGCTCTACTGGAAAATATTATCACTGTAAGTTGTCAATTCTGAACTTCATTCATGTCAGAGTTCTGCATGACAGTTAGCTGTTTTAGAAGGCAATTTGTAATACATTTGGTAATCCTTGACTGACAATGAGGGACCAGGGCCAAATTGAAAATGGGAACTAAAGGCATTTACCCTATTAGCAAGAGGGGCCAACATCAAATTTAAAATGTGATATGACATCTGGAGCAAGAGTCCATATCAAACTAGCTTATAAAATGGACTTTCACTATGCTGGTGCATTTGTTAAATCTTCAAGTTTTCCTTTTTTTTTTTTTTTTTTTTGCTGTACAGAGATCATGGCGAAGTATTAGCTGAAGCTCTGCAGATAATGTTATGTGAAGGAAGACAACATGACATGCAAAGGGCAGCTGCATTTGTAAAACGTCTGGCTACTTCTTCCTTATGCTTTGGTTCTGCTGAGGCCATGGCAGGTAAACCCTGTTCATTTCTAACCTACATCCTATGTTTTAATCGAGTACACCTTTAAATAATCAGTTACTTACATATGCAAAATTTTTGCAGCTTTGATCACAACAAGGGATCTACTTCAGAAGAATGCCAAATGCCGAAACTTGTTAGACAATGATGCTGGTGGTGGTTCTGTTTCAGGCTCAGTTGCGGTAAGCTGTCCAATTGTAGAAATTTTAAGACTAGATAGACAAGGTCCTGTAGCTATTATCTTGAAATAAATCTGACTTATAATAATGTATGAAGGGCAATGGAAAATTTAGTGGCAAGTTGGTATGTACTCTTCCGTTAGTTGCATAGTTGAAGCTCGTATAGGCTGCTAATATTCATGGTGGGCAGGTCAGTGAAGAATTTTCTTTCAAAACAAACCATTCTTGTTAACAAATTATATAACTTCTCTGGTTGAGAAAATGTTGCTACAGTTTCCTCAAAGTAAATGGTTTTCAATTAGCTAGAATCCCAAAACAACAAGACTTGCATTTGTCAAGAAGTCCATCTGGATGATGGCTTTTATGTTGTAATGTACTTCCCTTAGGAAACTCAACTTTAGGGGTGACACTAAATAGAGTAATTCTGATCTGAGTTGATTGATTCAGCAGGTTGGGGTAGACTCCCCTTGGCTTTTTGGTAGGGGATTTCAATTTCATAACATGAAAAAGAAAAGGAAGGGGTGTGTACTAGGAGAAACTCTAGTATGACTGCTGCTGCTGCTGTTGCTGTTGCTGTTGTTGTTGCTGTCGTTACTATCATTGCTGTTGTTGCTGTCGATAGCCCCTGTTGTTGTTGCTGTTGCTGTTGCTGTTGATGTTGCTGTTGATGTTGCTGTTTCTGCTGTCGTTGTTATTGTTGCAGGTGTAGATTAATAAGAGTTTGTACGTTATGTACATTCATCATCACAAAAATTATGTCGTTGCTTTCGTTCCCTTTTTTCCCTTGAAACATTATGTACATTCATCATCACAAAAATGTTTAGATCATTCAACATTTCTTTTAGTAAAAGGAAGTGAAAATAATACATTTTATTTTCTTTTGCTTGATCACCAACATGGTGTTTCTTGTCTTTGTCACAATGAATTTCGAGTGCTCAGGCTAATGCATACATGATAAGATGTAATAAAAAGTCATTTGATAGTAAAAAAAAAAAAAAAAAAAAAAAAAAAATTTGCTATGTATACTTACCATAGCGTTTTAAAAACGCTATGGTAAAGTCTACCATAGCGGTTTTAGAGTCTACTATAGCGTTTTTAAAACGCTATGGAAGAGGCTACCATAGCGGTTTTGAAACGCTATAAAAGCCAAACTTACCATAGCGTTTTAAAACCGCTATAATATCCCCTGGGTCTATTATAGCGCTGGCTGTCATAGCAGTTACTAAACCGCTATGGTATCCTACCATAGGGGTTTTTAAACGCTATTGATCACAATTTTTCTTGTAGTGTATACCAACTTACATGCATCGTCTTGCACGTCAAGCTGAGTGAACCAGTAGAACTTGCCATCAGACTTGATAAGGATATCTTTCAGGCCAGGCTCAATCCAACTAATCCATGGATGAAGGACACGAGGATCCGATAGCACTGAAAAACCACCCCCGACAGCAAGAAAACAGAAGGAATAGCAGTAACAACTAAAAAACCTCTTTACCCTCCCATCGGAGCAAAAGAAACCTGATGAACATGAGAGGAAACTAGGAACCCGATCACTTTGCTGACATCAATAGAATGAGAAGAAGAATGATCTTGAAACTCTGACCATCACCAATGTCTTTAGACTATTCCATCGCTAGCTGAAGCATCTTTTCATTAATGACCCGGGGATAATCGTTAGACAATTCAGCAGCGTCCGAGACACCGCAGGTAGAAAGAAGCTTCATCTCGTTATCATCCAGCGGACGAGTAACCTCTTTCTCGCTCATTTCCAACACGAGTCTCAATTCCTCAGCCTCATAAAAAGAATCATAATCTCCTTTTGCAACATCGTCAAGATACAAACTCGGGCTAGACACAACCCCCATAACTTCCTGAATAGGATTCGGACAGGACACAATCCAAGCAAAACCACGATTACAGAGTCGTTTCTTCCTCAAAACTCGACCAAGGTCTATCGGCAACCACCATGACGGATTCGTAGACCTCGCAAGCTTTATTTTTCTTGAAGCAAGAGTTGTTATATCAACAGGAGCATTGAGATCCGTAGCGCGCCAATCCGAACTCACTTCCAAATCAACGAAAACATCACTAATGCCAGCGTGAACAGCTAAAGGCTTTAGCACGGGAATTGGTATGTAAAGCTCGTTCCATTTCACTCATAGTGTACAAACCACTACGCACCAGGATACCCTCAAAAAGAAATGCCTCCACAAGAAAACGATGAAGCTTCGAGAATTGATCACTGATCTTCTGCTCCTCAGCAGTCAAGTAAAGATTCTTCCATTTATTAGGAAAATGGAATGATCGAAAAATCGGACGATCTTGCAATTGGAAGTAGCAAGAATTCACAGAAGCATAAAACCAACGTCGTGACCAATCACGAATATCATCGCTAAGTTTCTCGAAACACTTTTGAGAATGGAGAAAGCAAATATCTCTTTTTACTAACAAACCAATTAATGAATGCAAAATCTTCACAGTCAGAGGAATGTTGGATAGAATGACCCTCGCATAAGAATACACCATCACCTTCCAACCATTGAGACCCATTTGGGAAGGAAGAATGCCCAGGAAGTTCAGATACTCCCAGAATAATCGAGAATCGAAAATCGAAGACCAAAGGAAAATATGCACGAATACAGTGCGATGTACCCAGCCTTCGCATTACAAGGGCTATCATCCTGTCCTGGCAGAATAATCTCAAGGTCGAGCAAAAGATTATAATCTTAATGAAAACTGTTCAGCGTCGCCTGAGAAGCTCTGTTTGGAGAATTATGAGCCTCACTCAGAGTTAGCAACTTACCACTTAGCTTATCACCAACAGACATCGTGAGAATGAACAAAAATGAATAAGTCGAGGGGATGAGCAAACCCTAAATTCAAAGATAGCATGAAGAGGGAAAACGAAGTCGTCACATCTTATTTTATAGAGCCAAGAAATGAAGGGACAGTGTGCGAGACATGATCACTACGCGAAATCCCATAAATGTGCGCAAAAATGAATGGGCAAGTAAAGAATCGAAACACCAACTCGCGAAAAGTTACTGACAGCATTAAATACTAGGTAATGATAAAATTGAAAGGTAAATCGTCACGAAGTTAGTGCTCACGTCAAAATAACCACAAACTAAAGAAGGAGTAGCTGATGATACATCAAAATATACCAGTCATCACGATCGTACACGTGGTATAGAGATCCATAACGAGGATATAGCGTCCAGACCATCGAATCAGCACGTAAAGCCCAAGAAGAATAAAGCTAACTACTAAAGCCCAAACGAGGCTCGCCTAAACAAGACCTGAATCCAGGCCCAAACGATTCAGAGCTTGAATTCAGGCCTGACACGAGTTCTCTCATAAAAAAGATGAACGTTGCACCAAAAAGAGCCGTGGACAAAGTTACACCTCCCCGGACGCATTTCCTTAAAGGAGGAGACTGTTACTAGAAACATCTCCTTCCATTATGTCTCACATGTTTAAGACACGCATAGAGTTAACCACAACCATTATAAAAGGTAAAGAGAATATTCTACACGGGGTATGCAACTTTAATTGAATTTTGTCCAGATTTACATCCTTCTTCTAACATAGTTACTAACTTAAGCATTGGAGTGCCTTCGCCCTCCAAAAAGGTGGTATTTGACAGTCTAACAATTGTTTTGCAGGTCAAATTCACAGGTGGACGATTTTTTGATGCATCACCTTCGTAACGTTTCTCTTGGGGATGAGCATCCTTTCCCGTAATCCTGATCCTGACCCAACCCGTTTTGTTTTGATCCTTTTGGGATTGATCAAACTCATCCCAATCTCGGGATGGAGAATTTCAATCCAGTCTCATTCCGAACTTATTTATTTTTATATTTATTATTATTATTTATTATTTTTAATGTGTTAAATATTTAAATAAGTCTCACTTAGATTAGAACATAGTCAACTTACTGTGACGGTGGACACATTGCAAACCATAACCAGTTCATTTAACACCACTGAAAGTAAATTTGAAAATCAATCATTGTTGGTCTTTTCTTTCTTTTTTGTAAAACATTATTTCATTAGCACTGAGAAGATCTTTATTTATTTATCTAGCATTCCACACTCCTTTGAATGCATACAGATCAAAACGAAAACATTGTGAAATACAATTGTATATTGGGTTTCTTTCTTTGTTTAAGGTCATAGGTAGCCACTTTAGGCTCTTGGAAAAGAATATTTAATGATACTTTTATATTTGATTAGAATGTATATAAACACTTGTAGTATGAAAGGATTCGTCTTCAATACCTGCTCATCCCTTCTCGTCCTGAACATATTTGGGATGGGACAAGGTCTGGGATGAGCTATATCCTGTCCCAAACCCAAAGGAACGGGATGAGATCGGGATGAGGTCCATCCCTTCCCGTGCCCACCCCTAGTTTCTCCTATTTATGGGAGAGATTTGTAGGGTTTGGAGTTGGACTTTGACTATGATATATTCTTAAGGGCCCTTTTGGGCTTTAATGGCTGGATCTGTCTTTTTGCGCTTTGCGACTCAGCCCTGAATTGAAATACTTGGTCTTCGTGATGAGTGATCTTCACCACGTGTAAGGTCGTGATGCTAGTCTCATTCGATGTATCATCGGCTACTCCCCCTTAGTTAGTGAGCATGCTTACGTGGGCATTAACTTTTTGACTGTTGGACTTTCGACTTCATCATGTATTGCATTTAATTCTGTTAACGACTGTTGGTGCGGTTGCTATTATATCAATTGTTTGTTCCTTTCTGTGCATTTTTTGGGATTTTGTGCAGCCATCATGTCTCGCACATCATTTTATTAGTAGTCTTTTCATTGCTCAACTCTAGAAAAGGGGGTGTGATAGCTGTGTTTCTCTGTTTACGTTTTCTTTGTGATCAGAGCTTTTTTTTTCTTCTTTTTCACTCTCTTGTTTGTGCAGTTCCTTTCCCATCTCTACTAGGTACTGACAAGGTACTAGATGATGAACTGCTTGACATCTATGATGCATTCTTCTTGCCTAAGAAATCGCCGCAGACGACATTAGAAAGCGTTCGTGCTGAGTACTCATTTTCATCCGACCTTGAGATTGTTCTACCTAGGTATAAAGTCAGTCCTTGTCATCCAAGGTCGGGTCATATTATGCTATACCCTTGCAAGTTTCAGTTGGGTCTTAGGTTTTTGGTTCCGGAGATTTTTTGAGATTGCTTGGATGTTTTAGGCATTGCTACTGCTCAAATGGGTCCCAATGGCTGGAGGGTGATGGTTTCTACTTGTGCAAAAACCATTATTTCTGGCATTCCTCTAACTAGTAGGGTTTTACATTCCGTGGTGGGACTTGTTGTAAGCAATAATAATATGTGTTTCCTGCATTCTCCCACCTGTTTTGGGAAACTCAATGATGATTATAGGGACTGGTCAAGATTTTGGTTTTATGCTTCCATCAACTCCGACTACTTTAAGTTGCGTGGTCGATAGATGATGAGGGCATTCCGAGTACCCAAGAAATGGAAGAATTTGCACTTATTAGCTACTATTTTTGTAAGCTTCCTCGAGTTGTTGTGTAATCGCTCCTCACTACGGATGTTGTCGAGCGTAGTAGCTTGTACACTATAAGTGAAGCGGAGCGGGCGGTGCTTACTAAAGCTCGAGCTACTGACATTGTTGCTCGTGCTAGTCCTGTTGGTATTAGTGATCCTAGCATTGATAGGAAAGTAAGCTCTGACAAGGTGGCTACGGATCTCAATGCTATGATTAGCATTGGTGGTGTTGGTTCGGCCACTAGAAAAAGAAGCTTCCTAGGCCTGGCGATAAGCCCTGGCTGTGTTCCCAAGAAGAAGCGGCTTGCTAGTTCCGTTCGGGGTATTACTCGGACTGTTCCTCGTCCTGGGTCGTCTGGTAAGGAAGATAAGAAGAGGGTCACCTATCTGTTCAAGAGGTTGAGGAAATAAATCAAGTTCTGGAGAGGAGCAAAAATGATGTGAGCCGTTCGTTGGATGATCGTGAGAAGAGGTGCATCTCTTCTCATGGCGTGCCCGACTTCGCCAATTGGTCTCATGATGACCCTCGTGCACTCAATAATAAGATGTTTAAGCTTATATGGAGCGGTCAAAGGATCTAAATACTATGAGGACCATAGCAGACTTTGACTTTAACCCACTGAGCGAAGAAGAGGTCGTTGGTCGGGGTCAAAGTTTTAAGTCTCCTCCACCTTTTTCTCCTATTTGTGTTGATGATACAGTGGAGTTTCCTGCTTCTCTGTTTGTTTGTCACACTTCTGCTACGGCCTGTTCCATTCCTACCACTATTGGTTATCTCACTCCGCCAAAATTTGAAATATATGATGGCATTTCTGACCCAACCGATCATTTGAGGCACTTCCACCACATAATGGCCCTGAAGGAAACCACAGAGTCGATCTTATGCAGGACATTTCCAATTAACCTCACATCTACAACAATGAACCGGTTCAATAGCCTACTCTCGAGGTCAATAGATTCATTTCAAGCTTTGGCCACCGCTTTCACCACCAGATTCATTGGAAGCCAGCAGATGAGGAAAGGGACACACTAACTCCTGCACATTAGGCAAAATACCGAAGAAACAATACGGGGATATGTCACCCACTTTACTAATGAATTGACAATGATTGACGGATATAGCGGCGACACAGCCGTTGCAACCTTCGTGGCCGGATTGAAGAGAGGCCCCTTCTTCGACGCTCTTAACCTGGAACCTCAAGGGTATGAGAGGAAATGAAGGCAGCCAGGAGAAAATATGACCAATAAAGAGAAATGTTTTTAAGGAAACGGGAAAGAAATGAAGAAAGAAAACAGAACGACGAACAATAGGAAGGCAACAACCCATCAAAGAAACATCGAAGTGGCGGAAGGAATGATTCGTGACGACGAAAATTCGGGATTCTACAACCAACGCAAACTAAACACGAGTGGGTAACGAGTATGATGAAGACCACATACAAGCCATATACAACCCTGAAGACAAGTCGAGCAAATATACTAAAACGCATAACGAAATAGGATAACGTCAATTGACCGCTATGGATGAGAGGTGATTCAAAAGGGAGATACAAAAACAAATATTGTTCATTCCATAAGGATCATGGGCACGAACTGAAGAACGCTAGAATTCAAAAGATGAATCAAGCACTAGGCTCAGAAAGGACAACTCGATGAGTTCATCAGAATGCCAGATAAACAAATCAAATTGAAGGAGAAAGCAGACAACGTTGTGGGATCAAAAGAACATATTAGGGAGTTGATATACGCCACACACTGCATAGCTGGAGGAAGCAAAACACACGAAGCAACTACGCGAACTCCTCACTCGAATCGATCTATATCATAACAAGGGTACTGAAGAAACATTTCACGAATGCACAAAGCATGGAGATGTTTGACCCAGCCAATTCGTACGAATCAAAAGATCTCATCAGTGGTTGCAAGCTCGACCCGAACCACTACCGACAAAGCTGGCGGAAACACACTCGACCAAACCCTGATGATTGACACCAGACATGGTGACGGCATCAACATGATTGGACAGTTTAGTGTTGACAAAAGCGTGGTCAAACAATTTGGTAATGACATAAGCATGATCAAACAAGCCAATATTACTCAGCCATCGGATAGAAAAACACCTTGAGCTTGCCAGTCACAACATCATACACAATATACGAGGATGAAGTGAAGAAAAACAAAGCAATAATAACACCAGCCTCCAATACGAAGGCTGACAATGAGCAAAGGAAGACAAAATAAATAGTACTTTGAACCAGCGTAAATGCCCTAACGGTTAAGGCTGATGAAAACATCAAGGAAATATCAATAAGATTATGAATTCAGAAACTCAAAATTTTCGCGTGCACAACAAAATAGAT
The DNA here is from genome assembly GCA_963556465.1 of Berberis vulgaris. Taxonomy (NCBI): domain Eukaryota; kingdom Viridiplantae; phylum Streptophyta; class Magnoliopsida; order Ranunculales; family Berberidaceae; genus Berberis; species Berberis vulgaris. The sequence continues at coordinate 74,147,144 of OY747134.1, forward strand.
ACGTCAATAAATTAGCCATACAAAGCAATCAAACAACAAAAGTCGGACACACACAACTTCTAGTCTGATCAACCAAGAAGTAAAGGTTAGACACCCGAGTCAACTAAACAAAAAAAAAACTTTGAATCGACCGAGATGTCAAACTAGCAAAACTTGTCATCAGACTTGATACGAATATCCTTCGGGCCAAGCTCAATAAAACTAATCAGTGGATGAAGGACACGAGGATTCGAGAGCACTGAAAAACCACCCCCGACTGCAAAAAAAACATAAGGAATAGCACTAACAACGGAAAAACCACGTTTACCCTCCCATCGAAAAGCATCTATGTAAGGGCACGGCTAACGATAGCAGCTGGTGTAGGAGAAACCTGATGAACATGAGAGGAAACAAGGAACCCGACCACTTCGCTGACATCAATAGAACGAGAACGAGAATGATCTTGAAACTCTGACCACCACCAATGTCATTAGACTGCTCCACCGCTAGCTGAAACATCTTTTCATTAATGAATCGGGGATAATCGTTAGACAACTCAGCAGCGTCCGAGACACTGTAGGCAGAAAGAAGCTTCCTCTCGTTGTCATCCAGTGGACGAGTAGTCTCCTTCTCGCTCCTTTCCAACACGAGCCTCAATTCATCAGCCTCATCGAAAGGATCACGATCTCCTTTTGCAACATCATCAAGAGACAGACTCGGGCGAGTCAACCCCCATAACATCCTGAACAGGATTCGGATGGGACACAATCCGACTAGAACCACGATTATAGAGTCATTTCTTCCTCGGAACCCGACCAAGGTCTACCTGCAACCGCCTTGGCGGATTCGTAGGCCTCGCAAGCTTTCTTTTTCTTGAAGCAAGAACTTTGATATCAATAGGAGCATTGAGATCCGTAACGAGTCGATCTGAGCTTACTTTCCAATCAATGCTTGCAGCACTAATGCCAGCACGAGCAGCTAAGGCTTTAGCACGGGAATCCACATATAGTGTACAAACCACTACGCTCCAGGATACCCTAGGATGGAAATGCCTCCACGGGAAAATGATGAAGCTTCGAGAAATGATCACTGATCTTCTGCTCCTCAACAGTCAAGTAAAGATTCTTCCATTTATTAGGAAAACATAATGATCAAAAAATCAGACGACCTCGCAATTGGAAGTAGCCAGAATTCACAGAAGCATAAAACCAACATCGCGACCAATCACAAATATCATCGCTTAGTTTCTCGAAACACTTTTGAGAATGGAGAAAGCAAATATCATTGTTTACTAACAGACCAACTACTGAATGCAAAATCTTCACAGTCAAAGGAATGTCGGATAGAATGACCCTCGCATAAGAATACACCATCACCTTCCAACAATTGAGACCCATTTGACAAGGAATAATACCCAGGAAGTTCAGATACTCCCCGAATAATCCAGAACCAAAAATCGGAGATCAGAGGAAAACATGCACGAATACAGTGCAATGTACCCAGCCTTCGCATTACATGGGCTATCATCCTGTCCAGGCATAATAATCTCAAGGTCGAGCGGAAGATTATAATCTGAATGAAAAATGTTCAGCATCGTCTGAGATTGGGAGAATTATGAGCCTCACACAGACCTAGCGACTTATCACTTAGCTTATCACCAACAGACATCATGAGAATGAATGAAACGGAAGAAGACAAGGGGATGAGAAAACCCTAAATTCAAAGATAGTGTGAAGAGGGAAAATGAAGTCGTCACATCTTCTTTTATAGAGCCATACAATGAAGCGACGGCTCATGGGACAGCGTGCGAGACATGATTACTACGCAAAATCCCAAAAATGTGCGCAAAAAATGAACAGGCAACCCAAGAATCGAGACACCAACTCGCGAAAAGTTACTGACAACATTAAATACTAGGTAATGATAAAAGTAGGGGTGGGCATGGGACAGGATGGGACTAGATAGACCCATCCCTATCCCATCCTGTTCATACGGGATCGGGACGGGATGGAATGGAAAAAACCCCATTCCGACCTCGTCCCATCCCAAACGGGTTCGGGACGGGATCAGCGTGCTACCTGTGACTGCTGCGAAGATTATCATTGACAAGGGTCCGGCAATCCAACCATTTACTTGGGAAGTTGGCTATATAAATAAGATGATTGAGGCAATGCAACAACAGTTCTACCCTAAACTCCAAATTGATTAAGTACGGAGATTGTTTACACCACAGCACATAACATAAGCTCCTTATTTCAAAAGGAACTTCAACCCATCCATGTCATTTCATCATAAAAAAGCTGAGGGAGCTCTTTCTTTTTCAATGACCAAATCTCTACACCATTTTGAATCAGGACTCAGGACTGTGTTTTGCTTATATCAAGCTTATAAACCCATGGAAAAGTCAGAAGGCAATCACTTTGTTTATATAAGGTTAAGAAAATATGCAATAACAGGTAGCGGCAGTTTTCAAAAATAAAGAGAACAAAATGCAATAGCGATAGGATAAAACTCGAGAATAACAGAAATTGACTCACTCCAACTAATACATAAAAATATTAATAATAAATATTGAAAAATTAGTTTGGGACGGGACGGGATTGGCGGGACTGAAAATCTTCATCCCATCCCATTCTAGATCGGGACGGGACGGGATCGGGATAGAATTATTCAATCCCATTAAGACCCGAAAAAATCGGGATGGGATGCCCACCCCTAGATAAAAGTGAAAGGCAAACCGTCACGAAGTTAGTGCCCACGTCAGCATAACCACAAACTAAAGGGGGAGTAGCTGATGATACATCAAAATATACCAGTCATCGCGGTCGTACACATGGGATAGAAATCCATAACGAGGATATAACGTTCAGACCATCGGGTCAACACGTAAAGCCCAAGAAGAATAAAGCTAACTATTGTGGCCCAAATAAGGCCCGCCAATGAGGAAATGTAAACAAGAACTGAATACAGGCCAAACCAATTTAGTGCCCGAATTCAGGTCCGACATGATTTCTCTTATAAAAAAGATGAACGTTGCACCAAAAAGAGTCGTGAAGGGAGTTACGCCTCCTCGGATGCATTTCCATAAAAGGAGAAGATTGTTACAAGAAACATCTCCTTCTGTTGTGCCTCACATGCTTAAGTCACACACAGAGTTAACCACGACCATTATAAAAGGTAAATAGAACATTCGACATAGGTATGCAACTTTAACTAAGTTTTGTTAAGATTTACATCCTTCTTCCAACAGAGTTACTAACTTAAGCATTGGAGTGCCTTCGGCCACCAAAAAGGTGATCCTTGACAGTCTAACATTTATTTTGCAGGTCAAACTCACGGGTGGACGATTTTTTGATGCATCACCTTTGTAACGTTTCTCTTTGTGGTGAGCATCCTATCCCACAATCGTGATCCCGACCCGTCCCGATTTGTTTCGGGTCCTTTTGGGATTGATCAAATTCATCCCAATCTCGTTCCGTCCCGATCTAAAATAGGCCGAGATCAGGATGGAGATTTTCAATCTAGTCCCATTCCGAACTTATTTATTTTGATATTTATTATTATTATTTATTAGCTTAATGTTTTAAATTTTTAAATAAGTCTCACTTAGATTAGGAAATAGTCAACTTATTGTCTTACTATGACGGTGGACACATTGCAAACCATAACCATTTCATTTAACACCATTGAAAGTAAATTTGAAAACCAATCATTGTTGCTATTTTCTTTCTTTTTTGTAAAACATTATTTCATTAGCAATGAGGAGATCTTTATTTATTTTTCTAGCATTCCACACTACTTTGAGTGCATATAGATCAAAACAAAAACATTGTGAATTACAATTGTATATTGGTTTTCTTTGTTTGTTTAAGGCCATTAGTAGCCACTTTAGGCTCTTGGAAAAGAATATTTAAATGTTGCTTTTATATTTGATTAAAATGTATATAAACACTTGTAGTATGAAGGATTCATCATCAATACCTTCTCATCCCGTCTTGTCCCGAACCAATTTGGGATGGGACGAGGTTTGGATGAGGTCTATCCTGTCCCAAACCCGAAGGAACTTGATGAGATCGAGATGAGGTCTATCCCAATCCATCCCTTCTCGCGCCCACCCCGAGTTTCTCCTCTTTATGGGAGAGATTTGTTGGGCCTTTGACAATGATTTGTTCTTAAGGGCCCTTTCGAGCTTTAATGGCTTGATTTGTCTTTTTGCGCTTAACGAGTCATTCCTGAATTGAAATACTTGGTCTTCGTGATGGTCATGATGCTATTCTGATTTGATGTATCATCAGCTACTTCCCCTTAGTTAGTGAGCATGCTTATGTGGCCACTAACTTTATGACTGTTGGACTTTCGACTTCATCATGTATTGCATTTAATTCCATTAACAATAGTTGGTGTGGTTTCTATTCTAATCTCTCATTTGTTTGTTCATTTCTGTGCATTTTTTGGGATTTTGTGCAACCATCATGTCTCGCACGTCATTCTATTAGTAGTCTTTTCATTGCTCAACTCTAGAAAATGGGGTGTGATAGTTGTGTTTATCTTTTTACGCAATCTTTGTGATCAGAGCTTGTTTTTCCCCTTCTGTTTCGCTTTCTTGTTTGTGCACTTCCTTTCTCATGTCTACTAAGTACTGACAAGGTACTAGATGGTGAAGACTCGACATCTATGAGGCATTCTTCTTGCCTAAGAAGACGCTGCAAGCGACAATTGAAATCGTTCGTGCTGAGTACTCAGTGTCATCCAATTTTTAGATTGTTCTACCTAGGCATAACAACAGTCCTTGTAGTCTAAAGCCTAGCTACATTACGCTATACCCTGGCATGTTCCAGTCGGGTCTTAGGTTTCCGATTTCGGAGATATTTTGGGATTGCTTGGATTTTTTTAGGATTGCTCCTGCTCAAATGGGTCCCAATAGTGGGAGGGTAATGGTTTCTACTTGTGCGAAAACAATTTTTTCTGGCATTCCTCTGACTAGTACGGTTTTACACTCCGTGGTAAGACTTGTTGTAAGCAGTAATTTTGGTTTTATACTTCTGTCAACTCCGGCTACTTTAAATTGCGTGATTGATAGATTATGAGGTCGTTCCGAGTGCCCAAGAAATGGAAGAATTTGCACTTATCAGTTACTATTTTTTGAAGCTTCCTCGAGCGTAGTAGCTTGTACACTATGAGTGAAGCGGAACAGGCGGTGCTTACTGAAGCTCGAGCAGCTGACATTGCTCCTCATGCTGGTCCTGTTAGTATTAGTCATGCTAGCATTGAAGAGATAGTAAGCACTGATAGGGTGGTTACGGATCTCAATGCTCCTATTAGCATTGGTGGTGCTGGTTTGGCCACTAGAAAGGGGAAGCTTCCTAGGCCTGCCAGTCCATCGAAGTAGCTGGCGATAAGCCATGGCCGTGTTTCCAAGAATAACCGGCTTGCTAGTTCATTTTGTGGTACTACTCGGACATCTTCTCGTCTGGGGTCGTCTGGTAAGGATGATAGGAAGAGGGTCCCCTATTTGCTCAAGATGTTCAGGAGATATATCAAGCCCTGGAGAGGAGCAAAAATGAGGTGAGCCGTTCGTTGGATGATCGTGAGAAGAGGTGCATTTATGCCATGTGGTCTGATGATGACCCTCGTGTCCTCAATAATAAGATGTTTCAGCTTACTATGGAGTGGTCGAAGGATCCGAATACTACGAGGAACAAAGCTGACTTTGACTTTAACCCACTATGCGAAAAAAAAGGTCGTTGGTCGTGGTCAAAGTTCTAAGTCTCCTCTTTCTTCTTCTCCTATTCGTGTTGATCATACAGTGGAATTTCCTGCTTCCCTATTTGTTCGTCCCACTTTTGCTACTACTACTTTGAAAAGGAAAGGCAAAAGTGGTTTTTCTGTTATCACTGCTACTCCGACCGTTCTCCCGGCCACTGGTGGTGGGGTTTCAGTTCTTTCTGATCCCCAAGTTCTTCATCCACAGATTGGTTGGAATGAGCCCAACCCTGAAGACATCTGCATTAAATCGGATGGGAAGTTCAGTTATTTTACAGAGATTGATGTACTAGATAGTGTGCGCAATTTGATCAACGAATGGCACGGGAGGTCGATTGAGAGGGCTCCAATGCCTGTGGCCTAGTAGTCATATCGGCCACAATCTTAAGCAGTTGATGGAAGGGATGAATCACCTCACTTATGCTGGGGTGATGGGGTCGAACTACTAGGATGCACGTGGTCAGGTGGCCACTCTTGTGAAGAAGATGGAGGGACAATTGATGGTGCTTTCTCACATTTTCCGTCAGTTTGACATGTTAAAAGTAGGGATGGCAATGACGCGGATTTAGGCAAATCCACCCCCTCCCTCTCCCCCTCCCCCAGTAGGGATAGCAGATCCCGAATCCGCCCCGAATATCCGTTTACCATATTTTTAAAAACCATGCCCGCACCAGACGGATTGGCTGATATCCGCCCAGATCCGTTTAACCAAAAAAAAAATTTAATAAAAGAAACCCTTCTTCTTAGTCAACCCCACCAAGAACACTTTTGTTGTTTTTTCTTAAATAGGAAAACATGGATTTGCAAGAGAGAAGAGGAGATGCAGGTGTGAATAATGGCTTATGGATGAATGAGAAACACTTCAACTTCCTTAACAAAATGGAAGCCAACGTTGTTCAAACCATGCTCGAAAATAATGATGCTAGTGACATGTTTTCTTATTCTGCCATTCGTCTCGATCGCTACCTCCCCAATAGCTCCGACTCCACTCGCGGTCTCACATACTAGATGTAAAAATAATTCTTCCATCCATGTTAATTATCAAGGTACGTACATATACCCCAAAGGAAATGGACTTGAAGAGAATAAAAAAGGTTTTGAGAGGTAGATGAAGGCCAGTCAAACTTTCAAAACCTTCCCTCTTCCCCACACTCTCAATCCAAACCGGTGTCTTTCTCTTCAACTCTGTTTGAAGTCCTAGAATCTCCAAGATGATGAAGGTCTTGAGAGAAGTAAAACATTTAAAAAATGAAACATTGAAAAAAGTGAAACATTGAAAAAGTGAAATCATATGGGAGGGAGTCACATGGGTGCTGACACAACCCACATGTCTTGTCATTTAATTATTATTGTTAATTTCTTAGTCTCTTCTACATTAGATGTTATTAAATTATTATAGTTGGGTGGGCGGATTTGGCTAAATCCATATTTGCCACGAATTTTTTATGGATACAATTTGGATCGCCGAATCCGCCTCGAAATCCATTAAGGTAAACCCAATTTTGCGGATATCCGTGAAAATCCCCTCACTACGATCCCTAGTTGAAAAAGAAGTGCGCGGAGCAGGAGAACGCAGATGAGACTGCTTGGACTTCTTTGGAGTAAGTTGAGGTTGTGTGGGATAAGTTTGTTGTTGAGCTTGAGGCTTCAGGGACTGAGTTGGATAGAGTTCATGATCGGTTGGACATTGTTGAGAAAGAGTTTTCCATTGACAAGGCTGGTCATGATGAAGCCATGCGTTCTGTCAGAGCAATTTGTCGGTCCTAAGGTTGCTAAGGAATGGGTAGTGCAGTTAATTACTAAGGTTTCATATGCTAAGTCGGATGCTTCTGCAAGGCTAACCACTGTTGAGGGAGAACTCGTTTCAACCAAAAATGAGCTTGCAACAATCAAGGATAAATTTAAGATTGCAGAAGCGACAAATTAGAATAGGGTCATTGATGGTCGAATCGACCTCCACGATTTCATGAAGGGGGAGGGTCTTGATCTGACTAGATATCGTGGTCTGGTTGACCATGTTTTTGAAGACGATGATTATGAAGAATGTGCTCTGGATCTTCCAACTGATCCGGTTGATAAAAAACAGTCGTTTCCACCTCCATCCGATCATGTTCCATCATCTGTCCCCATTACTAGAAAGAGAGCTTCATCTTCTTCTGCTGCTGATATCATTGCTCATCCTCCAATAAGCGTTCCTGCTAGTGATGCTCTTATCACTTCTGTTGTCTCCTCTCCAACTATTGTATCTTCTTCTCCTTATGTAACCGAATAGAGATATGAATGACAAATTCTTTTTGTTGACACTTTTTTGTTTTGTCTTTTCTGATCAACGTGTCTTTTGTGATAGACCATGTCTTTGTAAATTGTTGTAGTCGTAGTTTGTTTATCGTCTTGATCGACAACGATATTGGGTCATATACAGTAAATGTGCGTTGATATCGTTATTCGTAATTTATGTATCTTGGTAATTTAGATTTGGCTAGACTTCTGCCTTTTGCACTGATTTCTTGGTTGTCTAAAGCGTTCATATCTCCTTGACTTCTTTAGACGTATTTCATGGTTCGACTTGTTAATCAGGCCAGGAAGGTTTACGAGTAAGTCTGACTTATATGCCCAAACTTTTATAAGTATATTTCATGGTTCAACATATTGTTTAGGCCAGAAGGTTTTACAAGTAAGTCTAACTTATACGTCCAAACTTTTAAGCGTACTTCGTAAAGGAGTAACTCCCTCCATGACTTTTTTATGTAATGTTGCTCACTCTTTAGGGAGAACTTTATCGGGTCTGGATTTCGGCCTCTGATTACGATTTATTCTGACAGGCCATGTTTGGGCTTTCATGATTGGATCCATCCTCTTTAGGCCTTATAAATTGGCCCGATCTTGGGATACTTCATCCTCGTGATAGATGATCTCTGCCATGTGTATGGCTATGATGACGGTCTTTTTTATGTATCGTTAACTATTATTGCGAGACCTCTGGATAGTGAGGAGAAAAACAACAAATTGAGATAACATTTCTTCCTTGACCACCCGATGAGCTTTGGCTGATTGCCACATGAAATGGAAGAAACGGGGAACAGTGGGGACAACATAGCTATTATCGAGCCAGTTGATATGGATCGGAAAATTTGCCAAAGATGATTAATGATTGGGCAGAGGAAAAATAGATGAATTGCTTCTTCAGAGTGGTTATGGAAAAAATGACAGTTATCCTCGATAGGGGTGTGGAGCCGAACCAGGTTAGCAGTGGTAGGGAGGATATTTTGGACAATTTTCAAAAGAAGGAATTGGCAGGCAAACGAGAAGAGGAACAAACAAGTTTTCACTTGTGAAGGTCCTAGTAGCCGCCTTAACCGAGAAAATCCCTTTTTTTGTCAGCAATCCATATCAGCTTGTCGAGAACATCTGAGGGTCTAACCAATACATCCAAGATGTTGTTGGCTACTGGGACAAGGAAAAGAAAGTTAATCAAGACATTATTCCATTGAGAGTCCTGCCCAGCAGTAGAGGTCCACAGATCCGAGATAATGAGAGGAAGATTTAGAGATGTCGGGTCTGCCAGCACAAGGCCAGGTTTAACCAAATAGTTTTTTCAGAGGTCAATAGTGTTTCCTAACATCTCCTACATAAGACATAAGTTTTCAAATTTTCCCCAGGCAGTGATGTTGTCTTTATAAACAAATGAGGCTATAAAAGAGGCAATACTAATCTGGGCGATACTCTTCTTCTTGAAATAAAGTGCTTTCAGTTGGTGGGAGCGAGTGGTTTGGGGACAGAAGAGAAGTTGCCACATGTTTTTTGCCATTAAGGCAAGATTTTTATTCCTAGTTGAATGAATGTTTAGACCTCCCAGAAGGTTAGATTGTGAGATGCGGTCCCAGGTACAAAAATGTTTAGCCTTAATCTCGGTCGAGCCGTTCCACAAAAAATTACAAGCCAAGATGTCTATTTTGGTGGAAATCGAGCAAGGGAGGAGAAAAGTTAAGTTTGCATGGTATAGACTGGGATTGAGTACAGAACAGCTTTGATAATGATAGTTCTATCGGCTTGGGATAAAATTTTAGTTTTCCAGCTAGAGAGTTTGGAATTGATTTTGTCAATCAGGAACTAAAAGTCAGTGGCTTTCTTTTTCGAGATAAGAAGGGGAAAACCTAGGTACTTGTCGTTGGGATTGTAAAATTTTGAGCCAAGGATTATACTTATCATTTTAGAATGTTTCGGGTGAACATTCAAACTGTAGAACACCGAGGATTTGTTAACATTCATTCATTGTCTTGAAACGTGACAATAGAGATTTAGAATGGGCTTCGGCTAAAAAAGCTCCGCAAAACAAAATGAAATCATCTGCGTATAACATATGGCTGATGGAGGGGGAGTTTCGTTGGATTTTAATGCCCTTAATGGTACCCTCTGATTAAGCCCAAGCTAGGAGTTGAGAAAGGGCATCCGCCACCAGGATGAAGAGATAGGGGGAAAGAGGGTCCCCCTGACAAATACCCCGAGATGGTTTGATTGATGGAAGTGGGGCGCCATTGAGGATAACTTGAAGAGAAGTGGTGGGAATGCATTGATTGATCATTTGAATCCACTCATTGGCAAAGCCCAAATTTTCAAAAAAATTGTCAAAAAATACCATTCAGCTCTATCGTAAGCTTTAGTCATATCAATCTTAATAGCCATCGATCCATCCATGTTTTTGCTTACGGAGATGTTTCAAATGGAAGAAAATCTCATGTGCAACATTAACATTATCCGCGATTGAGCGACCATAAAGGAAAACACCTTGATTGGGGGAGATAACATTATCTAACAAATGTTTCAGACGGTTTAACAAGATTTTAGAAGTAACCTTGTAGATTACACTACACAGTCCAATGGGTCGAAATTTATCCGGAGTTAAAGGATTACCTACCTTAGGGATCAAAGCTATAAACGTTTCATTTAGGTTAGGATCCAATTGATGAGTAATGAAAAAATGGGTGACAACTTCGAAAACATCGTGTTTCACTTTATCCCAAAAATACTAGAAAAATAAGCATGAAATCCATCCAGACCAGAGGTTTTGTGACTTTCTATGGCAAAGACTGTGTTTTTAATTTCTTATTCACTAGGGATGGCTAGAAGAACTTCATGTTCATCAGTTGTGATCACAGGGGTGAACAGAAAGAGAATTTCAGGATTTTGAGCAGGGTAGGAGATTTTGAAGATATTGGTAACGTAGTCATTAAGAACTTTCCCTACAGAAATCTGATTGGATTACCAGGTATTGTTGAAATCTTTGAACCTAATAATGAGATTCTTTTTCCAGCGTGGATAGGTGAAATTTTTTGGTGTTTTTATCCCCGTCTCTGAGCCAGGAACTACCAGATTTATTACACCAGAAAAGTTCTTTTCTGATGAACAGTTCATCTAGTCTGTCTTCCAAAATTGCAATCTCATTAGCATTGTCTTTCAAGAGATAGGCATTTTGAAGAGCATCAAGAGCTCTTTTAGTCTCTAAGAGATTAAGTTGAATGTTACAAAATTCATTTTTGTTCATCTAGTTAGGCTGTGACTATGCTTTTTGGTTTTCAATTGAAAGTTGTGAGGTGGGTCATCATGATATCTGGGGGACCAGGAGGAATTGACCAGCTTCCTACATTTGGGATCACGAGTCCATATGTGGAAAATTTTAATGGGTTTAGGGCTCTGTGGAAAAAAATTAGAAACAAGCTAGAAGGACAGGGCCCGATGGTCAAAGGTAGAAGAGTGGATGGAACGGGCAGTGGCTGAGGGGAGCCACTGCATCCAATCCGTAGTAACCAAGACATGGTCGAGTTAGCATTGATGCCATTTTTGTTTTTACATTTATTATTTCAAGTGAATTGTGACCCATTAAGGGGGAAGTCAAGAAGATCATGAGCATCTATCGCACTTCATACTATTTATACTAGTACACCATTTCTCTAAAACATCTTGCATGACTGAGCACCTAACACAACCACTTCTAGTACGTAGTGAGACTTGAACATGGAATACAAGTTTCTCTCTGTGTGCGCACATGTAGTGGTGTATTAAGTATTCTCTAAAAAATTACAGGCATTAAGGAGCTGAAGTGGGCATGCTGTGGAGAAGGGAAACTCAATGGACGGAATCGGTGCTCAGAAACCGCAAAGCTTTGTTCAAATAGAAATGAGTACCTATTCTGGGATTGGTTTCACCCCACAGAAAATGTTGCTCAAATGGCAGCTATAACTATGTATAGTGGTGGAACAAAATATGTATCACCCATCAATGTTCTTATAACACACAACGTTTTGTGCTTGGACCCTTGTGGCTGCTGCTGGAATAGACAATCTCAAAGATGCTTGGAGATGAGTTAGCTACATGTAGAGCTAAACTTCTACTTAATCTTACAATTACGATAGTAAGCCAAGCTTCTACTTGATGAATATAATCTTGAAGACAATATAATCAACTTAATGTTGTAAAGAGAGTGGAAGAATTTCGTAATACATTGTTTTAAAAGAGAAAATTACGAAAGAGACCATATATTCACATTGCCACTCAAAGCTCAAAAGTTTATTGGTTGACAAAATAAAAGAATAAAAGAATTTTTGGTATGTCCATGGTGTTCTTCTCTGAAGACAGATTATGAATTGGTGGTGGCACATTCTGGCGGGAAGCCCTGAGGAAATCGCTTGGCATCGGTGCAGTAGTTGTAGATCATGTAATTCTTCTGTGCCCAATTCATCCTCTCTTGGCTTGTTGAATCCAGTTCTTCAGTCATCCATGAATCATTCACACTGTTGGTTGTTGTGCTTGGAACTTTTTCACTGAAGTTTCTATATGAAGCAGTGAATGGAGCAGAGTTCCAATCAGTCTTAACAAGGCCTCCTCTAGTAGCCCAGTCATCAGCATTCCAGAGACTTGAGTAGATTCTCATGGGTTGCTTGTTTGGGAATGCAACACCTTTTGATTCTGAGTTCTTGAACTCTCTGATTGGGGTGCCATCTACAGAGAAGATTATTCGTTGTGGATTCCATTGGATGGAGTAAGTGTGGAAATCGGCAGTGGGGTCGAACCATAGGTAGAATTGTTGCTCTCTGCTACCCTTGCCTTGAGTGAACACATTGGTGTGAAGAATGTAGGGATTACCACTGAGGTTCCCCAAGAATTCAAAGTCGATTTCGTCGTGAGTTGGTCCTTGGGATGATAGATAGTAGGCTGTGACAGTTCCAGCTGAATTGCCAGAGACGAGCTTCAGCTGCATATCAATCTTGCCAAACAGGTACTCTCTCTTGGACTGGAATCCAGACCCAGATGTTTTGTCAAGGGAGAGAGTGAGGAGTTCACCTCCATTCAGTATCTTAGCACGACCATCTCCCCAAGTGATATCAAAGTCTTGGTTCAAATTACTAGCTGACACTGTGAGTGCTAGTAGTGACACTAGAAAGATTGATGATGAAACAGTGATGGTGAAAGAAGAGGCAAAAGCCATATTGGAAGACTTGTATTTTGTTTGAACAAGTTGGAGATGTGATGGATGGATGATTTGAGTAATGTGTTAGCATGGTGAGTTTATATACAAGTGAAAATGTGTTTTAGGAATCAAAGAATGAAGTAAGGTTAGTGGTTGGAAGTTTCAAAAACGTATGTAAAATTTTAATAATGAAGGGGGGCTGGTCTGGTTACAGCTGGGCCGAGAAGGTATTATCTTCGTCTTCATCATCACCATGGGACATGGCTAATGTACGAACCTTCACCAAACCACACCGACTCCACTCTCACTCTCTCTCTCTATCTGTTTATGACGCGGTTTTTGGTGTTGGTATTGTTCAGTGGGCGCAAGACTACTTTTGGTTTGGTCAATTCGACTCCAATGGTATGCTAGTATCAAATGACTCTCTATTCACAGCTGTCTTAACGCTTAGTTCTATTACCCATGCGCCTAACTCTTAAGATTTTTTCATATGGTATAAAGCCCATGATTCCTTCCTGAATCACGGCCCAAGACCCAACTCCAAAGTTCCTGCAAAACAAGCTTGACTTCCATGCATCAAAATGTTTTTATCACTTAGCGGTAGAAAGCATACCGGAAGCATCTGCCTAGATATCATTAAACGCAGCAGTTATTTGTTCCACTCGCCTCTCAACGGTATCACACATAACGGATTGCCCCAATTCAGCATGAGAAGCTTTATCGGAAGCTGATTTCTTGATGGATAACTCTTTTTCCACATCACGTAGACGATTGCAAACCCCATCTAACTTGGCTTTCAAAGAGTCAAGCTTAGCAGCAGATCTATCCCGCATATCCTTCCCCTCCATCAATGACTTTCAAGCAGCACCTTCAGCTTTCTCCGAGTTCGTGCATTGCATTTTTAACACATCTAATTGAAAAAGAACATGAGAAAACACCAGCAATAACGCCGCCAATCTCCTCTCGAACATAACCATTTGATCATGATCGGCTCAATAAATCGAGCACATCACCCCTGCATAAGCGAGATGATTCATCTCATCCATTATCTGCTCAAGACCATGGTCAATGTTATCAAACGGGTCAAGTACAGGCTTTGAAAGCCTTTCCACCGACCACCTGTGCCATTCATATACCAACTTACATGCATCGTCTTGCACGTCAAGCTGAGTGAACCAGTAGAACTTGCCATCAGACTTGATACGGATATCTTTCAGGCCAGGCTCAATCCAACTAATCCAAGGATGAAGGACACGAGGATCCGATAGCACTGAAAAACCACCCCCGACAGCAAGAAAACAAAAGGAATAGAAGTAACAGCGAAAAAACCACGTTTTCCCTCCCATCGGAGCAAAAGAAACCTGATGAACAGGAGAGGAAACTAGGAACCCGATCACTTCGCTGACATCAATAGAATGAGAAGAAGAATGATCTTGAAACTCTGACCATCACCAATGTCTTTAGACTACTCCATCGCTAGCTGAAGCATCTTTTCATTAATGACCCGGGGATAATCGTTAGACAATTCAGCAGCGTCCGAGACACCGCAGGTAGAAAGAAGCTTCATCTCGTTGTCATCCAGCGGACGAGTAATCTCCTTCTCACTCATTTCCAACACGAGTCTCAATTCCTCAGCCTCATAAAAAGAATCACAATCTCCTTTTGCAACATCGTCAAGAGACAAACTCGGGCTAGACACAAACCCCATAACTTCCTGAACAGGATTCAGACAGGACACAATCCAAGCAAAACCACGATTACAGAGTCGTTTCTTCCTCTAAACTCGACCAAGATCTATCGGCAACCGCCATGACGGATTCGTAGACCTCACAAGCTTTCTTTTTCTTGAAGCAAGAGTTGTTATATCAACAGGAGCATTGAGATCTGTAGCGCGCCAATCCGAACTCAATTCCAAATCAACGAAAACATCACTAATGCCAGCGTGAACAGCTAAAGGCTTTAGCACGGGAATTGGTAAGTAAAGCTCGTTCCACTTCACTCATAGTGTACAAACCACTACGCACCAGGATACCCTCGAAAAGAAATGCCTCCACAAGAAAACGATGAAGCTTCGAGAATTGATCACTGATCTTCTGCTCCTCAGCAGTCAAGTAAAGATTCTTCCATTTATTAGGAAAATGGAATGATCGAAAAATCGGACGATCTTGCAATTGGAAGTAGCCAGAATTCACGGAAGCATAAAACCAACGTCGTGACCAATCACGAATATCATCGCTAAGTTTCTCGAAACAGTTTTGAGAATGGAGAAAGCAGATATCTCTTTTTACTAACAAACCAATTACTGAATGCAAAATCTTCACAGTCAGAGGAATGTCGGATAGAATGACCCTCGCATAAGAATACACCATCACCTTCCAACCATTGAGACCCATTTGGGAAGGAAGAATGCCCAGGAAGTTCAGATACTCCCAGAATAATCCAGAATCGAAAATCGAAGACCAAAGGAAAACATGCACGAATACAGTGCGATGTACCCAGCCTTCGCATTACAAGGGCTATCATCCTGTCCTGGCAGAATAATCTCAAGGTCGAGCGAAAGATTATAATCTGAATGAAAACTGTTCAGCGTCGCCTGAGAAGCTCTGTTGGGAGAATTATGAGCCTCACACAGAGTTAGCAACTTACCACTTAGCTTATCACCAGCAGACATCGTGAGAATGAACAAAAACGAATAAGTCGAGGGGATGAGCAAACCATAAATTCAAAGATAGCGTGATGAGGGAAAACGAAGTCGTCACATCTTCTTTTATAGAGCCAAGAAATGAAGGGACAGCGTGCGAGACATGATCACTACGCGAAATCCCATAAATGTGCGCAAAAACGAATGGGCAAGTAAAGAATCGAAACACCAACTCGTGAAAAGTTACTGACAGCATTAAATACTAGGTAATGATAAAAGTGAAAGGCAAATCGTCACGAAGTTAGTGCTCACGTCAAAATAACCACAAACTAAAGAAGGAGTAGCTGATGATACATCAAAATATACCAGTCATCACGATCGTACACGTGGTATAGAGGTCCATAACGAGGATATAGCGTCTAGACCATCGAATCAGCACGTAAAGCCCAAAAAGAATAAAGCTAGCTACTGAAGCCCAAACGAGGCTCGCCTAAACAAGACCTGAATCCAGGCCCAAATGATTCAGAGCTCGAATTCAGGCCTGACACGAGTTCTCTCATTAAAAAGATGAACGTTGCACCAAAAAGAACCGTGGACGAAGTTACACCTCCCCGGATGCATTTCCTTAAAGGATGAGACTGTTACTAGAAACATCTCCTTCCATTATGTCTCACATGTTTAAGACACGCATAGAGTTAACCACAACCATTATAAAAGGTAAAGAGAATATTCTACATGGGGTATGCAACTTTAACTGAATTTTGTCCAGATTTACATCCTTCTTCTAACAGAGTTACTAACTTAAGCATTGGAGTGCCTTCGCCCTCCAAAAAGGTGGTCTTTGACAGTCTAACACACTACACCAAAAATGGCCATTAGCAACGGTTTTAAACCGTGGGGGTAACCCATTGGCACGGCTTAGAACAAAACCGTGGCAAAATATATGTTAGCCACGGTTTTTAGTCGTGGGCAGGAATAGCCACGGGTTAAAACCGTGGCAAGTCCTAGCCACGGTTATAAGCCGTTGCAAAGGTTTTAGCCACGGTTTTAAGCCATGGCAAGTCCTAGCCACGGTTATAAGCTGTGGCAAGTCATGGCCACGGCTCTGAGCCGTTGCAATAGTTAGCCACGGTTTTAAGCCGTGGCAAATTTTTTTTTTTTTTTTTTTTTTTTGTCGCTATCAAATGACTTTTTATTACATCTTATAAGTTTTATTTCTAGAAAATAAAAATTTTAATGTGCCAAACTTAAACGAATAGAGGCAAAGTAATGTAATTAATAAGATTATACAATTACATCAAATGTGCCAAACTTTGTTTCATGCTGTGCACATTTTGTCATTTGTCAGTTGACCAGATTATACAATTACATCAAATGGTCAAAGAATATGCAATACATTTATTCTCATGGACTTGCCCGAAGAGAAAGCTTGAAAGCACCCATGCAGTTGAATGCAATAGCAAGAGCATGATAGCACACCGCAGTTTGAATATGCTCCACACCTAAAAGGCGTTCATTCTTTTTTAATGCTTCTTGCAAGTAACGAAGTGCAATATTCATCTTTCCAATATCCTGATACATCATTGCAACATTAATGAATGTTGCAGCTACATCAGGGTGATCAGGCCCACAAGACAGTCCTAACAGAAGCATTGTTCGAGACATGACGTAGAGCGAGCTCCGGTTGATTGAGGCCATGGTAAAAAAGGGCCATATTACCATAGCTGCACGACATTAACGCAGTTCAATTGGGTAATTATATCCATGATAAATTTCTCAAAAACAATCCAAACAAGTTCATACCTGTGTGCAATATCAGGATGGTCCAAACCAAGGCACCTTTCATTAATGATAAGCTCCTTATGTTGATGTGTTATAGCTCCAGCCATGTCACCCGCATGATATAAAACCATTGCAAGGTACCTGAAAATTGCAAATTTTGTATGTCAAAATGAATAACACAACCTTTTATTTGGAAGCTATTGTCAGTAAACTCGTTCAAGTTATAACTTAGAAGTGTCATAAAACCTTATCAGAAAAAATACATGACTATTTAAGAACTAATATACATTCTTCTTTAAGTTGTTATAAGTCACTACTAAAGAAACACAAAACATGGATGTCCGCATAATTCTGCAATCAATAAATAGAGAACTTTCAAACCATGACCTCCTGAGCATTATACATGTAATTCAGTGCTAGGAAAAAGCTATCATCTTGCAAAATTGTCAGGTTCCACAAACTTCAGGCTTGCTTGGCATTTTCTCAACTGGCATCCAATCCAAAACTTAGGATGGGTCTGTCTTACAGGAGTAGTTTCCTTGGGAATATTAACACGAACTAAAGACTCTAAGACACAGTGACAAAGACAATCATCTTACCTGTTGCTGGAGTGAAAGGGTGACATCTGGGCAAACTGCCTGGACTGCTTGCGCATGAGGTGGTTGTGAGCTATATATTTATTCTGCAAGACGAACAGCTCCAGCAAGAAGCTTTGATCCAGAAGGAAAATCAAGGCGTGGATGTACTCCGGTAAGATCCAAGAAGAGCCTTTGGAAATTCCCATGTTGGGCAGTACAAGTAACTGACGCAAATAAATCAGTAAGAAAAGCAGATTTGTCCCCTGGGACACAATACTTGATGCCACTAAGGCATTCATCTTCCCTTTGATCTCTAACCAAAATTTCTCCAATAGCTGCAGTTGCCACAGCCCCTTTAGCATACAACAAAAGTTTCTAAAGTAGTAAAGTGAGAAGAAAAGTTGTAAAGATCATAAGAAAATGGAGTACATGTTATTCTATGCAGAGTTTGTGATGACTAGGTGTTGCTTTGGGTGTTTTCAAGCATAAGGGAAGAGGAAGACATTGTGTCTTTATGCCATGATTTGGGGTACTTGGCTAGAAATAAACAATCAAATAATCAGGTTTTGGTAACTGCAAGTTGTGCAGAACACAGTAAAAATGAAGAACCATTGAGCTTACCTGCCGCTCTGTATCTGTAAGGGTAAGACCATCAGAAGGACATCTAAGAGCTTGCTCCAGAAGTTGGGCGACGTAAGTTGAAGACACAGAGTCCAGGTTTGTGTCTGCTACATATGCTTTGAGAATTAATCATTTTTTTCAATTGCCAGATACTCATCTCTGTCACAAACTATGAAATAGTGATAGACGGAAGAAGAGAAATTATTAATTTTCATTCTTTAACATAACTAAATAAACAACTTACCATCAATTGCTTTTCATCCTTCAAAGCTAATTCAGTTGCTAGTTTTGCCTGTTAACATGCATCAAGTAAACCCAAATTAGACAGAATTTAGATCCAAACACATAGTTACATGTTAAAGGGAAGCTATTTATGTTCACTGGAACCAATCAATGTTGAATACAGCTACATTATAGTGATGTCTTCCAGTCGTGATTCTTGAAAGATTAACCAAAACTATACAACAAGAAACCTTTTAGCAAAGTAGAGTTGGTTCAAGCCCATAGGTCTGGTTTCAGTGCCCACAGCACTGATTTCGTGACAGTGTTTTCCGATTATACATGGCATGACAGTGTTTTCAAATTATACCTGGCATTAGTAGTAAGCTGTTCTGGCTATCTAGATAGTCATAAACCAATTTGTGTCATTACTTGCTACAGTGCCAAAAAACTAAAAGCAGGTATTGCAGCTAACCATCTTTTTTTTTAAATATGTAAAAGATCAGAAAAGTATAACATTACCTGTTCAAGAAGCTCTGAGTAGTCTTTAGGAAACTGCACGTCAAACCCCACTGAATTGTTATCATCTCTTGAAACTGAGTGAGTAATACAAATACGGCTTCTAGACAGTTTTTGCATCGAGAATCTTGTGCTACTCAAATTTCTGCTGCTCTATACATGAAAGTTTGACTGAATGAGATCTAACAAATTAGGCAATCAGATCAGACTTTCACATGATCTTTCAAAATAGAACTCTAAATTACATATCTTCGCAATTTTACCTAGGAATTGAAACTGTGTATTATTTACCGTATTAATCTGCAAGCGACACTGCCTATTGAAGTTGCAACATTCACTTCTGATGTAAGAATTCAGATTATTTTCCCATAACATCTATTGTTTTATTTTATTTTTACAAGATCACAGTTTTACAATAGACTAGAGTACCACTAAGTAGTTTGTTTCTAGAGGTAACCTAATGCCAATCAATATAGAGATTTTTCCATTCTATCACTGTACCTTCCGAAATCCTCCGGTTATGTTCCTTCCATAATGTCCAACAAATAATATATGGAGTGAGCTTCGACACTAGCCTTAGTACCCTACATGGGAGTATAGGGACCCAACCCCTGGCTAATGATATGAATTTCTATGTGCAATATGTCAACTCAGTGAGTCCCTGGTTCTTAAAAGGCGAGTAGAACTCATGGTGCCCTCATAATTCATTTCTCAAATACCACCTCGAGATCATGAGTTTCATGACTATGCAACTGGCCAAAGCCTCGTGGAATATGGCTGACAAAAGCACTAACTCTTCTCAACTGGGAGAACGCCCTCTTAGGAAATTAGCTAATCATGTATTTCAGTTTTATGTTGTTGTTTTCCTTTCTTTCTGAGCTTCTCGTTCACCTGTATACGTAGTTTAGTTCCATTTTCTAACGCAATCAGAATGTTTTATTGATTTTTTTTTTTTTAATTCTCAACACCATGCCTCCACTCTGCTTGATATGTGTTAGATCCACTCTCTCTAACAGTTTAAGCTTTTAGAGTATACAAGGATTACACTAACAATTTCGCATACCGGTGTAAATGAACACACTAGTGATACTGTATCTTAGAGTATAAATCTTTTAGGGCTTTGGAGAAGGCGGAGAAGAATTGGAGAGGAGGTGAAGAGGATTCGAGTGAGGAGAGCTCGTTGTGCTCTTTTTCCCCAATTTTTTTCGCCAAATTTAAAGCGCGAAAGTTTTGGAGCCAGAGCGTGAAACTCTCTCCACACATACGCACGTGCAAAACACATGTGTGACATAGGGTCTAAACTAAATGACAAAAGTTCATACCTTCTTAAGAATTCGACCAACTTCACTGAAATCACCAGGAGCTATTCTTTTTGTTGAAGCGAGCTTTGTAAGCTCTGACACAACCTCCTTTCTTTCAGACCATTTTGTAGCTTTCTGAAATTATAAAAGAGTATTCAACATATCAAACATTATAAAAATCACAATCTAACTTTTCATATGACTTCAGATCAAGTTGAAAGTATGATGAGAGAGCTATCAAATGTCTCGAAACTACAGAGGAACGACACTAACCACTCCATCCCAAAAGCCTGACTTCTCCAAAGGATTCAGAATGTCCACGGGATCAACAAGTTCATACTCATCTATTTCCTGGGGAACTGACAGAAAAGGCTCGAATGAATTACCAAAACAAAAGTAGGTTTTTCAAATGAAATACAATGCAAATATGTTCAAACAAAAGTGTTGTGTCAATCAGAAGCATCCTGAACGTCAATTATCGCATTGGAGCAGCAAAAGGTCACATAAAGACGATTCCATACCATCAGCTGCAGATTCATCGCTTGGGCTTGGCCGAGCAGCTTCTGAGACTGATTCTGGCTCTGGCTCCTTGTCTTGCTCAGACCTAATATAAAAAAATAATCAATTCTACCAAATAATGAATACCGGCTTTCAATAAGGCCCTTATTGACAAGTGGTCTAGAATCAGAACCAAACAGTTGCACAAGGGGATTGGTACTAATATGGTGGCAGTCAAGAAGAAAATATAGTAAGTTCTCTAACTAAAATAAAAGGAAAAGAAAACCTACCGAAAAGGGACTTGATAGAAGGTTTTTAAGTCTATCAGTTCACAAAATATTCCATCCTGCAAAACCACAAATATCAAAAGTGAATAAATATCAAATACCTTGATGAGAGAACAAGGTAATACATATGTGCATGCACCTTACTCCCCAGCAGAGGTTCCCCAAGAGTGTTTTGTTTCGAATCTTCCTCGCCGGGTCTTTTCAGGGTCTGTCCTTGCCTGTTCTGACCAGCCTGAAAACAAAAGTAAAAACTATGTGAATCTACATTCAAATAGCAAGGATACATGGAAGGGAGATGGGCTTAACTAGCAGTGGATCCGATACTACAAGGTTAACATTCTTAAGCTATTCTCAGGATAAATATCTACATATACATATATAAACATGTAAGGTAATTTAAATAGCTTACATTTTGTGATCCCTTCAAATGAATTCACTATCAGGAATCGATAAAAGTCGGAAGGCAGACATACATCACATAAATATGTTGTAATAGGTTAACAGTATTACACTATAATTAACGTGAACTGCATTAAGATAAGTCAAATACAAGTTCTAATAGTTGTTTACAGCCTTTTCAGTAAAACCTACAAGATCTACCTAATAGGACTATGGTCCATAAATAATTCCCAATAATGGGCAAATAGTTGCTGCAAATATTTTTGGCTCGGTGACAAAAAAAAAAAAAAAAACCTCTGATTTTCAGTCATTGAGACTTGAGCTCATTTGAAAAGGGGGAGGGAGGAGGAGGGGGGGTAAAATCCCATGGCAGCAGCCATTAATCCAAGCATAAGTAAATGAAGAAAACAACATATTATCATACAACATGCTCACCACGAGGTAGATCAAACTTGACGAACTCAAATAGATGAGCCATCTACCTCAAGAATATCAAGATCTGAGCCCTGGGAGTTTGCATCCTCCAGTTTATCCACCAATTCAGATCTTGAGATCCTCAAAGGATGACCATGTCATTTCTCAAATCAAAATCTGAGTCTCTTAGAACCTTGGGAGCTTATTCACAAAAAGAAGTTTAGTTTGTGTTGATACGAATAATTAACAAGAAGTGAAGAAATGTATCAAGAAATTTATCTAAAGAAAAAAGGATGAACAAAGATTGCCACTTACCGCTCTTTAACCAGTCAACCTCCGACTGGATGGGGCCCTTACAACCGATGAAGCAGCTCCCTTGACTACCAGGATTTAATCAAAGCGTCATGATTCATTACTTTCAAAATCAAAACTAATCAATGTAAAAGCCTATCCATAAGACACTTCACTTTGGTAGCTAACCTTGTCCTGTAGCAGACCACCAAACATTGGTAATGAATACTATCATCAAATGCATACAAAGTACTTACTGCCTAAGCTGGGCCTTCCAACCCCCCAAAGCGCTCTTTAACTCTGTCCATCCTCATGGCTCTCTTCAACCAAGCTTCCTAGGTATATGAATATACTCCACCCACCATAAGCCTGCAAGCCATCTGTGTGAAGGTTAAAATAACATTCACAATTTTAACATTCAGAATAGTACCACATGCGTGAGATGATTGCACAGATCTGTTATAGCAACTACGACTCCAAGTTTTTCAGTACAGTGAACACTTCAAGACTAAGCCAAAATCTCTGATACGTTGTTGTTTTCATTAAAATTATTACTACTGCTTATTGTAGGAAGCACAAAACGACCACTGCCTAATGTAGTTTCAGCTGCAATAGCAATTGAAATTCTAATCAAATTTTGAAAACTTACAATTGAATCAGTCACATCCAACTTGGCTAAAATTTTCAAGGGAAAAAAAAAACTGAGTCGGAGATCTCAAGTTTCTCCTCTTGATGTGTTTACTAAAGTTCTTGGTTTGATTTAATCGATATTCTGATTGCAATTACATATTATCTTTCAGATTCTAAATACCAAAATAGTAGTATCGTTCCTAAATAAATATAAGATAAAATAATCACAATAACGTGACACATTTCGCAGATACAAAACTTGAAGTCAGTTCCTACCCAATGAGATTGGGAATAAAACTCTAAATGTCAAAATATGTAGATGGTATAACTCACCAGGGATACCAGCATAAACAACAAGGAGACGCAATGAAGTATCCACCGCAAACATCTGCATGCTGATCATAGACTGCTTGAGAAAATCTGTAACTGATGGAAAAAAATGAACAAAGAAGCCAAATCTTCAAACATGACACTCAAGAGACAGGACTCCTACTGTGCATCTGAGCTATAATGCCTGCCACAGTTCGGAATGTATCCACGTGACAATGTCTCCAGCAGGGACAGATACTTCATTGATGCTACTATACTTCATAATCAATTGTAGCCTTGATAAAATCTTGTTATTTGTTTTGTCAATAAAACTATATAAACATATTTTGTAATCAACACATAATCATGGAATTAATCAAAAGAAATAAGTTGCAGCTCACGTCAACAAACCCACCTGCACAGATTTCCTCACTTTGTCAAGCAAATGAAGGTAACAAAAACCAAGACTCCATGGTTGGTTTTTTGATTTGGTTTTGGTTGCTTACAGGTTTTTCATGGATGCCAAGTTGATCCCAAGTGATGACCTCCAAGAGCTCCTCCAATGAACTGTTAACAGAGATACAAGACTCCAAATAAGGCCCATTTGACCGTACTATTCTTTGGGAATTTCTTTCTCTGTTGTCTCTAAAATAAAAAGTGTGTTTCTAGTTTCTAATTGCTCTCCGACTCTCTCCTTATAGGCAAATAGAATGGAAAGTAAACCACATCATCATGCACAACAAAAATGATATTCTTTGTGTTTTGACAGTGAACAATATGCATTAAAATTCTAACTCACTAGCATACACAAAATTATCAAATTTGATAAACATTTAGGAATTAGGATTAAGAATTTAAGAGTGAGATTGAACACATTCAATAAAACATTCAAACTATGAACTAAGATCTACTATTAGAGAAGCTTTCAGCCCTCGTTCCAACTAAATACTAATTTGTCAAAATGGTAGAAACTAAACGAAAGTTTTGACATATTGAACAAAAAAGGTACAAACTTCTCAAGAATAATGGAAATCCGAAAATTTCTTTGAATATTCAACAAACATATGAGATAAAATGAGCAGAGATTTGTACCTAAGATTAGCATAACCTCCAATTGCATACATAATTGAAGCATTTTATCAAACAACTAGTGTTCACTTGAAATTGTTCCATATCTTTCAAACTCTTTCATCAAGGGATAGATTAATTGAAGCATTTTATCAACAACTCGTGTTCAAGTCAAATTGTTCCATATCGTTCAAACTCTTTCATAAGGGATAGATTTTCACATATTTATTCTCAATGTTAGTAATTCTCGCTGTTAATGATCTTTCCTACTCGAAGTAGAGGGTTTTCCTCTAAATCTTCAAAGCAAGATGAATTAAAGAAGATGAGAGTTCATTGATAGTCATTGTTAATGATGCTTGGTAGTCATTGTTATCTAAATATATCAAGGATATAATCACTAAACAAGAAGGTTATGACACTAAAAAGTGAATACCTGACATAAGTGGTAGAGAAATACTGAAAGCATGTCAGGTGTTGAAGCACACTTTGGATGATGATTCACATGGAAAGTTTTGTATGTGCAGAGAAAACCTAACCTGAAATACAGAACACAGATCATTCCTTATCAATTTTAATATCTAAATAACTTATAGACAATAGTGAAGTTTCTTCACTGATGACAAAACCAAACAATAACAATCCGATTTTTATCAAGCAAAAAACCCAATTTAAACTTTCTCCCTAATCGATTGAGATTCAAAGTAAAACCTTCAATGGGGGTGTAAAACCAGGCTTCATCATCAACAATCTTCTTCGGGAGCGGAGAAATTGATCCATTCGGAGAAATCTTCTTCTTCTCCTCTTCAGAAATCGAGCTGGAGAAAAGAAGAAAATGAGTTCTAGGGTTTGCTTTGCTGAAAGAAGAAAAAAAATAAGAAGAAGAGATCAACAAAGAGATCTAAAGAATAAGGAGATCTAAAGAAGAAGAAGGAGATCTTACCTTCTCTTCTTCTTCTTCTTCTTCTTCTTCTTCTTCTTCTTCTTCTTTTATCGTCCTCTCCTTCATTCGTCCTTCTTCTTCCCTGCTTCGAGAGTCTGTTTCGTCCTTGCTTCTTCTTCCCTGCTTCTTCTTCTATCGTCCTCTCCTTCTTTCGTCCTTCTTCTTCCCTTGTGAGAATCTGTTTTTCATCAATTTTTTTCGCCAAAGCGTGAAAATGCTCCCTCCAAAGCGCGAAACCATTTTGGCCAAAGCGCAAACGTTAAAAAAAATTTAGCTAGGGTTTCAAACCGTTGGCAGGTTTAGCCACGGTTATAAACCGTTGGCAGTTATAGCCACGGTTTAAAATCGTAGCAACCCTTTTGGTGTAGTGTTTTTTTGCCACGGTTTTATTTTTTAGCCACGGTTTTAAACCGTTGGCCGTTATAGCCACGGTTTTTAGCCGTGGCAAATAAACCAACGGCTTAGAGCCGTGGCCACCTCCCCATAGCTAAACAAGCCTTTTGGTGTAGTGACAATTGTTTTGCAGGTCAAATTCACAGGTGGACGATTTTTTGATGCATCACCTTCGTAACGTTTCTCTTGGGGGTGAGCATCCTTTCTCGTAATCCTGATCCTGACCCAACCCGTTTTGTTTTGGTCCTTTTGGGATTGATCAAACTCATCCCAATCTCGGGATGGAGAATTTCAATCCAGTCTCATTCCGAACTTATTTATTATTATTATTTATTAACTTTAAGTCTCACTTAGATTAGAACATAGTCAACTTACTGTCTTACTGTGACGGTGGACACATTGCAAACCATAACCAGTTCATTTAACACAACTGAAAGTAAATTTGAAAATCAATCATTGTTGGTCTTTTCTTTCTTTTTTGTAAAACATTGTTTCATTAGCACTGAGAAGATCTTTATTTATTTATCTAGCATTCCACACTCCTTTGAATGCATACAGATCAAAACGAAAACATTGTGAAATACAATTGTATATTTAATGATACTTTTATATTTGATTAGAATGTATATAAACACTTGTAGTATGAAAGGATTCGTCTTCAATACCTGCTCATCCCGTCCCATCCCTTCTCGTCCTGAACATATTTGGGATGGGACGAGGTCTGGGATGAGCTATATCCCATCCCAAACCCAAAGGAACGGGATCAGATCGGGATGAGGTCCATCCCGTCCCATCCCTTCCCGTGCCCACCCCTAGTTTCTCCTATTTATGGGAGAGATTTGTAGGGCTTGGAGTTGGACTTTGACTATGATCTATTCTTAAGGGCCCATTTGGGCTTTAATGGCTAGATCTGTCTTTTTGCGCTTTGTGACTCAGCCCTGAATTGAAATACTTGGTCTTCGTGATGAGTGATCTTCACCACGTGTAAGGTCGTGAAGCAAGTCTCATTCGATGTATCATCGGCTACTCCCCCCTAGTTAGTGAGCATGCTTACGTGGGCACTAACTTTGTGACTGTTAGACTTTCCACTTCATCATGTATTGCATTTAATTCTGTTAACGACATTTGGTGCGGTTGCTATTATATCATTTGTTTGTTCGTTTATGTGCATTTTTTGGGATTTCGTGCAGCCATCATGTCTCGCACGTCATTTTATTAGTAGTCTTTTCATTGCTCAACTCTAGAAAATGGGGTGTGATAACTGTGTTTCTCTGTTTACGTTTTCTTTGTGATCAGAGCTTTTTTTTCTTCTTTTACACTCTCTTGTTTGTGCAGTTCCTTTCCCATCTCTACTAGGTACTGACAAGGTACTAGATGATGAAGTGCTCGACATCTATGATGCATTCTTCTTGCCTAAGAAATCGTCGCAGACGACATTAGAAAGCGTTCGTGCTTAGTACTCATTTTCATCCGACCTTGAGATTGTTCTACCTAGGTATAAAGTCAGTCCTTGTCATCCAAGGCCGGGTCATATTACGCTATACCCTTGCAAGTTTCAGTTGGGTCTTAGGTTTCTGGTTCCGGAGATTTTTTGAGATTGCTTGGATGTTTTGGGCATTGCTACTGCTCAAATGGGTCCCAATGGCTGGAGGGTGATGGTTTCTACTTGTGCAAAAACCATTATTTCTGTCATTCCTCTAACTAGTAGGGTTTTACATTCCGTGGTGGGACTTGTTGTAAGCAGTAATAATATGTGTTTCCTGCATTCTCCCACCTGTTTTGGGAAACTCAATGATGATTATAGGGACTGGTCAAGATTTTGGTTTTATGCTTCCATCAACTCCGACTACTTTAAGTTGTGTGGTCGATAGATGATGAGGGCGTTCCGAGTACCCAAGAAATGGAAGAATTTGCACTTAATAGTTACTATTTTTTTTAAGCTTCCTCAAGTTGTTGTGGAATCGTTCCTCACTACGGATGTTGTCGAGCGTAGTAGCTTGTACACTATAAGTGAAGCGGAGCGGGCGGTGCTTACTGAAGCTCGAGCTACTGACATTGTTGCTCGTGCTAGTCCTGTTGGTATTAGTGATCCTAGCATTGATAGGAAAGTAAGCTCTGACAAGGTGGCTACGGATCTCAATGCTACTATTAGCATTGGTGGTGTAGTTCGGCCACTAGAAAATGGAAGCTTCCTAGGCCTGCAAGTACATCGAAGCAGCTGGCGATAAGCCTTGGCTGTGTTCCCAAGAAGAAGCGGCTTGCTAGTTCCGTTCGGGGTATTACTCGGACTGTTCCTCATCCTGGGTCGTCTGGTAAGGAAGATAAGAATAGGGTCACCTATATGTTCAAAAGGTTGAGGAAATAAATCAACTTCTGGAGAGGAGCAAAATTGAGGGGTGAGCAGTTCGTTGGATGATCGTGAGAAGAGGTGCATCTCTTCTCATGGCGTGCCCGACTTCGCCAAGTGGTCTGATGATGACCCTCGTGCACTCAATAATAAGATGTTTAAGCTTATATGGAGCGGTCAAAGGATCTAAATACTATGAGGACAATAGCAGACTTTGACTTTAACCCACTGAGCGAAGAAGAGGTCGTTGGTCGGGGTCAAAGTTTTAATTCTCCTCCACCTTCTTTTCCTATTTGTGTTGATGATACAGTGGAGTTGGCTTCTCTGTTTGTTCGTCACACTTCTGCTACGGCATGTTCCATTCCTACCACTACTGGTTATCTCACTCCACCAAAATTTGAAATATATGATGGCATTTCCGACCCAACCGATCATTTGAGGCACTTCCACCACATGATGGCCCTGAAGGAAACCACAGAGTCGATCTTATGCAGGAAATTTCCAATTAGCCTCACATCTACAACAATGAACCGGTTCAATAGCCTACTCTCGAGGTCAATAGATTCATTTCAAGCTTTGGCCACCGCTTTCACCACCAGATTCATTGGAAGCCAGCAGATGAGGAAAGGGCCACACTACCTCCTGCACATTAGGCAAAATACCGAAGAAACAATACGGGGATATGTCACCCACTTTACTAATGAATTGACAATGATTGACGGATATAGCGGCGACACAGCCGTTGCAACCTTCGTGGCCGGATTGAAGAGAGGCCCCTTCTTTGACGCTCTTAACCTGGAACATCAAGGGTATGACAATCCTGCTAAAATAGCACAAAAACACATCTCCCTTGAGGAAATGAAGGCATCCAGGAGAAAATATGACCAATAAAGAGAATTTTTTTAAGGAAACGTGAAAGAAATGAAGAAAGAAAACAGATCGACGGACAATAGGAAGGAAACAACCCATCAAAGAAACATCGAAGTGGCGGAAGGAGTGATTCGCGACGATTAAAATTCGGGATTCTACAACCAACGCAAACTCAACAGGAGTGGGTAACGAGTATGATGAAGACCACATACAAGCCATATACAACCCTGAAGACAAGTCGAGCAAATATACTAAAACACATAACGAAATAGGATAACGTCAATTGACCGCTATGGATGAGAGGTGATTCAAAAGGGAGAGACAAAAACAAATATTGTTCATTCCATAAGGATCATGGGCACGAACTGAAGAACGCAACAATTCAAAAGATGAATCAAGCACTAGGCTCAGAAAGGACAATTCGACGAGTTCATCAGAATGCCAGATAAACAAATCAAATTGAAGGAGAAAGCAGACAACGTTGTGGGATCAAAAGAACATATTAGGGAGTTGATATACGCCACACACTACATAGCTGGAGGAAGCAAAGCACACGAAGCAACTACGCGAACTCCTCACTCGAATCGATCTATATCATAACAAGGGTACTGAAGAAACATTTCACGAATGCACAAAGCATGGAGATGTTTGACCCAACCAATTCGTACGAATCAAAAGATCTCATTAGTGGTTGCAAGCTCGACCCGAACCACTACTGACAAAGCTGGCAGCAACACACTCGACCAAACCCTGATGATTGACACCAGACATGGTGACGGCATCAACATGATTGGACAGTTTAGTGTTGACAAAAGTGTGGTCAAACAATTTGGTAATGACATAAGCATGATCAAACAAGCCAATATTACTCAGCCATCGGATAGAAAAACACCTTGAGCCTGCCAGTCACAACATCATACACAACATACGAGGATGAAGTGAAGAAAAACAAAGCAATAATAACACCAGCCTCCAATACGAAGGCTGACAATGAGCAAAGGAAGACAAAACAAATAGTACTTTGAACCAGCGTAAATGCCCTAACAGTTAAGGCTGATGAAAACATCAAGGAAATATCAATAAGATTATGAATTCAGAAACTCAAAATTTTCGCGTGCACAACTAAATATATACGTCAATAAATTAGCAATCAAACAACAAAAGTCGGACACACACAACTTCTAGTCTGATCAACCAAGAAGTAAAGGTTAGACACCCGAGTCAACTAATCAAAAAAAACTTTGAATCAACCGAGATGTCAAACTAGCAGAACTTGTCGTCAGACTTGATACGGATATCCTTCGGGCCAAGCTCAATAAAACTAATCCGTGGATGAAGGACACGAGGATCCGGGAGCACTGAAAAACCACCCCCGACTGCAAAAAAAACATAAGGAATAACAGTAACAACGGAAAAACCACGTTTACCCTCCCATCGAAAAGCATCTATGGTAAGGGCACGACTAACAGTAGCAGCTGGTGTAGGAGAAACCTGACGAACATGAGAGGAAACTAGGAACCCGGCCACTTCGCTGACATCAATAGAACGAGAACTAAAATGATCTTGAAACTCTGACCACCACCAATGTCATTAGACTGCTCCACCGCTAGCTGAAGCATCTTTTCATTAATGAATCGGGGATCATCGTTAGACAACTCAGCAGCGTCCGAGACACTGTAGGCAGAAAGAAGCTTCCTCTCGTTGTCATCCAGTGGACGAGTAGTCCCCTTCTTGCTCCATTCCAACATGAGCCTCAATTCATCAGCCTCATCGAAAGAATCACGATCTCCTTTAGCAACATCGTCAAGAGACAGACTCGGGCGAGTCAACCTCCATAACATCCTGAACAGGATTTGGATGGGACACAATCCGACTAGAACCACGATTATAGAGTCATTTCTTCCTCGGAACCCGACCACGGTCTACCTGCAACCGCCTTGGCGGATTCATAGGCCTCGCAAGCTTTATTTTTCTTGAAGCAAGAACTTTGATATCAATAGGAGCATTGAGATCCGTAACGAGTTGATCCGAGCTTACTTTCCAATCAATGCTTGCAGCACTAATGCCAGCACGAGCAGCTAAGGCTTTAGCACGGGAATCCACTTATAGTGTACAAACCACTACGCTCCAGGATACCCTAGGATGGAAATGCCTCCACGGGAAAATGATGAAGCTTTGAGAAAGGATCACTGATCTTCTGCTCCTCAGCAGTCAAGTAAAGATTCTTCCATTTATTAGGAAAACATAATGATCAAAAAATCGGACGACCTCGCAATTGGAAGTAGCCAGAATTCACAGAAGCATAAGACCAACATCGTGACCAATCACGAATATCATCGCTTAGTTTCTCGAAACACTTTTGAGAATGGAGAAAGCAAATATCATTGTTTACTAACAGACCAACTACTGAATGCAAAATCTTCACAGTCAAAGGAATGTCGGATAGAATAACCCTGGCATAAGAATACACCATCACCTTCCAACCATTGAGACCCATTTGGGAAGGAATAATACCCAGGAAGTTCAGATACTCCCCGAATAATCCAAAACCAAAAATCGGAGATCAGAGGAAAACATGCACGAATACAGTGCAATGTACCCAGCCTTCGCATTACATGGGCTATCATCCTATCCAGGCAGAATAATCTCAAGGTCGAGCGGAAGATTATAATCTGAATGAAATATGTTCAGCGTCGCCTGAGAAGATCTGTTGGGAGAATTATGAGCCTCACACAGAGCTAGCGACTTATCACTTAGCTTATCACCAACAGACATCGTGAGAATGAATGAAACGGAAGAAGACAAGGGGATGAGCAAACCCTAAATTCAAAGATAGTGTGAAGAGGGAAAATGAAGTTGTCACATCTTCTTTTATAGAGCCATACAATGAAGCGACGGCTCATGGGACAGTGTGTAAGACATGATTACTACGCGAAATCCCAAAAATATGCGCAAAAATGAACAGGTAAGCCAAGAATCGAGACACCAACTCGCGAAAAGTTACTGACAACATTAAATACTAGGTAATGATAAAAGTAGGGGTGGGCACGGGACAGGATGGGACGAGATAGACCCATCCCTATCTCATCCTGTTCATACAGGATCGGGACGGGATGGGATGGAAAAAACCCCATTTCGACCTCGTCCCATCCCAAACGGGTTCGGGACGGGATCAGCGTGCTGCCTGTGACTGCTGCGAAGATTATCATTGACAAGGGTCCGGCAATCCAACCATTTATTTGGGAAGTTGGCTATATAAATAAGATGATTGAGACAATGCAACAACAGTTCTACCCTAAACTCCAAATTGATTAAGTACTGAGATTGTTTACACCACAGCACATAACATAAGCTCCCTGTTTCAAAAGGAACTTCAACCCATCCATGTCATTTCAGCATAAAAAAAATTGAGGGAGCTCTTTCTTTTTCAATGACCAAATCTCTACACCATTTTGAATCAGGACTCGGACTATGTTTTGCTTATATCAAGCTTATAAACCCATGGAAAAGTCAGAAGGCAATCACTTTGTCTATATAAGGTTAAGAAAATATGCAATAACAGGTAGAGGCAGTTTTCAAAAATAAAGAGAACAAAATGCAATAGTGATAGGATAAAACTCGAGAATAACGGAAATTGACTCACTCCAACTAATACATAAAAATATTAATAATAAATATTGAAAAATTAGTTCGGGACGGGACGGGATTGTTGGGATTGAAAATCTTCATCCCATCCCATTTTAGACCGGGACGGGACGGGATCGGGATAGAATTATTCAATCCCATAAAGACCCAGAAAAATCAGGATGGGATCGGGATCGCGGGATGGGATGCCCACCCCTAGATAAAAGTGAAAGGCAAACTGTCACGAAGTTAGTGCCCACGTCAGCATAACCACAAACTAAAGGGGGAGTAGCTAATGATACATCAAAATATACCAGTCATCGCGGTCGTACACATGGTATGGAAATCCATAACGAGGATATAACGTTCAGACCATCGGGTCAGCACGTAAAGCCCAAGAAGAATAAAGCTAACTATTGTGGCCCAAATAAGGCCCGCCAATGAGGAAAGGTAAACAAGATCTGAATACAGGCCAAACCAATTTAGAGCCCGAATTCAGGTCCGACATGAGTTCTCTCATAAAAAATATGAACGTTGCACCAAAAAAAGTCGTGAAGGGAGTTACGCCTCCCCGGATGCATTTCCATAAAAGGAGAAGATTGTTACAAGAAACATCTCCTTCTGTTGTGCCTCACATGCTTAAGTCACACAGAGAGTTAACCACGACCATTATAAAAGGTAAATAGAACATTCGACACAGGTATGCAACTTTAACTAAGTTTTGTTAAGATTTACATCCTTCTTCCAACAGAGTTACTAACTTAAGCATTGAGTGCCTTCGGCCACAAAAAAGGTGATCCTTGACATTCTAACATTTGTTTTGCAGGTCAAACTCACGGGTGGACGATTTTTTGATGCATCACCTCTGTAACGTTTCTCTTTGTGGTGAGCATCCTATCCCACAATCGTGATCCCGACCCGTCCCGATTTGTTTCGGGTCCTTTTGGGATTGATCAAACTCATCCCAATCTCGTCCCGTCCCGATCTAAAATAGGATGAGATCAGGATGGAGATTTTCAATCTAGTCCCATTCCGAACTTATTTATTTTGATATTTATTATTATTATTTATTAGCTTAATGTTTTAAATTTTTAAATAAGTCTCACTTAGATTAGGAAATAGTCAACTTACTGTCTTACTGTGACTGTGGACACATTGCAAACCATAACCAGTTCATTTAACACCATTGAAAGTAAATTTGAAAACCAATCATTGTTGTTATTTTCTTTCTTTTTTGTAAAACATTATTTCATTAGCAATGAGGAGATCTTTATTTATTTTTCTAGCATTCCACACTACTTTGAATGCATACAGATCAAAACAAAAACATTGTGAATTACAATTGTATAAAATGTGCCCAATCATTACGATCAATGCCTTTGGGATGTTTTGTAATATTAGCATCTCTGGACAGTGTAGGATCATAAAATTCATGGAACAATTTATGCCTATTGTCCTTCCATTTCTTCCCAATGTTTTGCAAGATATAATGGTCTGCCATTGGATCTTCCACATGTAGTTTATTCTTCAAAAATAATAGACATTAGTATTCAAATCGTTATCAATAATCTTACAAACAAGGTAAGTGACAAGCATAAATTAAGCCATACCTGTATAATAGTAGTATACACGCCATCCTTGTAAGTTTTTGGCACGTCCTTCCAAGAGTTGTATCCAACTGGAAAAGCCTTAAAATCGGATCCCAATTCTCCTAAAAAACTTCCTAAGAGACCAGCTGCATCTCCAACAGGTTGATGCTCAGTGTTAAATGGAATCATCACTTTTGTGCCTCTAGGAAGTGACCAAACATCATGTGCCATCATATGAGATTCTTTTATTAGCCCTTGCTCATCTAGGACAAGTTGATATTCGTTATACTTCATTCAAAATTAGCGACTAACATATTATTTTATTGAATAAGTTTAAATAACATACCAATTGTATTCACTATCCAATATTTTCTGGATTTGCGTTCATGAACACTTGACCGTGACTCGGGTGTAGCAACTGGATGAGACTCAATATCATTAGGTGGATGAGAGACTGATGTAGCAGGTGGCTGAGATATCCATGTAGCAGCTGGATGAGACTCAGAGGTAGCAGTTGGATGAGAGACAGATGTAGCATCTGGATGAGAAACAAATGTAGCAACTGGATGAGACTCAGATGTAGCAGTTGGATGAGACCGAGCACTAGATTCAAAGGATCGAGATTTTGTCGGTCGATCTATAGGATCCGATTCAACTTGGAAACGTTTAGGCCTAGGCATCACTGAAACTTCAAACAAAAGTCAAATTGTGAAATAATAAATTATATAATGAATAGGAGAAGACAACATGTTTGTAACCAATAAGCAAAATTGTCATAGTAATGTATTATAACAAACATATTAAAGATGCTGGCATTGTGAAACTTTCATTCAACGAAACATCATATGCTTCTACACCAACCCACAACTCCTTCAATTCATCAATAAGAGGTTGTAAGTAAATGTCTATATCATTGCCTGGCATCCGCTTACCAGGAATGATCATTGAAAGAATGAAGGAAGTTTGTTTCACACATTTCCAAGGAGGAGTGTTGTACGGAACTAGAACCACTGGCCAAATGCTATAACTAGTACTCATATTCCCGAAAGGATTAAACCCATCGCTAGCCAAGCCGAGGCGTACATTACGTGCATCCAAAGCAAATTCAGGAAATGTTAAACTAAATTTTTTCCATGCCTCAGAATCTCTCGGATGTCGCATCAAACCATCATTGTTATCCTCACTAGCATGCCATCTCATATCAACAGCAGTCTTAGAAGACATAAACAAGCGTTGCAATCGCGGTATCAATGGAAAATAACGAATAACCTTTGCAGGTTGCCTTTTTCTTTTCTTACCATTTATAGGCACATTATTTGCATTTCCCTTGGTATTTAGCTTCCATCTAGATGTGCCACATTGCTTGCATGTTTGTCTATCTTTATCCAATCCCCGGTACAACATACAATCATTCGGACATGCATGTATCTTAGTATAATTAAGACCAAGTTTATTAATGGTTTTCTTGGCCTCATAGAAAGTTTCGGGGATCCTTGCATGTTGGAATGCATCATGCATCAACTCTACTATCATCGACATTGCTTTGTCACTCATCCCACAAATACACTTAATGTGATACAGTTTAACCAAAAAAGATAATTTTGAGTACTTTGAACACCCTTCATATAGCTCTTGCCCTCCATCCTCTAGCAACTCAAAAAACTGTTTAACTTCATCATTCAACCCACTGCTTATACCCCCCATCCTTCCATCCCTTTCATGTGGTCCATGTGATGTGGAAGATTCTT
Source organism: Berberis vulgaris (assembly GCA_963556465.1). NCBI lineage: Eukaryota > Viridiplantae > Streptophyta > Magnoliopsida > Ranunculales > Berberidaceae > Berberis > Berberis vulgaris. The sequence continues at coordinate 74,183,419 of OY747134.1, forward strand.
CATGGGCATAGTGCCTAGAAAATGCAAAAGCATCATGGATCATGTCTTGCATTGGATCTTGAATAGACTGACTATCTTGCACTACATGCATGACAGTAGAACTTTGACTTGTACCCAACTCCCCATGTTGTAACCAAACAGTGTACCCTTTCGGAAATGGTCTACAAATCAAGTGATCATACACCACTTCTCTAGTCTCCCATTTTCTAAAAGCACAACGAGGACAAGACACTTTATTCTATTATCAGATGACTTGTTTGCAAATGCAAAATCCAGAAACTGATTCAATCCTTCCGCATATTCAAGTGTATTCCTCGGCATAGAAATCCAAGTTTTGTCCATTTCAAAATATCTGAATTCAATCAAAACAAAACAACTAATAAATTCAATCCTACTAATCAAACAATAATAATTTGAGAATGACTATGTTCATATATTTTTGAAACACCATGTTTTGTTCATTGCAAACATGTTGTTTGTAAACATGTTATTTGCAAACATGTTGTTTTGTTTATTGCCAGTAAGAAATCTAAAACATTCCAAAAAGAAATCTAAAACATGTTGTTTTGTTTGCAAACATGCCAGTAAGAAATCTAAAACATGTTGTTTTGTTTATTACTAAATACATGATAACATGCTTATGAGAAAGATACAAAAAGTTAGACATACCGTGAGGGATATGGAAGAACTAAGATGATGGACAAATCAAACGAGCATGAGAGACCACCAACAGTCACTTCTTCTTCCTTATTTGAATGTTCCTCCTTCTTCCTTCTTCCTCGAAATAATAGTCTAAGTTAAATAATCAAGTTAACTGAATATTACGTGAAAAAAAAGAAAGAATAGGAAGTGAAAATAAATTAGAAAGTTACAATAAATTAGAAAAAATAAAATAAAATAGTTAGTTGATCAATTGCTGTATATCAAAAATCAAACAACAAAAGCATAAGTATCAAATGATAGGAACTGACCTTTTTATGGTGATATTTCTGCAGGAATTGTAGAATCCAAGACAATCAACACTGAATAACAATGTCAGAGTGGTGATTCTTGGAAGCAAAATAGAGCCTGGCAAGATACAATTCTGGATGAGAACGGCTACAAGAATCTTATATTCAATGAAGACTGATTTAGAAAGAATAGAAGTATTGTATAGAATGAATTTGTAGGATTACAATGAGATAAAATGAAATGTATCACCCATTCATGACCACCACTCTGCACTAGTATTTCTTCTTCTCTCTTTCTTTCTCTCTATCAAACTGTCTTTTACACTCTCCAGATCTTTCGTGGAGGAGGTAGTATTGCTTCGACGAGACCAATTTTAGTGTTCTTATATTCAAAATGTGTGATTCAGCACTCCTAGAGTAAAAATAAAGGAAGTTGGGATGTGTCTACCTTATAACTGTGTGAATGCACTCTTAGTTTATTACAGTTGTACAATTGATAACTGGATAAGCCGCAGCCAAAGTTTTCGGCATTCCTAAAGTTAAAACCTGAATGCAAAACACAAAAAGTTACTGGGTGAATTCAGTCATTGAAACCTGTACACAGTCCAGATCTATATGATCACACTGATTACCTGTAAAGAAGTAAACGCAAAACACTAAAATGGCTTGCCTTCCGTATTTTGCTAAGGTCCTAATAGACTAGACTAGGTATTAAACATCAAAATCTTCATAATCCCTTTGATGTTTCTAGGAGTCTGAAAGAAAGATGCCATTGAATAAGAGATCAAGATTGCCATTCAGAACATCAAAAGACAACATCTTATCTACTGCATCCTGCATTGATTTCAGAAAAAAAAAACAAAAAAACAAAAAAAAATCCATGAGTTTGTTAGAGAGATAGCAGTGCCTTTCATATAGCATCATGTAATTAAATGGAAAGATAAAATCGTCACCTTGTATTGTTGATCTTTGGCTAATATTTTCTCATCAAACAGACGCTCAACCTGTTTCTCAGTCCCAATGGCCTCCAGTACAGATGATGCCCTCTTGACTACCTCCTTGGGTACCCCTATAATGTGTTAATCAATCTCCATTAAATGCACTAGTATTGCTCTACAAAGGGAGGGAAGGGAGGAGGAGGGGAGGTGGAGAGGTATAGCCGTATAGGGGAGGTGGAGAGGTGGGGATGATGGAGAGTAAAATAAATATAAAATTAGGTATAGGGTTAGTTGGGTTATAAAATCTGATTTTACATATAGCGACGGCTACAACCGTCGCCATTTAAAGGAACCGCCATTAAATACTATTAAACCGCGACGGTCGACCAACCGTCGTTATATATAGCATTCAGCGGCGATTTTACTTAAACGTCGCTACAAAACCGCCGCTAACATCCTGTTTTTTTGTAGTGTTAAGGTCATTAGTAGCCACTTTAGGCTCTTGGAAAAGAATATTTAATGTTGCTTTTATATTTGATTAAAATGTATATAAACACTTGTAGTATGAAAGGATTCATCATCAATACCTTCTCATCCCGTCTTGTCCCGAACCAATTTGGGATGGGACGAGGTTTGGATGAGGTCTATCCCTTCCCAAACCCGAAGAAACTTGATGAGATCGAGATGAGGTCTATCCCAATCCATCCCTTCTCGCGCCCACCCCGAGTTTCTCCTCTTTATGGGAGAGATTTGTTGGGCCTTTGACTATGATCTGTTCTTAAGGGCCCTTTTGAGCTTTAATGGCTTGATTTGTCTTTTGGCGCTTAACGAGTCATTCCTGTATTCAAATACTTGGTCTTCGTGATGAGTTATCTTTACCACGTGTATGGTCATGATGCTATTCCGATTCGATGTATCATCAGCTACTTCCCCTTAGTTAGTGAGCATGCTTATGTGGCCACTAACTTTATGACTGTTGGACTTTCGACTTCATCATGTATTGCATTTAATTCCATTAACAATAGTTGGTGTGGTTTCTATTCTAATCTCTCATTTGTTTGTTCATTTCTGTGCATTTTTTGAGATTTTGTGCAACCATCATGTCTCGCACGTCATTCTATTAGTAGTCTTTTCATTGCTCAACTCTAGAAAATGGGGTGTGATAGTTGTGTTTGTCTTTTTACGCAATCTTTGTGATCAAAGCTTGTTTTTCCCTTTCTGTTTCGCTTTCTTGTTTGTGCACTTCCTTTCTCATGTCTACTATGTACTGACAAGGTACTAGATGGTGAAGCACTCGACATCTATGAGGCATTCTTCTTGCCTAAGAAGACGCTGCAAGCGACAATTGAAATCATCCAATTTTTAGATTGTTCTACCTAGGCATAACGACAGTCCTTGTAGTCTAAAGCCTAGCTACATTACGCTATACCCTGGCATGTTCCAGTCGGGTCTTAGGTTTCCGATTTTGGAGATATTTTGGGATTGCTTGAATGTTTTGGGCATTGCTCCTACTCAAATGGGTCCCAATAGTGGGAGGGTAATGGTTTCTACTTGTGCGAAAACCATTGTTTCTGGCATTCCTCTGACTAGTACGGTTTTACACTCCGTGGTAAGACTTGTTGTAAGCAGTAATTTTGGTTTTACGCTTCTGTCAACTCCAGCTACTTTAAATTGCGTGATTGATAGATTATGAGGTCGTTCCGAGTGCCCAAGAAATGGAAGGATTTGCACTTATCAGTCACTATTTTTTTAAGCTTCCTCGAGCGTAGTAGCTTGTACACTATGAGTAAAGCAGAACAGGCGGTGCTTACTGAAGCTCGAGATGCTGACATTGCTCCTCATGCTGGTCCTGTTGGTATTAGTGATGCTAGCATTGAAGATAAAGTAAGCACTGATAGGGTGGTTACGGATCTCAATGCTCCTATTAGCATTGGTGGTGCTGGTTTGGCCACTAGAAAGAGGAAGCTTCCTAGGCCTGCCAGTCCATCGAAGTAGCTGGCGATAAGCCATGGCCATGTTTCCAAGAAGAAGCGGCTTGCTAGTTCTTTTTGTGGTACTACTCGGACATCTTCTCGTCCGGGGTCGTCAGGTAAGGATGATAGGAAGAGGGTCGCCTATCTGCTCAAGATGTTCAGGAGATATATCAAGCCCTGGAGAGGAGTAAAAATGAGGTGAGCCGTTCGTTGGATGATCGTGAGAAGAGGTGCATTTACGCCATGTGGTCTGATGATGACCCTCATGTCCTCAATAATAAGATGTTTCAGCTTACTATGGAGTGGTCGAAGGATCCGAATACTACGAGGAACATAGCTGACTTTGACTTTAACCCACTATGCGAAAAAAAAAAAAAAGGTCGTTGGTCGTGGTCAAAGTTCTAAGTCTCCTCTTTCTTCTTCTCCTATTCGTGTTGATCATACAGTGGAATTTCCTGCTTCCCTATTTGTTCGTCCCACTTTTGCTACTACTACTTTGAAAAGGAAAGGCAAAAGTGGTTTTTCTGTTATCACTGCTACTCCGACCGTTCTCCCGGCCACTAGGGGTGGGGTTTCAGTTCTTTCTGATCCCCAAGTTCTTCATCCACAGATTGGTTGGAATGAGCCCAACCCTGAAGACATCTGCATTAAATCGGATGGGAAGTTCAGTTGGTTTACTGAGATTGATGTACTAGATAGTGTGGGCAATTTGATCAACGAATGGCACGGGAGGTCGATTGAGAGGGCTCCAATGCCTGCAGCCTAGTAGTCATATCGGCCACAATCTTAAGCAGTTGATGGAAGGGATGAATCACCTCACTTATGCTGGGGTGATGGGGTCGAACTACTAGGATGCACGTGGTCAGGTGGCCACTCTTGGGAAGAAGATGGAGGGACAATTGATGGTGCTTTCTCACGTTTTTCGTCAGTTTGACATGTTAAAAGTGGGGATGGCAATGAGGCGGATTTAGGCAAATCCACCCCCTCCCTCTCCCCCTCCCCCAGTAGGGATAGCAGATCCCGAATCCGCCCCGAATATCCGTTTACCATATTTTTAAAAACCATCCCCGCACCAGACGGATTGGCTGATATCCGCCCAGATCCGTTTAATCGAAAAAAAAATTTAATAAAAGAAACCCTTTTTCTTAGTCAACCCCACCAAGAACACTTTTGTTGTTTTTTCTTAAATCGGAAAACATGGATTTGCAAGAGAGAAGAGGAGATGCAGGTGTGAATAATGGCTTATGGATGAATGAGAAACACTTCAACTTCCTTAACAAAATGGAAGCCATCGTTGTTCAAACCATGCTCGAAAATAATGATGCTAGTGACATGTTTTCTTATTCTGCCATTCGTCTCAATCGCTACCTCTCCAATAGCTCTGACTCCACTTGCGGTCTCACATACTAGATGTAAAAATAATTCTTCCATCCATGTTAATTATCAAGGTACGTACATATACCCCAAAGGAAATGGACTTGAAGAGAATAAAGAAGGTTTTGAGAGGTAGATGAAGGCCAGTCAAACTTTCAAAACCTTCCCTCTTCCCCACACTCTCAATCTAAACCGGTGTCTTTCTTTTCAACTCTGTTTGAAGTCCCAGAATCTCCAAGATGATGAAGGTCTTGAGAGAAGTAAAACATTTAAAAAATGAAACATTGAAAAAAGTGAAACATTGAAAAAGTGAAATCATATGGGAGGGAGTCACATGGGTGCTGACACAACCCACATGTCTTGTCATTTAATTATTATTGTTAATTTCTTAGTCTCTTCTACATTAGATGTTATTAAATTATTATAGTTGGGTGGGCGGATTTGGCTAAATCCATATTTGCCACGAATTTTTTATGGATACAATTTGGATCGCCGAACCCGCCTCGAAATCCATTAAGGTAAACCCAAATTTGCGGATATCAGTGAAAATCCCCCCACTACGATCCCTATTTGAAAAAGAAGTGCGCGGAGCAAGAGAACGCAGATGAGACTGCTTGGACTTCTTTGGAGTAAGTTGAGGTTGTGCGGGATAAGTTTGTTATTGAGCTTGAGGCTTCAGGGACTGAGTTGGATAGAGTTCATGATCGGTTGGACATTGTGGAGAAGGAGTTGTCCATTGAGAAGGTTGGTCATGATGAAGCCATGCATTCTGTTAGAGCAATTCGTCGGTCCTAATAAGGTTGCTAAGGAATGGGTAGTGCAGTTAATTACTAAGGTTTCATATGCTAAGTCGGATGCTTCTGCAAGGCTAACCACTGTTGAGGGAGAACTCGTTTCAACAAAAAACGAGCTTGCAACAATCAAGGATAAATTTAAGATTGCAGAAGCGACAAATTAGAAAAGGGTCATTGATGGTCGAATCGACCTCCACGATTTCATGAAGGGGGAGGGTCTTGATCTGACTAGATATCGTGGTCTGGTTGACCATGTTTTTGAATACGATGATTATGAAGAATGTGCTCTGGATCTTCCAAGTGATCCGGTTGATAAAAAATAGTCGTTTCCACCTCCATCCGATTATGTTCCATCATCTGTCCCCATTACTAGAAAGAGAGCTTCGTCTTCTTCTGCTGCTGATATCATTGCTCATCCTCCAATAAGCATTCCTGCTAGTGATGCTCTGATCACTTCTGTTGTCTCTTCTCCAACTATTGTATCTTCTTCTCCTGATGTGACCGAATAGAGATATGAATGACAAATTCTTTTTGTTGACACTTTTTTGTTTTGTCTTTTCTGATCAGCGTGTCTTTTGTGATAGACCATGTCTCTGTAAATTGTTATAGTCGTAGTTTGTTTATCGTCTGGATCAACAACGATATTGGGTCGTATACAGTAAATGTGCGTTGATCTCGTTATTCGTAATTTATGTATCTTGGTAATTTAGATTTGGCTAGACTTCTGGCTTTGCACTGATTTCTTGGTTGTCTAAAGCTTTCATATCTCCTTGACTTATTTAGACGTATTTCATGGTTCGACTTGTTAATCGGGCCAGGAAGGTTTACGAGTAAGTCTGACTTATATGCCCAAACTTTTATAAGTATACTTCATGGTTCAACATATTGTTTAGGCCAGAAGGTTTTACAAGTAAATCTAACTTATACGTCCAAACTTTTAAGCGTACTTCGTAGAGGAGTAACTCCCTCCATGATTTTTTTATGTAATGTTGCTCACCCTTTAGGGAGAACTTTATCGGGCCTGGATTTCGGCCTCTGATTACGATTTATTCTGACAGGACATGTTTGGGCTTTCATGATTGGATCCATCCTCTTTAGGGCTTATAAATTGGCCCGATCTTGGGATACTTCATCCTCGTGATAGATGATCTCTGCCACGTGTATGGCTAGGATGACGGTCTTTTTTATGTATCATTAACTATTATTGCGAGACCTCTAGATAGTGAGGAGAAAAATAGCAAATTGGGATAGCATTTCTTCCTTGACCACCCAGTGAGCTTCGGCTGATTGCCACATGAAATGGAAGAAACGGGGAACAGTGGGGACAACATAGCTATTATCGAGCCAGTTGATATGGATCGGGGAGATTTGCCAAAGATGATTAATGATTGGGCAGAAGAAAAATAGATGAACTGCTTCTTCAGAGTGGTTATGGAAAAAATGACAGTTATCCTCGATAGGGGTGTGGAGCCGAACCAGGTTAGGAGTGGTAGGGAGGATATTTTGGACAATTTTCAAAAGAAGGAATTGGGCAGGCAAACGAGAAGAGGAACAAACAAGTTTTCACTTGTGAAGGTCCTAGTAGCCGTCTTAACCGAGAAAATCAATTTTTTTGTCAGCAATCCATATCAGCTTGTCGAGAACATCTGAGGGTCTAACCAATACATCCAAGATGTTGTTGGCTACTGGGACAAGGAAAAGAAAGTTAATAAATACATTATTCCATTGAGGGTCCTGCCCAGCAGTGGAGGTCCACAGATCCGAGATAATGAGAGGAAGATTTAGAGATGTCAGGTCTGCCAGCACAAGGCCAGGTTTAACCCAATAGTTTTTTCAAAGGTCAATAGTGTTTCCTAACATCTCCTACATAAGACATAAGTTTTAAAATTTTCCCCAGGCAGTGATGTTATCTTTCTAAGCAAATGAAGCTATAAAAGAGGCAATACTAATCTGGGCGATACTCTTCTTCTTGAAATAAAGTGCTTTCAGTTGGAGGGAGCGAGTGGTTTGGGGACAGAAGAGAAGTTGCCACATGTTTTTTGCCATTAAGGCAAAAATTTTATTCCTAGTTGAATGAATGTTTAGACCTCCCAGAAGGCTAGATTGTGAGATGCGGTCCCAGGTACAAATATGTTTAGCCTTACTCTCGGTCGAGCCGTTCCACAAAAAATTACAGGCCAAGATGTCTATTTTGGTGGAAATCGAGCAAGGGAGGAGAAAAGTTAAGTTTGCATGGTATAGACTGGGATTGAGTACAGAACAGCTTTGATAATGATAGTTCTATCGGCTTGGGATAAAATTTTAGTTTTCCAGCTAGAGAGTTTGGAATTGATTTTGTCAATCAGAAACTAAAAGTCAGTGGCTTACCATTCATCTCTATCGTAAGCTTTAGTCATATCAATCTTAATAGCCATCCATCCATGTTTTTGCTTACGGAGATGTTTCAAATGGAAGAAAATCTCATGTGAAACATTAACATTATCGGCGATTGAGCGGCCATAAAGGAAAACGCCTTGATTGGGGGAGATAACATTATCTAACAAATGTTTCAGACGGTTTAACAAGATTTTAGAAATAACCTTGTAGATTACACTACACAGTCCAATGGGTCGAAATTTATCCGGAGTTAAAGGATTACCTACCTTAGGGATCAAAGCTATAAACGTTTCATTTAGGTTAGGATCCAATTGATGGGTAATGAAAAAATGGGTGACAACTTCGAAAACATCGTGTTTCACTTTATCCCAAAAATACTAGAAAAATAAGCATGAAATCCATCCAGACCTGAGGCTTTGTGACTTTCTATGGCAAAGACTGTGTTTTTAATTTCTTATTCACTAGGGATGGCTAGAAGAACTTCATGTTCATCAGTTGTGATCACAGGGGTGAACAGAAAGAGAATTTCAGGATTTTGAGCAGGGTAGGAGATTTTGAAGATATTGGTAACGTAGTCATTAAGAACTTTCCCTACAGAAATCTGATTGGATTACCAGGTATTGTTGACATCTTTGAACCTAATAATGAGATTATTTTTCCAGCGTGGATAGGTGAAAATTTTTGGTGTTTTTATCCCTGTCTCTGAGCCAGGAACTACCAGATTTATTACACCAGAAAAGTTCTTTTCTGATGAACAGTTCATCTAGTCTGTCTTCCAAAATTGCAATCGCATTAGCATTGTCTTTCAAGAGATATGCATTCTGAAGAGCATCAAGAGATCTTTTAGTATCTAAGAGATTAAGTTGAATGTTACAAAATTCATTTTTGTTCATCTAGTTAGGCTGTGACTATGCTTTTTGGTTTTCAATTGAAAGTTGTGAGGTGGGTCATCATGATATCTGGGGACCAGGAGGAATTGACCAGCTTCCTACATTTGGGATCACGAGTCCATATGTGGAAAATTTTAATGGGTTTAGGGCTCTGTGGAAAAAAATTAGAAACAAGCTAGAAGGACAGGGCCCGATGGTCAAAGGTAGAAGAGTGGATGGAACGGGCAGTGGCTGAGGGGAGCCACTGCATCCAATCCGTAGTAACCAAGACATGGTCGAGTTAGCATTGATGCCATTTTTGTTTTTACGTTTATTATTTCAAGTGAATTGTGACCCATTAAGGGGGAAGTCAAGAAGATCATGAGCATCTATCGCACTTCATACTATTTATACTAGTACACCATTTCTCTAAAACATCTTGCATGACTGAGCACCTAACACAACCACTTCTAGTAGTGAGACTTGAACATGGAATACAAGTTTCTCTCTGTGTGCGCACATGTAGTGGTGTATTAAGTATTCTCTCAAAAATTACAGGCATTAAGGAGCTGAAGTGGGCATGCTGTGGAGAAGGGAAACTCAATGGACGGAATCGGTGCTCAGAAACCGCAAAGCTTTGTTCAAATAGAAATGATTACCTATTCTGGGATTGGTTTCACCCCACAGAAAATGTTGCTCAAATGGAAGCTATAACTATGTATAGTGGTGGAACAAAATATGTATCACCCATCAATTTTAAGCAGCTGATGGAAACATAAGTAAGAAGGTTGTCTTCCGAACTACATTACCATTATTTGTATCAAAGTAATTCTGAAAAATATTCTCGATGCTCTGTATCCTAGCCACTGAGGAATAAATATGGGCTGAACTGTCTATTATAGCTTTAGAAACACTCATAACTATTTCCTTGGAATGATGAATGCTGCTCTCATCGTTGTTATATTATGTATCAATTGGATTCAACAAACCATGAGAGGATGAATTGGGCACAAAAGAATTACATGATCTACAATTAGTGCACAGACGCAAAGCGATGTCCTCAAGGCTTTCCTCCAGAGTGTGCAAACACCCATTAATGTGTTTAGCAGATTCAAGATCATCGAACCAAATTCCCTTACTTGTTTATAATGTAATATATTATGCAAACTATATAAGTGAAATTAGATGTGCTCACATCTAATTTTTCAAACACAACTTCTCTCTGATTTTAGTGTGGAATGTGTTGTTCTGGGGGCACCAAGGCCAAGATCTACTACTGGTAAATTTGAAGTTGTCGATTAGCCCACAATGCACTTTTTCTGGATATTTTATCAATCGCACCTTCTGGGCATGACCCTAGTCCTACTACTTGCATATGGTGTCCTCTATTCAGATGTTTTAAACATTTAACACATTTAGGTGTGTAAATTTTTTTTCGCCCAGGCCATAATAAGCAAGCTTCCGGTACTATCTAAGATGATGAGGGAAAGTTGGGCCTTGGCATTTGAAGGTGATAATGCTTTGCAATGAGGTTGCCATCTTTCCTACATTAGAGAATGTTTGTGTAGCTCCAAGATGTGAGATTAGGACTGCAAAATGGCAAGAACCCTTTCCTTTTATATAAAGTTTTGATTTATATAAAATATCATATATCAATGTTGACAATGTTATTTGTTTATGACATATTTAAACATGGCCATTAGAGGTCATCAAGAGGTTGCACATAAAACAGTGAGTGCCGATATACATATAAGTTGCTAAACTCCAACTCTTGAATTTTGCTACATCAGCAGTTATTTTTCTTTTGAAAACTCCAGACCTGTAAGACTGATTAGATGAAAAATAAACTAGTAGTTTCATTGCAAAACTCGCTATATTTTAGTAAGAAACAAGTTGCTTGGTTGTTTTGTTTTTTTATCTTATATACGCTGTTTGATTAAAATATAATCCTAGTAAAGGATCTACTGATATTTATTTTCTATTTCCATGATTCGCTTACACTTACAAGTACATCAACACTCCAAAAAAGATAGATTTCTCACATAAAAGTTAAAAGGCTTGCAGTTTACAATCCTGTGTTATCTTTGTGTAGTGTAAGTTGATTCTATGCCTTTATCCTGTTTTTTTTATATTGACTGAGTGCATAAGTTGGGTTAAAATATCATGGTAAAATCATCCACTTGCTCAGGAATAATTACCTAGAGATGTAATCCTTTGGACTATTTTTACGACTAAAGTCTGCCAAATTACTGGCCTAGTTCTTATAATTGGCCACCCTATGTTAGATTCTCTCATACTTAACACACAACGTTTTGTGCTTGGACCCTTGTGGCTGCTGCTGGAATAGACAATCTCAAAGATGCTTGGAGATGAGTTAGCTACATGTAGAGCTAAACTTCTACTTAATCTTACAATTACGATAGTAAGCCAAGCGTCTACTCGATGAATATAATCTTGAAGACTATATAATCAACTTAATGTTGTAAAGAGAGTGGAAGAATTTCGTAATACATTGTTTTAAAAGAGAAAATTACGACAGAGACCATATATTCACATTGCCACTCAAAGCTCAAAAGTTTATTGGTTGAAAAAATAAAAGAATTTTTGGTATGTCCATGGTGTTCTGCTCTGAAGACAGATTATGAATTGGTGGTGGCACATTCTGGCGGGAAGCCCTGAGGAAATCGCTTGGCATCGGTGCAGTAGTTGTAGATCATGTAATTCTTCTGTGCCCAATTCATCCTCTCTTGGCTTGTTGAATCCAGTTCTTCAGTCATCCATGAATCATTCACACTGTTGGTTGTTGTGCTTGGAACTTTTTCACTGAAGTTTCTATATGAAGCAGTGAATGGAGCAGAGTTCCAATCAGTCTTAACAAGGCCTCCTCTAGTAGCCCAGTCATCAGCATTCCAGAGACTTGAGTAGATTCTCATGGGTTGCTTGTTTGGGAATGCAACACCTTTTGATTCTGAGTTCTTGAACTCTCTGATTGGGGTGCCATCTACAGAGAAGATTATTCGTTGTGGATTCCATAGGATGGAGTAAGTGTGGAAATCGGCAGTGGGGTCGAACCATAGGTAGAATTGTTGCTCTCTGCTACCCTTGCCTTGAGTGAACACATTGGTGTGAAGAATGTAGGGATCACCACTGAGGTTCCCCAAGAATTCAAAGTCGATTTCGTCGTGAGTTGGTCCTTGGGATGATAGATAGTAGGCTGTGACAGTTCCAGCTGAATTGCCAGAGACGAGCTTCAGCTGCATATCAATCTTGCCAAACAGGTACTCTCTCTTGGACTGGAATCCAGACCCAGATGTTTTGTCAAGGGAGAGAGTGAGGAGTTCACCTCCATTCAGTATCTTAGCACGACCATCTCCCCAAGTGATATCAAAGTCTTGATTCAAATTACTAGCTGACACTGTGAGTGCTAGTAGTGACACTAGAAAGATTGATGATGAAACAGTGATGGTGAAAGAAGAGGCAAAAGCCATATTGGAAGACTTGTATTTTGTTTGAACAAGTTGGAGATGTGATGGATGGATGGATGGATGATTTGAGTAATGTGTTAGCATGGTGAGTTTATATACAAGTGAAAATGTGTTTTAGGAATCAAAGAATGAAGTAAGGTTAGTGGTTGGAAGTTTCAAAAACGTATGTAAAATTTTAATAATGAAGGGGGGCTGGTCTGGTTACAGCTGGGCGGAGAAGGTATTATCTTCGTCTTCATCATCACCATGGGACATGGCTAATGTACGAACCTTCACCAAACCACACCGACTCCACTCTCTCTCTCTCTCTGTCTCTCTATCTGTTTATGACGCGGTTTTTGGTGTTGGTGTTGTTCAGTGGGCGCAAGACTACTTTTGGTTTGGTCAATTCGACTCCAATGGTATGCTAGTATCAAATGACTCTCTATTCACAGCTGTCTTAACGCTTAGTTCTATTACCCATGCGCCTAACTCTTAAAGATTTTTTCATATGGTAAAGCCCATGATTCCTTCCTGAATCACGGCCCAAGACCCAACTCCAAAGTTCCTGCAAAACAAGCTTGACTTCCATGCATCAAAATGTTTTTATCACTGTAACAAGCTGTGACATCTTTCAACATACGGGAAGAGCACGGTATATGAAAAAAAAATCTACTCAGCCTCCTCCTTGTGCTTGGTTAGTGTTGGGATAAAGTTGGTTTGAATAGTCCCACATCAAGTAAGGAGGAGTGCCTGGGGAAGGTGTCAGGCACGTAAGTGCCAACTCTACCCCTCTCTCCATGGGTTTGGAGAAGATGGAGAGGGGGTAGAGTTGACCCTCATGTATTGAACACCCTCCCTAGTCACTAATCAGTGCTCTATTCTCAGACTGCATAGAAAGGTCCAAAGTATGCACGTACATTCTTTTCTTGTTTTTCACAACTGTCTTAACGCTTAGTTCAATTACCCATGCGCCTAACTCTTAAGATTTTTTCATATGGTAAAGCCCATGATTCCTACCTGAATCACGGCCCAAGATCCAACTCCAAAGTTCAAGCAAAACAAGCTTGACTTCCATGCATCAAAATGTTTTTATCACTTAGCGGTAGAAAGCATACCGGAAGCATCTGCCTTGACATCATTAAACGCAACAGTTATTTGTTCCACTCGTCTCTCAACGGTATCACACATAACGGATTGCTCCAATTCAGCATGAGAAGCTTCATCGAAAGCTGATTTCTCGACGGATAACTCTTTTTCCACATTACGTAGACCATTGCAAACCCCATCTAACTTGGCTTTCAAAGAGTCAAGCTCAGCAGCAGATCTATCCCGCATATCCTTCCCCTCCATCAATGACTTTCAAGCAGCACCTTCAGCTTTCTCCGAGTTCGCGCATTGCATTTTTAATACATCTAATTGAAAAAGAACATGAGAAAACACCAGCAATAACGCCGCCAATCTCCTCTCGAACAAAACCATTTGATCACGATCGGCTCAATAAACCGAGCACATCACCCCTGCATAAGCGAGATGATTCATCTCGTCCATTATCTGCTCAAGACCATGGTCGATGTTATCAAACGGGTCAAGTACAGCCTTTGAAAGCCTTTCCACCGACCGCCTGTGCCATTCATATACCAACTTACATGCATCGTCTTGCACGTCAAGCTGAGTGAACCAGTAGAACTTGCCATCAAACTTGATACGGATATCTTTCAGCCAGGCTCAATCCAACTAATCCATGGTTGAAGGACACGATGATCCGATAGCACTGAAAAACCACCCCCGACAGCAAGAAAATAGAAGGAATAGCAGTAACAACGAAAAAACCACGTTTACCCTCCCATCAAAGCAGAAGAAAACTGATGAACAGGAGAGGAAACTAGGAACCCGATCACTTCGCTGACATCAATAGAATGAGAAAAAGAATGATCTTGAAACTCTGACCATCACCAATGTCTTTAGACTACTCCATTGCTAGCTGAAGCATCTTTTCATTAATGACCCGGGGATAATCGTTAGACAATTCAGTAGCGTCCGAGACACCGCAGGTAGAAAGAAGCTTCATCTCGTTGTCATCCAGCGGACGAGTAATCACCTTCTTGCTCATTTCCAACACGAGTCTCAATTCCTCAGCCTCATAAAAAGAATCACAATCTCCTTTTGCAACATTGTCAAGAGACAAACTCGGGCTAGACACAAGCCCCATAACTTCCTGTACAGGATTCGGACAGGACACAATCTAAGCAAAACCACGATTACAGAGTCATTTCTTCCTCAAAACTCGACCAAGGTCTATCGGCAACCGCCTTGACGGATTCGTAGACCTCGCAAGCTTTCTTTTTCTTGAAGCAAGAGTTGTTATATCAACAGGAGCATTGAGATCCGTAGCGCGCCAATCCGAACTCACTTCCAAATCAACGAAAACGTCACTAATGCCAGCGTGAACAGCTAAAGGCTTTAGCACGGGAATTGGTAAGTAAAGCTCGTTCCACTTCACTCATTGTGTACAAACCACTACTGTAACGACCCGATTCGCACAATAAGATATTGTCCGCTTTGGGCCCAACCGGCCCGCACTGCTTTAAAAGGCCTCTTACTAGGGGGATCCAACCTCGCACATATATAGCACATAAAATATCATATATCAATGTCAAGGGAGAGAGTGAGGAGTTCACCTCCATTCAGTATCTTAGCACGACCATCTCCCCAAGTGATATCAAAGTCTTGGTTCAAATTACTAGCTGACACTGTGAGTGCTAGTAGTGACACTAGAAAGATTGATGATGAAACAGTGATGGTGAAAGAAGAGGCAAAAGTCATATTGGAAGACTTGTATTTTGTTTGAACAAGGAGATGTGATGGATGGATGATTTGAGTAATGTGTTAGCATGGTGAGTTTATATACAAGTGAAAATGTGTTTTAGGAATCAAAGAATGAAGTAAGGTTAGTGGTTGGAAGTTTCAAAAACGTATGTAAAATTTTAATAATGAAGGGGGGCTGGTCTGGTTACAGCTGGGCGGAGAAGGTATTATCTTCGTCTTCATCATCACCATGGGACATGGCTAATGTACGAACCTTCACCAAACCACACCGACTCCACTCTCTCTCTCTCTGTCTCTCTATCTGTTTATGACGCTGTTTTTGGTGTTGATGTTGTTCAGTGGGCGCAAGACTACTTTTGGTTTTGGTCAATTCGACTCCAATGGTATGCTAGTATCAAATGACACTCTATTCACAGCTGTCTTAACGCTTAGTTCTATTACCCATGCGCCTAACTCTTAAGATTTTTTCATATGGTAAAGCCCGTGATTCACCATGATTCCTACCTGAATCACGGCCCAAGATGCAACTCCAAAGTTCATGCAAAACAAGCTTGACTTCCCTGCATCAAAATGTTTTTATCACTTAGCGGTAGAAAGCATACCGGAAGCATCTGCCTTGACATCATTAAACGCAGCAGTTATTTGTTCCACTCGCCTCTCAACGGTATCACACATAACGGATTGGTCCAATTCAGCATGTGAAGCTTCATCGAAAGCTGAGTTCTCGACGGATAACTCTTTTTCCACATCACGTAGACCATTGCAAACCCCATCTAACTAGGCTTTCAAAGAGTCAAGCTCAGCAGCAGATCTATCCCGCATATCCTTCGCCTCCATCAATGACTTTCAAGCAGCACCTTCAGCTTTCTCCGAGTTCGCGCATTGCATTTTTAATACATCTAATTGAAAAAGAACATGAGAAAACACCAGCAATAACGCCGCCAATCTCCTCTCGAACAAAACCATTTGATCACGATCGGCTCAATAAACCGAGCACATCACCTCTGCATAAGCGAGATGATTCATCTCGTCCATTATCTGCTCAAGACCATGGTCGATGTTATCAAACGGGTCAAGTACAGCCTTTGAAAGCCTTTCCACCGACCGCCTGTGCCATTCATATACCAACTTACATGCATCGTCTTGCACGTCAAGCTGAGTGAACCAGTAGAACTTGCCATCAAACTTGATACGGATATCTTTCAGGCCAGGCTCAATCCAACTAATCCATGGATGAAGGACACGAGGATCCAATAGCACTGAAAAACCACCCCCGACAGCAAGAAAATAGAAGGAATAGCAGTAACAACGAAAAAACCACGTTTACCCTCCCATCAAAGCAGATGAAACCTGATGAACAGGAGAGGAAACTAGGAACCCGATCACTTCGCTGACATCAATAGAATGAGAAAAAGAATGATCTTGAAACTCTGACCATCACCAATGTCTTTAGACTACTCCATCGCTAGCTGAAGCATCTTTTCATTAATGACCCAGGGATAATCGTTAGACAATTCAGCAGCGTCCGAGACACCGCAGGTAGAAAGAAGCTTCATCTCGTTGTCATCCAGCGGACGAGTAATCTCCTTCTTGCTCATTTCCAACACGAGTCTCAATTCCTCAGCCTCATAAAAAGAATCACAATCTCCTTTTGCAACATCGTCAAGAGACAAATCGGGCTAGACACAAGCCCCATAACTTCCTGAACAGGATTCGGACAGGACACAATCTAAGCAAAACCACGATTACAGAGTCATTTCTTCCTCAAAACTCGACCAAGGTCTATCGGCAACCGCCTTGACGGATTCGTAGACCTCGCAAGCTTTCTTTTTCTTGAAGCAAGAGTTGTTATATCAACAGGAGCATTGAGATCCGTAGCGCGCCAAGCCGAACTCACTTCCAAATCAACGAAAACATCACTAATGCCAGCGTGAACAGCTAAAGGCTTTAGCACGGGAATTGGTAAGTAAAGCTCGTTCCACTTCACTCATTGTGTACAAACCACTACTGTAATGTCCCGATTCGCACAATAAGATATTGTCCGCTTTGGGCCCAACCGGCCCGCACTGCTTTAAAAGGCCTCTTACTATGGGGATCCAACCTCGCACATATATAGCACATCATCATCCCGCACCCAGGAGATGTGGGACTATGATCTCCTCTTGGTAGCTAGTCCAACCCCTCTTGGGATCCACAGGCCTGTTGGGCCTATTGGGCTCCAACCCTCACCCTCCCCCTCAGGTCCGCCCACACAAGGGTCTCACATTCCACCCCCTTAGGGCCCAACGTCCTCGTTGGCCACACAGACCCAACGTCCACGTTGGCACACTTTCGGCTGGGTCAGGCTCTGATACCATTATGTAACGACCGGATCCGCACAGTAAGATATTGTCCGCTTTGGGCCCAACCGGCCCGCACGACTTTAAAAGGCCTCTTACTATGGGGATCCAACCTCGCACATATATAGCACATCACCATCCTGGGTCCTGGGTCGTCTGGTAAGGAAGATAAGAATAGGGTCACCTATCTGTTCAAGAGGTTGAGGAAATAAATCAAGTTCTGGAGAGGAGCAAAAATGAGGTGAGTCGTTCGTTGGATGATCGTGAGAAGAGGTGCATCTCTACTCATGGAGTGCCCGACTTCGCCAAGTGGTATGATGATGACCCTCGTGCACTCAATAATAAGATGTTTAAGCTTATATGGAGCGGTCAAAGGATCTAAATACTATGAGGACCATAGCAGACTTTGGTCGGGGTCAAAGTTTTTAGTCTCCTCCACCTTCTTCTCCTATTTGTGTTGATGATACAGTGGAGTTTCCTGCTTCTCTGTTTGTTCGTCACACTTCTGCTACTGCCTGTTCCATTCCTACCACTACTGGTTATCTCACTCCGCCAAAATTTGAAATATATGATGGCATTTCCGACCCAACCGATCATTTGAGGCACTTCCACCACATGATTGCCCTGAAGGAAACCACAGAGTCGATCTTATGCAGGACATTTCCAATTAGCCTCACGTCTACAATGACAATGAACTGGTTCAATAGCCTACTCTCGAGGTCAATATATTCATTTCAAGCTTTGGCCACCGCTTTCACCACCAGATTCATTGGAAGCCAGCAGATGGGGAAAGGGCCACACTACCTCCTGCACATTAGGCAAAAAACCGAAAAAACAATATGGGGATATGTCACCCACTTTACTAATGAATTGACAATGATTGACGGATATAGCGGCGACACAGCCGTTGCAACTTTCGTGGCCGGATTGAAGAGAGGCCCCTTCTTTGACGCTCTTAACCTGGAACCTCAAGGGTATGACAATCCTGCTAAAAATAGCACAAAAACACATATCCCTTGAGGAAATGAAGGCAGCTAGGAGAAAAAATGACCAATAAAGAGAAATTTTTTTAAGGAAACGGGAAAGAAATGAAGAAAGAAAACAGAACGACAGACAATAGGAAGGCAACAACCCATCAAAGAAACATCGAAATGGCGGAAGGAGTGATTCGCGATGACGAAAATTCGGCATTCTACAACCAACGCAAACTCAACACGAGTGGGTAACGAGTATGATGAAGACCACATACAAGACATATACAACCCTGAAGACAAGTCGAGCAAATATACTAAAACACATAACGAAATAGGATAACGTCAATTGACCGCTATGGATGAGAGGTGATCCAAAAGGGAGAGACAAAAACAAATATTGTTCATTCCATAAGGATCATGGGCACGAACTGAAGAACGCTACAATTCAAAAGATGAATCAAGCACTAGGCTCAGAAAGGACAACTCGACGAGTTCATCGGAATGCCAGATAAACAAATCAAATTGAAGGAGAAAGCAGACAACGTTGTGGGATCAAAAGAACAGATTAGGGAGTTGATATACGCCACACACTGCATAGCTGGATGAAGCAAAGCACACGAAGCAACTACGCAAACTCCTCACTCGAACCGATCTATATCAGAACAAGGGTACTGAAGAAACATTTCACGAATGCACAAAGCATGGAGATGTTTAACCCAACCAATTCGTACGAATCAAAAGATCTCATCAGCGGTTGCAAGCTCGACCCGAACCACTACCGACAAAGCTGGCAGCAACACATTCGACCAAACCCTGATGATTGACACCAGACATGGTGACGACATCAACATGATTGGACAGTTTAGTATTGACAAAAGCACGGTCAAACAATTTGGTAATGACGTAAGCATGATCAAACAAGCCAATATTACTCAGCCATCGGATTGAAAAACACCTTGAGCCTGCCAGTCACAACATTATACACAACATACGAGGATAAAGTGAAGAAAAACAAAGCAATAATAACACCAGCCTCCAATACGAAGGCTGACAATGAGCAAAGGAAGACAAAACAAATAGTACTTTGAACCAGCGTAAATGCCCTAACGGTTAAGGCTGATGAAAACTTTAAGGAAATATCAATAAGATTATGAATTCAGAAACTCAAAATTTTCGCGTGGACAACAAAATAGATACGTCAATAAATTAGCCATACAAAGCAATCAAACAACAAAAGTCGGACACACACAACTTCTAGTCTGATCAACCAAGAAGTAAAGGTTAGACACCCGAGTCAACTAAACAAAAAAAAACTTTGAATCGACCGAGATGTCAAACTATCAGAACTTGTCGTCAGACTTGATACGGATATCCTTCGGGCCAAGCTCAATAAAACTAATCCGTGGATGAAGGACACGAGGATCCGGGAGCACTGAAAAACCACCCCCGACTGCAAGAAAAACATAAGGAATAGCATTAACAACAGAAAAACCACGTTTACCCTCCCATCGAAAAACATCTATGGTAAGGGCAAGGCTAACGGTAGCAGCTGGAGTAGGAGAAACCTGACGAACATGAGAGGAAACTAGGAACCCAGCCACTTCGCTGACATCAATAGAATGAGAACGAGAATGATCTTGGAACTCTGACCACCACCAATGTCATTAGACTGCTCCACCGCTAGCTGAAGCATATTTTCATTAATGACTCGAGGATCATCATTAGACAACTCAGCAGCGTCCAAGACACTGTAGGCAGAAAGAAGCTTCCTCTCGTTGTCATCCAGTGGATGAGTAGTCTCCTTCTCGCTCCTTTCCAACACGAGCCTCAATTCATCAACCTCATCGAAAGAATCACGATCTCCTTTTGCAACATCGTCAAGAGACTGACTCGGGCGAGTCAACCCCCATAACATCCTGAACTGGATTCGGATGGGACACAATCCGACTAGAACCACGATTATAGAGTCATTTCTTCCTCGGAACCCGACCAAGGTCTACCAGCAACCGCCTTGACGGATTCGTTGGCCTCGCAAGCTTTCTTTTTCTTGAAGCAGGAACTTTGATATCAATAGGAGCATTGAGATCCGTAACGAGTCGATCCGAGCTTACTTTCCAATCAATGCTTGCAGCACTAATGCAAACACGAGCAGCTAAGGCTTTAGCACGGGAATCCACTTATAGTGCACAAACCACTACGCTCCAGGATACCCTCGGATGGAAATGCTTCCACGGGAAAACGATGAAGCTTCGAGAAATGATCACTGATCTTCTGCTCCTCAGCAGTCAAGTAAAGATTCTTCCATTTATTTTAAAACATAATTATCAAAAAATCGGACGACCTCGCAATTGGAAGTAGCCAGAATTAACAGAAGCATAAAACCAACATCACGACCAATCACGAATATCATCGCTTAGTTTCTCGAAACACTTTTGAGAATGGAGAAAGCAAATATCATTGTATACTAACAGACCAACTACTGAATGCAAAATCTTCACAGTCAAAGGAATGTCGGATAGAATGACCCTCGCATAAGAATACACCATCACCTTCCAACCATTGAGACCCATTTGGGAAGGAATAATAGCCAGGAAGTTCAGATACTCCCCGAATAATCCAGAACCAAAAATCGGAGATCAGAGGAAAACATGCACGAATACAGTGCAATGTACCCAGCCTTCACATTACATGGGCTATCATCCTGTCCAGGCATAATAATCTCAAGGATATAACGTACACATGGTATGGAAATCCATAACGAGGATATAACGTTCAGACCATCGGGTCAATACGTAAAGCCCAAGAAGAATAAAGCTAACTATTGTGGCCCAAATAAGGCCCGCCAATGAGGAAAGGTAAACAAGACCTGAATACAGGCCAAACCAATTTAGAGCCCGAATTCAAGTCCGACATGAGTTCTCTCATAAAAAAGATGAACGTGGCACCAAAAAGAGTCGTGAAGGGAGTTACGCCTCCCCGGATGCATTTTCATAAAAGGAGAAGATTGTTACAAGAAACATCTCCTTCTGTTGACCCTCACATGCTTAAGTCACACAGAGAGTTAACCACGACCATTATAAAAGGTAAATAGAACATTCAACACAGGTATGCAACTTGAACTAAGTTTTGTTAAGATTTACATCCTTCTTCCAACAGAGTTACTAACTTAAGCATTGAGTTCCTTCGGCCACCAAAAAGGTGATCCTTGACAGTCTAACATTTGTTTTGCAGGTCAAACTCTCGGGTGGACGATTTTTTGATGCATCACCTCTGTAACGTTTCTCTTTGTGGTGAGCATCCTATCCCACAATCGTGATCCCGACCCGTCCCGATTTGTTTCGAGTCCTTTTGGGATTGATCAAACTCATCCCAATCTCGTCCCGTCCCGATCTAAAATAGGATGAGATCAGGATGGAGATTTTCAATCTAGACCCATTCCGAACTTATTTATTTTGATATTTATTATTATTATTTATTAGCTTAATGTTTTAAATTTTAAAATAAGTCTCACTTAGATTAGGAAATAGTCAACTTAGTGTCTTACTGTGACGGTGGACACATTGCAAACCATAACCAGTTCATTTAACAACATTGAAAGTAAATTTGAAAACCAATCATTGTTGTTATTTTCTTTCTTTTTTGTAAAACATTATTTCATTAGCAATGAGGAGATCTTTATTTATTTTTCTAGCATTCCACACTATTTTGAATGCATACAGATCAAAACAAAAACATTATGAATTACAATTGTATATTGGTTTTCTTTCTTTGTTTAAGGTCATTAGTAGCCACTTTAGGCTCTTGGAAAAGAATATTTAAATGTTGCTTTTATATTTGATTAAAATGTATATAAACACCTGTAGTATGAAAGGATTCATCTTCAATACCTTCTCATCCTGTCCCATCCCGTCTTGTCCCGAACCAATTTGAGATGGGACGAGGTTTGGATGAGGTCTATCCCGTCCCAAACCCGAAGGAACTTGATGAGATCGAGATGAGGTCTATCCCAATCCATCCCTTCTCGCGCCCACCCCGAGTTTCTCCTCTTTATGGGAGAGATTTGTTGGGTTTTTGACTATGATCTGTTCTTAAGGCCCTTTTGAGCTTTAATGGCTTGATTTGTCTTTTTGCGCTTAATGAGTCAAACCTGAATTGAAATACTTGGTCTTCGTGATGAGTTATCTTTACCACGTGTATGGTCATGATGCTAGTCCGATTCGATGTATCATCAGCTACTTCCCCTTAGTTAGTGAGCATGCTTATGTGGCTACTAACTTTATGACTGTTGGACTTTTGACTTCATCATGTATTGCATTTAATTCCATTAACAACTGTTGGTGTGGTTTCTATTCTAATCTCTCATTTGTTTGTTCATTTTTGTGCATTTTTTGGGATTTTGTGCAACCATCATGTCTCACACGTCATTCTATTAGTAGTCTTTTCATTGCTCAACTCTAGAAAATGGGGTGTGATAGTTGTGTTTATCTTTTTACGCAATGTTTGTGATCAGAGCTTGTTTTTTCCCTTCTGTTTCACTATCTTGTTTGTGCACTTCCTTTCTCATGTCTACTAAGTACTGACAAGGTACTAGATGGTGAAGCACTCGACATCTATGAGGCATTCTTCTTGCCTAAGAAGACGCTGCAAGCGACATTGGAAATCGTTCGTGCTGAGTACTCATTGTCATCCGATTTTTAGATTGTTCTACCAAGGCTTAACGACAGTCCTTGTAGTCTAAAGCCTAGCTACATTACGCTATACCCTGGCATGTTCCAGTCAGGTCTTAGGTTTCCGATTTCGGAGATATTTTGGGATTGCTTGGATGTTTTGGGCATTGCTCCTGCTCAAATGGGTCCCAATAGTGGGAGGGTAATGGTTTCTACTTGTGCGAAAACCATTTTTTCTGGCATTCCTCTAACTAGTACGGTTTTACACTCCGTGGTAAGACTTGTTGTAAGTAGTAATTTTGGTTTTATGATTCTGTCAACTCCGGCTACTTTAAATTGCGTGATTGATAGATTATGAGGTCGTTCTGAGTGCCCAAGAAATGGAAGAATTTGCACTTATCAGTTACTATTTTTTGAAGCTTCCTCGAGCGTAGTAGCTTGTACACTATGAGTGAAGCGGAATAGGCGGTGCTTACTGAAGCTTGAGCTGCTGACATTGCTCCCCATGCTAGTCCTGTTGGTATTAGTGATGCTAGCATTGAAGAGAAAGTAAGCACTGATAGGGTGGTTACGGATCTCAATGCTCCTATTAGCATTGGTGGTGCTGGTTTGGCCACTAGAAAGAGGAAGCTTCCTAGGCCTTCCAGTCCATCGAAGTAGCTGGTGATAAGCCCTGGCCGTGTTTCCAAAAAGAAGTAGCTTGCTAGTTCTTTTTGTTGTACTACTCGGACATCTTCTCGTCCGGGGTCGTCTGGTAAGGATGATAGAAAGAGGGTCGCCTATCTTCTCAAGATGTTCAGGAGATATATCAAGCCCTGGAGAGGAGCAAAAATGAAGTGAGCCGTTCGTTGGATGATCGTGAGAAGAGGTGCATTTACGCCATGTGGTCTGATGATGACCCTCATGTCCTTAATAATAAGATGTTTCAGCTTACTATGGAGTGGTCTAAGGATCCGAATACTACGAGGACCATAGCTGACTTTGACGTTAACCCACTATGCGAATAAAAAGGTCGTTGGTCGTGGTCAAAGTTCTAAGTCTCCTCTTTCTTCTTCTCCTATTCGTGTTGATCATACAGTGGAATTTCCTGCTTCCCTATTTGTTCATCACACTTTTGCTACTACTACTTTGAAAAGGAAAGGCAAAAGTGGTTTTTCTATTAAATCGGATTGGAAGTTCTGTTGGTTTATAGAGATTGATGTACAAGATAGTGTGCGCAATTTGATCAACGAATGGCACAGGAGGTCGATTGAGAGGGCTCCAATGCCTGCGGCCTAATAGTCATATCGGCCACAATCTTAAGCAGTTGATCGAAGGGATGAATCACCTCACTTATGCTGGGGTGATGGGGTCGAACTACTAGGATGCACGTGGTTAGGTGGCCACTATTGGGAAGAAGATGGAGGGACAATTGCTGGTGCTTTCTCACGTTCTCCGTCAGTTTGACGTGTTAAAAGTAGGGATGGCAATGTGGCGGATTTAGGCAAATCCACCCCCTTCCTCTCCCCCCTCCCCCAGTAGGGATAGCAGATCCCGAATCCGCCCCGAATATCCGTTTACCATATTTTTAAAAACCATCCCCGCACCAGACGGATTGGCTGACATCCGCCCAGATCCGTTTAACCGAAAAAAAATTAATAAAAGAAACCCTTCTTCTTAGTCAACCCCACCAAGAACACTTTTGTTGTTTTTTCTTCAATCGGAAAGCATGGATTTGCAAGAGAGAAGAGGAGATGCAGGTTTGAATAATGGCGTATGGATGAATGAGAAAGGCTTCAACTTCCTTAACAAAATGGAAGCCATCGTTGTTCAAACCATGCTCGAAAATAATGATGCTAGTGACATGTTTTCTTATTCTGCCATTCGTCTCGATCGCTACCTCCCCAATAGCTCCGACTCCACGCGGTCTCACATACTAGATGTAAATATAATTCTTCCATCCATGTTAATTATCAAGGTACGTACATATACCCCAAAGGAAATGAACTTGAAGAGAATAAAGAAGGTTTTGAGAGGTAGATGAAGGCCAAACAAACTTTCAAAACCTTCCCTCTTCCCCACACTCTCAATCCAAACCGGTGTCTTTCTCTTAAACTCTGTTTGAAGTCCTAGAGTCTCCAAGATGATGAAGGTCTTGAGAGAAGTGAAACATTTAAAAAATGAAACATTGAAAAAAGTGAAACATTGAAAAAGTGAAATCATATGGGAGGGAGTCATATGCGTGCTGACACAACCCACATGTCTTGTCATTTAATTATTATTGTTAATTTCTTAGTCTCTTTTACATTAGATGTTATTAAATTATTATAGTTGGGTGGGCGGATTTGGCTAAATCCATATTTGCCACGAAATTTTTATAGATACAAGTTGGATCGCCGAATCCGCCTCGAAATCCATTAAGGTAAACCCAAATCTGCGGATATCCGTGAAAATCCCCCCACTACGATCCCTAGTTGAAAAAGAAATGCGCGGAACATGAGAACGCAGAAGAGACTGCTTGGACTACATTGGAGTAAGTTGAGGTTGTGCGGGATAAGTTTGTTGTTGAGCTTGAGGCTTCAGGGACTGAGTTGGATAGAGTTCATGACCGGTTGGACATTGTGGAGAAGGAGTTGTTCATTGAGAAGGCTGGTCATGATGAAGCCATGCGTTCTGTTAGAGCAATTCGGCGGTCCTAAGGTTGCTAAGGAATGGGTAGTGCAATTAATTACTAAGGTTTCATATGATAAGTCGGATGCTTCTGCAAGGCTAACCATTGTTGAGGGAGAACTCATTTCAACCAAAAACGAGCTTACAACAATCAAGGATAAACTTAAGATTGCAGAAGCGACAAATTAGAAAAGGGTCATTGATGGTCGAATCGACCTACACGATTTCATGAAGGGGGATGGTCTTGATCTGACTAGATATCGTGGTCTAGTTGACCATGTTTTTGAAGACGATGATTATGAAGAATGTGCTCTGGATCTTCCAAGTGATCCGGTTGATAAAAAACAGTCGTTTCCATCTCCATTCGATCATGTTCCATCATCTGTCCCCATTACTAGAAAGAGAGCTTCGTCTTCTTCTGCTGCTGATATCATTGCTCATCCTCCAATAAGCGTTCCTGCTAGTGATGCTCTGATCACTTCTGTTGTCTCCTCTCCAACTATTGTATCTTCTTCTATTGATGTAACCGAATAGAGATATGAATGACAAATTCTTTTTGTTGACACTTTTTTGTTTTGTCTTTTCTGATCAGCGTGTCTTTTGTGATAGACCATGTCTTTGTAAATTGTTGTAGTCGTAGTTTGTTTATCGTCTGAATCGACAACGATATTGGGTCGTATACAGTAAATGTGCGTTGATATCGTTATTAGTAATTTATGTATCTTGGTAATTTAGATTTGGCTAGACTTCTGCCTTTGCACTGATTTCTTGGTTGTCTAAAGCTTTCATATCTCCTTGACTTCTTTAGACGTATTTCATGGTTCGAGTTGTTAATCGGGCCAGGAAGGTTTACAAGTAAGTCTGACTTATATGCCCACACGTTTATAAGTATACTTCATGGTTCAACATATTGTTTAGGCCAGAAGGTTTTACAAGTAAGTCTAACTTATACGTCCAAACTTTTAAGTGTACTTCGTAGAGGAGTAACTCCCTCAATGACTTTTTTATGTAATGTTGCTCACTCTTTAGGGAGAACTTTATCGGGCCTGGATTTCGGCCTCTGATTACGATTTATTCTGACAGGCCATGTTTGGGCTTTCATGATTGGATCCATCCTCTTTAGGCCTTATAAATTGGCCCGATCTTGGGATACTTCATCCTCGTGATAGATGATCTCTGCTACGTGTATGGCTATGATGATGGTCTTTTTTATGTATCGTTAACTATTATTGCGAGACCTCTAGATAGTGAGGAGAAAAACAGCAAATTGGGATAACATTTCTTCCTTGACCACCGAGTGAGCTTTGGCTGATTGCCACATGAAATGGAAGAAACGGGGAACAGTGGGGACAACATAGCTATTATCAAGCCAGTTGATATGGATCGGGGAGATTTGCCAAAGATGATGAATGATTGGGCAGAGGAGAAATAGATGAACTGCTTCTTCAGAGTGGTTATGGAAAAAATGACAGTTATCCTCGATAGGGGTGTGGAGCCGAACCAGGTTAGCAGTGGTAGGGAGGATATTTTGGACAATCTTCCAAAGAAGGAATTGGGCAGGCAAACGAGAATAGGAACAAACAAGTTTTCACTTGTGAAGGTCCTAGTAGCTGTCTTAACCGAGAAAATCCCTTTTTTTGTCAGCAATCCATATCAGCTTGTCGAGAACATCTGAGGGTCTAACCAATACATCCAAGATGTTGTTGGCTACTGGGACCAGGAAAAGAAAGTTAATCAAGACATTATTCCATTGAGGGTCCTACCCAGCAGTGGAGGTCCACATATCCGAGATAATGAGAGGAAGATTTAGTCAGGTCTGCCAGCACAAGGCCAGCTTTAACCCAATAGTTTTTTCAAAGGTCAATAGTGTTTCCTAACATCTCCTACATAAGACATAAGTTTTCAAATTTTCCCCAGGCAGTGATGTTGTCTTTCTAAGCAAATGAGGCTATAAAAGAGGCAATACTAATCTGGGCGATACTCTTCTTCTTAAAATAAAGTGCTTTCAGTTGGAGGGAGCGAGTGGTTTGGGACAGAAGAGAAGTTGCCACATGTTTTTTGCCATTAAGGCAAGATTTTTATGCCTAGTTGAATGAATGTTTAGACCTCCCAGAAGGCTAGATTGTGAGATGCGGTCGCAGGTACAAATATGTTTAGCCTTATTCTCGGTCGAGCCGTTCCACAAAAAATTACAGGCCAAGATGTCTATTTTTGTGGAAATCGAGCAAGGGAAGAGAAAAGTTAAGTTTGCATGGTATAGACGGGGATTGAGTACATAACAACTTTGATAATGATAGTTCTACCGGCTTGGGATAAAATTTTAGTTTTCCAGCTAGAGAGTTTGGAATTGATTTTGTCAATCAGGAACTAAAAGTCAGTGGCTTTCTTTTTCGAGATAAGAAGGGGAAAGCCTAGGTACTTGTCGTTGGGATTGTAAAATTTTGAGCCAAGGATTATACTTATCATTTTAGAATGTTTCGGGTGAACATTCAAACTGTAGAACACCGAGGATTTGTTAACATTCATTCATTGTCTTGAAACGTGACAATAGAGATTTAGAATGGGCTTCGGCTAAAAAAGCTATGCAAAACAAAATGAAATCATCTGCATATAACATATGGCTGATGGAGGGGGAGTTTCGTTGGATTTTAATGCCCTTAATGGTACCCTCTGATTAAGCCCAAGCTAGGAGTTGAGAAAGGGCATCCGCCACCAGGATGAAGAGATAGGGGGAAAGAGGGTCCCCCTGACAAATACCCCGAGATGGTTTGATTGATGGAAGTGGGGCGCCATTGAGGATAACTTGAAGAGAAGTGGTGGGGCGCCATTTCTCTTAAACATCTTGCATGACTGAGCACCTAACACAACCACTTCTAGTACGTAGTGAGACTTGAACATGGAATACAAGTTTCTCTCTGTGTGCGCACATGTAGTGGTGTATTAAGTATTCTCTCAAAAATTACAGGCATTAAGGAGCTGAAGTGGGCATGATGTGGAGAAGGGAAACTCAATGGACGGAATCGGTGCTCAGAAACCGCAAAGCTTTGTTCAAATAGAAATGAGTACCTATTCTGGGATTGGTTTCACCCCACAGAAAATGTTGCTCAAATGGCAGCTATAACTCTGTATAGTGGTGGAACAAAATATGTATCACCCATCAATTTTAAGCAGCTGATGGAAACATAAGTAAGAAGGTTGTCTTCCGAACTACATTACCATTATTTGTATCTAAGTAATTCTGAAAAATATTCTCGATGCTCTGTATCCTAGCCACTGAGGAATAAATATGGGCTGAACTGTCTATTATAGCTTTAGAAACACTCATAACTATTTCCTTGGAATGATGAATGCTGCTCTCATCGCTGTTATATTATGTATCAATTGGATTCAACAAACCATGAGAGGATGAATTGGGCACAAAAGAATTACATGATCTACAATTAGTGCACAGACGCAAAGCGATGTCCTCAAGGCTTTCCTCCAGAGTGTGCAAACACCCATTAATGTGTTTAGCAGATTCAAGATCATCGAACCAAATTCCCTTACTTGTTTATAATGTAATATATTATGCAAACTATATAAGTGAAATTAGATGTGCTCACATCTAATTTTTCAAACACAACTTCTCTCTGATTTTAGTGTGGAGTGTGTTGTCCTGGGGGCACCAAGGCCAAGATCTACTACTGGTAAATTTGAAGTTGTCGGTTAGCCCACAATGCACTTATTCTGGACATTTTATCAATCGCACCTTCTGGGCATGTGTCAGGACTAGTACCGTTGGTCAGGGAAACCAAAGTCAGAGGCCTTTCAAGACTTTCCTAATGGTCTCAAAACTCAATGTTCCCTTTTGAAAAGTGCCCAAATGCTTAGCATCTATAATATAGGGGGAAGGTTTGAGCTCTTGACTGTGAGGACGTGTTGCCTCCATTGCATAGTCGGGCCAGACTGTACCGCTAGCATTTTTATTGTTTTCTTTGCATTGCTTTTCAACTTCAAACTTGTATTTCCATCGATCGATAGCATCGAACTAGTCTTGAGCAACGTCCTTCCGAACGTTCCTCCCCATTGTAATCTATTGAATGTGAATGAGAGCTTTTACTAACTATTGTGCATTGTTATATTGTCTACAGATTGATATTGTGCATTCTCAAGTTAATATTTGTGTCCGTCAAAGCAATTACTCATAGGCTTACTAGTGAATTGGATAGCTAGTGCCGCACGGATTACTAGTCCGTGACAGTTGGTATTAGAGCCAGAGCTTGTTGAATGCAAACCAGGATGCAGGAACTAAATGAGCGCCTTAGCGCTATGGAGGAACGACAAGCTAGTTGAATGCATAGACTAGAAAGCAGAATGGACCAGTTGAACACTTTGGGAGAACAGATTAGTCGGTTGGATGGACTCTTTTCACTGGCAGATAGAGTGGATTCGCTGGCTGAGCACGTTGACAACTTAGAGGGACGGACAATCGCTATGGAAGAGTCGCCTCACCCCACAGCTAAGGTGATGAGTGACTTCCAATTACAGTTGGAGGACTTATTTGCAAGGGTTAGCTTGCTGACTAAGGCCACGGGGACGACGGATCACCATAGGATGAAAGTGCCTGAGCCGAAGTCATATGCTGGGGCACGAGATGGGAAGGAGTTAGAGAACTTCTTGTTTGATCTGGAGCAGTATTTTCGCGCGGTGAACCCCGAATCAGAAGAAGCCAAGGTTACCATGGCGACCATGTACTTAGCAGGTGATGCGAAACTATGGTGGAGAACCAAATATGCAGATATGGAAGAAGGTCGCATCCTTATTAGAACTTGGGCAGACCTCAAGAAGGAACTTAGAAATCAATTCTTGCCTGAGAACACTGATTTCTTAGCAAGGAGGAAGCTCCACACCATCAAACAGACAGGCAATATTCGAGACTATGTCCGACAATTCTCAACTTGTTTGCTAGATATTCGAGACATGTCTGAGAAGGACAAAGTTTTCTGTTTCATGGAACAAGCTCAGCCGCTTCTACAAGCTGAACTGCAAAGGCAAAAGGTGACAGATATTACAAGTGCTATTGCGGCAGCAGAAAGGTTTAGCGATTATATGCCCATGACTGGATCCACTTCGCTCAATCACTCCACAGCTAGAACTGGCAGTACCAATTCAAGCTCAGGGTCGAATGCTCGCTCACCTCACCAAAACTGGGGAAACTCAAGTCAGAACCGAGGAAACTACAATTTTCGGCCGTCCAACCAGAATTGGAGTTCCAACAAAAATTGGAATGCCAGCTCTAGCAACTCAAATTACAACAACAAAGGAGGGCAAAACTACTCTGGGCAGTGGAGACCATCTGCCCCTGCCCCATGCATTCTTTGCAATAGCAGGGATCACCCAACAGGCAAATGTCCATCCAAACCAGCTCAACACTCATTAATGTCTTTGCTTCAAGCAGAACCTTCTAACTCAACCGCATCGAGCTCGAACCCCACCAACAGTGAGACCTCCCAGATGGGAGCTCTACGCAAGCTCAATGCTGTCAAAGGAGAAATGTATGAGCACCCACACAAGAAGGCTTTGCAATACATCGACATCACTATCAATGGGTTCCCTTCCCAAGCATTGTTGGATTCCGGAGCGACAGACAATTTTATTGCCCCAGATGAAGCTAGACGTGTGGGTCTGAACTTAGAAGGAGATGTGGGTAAGTTGAAAGCTGTCAACTCTGAGGCAATCTCTATTAATGGTATGGCTAGAGCTGTGCCACTACAGGTTGGTCCATGGGAAGGAAGATCTAACTTCTTGGTCGTTCCACTTGATGATTTTAAGTTGATTTTTGGCCAAGAATTCTTCCGAGGAGCTGCAGCAGGACCATTGCCTTTCATGGACTCCTTGGGGTTTTTCGGACCCAGACTACGCATTGTACCAACCTCAATTCGACCAACAACTCATGATAGAATATTGTTGGCGCTCCAAGTCAAGGGAGGCTTGGCCAAAGGAGAAGATACATACTTAGCTGTGGCAAAGCTAGAGATGGAAGATGATACTAGCAAAATCCCTGAGGAAGTTGCCCAAGTTATTGCTGACTTCAGCGAAGTGATGCCGAATGAATTGCCAAAGAATCTACCTCCCAGAAGGCTCATTGATCACGAAATTGAGTTAGTCCCTGGTGCCAAGCCACCCGCACGTAGTCCATATCGCATGAGTCCTCCAGAGCTGACCGAATTGAGAACACAACTAGATGGCTTGTTAGAGTCGGGATTCATTCGGCCCTCTAAAGCACCTTATGGGGCACCTGATCTTTTTCAGCGAAAACATGATGGCAGTCTTCGCCTTTGTGTTGATTATAGAGCCTTGAACAAAGTCACTATAAAGAACAAATACCCACTGCCGCTCATTGCAGACTTATTCGACCAACTTGGATCCGCCAGATACGTCACAAAACTCGACTTGAGATCAGGTTACCATCAGGTCCGCATTGCTGCTGGTGACGAACCCAAAACTGCTTGTTCTACTAGATATGGGTCATATGAGTTCCTAGTAATGCCCTTCGGCTTGACCAATGCTCCAGCTACATTTTGCACCCTTATGAATGGCCTGTTCCGTCACCTTCTGGACAAGTCTGTGGTTGTCTATCTTGACGACATTGTGGTTTATAGTGGGACTATAGAAGAACAACTACATCATTTGCGAGAAGTGTTCCAAATCCTTAGGGATAATCATCTCTTTGTCAAGAAGGAAAAGTGCTCATTCGTCCAGACCCAGATCAATTTCTTGGGTCATGTTATTGGCAATGGCAAGATTCGGATGGACATGGAGAAAGTCAAGGCAATCCATGATTGGAACTCTCCTAAGAACGTGTCTCAACTACGTTCTTTCCTTGGACTCGCAAACTATTATCGTCGCTTCATAAGGGACTACTCTAAGATAGCTGTTGCCCTAACAAATTTGTTGAAACAAGACCGAACATGGGAATGGGATAGGCAGTGTGAAGCTTCATTCCAAGACTTGAAATTGGTCGTGATGAAAGATCCAGTATTGGCCTTGCCAGACATCACCAAGCCCTTTGAAGTACAAACAGATGCATCTGATTATGCCTTAGGGGGAGTTTTACTTCAAGATGGTCACCCGGTAGCATATGAGAGTCGAAAGTTGAATGATACAGAGTCTCGTTACTCAGCTCAGGAAAAGGAATTGCTAGCCATTATACATTGTTTACGGGTGTGGAGACACTACCTCTTGGGATCTCAAGTCCTTGTTAAAACGGATAATGCTGCAGCAAGCCATTTCCTTACTCAGAAGATGCTAACCTCCAAGCAATCTCGATGGCAGGAAAAATTAGCAGAATTTGACTTAGTATTGGAATACAAGCCAGGGCGCACTAACAATGTAGCTGATGCACTCAGTAGAAGGGCAGACCTTGCAGTGCTAACCCATACTGGTCCGAGTCACACCATCTGGGAGAAGATCAAAGTAGGCCTACAGACAGATCCACAAGCGAAGGCGATTACAGAGTTGATCAAGCAGGGCAAAACTCGACGGTTCTGGATAAAAGATGGAGCAATACTCACAACTGGTAATCGCCCCTATGTTCCGAGAACTTCGGGTCTGAGGAAAGAACTTTTGAGAGAATGCCATGACACCCATTGGGCTGGACATCCAGGTTGGAGACGAACACTTGCATTGCTAGAGAGGGGGTACTATTGGCCGCAGATACAGGAGGATGTAATGGCCTATGTTCGAACCTGTCTTATTTGCCAGCAAGATAAGGTTGAAAGAGATCAACCAGTAGGCTTACTAGAGCCCCTGCCTGTTCCAACTCGTCCTTGGGAAAGTGTTTCCATGGACTTCATTACGAGGTTACCGAAAGTGGAGGATTTCAGGAGTATCCTTGTAGTTGTTGACCGATTCTCAAAGTATGTGACCTTTGTGCCGAAGATACGGCGCAATTGTTCCTCAAGCATGTAGTGAAGTATTGGGGACTGCCCGAAAACATTGTTAGCGACCGTGATGCTCGCTTCACAGGAAAGTTCTGGAAGGAGTTGTTCAAGCTCTTGGGATCCAAACTTAATATGTCGACAAGCCAACATCCCCAATCTGACGGACAGACTGAGCGCTTTAACTCTATGCTTGAAGAATACCTTCGTCATTTTGTAAGTGCAAACCAGAAAAATTGGGTGGGACTACTTGATGTTGCACAATTCTGTTTCAACTTACAAAAGAGTTCAACTACTCACTCCAGCCCCTTTCAGTTGGTTACTGGTCAGCAACCATTGACACCACATACAGTACTTACCGGATACCAAGGACCCAGCCCAAGAGCTCTTGAATTTGTCAAAGCTTGGCAGAAAAACATTGAAGTTGCTCGAGCCTATCTTGAGAAAGCCTCCCGTCACATGAAGAAATGGGCCGACAAGAAACGACGAATTGATCCTTTTGAAGTCGGGGACTTGGTATTGGTGAAGCTAGATATGTTCAACAAGTATAAAAGGACAGCTAGAGCACACAACAATCTGTTTCGCAAGTATGAGGGACCTGTACAGATTATTGAGAAAGTCGGCAAAGTCTCCTATCGCGTCAAGTTACCACATTGGCTCCATTTCACCCATCTTGTCTTCCATGCAAGTAACTTGAAGTCCTACCATGCAGATGCCACTGATCCCACAAGAAATGTATCTACACGAGCATTGCCTAAGCATCCTACTAAGCCAAATCGAGAAGTGGAAGAAATCTTAGCTGACCGCCTCATCAACAACACAGGCCCGGATAGAGAGTATTTGGTCAAGTGGCAGGATGAACCTCCTTCAGAGATCAGTTGGGAGCCAGTCGAGCATCTGCCGCCATACCTCTCAAAGCTGGAAGAGTACTTGGAAAAGTTCGCTGCGAGGGCGTCAGCGAATTGAGTGTGGGAGAGTGTCAGGACTAGTACCGTTGGTTAGGGAAACCAAGGTCAGAGGCCTTTCAAGACTTTCCTAATGGTCTCAAAACTCAATGTTCCCTTTTGAAAAGTGCCCAAATGCTTAGCATCTATATTATAGGGGGAAGGTTTGAGCTCTTGACTGTGAGGACGTGTTGCCTCCATTGCATAGTCGGGCCAGACTATACCGCTAGCATTTTTATTGTTTTCTTTGCATTGCTTTTCAACTTCAAACTTGTATTTCCATCGATCGATAGCATCGAACTAGTCTTGAGCAACGTCCTTCCGAACGTTCCTCCCCATTGTAATCTATTGAATGTGAATGAGAGCTTTTACTGACTATTGTGCATTGTTATATTGTCTACAGATTGATATTATGCATTCTCAAGTTAATATTTGTGCCCGTCAAAGCAATTACTCATAGGCTTACTAGTAAATTGGATAGCTAGTGCCGCACGGATTACTAGTCCGTGACAGCATGATCCTAGTCCTACTACTTGCATATGGTGTCCTCTATTCACACGTTTTAAAGATTTAACACATTTAGGTGTGTAAATTTTTTTTCGCCCAGGCCATAATAAGCAAGCTTCCGGTACTATCTAAGATGATGAGGGAAAGTTGGGCCTTGGCATTTGAAGGTGATAATGCTTTGCAATGAGGTTGCCATCTTTCCTACATTAGAGAATGTTTGTGTAGCTCCAAGATGTGAGATTAGGACTGCAAAATGGCAAGAACCCTTTCCTTTTATATAAAGTTTTGATTTATATAAAATATCATATATCAATGTTGACAATGTTATTTGTTTATGACATATTTAAACAT
Source organism: Berberis vulgaris (assembly GCA_963556465.1). Lineage (NCBI taxonomy): Eukaryota > Viridiplantae > Streptophyta > Magnoliopsida > Ranunculales > Berberidaceae > Berberis > Berberis vulgaris. The sequence continues at coordinate 74,219,336 of OY747134.1, forward strand.
GGCCATTAGAGGTCATCAAGAGGTTGCACATAAAACAGTGAGTGCCGATATACATATAAGTTGCTAAACTCCAACTCTTGAATTTTGCTACATCAGCAGTTATTTTTCTTTTGAAAACTCCAGACCTGTAAGACTGATTAGATGAAAAATAAACTAGTAGTTTCATTGCAAAACTCGCTATATTTTAGTAAGAAACAAGTTGCTTGGTTGTTTTGTTTTTTTTATCTTATATACGCTGTTTGATTAAAATATAATCCTAGTAAAGGATCTACTGATATTTATTTTCTATTTCCATGATTCGCTTACACTTACAAGTACATCATCACTCCAAAAAAGATAGATTTCTCACATAAAAGTTAAAAGGCTTGCAGTTTACAATCCTGTGTTATCTTTGTTTAGTGTAAGTTGATTCTATGCCTTTATCCTGTTTTTTTTATATTGACTGAGTGCATAAGTTGGGTTAAAATCATCCACTTGCTCAGGAATAATTACCTAGAGATGTAATCCTTTGGACTATTTTTACGACTAAAGTCTGCCAAATTACTGGCCTAGTTCTTATAATTGGCCACCCTATGTTAGATTCTCTCATACTTAACACACAACGTTTTGTGCTTGGACCCTTGTGGCTGCTGCTGGAATAGACAATCTCAAAGATGCTTGGAGATGAGTTAGCTACATGTAGAGCTAAACTTCTACTTAATCTTACAATTACGATAGTAAGCCAAGCTTCTACTTGATGAATATAATCTTGAAGACAATATAATCAACTTAATGTTGTAAAGAGAGTGGAAGAATTTCGTAATACATTGTTTTAAAAGAGAAAATTACGAAAGAGACCATATATTCACATTGCCACTCAAAGCTCAAAAGTTTATTGGTTGACAAAATAAAAGAATAAAAGAATTTTTGGTATGTCCATGGTGTTCTTCTCTGAAGACAGATTATGAATTGGTGGTGGCACATTCTGGCGGGAAGCCCTGAGGAAATCGCTTGGCATCGGTGCAGTAGTTGTAGATCATGTAATTCTTCTGTGCCCAATTCATCCTCTCTTCGCTTGTTGAATCCAGTTCTTCAGTCATCCATGAATCATTCACACTGTTGGTTGTTGTGCTTGGAACTTTTTCACTGAAGTTTCTATATGAAGCAGTGAATGGAGCAGAGTTCCAATCAGTCTTAACAAGGCCTCCTCTAGTAGCCCAGTCATCAGCATTCCAGAGACTTGAGTAGATTCTCATGGGTTGCTTGTTTGGGAATGCAACACCTTTTGATTCTGAGTTCTTGAACTCTCTGATTGGGGTGCCATCTACAGAGAAGATTATTCGTTGTGGATTCCATAGGATGGAGTAAGTGTGGAAATCGGCAGTGGGGTCGAACCATAGGTAGAATTGTTGCTCTCTGCTACCCTTGCCTTGAGTGAACACATTGGTGTGAAGAATGTAGGGATCACCACTGAGGTTCCCCAAGAATTCAAAGTCGATTTCGTCGTGAGTTGGTCCTTGGGATGATAGATAGTAGGCTGTGACAGTTCCAGCTGAATTGCCAGAGACGAGCTTCAGCTGCATATCAATCTTGCCAAACAGGTACTCTCTCTTGGACTGGAATCCAGACCCAGATGTTTTGTCAAGGGAGAGAGTGAGGAGTTCACCTCCATTCAGTATCTTAGCACGACCATCTCCCCAAGTGATATCAAAGTCTTGGTTCAAATTACTAGCTGACACTGTGAGTGCTAGTAGTGACACTAGAAAGATTGATGATGAAACAGTGATGGTGAAAGAAGAGGCAAAAGCCATATTGGAAGACTTGTATTTTGTTTGAACAAGTTGGAGATGTGATGGATGGATGATTTGAGTAATGTGTTAGCATGGTGAGTTTATATACAAGTGAAAATGTGTTTTAGGAATCAAAGAATGAAGTAAGGTTAGTGGTTGGAAGTTTCAAAAACGTATGTAAAATTTTAATAATGAAGGGGGGCTGGTCTGGTTACAGCTGGGCGGAGAAGGTATTATCTTCGATTCGTCTTCATCATCACCATGGGACATGGCTAATGTACGAACCTTCACCAAACCACACCGACTCCACTCTCTCTCTCTGTCTCTCTATCTGTTTATGACGCGGTTTTTGGTGTTGGTGTTGTTCAGTGGGCGCAAGACTACTTTTGGTTTGGTCAATTCGACTCCAATGGTATGCTAGTATCAAATGACTCTCTATTCACAGCTGTCTTAACGCTTAGTTCTATTACCCATGCGCCTAACTCTTAAGATTTTTTCATATGGTAAAGCCCATGATTCCTTCCTGAATCACGGCCCAAGACCCAACTCCAAAGTTCCTGCAAAACAAGCTTGACTTCCATGCATCAAAATGTTTTTATCACTGTAACAAGCGGTGACATCTTTCAACATTATATATCTTCAGACTTCAATCAGACTTTAGACAAGGACTTCATTAACTATGCGCATACGGGAAGAGCACGGTATACGAAAAAAAAATCTACTCAGCCTCCTCCTTGTGCTTGGTTAGTGTTGTCCTTCAGCTGCATATCGATCTTACCAAACAGATATTCTCTCTTGGACTGGAAGCCAGAACCGGATGTTTTGTCGAGTGACAGAGTTAGGAGTTGCCCACCATTCAGTATCTTAGCACGACCATCTCCCCAAGTGATATCAAAGTTTTGGTAGAAATTACTAGCTGAAACTGCTAATACCAACAGAAAGAGAAGCAAGATTGATGAAACATTATTGATGAAAGAAGAAGCCATATGTGAGACTTGTATGATGATATGGAAGCGACTTAGATGGATTGGACTTAGATGGATTGTTTTAAGATATAGGATTTGGAGATTGATGAATAATTTGTTTGAAGAAATTGTTGGAAATGTGATCGTTGATTTGTGATATGTTGTAGCAATGTTGGGTTTATAATTATATACAAGTGAAAGTGTTGGACTAGAGGTTGCTAGGAAGATTGAAAAAAACGAGTAAATGAGTAGAGTTGGCTCCAGCTGGACCAAAGTTACCATCTCACTCGGTTTTTTGGTGCGCTTTGGTGTCAGGGTGTGCTAGTGGAGTGGTTGGAGTTGAACGAAGTTTCAAGAGCCTGTACTTCACTTTGGCCAATTGGACCCGCAGCTATTCAATGTCCAGCATCCCCAGCTGTCTTGACATTTGTATATTGCCCATTCATGCACAGTTCTTCTGGTCAACTTGTCGTAATCCATGAGACATTATATAGCATAAGTTCTAGAAGTTTAATACTCAAAACCATGGCATCTTTGCAAGTTTAATACTCAAAACCAGTGGCATCTTTGCACTTATTCTACCTTGCAAAGTTGCAATTGACCTATAGTACCCTACAAATGATTATTTAAGAGTGGTTGTTGTGTATGTGTCACTGTAATATTCAATTTAAATTTTGTTTGGAGGAGGGGGTTTGTGGATAAGGTCAAGTGACTCTGCATGTGACAACAAATCTTACAACTAAGATTAGGATGACTCAAATTCATGGGGTTAAGTATTACAACTGAATTGTATATGGGAGAGTGGTGATTGGTGAAGCGACTCTTTAAACAATAAATTTTGCTTGACATACGTAGTGTCCCGGACTAGCAATCCGTGTGGCACTAGCTATCCAATTCACTAATAAGTCTATGAGTAGTTACTTTGACGGGCACAAATATTAACTTGAGAATACACAATATCAATCTATAGACAATATAACAATGCACAATAGTCAGCAAAAACTTTCATTAACATTCAATACATTACAATGGGGATTAACGTTCGAAAGGACGTTGCTCAAGACTAGTTTGATGCTATCGATCGATGGAAATACAAGTTTGAAGTTGAAAAGCAATGCAAAGAAAACAATAAAAATGCTAGCGGTACAGTCTGGCCCGACTATGCAATTGAGGCAACACGTCCTCACAGTCAAGAGCTCAAACATTCCCCCTATAATATAGATGCTAAGCATTTGGGCATTTTTCAAAAGAAAACATTGAGTTTTAAGACCATTAGAAAAATCTTAAAAGGCCTCTGACGTTGATTTTTCTTACTAACGATACTAGTCCTGACACATAGTAAGATAGCTATTGGAATTTCATTAGCAACACCAACTCTGAACTCACGTCCAGTCCAGCTGTTGTAATAAACCAATAGGGATACATCGACTCATATATACAATCTAATGTTTTTATTTATTTGACTTCTTCTATGCATAATCATTGGAACCTTAATACTTGACACATTGTAGCTTAAAGTCATTTAAGATGAAATCCTTTCAATATCGCAATATTTTATAACCTCAAAGGATTACCTTGCTAGGCAAGTCTCAACGTACATTGGATAAAGTCGGTGAGTACGTGTACTAGATATTGCTTGTCCAATTGGCAAAAAAGGTTAACATTGTGTAAGTAATTATTAAGGTATAGCCACTCCACAGTCCACAACACCACCAAAACCGCGTGAGAGAATGCATGGTGTGTAGAATATTAACTAGGTTCTATCTGAGACGAGTGTCCCTCTTCACCCAGCTGTTGCCAACTTTCACCAACATGGCTTTTGAAGGTTCAAGGCAACTTCAAACTTTACTTTGCTTGCATTCCTCAGCACCTTCACTTGTATATAAATCCACGAATGCTATCTTCATTCAAATCATCCAACACAACTCCATTTATTCAAACAAAAAACATCGGTCGCCATTTCAACACAAGTTTCATTATGGCTTCTTCTTCTTTCTCCATTGCTTCATCAATCTTACTGGTGTCTCTACTGGCACTGACCTCAGCTAGTAATTTCAACCAAGATTTCGATATAACTTGGGGAGATGGTCGTGCTAAGATACTCAATGGAGGTGAACTCCTCACTCTCTCCCTTGACAAAACATCTGGCTCTGGATTCCAGTCCAAGAGAGAGTACCTCTTTGGCAAGATTGATATGCAGCTCAAGCTCGTCTTTGGCAATTCAGCTGGAACTGTCACAGCATACTATCTATCATCCCAAGGACCAACTCACGACGAAATCGACTTTGAATTCTTGGGTAATCTCAGTGGTGATCCCTACATTCTTCACACCAATGTGTTCACTCAAGGCAAGGGTAGCAGAGAGCAACAATTCTACCTATGGTTCGACCCCACTGCCGATTTCCACACTTACTCCATTCTATGGAACCCACAACGAATAATCTTCTCTGTAGATGGCACCCCAATCAGAGAGTTCAAGAACTCAGAATCAAAAGGTGTTGCATTCCCAAACAAGCAACCCATGAGAATCTACTCAAGTCTCTGGAATGCTGATGACTGGGCTACTAGAGGAGGCCTTGTTAAGACTGATTGGAACGCTGCTCCATTCACTGCTTCATATCGGAACTTCGGTGAAAAAGTCCCAAGCACAACAACCAACAGTGTGAATGATTCATGGATGACTGAAGAACTGGATTCAACAAGCCAAGAAAGGATGAATTGGGCACAGAAGAATTATATGATCTACAACTACTGCACCGATGCTAAGCGATTTCCTCTTGGATTCCCTGCAGAGTGTGCCAACACCAACTAATTCTGTCTATAGAAAGATTATGGACACACAATCAAATTCTTTCATTTTTTTTTACCTATTTTAGTTTTGTGATGATTAGAAAAAGAGCAATAGTTTGAGTGTTTGACAATGTTATATATATCCCAATTATATAAGCAAATAGAATTTGTGCACATTCGTTTCTCCACTTTGAAATAAGTCTTTTCATTTCTTTTGTCTATGCTCCTTGATTTTTAGAGGTCAGTCTGAATTTAGCTCACCTGAAGTACCTAACCACACAATGTTTTCTAGTTTCCTTCAATAAAGATATGACCCTCCCTCCCTCCCTCGTTGTTTTCCTCGACAATTAGAATTCCCCTTTCTATTAAATAGACCATGTGATATATGAGGGTTTTTAGGGTTCCTCGACAATTTAATTAGGAGTATTTTTAGTTTCCTTTTAAGATTAGGCATTAATTTTTTTTTGAAATAGACTGCTTATTATTTTAGTATTTTTTTTTTCTTTTAGAAATAGACAGTTTTTTTTAGAATTTACTTTTTTCTTTTAGGTAATATTTATTTTATCGTTTAGGAAGAAATTCTGAAGTCAATTTGGTTCAGATTTTTGGCAGATTACTTATTTTATTACGTATTTCGTTTTAGTAAAATTCATTGATTATTGAAAATTGTCATTTTTTTGGTAAAATTCTAATAATGAGTTTTAGCTATAAAGCCCGGCTTGTGGGCTAATTTATAGACAGTTTTTTATTTGCATAATTTTGAATTGAGATTAGAGATATTTCTCTGTGTGTTTGGGCAATTATTTTGTATTTTTCCTAATGAATTGTCTGTTAGAAGTAGCTCGCAGGATAATCGCTATTCTGCCCGACATCAATTGGTATTAGAGCTTCAACATCTTCTTGGGGTGAGATTTCATCAATTTCTATGACTGGTGGTCGTGGTTATGGTCGTCGCGGGCAGGTTCCGAACGAGGAAGTCCCTCACTGTGATCGTAACATTAAGAATATGACGATTGAAGATTTACAGAGGCAAGTTGCAAAGTTAACCCAGCGTCTGACGGCGCAGGATTTTGGTAATCATGAGATGAAAGATCACGATTCTGATTCCAGTTTCGAAAACCCGTATCACAATCGTGTTCGACTCTGGGAGCGCCGTGGTCGGGAGGATTGTCATGGAAATTTCGGTTTCAAAGTGGATCTACCCGAGTTTTCTGGTACGTTATAGGGTGAAGGATTCGTGGACTGGTTGAATGAAGTTGAGCGTATTTTGGAGTATAAGGAAATCCCAGATCGTGTCAAGGTGAAATTGGTCGCCAAAAAACTCAAAGGTCGAGCATCTGCGTGGTGGGAGCAGTTAAAGCGGGCACGAGACAGTCAGGGCAAGGCCAAGGTCACTGATTGGGAGAAGATGAAGGGTCACTTCCTTCTTTTCGGCTACACTCAACCCTTATTTCAGCGACTTCACTCATTGAGGAAATATACACTATTGAAGGAATACAAACAAAGTGTCAAATCTTCTGTGTTTGTGGACAAGCGAATTGGGGAACAGAATAATGCGCTCGACGAGTTTGGCAAAACCATTTTACGTTTTCAGCGTGAGCGACACTACAGACAAAAAATAAAAAATCAGATATTATAAATACCGACCAGATCTACAGATCCCTTTCTTACTCTGTTTTTCATTCTTCTCTTCACAACAATCTCTCTGTTTTCGAAGCGAATATGAGCAATCCGAACCCCAATCAAGCCGAAGCTTCAGACTCGAAGGGAACAAAGAGGGATTTCAGTACAGCGATTATGGAACGGAAGAAGGTCGCGAATTGGCTCGTTGTTGATGAGGCTGTGACTGATGAAGAAAATGGGTTCTGTGACGATTAATGTGACAATTGTTCTGATTTTGATGAAGACCAAGCTTCTCTGAATTTGAGAGATTCTTATGGGGAAACTGAAGCTGGTGCAACAATGGGGGAAGATGAAAACATACAAGGGAGCAGATTCAAGACGAGATCAGGAAGATTAAAGAAGTGCATGCTCCTCTCCCCTTCCATCCATTGATTGGAAGATTAAGGCATGGTTGTATGCCATTGATTGAAACACAAGTTCTTGCAGAGTTTGTAGGAGAGCAGCCCATGTTCCTCTCCCTTTCCACACCACCGTCGCATACCAACTCGCGACAGAACCAAAACAGAGCTCGCGCTCTCTCGTCTCCCTCTGTTTTCCTTCCTCTCCCTCTTTTTGTTCCTCCATCAAGCCAAACAGCCCACGCACGCCCACCATCCAGCCAGCCTCCACCTCGCCTTCCTTCCTCATCCGTCCTTTCTCTCGCGACCAACAAATCACCTCCGACCACCACGACAGTTCATCACTTCCCCCTCACCATCTCTGTCTCTTGCAAGTTCAGTGACGAATAAGCAGGACCCAAGCAACACAGGGAGCATCTCCTCTCGCGAAGTAGTAAACAGGTTTTGGAGCTGGTCAACGACAGAATACGCTCGCGAGGGGCGACAAACCAGGCGGCGCAACGCGAATCTCGCTGGAGACAAAGGTGCAGAGAATCTGGTGGGAGAAACCAGTTTTTCAAATCGATTTGGCTATTCGCACCCCAGTCCATTACTCTGAGCCACCACAGTCCACCAGTCGTATTTTCTCGGGATTTGTGTCCGTGCAGAGATGAATTCCGCCTACACCAGTGCTGTGACGTCATCCACCCTGATTTTCTAGCCCCTGTAGACGCGACTTCAGATTTACCAGCAGAGGTGCAGCAGCTAGCAGAGTTTTCTGTCTTGATACCAGATGATTTTCCTCCTGGACTGCCGCTAGAGGATTCCGATGACACTGTTGTGAACTCGATGATGAGTTCTTTCCAACCCGGGGTGACTGATGCGTGAGGGTTTGTAGGGTTCCTAATTTGGGTTCCTAGAGTTCCTAATTTGCTCTCAAAGTTATTTACTAAATAACTTTGAGAGATCTTTCAATTTAATTATAAGTATTTTTAGTTTCCTTTTAGGATTAGGCATTATTTTTTTTAGGAATGGACTATTTGTTATTTTAGTATTTTATTTTCTTTTTTCTTTTAGAAATAGGCAATTTCTTTTTAGGATTTACTTTTTTCTTTTAGGTAATATTTCTTTTATCGTTTAGGAAGAGATTCTGAACCCAATTTGGGCCAGATTTTTTGAAGATTACTTATTTTAGTACGTATTTTGTTTTAGTATGATTATTGGAAATTGCCATTTTTTTGGTAAAATTCTAATAGTAAGTTTTAGCTATAAAGCCCGGCTTGTGAGCTAATTTAGAGACAGTTTTTATTTGCATAATTTTGAATTGACATTAGAGATATTTCTCTGTGTTTTGGGCGATTATTTTGTATTATTCCTTGTGAATTATCTGTTAGAACTAGCTCACAGGATAATCGTTATTCTGCCCGGCGTCGCCATGTCTGGACTTGGCCTTTATCTTGACTTGGCCAAACTTGATGGCTTGAAATTATTTGTAAAATTTTTAATACAGGTATCATCATTGAAGAAAAGCTTCAATGGCTTAGAAAAAAGTGAGCTTGATTAATTGATAGACAAGAATTTGCTGAAAGAAATACACAAATTTGTTTTGAACATCAAAGTCCCCTGCCCTGTTTTTCATTTATATTTTTTCAATCGAATACAGTCTAAAAGTTAAAACTTACATAGAAGTAAATCAATAAATAAATGCAATTTTTGGAAGTGTAATTAAAGAGAATCCAAGTATAGCTAGAAAATATAATAAGACCATCAGTGTAATATGGTTTTGCTCAATGCATTGTGAGAAGGCGTTGGCAAGTGAGGTGTGTTGTGAAGAATGGAAGATCCCACATTACTCGAACATGGATAGTCCTAGACAAACTGACTTCAAGTGATTGTTTAAAGTTTGAATGCCCTTTGGAGAAGACATGGATCGTCCTAGATTAACATTGCAGCGTCCAATACATATCTTCAAAATTCTACTCAACGGCCCAAAAAGACTGGCCTGAATATTATGTATTATAATGTTGTTTTAATTAAATGAGAAAACTTGCCATTGCCTTACAATTCACACCAATATAGGCCTGTTTGGTTGCACGAAAAACATATATGAAAATTGCAACTCTTTCCGTGAATTCAATTCCGAGGAAATCCCGATCTAGATTTTCATGAGTAGTGAAAAAACCAAACAGCGAAAATCTATATAATAGGGAAAATGGATTGAATTTCTCATGGAAAATGGCTAACCAAATAGACTCTAAAATTTTTTCTTTTTTCATGAAAAATCTGTTTGAAAACCAATTTCCGGTTCTTTTTATTAAAACCCCGTAAAATAATTTCCTGATACACCAACAGCAACTATGGTGATGTGGCAGATCAAAGGTGTGCCAACAATTCTAGTCGTTTTAAAAATAAATAAATAAAACCTAGGAATTCTTCTATTACCAAATCAAAGGTGTGCTGAGCTTGACAGTTGCGTCATTGATTTGCCACCTCGATCACCATTCCATACCTCTCTTCAAGTCTCTCAATCCCAAACAATTCTTCTATTACCAAATAAAATCAAAGAAACCATTTCATATTTGTATTCTCAAAAACTAGGGTTTACATTCGTACCCTAATTTCTCACTCAAATTTCAAAATTCAGAGAGAAATGGCTTCGAGTAGTTCAGATTCTTGGACATTCTCCATAGATCCTGAGAAGCTCCTCTCTTACAAATTCCCCGAGGTTCGTTTCTTTCATTCTTTCTTTGCCTGTTTGTTCTCACTGTTCTTGAACCACTAATAAGGTTTTTATGTGAAGCTTTGTTCCTTTTACGTGAATTGGACTCTTCAGTATGTTAGCCAACAAATCATTTTGTGGCTTCTAGCATGCTATTGTTTCCGGATAGATTCGATATCTTGACAATTATTGTTTCCTGTCAATGTGGTGTTCGTAGTTGCAATATCTTTCTCTTTCTGCGAAATCTTTTAACATGAAGCAGTAATTTATCATGTTCGGTAGACAGACGAATTTCAATTTGCAATATGCTATGCCGGTGCACCTCATTTCTGTGGACTATTAGTTATATTGAATTCGTGTTTGTTTTTGCAACTTGGCAATTTAGTCTTGCATTTGGTAATATGCATAATAACTTGGGAACATTGTCCTTATTTTACCCAATGGCCTATTACTTTTGTTAACTTGTTTTATTTGTTGTCGCATAAATGATACGCAAAGCAATGCAGGCAACATTCACATATACTGAAAGGTAATGGTTGAATCATCACCAGGTGTATTCACTGTTATAGTGTAAGTGATATTTCTATTATCTATTCGTATCTGATATTTTTTCTCATCTTTAATAGAGATGTAGCAGTCTATGCCCTTGGAATTGGAGCATGTGCGAGGGATGCCTTGGATGAAAAAGAATTGAAGTATGTCTACCACAAGAATGGCCAAACTTTCATCCAGGTCTTGTAAATCTAGTTTGATAGTAGTTGAAGATATTATTTAACATGTTTGCTACAATAGTAATTGCATATAAGCGGCCAATATGTGTTTGACTGTTTCCTACCAATACCATATGGTTAAAAACTACATAAAAAAAAGGTCCAAATTTCTGTTTATTTGCTCTTCAGAACTTTTCACCTTTTTGGTTGTTTTAGTGCCAAAAAGTTTTATTGTTTATCCTCATCAATCTTATTTTTGTTTACTGGCTGGCAATTTTCTTAGTAAGTTGTTGGTTTTATATTTTGGTCAAAATGTTCAGGATCTCAAAAGTTAGAATATTTCTTCTTATTGGATGTGATTTACATGGTATGGGACCAATAATGTACATGACTACGAGGACTGGCTTACATAGGGGTTTTTGCTAACAACTTTAGCTACATAATTATTTATATGATTACAAATTTAGAATGAGGAAAATCTCTTGCTATCTTGATCATCTCCACATGCGCTCATCCAACTATGAGATTCCAAGTCCCTTCATATTTGATCTTAAAGTTAACAGTATTATTGGGAGACGAGTATCGGAGCAAACTGAAATTTTGTGAGAGCGTTGTCATTTTATATGACCTTTGAAGAATCTTCTTCAGTTTGTTTCTCTGAGAGAATTTCTCGTGGATGTCACCTAAGTAATTCTTTTCACTTTGGACAATCTGTCAATTTGAACTTTATTATTTGTTATTATCTTTTAACGACACTTTTCAATTTATGCTTGTGTGTCATTAGAACTCCTTTCTATGAGGGCCTTGTTTTTATGTCAGAAGGGAATCAGTGTGGGATGCACATAAATGCTCAGATATGAATTTGCTACAACCGTATCCTGAAACTTCATTTTTGCAGGTCCTGCCAACTTTTCCGGCTTCATTTACATCTGGAACTGCACTGTCATTACATAAACTACCAGGAATATAGTATATTTTACTACCTGCAAAAAGAATATTCTTTCATATTTCACTTATTCGTTTTGTTTGCGATCCTTTTATCCTATGCTGCTTCTGACACCAATCTCTGTGTCATTGTTTACATTTTCGGTTGATCACATGCTCTATTTATCCCTACATACCTTATCATCAAATAAGATCTACCCACTTTCCTGACTGGATTTTTTTTATACCAGATTTGATCCAAGACTTCTACTGCATGGACAACAGTACATAGAAATCTACAAGCCCTTTCCTTCAAGTGCTTGTGTAAGACTCGAGATTAGTATACATGGGTGATAGTGCATGACATGCCTTAATAATTTTTGTTTATACATTCTATATGATAAAGTTCTTTGTCATAATTCTGTGAACTTTTTCTATAGCCTCAAATATGAGAAAATACATCAAACCATTTAAAAAGATCAGAGCCAATGGGATACTAGCTTAGCTGGTAGGCTTGTGGCGGATGGTATCACAAGTCTAGGATTCGAACCCTGCCGGCGGCATTGGAGTGGGAGGGGTTAAGGGTAAAAAAAAAAAATCTAAATAAAATTAAAATTAAAAGCTTTAGAAAACTCTCTAGTTCAAAATAATAATAATAATAATAAATAAAATAACTTTGTTGTTCCTTCAGAGTCAAAAGTAAGGACATCCCATTGAACACAAAGCAAGATTCGATAAGGGTGAGATCATATATTCTTTGAATTATGTGCCGGTCTTTTACATTGATAAGGAATTAAAGGTCAATGGTAAGGCGGGGTCGGAAAACCTTGCTTTGGATGAAATGTATTGGGGGAGTGGATTTGGAACATATAATCCATTTATGTATGTTAAGACACCTCCGGTCATCTAGGTCATCTAGATCATATAATCCATTTTTGTTTTTATATTCTATCCCTTAAGCTTTATTGATTTCTAATACCTTTACTGTTATTCTGTTAATCAGATACAAAATAGAACAACAATTGCGGGATTACATGATAAAGGTGCATTATTTTGTAAATTTTCAGTTGTTTATTCTCTTATGCAAATGAAGGATGAAACTATGCATTAAAAATCATCTCTTTTATTCTAGCTTAGTTGGTGCTGCAACCGAGTTTGTCAACCCCCTGGATTCCCTTGCAGTCCGTTAAAAAAGAGATATCTGTTTTGCAGGTAAAGCAACTGTTGTCGAGATTGAAACCACAAGTTACGAGAAAAGCTCTGGTGATGCACTATGCATGAACCGGTCAGTGTGCCTGAAAAATTATTTTGGTTCTTAAATGAATCTTGCAATTGTAAGTAATCTTGATATAATTTACTTATGCAGATCGACTGTCTATTTGCGTGGTGCTGGTGGCTTCTCAAAATCGTCACCTCCTTATTCATACTCAAATTTTCCTGCTGGCCAGGTTTTGCCAGTCAAAATCCCAAAACATCAACCATTTACCGTGTACGAGGATTGTACACAGCAATCTCAGGTATGTCTAATGTATCTTGTTGTTTAGACACGAAGAAGCAGTTTAATATTCAGTTATGTTTGCATCTGTAATCTGTTAATTTTTAACCAGTTTTTTTTTTTTTTTTGGTTGGTTGGTTGGTTGGTTGGTTGGTAACTTAAATCTGTCAGGCCAACCAGAAAATTATCACTTTTGACCTGGGGAAAATTCCAATCAAATTGGGCATCATCAGTTGGCACAAAATTTATGTGATTTTTACTCTTCCATGTCAGACCCAAAAGTTGATTAGAATGGAACATACTGCACAAGCAAATGATCTTCACTCTCATCGTAATACCTGTCAGGCTAACCACAACATTATCACCTTTGACTTGAGGAAAATCCTGAGAAAAATATGTCCCGTCCCCTCCCCCGGCAGGGCCCTTTTGGTTGATAATCCATCATTTAAAGTCAAAGCTCAGAGGTGGTTTGAACCTATGTTGTTAGAGCCTTAGAGGCGAGGCATTGCCATGGCAGATCCTACTTTCTAGACATTTAGATTTTTTTTATCACGTTGAAGTGTTAAAAAAAATCATGTTGTAGTGTTAAAAAAAATTAGGTTGTGATTTAAGTTGTACATTTCCAAAAATACCTAAGGGTGTCTCTGAGTGCTTCAAGGCTGGGATGAGGTGCTTTGAATTTAAAAGAGAGCCTTGGTGGAGCCGTAGTGTAGCCTGACGATATAGGTTTGAACTTGTAGCCTTCAGCACGTCTTGTATTCATTGATTGTGTTCTATGGTTTCATTGTCTGTTTTTATAGCTCATGTGGTATGCCTCCAATGTGATGATGAGTATTATTTACCTTCACCCTGAAATTCTGGCCATGGACTTTGGTTAATACACGTATTATATCATCCTCTATCATATCACTGACGAGAAGTTATTTTAACCACCAACAAAATTGTATTAACCTTTTTTCAGAATTATAACTTGGATGTATGTCAGTGTGTTACTGTACCCTAGTTGCATCGTCTAGCAGATAGGTCTTTTAAGTAAAGCGGCCGTCAACATGTTACAAGAGAGGTTGAAGGTTTATATTTCTGATCATAGCATTGATGTGAATTGTCATGGTGCATGTGCTGACTCTGTTGTTTCCTTGATCTCTTCTGTATAAACAGTTGTGTCCTCTTCTATCAATTTGGACTTAAGAGTTGTGTCCTTTTACAAAGTGCCTCTTTGGATTGCATATCTTTCTAGTAGCATTAGTTACAAGTTGGTCCTGGTTCTGTTTCCTTTTATTCTATTGGTTACTTTTTTTAGTCCTTTGTATGAGACAATTCGTGCAAAAATTTTATTGTTTATATGGAAATATATGCAGGCATTACTATACCGGCTGTCAGGTGACTATAATCCTCTGCATTCGGATCCAGTGATTGCAGAAGCAGCAGGGTTAGTACTGATAACTATTTGCTAAGCCTAATTGTTTTGCTCATTTCTTCAACCATGTTTTATTCTTTAAATGGATATCTCAGGCAGGACATGTTCATTACGGCATATTACATTACTATTGGTTAACTTATGTTTAGAACATTAAGAATTGGATTTTAAAGTTGAACCTTTGTCGATCACATTAGGCTCTCTGCGAGGAAATTTTTCATTGGATCTTCTTCCATAGTCAAATCAATCCATTTGTTGTTTTATACATATATTCTTCACATTTATCTAAAAGTGATCTCCCTCGTGCTTCCTCCTAAACCTGATCTTCAAATGTGTTTGTTTGCCATATCCCTTTGCTCATTCACTTCTTGCAACCTTCATCTTATTCCTTCCAAGGATTGCATTTGAGAATCTTCAACAAAGATTTTCAGTCGCTAAAACGGGGACCCTTTTTTACTAGATGCTCCATTGGCATTTGTTTCAGAGCTCATATTGACCTGCCATTAGCTGGCAATTGAACCAGCTGTAATCATGCTTAAAAGCACTTGTTGATTGGTTACATTAGAGAAGATTCTTTGTTAGCAAGAGATCAAGAAGATAAAAACACGGTGTGCTCGTAACATTTAATTACTCAAGTAACACCATCTCTGACAATTCAATTTCTACACGCTCTTATAAGGATGCGACTACCTTTTTTTTTCTTCTCTTTGTTGTTTCCATCAAATCAAATAACATGGTGTTGCTACTGTTGAATGGCGTTCAGAAGATGTTTTAATTGTCACAATAAACAGTATATTTGCTACTGTTGAATGGGGTTCAGAAGATGTTTTAATGGTCACAATAAACAGTATATTTGTATCTTATTTGAAGGTTTTCTCGCCCCATACTGCATGGATTGTGCACCCTTGGTTTTGGAGTTAGAGCAATCGTCAAATCTCTTTGTAATGGAGATCCAACCATGGTAAAAGGCATATTTGGCCGTTTTCTTCTACACGTATACCCTGGAGAGACCTTGATTACAGAAATGTGGCTGGAAGGCTCAAGGTAATGGTTCGCTATTGTAGTAATTGAGGTCTTTTCTATGACGCTTGGAATTGGCATATATTTGATGGTTGAATTAACCATAAATATGACGTGCAGGGTCATATTTCAGACAAAGGTGAAAGAGAGAAATCGAGCAGTCCTTGTGGGGTATGTGGTCCTTGATCATTCGACTTCATCACTATGAGTTATTTGCATGTATGCATGTTAGGCATAGTTGTTGCTCTGACTTGCTTGCATGGAGTGATACAATAAGGTGATTGCCCATGCAGTCTACTTCTCACACCTAAGTGGTAATAAGTGAGCAATGTTCTTATTATCTTTGTGAGGCTAAAGAACTCATTTGGCAAGGTTGATTGTAATGGAACTTTTCAAATAGATATGTATGAAGTGTTAGTCCAATTGGTTATAATAGTCCTCACATACGGTAAATGTGTATGAATGTGTGTTCAATTGGTTATAAAATAGTCCTCACATAGAGTGTTGCAAGCTGAAGAAAATGGGTTTAAGTTGTGCACCAATTGTGTAGAGTCAATATTTTACTAGACGACTTAAATTAGATGTAACATTGAACCATCACCTCAAGCAAAACCATTTTTTACATAAATAATTAATAGATTTAATTGAAAAATAAGTAAATAAGTCCAGCTGATTGCCAGTGAGACCATTTAAATTAATCATTTAGCAGTTTGCTAAATTATTAGCTAATGAATCACAACTTCTACAAAAGATCTTGTAAACTCCTTGAATTGAATTGCTCTATAGTAAGCGTATGATTGGATTCAGTTAAGATGATCAGTATAACTTTCTTGGCTTCATGATGAATATCATAACTACTGATCAAGGAATGTGATTCCACGAAATTTCAACGAAAATTTTGTTTTTTTGAAATTATGAAAAGAAAAAAGGGCAAAATTAAAAATTACATTTTTTTGAGGTTTTTTTGAAAATTTTCGAGATTTTTTCGTTAATTTCAAAAAAAATTTGTTTTTTTTTTGTAAATATACAAAATTCAGCTATCAAAAATTACATTTTTTCGAGAGTTTTTTTCGAAAAATTTCAAGGTTTTTTCGTATTATCAATTCTTCTAATTATTTATTGATTTTTGAAACCACCCCTTGATTTTCTAATTATATATATTGATTTTATGTTTATTTTATTTCTTGGTATTTAAGCTTCATTTAATATATTTAATAGATTTATTTATTTGCATCTATTTTTTTCATATTTTCATATACCCTTGAAATTCATTATATATTTTTTATATATCCTCGAAATTTTTACATTTTTTCTTTACACACCAAAATATTTCTCGAAATATTTTTGAAAATCAAGATACCGAAATGAACTCGAAAAACGAAATCACAAATCACAATCCTTGCTACTGATCAATCCATGCTCATTCATTTGCTTGGTCAAATTCCTGAGGAAGAGATCATATTCTCAATTTAACTAGGAATTCTAAACCTCCTGAATCACTGAATTAATTAAAATACGAAAATTTTCGAAAATCAGGTTTTTTTAACCAGAGTGATGTTGCGTGATTGTGAAAGAATGATGAAATTGCAAAAGTGTTTATGTCGAGGTTGTCAATAACATCAGAGTATATACCACATTATCCTGATTGCAAAACCTAGTTTCTTAGTCTCATTAATTAAAATGAGTTTATCATGTAATCTTCAATGACTTACAATACATGAGTTATTATAACAACGAGACAAATATATTTGAAGCAAACAATTGAAGCTTTCTGGCTTTTTTTACGTTATTAAAGCTTGCTGCTTTTTTTTTGGAAAATATCTTGCTCTTTTTTCCGGTTCACGTATGGTTATTGATTGGGCTCCTTTTATTCCAACTAATATACTACAAATCGGTGAAGACCAAACAAGACCAACAAAGCTGCAAAATAAAACAAATAAAATCAAGGACAATTTTCTTCTACTACAAGGAAAGCATTATTTCTCAGCTACTGCTTTATGAAATCATACCACATCTTTGAAACACACGTATATGTGATTAATTACAAGGATCATATTCCTTTTCCCACCCAAACTAAATTCTTCAATACTAAATCGACGCACTGAGTTTAAGAGAGGCACTAAATGATACCTGAAATACATCAATGGGAAGTTATTATGTCATTACATTAACACATACCTATTGTAAAGCATAACCCCAAAAGACTACCATACCAAATTCCAATATCATAGATTAACAGGGAGCCAAAGATGACTATTAAGATCTAGTGTTCATGCTTAAGACACTAAGGCTTTGTTTGGTTGCATGAAAAATAAATAAGAAAATTGAAACTGTTTCAGTGAATTTGATTATGAGGTTTTCTCTCAAACTTAAATTCTCATGAGTAATGGAAAAACAAACTTATGAATAATCGATTTTCTATTAGGATCTGTTTGGTTGCATGAAAAATAAACATGAAAATTGAAATTGTTTCCATGAAACAGATTCCAAGGCCTCCCCTTGGACTTGGATTCCAATGAGTAGTAGGAAAATAGTTTTACGAATAATTGATTTCCTGTCAATAAATAAACAATCAACAACAAAAAACTGACTAACTAAACAGACTCTTAGTAAATAAACAAGTGAATAACAGAAAGAAACATGCTTAACAAAGGAAATAGATTCATTTTCAGAAGAAAATGACTAACCAAATATACCCTAATAGTCAAATCGCTATTTTTCTTCGCTTACCATCCTCCTTGAATTTTTAAAAGTTCAATCATAACCACCAGTACAAGAGTATTTCTTTGCTACCCAAACCAAATTCTCCAAAACTAAGTCGGTAAAGATTGAAAGATTCATTAGAAGTAACAAGAAGTGTTATTCCTTCAAAAAAATGAAGAGGACTAGGTGTAATTCACTTGTAGTAGTTGTTATACAAACTAATAAATGTGATTTCTAAAAAAATGTTGAAATTTCATGAAATATTTCATTTTTTTCGAGTTACCAAAATTTATTTCAAAATTCGAAATATTAATTTCTTTCGTTAGGTCAATTTCAAGTTCCCTACATTTTAACATGTTCTAACTTTAATTTAGTATTAAAGTTTCGCTATATAAATTATTTTTATGCAGTATATTATTTATATGACATTATGAGTTTTGTGGTACTCTTTACATAGTGGATACGTTATTCTTGAATGGGAAAAAGTGCAACTTGTGTATCTAAGTGATGCATTTGTGTACGTGTTTGAGAGGTCATTGGTTCGTGGCCTAGCACAATTTTTTATTTTATTTATTTATTGCACAGCCTATCATTTTTACCCGCATGTGTTTTTTTTCAATTGTTATTGAAGACGGGTGGGAGTTTGCATGCCCGTGCCATGTGAGAGAAAAAAATATGTGATACTTTAGTTAGGTATGGGCACGAGACGGGATGGACCTCATCTATATCCTTTCTCATCCCGTTCGTTCGGAATCAGAGACGAGATAGATTTCATCACAACCTCGTTCCATCCCAAACGGATTCGGGATGAGACAGGATGAACATGTATTAAACAGTCCTCCAATGAAAAATACAAGGATTGTGATTTTGTTTTTCGAGCTAATTTCGGTTTCCTAATTTTAATAAATATTTTAATGTGTAAAGAAAAAATGTAAAAATTTCGAAGATACATGAAACATATATAATAAATTTTGAGGGTATATGAAATATGTGAAAGAAATAAGATGCAAGTAATAAATCAATTAAACACATTAAATAAAGCCCAAACACCAAATATTTATTAAATTCATGACATAAATCAAGAACACAGTAAAAGAAATCACAAATTTCACACACAACTATAATTTCAAGTTAATAATATATACTAATGATCTAATCTACCAGGTTATTTAATATGACAACTCGGTCTATCAATTTATCACATGTACTTATAAGTATAAATTGCATAAATTCGTTTCTCATCCAAATACAAATCAATGTATCTAAAATAATCCATAGAAAACTTTCTGCATATAAAATGCTAGAGTATGCCCCGTGCCGTTGGCACTACATATAATTTTATTTTTGCTAAATATTTTGAAGTTATTTTAATGTAAATATATATATTATAAATTTTAGAGTTTGACTCAGTAACATTTAAATCAGTTGGGGAAAAAATTTAAACGCCAAGAATGAGTTATCCTATAATCTTTGAATTCACCAAAATATGAAGTTTAGTTTTTTTGTTTAAATAGGCTTTAAGATGACCGACTCATTTTTTTTTGTATGATCGCCCCGTCTCATTGCTTTGAAAAATATTAAAAACATAAAATATTTTATATGTTTTTTAATTATAGAATATATTTTTAAAATTTTAGCGCTCGTGTTGATAATTGATTTTGTTGGAAAGATCTTAAAAAATGCATTTCAATGATATTAACTTCACCAAAATCTATAACGATGTAGATAGTTATTATAATTTTCATTTTGCACAAGCAAAACACAATATTTTATCTCTCCGCCATATGTACATTCCACCAACTTTTTTCAATTTTTTTTTATTATTTTTGTCATTCTACATGTTTTATATTTACAAATATGTCATAATGGAAAACGAATTTCAACCCTCAAATTCAATACATTTCCCAACTTTTAATCCTACCAATTTTTTATCTCTAATTCTTTCGATTTGACTTTGTCTCAGTCAGCAATAAATAGTAAAACACCACTCTGAATTGTAATGTAGATTTGTATGGGTTTCTACAAGGGAAGAAACAATTTGATGCGGTGGTACTAATCTTGGGAAGAGAATCACCCAACACTTGTCACTTTCACTTGAGTTTTTATCCATGTTGTCCTCTCAATAGTTCCAGTATACTTAAAGCAACAATTATAGCAAGCCTTGTTTGCTAGCATTTTCTTGACATTTTTTGGGTTTTCTTTTATACTTCTACCTCTTCTATAAATAGTGTTTGTGGTCGTGTTTTAAAAAGAATGGTAAAAAAAGTGTAAAAACACCAAAAAAATTACAAAACAAAGCTGACTAGACTTGCTCATACTTAAAGAGTATTTTTTTACTCTTCCTCAAATAAGACCACGGTATCCTCTCCACCTTTTAATTTCTCCCGGTTCCACTATACTTAAAGAGTATTTTTTTACTCTTCCCCAAACAAGACCACAGTATACATCACGTTATCATTTCTTTTCCCCACTTTTTAATTTCTCCCAATTTTCTGACTCTCTTTCCCTCTCTCACTCTTCTGCTCCAGTTATCCATTGCACTGGATGTTCATCTCCATCTCGCAATGATATTTATGATGATCAAGATAAAATCTTATGTTCATTTTGTATCAATTCTTCCTATATTTCTAAAACATTTTCAACAAGAACATATCCAAGTCGATCGGAGATAACACAAAGCAAATCCAATAGATTAGAGAGATCAAGTTGATCAAACATAGTAGCAGAAAAGATGACAGAGTAGATCTAGTCGAACTGAGAGATCAAGTCGATTGATCACAATTCGACTGAAAAATGGGATTTTGGTCCCCGAGTGTTGTGTTTTTTTTTTTTTTTTTTTCAAAATTTACGAAAAAATCAAGAAAAAATGAAAATTTTGTTTTCGCACATTTTCTTTTTCGTATTTGCAAAAAAACGAAAAATTCATTCATTGGAAAAATAACAAAAAATTCATCTCGCATTGCTCACACACCAATAATGTCAAATTCATGTACATATTACCTTATAATGAGATTAAGTTTGTCAAGTGAATGATGACAAATGGAATGAGCCACTCCATAGATTCATCTTGCATATTTTCGCAAAAGTTGAAATATCATTCATATAAGATATAATTAGGAGCAATGTACTCCAATTATATAACTCATAGTGCAAAACTAATTCAAATCATCATTTGCTTTTATTTTCTACAAGAATAATTGTCTTATAATCAATCTAAAATGTGAAAAAACATAAATTTTTACGAGTTTTATTTAACCTAAAATATCTAAATTGAAGTTTCTACCTAAACATAGTTTATCAAATCAAGCAAATAAACAATAGATATTTTGATGTAATTTCAACACATTCTAACTTTCTACTTTAATTAAAATTAATAATAATAAATACTAAATAAATAAATTCGAGACAGGGCGAGATTGAAATTTTTTATCTAGATTTCATCCCACTCCATATCAGGATATTATGGGATTATGATGACTTTGATCAATCTAAAAAAACCCAAAAAAATTGGGACAGAATCAAGATTGCCACATGGGATACCCACCCCTAACTCTAGGGATCCCTAACGTTGGAGTAGATGCTCTAAGATTTTGGGAAGTGGTAATACGTGAACGTGTAAGTCAGGGCACGTGTCTCGACCACTTTACTAGTTTTGCTTTCTGAGATTTCCCCCTCTCTTTGTGAGAGATGCAGAACAATACAGAAGAAGAAGAAAACATGGAACTTACAGGAACCGTCGTCCCTGCCACGGCTCAGGTTATCACTGAAACCAAGAACGACGAAGCGCACGTTACCGCTACCATCGCTGACGATGGGGCGCACGTTATTGGCGAAGCTGTTCGCTCTCTGCCTTGTCCACCAGACGTAGTCAAAGACTTGCTATCGATTAGGGTTTGTTCTCTCCACTCTCAAGACTCTCTCTCTTTCGAAATCTTTGATTCTCTGTTCACTATAATTAGAAAGAAAACAAGCACTTAGGGTTTCAGTATCACCAAAAATTTGTTTCATACATCATCAATCTAATATTTATTTTCAAGAAATGGTTTCACATTGCATTCAGATTACAACTAACCATGATTAGGGTTGGTTTTGCTAAACAAGAAAGTTTTTAAATTCGCTGATATTCTGAAATGATCACAACAAGTTTTGATTTTAATTTTTCTTACTAAAAAGTAAAAACGCAATTGTTAGAAATATTACATTTGTGAATTGAGAAGTTACATTTGATTATTGTCAAGTCTGTTTGCTAAAAGTATCTGAAATTAGTATTTGGTCAGTTTGCACAAAGAGATTCGTCAAGTCTTGACGTGTTGGCATGTTCTAATTCACCAATTGTCAAGTCTGTTTGGTGGAAGTATCTGAATTTAGAATTTAGAAAGTTTACTCTGGTGTATTTGGAAGATTTGTGGCAAAAGTTCACAATATTTTGTTGTAATTGCGAGGAAGAGATTCATGAACTTGGGATTTGTCAGCTTGTTCAGATGAGCCCTTTTTTTATTTATTTAATTTGTTTAACTATAAATTGAATGTATCTTACTAACAATCGCATCTGCATAATGACTTACTAGTATCTGTGGTGATTTTGTATGACATAGGTATGTGTTCGATGCATACTTAGACTATTTGGAGTCTATGGAAAAGTATATTCTTGCTCAACGTTGTCACCATCTATGTTATGTTCGCTTCTCGAAGAATCAAATAATTCTGATGGTTCAAAGGTGGAAAACGGATCAGAACCGAGCGAAGATTCAAATAAATGCCTTGTTCTTCAGGAGCCAGGTGCTGAACGTGTATTTTGCAGCATTTGTTTAGGTATATTGGAATTATCATATAGACAAGAGAAAGAAAGTCTGGTGAGAAAAGGTTCTGTTAGTGACTTCACAGCCTCAGTTGCTGAGATAATCAAGCAAGAGGGCCATGATATCAATAGCTTTGCCTTCGAGATCTCGATACCACCAATTATTTTGGCAAATGAGCGTGCTATATGGTAACGTTACTACCATCCCTTTCCTTCATGCTATTTGATCTGTTTAGTTTAGATTGCTGCTATAGCGCTATTAGGTGCCATTAATATATAACATGAGTACCGTGGACGAAGAAAGCACTAATAGAAACTAATGCATTTTAGCTTGCCATTTTATTCATGTCTTGTTCACTCATCTGGGATTCCCAACAGAATTGGAAGAAAGTAGATAATCCTTTGGACCTTTACACAGACTAACCAAAGGAAGAAAATGTAGTCTCACACATCATTGCCTTGGGATTTAATAGTTTCAAACGCGTGTGTTGCACGTGTCGGTCTTAATGTGGTGGTTTTAGAATTGAGTGTGCATATGTCAACAGTACGTCTTTGTATTAAGTGAAAACTATGAGCCAATTGTCATTATGTTCCATATTATGTAACTACAACAATTTAGACAATATAACCAATTGAAAAGGGTGTTAAAATCTGTAAAAGCATATGGGTACTTCATCTTCATTTGTGATAAGAGTGAACACCCACTGGCATTTAAAACCATTCATGAATCGTAAAGAGGAAAAGGTGCTACGCCTAAAACCATCCTTTAACACTCATATACAGGAGATGTAAGAAGTAATGAACTATTTAAACTACATGTTTGGTTTAAGCTTTTAAATGCTTTTGAAAAAATGAAACTGGACGCTGTCCCATACAATAATGCACCAAAATAGAGATGCGTGTACATCTCCACTCTTTAACCAAACCTAGATAATTGTATCAGCATAAGATGAGGTTGTATCAATAACCAAGCTTCATTTTGATGGTAGGTATTCTGCAAGGCTCTTCCCCATTCTGTACCAATAAAAGTAAATTTAAGCATATTTACAGAGTTTTTTTTATTGGCGGTAACAACAGATTCTTAACAACTTTTGCCCTATTTCCTCTTCCCATAAAAGATGCTATTTGATTGTTTCCAGAACATATTAAAACTCCAGAAGAAAATAGTAAATCAATAAAGGGATAAAAGAAAGAAAGAAACACATCTGCTTCATGAATGATTTGCTAATGTTTCAGAAAAGTTGAGCCCCATTTACCATTCAGTAATGGAATTATATATCTACTTCTCCTTACATTTTAAAATTGTCTCTTCTAGAATATTTATTTCTGGGACTCCTTCGTTTTGACAATTGTGTTCTGATTTGTTAATTGCAATGGGCTTTACTTCAATTTTATTCCTTCCCCTCCTTTGTTGCCGCTTGCATGTCTTCCTAGTAAGAAAGATACTTCTTTGTAAGCATGGAGATTTTTTTGCAATTAGAAATCCCATATATGTACTCGTGGTTTCATTGGCAAAAGGTCATTTTTTTTTGTTTCAAGCTCTTGACGGAGAAATGAGAAAAAGAAGATGGTTGATTGTTGTTTGGAACACACCTCTTTAGGAAACTAAAATATATTTTGAGTTATTGTGTGGAACGCAATTTGGGGCAGGGATACAACACTTTGAAAAATATATTTCTTTAAAACTCTTCCAATACAAACAATTTGGTAGAACTGAATCGAAAACACCTTGAATCTAAATACTCACAAAAATTGTGAATTCTAAACAATGGCGTAGCGTGTTAAACAACTAAAAACCATTGTTCAAAACATCCACTGAAACACTGACTCCAATCGAAGAAGAAGAGTAAAAAAATATAGAGATGGCTGTAAGAAAACCTAAATGTTGCGAGAGGAATGGGACTATGGGAGATCTCGGTACCTTGAAAACCTCGACTGATTCAACTAAAAAACAGTTACAAAAGCACCTTGGAATCCATACTAAAAAAGAAATGAGAAAAGAAAGATAAAACATATTTGATGGAGAGAAGAATCACACATCCATAATGCTCAGTAGAAATAGCATCTAATATTGCATTCCAGAGAGAGAAAGAAAGAGTTCCAGTCGATTTGCTCCTCAACAATCTGAAGAACAGAACAAATTAGGAATACACCCTAACTAAAACGAATATAGGAGTATTTGGAAATGATCACGTATTTTGGGATGTGATAGATAGCGGAGCGGGTATATATTGAGAGATTACCTTGGATTTTCAATTTAACTACCCAAAGAACTGCATCCATATACCACTCTGCCAAACCAAATCCAAATGAGAGAGAAGAACTCTGTAAATCTCAAATGGCTGGTAGCGCCTGCGAGAAGAATGGAATCTTCAATTTGTGTGTTACTTTTGAGAGACGTTTGGAGAGAAAATAGCCCAAGAGAGATGTACTTTTGGAAAGCCATTGTGTTTGTAAATGAAATTGATTCCATTAGGAGAGTTAGAGAGGGACAAGTTCGTTGGGACAGGGTGTATTTAAGTTGTGTTACCTTTGGGGTGACAATCAAGGAAGATAGAGGACACAATCAAGGAAGATCAAACTACCCTATATCAGACAACAACTTTGAGCATTCCCCTGTGAATGGATGCAGCGGGGAAGCCTTCAGATATGAAACCAAAGTAATCTTTGTTAATTTTCCTCAGCTTTCTCCCTTTCATGCTTCTACGTTTATTAGATTTGTTGAGTCTCTTAACATAGTAACATTTCTGAAATTCTTGAACTGCAAACCTATCATAAACACCGAGCTTTCTTGACTGAATCCATTGATGCCCCCTAAAACCTGTTCAAAATGTTTTCTTTCTACAAATGCCTAACCAGAAGTCATCTATCTAAACTCTACAGCTACAGGTGCCACTTACAATCTTTACTATCCCTTTATAGTCAAACAGTATCTTTAAAATAATAAATAAATATTACTGTCCAAACTGTGCTCTGTGCAGGTGGGAAAGAGCATAATAAGAAATAGTTGAATAGAATTTGGGCTCCATTTCCTCCGATGGAGCCATTGAACCAAACACTAGCTGTTTACAGATCCCTATTCTCCATATGAGATCTCATGTATATGTTCATAGCCCATCTTTATATTGTAATCATGTCTTCCTGTTTTTCCCCTTTATATCCCAAAATAATTTCGAATAATGTATTATCTTCTTTTGTAGGTTGTATATGAAAAACAAGTATGGATCTGAGTTGTGGTTCCAAGGAAAATTTCCAAGTGAACCCGTGTCTTTGAAGGATGCCTTGAAGTTATCAATAACAAATTCCCTTGAAACCTTGTTGGTGAGAAGCTGTTTGTATTTCATTTTGGTATCAAATTTGTTACTTTGACTGATCTATTATTTATTTTTAAAGATTTCAACAAAATGACCACTTGAATAGATAATGTTAAATATAATAAGTGAGAAACCTAATGGTGAGGAAGTCAGGCCTTAGACAAGTCCACAACTGTGTTGGAGTTAGTTTCTTAAGAGGGATGGTTTATTTTATTTTTGAAATGAGGTAAAATTTTACTGAGGTGACGATGGAGTAGTACAAGGACGAAATTAGAGAAGATCTAAAGATTGAATTGGGCATGATGAGACTTATCCCACATGAAACAATGTGCTCAAAATCCACAACCTCATACAGATGGAAAAGTCAACCCCCAGTACTGCAAATAACCAATATTTCCATGGTTTTTCTTGTGCCTCATTAAGAAAATTTCGGTTCCTTCATTCCAAAACTCTGCAAATGGCTTAGGGTGTTAAGAGTCTAGAATGTACTTTTAAATGGAATTTGGATTGTTGAGCATTTTGGATAGAATTATTGGTGGCTAATCACATAAAACAAACTTTCTAGAGTTTTTATCAATATGTCTATGTTTGAAACATACTCATTTTGTGGTTATATTACATTTCCAAGTCCGTGGTTGTGGCACACATTGACAAGGAAAATACAGCCCTATATGCTGTCCACGTTTATCAATGCACAACAAACATATTCGATAATGCAAGCTTATGTTGCAATGTGCTGATAGTAGTTTTCAGAGTCTTGCAGTGAGAAAAGTTTGATCCTGTCCGATAATTGGTTAATACATACCTTTTCCAACTGCATTTTCTTGATATATGAGTGTGATCAGATTTCCTTACATCTTGGTCTCAGAAGAGTTTTGAATGATATACTTCCACTCTTCATCAATGTTCTCTAGCTGCTCATATTGAGGAACTGAGGGTTTGTATTCCCGACATGAGTGGGTCACTTTCTCCCTGATTTTATTTTATCCGTCTTCAGTCGTTCCACACTTGCATTTGTTCTTTTTTGTTCTTTTCTTCATTTTACCATCTTTGGTTTCAGATTTTCATGATCTCTTACAGATTGGTTTTTTTTTTTTTTTTTTTTTTTTGGTCTTAGCATTGGTTTTATGAGGAGATACCTTCATCCTCAATGATTTTACATTAGGGTTCTCCTGGTCATCTTTCGGCTATATATGTAATTTTGGCAGGTTGACAAGTTTCCCACT